>CM048849.1:6164040-7451540 GCA_026545225.1 Cornus controversa | reverse complement strand
ACTGAGATGTAAATCGCGGGTCTCTATTTGAAACAATAGAAACTGGCACGCCATGAAGTCTAAGGATCTGCTCAATATACAATCTACTGAGAGTATCAACATCATCGGTCACTCTAATGGGAATAAAGTGAGCCACCTTCGTCAATCTATCAACGACTAACCAAACTGCATCATGACCCTTCCTCGACTTTGGAAGTCCCCTCACAAAGTCCATAGTCACATGCTCCCATTTCCACATAGCCACAGGCAATGGCTGCAACAACCTTGCCGGTCTCTGATGCTCGGCCTTCACTTGTTGACAAGTGAGGCACCTGGCCACAAACTGAGCTACATCATTTTTCATACCCTTCCACCAATACTGTCGGCATAGGTTATGATACATCTTGGTACCACCTGGACGTACTGCTAGTCTCGAGTTGTGAAACTCTCTCAGAATCTCATCCCGACAAGCTAAGGGAACAAACATCTTCCCTTTGAATCTCATGTTCTCATCTGAATGAATTGTCCATCCTTCCACCACTTCGCCAAGCGGCTAAGTTTTGGGTCTTTCACCCTAGGGATCCATGACTTTATCTTAATTCTTACACTCCTATCCCAAAACTCGTCACCTAGTGCATGTTATCAAATAATGAACATATCCCACACAATGGAATGCATTTTATTAAATCAATGCATTTGCTTTCTCAAATCAAACATGTTATAATTTTATTTCACTCACCTCATGAAAATCATCATATTTATACAACTTTCAAGAAAATCATATCTTTCATGCGTCATTCTACATAAGAACTCAGATTTATATATTTTCATCAAATGAACATATTTTCAATAATTAGCATACATAGTCTCAATATCAGATATGCGACGTATATGAGCCTTAACAAACATGTTAGACATATACATATGTATAAATCACACACACACACACACACACACACATATATATATAAATATACACAAACCCTAAACTCAAGAAATCTCAACCTATCTTTCATGTCACAAATATGTGACCTATAGAATCAAAGTAAAGATGAGTCTAGCACCTCTACCTCAAATCCTATGATTTGAATCCAACTTTGAGAAATTCCAGCTTTCTCAACTTCATGAAATGGAGACTTTGATTGGTTCAAACTGAACCCCTTTATGCCTTCTACATACATTCCTTCTTCGGGATCTTACAAATTACACCTCAAGTAACCTAAAATCTAGAGAGAAAGGAGAGAGATGAAGTGAGACTTTTAGAGAGAGAGAGTGAGATCTATATATATGAAATATCTCAGACCTTGGGAAATTTATTTCACTCCTAGGAGCGCAAAAAAGACCGTTTTGCCCCCGAGCCATTTAACATACTCTCCCGACCTCCGTTTTCGATTTTGAAAACTCCGTTGGACTCAAAATCACTTCATGAGCACTCTAAACATTTTGTTTAGTTCATAGCCAAAAATAAAAATTTTCAAAATTCTCGGACTCACTTAACCATCCTAGGGCTCCCGTTGACCAAAAAGTCAAACTTTTTCAAAAGTTTTCAAAACTTCCTAAAATCATAATCCAACCCTCTAAACATATTCCACACATTTAAAACATGTTAAATATCATTTAAAATGCATTTAAAGTAATAAATTACAAAAATTGAAAATCGGACAAAATTAGGCACGATCTCTACAACCTCCCAACATTATAGGAATTTCATCCTCAAAATTAGAACACACTTATAATCTCATAGTGTTGTCATAGCTCTCTAAGTGACTTGCTTTAGCTCCATTTATCACTGGTAACAACTATGAACTCGCCGGCATCCAACAAGCGGCCCTCACTCCTTAACCGACTAGGTTTTTGGTCATCACACCATATGACTCCATTCTATATTCTCCCAAAATATTCGACTGCTGGTACACTCCAAACGATGTCAAATTCATAGTCTAATTTTACACATGTCATTCATGACATAAAGTCAATGTTTCCTAAGGATTAATAACTCAATCTTCAACTGGTCCGATCACATTCCCCAAAACACATGAAATCCTTATTCTCTAAGTCTCATAATTGATCCATGGATCCTTTCCTTCCATTAGTACCATATGGTATAGTCTATAGGAAAAAAAATTGGTGAAGACCTCACTACTTACGAACCACATCATTTCCTCAATCATCAATTAATTAGCTAATGGTATTTCCATCGTCATCCTCTCAAAACATCATGACTAGTTGTGTCCCACAACTAAGTCAAATCTCATATGCCAATCAAAACTTTGATATCTTAGGAACATAACCCATTCCTCATTTTTCATGTAAAAATCACGCTTAAGAATTTCCTCAAAGTCTTAGGCTCCCACTACTGGCATCTATCATAACTCATATATCTCAACTATTACAACCTCACTCAAACTAAAACTTCTAGTCAAGCTCGCCAATTTCTCAAACTAAAGTTTCCTAGGTGATAATGAGGCGCCCACATATACAGTGCACCCATTGATGCAAACACTAACACACCCTAAACATGTAACAACTGTCATGGATATCATGCTAAATACCTACCATACCACATCACAGTTAGCATAAAACTAAATATGTTCTATTAAAGGCAACAAATAACTCAATGATTGAATTCTCTGGCTCATAATCTAGAAACTATAATCATACCTCGCTCCTCATGCAACCCTCTAATGTCTGGACTGTAGATTAGACATGATAAGATCAACTCCCCTCACTACTAGTGAACCTTGAGCAGACTGCTCTGACTACAACTAAGTAGTACCTTGTTGAGACGCTATCTCACCCTGCATATTCTGTCCTAGAGGATAGTTTACCTTGATATGACCAGTCTAGTGGCAACGATAACAAACATGCTCCACTGCTGGTGCTAACTATATGTGGGTGCACTCAGATTTGTAGTGACCCACTTTCGATCGTGTAGGTCCAATGGACAAAGACACTTATGGTGTCGATCCAACCTATTGTTTCCCTTAAGAAGATGGTGGATCATCTCTATGTCTCTTCTTCCCCGGATTACTAAATGATGTCTCAGTATCCTTAACCCGAGTCCTGGTATCTTGGTTATCCTTTTTCGCTGCTAATGCTTCTTGTACCACCGTAGCAAAACTTATCAACCCTAAACTATCACCATATCCCTTATGGACAGAGAGCTCCCACAAAATTCTTCATCTTAAGTTCTTCGATAGGAATCACTTCTGGTGCAAAACGAGCCAAGGATGTGAACTTGGTCCCATATTCTATAACTGTCACATCCCCTTGAAACAAATCATTAAATTCTTATCTCAAGTTATCCTTTATCATTATTGAAAAATACTTCTCGAAGAATAACGCTTTGAATATATCCCAGTCCATTACCTCAATGTCATGGTAATTTTCAATAAACTTCCACCAACGGCTCGCTCCATCAGTAAGGTGATGAGGGGCTAGTTTCACTCTTAAGTCGTCCTCTACCTCTACTACAGTAAGGAGTTCGTCCATCTCATCTAACCAATCTTCTGCCTTCACAGGATCAGACCCTCTTGCATACAATGGCATGTTGTACTCTTTGACATAATCTAACTCCAACGTCATCCTATTAGGAGTTGCTCCAAGTCGAGCTTGAGCCTCCTCTCGTATTTCCCTAGCAACTTGTTGTACAATTGCAACCATCCTTCGCATAAACTGTTGTCCATCCATGGGAACTATGGTCCCCTTGCGAATCCTCTATGGGGGTATCTTGCTATATTGACAACAAGAAAAAACTTTAAAGTTCAAGGCATGAATATTTTGACCAACTTTCCTCATGCATATACAACGTCATGCTAAGCCACTTCACAAGTAGCATATCGTATCAAACAAGTAAACACATAGGTATATTCTATATAATATGTACTTATCATTCACACCCCGAGCCACTCTAAGTCATTTTAACATTTTTGCCTGGGGTGCATTTCGATGCATCGAAATGCCCCTTTCGATGCATCGAAGTGACGATACATCGAACATGTATTGCAATAAGAAGCAAAAATCCTTAGATTTTATGCAAAAATCCTTAGATTTTGTACAAATAACTCTTTCTTAATTTTTGATGCATCGATCGTGAGATGCATCAAAATGTGGATTTCCATGCATCGAAATCAGTCAATTGTTTTAGTCAGCTAACCATCAAGTGATTCCAATGTCCATAAAATCTAACGAACTCTCAACCTATGATTCTCATACATACTCCATAGATTAAAATACATCAAAAACATACTGTAAAACATCTTCATCATAATCCAATCATAAATTCACATTTCTAAGCATTCATGTCCATGTTTCGGTCGACTGCTAGAGAGACCACTCAATCAAAGGTTCAAAAATGACTCAAAGACTAGTTTTTGATAAGTCCATATGTCATCCCTATAATAATACACTCATTTGCAACCTTAAATGTAATCAAGGACTACACAATCCCATGATTTCAAGCTCCACATATCCATGAGTTTCACAATTTTACTCCAAAATCCACATTATCCTTGAAATGAGAACAACCACAAGTATTCCATAGAACACATTGTATATCAAGGATGTACAAATTTCACCTCCATCTACATTCTAGGTTCCTAGAATTATCTGCTTAATGATATAACATGAATAGGAATCACAACTCCATAGTCCCATATATCATTGAGCATTACACTCTCAACATCCAACGCATTCTATTAGAGTCTAGCACAAACGGTGCATTTCAACACTCCAAAGCTGAACATAGTCACATCTCCACCAAGATTTCCAAATCTTTTCCAAATCAACCATCATTCTCACACAATTTTAGTTTTTGAAATTATAATTTACAATTCTTCTAGTGTGCCTTAAGTCACACTCTAACTTCCTTGTCACACTTCAATATAAACACTATTTCCCATGCTAAATTTGAGAACAATCTCATCAAACTAGTCATGTCCAATAACTCAAAGTCGAACATTACTCAACATTCCTCAATCTAGATTTCGTAAGATTGTCAAATTCTATCCAAGGTAACTCCACTCCCAATAGATGTATCAATGGACAATGGTGACTCCAAAGATGACACCTCTAGCCCCAAGGCACAAACACAAGCAAATGCATATGAATGAATGAATGAATGAGTGAATGAGATGCACGCAACTCTATCAACACCCTAGTCCACACTCAAAATCATTCCATCACGAATCATTCATCTATCGTCATCCAGATGAAACAACTCAACACCCACAAGAGTTGGCGTATTGAAAGAGAAGTACTAATTCAAGAAAAATGGTTGATCAGTCCATCCTTCCTAGCTAGTCCAACTTCGACAACATGTCTTCCTTGTCTCCTATCCCCATCTCAATGGTCAACCCTAGCATAACACTTATCAACCATGTAACATAAGCCCCTAAGTATCTATAAGGACTCAAATACTCACAACGTTCTCTGCATTATCTCTTTATAGTTCACTAACCAGACTTAACCTCAGGTCAAAATTTTTAACTCAACCAACTCTAGGAGTTTTACCAAATGAAATCAGTTTCACATACCAAAACATTACTTTTCCATTATGATCACTTACCCCAAGCTAACCATTCTATTATCATTCAAGGTAATCAAAACCACTAGTCACTACATATCTCTAAACCAATCATGTTACCCTTCATGCATAGGTACTCTTACTAATAACCTTGATACCTTAGGTTTCAAACTTAATACTTTATTGGCAATCTTGAAATAATCAATTCCTTCAAATTGAAATGTGGTCCAACCATTTCCTGTCGTCCCTAGGTATTCTGACCTAGAGCTTTGATACTATATTGTCGTGCCCCGATTTTCATTATCCGAAAACTAAGGGTAACTGAATTGTCACTCACTGGATCACCTCATCAATCACCAATGAACTCTCTATACTCTTAAATACTATGGAAGCTTACCTCTTTCTTGTACATGAATGTGCTAACTCAACCTTAAACACAACTAACCTCAAAGAGTCCCACACCCCTCAATTCCAGCACTCAACTATTCATGTGACTGGAAATTGAAACTAAAACCCCACTATTCGATAGAAGATTCAAAAATACTCAATTTTAAAAAAAATCACACTCAATTTCGATTTAAAATGAAGAAGTTATGCCCGAATCAAATTTTGACAGATTTTGGAGCATGCTGTGAATAGTAACTTTAATACATGGAAATGGTGAGTTAGATATATCAAAGTTGCGATGCATCGAACATATATCGACCCAAATATCAAAACCCACTGTCCAAAACTTAAAAATCTTAACTTTTAGGCTCCAAAACTCCTCTAAAAGGCCTTAGAATCATCAAACATCATCCATGACATGTAGAAATGATAAAATATCATCATACACCATTTTAAACATAAATCTATATCTCCAACAATCATATCTAAGAATTTATACATAATTGACTCAAAACTAACATTTTTCAACTCAAAACCCCCAACTCACATATGATCCATATATAATCATTACATTTGAAACTAGAGTGCATCAACATAAATAAAATATAAATATAACATCATTAACATAATCCATATGCCACAAACTGGCATGGACATCTATTTACATCTCAAAAGGTCAAAAGTCCAAAAATAGAATCTAGCAAGGTCCATAGGGCTATTCATGCTTCATCCTCCATTGGGGCCTTCTCTGAAACAAATTTTGTAAATAGGGGGTGAGCTTATCCTCCATCGCTCAGTAGGATTGATCGACCCAACTCTACTAAAACTCAGGCGGCCATGCATAGAAGTATATAAAATCATTACAATCTATATGACAAATATCCATGTTTTTTACTCATAAATAATCACATTTTATAAATCATGCATAATGCTTCACATTCCAATGTAGACATATATGTAACAAATTGAGCAAGTCACAATTCAATGTAAAACTCACGCCACATAAGTTCGGAAATCAATTCAAAGAGGCGCTCAAATCAAATCAATAGTAAGGGTCCCATTGGCACCCAAACTCTACTTTCACTTCTCGATTCACTATTCCGACGGCTGTGACACCTACTTGGCCAAGATTGGAGTCTTCACCC
Organism: Cornus controversa; assembly: GCA_026545225.1. Taxonomy (NCBI): domain Eukaryota; kingdom Viridiplantae; phylum Streptophyta; class Magnoliopsida; order Cornales; family Cornaceae; genus Cornus; species Cornus controversa. The sequence goes on along the minus strand of CM048849.1, from coordinate 7,444,505 downwards.
TAGGAATCCATGCCCTTATCTTAATTCTTACACTCCTGTCCCAAAACTTGTCACATTGTGCATGTTATCAAATAATGCACATATCCCACACAATGGAATGCATTTTATCAATTCAATGCATTTGTTTCCATAAATCAAACATGTCACAATGTTATTTCACTCACCTCATGAAAATCATCATGCTTATGCAATTTTCAAGAAAGTCATATCTTTAATGCATCATTGTATATAAAAACTCATATTTATATATTTTCATTAAATGAATATAATTTCAACAATTAGCATACATAGTCTCAATATCACATATGTGACGTATATGAGCCCTAAATAACATGCTAGACATATACATATGCATAAATCACACACACACACACACACACACACACAAATATATATATATATACATACATATATATACACAAACCCTAAACTCAAGAAATCTCAACCTATCTTTCATGTCACAATTTGAGAAATTTCAGCTTTCTCAATTTCACGAAATGGAGACTTAAATCGGTTCAAACCAAAACCCTTGACGCCCTCTACACACTTTCCTTCTTCGGGATCTTACAAATCACACCTCAAGTGACCTAAAATCTTGAAAGAAGGGAGAGAGATAAAGTGAGACTTTTAGAGAGAGAGTGAGATTTGTAAATATGAAATATCTCAGACCTTGGAATATTTATTTCACTCCTAGGGGCGCGAAAAGACCGTTTTTCCCCCAGGCCACTTAACGTACTCTCCCAACCTTCGTTTTCAATTTCAAAAACTCCGTTGGACTCGAAATCACTTCCTGAACACTCTAAACATTTCGTTTAGTTCATAACCAAAAATAAAATTTTTCAAAATTTTTTCGAAATTTCTAAACTCACTTCACCTTATCCCGGGACTCCCGTTGACCAAAAAATTAAACTTTTTTAAAAGTTTTCAAAACTTCTCAAAACCATAATCCAACCCTCTAAACATGTTTCCCACATTCAAAACATGTTAAATATCATTTAAAACGCATTTAAAGCAATACATGACAAAAATTAAAAAATCAGACAAAATTGGGCACGGTCTCTACATAACCAAAAGGCCCTCTCATCCTAAAAACCAAATTGATCTTCAATTTTCACCATTAACATCTCACAATCTGCTTTCCCCTTTCTCTCTATTTCGCTTAGCTCTTTTTTCTTAGTATTTGCTTTCTATTCGAGTGTTTTCCTCTCATATATCTCTTTTTTTTTTAGCATCGCACACCTTATCTCTTCTCAGCTTTTGTTTATTAAAAACAATTCATTATACTTTTTAGCAAAGACACAAAAACCCTAGCAATTTACTTTCCCAAAATGCTCTTGCACTCAATTTGTCTTTCTTTGACAAATGACGATATTGCTCCTGTAATTTGACTAGTGGAGTTACATGGAAAAAATATAATAATAAAAGATGATTAAAAGAAAAAATTAAATCTAGCCAAATATAATTCAAGACAAATGACATAAATGCCCCGGCGGATCCTTTTGACATTAAAACTTGGGCAAACATGTTCGTGGGATTCCCAGACCATTAGTTTCCTATTTGATTTTAACTTGTTTTCTAAAAAAAATTAGGATTTCTAATCTCTATAAAAATCTCATATGATTTCTCTCTCAGAGTGTTTTCACAAAGCTGTCATTATACATCAAACAGAGATTTTCTAGAGAGAGAAAGCACTGAGATATTTTTTCAAGCAGTAATTTTTCCCTCAAATTCTTTGTTTATATTTTTTAGAGCACACACATATTTCATAGAGTGATTTAGGATGATCTCTATTTGCTTGATCAACTGTTCGAAGACTGCATTGAAGATTCTTCGTGATCAAGTTACTGGATTGGTTTCTTCTACAATTGTTCATTGGTGAGGAAAGAGAAGAAGATCATGCTACGAAAGGGATAGAATAATTGTTGAGTGTTCGTGTTCTTCTAGTTACTCTTCTGAAAGAATTTTGACGTTAGCCGGGAATCTGCAGCAGTTGGATGAGATAGTCACAATTGTAAGCCTGATATGTTCCGCATTAGAGTTCTTTTAAGAGTAGAGTGGGTGTGAACCTAAGACAGAGTCTATTGTACTTTGCTTTGATAATAGTGGATTTGCTTCTCCGGGGCTACAAAGCCTCACCCATATTTTTTTTTTTCGATTTAGGTTTTCCACGTAAATCTGGTGCATTTGTTTACTTTACTGCACTTTATTTATTTACTTACTTTGTGGGATTGATTTAATTAATAATTGGACTTAAAATTGGACAATCTGAATAATTAAGCAAAAAGCAAGTAAACCTAATCTCCCCCCTCTAGATTTTAAAACTAACTTTCATAGCCGCTTTCGCACCGCGCAACTCACACCCTCGCATCAAAAGACATACTATCTTGAGAAGTGGATATAGAACAAGAGTCATAAGGAAATACAACTCTAATTCTGTCAACAAATATCCTATCAAGCTCCATGATGATATCCCAAGAATGCTTGTACCAGATGAAATTCTGTTGTAACTCCTTAGACATAGAAGTCATAATACAGAGCAAAGCAATTTCATTGGACTTATGTCATTGCTCATATCTATCAAACTCAACACTTGTAGATTCATCCTCCTCATAGGGAGAAAGTGGGCATGGTGAATACAATGCTATCTTGTGACCAATTCTCTCAAGAGCTCTGATGAGATCCTTCATCCATTGAACATAATTAGCTGGTCCAGTTAGCATATGATCTTTAATTGTGGCAACAAGTGCATTGATGGAATTTGACATAGCGAATATGAAAACGTATATTTATATAAGAAAAATGAATTAATATCATGCAATAATTCAAGCACCAAAATGGCTCCCTTAACCATTAAGCATTATAATCAAAATACTAATTATTGCAAAAGTAATACCCTAATGAGGGTACTACTCCCACTAATTAGTTGGGCTTATCCCATTATTTAACTCAGGCATCCCATGCCCTTATGAGTAATTCCTGATTTTTCTTCAGCTCACTAGAATAATAATATTTACCATTCCGATGAAAATGAATAGTATTATTCTAAGTCAACTGTGTACCATTATCGATCTCAATATTTATCCGAAAGAAATATTACCATTCCGATGAGAATAATATTCTAATGAAATAATATTGAGAAATTAATCTTGTATGCTCCATGCTTTATATTATTCCTAAAGGAGAATTACTATAAAGTATCATACTATGATTGATAATAAAGGTCGTGGGGCTTTGTAATGTAAGACCCCTCTCCCACTTCATATTTTAAAATCCTTGAGGTTTTAGAGTTTATAATATGCATGCTTATGATAATTAATTTGAATCTTTTGCCCTATTATGAGCAAATTTAGACTTCCCCAATTTTAAAATTTGAGGATTTTACTAAAACTTAATTTTCAACCCTTTCCCAAAACAAATCTCCAATCACTTTTAAGAAAACTTTGAAGTCTATAATTTCTCATAAACATCAAATTAATGCATACATAGATTCATGGGTCCTAATGTATGAAACTACCTTTATCATACATCCATACAAATAAACAAATAAGGAATAACAATCATGGATGAGACATTTTTATAAAAAAAAGTATAATAGAAATAAAAACTTCTATTTTTGGTTAACTCCTCCATGGTATACTCCTTAGCATTATAGAAATCATTACCGGGCCTACCGACAAGTAGAAAAACGAATAAGAACAATCTGGGTTGAACCGAATCTCTCAGATCCATCCCAGGACACATATCGGTCGAACCCTTTGCGCATAGCACCCGAATCGCACAACCCATGGATGCGCACACATGGGAATCACCCGGAGGCAACCCACGCATTGCATAGCATGGTGATACGCATGCAGTCGCTACCCTAGAGCGACGCTATACGCGCGTTGCAATGGTGTGGGCTCGCCTGCGTGCAGCCGCTGTGCGTGCACCGCAGCGGTACCAGCATGCATATGTGCACACACATAGCCACTGCCCTAGGACAGTTTTGTGCGTACGTTACAACTGCACTGGCATATGCCACGACCCACGGTAGTGGTGCACGCCGCTACGCACAATGATGGTGCTAGCTGGCGGTGTGCACTACTTCGCACAATGCAAGCGTTGGCTACCATGCGCGCTGCGCCGGCGCAGGCCACTATGCTAGTGGCCTGTGGCAATTAATTAAATTATATATATATATATATATATATTAATATATATTCCAAGATGTTAAAATATCCAATATATATTTATATATAATTTCACTTGTACCCTTAGCATGTAATTAAATTACAAATGCCCTTAGCACATTAAATCAATTCACATTTAACAACCCAGTCAGTTTTATATCGACCCAGTGGGCTAGAAGTGAAGATCTTATTTGAGGGCCCAAACTCTTATCGGCTCCAATGGATTGTAAATTGGCCCGTTTATCCTATGACCCTAAATTTCTATAATTCATTAACCACAACTTAATTCCACTATATAAGTGTGGTTGCACTCTAATTCAAGAATGGTTAAACAATGTGTTATCTTTAAAATTTATGTTGTCTTAACACACAACACCCGTGTTAATTATATAAAATTATCCCTCTACACACAATTGGATATGGACGTATAAGTGTCAATCAATACAAATCAACAATTGAATATTTATTAAGCCACTTGATTATTTTTTGTTTAATCAAAAAACCTTTAATAAAACTTATGCACTTTGCCAAGGTGGATACCCATTTTATTAAAGTCGAACCAAACACTTGGATTTACCATTGATTAAAGTAATCAAGCCATAATAAATTAGTTAGCATAGATGTAACTTTTGGAAGCATGTTCCAAAGTACATGATCAACCAACACCCAACATATTAGGATTTTAGACCATAGGGTCCACCACATATATCAAAGTGTTGACCAACCATGCCTAAGGGTCATCACTCCTTAATACTTGAGGATAACATTTGACATAACACTGACAAGTAGTAATTACAATGACGGCCTTACAATTACTTTGATAATGACTTGTTGGCGATCATGTTCTGTTCTTTATCATTAGGGAGTCCTACCCACTATTGTTGAACAAAAAAAAAACTTGATTATGACATAATATAAGTGACTTGTGCTCCTGACTTTGGTAACCATACCATGCATGCACCAAGTCATGGCATAGTCAATAGACACTACGATTTGGGTCTTGAATTGAATTAATACATAACATTCATAATATATAAATAGTATTTTTGATAAGCAACAGATTTTTATTAATAAGTCAATGTCATTACATCTCAATTGGTAATATAAAGGGCATACAATCCCAACACACTGCCCATTGCAATCTCTCTCTCATCTCAACCACACCACCCATTCCAAGCCCTAAAAAATCAACTTAACAAACTAAATAAGAAAATGGTGGATAAATAGTTTCTTCTTGATTGATGTCTTAAAATTTTTCTCGAATGTTTGTGGATATCATCTCTATTAAATCCTCACGAGACTTCACTCGTCCACTAGGGATGCCAAAGGGTTTAAAAGGCTTGTTGCATATTCTAAATGCAATCAATTTCTCCCCTGAAAAAGGATCTAGTGTAATATTTTATTTTTAGTCTTTACTCTATATTGCTAAAGGACTAGCAATATGTAAGTTTGGAGGTGTGATAAGTGTTGAATGTTTCACATTCAAGTCCTTAACTTGTCATATGATAATTCCTTAGAGTTATTTATTTGATTTTTTTAATATTAGTTTGATTTTATTTACTTTTCAGGCACTTAGATGTAATTTCTACAAAAATTAACTCAATTAGGCCATTGTTGATGCTACATAATAAAGAGCTGAAGTTTAACCTGTTGGGCAGATCCATGGTTAAGGGTAAAGGCTAATTGGATTGAAAAAATAGCCCAAAAGTAGTTAATTTGAAGACATTGACATTGAGCCTGTTTACATTGGAGCCCAGACCAAACCAAATTGAAGAGCCCAGTCTATGTAAAAAGTGCTCGATTGCTGGCTTATAAAAGGCAATTGATCACAACCCGGGAGTGTTTTGAGTCTATTATGAATAGAACTTGAAACCCTTATTCTGGGGGCAGACATTGAGATCAACTAAAGGACCAATTTTAGAGCTATTTTCCAGAGAAGAAAAGACATTAGGATGGTGATTTCATCATTGATCAACTCTCAGATTCAAAGCAGGCGCAGCTAGATTTTTTTTTGTCTTAAATGGTTTAATTGTATCTTAGATTGGGGATATTTTATTCTATGTATTTATTGCATAATGAGTATAAAACAATAGTTGTACTATTGATTTTATATTTTAATGATTTAAGTTCAATTTAATAGAATCTTGTTATTCTCTTAGACTTGATTTAGTTTTGATTGACCTAGATTCCTTTTTATTTTATGTGATTTTAAAGAGGAAATTATGCAATGGTATTTTCATGATCATTAAAATTAGGGCTTTAATAAATCATGCCAACGGAAGATGGACTATACTACCAAAAATGTAATACCCCGTAATTTTGATGTCATTGAATTTTAATCTAAATGCTTTATATTTATTTATTTATTTTTCTTTTTATTTGCTTTATTGGTTGAATTAAATTTTTGTGAGTGCTTTGAATTGCTTTGTTGGTAGGATTAAATTTCTTGGAGTGCTTTAAATATTTTGGTGTAGTTTTCTTTATTTTATTTAATTTTATTTGAACTAGGTCTTTGTATTTTCCTTTATTTTAATTTTGGATTGGGTTAGGGAAGAATCTGGGTTGAGTTGAGCTGGAATGGTTGGGCTAGGTGTATACTTATTTTTTATGGGCTAGGGTTTATTTTTATTATATTTTTATTTTTATTATTTTGGGGTTTATTTAGTTTTCTAGAAAAACAAAAAGAGATAAAAGAAAAGAAAAGGAGGTTAGGATTTTTGTCGTTCATTTTCATGCAGAGACAGAAAGAGTGTAAACGAAAGAGAGGAGGGAGAGAAGAAGGGATTCATCGGAATAAGTTCGTGTTGGTCAAAAAGGCAAGTTCAAACTCTTCTCTTCCCCTTTGAATACTATGTATTTGAACCCTCTTTATTGCATACGTTAGTCCCGTTATTACGATTACCGAGGTATATTTACGATATTTTTGTGTTTTTGATGTATTACAGGTTTTGTACCAAACGGAGCAATGTTTGAGGCCATTTGCAGCTGAAGAGGAGAATTGAGAAATAAAGCTAAGGCATCTCGATCAATCGAGATGTTGATTTCGATCAATCGAGATCTCGATTGATCGAGACTTGAATTTCGATTGATCGAAATCTCTATCAATCGAGATTCCAATTTTGATTGATCGAGATTCTGCAGACCCACTTGCCCATTTGTTCACCTACTCTTCCCACTTGCTACAAAATCTCCCTTTTTGCACGACTTGGAGGGATTTTCTGACTTGAACAAGACACATGGAGATATTATAGCTTTAGTTGATATATATATTGCTATATATATATATACATGGTGGGCCCCAAGGTTGAAAAAGGAGCCATAAAGCAAAAAAGGAGCCATTTTGCACCATATATGATATACACACTTAGAGATTTTTGGGAGGAGGGGAGGAGGAGCTGAACCAGACCTTGAAGCTTCATTTTCTCCATCAATGGAAGAGTGCAAGGCTGCCATGACCAACTAACTTCTCTACTAGGGTGTGGATGAAACCCCTAGCCATGTAAACTTGTTCATTTTTGTAGCATTATTTGGAATTTTTATTAAATGTTGATTACTTAGTCTAGTAACAATGTACACTTATACATTTGTTATATATATTCATTTGATATTGATTTTATTCTTGTCTTAGAGTAGAATCGTTCATGTGAATGCACAACATATGCATCTTTCACAAGCAATGCAAATGATGGCTAAGTAATGGTATTTAAATTGAATGTGTTGTTCTTGCTTGTATAAATCATGCCAAGATAAGGTAGTTTGGATGCATTTAGGTTCACTTAGAAAGTAGGGTAATTAGTTAGGTTGAAGAACTATGCTTGTTGAAAATGGATTATGATAGGTTTGTGCACACATTAATCTTTTGATATTTCATTGAGGTCACAAGCCTAATGACATTGTTAGACATTTAATTTATAAATCCCAAGCTTGCTACACTTATGGACATGTGAATGGTTAGTGGTGGAAACCACCCCTAGTTCTCTCTCCCAACTTTTAACTCTTTAAATTTAGTGTTTTTTTTACATTCATGCAATAGTTTTAAAAACAAAAATCAAAACCTTATTTTTAGAATTAAAGTGGAATTAATCTTTCTTCAAAACAATTAACAACTAGTCCTCGTGGGATCGATACCCTCTATATAGAACCGTATCTACAAAGATTCGTGCTCTTGCGGGTGGTTAAATTATATTTTGAAAAAGGGCAAAAATATGCTTACAATTATAATTCAAGTTTAGCCACATCATTGCTAGAATATGTTTTTATGTATTTAATTATGAAATTAAATGATTATGCATGCTAAGGGTGATTCTGTGGATTAAACATGAAGAATCTGGGGATTTGGTATTGCTATAGGGTAATTTTCCATATATATATGAATGTATATATGACTGTATTGGCAAGTGTATATATATATATATATGTATGAACATGAAATTTGGGTTTAATGTATTCATCAATTTTGAAGGTTTTTGTTCTGATTAATAGGTAGATCTTGCTTCCTCGAATAATCCTTGAAAGTTTGGTTGCGAACCATTGGGTAGATTGACAGAAAATTGAGTCTGAAATTTTAGATTTTTAAAACATGATTTTGGGCATTTTTGATTTAGGCCACGAGAGGGGGTGATTTTGGTACCAATGTGTAGCTTATTCATATGCGTGATTCGGTACCTAGAAGTGGCCGAAAAATGGCCGGAAAGTTTCGGCTCCATTGTTGAACGTAAGTTGCACGAAGAAAGAAAAAAAAAAGGAGGAAAAAGAGGAGGGGGCACCGCCCCCATGCACGCCAGAATCGGTGCCGGAGTTGGCCAATGCCAAGGACGGCGGCAATGGACCCCACTCATCAAGGCCCACTTTGGGCCCAGTCTGGATTATTTTCTATTTTTTTCAAATTTTTCTAAATTAATTTTTAAATTAGAAAAATATGAAAAATAATTTTTAAAATAATTTTCAAATTCCAAAAAATTCTAAAAATATTTGGGTAACCTTCTGGGGATAGAATACTCTTGAGTTTTAAATTTCAAGTCAAAATGAGGTTCCCTTGTGGTTAAAGTAGCACAAAAAGTGTGCCTCAAAACTAGATTTTCATTTTTCTTTTATTCTAGAAATATTTTAAAATTTTTGAAAAATTCAAGAAAATTCCAGAATGATTAAATAGGGTTCGTAGGAACAGAATAGGCCTGGAAACCTAGATTAGAGCTAGGTTAGACTCCCTCGAGGTACATTGGGAATTTGGTTGTATGCTTGCTCATATAATTGGTGGTTGTATTATTTTTCTTCCTTAATTGTATTCTTTGAAATTATAACTGTTTATGATATACTTGATATTAGTTTAATTGTGTATAAGTTATTTTATTATGGTGATTGAATTTCTGTTAGATTAAGTTAATGTGTTAAGTAGGTTGGATCTTTGGTTTTAGTTTAATAGGTTAGTTGTAAAGGCATGTAAGGATTGCCATGAGGCATGTCAAGATTGCTAGGGCCTAATAAGGTGTCTAAGGTTAGGGAGGCATATAAGGATTGTCAGGAGGCATGTTAGGATTGCCAAAACCTAATAAGGTATTTAAGGATAGTATAGGAGGCATCTCAAGATTGCCTAAGTTTAATAAGGTATTGTATTTGTGCCTTTGGTTTGAACTTAGAAATAGATTCTAAACTTGCGTGATAGGGGTTGAATTGGGATGGAATATAGGATGACTTCTATTTTGGAGACATGAGATAAATAAGGAAATAATTTGTATACATTTATATATATTTGAGGTTAATTAGGGAGGCATGTCAGGATTGCAGATAGGGTAGTTAACATAGATAAGGGAGGCATGTCAGGATTGCCAATACCTAATAAGGTATTTAAGGTTTAGGGAGGCATGTTAGGATTACCGATAAGGTAGTTAATATAGATAGGGGAGGTATGGTTGGATTGCCGATATCTAATAAGGTATTTAAGGTTAGTAAGGGAGGCATGTGTGGATTGTCAATTACATGGTGGGGTACTTAATATATATATAAGGGAGGCAAGTTAGAATTACTAAATGTTCATAAGGTATTTTATTTAATAAATTATTCGGGCATATAAGGGTTGCTTTTGGTTTGAACTTAAAAAATAAGTTTTATAATTTGTGTGTTAGGGATTGGGTTGGTACGGTATATAGGATGGTTTCAATTTTGGTACATGGGTTAGAAAAGAAGATGATTCGTGCATATATTTATATATTTGTTGTACCTCATATAGAGAGTATGTTTACCAATTCTCTGTCTGGGTTGTAGTAGAGAGAACTTGCTTATGAGTTTAACCCACTTTGTTGATATTTCAGGTCCCAGACAGTTTTCACCTCGAGGTTAGAGCGTGGAGTTCGTAGAGCATGGCAGTCATCTATTCCTTACCAGCCTTTAGTGTAGAGATTTAGATCTTTTCATAAAGTATTCACTTTAATGACTTTTCGTTAAAGGGGTCCTTGAGTTACAAGACTTCTAAGTTGTATTGTTCAAACTAGTATCCAGTTTATTTAACGGTATTTATTTCAGTAGACTTTTTTTTCAGCATTTATAAATCTTTTCTTTTTGTTCTTGTATTCTATGCTTGTTTGCTATTAGTTATAAATATCCCTTATGTTTTATGTGTGAGACTAGCCACCTTATGTGTGAAATTTGTAAAGGGTATTTCAAAATAGTTTAGTTAGCTTAGTTCAGAGTAATCAGATAGATAGTTCATGCTAACCGAAGATGAGCTATTCTTGACTTGATTTTAAGTGAACCTTTTTCAAATACATTGAAGTGAGCTTGTAGCCACTCATTTTAGAATATGTAGATTAATTCCCCCAAATTAATGCAATTGATCATTACTGGAGAGTCAGTGGTGACATCACACTCCCTAGACTTCTTCCCTTCTAATTCTCTTAACTTAATTAATTTTCATTTAGTTTTATTTAGTTTTCAATTAGAGTAAAGAAACAATCAATCAATCAATCTTCCTCAATTAAATTAGAATTGAACTTGGAAGCTAAGTAGCACAACCAATCTAATTACAGAAGCCCTTGAGGTTCAACAACCAATTCAATAACACTATCCTATAAGGAGTCATCCTATTGCCAAGTGGTATTTTAATTTGGACATATTTAACCATGATCAGTTCATACGTTTGAATTATGATTGTGGTAAACGTGCATGAAGAATTGCCTGAGCATGTTGAGTATGTTTTAATTGGCAATATAATGAATGCTTCTATAAATTACTTATGGAAATCACAAGTATGCAATAAGTGTCAAGGCATTGATCATTTGGTGGTGGCTTGTCCGAGGAAAGTGACTCATCAAATAAATCCAAAGGAACAAAAAGTGTGACGTGTTAATAAAAACGTGAAGGTGGTTCAGAAGGATGATAAGCAAAATACTGATAAACCTATATATGATATTCAAGATGATCAAAGGACAAATATAACGGGTTTCAAGGATGCTTCAAGTGATCCTAACCCCAATTTCAAGTGCTTTGAAAGGCAGGAGCCTTGTTATGTTTAAGGGTGTAGAGAATTCTATTACTTCTATTAATCCTCAAGTTCAGGATGTAACCCATGCTAAGGCTATTGCAGTATTTAATCCTTTTGAGGCTATTTATAATGAGGATGTTAATGATGAATCGGAGAAAGAGAATTAATCTCCTTTGACTGCTGTGTTGACAGTGCCACAGAACTCTTCGAAGAAAAAGAAGAAAAAAAAGAAAGTATTTGTTGGTGAGGGCACCCAAAGGGTGACTAGGGCTATGGTTACTTTGGGTTCAGGTCCACCCCAATACTCTCAATGATTGGGTGCTGGAATATGAGGGTCTTAAATTACCCCAAAATGCATAATGAGGTTACGAATTGGATATCTCAAGCTTTTTTTAATTTGGTGTTTTTATTAGAAACTAAAGTGAAGGAAAATAGATTTTCTAGAATATCATCTTCCATTAGACCTTCATGGACTTGGATAAACAATTATGTATGTCATCCTTTCGGACGTATTTGGGTAGGGTTGGATAGTCGGGTTTTTGATGTAGTGGTAATTCATATGACTGATTAGTGTATGCTCATTCATGTTTGTTGTCATGTGAGTCAAAAAATATTCTTTCCATACCCTATTTATGCTTCTAACCTTAGTCTGACAGACATAATTTATGGACTTCCCTTCAAGGTTATAGTAGTATGTGTTACCCAAGTATTGACCCTAAGGGGGGGGTGGATAAGGTTTATAGAAAACAATAAAAAATTATTCAATTAAAAATATGCAAGCTAATTAATAGGACAATAAATTTGTGCAACAGTATATGAATATATAAAATCAATAAAGCACAAATTTAGTAAGATAGAGATAGAAAAATAAATGCAATCAATACAAGACGTAGCATGGTTCGGAATCCCCAACTCCACGACTCAAGATCCATCTTGAGATTTTTCCAAGTCCACTATGGTTTCTCCTTGTGGGTGGAGAGCAAACGTTTACAATGGAACTCACAAGCTCCACATTTCTCTTGATAAGTGAAGTCCTCCACTTAGGCTTCTAGGGTTCAACTAACCCTTTACAATAAATGAGAAGAAGATTTGTAGTATAATTTATAACTCTCAAAGAAGGATGTATAAATCAAGGCTCACAAGATTATAGTTATGAAAGAATTACAATCTATTGAATGAGAGAAATAGATGATGAAGAAGTGATAAATACTTGTTTAAATGGTAGCTCAATATTCATCAATGTAGATATAACCCATATATATAATGTCTCTCTCAAATATAGTTGTTAGGGTAGTTGAGTAGAATTTAATGCACATTATAGTTGTTCAAAATTCAAATTATGTCAAAATCAGTCTCTTAAAAATATTATAAGTTGACTGATTTATTTAAATCAAGCTCCTGATAAGCAAGATGAGGCTGCTGAAATAAATCAAGATTTTTGAGCTTCAGTTACTGGCAATATAAGGTAGAAAGTGAAGATATATGAAAGGGATCGGTGAGTGCTATGAGGAGAGGAGAGAGTATATGTAATTCTGAAGGAAAGATACCAAGTGAAAAAGTGTGTGTGGTAGGCATGCTTTCGTGTGTTATATATTTTCTTCTCAATTATAGTGAAATCTCTCTCTCTATGGACGTAGCACTAGAGTTAGGTGAACCATATAAAATATTTGTGTTGTGCGTGCATGTATTTAATTGTTATCTCTATATATTCTTGTGTGATTGTCTGTGGTTGGTCCTGAAAATCAAAGCTGAAGATTGGTGGTGTGTTAGAGAAGAAGGTTGATCTTGAAAATTTATAGAGATATAAACATAGTTGACGAAGACACGAGGATAATGACAGTGTGAAGATCATGAAGAAGAAGTCTTGGAATAAGTCGAAAGATGCTCATTTTCAAGATAGGGCAAAATGATGGTATGAAGAAGGGAGTTTTGTTGTATTCAATCCAAAAAATACTGAGAGGTTTTCGTTATGTTTTAGCCCAAAAATAAGCAACCAAAAGAGATTGATTGATTGGTAGGTTACCATGCGTAAGTAATTAAACACCAATGATGATGATACAATAGAGTTTGGTTCAAGTTGGAGCTATGGAAGAACGTGTGAAGACATAATTTGACCCAAGGTGGAGATTTTTGGGTTTGTGGCTTAAATTTAGTTTTCTTTTCCATTTTAGAATCCTAAATAGTTATGGAGTAAGGCTAAAGATTTGGGAAGGAAGTTATAGGCATCTATTTTAGAGTTGTGAATGATTTGGTAACTTCTTGTTAGATAGGGTATGAGAATCTCTATTCAAGAAGGAATTAGTTTGGAGACTCTATAAATAGAGAAAAGGTTAAAGGAAAAAGGTAGAGAAAGAGAAAAGATGTAAGGGGTTGATGAGTTCTGTGAGGAGAGGAGAGAGTATATGTAATTTCGAGGTAAAGATGCAAAGAGAAAGAGTGTGTGGAAGTCATGTTTTTTGTGTATTGTTTATTCTTTTCTCAATTATAGTAAAATCGCTCTCTCTCCATGGACATAACCCTGGAGTTGGGTGAACCATGTAAACTACTTGCGTTGTGCGTGCATGTATTTGATTGTTATCTCTATATATGCTTATGTGATTGTTGATGTGATGATATACTTCCGTTGTTCCGAACAAATGGGATTAATTGCAACAGTTTGATCTTATATAAAAGACCTAGAGGGGATGAATAGATCAAGTTTTCTCTTTTGATTTATTTTAATATTTTAATTTTTTCCAATTAAAACCTTATACCAATCACACAAAACAATAAACAATGCAGTAAAGTAGAGTAAAAGATGACACCAAAAAAAATTTTATAAGAAAACACTAAGGAAAAAACTACCTATGTCAAAGCAAAGTTACACGAACTCTGTCTCGCTCTCACATTCATCCCAATTTGCGTAGTTGCTGAACATCCCAGGCTGATCCAGTTGTTGCGGGCTCCAGAACACAAATGTTCTGCGAATAATCTATCCCTTTCACAGTGTGATCGAATCTGCCTTCTTTACGAACATGAAGTTAGAAGGAGAAAAACAAATCATGTTGTTCCGACCAGAATTGATAAGATCTTTGATAACGTCGATATACCAATCAGATTGAGAACATCACCTAAATCACTCTTGTGTAATAGTGTGTGCTTTCAAAATACATAGAAAACTTATGGGAATTTATGAAAAAACATTATAAAAAACTCTCTAACTCTTAAAAAATAATAATCTTTTTGTATGTATATTATGATAAAGCTAGAAGATTATTTATTTATATGAGAGTCCTTAATTTAACTGAAAAAGAATTTTAAAAATATTATAGGACACTTCAACAAGTTTGGTAAAGAAAGGAAATAACAAAATCTGATAAAGAAACGTAGAAACTCGTTGCTGTCAGGACAAGTCCGACCGGACGATAAAAATCCATGTGGTGGGACTTTGTGGAGTCTAACTACCGAGAGTAGTTGGACCAGTTGGTAAAAGTCCCACCTGTTTGACTTTTTGGAAATAAAAATAAAATTTTATGACCACTTATTTTTTCAAAACTTGTCTCAACTAATTTGGAAAACTAAATTAAAAATATTTTTCACTATTTTTCCAAACCTTTCATAATCAAACTAAAGTGTATTGTGTCCTCACACACTTACTTTTTTTAAGTGATGTTCTCATTGAAATTAATGTATCCACGCACTTATTCTCTAACTTCCATGATCGAGACCCAAAATAACAATAAGATTTTAACTCGATCAATTCAGATTAAATAACAATAAGATTATAATTCGATCAATTCATATTTTGATACCAAAATTTGCCAACGAAAAAATAAATTTCTCAAAATTCAGCATTAGACATGCATATGATTGTTTTCCTGACACTTAATCAGGCAAAGCAGACCTTTCAATAGAGCAGATGTGAACTCATCAACAAGAAAGATCCCCTACTCACTAAAAACAAATAAACTACAAGATCGAACTGCACTCGATCATGCCACTCTCACATGTTTCCATAATAGAAAAATCATTTAATGCCTCTATGGTGCCCCATTTTACTAATAACAATGAACAACTTTGAACTCCACCTTCCCATGCCTTTACAAAACCTACAAGAAATAATGCTTTCTCGAAAAGAGGTCCTGATGATGCACACTCTGATGCTCTCCGATCTCCATAGACATAAAAAGAAGCACAAGCTTCACACTTGAATAGGTATATATATATATAAAGGATAAATTACTTTAACCTCTCCTAAGGTTTGGCTTAATTATCCTCAAATTAAAGTTTTTGCAAAATAACTCTGACACCCTTGTCAGACTAACAATATGTTAAACAAAATTACATCTGATATATAAATACAAAAGTACTCTCAAGTTATAATGCTTGTTGAAAAAATAACCTCAATTTCTAATCACTTGACTGAGATTAACATGTTTTATATATATATTTTCTCCATCAATGTCACAACAGCACTACCGTCGTCGCTGATAGTTTTGGCATTTTGAATTTTTATGTTAATTGACTTTACAAAAGTTGGCTGTCAATTAACAGCAGAGTATCAAAGTAAAGTCAACTAAATCTCAGGAAATGTTGACCACTATATTTAAAAAAATTTAATCCAAAGATAATTAGACAAAACACTGTGGAAGGTCAGAGTAATTTACCAATACTAGTTTAAATGCATATGCGTTGCACGTGGGAGCCTCTAATTAAATCAAAAATATACCATTGACAGAAGCCTCTTATTAAATAAAAAATATACCATTAATAGAATATGTGTGTATTTTATCCCACTGTAGAAAAATATTGCTTCTAATATAGATTATTGAATTTTTTTCAATAATCAAACACATAATAATAGTGCCCATAACAATTAATTTATCATCATTCAACAATCAATTCCTAAACAACTCTGTAATCAAATTTGTCCCTTCTAAAATAAATCTTCTATGAGTCATATCTTACTTACTACTGCAAAAAAATCAAAGATAAACAATAAGAAAGTAAAAATTACTATTCTAGCAATTCTTAAACTACCTATTGATCTCCTTTTGAAAATTCGCAACGCTTTATCCATTTTGTATCCCTCAGTAATTCTTCAAATGATTCATCCTCAAGCAAAACTTCTTTGGTAGATACTGGCACAAAATAATTCATAATCTATTTATTTTTACTATTATTTATCTTCACCATAAAAAAGAATGATTTTCCTTTGCAACTTGTTACTTTGCTATAGAATTCATCCATCTCATCATCCTACAAAAAGAAGAAATTTACTATAAAAATATTGATAGATTTAAATGAGTTATTTTTTATCTGTCACTTTGTAAGAGATGAAAAACTTTTATCTCAATTTTTAACTGTAATAACTCGTCCACTGAACAATTTATTAATGATTAACAATCATCAGATATTGTTATATATGCTACTTCTTTCACATCTGTTACTCGAAATTGCATAAAAAATCTAAATAAATGAGTACATACTTCATTAATACATAATGATAGAGAATCATATATTTGTAATATTCTAAGACCATTTAAAAAATTAAGAATGTTTAAAAGATATAATAATACATTTGAAAACATTTTCCATCACTTGTATTGCAATTAAGAATTTATTTTGATTTAAATAATTTATTGTAATTAGATTTACCTTCTCTAGATTTCATTGCAATGTCATCCTCGAATATATCTTCGTCACATGTAACATCTTACATAACGCTTGGTTGAAAGTTGATGACATGTCTTGATATTACTATGCCATCGGAGCTCATTGTATGCGAATAATAAATGATATTGTAATGGATTATAACATTCAAAATAATTTTTCACTCTATGCCTTTTGCAGAAGTGCGCAATGACAATTATGTCACGTTTTAAGCGCATATTAGGGTTTGCTCCTTCTATCCAAATAGAAGCAACTTGGTCTGCTGAAAGTGAATTATAAATCGTTTGATCAAGTTGAACATCATTTTTAATCATTATTTCATGTCTCTCTAAAATAGGTGTGTCCTTGAACCGTTGAATAAACTAAACATACAGATTTGATGACAATATCTCTATCAACTTCGCAACAGTAGGTTCTGTGAGCTGCGCAGTACGAAAGCGGTTGCGAAAAGTATTTTAGAACCTAGAGGGGGTGAATAGGATCACTTTCTCGTTTGCTTAATTTTTAATTAATTCAATTTTAAGTCCAATTAACCAAACAATTAAAGCAAGTAAATAAATAAACTGCAAGTAAAGAAAAGAATGCACCAGATATACGTGGAAACCCAAGACGGAAAAAACCATGGAAGGAGGAGGCACGCCTCAGGAAACCAATTCACTATGATGAAGCAAAGTACAACAGACGATGTCTCAGTCTCACACCCCTCTTCACTCTGTCAAGGATCTGATGCGGAACACCTCAGGCTTATGATTGCAACAACACGTCCAACTGCTGTATACTTCCGGCTAACATCACCACCCTTACAGAAAGGTTGTTGGAAGAACCAAAATACTCAGCAAGTATTTTGTTCCCTTCATAGTACAATCTGGTCACCTTTCTTCCTCAGCAAGCAAAAAACCTTCAATCCAATGTTCTGATCAGCAAATAGATTTGATGCAGTCTCTGAACAGCTAATCAGATATAAAACACCATCCTTAATATCACTCGTGAAGTATGAATGTGTGTTCTTAAAAATATATAGCCCTAATTATATTGTATATACTTTCTCTCTCTAAAAATATTAATTTTCTACGGCCTCACTGTAAAGAAAAAATGAATACATATACATAGGCAAGGAAGTTCTAATTCTACTTAGAAAAGAAGTTGAATACCAAAATAGAACTCTCCTAGAAGTTTCAAACCTAATAGGAATTAGAATTTTCGTCAAAATCTATTTCCTATTTGGAACAGGTTAAGTGGGACCGGTGCCAAATAAATAAGACCGGTGGGACTTTTGTAAAACCTGCAGAAACCAAACTGCCGAGAAAAGTTAGACCGGTCCTAAATATTGGGGACCGGTTATCCTAATATTTTCATGAAAACCCTGATTTTTCAAAATAGGCTCGGAACTAAAAAGTGCAGAGTGTCCTCCAATACTTACCTGTACTATATGGTGTTCTAACTGATTTGTCAGCTTCTATGC
Source organism: Cornus controversa (assembly GCA_026545225.1). NCBI lineage: Eukaryota > Viridiplantae > Streptophyta > Magnoliopsida > Cornales > Cornaceae > Cornus > Cornus controversa. The sequence goes on along the minus strand of CM048849.1, from coordinate 7,425,745 downwards.
AATTGAGTGTCAGCTCAAAGTTGTCGATGATCGATACAAAGAATAATCCAAAAATTACAACTCGATCAATCAGGTTTTGATCACTGAAATATGCCAATCACAAATTTATATCTCACAATCTCCCCCTTTGGTAATTTCGTGACAAAACCAACTAGACAATTATAACCTAACCCATTGGAAAAATTAGATTACAATGTTGCTCAAAAATACATAGAAATAAAGAACTAATCAACAGAAGCTTCACTTGTGTGTTCAAGACAGTTAGAGTAAAAACCTGTTGTACCTGCACATCTCTTAAATAACACAACCTGTGAAAAGCTTAATAAAGAAATATAATCATAAATATTAATATCTCCCCCTTAATCTCTTAAGCAAAAATATCTGATAAATATATCTCCCCCTTTGTCAAAGAGACAATCAATATCATCTCCCCTTTTTGGAACAAATTGACAAAGAAATACCCAATAGATTTATATAAACAGATAAATCATGAAGCACATAGAAAGATTAAGACAATTATTAAACAAAAATAATCATCATCACTGATCAAATAAATATCCAAAACATATCTGTTGATGGAAAAAATAAAAATAAATAATCTAGACATCAAAGATAAGAAGTCAATAACTGTCTGGAACAAAAGATAACAAGACCTAAAATCTAAGTCTAGTCAGCCTAATCAGCAGACTCATCAAAAACAGTAGGGTCTAGCTTGTCTATCCTAGCATGTAAATGGTCGAACCCTTGCTGAATGAATCGGAGAACCTGGTTCATCTGATTGGCCGTCACGGGTGTGTCAGTCGCAGGAAGTTGGAAAACTCCACGACCCCCAGACACAGCCTGTCCAACTCCTTGACTAAGCTCATAGGCCTTTCCTTCATTCTCCTTCTTGTTTACCGAGTGAGTAATTGATGTGGCATCAATCATCTCTTTCGGTTTCTCAATATTAGCTATCTCTGAAATACGAACCCTAGCATCCCTCAAAACAGCCATCACTATCTATAAAAAAGGTAATGTTGATGAAGACCTAGAATGTCGAGTGGCTAAGATCATGGTATGTATGATTGTTGTGGGAAGATTGATCGGATCTCCTCGAACAATGTGATAGAGAATCTCAGCTTGACTCTTAATCAAATTACCCTTATGGTCATGAGGATATAAATTGTATGAGACTATCAAGTTCAATGCAGAGACCTCATCGGTAAGGTAGAGTGAAGGTAACCTATCTACTAGCCGTGGGCTTCAGGTATGCACAACTCCCTAATCATATCATCCATGCTCGGTCTGTTTGGATCCTCAACTTGATATGGCAATATAATGCCATCTTCATTCTCTACAACACCTAATACATTGGCAATTTTGTCCCTGGTGACCTCAACACGAATGCCATAACATTTCGTCACAAACATTAGGTCGTCTAAGCTTGATGTAATCATATTGCCAAAGAAATATCGGACCATGTCAGGCTTTACAATTTCTCTAAGATCACAAAGAGACTCTCAACCATTGTCTTCAAAGTATTGCACAAAATCTATCTCCCATTTGCGCTTGATTATTGCAAGATTGACTTGCCTTTCAATCCTCATAGCCCGGCACCCTCTGACATTCACAAAATTATTGAAATTGAACTCATCTTCAAACATGTCTAAGGTGAATACAATTCGATTCTCATCACTAGTAGATGCCTCAGTACATCCCCTCTTTTGTGCCATAAGAACCACAATGAACAGGATCAAAAATAAAGATAAAATTTCTATTGGGGCTTTTTGTTGAACACCTTGTGTGCAAGTCTTTAAACCTCAAATTTCAAAGCTATTTGTTTGCACAAACTCTCCGAAATCAACAAAAACTCCAAAAGTCCAATCCCAATCCACCAATCAATCACACAATTAAAAGAAATGTAGAAGAAGAATAGTGTGTGAGTTGGTGAGTGTTTGAGTGTTTAGAGAGTTAGATAATATGAGAGTGAAAGTGTGTGAGGTGCGAATGAGTAAGTGAAGGACTTAAGGCACCACAGCGCGCGTGGATTGTCAAGAATTCGGGCATCCGCTAAGTGCGACCGGTCTTAATTTTTGGGGACCGGTCCAACTTATCTCGGTTCCTCAGAACCTGCAGAAAGGCGACCGGTGCTCAAAATTTAGGACCGGTCCAACTTTGTGAATTTTGAAAAATTACACTTTGGACCTCTAATTCACCAAAAACACATCTTTTCAATCCTGATTTGACAATTAAGCACATAAAGAGTGAAAAATAAACACAAAATCAAAATAAACATATTTTTGAATTTTTGAAAATTTTTCATGAGAAAAAAATAAATAAATAAAACATGAATAATCTCATGAAAATAATCAAAGCACATTTTTCAGAGAATAACATGAGTTCTAAAATTTCTGAAAAATTTCAAACATTTATAAATGCAGAATTTTAAAACCCATAATTTATCCATAAAATTCATTCTCAACTTCATGATCATGACACAACTTCCAACACACAAATATTTATAAAAATTTAAAAATTTATCTAATAAATCCATGTGTGTGTGTGCAATCTAACTTCATCAAAAATTAATCAAATTTCTTTGATCCATCTTCTAAAACATATTGGATAATAAGCAAATATAGCTAACACATGATCAAACAAATTTTTTTTTCATTGAAGTTCATCATTTTTTTTTATTTCTGAGATGGTGGCTTTCACTCTTACAGGCAGCCAGCTATTTTTCTCAAAATAACTCTTTAATTTTTAAAGATATCTCATTGGAGATTTACATTGTAGTGGAAGCTACAAACACATCCCGAATTTAGCCTTTTCCTTTTGTCTTAGATATTCAGCAAATTTTCATTTTTTTTTTCATGCTGAATAAAAACATAATTTTTTTCATCATTTTTTTCATTGACCATTTAAGATTTCAATGCTACTCATACAATATACTCTAATCAACTTCACATTAGTTTTCAATCAATTCTCTTAGAGTTGGACTAGTGCACAACTTTGTATGGACTCAGAAGATTTACCTCTAAAAAGAAATAAATACAGCACATTGGTCATCAATATTTAGATCATAAAATCAAGAACTTCATTCAGTGACAAACTAAGTGTCCCAATTATGCATTCACAAATCAAAGTGAAATTAAAAAGAAATATAAAGAATTCACATCATTTCTCAGAAAAACATAATTCTCATAATCTCATATGATTATTACTAAAAATAAACAAAACCTATCCTAACCTAAAAAATATGGTCCAATGGAAAATAAATAATGAACATAAGCTCAGTCCATGACCATCAAAGTCCTAATGACCTAGTTAGGGGGTTTCGCACCCAAAGACCTATTAGGAATAAATCTCATAGTATCAATAGGCACAAACTTCTCCAAATATTCCTTTTTCATCCAAATAGTTTTAACATGCAATATATCAAGAAAGAATTGTGGAGAAACAAAAATGTTCTTCTTTTTATTTGAATTCTTTTTACCTTGAGAATTTTTGGGTTTGTTCCAATAATGTGATTTTGTAGCATGAACCCTACTCTTAGCAAAAGAATTATGCACATAAAAATCAGAATTAGAATGTTTCCTCTTTTTATAGCAATAGTGTTGATTATGTCCATTCTTACCACAAAAAGTACATTAAAGCACATTAGACACAACATTAGCATGCACAGACTCAACTTGAGACTTAGGTTTGGGTTCATACACAATCAAATTCTTGGGTTTAACAAAAACAGTTTTTTCCTTAGATGATTACCAAACAAAACCTAATACAGTCTTATCTCCTACAGGCTTACCAACACTAATTATGCTATCAAGCTTAATCTGTCCAGAAGTAAAAGCAATTAATTTCTCTTGTGATTCTTTCAATTCAATCTCAAGAAAATTAATTCTAGCAACAAGAGAATCTCTAGCAGAAATAGCTTGACTTACCTCACTTTCGAGAAACTTGAATTTGCTTTGAAGATTCAGAATTTCTATTTTACTTTCTTCAATCAACTTTAATTGATCTTCATTCTTTTTCCTCAAAGTCTCTTTCTCAGATTTTTCTTATTTCAGCTTCTCAGATTTTTTATTATAAGCTTCCAGCAATTTCTCAAAAAGTTCTGGCAGCTTGCTTTCACATGGTTCTTCATCAAACTGCTCAACTTCTGAATCGTCAGACCCTATTTGACTGAGAGTAGTGTATATCTCTATTTCACCTATATCAGAAGAAGAATCATTAGCAATATCACCATTCAATAAAGTAACAAAAGCAAAAGAATCATTCTCAACAGAATAATCACTATCAGAGTTAGAAGATTCAGACTCAGAAATAATAACTTTCATAACTTTCTTGTTTGAAATTTTCTTTGCCTTAAAGCTATTTTTCTTAGGACTTGGACATTGATTAGATATATGACCTTTTCCACCACATGTCCAACAAGTAACCTCAATTTCCTTAGAGTCATCTTCTTTCTCTTTCATTTCCTTACCTTTGGATGATGAGCTTTGATTCCGGAATTTAGAAGAATTTCCTTTTCTCAAATTTTTACCTTTTCTATATTCAAGAATCTTTCTAAATTTCCTAGCAAGGAGTGCAACATCATTATCTGAATCATTTTCAAACCTTTCAATTTTTTTAACTTCAGATTTTGAAGAATTTGAACTATTTGACAGACTTATAGACTTTGAAGTCTTTGAGGTTTTTAAAGCCAATTTTTTTTATTTATGAAGCTTTGGATATTTCATCTCAAAAGTTTGAATTGATCCAACTAACTCAGTCACCTCTATAGAATCTACATATCTGCCCTTATCTAAGGATTCCAACTTAGCTTGGAACCTATTAGGCAATGATCTCATGATTTTTCTAATAATTTGAAAAGAAGGAATTTTTTCACCAAGGTTAGCACTACTTTGAACAATATCATTAAGTCTAGAATAAAAATCAGAAAACATCTCATCTTCATCCATTCTAATTGTTTCAAATTTAGTAGCAAGCATTTGTAATTTACATCTCCTTACCTTGGTGGTACCCTCATGAGTTACCTGTAAAATATCCCATGCTTCTTTCAAAGTGGAACAAGCAGAAATTCTAGCAAATTCAGAAGGAACAACATAATTAAATATAGCATATAAACCCTTGTTGTTATTATTGGCATCTTCATGTTCAGCATTAGACCATGTTGCCTTATCCTTCTCTGCAGTCACAACAGCATCACCATCACTAGTGGTAGTGATAGGAATTTTATAGCCATTCTCTACAGCCATCCAAACTCTCTCTCCTTGAGATTTCAAAAAGGCTTTCATGCGAGACTTTCAGAAAGTATAACTTGAACCATCAAACAAAGTAGTTTGCTAAATCGATCCACCCTCTTTCATACTAGATTCCATAATAATTTTTGAAAAAAAAAATAAATTTTGATTTTAAAAATACTTCACAAGGAACTACTCACAAATTACAGAACACTGCTTTGATACCAATTGTGAGTTGCATGGTGCAGAAGCGGTTGCGAAAAGTATTATAAAACCTAGAGAGGGGTGAATAAGATCACTTGCTCGTTTGCTTAATTTTTAATCAATTCAATTTTAAGTCCAATTAACCAAACAATTAAAGCAAGTAAATAAATAAACTGCAAGTAAAGAAAAGAATGCACCAGATATACATAGAAACCCAAGACGGGAAAAACCACGGAGGGAGGCGGCACGCCTCAGGAAACCAATTCACTATGATGAAGTAAAGTACAACAGACTCTGTCTCAGTCTCACACCCCTCTTCACTCTGTCAAGGATCTGATGTGAAACATCTCAGGCTTATGATTGCAACAACACGTCCAACTGCTGTATACTTTCGGTTAATGTCACCACCCTTACAGAAAGGTTGTTGGAAGAACCAAAATACTCAGCAAGTATTTTGTTCCCTTCATAGTACAATCTGGTCACCTTTCTTCCTCAGCAAGCAAGCAAGCGAAAAACCTTCAATCCAATGTTCTGATCAGCAAATAGATTTGATGCAGTCTCTGAACAGCTAATCAGATGTAAAACACCATCCTTAATATCACTCGTGAAGTATGAATGTGTATTCTTAAAAATATATAGCCCTAATTATATTGTATATACTCTCTCTCTAAAAATATTAATTTTCCACGGCCTCACTGTAGAGAAAATATGAATACATATATATAGGCAAGGAAGTTCTAATTCTACTTACAAAAAAAGTTGAATACCAAAATAGAACTCTCCTAGAAGTTTCAAACGTAATAGGAATTAGAATTTTCGTCAAAATCTATTTCCTATTTGGAACAGGCTAAGTGGGACCGGTGCCAAATAAATATGATCGGTGGGACTTTTGTAAAACCTAGAGAAACCAAATTACCGAGAAAAGTTGGACCGGTCCTAAATATTGGGGACCTGTCCTACTTTGAAAAATCCTAATATTTTCATGAAAATCCTAATTTTTCAAAATAGGCTCAAAACTAAAAGGTGCAGAGTGTCCTCCCATACTTACTTGTACTAGATGGTGTTCTAACTGATTTGTTGGCTTCCATGCACTTGAGTGTCAGCTCGAAGTTGTCAATAATCGATACAAAGAATAATTCAAAAATTACAACTCGATCAATCAGGTTTTGATCACCGAAATATGTTAATTACAAATTTATATCTCACAGGTTCACTTAAGTTTGCATCATTAGAATTTGCATTCTATTTTGTAATACATTGTTAATGTCGTAAAAGTATAATTGGAGGAAACACGGACCAATATCTCCAATTGATAATGAGGGTAATTCATGGTATATTTGACCTTGTGTTCAGAAAGTATAGATACCACATTTCATATTTGCGAGATTTTTGTCAAGATAGACTCCAAAAGATGTAAAAAAGAAAATACTGTTATATGCATGTATGTATTGATAGAATTCCATTGTCAAGCCATTCTGAGATGTGAACAACTCATACAACTCATCAAAGACAAGTGTACATGGTAAGATCACATCACCATTTGAGGAACAAAAAGTCGGAGGCTCGTATTCAAATTTCATAGCAAAATAGTGATAACAATATGAAACATTCTTTAATTTGTGAAATGATGTATGAGTTACTAGTCCCACATCTCCTTTTCTCATTTTCTTTGATTTCGTTACATCTTTAATTTTGTTTTGTCTTTTTTCAGGAATTAAATTTCAAACCATTTTTTAAGGTATGAATTCAATTGCTCTTGTCTATGGGTGGATGCCATTGAAATGTGATCAATTGTTTTCAAACACATGTAAGTAATTATAATACTTAAATAGCTACATATATATATATATATATATATATATATATATATATATATATATATATATAAATGGCATACCATCAAAAAGTGATACGGGAAGTTCATTTGCTAAATAATAAAGTATTCATAACATACAATTATACAAAAAAATAAATAAGCAAAATTCTAACCTAAAGCTCCTTATTAATAATTTCAAAACAATAGATATCTTCAACACCAATAACAACCTATCCAAGACAAAGAGCACAAAGTAAAAATAAAATTAGGAACTATTATAAAAAATTGTCATATAAGAACTCAAACACGAGAAGGTAAAAACAAATATTAAGGAAAGGAAATTATCATTTAAGCATAGACATATTTTTACTATTTATTGAATTACCTAAAGGGTTTTTTTTAGGCATATGATTGATAGGAATTAAAAAAAACATTGCTGAAAATTCAGAATAGTATCAAACAAAATAGTTTGCAAAAAAATACATCAACAAAACAACATATTTTTTCTTTTTTTTGGTGAGTGTGGTGAAAAGATTTTTTCACTTAAGTAATATTACTTTCACTCACAAAAACAAAGTCAGATTGTATTCGTAGTTAGCATTGAGCTATATACTTGCATTTGCTAATTCATGATAAGAAAACTCAAACAGAAAAATTTTGAAAATAATAAAATTCAAGGGGAATTGAGAAATTATGACCAGAGAAAAGTTTTGAATCCATGGCTAAGACGAAACCAAATCAAAAATAGACCTACAATTATTGGCATTAAGAAACATGAATTTCAAGTTTCAAACAATAAAAAGAAAATATTAGTTAAATGCTAGAATGATGTTTTAGCACTATTTATTGAAAATTAAGAAAAATGACAAATTATTCTAAAAAATAATAGTGACAATGAGAATTTTTAGGAAAAAATTTATTTATTTTTTGAAACCTTACAATCGAAATATTTTGTGGATTTAATAGAAGCAAACAAACAATGAAAATATAGTAACACCAATATACAATCTAGCACAATATTAATGAGGATTTAACAATAGGTATATATGTATGTATGTACGTATGTCTGTATATGCTTTTTTTTTCTAATATTAAAATAACCAGCCAGCGCGCAAAACAAACTTTCACTGTTTATTTTATGATATTTGTTTTATTCAATTTTCTTAAGCTCCTTGCTCTCGTTAACTTAATTTTTGTTGCTTGTTCACAATTATATATTGGGCTTGTTATGAAGTCCATCATAAATTAATTTAGTGAATTATCAAATGTGTAACAAATTAACAAAAATGAATTAATGTGATCAAAAACTTTAAAATAAAAAATAATTACCTATAATATGACAGGGTACCGAACTTGATTCTCACCTAAAATTTAAGTTTCACCCGAAAGAATAGAGTTGTAATGGCTATAAGTTAGGGAAAAAAAAAACAAAGAGAAAAAATTTAATTTGAAAAATTAAATAAAAATCCCAAGCAAGAAATATGAAAGGAAAAAAATTGATGTTGGCATAAAATTTAGGAGGGTGTATTCAATTAGGATTTGAAAGGATGGATGATGACTAGGCAAGTGTGCCTCGAGCAGTTCGCTAAGTTTGAAATGAAAAGTCCAAAAAGCGTATCCAAGCTCCGTGGCTAGTCTACGCTTTCCCGATCGTAGATCCATGGATCACAGATGGTATCTCCCCATGGCATTTCGCTTCTCATCATTGACTTTGCAAGTTAGTTGGGTGTTATGAATATACACTCAAACTTGAGGGAATAAAACTTTTTGGAGAAATTGTCGAAACACCAGTCCAATAGCTACTTCAGCGGTAAATCATACTATCACACGAGTTCATACAAATCCAACGGTATTCAATCCAGACTTTTATAGAATTTTAAAGAGTTCATACAAATCTGGGGGTATTCAATTAGGATTTTAAAAAAGTCTACAAAAGTATAAGTGTATTAAAAAAGTTATAGATTTTGAAAGATTTCCTTTAAGTGATGGATTTTGGTGGATTCTAGGGTGGAAGGTATAAATACCAAAGCCCATAAAAAATCCAACATTCTCCTATAGATTTTGAAGTGCATCAAACAATCAACTTTTTTTTTCTACAGAATATGAACTGTCTTCCTCAACTCTCAACTACACTCCTTTTTTCTCTTTCTCTTTTCTCAGATTCTCTCTCTATTGGATTAGGAAAACTTGTAATAACAAAATTTGCATATATGATTTTACATACGTTTATTTGGGGTTTCTATTATTCGTGTATATATATATATATATATTTCTTCTTCTGGTAATACCAATCCTTAGATCTGGAAACTAATATAGGTGATAGTACAAACAAAGCCAAATAAATAGCACAAACAAAAAAATCAATATATCAAAGATCATTAATGCCAAAACCTAGTTCAGTGCACAGTCCAATTTGTACCACAACACCAAAACCAATAACCAAATTTCAGGTGTCTTTGACATAAGGGATGTCGTTTCTAGTCTATCTCTTTCTATTTCTATATAGAAGTTAAAAAATCATCATATAATAATCCAGAAATTGCAATAGAAAGAAAAAGGGAGGTTTGTGATGATTTTAAAATCTTTTCTACTAGGTAATGTAGTATCCTTATACATGAAGATAATCAATTCAGTCGTTGCGGTCGGACTCTATTATGGATTTCTGACTATATTCTCCATGGTCCTTAATATGAAAACAGTTTATTTAATATTTTTTGTTTCTTTTACACTGTCTTTAATATGAAAACAGTTTATTCAATATTTTTTGTTTCCTTTCTCTCGTAATCAAAGTTCTTCCTCTGCATATTACTGAGGCATAAAAACCATTGTAAACCAATTATAATATTACTTACATGAAAATTTTACAAATTATAAAAAAGACTATTTGAGAACCATAAATCTTTATAAGAAATTGATGTACTGATTGGTATTGTAATCATGATTGTTTACGTTAATTCATGGATATTATGAACTTATTAACCAAATCCGACTTGAACTTTGAAAAGAAATAGTTAGGCTAACTATAAGTTTTAACAGTTTATGGCCAAAAAAAAAAAGGAAGACATTTTTTTTATTATATAGCCTCTCTTTTTCTCAATAATTGAAAAACTTAATAATACTGACAATTTAATATAGCACCCCTATCCAATGGTAAGTGACTATTTTCTAGTAACAAGGTTTCAATAAGAAATAATTAATATTATTTTTATTAAATATATATAAAAAAATGTCTCATTTATATTTTTTGCTTAGACCTCAACCTGTACTGAGATGATCCTTTCTGCCTTGATGATAAAGTTGTGATAACCAATTATTAAGGTTTAAATTCAAATGTTTAAGCCAAAATTCAGATTAGATAGAAAAATGATTCACATAAAAATTAAGGAGAGTCTAGCTAGCTAGGCATGTCCTTGTCAGTTTGCACTTGTGTATTTCTTGATAAGAGGCAAAAAATTAATCCCCTTACTGCAAAAGTTGAATAACTTTTTTTCCCCTTTTTCGTCCGCTAAGATAAAATTACAAGTCCGACTTATGTAGGTTAGGAGTGAGAAGATATATACATAGGCTTTCAATTTTCTAAATTATGTAGTTTATTTCTCTTTTGTTGACCCAAAGGTTTTAACCAAAGGGCAATCTTGTAATTTTGATAAAAACAAACCATTAATGGTGTTAGGTTCTAACATTTTTATTGAGTGATTGCTTAGAACAATGATCTATTCAAGAAAGTATTCACAATGAGGATAAAACATTGAAGATGATATGAGCAAAAGAATTCACCCCATTGAAATGAAGTTGGCACATCAAACTTGAAGAATCATGCCAATCAAAAAAGATTTGGGGTAGTTAGAAAATGGTGAGAATTTAGGTAATCTTGTAAAGTTTATTTGAATATCTTGTTAGAAGCACAAATTCTTAAAAAAAAAAAAAGTTTTTAAGACCATGTGCATATCATTCTTACATTTTATAATGGTCTTTAGCCTCTTGAGAATAGGACTTGATCATATTGAATCACATCTTTTAAGTCCTTGATGGTTTAGGCTTTGTTTGGATGTCAAAACTATGTTTTTCAATATTTAGCATGTTTCAATCGACTTATGCAATCCTATCAATCGACTAATAGAGATTGTGAGTTCTTGACATTCCCAGAGGGACAGACTAGTCGACTTATGAAAATGCATCAGTTGACTTATGCCTTGAAATTTTTTTTATAAGAAAATTTCCCTCAGTCGACTAAGCATCGTCTAACCTGGACAGAACCTTTTAGCCATTTCTAGAGGGGCAAATTAGTCAAATTATATTGGTTCAAAACTCATTTTTGCCTTAAAAATACTCATCAGTCGACTAATGTTAAATAACCAGTCAACTAACCTTACGTGAACAGATTTAAAACGACTAATTGACTGCATTTAATGTTGCCCAACCACCTCCAACAGTCATATTTTTGAAATAGACGTTATATATAAGTCTTAATCTGTATTTATGAGGAAGAGACACCAAGCATACAATTATTGATCATCATCTACTCATTTCATTCTCTTGAAACAAAGATTTTGAGCTTCAAACTTGAGATTCATTTATTGCTATAGTTGTGAGCTAAACTTGAGCATTTATTCTTGAGAGATATTATTTATTGTACTCCAATCTTCCTCTCATTCATTGTAAAGGGTTGGCTTATACCCTAGAAAACTAGGTGAAGGATTTCACTTAGCAAGAGAAGGAAGAAGCTTGTAAGCTTCATTGTAAAGGTTTTCTCTCCACCATAAAGGAGAAGCCTTAGTGGATTTGGAGAAATCTTAAGAGGGGTCTTGAGTCGTGGAGTAGGGGATTCCGAACCACGCTACATCTTGCGTCACTTATATTTGATTCTCTCTAACTCTCTCTCTTTTCTTTGTGCATCAATTTCATTTTAATCATTTCACTATTATTTAGATTTGTTCTTACAATTTATATTAGTGAAAAATTGTCATAGTTTGCCATTGACCCTATTTAACCCCCCCCCCCCCCCCTCTAGGGTCAATTCTGGGTAACATCTTTAAATAAAAATTTTTATTAAAAAGTAGAGTTAAAGTGAAAAAATGAAAATTTTGGTATTTTATAATTTAATTTTTGCTAATGCATATTCTGTGTGGGGGAGCAATACAAAACAGGGAGATAGGAATAATTTTTTAATCATCAAAGGAGATACATGTAATTATTCTGTAATTCAGTGATGGTGAGTGTAATATATCCATTCTAAAGTAATATATATATATATATATATATATAGAGAGAGAGAGAGAGAGAGAGAGATTTGATAATGAAAGAAAAAGAAAACGTAAGAGAAATATACTGTGTAAAATTATATATTATCTAATTAGTAAGATTTTTTTTTATTTTTTATCATGTGATTAAAGGAGATGAATATAATAGTTGCTGAGAGCAAGAAGCATATCTCGTTTTTTTCTCTTTCTCTTTCAAGGTCAATGTTATATTTTTTTCAATTGTTAACAGAAATCATTATTCTTCCCAGTAAACATACACTAGGGGATGATTGAAACATTTTTAGTTAATTCAATAATTTTTTCACTAATATGATAGACTAAGAGAGTAATCTGTCAAAAAGTGATAGTTTAAAGGGTATTATGCATTTTGTTCTTATTATTAAGAATAGGAAAAATTGCTTATACTTTTTTATAAGCATATATGGATACACATATATATATGTACATTATATATGGATACACACACACACACACACATATATATATACATATATATATAGGTACATGAACAATGGAATAGGTTGAGTCTTACCTATATATATATATATATATATATATATATATATATATATATATATATATATATATGTTATTGGATAATGAACAATGGCTTCTTTGTTGTTAACCTAGCGTTCCGCTCTTTTGACAAATTGGCCATATTAAGCATGGTTTTGGATCATCCTTATGTAAAAATATTTATTTATTCAAAATCAATATAGTTAATATATTTTATGCACTATATTTTACATATTTTTAGGTAAATAACTATATTATACTAAACATTACAGTGTTATATGATATGTTATGTTATGTTATAAATTCAACTAAACATTATAGTGTTATATTTTACATTTAATATGAGACAACCTTTAGTAGCTTTACATTTGAATTATGTGAAAGCTTTAGTAACTAATAATAATTTGTATATATATTAGTGACATAACAAATGGAATATGCACAACAAAGAAATGGAAAAGGGAAAGGCAAGAATGATTATAGTAGTTGGATTGTGGAAGAGAGCAAAATGTTGTTACAATTCATGGTTGATGTTGCATGTCATGGATGACGTGATGTTAATGGCCTGCTAAGCAAGGCAACAGTAGAAATCAAGATACTTCCTAAACTTAATGAAAAACTTAAGTGTCAAAAAACTCATTATCATTACAAGTGTCAATTGAAATACTTTAAGAAAGAATATCAAAAATATTTTCAGCTTATCTGTCATAACTCTAAATTTGGGTGGGACTCAATCACAAAGAAATTCACTACTGATGAAGAAGTATGGGAAGATTACTTTAAAGTGAGTTTCTTAACTTTTTTTAAATGTATTATACTTGGTAACTTGAGTACATACTTCATTTCTTAAATAATTATTATTTTATTATTTCTTTTATAGTCCCACCCGAACCACAGAAGCCTTCGAATAAAAACTTGTGATGACTACGTGGATTTGCAAATTGTAATTGGAAATGTAACTACTATTGGGAGAAACTCATTAGAATTGGGTGATGATATTGATGCAAGAATTTATGGCGTTGAAGATAGACATGTCAGAATATATGACTTTGTTTATGATGAGGTCAATGAGGCCTTTGTACCAAATCAAAATAAACCATCACATCAAGCTACATCACTTGGACAATCTTCTTCACCCTTACCCTTTCAAGCCACTAGTTCGGAAGTTCCTTAGAAAGCTCCAATCAGAAGAAACGAACTAGAACTGAGTATGAAGGGAATATTAGCTCATTTGAAACCATAAATGAAGCTGGAATCATGGAAAAACTCTCTTAGCATTGATTCAATTGCCACTGACTTTCAAAGAGTCCATAGTCTATTGGAGAAAAAGGAAAAAGATAGAGAGAAAAGGGAAATATAGAAAATGGAAAGAAATAGACAAAATTGTATATAGGATGCTATCAAGGAGATCCCAAATTTGGATGAACGTGCTCGTTACCAAGCGGCTGCATTGCTTAATACTAAAACTAAAAAGGATGTATTTTTGAAAATGTCAGGTGAAGAGGGCTCAAATTGGAACTTACAATTTGGAATTAATAGTTATTTAGGTTATGATTATCAAGCTTTATTGGAAACTTGTTTTGTTTATTAAACATTTTGGTTTATTTTTAAATATGACTTATTGCATTTGGTTTGTTAATTGGTACAAGACATTTTTTGGTTGGGAACAATTTATCCCGCTATTTTTTGAATTCGTATTATAGTTTTTTTACTTTTTTAATGTGTTACAACTTTTATAAATTATGGCTGTTTGAATTGAAGAATGGTAGCCTAATAAGATGGTTGCATTTTAAGTTTCAATTAAATATTGTGCATTCAAGGATGGAGATTTTTTTACAGTGAATTTTTTGTTTTTATTTATATTTGACTATCAAATTTAGTCATTTAACACAATATTTTTAAATTTCATTTTATCTGCCTTTTTAGTTTACCCTACATTTTCCTAACTTCTCTAGCTTGGTAGTGCTATCAATTAACTCTTCTTTCAATTCATTAATTTCATCATTGAAAAATGTATGATTTTCTTTAGGTGATCGGGTGTTCATTTATATAATGTTTCAATCAAGCATGTATGGAGATAATGAAGCAGAGGGAGAAGAAAGTGAGGAAGAAGAAATTGAAGAAGAAGAAATAGATGAAGAAGAACTTTATGAACCATTAAGTATTTATTGATTGCAATTCAAGCAGTAGTCCAGGTGCTAAATGAGTTTATAATTATCATATGTGGTGAACATATTGAACGTCCACTAACTCGGCGACCAATTACTATAAAAGGATACAACTATATACATAATATATTGAATGAGGATCATGAACATTTTCGACAAAGGTATATAATGTATCCTAATGTGTTTCAAAAGTTATGCAGTATTATTAGGGAAAAAACACCCTTACAAGATACAAGATTTATTTGTGTTAAAGAAATGCTTGCAACATTTTTGCTCATTATCGGCCAAAATAATAAATATTGTTAATAAGTGAAACATTTGGCTGATCACACTTCACTGCCAGTAAAAATTTTAACAAAATTTTGAAAGCCTTGAACACAATAGCACCGGAGATGATGGTCAAACCTGGATCTACAGTGCCAGCTAAAATAATGGAAAGTACAAGGTTTTATCCTTATACTTGAAGGTAAATATATTTTGTTGTGCATCTTGTTTTACTATATTTTACTAATTTTCATTCTTTGGTTCAAAAGATAAGTTCCAAAAAATTTTGTTTTATCAAAATATAAACATTTGGATTTATTTCAGGATTGTATCGGAGCTATTAATGGCACATATATTCCAGCAATGATAACGGGACGCAACATAAGCAACTATCGTAATTGTCACAAAATAATATCACAAAATGTATTAGTAGCTTGTAACTTTGATTTGAAATTCATATACATCCTTAGTGGGTGGGAGGGTTTAGCTCATGATTCAAAAGTGCTAAATGATGTTTTAACTAGGAAAAACGGACTTAAAGTGCCACAAGGTATGTATTTATCTTTTTTTTAGTAGGTCATAGTTGCATATATATAATTGTGTATGTATTGTATTATCAGGTAAATATTTCTTAGCAGATTGTGGATTTCCAAATCTACGCCAATTCTTGGCTCCATTTCAAGGTGCTTGATATCATCTTTAAGAGTTTGTTGGTCAAGGTCGTGACCCTGTAAATGAAGTTGAGTTGTTTAATTTTAGTCATACTTCCTTAAGGAATGTTGTCGAGAGGATAATTGGTATATTTAAATCACAATTCACAATTTTCAAGTATGCATCTCCATTCCCATATATGACACAAACAGAGCTAGTGTTAGCATGCGCAAGACTACACAACTTTCTTCGGAAGAAGTGTAGATCTAACGAATTTCCTATTGAACTGGATAACAAATCTTCTTTATCTTTATCTTACTAGTTAATGAAGGGGACCCTGAACCAGTTTTCCAAACACAAGAGTAACAACGAGAGAATGCTAATGAATGGAGATCGAGTTGGTATAGCTTTGAATATGTGGAGAGATGTTAGATACAATGATAACAATGAAAACTAAGGATATTGAGTAATGAATGTTAAATATTTTCCTTTAAATTTTGCTTCCAAACTTGTTATAAACTTGTCAATATACTAATGTGAATGTCAATTGTTTTGCGTTTGTTATAACTTTTGATTTTTGTGAAAATTATGATGCGCGCCGTAGTAACATAATATTTTTTTTCTTTTTTATAATAAAAAAAATATGTCTATATATCCTATCTATCTAATACAATGAGGCAAAAATTAGAAAATATGAAAATATTTCATTTATCATGAGCATAATTTTTTGTCATTAGCTTAACATATAATACGAATAAAATAACAAATACAGAAACATAGTTTAGCCCAATCCAAATCATACGTTCAATTTTTATTTAGACATATATTGCTTAATCATTCTTCGCACTGTTATTAGGAGAGATATATGTAACTTTGTATAGGTTCTTAATAATTCTATTGAATAATTCCAAATAGCATAAACTATAAATGATAGCTTATCCATTTTGCATTATACCTGCCCATTGAACCATTGGTTTACTTGTACGCAAAATATAAATCAAGGGTACAAATAAATAAAATATATTGAAAAAATCATTACAAGTCTATAAAAATTCATCAAAGTCTTTAATAGAAGTCTATTCAAATCTATGAAAGTCTGTAATAGAAGTCAATAGAAATCCATAAATTCTACTTAAATCTATAGAAATTCATGAAAGTCCATCACTTAAAAAATGTCTTTCAAAATCCTTTAAAATCCTAATTGAATACACCCTCCTTAAATCCATTCTTAAATTTGGTCGATTATTTGATAAAGAAAAAAAATTGATTATATGAAAGGAAAAAATTGATTTTGGCATGAAATTGAAGTTCATTCTCAAATTAGGTGGATTACCTCATAGACAAAAAAAATATTTTTTCTGTGAAATTTAAGTTCATTATCAAATTAGGTCAATTACTTGATTCCTTCCTAATAGCAGTCCAAAAAAATACAAGTGCTAGTAGAACAACGTGCAAAAAAAATTATGAAAAAACTTGATTCTAACCTGAAATTTAATTGATCGAAAAAGTTGGGAGTCTAAATAGTTGAAATTCATTCTCAAATTAGGTGGATTACCTCATAAAGAAAAAAATATTTTTACCATGAAATTTAAGTTCATTATTAAATTAGGTCAATTACTTGATTTCTTCCTAATGACAGTCCAAAAAAATACAAGTACTAGCAGAACAACGTGCAAAAAAAATTATGAAAAAACTTGATTCTAACCTGAAATTTAATTGATCAAAAGAGTTGTGAATGTAATGAGTTGGAGGAATTGAGAGTTTAAGGAGTCGGAGTTGCGAGTTAGAGTAGAAATAAGAGTCTATTAGTAGAAGAATTATTATAAAAGTTAATAATTTTAAATAATTATATTTTTAATAATAATATATATATACAATTCAGACAAGTGGTTCCCTAATAAAAAATATAAAAAAAAGGTAACCATATTAAAATATGATTATTAAAATATATGTATGTATATCAATTATGGGAAAAGGACGAGTCAATTAAATTCTTGGATAAAAAAAATTTCTATGTAAGAATTATTCCAAAGTGGTCCCCACTTCAAGGTCTTTTCTTATGATGAAAGGTGTCTTGCACGCCTGTGGTCTATTTGTCAGTGTGGACTCATTCATTGTCAGGGTCTGCTACCCCTCTCTCTCTCTCTCTCTCTCTCTCTCTCTCTCATTCTCATTCTCGTATACTTTATAAGAAGAATGAATGGAAGGCTTGAGTTGGGAATTAATTAGACATATATGGCCTCTTCAATCCAAACTCAAACTAAAGCTTTATCAGTTTTATACTATCTCTTGTGTATAGTATTTATTTTTCTTGGTTCCTTTGTTACAAGCTTGAATGCCTTGGAGAAAAGCAGGTATCCAGAATCTCAGGAATCAGATAGAGATAGGATAATTAATCTACCAGGCCAACCATTAAGTCCACCACTCTCACAGTTCTCAGGCTACATCACAGTTAATCAAGCTCATGGGAGGGCCCTTTTCTATTGGTTCTTTGAAGCTCAATCTCAGCCGTCCAACAAGCCCCTCCTCCTCTGGCTTAATGGAGGTACATATATATATATATATATATATATATATATAAATCATGTATAACAAATATAGTTTATACATTAATTATATATTATGTATGATTGAATTATATATGTGCTCTGATTGAATTTTGTGGTTGGTTTCTTGAAGGGCCTGGTTGTTCGTCAATTGGGTATGGTGCAGCTGTAGAATTGGGTCCTCTTAGAGTCAACAAAAATGGAGTTGGCCTTGAGTTCAATAACCACTCTTGGAATAAAGGTCAATTAGTTATATATATATATATATATATATATATATATATATATATACTGGAATCAATTGTGCGTGGGGATAAAAAGAACATTAACTAGATATATATAATCACATTAAAGTTTTAGTATCTCTGATCTTTTGCAGAAGCCAATTTGCTATTTGTGGAATCTCCTGTTGGAGTTGGGTTCTCCTACACCAACACATCCTCTGATCTCACCAAATTAGATGATGGGTTTGTGGGTAATTCAACTATCATAAATTAAATGTGACATTAATTTTTCTCTCAAGAGTTTTTGCAATCATTGTATTTTATTTTTTTATATATATTCAACTTAATTATATAGCTGAGGATGCCTACAATTTTCTGGTGAATTGGCTGAAAAGATTCCCACAGTTCAAAACCCATGATTTCTTCATATCAGGAGAGAGTTATGGAGGTAATTAATATAGCCTAATTATTTGAATCTTTCTCTAGCTATATATATACACACGATATGATTGAATTAATAATGATTTATTTGTATTTTTTAGGCCACTATGTGCCTCAACTAGCAGAGCTTGTGTATGATCGAAACAAGGATAGAGCTAAATATCCATACATTAACATCAAAGGCTTCATAGTATGTATATAAGCTCCATATATACATATGTATATTAATTTGAATGATGGACAACATATATATATATATATATATGCTAAGTAATTAATATGAAGAACTGCAGGTAGGAAATCCAGAGACAAATGATTACTATGACTATAAAGGTATAGTAGAGTATGCATGGAGCCATTCGGTAGTACCAAATGAGGTGTATGATAGGACCAAAAAAGTATGCAATTTCAAGGTCTCAAATTGGTCTAATGAATGTATAGTTGCCATAAATGAAATCTTTGAAAAATACGAGGAGATTGACATCTACAATATATATGCTCCAAAATGTCTTCTCAACAGTGCTTCTTCATCAGCTGATCATACTAGCACTACTGCACCCAGTGAGACTATTGTATCTTCCACTAAGGTGATTCTACTAACTAAAACAACTTCCTTCTTTTCTTTTTTTTTCTTTTTTCTTTAGTTTGTTAATGAGTAAAATGCAAAAAAAAAAAAAAAAAATCACTATATCTAAATTTGCAAATAACTCCTTCAATTATATTTTGTACACAATACCCTCTTCACTATCACATTTTGTTACAAAACGCTCCATACATGTGATGCCATAAACTACTTTTCATTGAATGACCATAATATCATTTTTATTGAATTACACTTAACTCATTTGACGAAAAAAATTAATACTATTTTGATGACATATTCTTCATCATATTTGCATAAATTTATTTTTAATTCTTGAAATTAATCGTTTTTATAAAAAATCTAAGTAGAAAATTAAATAATTTCTTGATTTTTCATGAATATACTGCGTGAAAAAGAATGCATTTTTTTATTTAAGTAATTTTTCAATTTTTTCAAATTATAGTGTATGAAAACAAAGTATTTTTTTATGTTAAAAAAATTTAAACCCGGTATAATAATTTTATTATAAATAGTAAAATTTTAATAATAAACTAATCATATCAAAAGATGGCTAAACTTGGTGAAAATAAATAAAAGTTGCAGGTAGGAAGCAATGTGTTCCGTAGGGTGAGAATCCCAGGGGGTTATGACCCATGTTATTCTGCATATACAGAAAAGTACTTCAATAGGGTAGATGTTCAAACAGCCCTCCAAGCAAATACTAGAGGAGGAAAATCATCTGTACAATGGACGGTCTGCAAGTAAGTTTTCTAATTTACAAGTAGTACTTTTTTTTTTTATTAATTTTTATTTTATTTGCATGTACTTTTGTTTTTATTAAATCTGTTTAGTTGCTTTATGTTTCAGTGATTCTATACTTGGTACATATAACTTTTCTGTATTTTCTATCCTACCCATCTACACCAAACTCATCAAAGGTGGCCTCAGAATTTGGATATACAGGTACTTTTCCCAAGCTTAATCTAGTTCACCCTAAGCCCCTACCTACCTTTAATTTGTGCATTCATGGGTTGTGAATAATATAATAGAAGGTAAAAATTACAGTAATTGTTACTGAATTTGTGTAGCAGTGAAAACCTAGTACACCTCAGCTAAATCATGTACTATATATATATATATATATATGATATTGAGCTAATAAAAAACTTTGCATTGGAACAATAAGATCATTATTTCCATGACTGCCAGCTGATTGAGACAAATTGTACAGTCTGTCAACAAGAAGCCAAATAAGAAAAGCGAAGCAAGAGGTTGACCTTTCAGTGGGCATGTCACATGTCTCCCTCTAACTTTTGATATATTCACAGTCATACACAAGCTACCACACAACAATCATGCCCTGTGATGGCTTTTGAGTGTTTGATATATATATATATATATATATATATATATATATATAGTTCTCATGATTCTTGTGTAATGTTTGTGAATAGTGGGGATGCCGATGGCAGAGTGCCCGTGATAGGGTCACGATACTGCATTGAAGCTCTTGGACTGCCTCTCAAGTCTCCATGGCATTCTTGGTACCACAACCATCAGGTAAATCATTGCTTTCCTTAATTCTTTTCTAATCCTCTAAATCACCATCAAACATTTTTGTTATAAAACACATTAATTCTTTGGTATATACTCCCTATAATAATAATAATAATAATTCATGTCATCAAGTGGGCTATACTTGGCTATATGGGCCAGCCTTCTTAATGGGTCAGACCATCTTGACACATACTTGTGAAACGAAATGCAGGTGGGAGGGAGGACAGTGGAGTATGAAGGACTGAGGTTTGTGACAGTGAGAGGGGCTGGTCACTTGGTACCTCTCAACAAGCCCAGTGAGGCTCTCACTCTTATCCATTCTTTTTTGTCTGGCAAAGATCTCCCCAAGAACAGATGATAGCTTCCACTAATGGCACTATTATCGTGTAACCATTAAATAACACCTACTGCAATAATGTAATTCGAGTCAAATTATTATTTTTATTATTAATTGTTGTTGTTATTATGATGGTGAATCTATCAAAATGTAAGAGACACACTTGGGTTAGTGGCAGATCCAGAATTTTTTTTCTTTGCAAGCCAATGTATGTGGTGCATTATGCTTTTGAAATATTTGTAAATCGATACATGGCAATTAATATACACGTATATGTGTGTATAATAACATATTTGAATTTAGTTAATTATATTCTCATTGCCAAATGTTTAACGAAGCAATTAAAGTAAACATCTCTGGGTGCAAAAAATGACCATGATGGTTGAATTCTTTATAGGATTGAAATAAAGCTCCCAAAAGCATGCAAGATAAACTTGAAATGAGCATGGTGATTGAATTCTTCATAGGATTGAATTTCTTTTAAGTGTCATAGAAAGAATCTCTCGATATTTGTTAGATACTTTAGTTTTAGAATTATGGTATTTTAGGAACACATACTTTAGATATTTATTAGGCCACTTCTTAAGAGCTCATGTGTTTAAATGAGATAGATTTTGAATTATTAGAAGAAAAATAGGCATAAGTAAGATTTATGACATTGATCGAGTATGATTGCTTGCATGTATATGTAATCATATGTATCTTGATCCTTATGTATATTTTTTATTACTTGACATAACCTTGCATAATTTATTTCATTTTGGTTATGTTAATTATATGATATATGTGATTTAATAATATGATATTTGTAGTGTGTCACATATGTTATCTTACATTTAGCTTACTTCTTACAATGTCAAAAAGGGTGAGATGTTATATGATATGATAAACTCCTCCTTGAACTCTATTTTATAAATTTTATAGGATATAAAAAGGAAGATCATACACCTTAAATGATTATGTGTTGTTTTTCACACTTAACTTAAAAGCATAATCATATTTGGCATCAAGCATGATGTTAACTCATTATTTAATTTTCATGCATAAATCTTTTGACATGAGTATATAACATTTGCTTTAGAATATGTATCACATGTTATATGCTTTTATTATTTGATTCCTTTAAAACATGATCATAGGGGGAGAAATCTTAACTTGTTAAAATATGCATATTGATAGAAGGAGTCTCTTCAAATTACTCAATTGGGAAGGAATGTCATTATTTTAATATCTTTATCCTTCCTATGTTATACATCTTGATCACCATCCTTTGAACTTTAATTTATTGATCTTTTTGATAATGTCAAAGGGGGAGAAAAAGTGTGATGTACATATTATGAATGACTTAACTTGAATATATATTTTATGTCATTTACGTTATATAACACATTAATATTTTTCATCATAAAAAATGGAGAGATTGTTGAACCAATGTTTCCAATCAAGGTTATCTTAGCTATTTTGATGATAACAAAACATTATGAGTGTTAGGATTTAATGTATGCTTGAGTTTATGCTTAAATAGGTTGCATTATAACAAAATTCAAAGCAAGACAAGAGTATCAATGACACATTGCAAAGGTATCCAAAGCTCACATTAATCATGCTCATCTATGTCCAAACATTCATATCAAGGACATGACAAAAGGATGAAGGCAATAGCATCAAAGAAAGAAGACTACACCCAATGCACTTTAAGATCAATGAAGACATTGAAGTTTGGGTAGTTTAGTCTTGGTGAGTGTATAGGTAATCTTTCTAAAGTTACTTTAATGTATTCACATGAAAGCTCTAGGACCAATTCATATCATTCATATCATCCATAAATTCTTATATCATAAGAAATAGGCCATGAACTTCGTTTACAATATCATGAGACATTTACTATAGTTGAGTTAGTTCAAGCTATCATAAGTTTTGGAAGAACTCAACTATTAAGTCATAATTAGGATCATGTATTTCAATCATATTAGTTGGAATGGTTTCTAAGAATTAGAGCAATAAGGCTTTGAACTTATATGTTTAGCCTTGGGTAATATTAAGATGATCTCTAATTGAGAATATCTTTAATACTCAATGTTCACATTTAGTAAAGTTGCGAAGTAAAGAAACTTGGATCAAATTGATTCATAAGGGCTTTGTTACCTTTGAGTTAGTTTAAACTTGCCACAACTTTTAAAGAACTCATTTCTATGATAAAATCATAATGCATTCACATTCATATCATATATTGGTCTTTGAACTACTTAGAAATAGGTCTTAATCATCATTTATGTACCCTAAAGACCTAGTATGATCATTGTTCTAACCTAAGCTTAGATGAATACCATTTCAAGATTAGAGAACTTTGAGAAGACTCAAACTTGAGTTTGTGAAGCCTCAAAGTTACAGAAGTAAATTGAGAATTCTATAGCAGTTTTTTAGCCACCTCAAAGTTCACTTTAATGTCACGCCCCAAAAATCTGGACCACCGGAGCGTCTCTGGTTCGAGTTTGAACTCCAAATTGTGAGGTGTCATGATTGCCAGGTCGTCATTCTGTAATCCCCGTACAACCATGACAATTACCATTTTATCACCCTTGGCTCCAATACGGATCACCGAGACTAATCTTGCAAAAGCTTAATTTAGTTCACCCTAAGCCCTTACATGGAACATTTGTGCTCTAATCGTACCTTTCAATCATCATATTCGCGCAGAAGCTTACTCATAATCATACCATAAGACATGGACTCGACTTACTCTATATGGATCCTCATTGGCTTACGTATACCCGAAAGTGACTCAATTATACTCCAGAACACTCAATGCAACACTTTACCAGTTTCAGTCAACATCAATCGATTGAAACCTTAGAACCTCTTCGGTCAGCTAATTAGTTTCATCGGCTGACTGAAGCCCTCCTTTTAGGCAGCTGAAGAATACTTTTAGTAGGTTGAAACCTGTTCCTGCAGAACCCATTTTGACAAACTCTCAGAATCTCAAGGGTACCGGTCAGCTGATAAATTAACCAGCCAGCCGAAACTCCCCAGAACCTACTATTTCCCTATTTTAAGTCCCAAGCACAAGCAATTATATATCCTTAAACCAATAGGACCTCATAATTCATCATTCCCTCATTTCAAATCATTCATACACTTGTCATACAAACATAAATGGAATTCAAATTACCATTTTCATGATCTAGCATTCATCTAACCTTCCCAAACCTCAATACAACTACTTGGACATGATACTAATAAGTGGCTCAATCATCATCCCACCAACACATGCATAAACATAAGGGAAAGGTTTTATCATAGCCCCCACATTCCATGTTTTCACACATATACATATAATTGAAAGATGTCTCACGCGTGCCCCAAAAGGAGAATTCCCGTTACATTCAACTATCGTTCATGCTATACACATGCTTTATATGGTGTATTCATCCACATGTTCTCAAAACAATAGAATATCATATACATAACCCAAAAATGCATTTAGTCCACATTCTGGACATGCATTCCAACAATAGCTATTAAAGTATTTCAAAAAAAATCTATCTAGGCTCCACACCAACTCATTATTGGGGAGACTCCGCAACCTCCTGACCATGCCCGGAAAAGAGTTTGTATACGAGAGATCAGCTCCTGCATGCTCAGTAGAAAAGAATAAAGCATAATTCCTAAAGTCCCATGAATACCACATACCATGTAATCATGTCATACATATATCACATAATCATGTTGGGCATAAAGTCATCCTCTAACATTCATGTCATGCTCCTTATGATTTTTATGCATTATGTCATGCCCCTTCCTTGTGTCCCACACATAACTAAGAATTCAGACTCCAATAAAGTCCCATTCGATATCCTATTCCTCTTTTCTTAAATACCCGAACTCCATCGTCGGTCCATTCAATTTTTATACTCGAACTCCTTAGTCGGTCCATCTAGTGTTCCTAAACCCTCTCACATACACCCTCATAACTATGTATATGCAATGCATGGATAATTTATATTTCATGCTCATGTCCACATTTCTTCATGTCAAAGCATTTATTTAACAATAAAAACATGTGTTACAACCAATTATGTTCTTTAGGGCAATTTAACGAACACATAGTTGTCATACCCACATATCTACACAAAACATGCATAATTCTCCACATTTGCACACAATATGCTATATAGTCACATATAGTCTTTCAAAACACATAACCACATATATTCATGGTAATAATCATTCTATTTCATAGCATAGCATGCTTTAACCTTGAAAAATACACAAATACATATATATATATATAGCTAATTGGATGCCATAGACACCCAATATACTCACACAAACCCCAATTTTCATGGTTTAGGCATCCATACCTTAGTTTAGAAGAGATTCTAAACAAAAAAGCCCTAATCCACTGAACTCAAGATCGCCCAAAACCAACTTTGTTCGGTTCGAAGGAAAGCCCTCAATGTGTAGAATGAACATTTCTTCCTTGGTATTTTTCAATTCAAGCCTCAAGTCCTTCAAAATCTAGAGAGAAGTAAGGTGAAGTAAAGGAAAGGAAAGAACACCTTTAGCCTGCTGCTTAGAGAGAGAAACATGTGCCTGAAATGTTATCTCTTGCTATTTATAGCCTTAACCTTGTCAAATGACCAAAATGCCCCTAATCACTTAATGTACCTTCCCCGCCTCCATTTTAGATTCTGAAAACTCCTATGGTCTCGAAATCAATTACTTACCTCTTCAAATATTTCAATTAGTTCGAAACCAAAAGTAATTATTTCTCAAAATATATCCGATTTTCCAGGCCCACTCGACCCGTGTCCTGGGCCTCGCTGACCCAAAAATCCCAACTGGAACCAAACGTTTCCAAAATTTCTCCGAACCCTTAAACAAGTCTCCCAACATGCATTTCACATTTAAAACATGCATATAATCATTTAAATCACTTATATGACAATAAATGAAAAATAAATTAAAAAAAAACTGGCCAAAATGGTTACGGTCTTTATATTGAGATGCCTCAAAATTCACTTTGAGACACCTCAAACTTCTTTGAGACATCTGATTTATACTGAATTCAATCCTAACAACTAGTTTGGTGTATTTCATACTGCCAACCACTCCCAATAACTATAAATAATTATATTCTTGAAAAAATCTATATATATGAGTTTGGGCTGCATTTAGGCATGAGAGAAGAGAGCAAGAGTGAGATATATGCAAAAGCATACATTTAAAAAACTCTTGAATGCAAATTTTTGCATTCTACTTGGTAGAATCTCTTGTAGGAACCACCATTAAGCCTCATATTACATATCATTTATTGTGGTTCATTTTGCAAACCTAGAGTTGAGATTTCTTTTGAATACTTCAATTATAACTCTAAGATATTGTGTTGTCATTTGTGTGTCTATCCAATGAGGGATATTCTCTATTGTACTCAAGCTATTATTCATCCTATTTAATAAGAAGTCTAAGAGGTGCTCTTGACAAAAAGGATAGCTTCATGGAAGCTTGTAAAGGTTCATTCTCTACCTTATAAGAAGAATGATTGGGTAGCGCTCTCCACCCGTTAGAGTGAGTAATAGTAATCTCTTAGCCGTCAAAAGAGAAAGGAAGCCCAAGTTGTAAGCTTGGCAAGGAAGTCTCGATGAACTATGTAAATTGTAATGTCTTAAGTTTATATTTCTCTATCCTTACTCTCTTTACATTATTATATCCATTATCCTGCTATAAATATCTTTATGTTTTGAATATATATGAATAGCATAATTGTATGGAGATATAGCACACCATGTATTTGATGAAATATTTATGTGAGCTTTAATTCCATTTTAGCATTGATAGACATATATCCACTTAGCTCTTTTCATTTCTTATCTAATGAATCATCTGGTGAATGAAAGAGTAGCACTCCAAGTGCTTGGTTAATTGTCTATATGAACTTTTAGTTCTTACATCATATCCATAGATAAATTCTCAAGTATTCTTTTGATAGGTTTACTCCTTTATTTTGTAAGTATTTTAGAATTATTTATAATGAAGGCTTCATATAAGGAGGATGGGATAAATGCTTAGATCATATAGATTGTGTTAAGAATGTTGATTATATAATTGTCCATTCATATTGCACAACATTTGATTGAATGTGTAGTTAACATAGTCTTCACCTCATAAGATGTAGATGTTGCACTTAGATGACCTCTTCAACTTGGTGAATACATAAGCTTACCAAGTGTTTGACAAAAGTCCAATCAAGTTAACTTTTATCAAAATAAGCTAAACTGAAAAGTTTCATCATTTGCGCTGGGTTTTACACAGATAAGAAAACATTAGTAACAATATGTACAACATGACAAACAATTATTGTTTTAAATCAATACATATAAATATATATATTTTTAGGGTTGTTGATATTGGCACTTCACTAGTCTCCTCAGGTACTCCAATCTCTCTCTTTTTTAAAATGAAATTACAAAAGAGTCCCTAACTAAAATAATACTTCATCTTACATTTTTAATACCATAATTGTCCTTCCCAGTTAAAGTGAGGACCAAGAAAATAGAAATATTATAAATCACACATCATGAAGAAGAAAATCTTAATCAAAACGCCCCTCTATTTTCTTTGGCACTAAAGATCCCTACTCATGAGCAACACAATTTCCTTCTCTACGAATGAAGAGGGATTTTGAAGAAAGAAATTTTTTGTTGTTTTGAGTCTCATCATTCACAAATTTATATAATTAATATATACACATTATAAATATATATACATTATATTATATACAACTTAAAAGTAATTAATTTAATCATATAACAATATAATTTATAAAAGTTCTCTTTTTAAATCAAACAAGCTTTCATTGGTTTGCTTATTGAACTATACAAAATAGTCTTTGTTTAAGGAAAATTAGTGATTTTCAATTCAATTAAACATACCTTTCGGGAAGAAAAAAAAAGATTATTGTTTATAGTAGAAATTGGTTTTCTTTCAATTTAATGAGATATGTTTTATTCATTTACATAAATTTTACTTTTTATACTAATCACACATCTTTTTATTCTAATCACGTACACATGAGTAAAGGTAAGATTCCTATATTATTTAACTACCAATAATATGTTAAATATTCAAGAGAAGAGCAATTATGGCATTAAAATGTAAGAATTAAGTATTCTATGGTGTAGGACTCTTTTGTATTTATTTTAAAAGAAAAAAGGAATAGAGTGCTTGGGTATATTGGTGGAACACGCTCCCTTTTTTAATTTATATATATTCTTACATTAATACAATATATATATTGGTTGTCCTTCCGATATCCTATCATATCCTATCTTGTCTTTTAAGTGTTAGATTGAAAATTCACATTATGATTTTGCCTCAAAAAAGGACTGTTTCACCTAAACTTATTTTGTGCCAATCATTTTCACTATTTTCTTTGTATAAAATGGAACAAAAATAGTCAAAAATAAGCTTAATGTGATAGGAATTATTAATTTATTTAATTGACTTGTAGAAATACATGGAATTCGCAATCTCACATCAATTTCATGTGTGTTAGATCATCTTTTTGGAAATCATTTTGCTTTTCTAATTGGGGGACTTAAACTTTTTGCTCACGCAGAGCTTTAACCCCTCCCCTCCTCTTTGAAGATGGGAAGGTTATATCATTGGGCTACAAGCCCTTTGGTAGAAATAATTTTAAAAAATAACATATTTTGATAAAATATTTTTTGAGAAAAGTTGGAGTTTTTTTATTTATTTATTTAGAAAACAAATGTATATACCTTAAAGGAATTTAAATTAATTTTTATCAAAATAGAGTACAATCAAATATTGAGAATTTAATCTTTTACCTATGGTATTTTTTTATTTTGAAAAAAAAAACAAAGGAGGGTGTATTCAATTATGATTTTAAAGGATTTTGAAAGACATTTTTTAAGTGACAGACTTTCATGAATTTCTATGGATTTAAGTAGAATTCATGGATTTTTATAGACTTTTATTACAGACTTTCATAGATTTCTATAGATTTTATTACAGACTTTCATGGATTTCTATAGACTTCTATTAGAGACTTTGATGAATTTTTATAGACTTGTAATGATTTCTTAAATATATTTTATTTATTTGTATCCTTCAATTATATTTTTGCGTACAAGTAAACCAATGGTTCAAGGGACAGGTATAATGCAAAATGGATAAGTTATCATTTATGGTTTCTCCTATTTGGAATTATTCAATAGAATTATTAAGAACTTATATAAAGTTACATATATCCCCTCCTCATAACAGTGCGAAGAATGATTAAGCAATCTATGTCAAAATGAAAGTTGAACGTATAATTTGGATTGGGCTAAACCATGTTTCTTCTTTTGTTATTTTATTCATATTATATGTTAAGCTAATGAAAAAAAAGTTATGCTCATGGTAAATGGAATATGTTCATATTTTCTAATTTTTGCCTCATTATATTAGATAGATAGAATATATAGACATGTTCTTTTTATAAAAAAGAAAAAAAAATTATGCTACTGCAACACACACTATAATTTTCACAAAAAGCAAAAGTTATAACAAACGCAAAATAACTGGTATTCACAAAAGTATAGCGACAAGTTTATAACAAGTTTGAAAGCAAAATTTAAAGGAAAATATTTAACATTCATTATTCAATATCTTTAGTTCTCATTGTTATCATTGTACCCGACATCTCTTCATATATTCAAAGCTATACTAACTCTCCATTCATTAACATTATCTTGTTGTTGCTCTTGTGTTTGAAAAAATTATTTTCAAAAAATTATAAAAGATAACTCTCTACAAATAATTTTTTTTATAACAGAATTTTTAGAAAACAATTTTCATAAAACTTACAACAAAATAAATTTTTTTGTACAATTTTCTGGGTTTTCATTTATCTGAAACATAAAACTGTTTTAAAAAATTAAACCAAACAGATTCTAAATATCTACTTTTGATGCTCCATAGAATATTTTTCATATGAAATTCTTTATAAAAAATCATTTTTCTTTTTATTTTGTATATTTAAATGGTATATAGACATTTGTTTTATTGTATGTATGGCTTATTAAATGCGTATACATATGAGTATAAATATGTACAAGTGTATATAAACATTGTAACATGTTAAATGGGTATTTATATGAGAGTAAATTCGCACAAGTGTATATGCATTGATATATAATAAACTATAAATTCGTATAACTTTTGAATAAACTGTTTTCATATTAAAGACAGTGTGGACTGTGGGTATGGAAAATACATGCCCTCAGTGGACCATTATTTTCAACAACAAGGTAATACCACTCTCACAAACCCTATTTTGTGTGTATATATATATTATTTTAAGAATTGATATATTTGTTTATAGATCAAAGATCTACTGCACCCTCTGAAATTCGATTATTGGTTTTAGTGTTACGGTACAAATTGGATTATGTACGGAACTGGATTTTGGCATTGATGATCTTTGATATATTGATTATTTTGTTTGTACTATGACTTTTTTAAAATCCTAATTGAATAGAAAAAGAGAGAATTTGAGAAGAGAGAAAAAAAAAGAAGAAAAGTTCACTAAAATATGTGGGAGAAAGATTGAATTTGTTATGGGCTTCAGTATTTATAACTTCCACCCTCAAATCCACCAAAATTCACCACTTGATGAAATCTTTCAATATCTATGACTTTTTGAATATACCTAGACTCTTGTATACTTTTTTAAAATGCTAATTGAATACTGCCAGATTTGTATGGACTCTTTAAAAATCTATAAAAGCCTGGATTGAATACTGCCAGATTTGTATGGACTCTTTAAAAGTCTGGAATGAATACCATCAGATTTGTATGGACTCTTTAAAAGTCTATAAAAGTTTGGATTGAATACACCTAGATTTTTAAAGTCCCTTAAAATCCTAATTGAATACACCTTCCTATTTAAAAAATTTTGAAATTCTCTCCTAAGAAGAATAAAAAGAGATGTTTCCACATGAATTTTAATTTTATTTTTAGGGAATGGTTTAGGAAACAATTGTCGGCACTTAATGGAATTTTGGACAAAGAAAGACATAAAATAATATGTGCGGTAAGACTCATTACGCGTATACCATACGTACTATCCAAATTCACCCGATGTATTTACACCTGACATAACAACGTAACGGAGATCTTATCAAAATGTAAGAGTGAAATCCATCTTTTTATTTATTTACTTTTTAGAAAAAAAACATGGGAAAAGATAAATTTGAAAGTTAGAGACCTTTTCAAGATAGATTTCCTCTTCTTCATATTTTTCAAAATTTTGCTAATTCTGCTGTACTCTCTCATAGAATAATGGTGGGATCCACTACTTGTTTGGTGAATTGTATATTTCAAACATCTAATTTTGCTAAATTATTGCAAAACCATTTAATTATTTATAAATAGAATTAATGAAACAATATTAATACTGTTAAAATACATTAGTATATTTTATATTTAACATTTTCCATATCCAATTAGGATTCCTATGATTGAGGACTTACAATGTATAGGATAACTTGCTCCCCACTCACCTACCTCTTTTCCTTCTCCTATATATATGCTCTCACTGTATATTATTTCTCGTACCATTTATTAATATAATTCAAAGATGTTTCTCTCTTTTCATCTTGTTTCTAACATGGTATCAGAGCTAGGGTTTTAAAACCCTTTTTTTTTTCTCTTCCACTTAATTGTTCTTATCACCCAAAGACTATTTGGTGTCGAAATTCCATCTTCTAGAATTCTTTTTGATCTTCCGAATATATCAGAACGAAGCCCTCGACAAGACAATCAAGCCGCCGCAAAATTCAGCCCGAACAGAGCCTCCATGCACCCCCACACGCAGCCAAAGTTTTTTATTTTTTTTCGACGTTCCCACGCGCTACCATGCACCTCTGATCGCTGACATGTCAGTAGACAAGTCATCCGCCATGTCAGTGACCCGACAGCTTTTCTGCCACATCATCTTTTTTGGCCACGTCAGCTTTTTATTCGTCGTTGACTGCCACATCATCGACATGTCACTTGACATATCATTATTTTCTGCAAAGATGATAAAAATCCATAAAATCAAGAAAATAAGACCAATATGATAAAATCAAAATCTATATAAATATATATATATACATGGAGCACGTGCAAATGCATGTGAGTAAAAATTGTTATAAATTTGTAAAAATTTTCACTTAAAATTGTCTCTAGAATATCTCCTTTTGACATAAAAAAATACTCAGCATTTTATCATTTTGCTATGTTATTCAAATCTATCATTGTCAAAAGGAGCTTCTTTCACAACCATTGGTATGAGACGATTTGAAATCAATTCATTTTTTGTTGTTGTTTATCTTTATGAGAAACAAAAACGTGTTGACTTTACAAATTGTCACCTTATTGTAAAATTTGTTTGTCTTCTCTTGCTACAAAAGTAAATTTTAATATGTTTTTATTTATTAAATTAATATAAATTAGTTAAAAGTTTTACCTCAATTTTCAACTAAAATAGTTCATCCATGGAACAGTGAATCAACAATTGATAGTTACCGAAATTTGTTACATATGCTTGTCTAGTTAAATCTTTCACTCAAAATTACATCCTAAATCTACATAAATAAGTATTTATTTTATTATTTATAATCATGAATAAAATATATTTAACAAAATATGTTTAAATAACAATAATGGATATATATATGAAGTATTACCTTTGGAAGTACTTTGCATCTTTTATATTGCACTTATCACAAACATGATCATCATCGTTTATTGTAGACTTTTATCTTCAATTGATTGCATGTATTGTACTATGGCTCACTTGCATTCAAAATTACTTAAATTCTTACTTCAAAAAAGTAACACATTTTTTGAAGTTTTATGAATAATTTTTTTTTTTACACGAATGAGTTAATTTTAAGAAATGAAAGACAATGAAAAAGATGAAAACACTATAATATATCAAATAAAATAAGAAAAGAATTTCATACCTTAAACCCAATTGCACATTTTTCAATAATCTCATGCAATGAATGAAAGTTTTTCAACTTCTTTAAATAGTTGATATTTGGAATATGAAATGAGAGAACTTATATATTTTCAAGATAGATTCTCCTCAAACTTGCATTTTGTATATCATAATTATTATTTTTCAAATTATAAGACGGATTAATTCATTCAAAATTGAAAAAAAAATATTGCATATTGAACAAACAATATAGCTTGTTTAGTTGCAAGATTTGTTTCTCTCTCTCTCATTTTCAAGAAATAAACTAAGTGCCTAAAATATTATAAAGAAAAAACAATCAATACTCTTTTTGCAAAACACCAATATAAGTGATACACACAGTATGAGCTGCAAGAGGCAATAAAGTTTTAAATGTAGGTTGTTGTCATGTAAAAAATTTATCAAACATAAACAGTAAAATCATCCGTTAAATCAGCAAACCAACAACCATGAAGCTACTATTAAACAACCCTTCATTCAGTCCAAAATCATCAACAAAATCAACCAATAAAATTAGTTATCAAAGTAAACAACCCCCATTCAGTCCAAAAATCAACAACCAAACAATCCTTACTCATTTCCAAAATCAACAACCAAAACATCCTTTTTAGTTAAAAATCATAACCAAATAGTCCTAGTTTAGGAGAAATTATAGGCTACCCCGGAGTACGTACCCTATACTCATCCCAGCCATTCGTGCATAACACGCGCGATGGGACCCACCGCACATGCACAACACGGATGCTGGGATGATCCCGGGATATGTAACCCGGGAGTAGCCTATAATTCCTCTTAGTGTAGCTTAAAACTAAGCAACTAAAGACTTACTAAAAAAATAAAACTAAGCAACTGAAGAGCCCCGCTAGAACCATGAAATTCATCAAACCACCCTATTTTGTCCCAAAGAAAAAATTTAACCAAAACAATCTCTTAATTAGTACCCAAATAAACACTCGTATAACTGAAAAATAAAAATAAAAATTAGGCATATTCTTTCATATGACTATCACAAAATATTATTATTATTATTGCACATATTTGTCAAATTTTGAAGAGTTATATGCTCATACTAAATAGGAGAGGTATTTTATGTACATTTGATACATAACATGAGTGTTTCTTGCACTTTACCCTTATTATTGTTTTTATTAACTGTTAATAGGCTTAATACGTTGCATCACTTCCTTGGACTGCCATCCATGTGATCATGTAAGTGAAATAACAAGGCCTTAGTTGTGCACCTTTAGTTCCTCTTATAAAGGTTAAACAATGCAGTGCAGGAAACAGTTTAGTTATCTGATAAAGCAAAAGCATTTACGAATGAATAAGAACAACTTTGAATTCACAAAGTTAAGATAAATTTTGCAAAAAATTATGATATTTTATTTGGTAAATATCACTGACATCTCCTGTGATTTGGACTTATTTCACACAGAGAAAAAGTTTGCTTATAGTGTGAGTAAACTCAAACGTTTTGTACCGTTTATCAGAGAGATCTCAAACTGTGTATAGGCATGTCTGACACTATGCAAAAAGATTTGTATGCCATTTGACTTTGTCAAATGACTTATTTAATCTTTAAAATTCTTTTTTATGTCATCTCTGTGTCTAATTTCATATGAGTAGAAAGTAATAATTCTTTGAAGTTACTTTTAACTTTGAACCATAGACAATGGCTAAGTATATATATCCTTATCTATCATTCATAATTCATGCTTTAGTTTCAAATTTATTCTTCAAAACAGTTTGCATCTCATTTTATATTTCTCTTGTAAGAGATGCACTTCAAATATTTCTTTGTTATTGTTGTACGACTACTTATTCTTTGTAGTTATACTTATGGATGATATTATGTGCCTCATGCACTGCTGCACATAAAGACGGTTATGTATGATATGGGTTTAGATGGATTAATTAAAATGATTAACAAGATTCATGTAATTAAAATAAGATATTATTTAACTGAATATATATATAATTAGAAAAGCTGGAGATATATATATAAACCATCTGGCAATTTGTAAATAAAAGTGTACAACATAAAAAGGATAATCAATGATAGATTCACTAATTTTAAAGTGAAACAATATAGTTGAAAATTCAAACATAAATGCACATGCAATAATGATTTCTAATCTAATATGTAGAGTACCTTAATTCATTAGAAACAAGGTTTAACATGCTTATATCTGAAACTCATTTTTCTTTATATCTATTTTTTTTAAAAAAAGGAAAGAAAAAGTTGACAAAAAAATGTACTACAGCAAGAAGGATTTGTAGAGTTGTAGCACATATGGTGCTACAACGTATGAAATTGGAGAAACAACTACATGTGGACAATTTATTGATCCTCTGACAGATTTTCTTCCCATAGACGATGAAGTAGAGTTCTTTTATGTTCTTTTATGTTGGTGCTGATATTGAAGGATCACAAATTCGCTTGATGGGTTCATATTTCAAACTAGAGCAACGCAAATCTTACTAGTTACTACCAGCAATCCCGAGACCTATGGCCATCTC
Organism: Cornus controversa; assembly: GCA_026545225.1. Classification (NCBI taxonomy): domain Eukaryota; kingdom Viridiplantae; phylum Streptophyta; class Magnoliopsida; order Cornales; family Cornaceae; genus Cornus; species Cornus controversa. The sequence goes on along the minus strand of CM048849.1, from coordinate 7,389,398 downwards.
CAATGTCACTATTGAAGCCCCATCGACGAGACCCATGGCCATCTGCTACCATCTTTAACATCAACGCTAAATGAAATCACAGTGAACTACCATCTTTGCAAAGCCCAGATCAAACAAGAACCACCGCCAAAGCCAACCTATCAATGCCAACCGTTAACACCACCATTACCAAAACCATCAACAATCGCCATCGCCAAAACACCCACAGCTATAACCAACACAACATTTTCACCGAAAATCTCAGCCCCACCAACATTCCTACATCATTTTTGGCATCACCAAGTGAGAGAGAGAGCGCATTTGATGAGATAGAGTGTTTGAAGAGAGAGATAGAGGGGGGAATGTATTAGACATTTGGCATAACTAATATTTTGGATTAAAATACAATAAAAAGTAGACGGTGTTAAGGACGAAAATATCACTTGGGGTATATATGATTGTTATAAGCAAAGTTTCTCTTCATGTGAAATAAGTACAAACCACAGGGGTGTCATTGTAATTTACCATATTTTATTAATAAAATATAAATAAGTGATCTACCGTACATATATTTATAGGAAAGAAACCTGCAATATAAGAAAACTTAATAGCAAAGAAAACTAGCAACACAAAGAAACTGCTCAATATAATAAAACTTAATAGCAAAGAAAACTAGCAACGCAAGGAAACTGCTCAAAATTAAAGTTTCTCTAGAAGTCCTAAAAGAATAAGGTAAGAAACCTAATTAGTAAAACCTACTAGTTACCAAAATTCATCACAATTCGAATTCGTTTGAAGCTCTAATAAAATTTTCAAAATCTGCCAGGAAAACATGATTTCGGAGCACTATATGAATGAATTTGGCCAAAAAGAAACGTGCATCAACAGCGAAGCTCTAACTTTTGTGAGTTGGGTCATTCCCAATCAAACAAGGGGCCTTTTAGGTTCAAAATAGGCTCGCCAAAACTGAACTAAAAAACTATATTAGCCTGTCTAGTTGACCTTTAGATGATTCAAAACAAACCATATACACTTCGACAATCAATTCTAGATCATCAACCATGCATGTCTCCCTGTGACATTGTCACGCCCCAAAATTCAAACTAGCAAAAATACACAGTTCGAACCCGAACTCCATAGGTGAGATGTTACATTTGTCACACGATCATTGCCCGTGACCCCCAATTACCATTCTGATACCAATTCGTTACACCTCGATTCCACATAGATTAACCCTGCGGAAGCTTAACTATTTCATCTTAAGTTCCAACCCAAAACACTAGGATTCCGAACCTAATCCTACAATATTACATTCAAATACGAAAACATACATATACCTTTACTCACACAAGCCAATGGACCCCTTCTTAGATGACCAAACAAAACAGTCCACCTAGTCAGCTCAATTCAACTACAAGGCATTACGATGGATCGTAATGGATGTTACGATTCACCATAATTTACAATTGATCATGCATTCATCGTACCAAGTATCGTAGCCCTTGAAAAAGTGATATTCAATTTCTTCTATTTTACGATTCATTGTATCACAGCTTACGATTCATCATAGGGATACGATCAATCGTAATGCTGGTTACGATCCATCGTAAGGTTCTAGGTTGAAATCCCTCATTTTATGCCTTACCAACTTGCATCCATTTTTCACTCTAAACATACATAAATTCACCTGGACATATAAAGAATTTTTGAAGCTCAAATCATCATTTCGATAATTCCATACATGCACATAATTGAAGAGTTGTCATACATGCATTCATAATCCAAACTTCACATTTGTCCATGGCATATACTCTAACATACAAGTTCTCCATAACAAGTTCATTACATATATAAAAGCACAAATTCCCAAATACGGGACATGAGTAAAAAAACTACCAAAAACGTCCATCAATCTTTATAGACCAACTCACAGTTGGTGGGACTCCACCACTTCCTTGCCGGTACCTGAAATATTTATAATAAAGGGCTAAACTCTTACATGGTTAGTAGAAACATTATTTATAGCAATAAGACCTACTCCTTTTTACAAAAATGTCATCACATTTTTCTTAAACCTTCCCAGGCTCGTTTTCGGAGTTCCGTAACTCCGATTAACATGAAATCAATTCCGTTGTGCGTCAAATATTTTATTTAAGCTACCCTCTGAATTTGAAGTCATTCTGACAATTTTGATTTTTTTGGGTCAAAGGGGCCCGCGCTCCCAGGTCAATTGAACCCGAAAAAGTCAACTTTGTGAGAGAATGCATTTCATTCTTTCTCATTCAGCAGCCGTGAGTAAACCTATATATATATATATATATATATATATATGTATATATATATATATGTATGTATGTATCTTCATCACCTACATTTTTCTTTATCATATTAGAGGGTCTTAAGGTGAGAATTATAAGGAGCCGGAGAAGAGAGAAACGATCTACGCATCAAGGGCTTGAGATTGGTCCGATCAAAATCATCTTCGAACAAAGTTGGGTTTTTGGGAGATTTTAATTAGCTTGGAATTGAGGGAGACGTATTCTCTCCATCTTATCATCGATTCCTTAGGAATTGATGTGGGTTATATTGTTTAGCATGTTTAGAGTTGCTAGGGTGTGAGTCTTGCACTTTTAATTAGGTCAATTTATGCTAATTGATGATATTGTTGAATTCATGAGTATTGAATTGTGTTTATATGTTTAAATGTTATTAATTGTAGAGAAATGTTACTTTATAACATGAATTATGGTGTAGAGATCATGTTGTGTATAATGCATGTTATTTGTTTGATTATATGCATGAAAATGATCATTTCTTTAAATGTTGCATTATTATATGCATGAAATTACATGTGTTAGCATGGAAGTTAAGAGACTTATGATACACTTGAATTGTGGAATTGTTGCATTGTGATATGTATGGAATTACATGTTTTAGCATGTGGATTAAGTGGCTTATGATGCACTTGAAATTATTTGTATTGTCATACTTGAAACCTATGTGATTGGTTGTTGATTTTGGGAGTAAGTCGAAAATGAAAAAGGGCTCCGAGCCCGGAACTTGGCCAAGGAGTTTGGTCTAGACTTTCAGGTTAGTAGCCCGTGAAGTAGAATATTTGAGTTTTGTCTAGACCCTCGGGTTTTAGTCCGTGAAGTAGAATATTTGGGAAAATTGCTCAAAAAGCCTTTAACCCGTGATCTACGACTACTCCCACCCTTGTGTGATTTTAAAATTTATGTGATTTGATGCTTAAGTGTTATTGTTGATTTGTGATAATCATATTGATGTTTTGTGGCATGTTCTTTGAAATTGAGTAATGTTGAACATGTTTTTCATTTGAGCTTTAAATTGAAATCTCATTGAGCATGTGCATTGTTGTATGCCATGTAGCATGTAGGAACGTCATGATAACATTTCATGTGCATTGGAAGTAAGTCATATAGTACAGGGATGTCATGCTTGCATTCATGTAGGTCACGTCGAGTTGATACATAGGTTGGTTTGAGTATCTCTACTGAGCCGCAGTGGTGCTCACCCCTTCCCCAATCATTTTTACAGATAAGGCTCCGGTTATGAATGGAGCTTGAGGAGCTTGAGAGATGAAATCTATATTCCATCATATTATTTATGTTATGTTTTCACATGCCATGTTAGGGCATTTATCAAACTTGAAACTTGTATTTGGATTTAAGCATTGGAATTGATATGTATAAGCCACGTATGGCACTTGAAACGCATTGAGAACAACGTATGGGTTTATGTTCAAGTTGGATTATTTTCCTTTGTATCGTAAGATTTTTATCATGAAAATGTGAATTTCAGAAGGATGCTTAATGAAATGTATGTTTAGCATCGAATGTATGATTTTTAGCATTTTATTCTTGTTTCAATGTTGTATGAGGTGATATGAGAATTTGGAAAGCAATTAGAGTATGAATTGCACATTTGATGAATAGTTGAGGAATTCAATAGAAAGTTCATGCCCAGGTCAGTTTCAACCGACTGAAAGTTCATTTTGAGCTTGCTGAAAGTCAACTTTGAGCTTGCTAAAAGTCCACTTTCAGGCGACTGAAAAATACAGAATAAAACAAGCATTTGTAGAGCACTTCTTCAGCCGACTGAAACTTTATTTTCAGCCGACTAAAAGAAGTTGATTCTGAATACAGCCCTTAACTAACTTGATAAATAGAATAAGTAAGGTTAGCTGTGTGCGTGGCCATGTGTGGGCCCATTGAGATGAGCATTGCAGAGCTGTGCACACGTAATAATGTGATTATGATAACTTTCTGCGATTTTGAGATGGGTTTGTGACTTAATAACACTCGATTTTCGGGAGTCAAAAATTGGGGCGTCACACAGCACCTAAATTCTGCTCATGTCCTCATCCGTGAAGGTGATCGGCATACTAGTCATATAGTTATGTACTGAGTGGATTTCTCTGACCCTCTGGAATTTTTGGGCATTCCTGAGGTGTAACCACCTTTCGGATTCACTCTCTCGATCTGAGACTGGTCGACCATGGATAACATTAATAACACGAACGGGAGTAGGGTTCAGCTATTTATTTTCTTTCTGTTGGGATTGGTCGAAAGGTTTGGCTTATTCGTCCCGAGTGATGTATTCTGACAAACTACCCTTAGCGATCAAAGCTTTCACTTGTTGCCTTAAGCTCCTGCACTCGTTGGTGGTATGGCCAAAGTCACTGTGGAGTGAACAATGTTTTTTCTTGTCCCTCTGTTCTGGAGGTTGCCTATTGGCCAGAGGTGAGCAAAAGATTCATTTGCTCTTATTTTCATAGTAAAGCCTGGCCAGAGACTTTTAGAGGGGTGATCTTCTCCTCAACCTTCTATTTTTTTGTGATCTCTGGTAGGGGCGAGGGAATAGCTCGAGATGGTTTTGCCTTAGCAACTTGGGCCTTTGTTTGCTGGGCCACAGTGATTAAAGTCGATCGCTAACTTCTGGCTGCCTCATCCTCCTCTATCCTTAGATACTTCTGAGCTCGAAAATTTAGGTCGCCCATATTTTTTGAGGCATTTTTTACTAAGGATCGGTGGAACCCTTCTTCTAGAGAGACTGTTATCTTGAAAGCTTCCACTACTGTGGTTTAATCTATCATGGACATCTCCAAGTTGAAGCAAGTTATGAAAGATTTTAACGTCCTTCCTTTGTCTTGCCTCATGGTAAATAACGAGGAGATTGTCCTTTTTGGCTCATGGTTTCCCTTGTACTGGGCCACGAACAGCTCACATAGTCTATCAAAGTTCGATATCGAACGAGGCGGTTGTTGTTTGAACCAAAGCAATGTCGGTCCAGCCAGACTGGACGAAAATATTTTGCACATGAGTGTATTGTTTGCGGCATCCAGTGTCATCTTCTGTTGATATTGGTAGATGTGCTCCATCGAATCTGTCTTCCCATCGAAGGTAACAAACATTAGTAAGGTGAACCTCCTCGGCCTTTCAGTTCTGATTATATTCTCGGTGAAGGGAGACTCGGTTAGCCTGGTGGTAGCGAGTGCTCAGTTAGCTAGATAGCAAGACCGGTTGCCTTTTAGTTCATCAATCTCCCGTTACATCTATGGGTAAAACTGCACGGGATCGATCTGATATTCGTCAGGTCGGCTAAGGTGAGGCTGCCTGCTAGCGGGCTGGTTATGGTGTGAGGCACTCAATGAGTGGTTACTTGATATGTCCCCCTCATTCCGTTGTCGTCCAGGTTCCTTACGTTTTCAGTACGCTCTACCCTTGCTTGAAGGTCAGCGATCTGTTGACGCAGAGCCTCGTTTTGCTGGGTTAATTGTCGAACGTTTGGACACGCCAGCGGATCCTGGGCGTTTGGCTGTATGAGCAGTACCCCCCTTTGATTCCTAGGGGGGCAGCTTAGATATACCACATCATAAGTGTTTATCCTCATGTCCACCATGATTGTAAGTTTTTTAAGTTCTGAAAAATGATTAAAAGCTTCCCATAGACGGCGCCAAAGTGTAGGTATAAAAAATTGCTTAGCTAATTACTTCTAATTAATTCAATGCACACACCCAAAATAAATAACATAATATTTTTAGAGAGAGGATTTCAAAAGGAGGATTCGAGGATCCTTTTCATTCACATGTCCTTGGATATTTATACAAGTAGGAATTCCAGTCCTTCTAGGACTGTAGTTCTCTTATTTGTAGCTATCTTTACTCTCAAGAATTTGAATTCCTTTTTGACTTTGGACTTGTACTTGGATTGGGCTATTTAAGCCTTTAAATGGGGGCGACTAAACCTTTTAACTTCATTGACCCATCCCTTTGGGATTTCAACTAACACTTGGGCTCAAGCTAACTTGGGCCTAGTCCGTTTGTGTATCAGTTTAGCCCACTGGACTAGGCAAAAATTCTTCCCCCACAACCACATAACAATTATCAGAAGTTCTAGATCCTTTCAAAACACAATCACCCTGCTCATTAGTTACAAAACATTCATGTTGAGTAAAATTGACTTGAAAATGATTATCACATATCTGACTAATACTCAACAAGTTTGCAGCTAAATCTTTAACATGTAGAACATTTTTTAATTCACCAAAAGCAGGAAAATCAATTTTTCCTTTACCACTTACTTTAGATGCATTGCCATCAGTAAAGGTAACAGATCCACCAGTATAATCCTTAAAAGTGTTAAATAATGTTCTATCCCCAGTCATATGCCTAGAGCAACCACTATCAAAGTACCAACCTATAGGACCAAGTGTTCTAAGTGCAATGTGCATGACCAGGCATTTGAGATTATCCTTCTTCACCCAAATAGTTTCAGATTTATGATCAAGTGATTTCCTAACTGTTTTAGAATCAGAATTAATAGTCTCAATGGGCTCTTTCTTTTTCTTCTCATTACCTTTATGGGAATCTAGAACATAATTAAAGTAATTCAATTTATCAAAATTTTCTTTCAATTCTTGTTACTTCTTTTCAAGTTCTTTCATCTCATTAAGCAAAACTCTTGAACTGTCTAATGTCTTATGCTTTTTCAGTTCAATTTTTTTTTATGACACTTATACTTGATATGACCTTTTTCTCCACAAAAATGGCATGTTGGAGCAAGTTTTAGAGCATGATTAATAGTAGAAATCTTAGTCTCAACTTTTATAAAAATATCTTTTAATTTTAAAACTGACAATTCCTTTAAGGTTGAAACCAATTCTTCTTTATTATTCAAGTTTTTAGAAAAATTCAACTTATCAAATTTCCAAGTGTGAGAGTTAAATTTCTGGAAAGACTAATTAAATTTAATAAGTTCACTATTCAAGTTATCAATCTTATGCTCAAGTGAATTATTAAACCTTTTAATCAGTTTAAGTTCATGTTCTAGAAATTCAACTTTACCAAGAAGATTCATATTATCATGTCTAAGTTCTTCTAAATTTTTTTTAGTGACAAAAACTTCCAATTCATAAATATCTCTATCAAGTTCAACAAGTTTCAATTTTTCCAATAAATTTTTATAATCCCTTTTTAGCTTAAACCACTCAAGATACATACTAGTTATAGAATCAGAAAATTGAGGTAAAACAAATCCATCATCAAAAGACACAATATGAGACATCCTGGAATTCACAACTAAATCAACCAAATAAAATCTAACTCAGAATTGAGCAGCCCCACTCTGATACCAAATGTGAGTTACGCGGTGCGGAAACGTTCAGTTAGTTTAGAGTGAGATGTTAATCCTAGACCTAGAGGGGATGAATAGGTCTTCTTGCCCAATTTTTATGATTGATTAATATTCCACAATAATTATCAATTAAGCATCCAAATCGATAACCAAATAAATAAAGCAAGTAAGGAAAGTTTAGAGATGACACCAGGAATTTTACGTGAAAACCCTAGGAAGGGAAAAACCACAAGGGTGAAGCAGAAAACTCCAGAGAAACCAATCCACTATCTCAAAGCAAAGTACAACAGACTCTGTCCCAGACTCACAACCACTCTACTCTAACAAGAACTTTGATGCAGAACACCTCAGACTTACTATTGCGACTACCTCGTCCAATTGCTACAGATTCTCAACTAACGTCACAATTCTTCCAGAAGGGTAGCTGAAAGACACAAATACTCCTCAAGTATTTTGTTCCCTTCGTAGTGATTGTTTCTCCTCCTCTTCAGATAAAATCAAGTAGTATTAAGGAACCACCTCTGCTACTCTGATCAAACTATAGACTAGCGATGTCTTTGAGAATCCGGTTGATCAGACTGTAAAGAGCATCACAACTTAAACACTTCGTGTGCACGTGCTCTCAAAAATATAAACAGAAGAATAAAAATTTTCTATGAAAAAATATATCCTTTGCTTTCTCTCTCTAAAAACATTTTCTAATATGTAATTAAAAACCATTGAAAGCATTAATTTTTCTCACTTTTTCCACCACAGACAGAAAACATATGAGGGTTTATATAGATGGTAAATCCCTAATTTTCCTTGAAAAACAAGTTAAAAATAAATATGAAACGAATCTCGGTGTTTTAGGAAAGTTCTGGGTCAAATCCAGGTCAAAACAGGACAAAGGAGGCCAAAATTCGCAGACCAAACACCTTGGACCGGTCTAGCTTAAACATGGACCGGTCTAGCCCTGTTGACATCTCAAAACGAGATGCTGAGACCTCTTAGACTGGTTCAACTGTGTTCATACTCAAGATTGAGGTCCTGAGAGCTCTTGGACAGGTCCGGGTAAGACTTGGACCAGTCCTGTCACGCCCCAAAATTCGGACCGCCGGGACTCCCCCGAGCCGACCTGAATCCCGAGTGTGAACCCGTTCATTTAAACCCCAATGAACCTCCTCATATTTCTTGATTACCATGGAAGCTAATCATACGCATGTAATTATCTATGCGTATACTCATCATTATCCATCCCAATGAGCCCCACATCGGCCTATGCATCCATGACATTCCATTTTCACTCTTAAATCATGAAAAATCATAAAATTCCACACATTTAAGGTTTATAAGACTTTGAGGCACCTCAAACTTTCAGAAGGGTCGACGCTACCCAAAAAGCTCTTTGAGGCACCTCAAACTACACTTTGAGGCGTCTCAAAGATTTCCAGGTGCCTCAAAGTTCACTTTGAGTCGCCTCAAACTGCACCTGACCTGGATTTTTGACAGCATTCCTCAACCTGACTTCAAATGCTAATATCTCACAATCTGTAAGTCTGTTTGACATGAAATTTGGCATGGATTATCCTCAACATGTCTAGTTTCTAACCCAACTTAAATCATCTAAAAATACCAACCAAAACTTGAGTTATACTCAAATCAATGGGAGTAGGTCAGATTTCCAACCCTTGCACCAAAACATGCATATCTTTCTCAATATAAATCGAAATAAGGCCCATGACCTATCAAAATGAAGCTAACACAATTCTATTTTCATATGCATATGTCTCATTTTCTCCTTGAACTCAAAATGGACACTTTTGGGCATGTGTCCCCCCAATGGCTACTCTAATGCCGCAATGGCCATCAAGAATATTCACATAACATGTATGTCACATTTGAAATGTAATTCCATCTATTTTTCTTACCATCTTCACTCAATAACTCATGCTTACATACTTTTCACACTCCATTTGCTCATGATTAACCATACAAGTAATCATAACTCAAGAGGAAAATAATTATATGGTGTCATACATCTCCCACACATACACTTGTCTCAAAAGGTACATATCGGTCATATGATTTTCCAAGTTTATAGTCATTACAAGAATTCACGCATAAGACTCCGAATCTATATCATGAATGCTCACCATCCATCACTTCCTTGCCATGTCCTGAAAATGTTAATGTAGGGGGATGAGCAAGTTCAACGGCTCAAAGTAATATGTTGTGCAATCTCTTCAAGTCTACATTTCATATAATTGCATAAAGGAGTTACCAATGCACAATTTAGCTACGTGTCATACTTCCTAGCATTCTAGTCAAGGCTATACGTTCATTTTCATGGCATACTCATCAAATACATTTGACAACCATAATTTCACAACATATTTCATTGCACAATCTATCATATCTATAACATATGATACATACGAATTTATCAACAAATCCACTTATTTCACATAAGTCACGTCACTTCACATAATTCAACACAAAAATCACATTGTACTCGGAATTGAACTTACACTCACACCACACACCCAAGATATGTACCGAAGTCCCACATCTTAAATCCCTTTGGCTATTTCGAGTTATTAACCCATCCGGTCACCACCCACTTGCGCAAGGTAGAGGACTTTCAACCCCAAAGAGGATGTTTTCCTCTTCTATTTTCTATGAGTCACTCCCGAGTATTCATTACAAACACAAAATACTTCACATTTTTGCACATACATTCGCACATTAGATGCATTGCACTCGATACATGCCCTATATCCATTCTAGCATGTTATTCAACAATTCACAATGCCACAAGTATACTTTCAATTCCCAAACTCAAGCTTTTCAATAAATTCACCAAAGTTCACATATGCAATCTATATATCAATTTGCACAATTAAACAATTCATGCATTCAATGACATCTATCAATCATTTCCAATTTAAAAGACATATCTCATCTATTAGATCTAACAATAAATCCACAAAACCTCATATTATCATATATAACACAATTACATCAATTTTATGCTAAAAATATGAAATTAAACTTGGAATGTAAGACACAACACACACCCCCTACCTCAATAGCTATAGTTTCAAGCTATTCCTTACTTCACTTAAAAATTTTACTTTCTTGGAAATTAATTTTGGACCGATCAAATCCGAGCCTTCGTTGCGTAGATCGTTTCTTCCTTCTTCGGCGAACTCAAAATCCCACCCGAAGTCCCTCTAAATTGATTAAGAAGAGAAGGAGAAGAAGTTATTATTTATGTATGTAGATATATGATGTTCACGGTTGAGGGAAGAAGAAAATAGGGCTGGGTTCTCTCCTCCCGCTGATTTCACAATCTCATTACTCAGGAGGAGAAACATTTACCCTTTTTCATCCTTCACACCAAGGAGCCAATTGACAATTAGAGAGAATTCCTTTCATATTAGCACTTCACTTTAGACAACCCTTACCAATGAAAGTTTAAGGTCACCTACAGTAGCCAAACAGCAGCCATACAGTGGCCGCAGCCCACTGCGTCTACACGTCCACTGCGTCCACCTCTCCCCTTCACGGTAAGAAATTACCCTCACTTCAGATACCATATGTCAGGATCCTCGTCCACTATCAACCCATCCCTCTCTTAACATCATATCCACACTATGATCTAACTGCATCTATCATGCGCATATCACAGTACACCACTGAGGTCAAGGCACATAAGGAGTGCACTTGTCCAAAATAAATCATCCGGTCCTGTCCATTGTTGTGGACTACATCCCATTCCTTTCCAGCATCTCACTTGAGATCCCAAGATCCTGACTGCTTCGTCTAGGACCCCACAAATCCTTCCATACATCACTATTGCAATGATTATAACACGAATCTGAATCACCAAACTCTTGGTTTGGAAAACTACAAGGTAAACCGTACCTTTCTCCAAAATTCCAGACTCATACTATCAAAGTCTACCACTACATGTCTATTTCAACATCATAGTCCACTCGGTTTTCAAACCTCTACCCAGGTTTACCAATTCTCAAAACCAGAACTCTCTAGGTGACTACATGTCACTACTAACCATGCGACACAAAATGCAACACTAAGGTGCAACGCTCAGTTACATGAGTCCTATATACCACATCGCATATAACACACAACATGCTAATCAAATAAACACATAACATGCATGATATGACATATGATGCATAAATCAAAACCCTAGCCCTCGGGCTAACACTAGGAAAATACCCCTGACCATACCCGATCCTGGTACCTCCTCTGCCTGAGCAAGCGTGTAAAACACGGCCCAGTCCCCCTAGTATACACACATACTAGCACACAACATCTAGAGTGGTTCAAACCAACCTACTCTCATCCTCTGTACCCATTGGTAAACACCTACCAATCTATCTGCTTCTATAGTCTAAGGTAGCAACCTTGACTATCAATACCAATCACTTTCAGTGACATATCCCTACTATTGGGAATTCTTTATCTGTCGTCATCCAGACGAAACAACTCAGTATCCACAAGAGCCAGCGTATTGTAAGAGAAACGCTAATCCAAGAAAAATGTCTGGCCAGGCCACTTTTCCCAGTTAGCCCAACTCCGGCAACATGCCTTCCTTGTATCCCATCTCAATCCCAATTGCCAACCTTGGCAATACACTTACCAACAACACATCATAAGCCCCTAAGTGTCTGTAAGGACTTAAACACTCGCAAACTTCCTTGCGGTATCTCTTCATTGCTCACTAATGAGACTTAATCACCAAATCCAAAGGTCTAAACTCAACCAATTCTGGGAGTTTTTACCAATCAAAATCTGTTTCACACACCAACACTTTGCTCTTTCATTAGGATTGCTCAAACCGAGCAAATCATTCCACTACCGTTCATAGGTAATCAAACCTATCGTCCAGACAACTATCAACCATTGCCTATCTCCAAACCATCACGTGATTTGACCATCCGTCCTTAGGTATTCGAACCTACGACTTTGATACCCTAGGTTTTTAAACCTAATGCTTTAACAGCAATCAAGAGTTCCTCAACCCTTACTCGTCACCCCTAGGTATTCCAACCTAGTGCTCTCATAGCATTCTGGTATTAGGTACATAATCCAACCTTCTCAACCATACACATGATATGTCCATTCCCGTCGTCCCTAGGTATTCTAACCTAGAGCTCTGATACCATCCTGTCACGCCCCGATTCCCGAGGCCCGGAAACCGAGGTGTGAACCCCGTGAGATCACCCTCACGCTTTAACCACCACCTGATCATGCAACCTCAATTTCCTATCATTTTTACGAAAATCGGGCATGACCCATTCTAAATAATCAGCTCCTGGCATATTACACCTGCTTTACAATTCATATGGACACTTCTGGGCACGTGTCCCCCCAGCATTTATATCTAACAATAAATATGGACACTTCTGGGCCCGTGTCCCCCCCAATATTTCTACAACATGCATAAACAATCATAAATATACATGCCTCAGTCCTTGAATATCCGTATTAAATACATACATCACATGAATAAATACAATTGAAGGAACTGAATCAATATAAATCACTTTATACATTTAATCCAAATGTAAAGCATCTATCTATCCACTATCCTGGATATACACTGGATTCTAAGGAATCTAGGTACTACCTCTGCAACCGGTGCTGTCAGTCCCCTAACTAACTCCAAAACCAGTCATACCTGCAAAACCTGGGAGGGGGTGAGCTCAAAGGCCCAACAAGGTATGTAGAACCATACTATCACCGCTGCAGCAGGTCGATCCTCACATATTCTCAAAAATATACATGCACTTAAATATATCACCATATTTAAGACCATGCCCTACCTAGCATGCATGAACCAATGATGTATATGGCTACTCTAGCACATATGAACATACAAAATCCACTATACATGATTTTAGAAATCATTTTCAACATGCTTGAAAGCAGTAAACATCAGGCATCAATATGTATATAGAACATATATATTAACACATTTACATAACCGATGTAAATCAACTACCACATCTCCTACTCGTCAAGTAGCACATCTCAAATGCAATATAGATGCATTTAAACATAAAAACGTGCTTAACAGATAAACACATAAGCATAAAGGTATTTTTTTCACCTTCCACGGTCATAATCCGATACATAAGACAAGCATCTAAGCCTGCACATACTCTCACTCTCGGTCCTCATCCGATACCCCACATGATTGGCCCGCTCCGAGGATCATGTGACCTAGGACAACTCCGATAACCAACCTATGACCTGGACCACTCCGAAAGGTCATCCTACTCTGGCAATGTATAGGATTGCCATTATGTGAGGGGACAACTCCGAGGCTCACATTCATGGACATACTCCGATTTCCAGGCTTTAAGCCTTAGCATGGCGGGTCCACTCCGAGGGCCATACTTATTGGACATACTCCGATGGCAATATATTGGTTTGCCTAATTGTGAGGGGGAATCTCTGAATCTCACAAACGTTGGACACACTCCGATTCTAGGCATAAAGCCTTCGTATGGCGGGTCCACTCCGAGGGCCATACCCAGTGGATAGTTATACCACTTCTCGTGACACGGTTGGACCACTCCGAAGTCCCGTGCACCTCTTTTTGCGTTAATTTTCCCGCAACCTCCCATATATGCAATATGGATGTATACGTAACTAAGCATTCTATTCTATGCTATCCCAATGCACCAGCTAGTATATAAGTACATAGCATGCATTTCCCTCTACATAGACCCACATATAACCACGTATGTGTCATTTTCCTCCTATATATGCAATATGGATGCATATATACATAACATGATATTTTCATGCGTCAACCCATGCCTATGAATACTAAAAAGAAGCATTTGGCATACTTTTCATCACATTCCAACACATATAGCACATACATGTTCACAAACTTGCATAACACCTTATATATGCAACAACTTCAACTTAGCACGTTTTTATCATGCTAGGACCAATGCATACATTCAATATATATATATATATATATATATATATATATATGAAGCTAGCACGCATCTCACATTCACAGTCCCACATATAAACACATATATGTCCAAATACTTGCATAACACCTTACATATGCAAACAATTCCAACTTAGCATATTTTTATCATGCTATAACCAACGCATACATTTTCTATAAACAGATAGCATGCATTTCATTCACGTAACCCTACATGTAAACACGTACATGTCAAATCCTGCATATAAATCACATATGCACTTACACTAGCATAAATATAGTCATGCTCTCATTCAATGCATGTATTCATTACAAGTAGCTAACATGCATTCCAGTCACAGTATATATATACACATATATATATATTACATCACCCACATATGTATCAAGAACATATAAAACACTTAGCACATTTTATGCTTTTCAAATGCTCACCAAAAGTTATATTCAACTTAGTATGCATTTCTACCACTGCAACCATACATATATATAATCACATACATATATATACTTCCTGAACACCATGCATAAGAACCACATATGCATACAAGACAACACAGAGCTAAACAAGTATTATTTAGCATGTTTTTCATAGACTTTAATCTATACATACATGCATATCACAATGCAATCAGGCGATTAATCTAACATGTTATCGCTTCCCAAACCCGCACATACATATATATACACACACGCATATGTATATCCTCTCACATCCCATGTATGTACCACATTCCCTATACACATATATATATAAGCGCCTACATATATATGTATATACACATACCACATATGATTAAATTAAGACATATGTAAATTACTCAAAGTACGTAAAAGATATGTA
This sequence comes from Cornus controversa, assembly GCA_026545225.1. Taxonomy (NCBI): domain Eukaryota; kingdom Viridiplantae; phylum Streptophyta; class Magnoliopsida; order Cornales; family Cornaceae; genus Cornus; species Cornus controversa. Next base: position 7,373,932 of record CM048849.1, on the reverse strand, counting down.
CGAGATAGAGGCAAGAATCAACTTGCCTTAGGTCCAGCTTTCGCTAAGTCCGCGCTTGCAAAGCGTCCTGTTTCCAAGTCCGGTCCAGTCCCGTGTCAAAGCCCACACGAAAATCCTCTGAACCATTTCCTTGCCCTTTCTGATTTCCATGCTTGGACCATTTTAAATATAGCAACCCAATTATCCAATTAAATGTTTCTAGGCCCAAATCAAAGGACCAACTGCACAACCCAACAACCTATCTCTGCCGAGCCCAACACTAGCCAAACGTCAAGCGTCAACCCACATCTCACCAAAATCTATACCAACAATAAATGAGCATATCAAGTTCATGGAACCACCAAGCCCAACCAAACAAATATCACATTACATCATCTGTGCCAAAATTCATAAACTACCAACACCATGGTAGCCACCATTCTGGCCCCAAATCACCACAAATTGTGACCACTACAAGCTGTCCAAATCGAACCAGCAAACTGCCGAATCCAGCCATCATCCTTCCCAAAATCGAGCAACCTGTGAACCACCATACACAGCCTCACCTCACCTCGAAACTCAACCAAGAACTACAACCGTGGAAGCCCAAACTGTGGCCATCCTCATCACCAAAGTAGGCTGTCCGAACAGCCATGGGAACCCAGCCCCCACTGCCGAAAAACCACCACCAGCGACCACCATGTGCCGCTCAACCGAAACCAGTCAACACCACCCGCAGAAGCCGCCCGGAACTCAGCCGTGAGAACCCATTTGGAGGTTATACACAACCGACTAGTGAGAACCCAGCAAAACTGTGCCTCGCCGACCACCACGCCACACCCATGGCCACTCCGAGGCCACCTAACAGGCCATTCCCGGCCACAACCACCAAAACCCAGCCGTGGAAAACTCAGCCGAGTCTCCATCTCGTTCCAGCCGAACCCAATCGAAACCACCTTCCTCGGTACGATCTCGTCGAAGTACCGAGAAGACCCAACTCCTCACCACCAACCCACCACCGTGAGCCCAAACCCTCTGTCGGAAACCACCAAGGAGAAACCCCAACTGCAGCCTCCGTCGGACCCCCTTCGCGAACAGCCCATCCGGACCGAGCCACCCCGCGACGCCGGACAGCTCCACCGTGGGCAACCACGGCCACCGTCGACGTCTCTGCCGGAAACGGGCCCCGCCGCCGCTGCTAGGGTCGCCGGAACGAACCCTTCTCACCTTCGGCCTCTCGGTTCTCTTTCTCTTCTCTCTCCCCGATTCTCTTTCTTCTCTTCTTTTCTTTTCTTTTCTTTTTTCCTTTTCTTTTCTTTCTTCTTTTCTTTTCTTTTCTCCTGCTGACCACACATGTGGTCTTCTCTTTCTTTGTCCACACATTATATACATATATTATATACATATATATATAATATACCACACCATAAACAAAATACATGTATTCCATGTATTTTCTTCCACATCTACCTACAATCATGCATATGCACCCACATTTCTTTATAATTGCATATGAGCCCACCCTATATTTATAATTTAATATAAATATAGGCACTATATACATATATATATAGACATATATATATATATACATATACACACACCTTCCACTTGGATGGAAACATAAATGTCCCTACCCTTTCCGGAATTTTAATTAATCCGAAAAAATTCAATCCGGTCCAAATTCACCCGGAACCGGTCAAAATAAATTCCGGTCCTTACACGGAGACTTTTGAATTTTCTGGGGCTCGCGCCCCAAGGTTGACCGAACTCGAAAAAGTCAACTTTTATCAAACGTTCCAAAAATTTCCCCAAACCTTAGATATGTTATCTAAACATGTAATTTACATTTAAAATACATATATAATCATTTAAAGCATCAATATGACCATTAAATGAAAATACAAGAAAACCGGCCAAAAATGGTCACGGTTTTTACAAGTCCAACCTTGAAAAATATGAAAATGTGACTTTGAAACTCTATTTTTCAAGACTTGAAAAAATGCTTTAAAAATCTATGTGCTCTCACCAACTTACCTGGACTAAATGATGCTCAAATCATGAACAACAACATCCATGCACACTTGTTGTCACTTGAATGCTTCAATCAACCAAAGTCTTTGTTGAAGCACTCTTTAGATGATGCATTGATAAAGAACACGGTCCAAGCTCTTAGTCTTCAATTCCATGATTGATTACAAGAATATGAATGAAAGATTACAACTTAATCAAATTTAGTTTTGACACCGAATATTGACAATTACAAATTTATACGTCACAAGATCCTTTAATATAATTTGAAATGATTTAATAATATTGAATATAGAAGAATTAATTAATAATACTATGGATATTATTATGAATATGAAATATAGTATATAGATATAGATATACTTTTTGTATCTTCAAACAATATCACATAAATAAATATATATATATATATATATAGAGAGGGACATATTTGTCAATGTTATTTTTAGAATTAAATTTATTAGCTGTTGATATATTTATTAGAATAAATAATGTTATAAAAAATTAAAAATGATGTGAAATTCTCTGTACTTTTAATAATAGTACAGATTTAGATTGAGATAGATATTATTATGAATAAAAAATGTGTAGAAAAGACAAGTATATAGATATAGATATACTTTTTGTCTCTTTAAAAAATATCACATAAATATATATATATATATATATATATATATATAGAGAGAGAGAGAGAGAGAGAAGTGTTTGTGTTCAACTTTGTTTTTTAAATTAAATTTTATTAGTAGTTGATATATTTATTGGAATAAATCATATATAAAAAATTAAAAATAATTTGAAACTCTTTGTAAAAAAGACTGTACAATTTGTGTTGAAAGGGTCAAAATTATTATTATAATAGGAAGAGTTAGAAACATAATATAATTAGAAAAAGGTAAATTATTATTTAGGAAAGAGTTAAAAATATAATAGAATTTGAAAAAAGGTAAATTTATATTATCAAAATGCATTATAAAAAAAATATATACTAAAACTCTAAAATGGATTGAAATGTATCTAAAAAATATTGATGTATCTAAATAATTTAAAATTAACAAATAATGTTAAATAAAAGAATAAAAATAAATAGAACTTAAGAGAGTTTCTATTAATCTAAATAAATTTATATTTTAAAAGATTAAAAAAATTAAATTTAACAAATTTGTTAAATTTTTAATTTTTTTTGTGTATTGGTAGTATGATTTTATGCTTTTAATCTAATGTATCATAAATATTGAATATAAACATAAAAAATTATAACATAAAGTAAAAGTGACAAATAGAGAAACAAAGTTAATGATATATCAATAATAATATGCTTACTTGTTTTTGATCAGATGTTGAAACTCTGATAAGAAAACAAAAATATTCGAAGTTGAAGAAACATAATTGGAGATTTCGAATATAAACAAAAAGATAAAAATTAATAAAAGCAAGAGCCTAATAATTATTTAAAAATCATATTATAACCCCAAAACAACATTAGATAACATAAAAAGAGGAACATATCAACAAAAAGAGGAAACTTTAGTTTTAATATATATTAAAAACTAAGTACATATTGCTTGGATGAATGCCTGTAGAAATCTGAGAAGCAAACGGAAACAAATCCAAGAACATGTCAATCACAATTATATGGTGAAGAAAATAGTAAAAAATATCCAGCACAAGTCGGCACACCATTACATAGATACTAAAAGAGAAAGTACCTTTGATGAAGATTAGAGTTTTGAGTTACAGACAGTTATAGAAAAAACCTCCAAATTCAAGCATAAAAAGTATTCGTAGAGAGATAGAGAGTGAAAATGGGATGGGACTAAGATGAGGTTTTTTTTTTTGCGACCGAAATAGAATTTAAGAATAATAATTGTAGGTATTAGAAGAGAAATTTATTATTAATAAACGGAATAACCAAACCACTGAACTAGTCGAATGAGAAATTTGTATTAATAAAATAGAATATTAGAATAATAATTATAGGTCTTAGGAGTGAAATTTATTTTTAATAAATGGAATAATAATTATAAAAAAATAATAATTATAGAAGAATTTAGATATATAGTTAATTTAGAACTCTATAAAAGAATTCAGACTCAACATAAAGGAATAATAATAATTATAGAATAAACTCTTTGTACTTTTAATGAGAAAATAGAATGGGTATGATGGGTATCATATTAGGCTTAGATATAATGGAAACTTAATATAACATTATTGTAATATTAGGATTAGATATAATGAAAATCTTTTTAATACACAATTATAATTTTATTTTTTTTAATTAAAAAATAGTTTATAACTCTTTGTATTTTTAATAGTAATATAGATATAGACATAGACATAGACATAGATACAAGACATAGATACAGATACATGGAGTTATATGCCCTATGTGCATGCCAGGTGGGGTTATTTGCACCTATGGATTTTATTTTTGTAATGAATTATGTATTTATGTTTTTTGCTTAATAAAGATTTAATCAGGACCGCTGATCACAAAATGACATTCGGAATTTAGGATAACAACACGAGGCATATTCTGTCAGCGAATCTCTAGAAATTTTCTTCCACATTTAACGGCCATTTCTTAGTGCCTACCGTCTCTAGAAACCGTATTTCCATCTACCTTGATCCCAATCACACACACCATCTCTCTCTCGATTCAACTGCAGGAGCTTGAGTTTCATGGACTGCTCATGTACAAGATGTTATTGGGTGAGTAATTTTCGGAACTTCTCTTGATTTTCTTGCACTTTCTCGGTCTTTCTTGCAATTGTATCATGAATCCGCCCCATTCCGAATCTGGGTTTCTCCCAGATGAAGTGGTTCTTCAAATTCTTGCAAGATTGCCAATTAAATCCCTCTTCAGAAACAAAACTGCATGCAAACATTGGTATAAATTGTGTTCAGGTAAATATTTCATTCAACTCTACAATGAAGTATCTGTTAAGAACCCGATGATGTTGTTAGAGATCACTGAGCTCTCGGAAGCGAAATCAAATTTGATTTGTGTTGATAGATTTAGGGGTGCCTCTGAATTTTCATTGGATTTTATCAATGACAGAGTAAAAGTTCGAGCCTCATGTAATGGCTTGTTGTGCTGCTCTAGTATACCCGATAAGGGTGTTTATTATGTATGTAATCCAATGACTAGGGAGTATAAGTTGCTTCCCAAAAGTAGGGAAAGACCAGTTACTCGATTTCATCCAGATGATGAGGCCACTCTTGTTGGATTGGCTTGCAATTTATCAATGCAAAAATTTAGTGTTGTCTTAGCCGGTTATCACCGTTCGTTTGGCCATAGGCCGGGCAAGACTTTTATATCTTTTGTTTTTGATTCGGAGGCGAACAAATGGAGGAAGATTGTGACATTGCAAGATGATCATTTCACCCATATGAACAGGAATCAAGTCGTATATGTTAACAGCTCGCTACATTGGTTGACAGAAAGTTGTTCTTATGTACTTGTTCTTGATTTGGATCTTGACATTTGGAGGAACATTCCATTGCCGGATGAAGTCTGTTGTGGGACTGGGAATAGGTGTTATCTGTTGGAGTCAGATGGGCATTTGTCTGTGATTCAGATTTCGGACGCTTGGATGAATATTTGGTTTTTGAAAGATTACAAGATGGAAGAATGGCATATGGTTGATAGGGTGAGTCTTAGATGTATTAGAGGAATGGCGCCCGGCATTTTCCCAATAAGTCAGACCAGTGAATATGTTCTTCTCGCAACCCATAAGGAGGTGCTAGTGTATCATCGAAATAGCAGAGTGTGGAAAGAACTGTATTCTGTGAAGAACAGCTCAACCCTACCATTGTGGTTCTCAGCACATGCCTTCCAAAGCACAATCTTCTCTTGTCGGTAAGAGTAAGTTGTGGACTGATTTTGATAAACTATGTATATAAAGGTATTGCTGTAAAATTGCTACTCGTTGCTCCACTATCAATTGTCAAAGTCTGTGATTTGCATATACAGTATGTAATGATCTTTTTGCTAGGCCATGGTGCGCGTGCTTTTATGTATTCATGTCTTTGATGTGGACTGATTTTGAAAAACTGTTGTATATAGAATCATTATTGCAAATTGCTCCTCCTTGCTCCACTGTCTATTGTCAAAGTTCTTGTGATTTTGCATATACAGTGTGTAATTTCAATAACATGCTAGTGGCTTTGAGGTGGATCTTATCATTTCATAATGATCTTTTTACTGGGCCGCTTGGGGCTTGATTTTATGCATCCAATGTCTATGTTAAGTCAATGCCATTGGTTACTTATAATAATAGTAACTCGTTCTCCCAACTAATTGAGGATGGTAACACCAAGTCCATACCCTGTCCATGTTTAGAGCATACACAACTCAATTTGACTCTTTCTTTTCTCTTGTTCGGTGGGTAACACAATTTAACTCAGGAAAGCTATATATTAACTTTTCAACTTTAGTCTACAAATTATTACTTTTCATCAATCTCCAGTACTACAAGTTCTTTAAATTGTAGGCCATCATCAGCTATATCACAGGCATTTATATTTATAAAGCCCTTGAGCTGTTCTTTGCTTCCTCTATGGTGCTCATTATAGCTTACTCTTCAAAGTTTTTAAGTAATTCTATTCTTATCTATAATGTCTTATGAACACATCTTCTCTTTTTAATTCACAGAACATCAATGATCTTGTTGTTATCTTGTAGATATCTTATTGCATTTGATTATGATGGTTTCAGTCAATGACTCTTCAGAAGCGCCATTCTCACTTTAGCAGTATACATTTTTTTTTGGTCTTATGTACATTTTATAGATTTTTGGGGATGGGCTTGTGCTTGTGCTTTTTATTGATTTCACATCACAATAATTAATTATCCAGGCGATTTTGCTCATGTATAATTGCTTATTGAAGAACTATGTAATTGCGCAAGAGATTTTATTGAACTCAGATAGTTTCCTTTCTCCATACATGGGGTACTGTGTTTATGGTTTTGGGGAATTAGTGGTGGCTTGAAGATGCATATTGTTCATGCTTTGGGGTAAATTTTTTTCTCACTTCAACATGTATGAATCAATGTGTGAACCATCCCTTCCCCCGGAAAAAAAAAAGAAGGAATGATTCATATGCAACAAACAATGGTGATTGAAACCAAATTTCTCAAAGCAATACTATACCTAATCAAGAGATGCAAGGTAAGGTAATGCACTTACCATGTTGCATAAGGAACAATAATTATCCACAATAACTCAATCCTTGATCATATTTTGTTCAACCAGAATGAGATCTCTTTGGCATCTCATTGCAATTGCTTTACATTTGCCAGAGTCTTGATGGTCCAAATTACATGATCAAATTAAGAAGCTTCAAGTCATATACCTGATCTATATCCATAATTAAAAATTATCAATTTCTTCATTTGCTAAAACCTCTTAGCCACCTGATATTCTGAGTGAACCTAGATATACCAATTCAAGTGAATGCCAAAATTTGATTGTCCTCTTTGCTTTCCGGTGTATAGGATTTTCAGATTTGCCACCACTGCCTTATGGTTAAAATGAGACCTATGGATATAAGAAACTTCAAATTGTTTTGGTTCTCATAATTTTAATTAGCTCCTGTTGGCATTCGAAGAGGTTTTCATATCTCCTTCCTTGGTGACACCACTGTTAAGGTAGAATCCTTGTTTGATTAAATTGGCAGTTTGATAGGTGAATACTTACTTGGTCAGGTCCTCTCCATAAGGCATAAAAGATGATAGTCTTTCATAGCTGAACAATAGTTGTTGCTTTCATCCTGTCAAAGCCCTAAATGTTGTTACATGATACCTCTGCAGTTAATAAAAAAGTTGATGGACGTTGAATTGGACAGTGGAAGAACAAATTGCTTACAGTAAATATTTAGAAATTGGAAGTAGCAGAACTGAGTTTGAAAACAAGAAGTTGATTTGTTTTCTTTAAGACCTTTTACTCAAGCTCTAGAAGAACCTTACATTGAAAGCACAATAGGAAGTCAAATTACCTTCAGGATTGTTTCCTAGAATGATTATAAACTTGTGTAGTGTGGGTTTGTTGTCAAAGTTGGGTTCCTTGTAATGACTTTATGCAGGGCTTGAGTGAAAAGCTACAATACAAGCTTCGCCTTGGAGACAGATTGAGGGTTCAGGCAACTGAGCTTTAATGGTGCGTTTGGTAGGAAGAAAAGATTTGGAGATGTAAGAAGCCTTTAGGTGAAGGAAGCCATGTTTCCCTCATTCAGTTTGGTTAAGCAGGAGGAAGAGGAGGGAATGAAGAAAAGGTAAGTCACTTGAATACTTATCAAATAATAGTGTTGTTTGAAGGGAAAAAACATTAAGAAGAAGAAGAAGAATTTTGCTTGAATCCTCATTCCTCCCCTATTTCCTTTCTCCCATTTGCTTTGTCCCACCCTTCCTACTAAACAGACCATAAAGTTTGGACTATATAATCAGCTTGATCTAATGTGTAGTTATTGTATAATACATGCATATGGATATCTTGTGATATATAGCTTTCCTTCTTTCAAGCATATAAATAAATAAATAAAGGGAAAATTGATACTAGGTTTTGAATGGTCATATGGTGAAATTCTCATAGGACATTAGTGTTGTAGTCCTTGACTTGATCTTTTTAAGTGCTTATTATTCTTCTCATGTTGAGACCTGCCTCAGGCTTTACAGTTCCAGATTCATTTATTTGACTATATATCTTCACTTGGACATGGTGATTTTGTCATTGTTATTGCCCTCTAAAGCATCATCTTTAAATAAATCCAGAGTTGTTTTGATGAATGCTGAAGTGAATCATTTCCACCAAGTCTGAACATTGAAAACTGATGAATGCTAATTAATGTATGTAGTGCATTTTGGTTTTGTTAGTAGTTAGTACTGAATTTGCTATTCTTTTTCTAAAATAAAATAGTCACTTGGGTGCAACATGAGAGGGAGCAAGTTAACTGCAGAAGATAGTTTGATTTGGTATGGTTGTAAGAGTTTCATCCCTAACAGCCAATTTTCTGCACAGTCCATGATGAAATTAGCATGAAATTGAAAATCAACGGTTCATGTTGATGCAATTTTTTGCACGGTCCCTTTGCAATCCAGTTTGGCACAGTGCTCCTATAAGACAAAGGAGATGTGACCAAGCCGGCACTTGGCTAGGAATCCTCCAACGCAAAAGCCAGTTATCAAAGTTTTTTTATTTAAGTAGAAGAGTGCAGTATTTAATATATTACATCTCTGACTCACTTTGAATGCACGAATCAAATTCATTCGGTGTATTTACACTAGGTGTGTTGTAAATACATTCGGGACAAGAAAAATTTTGCTACCTTCAACGTGGGCTGTGCAGAGACTTGGGCATGTTTTGCCACCAAAGTTTTATTGCGAAAAAAGTGAGCTCTTTTTGGCTTGAGTAATGGTTTGGTTACTTTGTCACTTTTTCAAAACCAGACATGGAACCTTGTCCCATGTAATGTAATGGTTTGTTTACTTCACTAACTTTTTGGCATTGATAGGAGGTGGGTGATTTATCCATAAGTCTTGCGTTGGAAAATGGATTTTAATCGTACTTATGAAAAAGTGCTTCTTAAATGATATCCTTTAATTAATTTGAACGGACAAAATGATAAATAAATGATATCCTTTTCATTATACAGTGTTTGGCTGAAATTCTTAAAGGCATGCCAGAATCAAATTGATAAAAGGACTTTTGCAAAACATATTCTTGCATATTCATTTTATTCCATGTGTCAAATAACCTCGGGAATAAAACGAATGAGACGATGAAATTATGTCCAAGCATTCACAAAGAATGAGATATAAGTAGTGATCTTGTACAAGAAATAGAATTACAATACTACTAATGCTAAGGCTCAGTTTGGCAAAGTTTTAATTTTAGTTTTTACGCTGAAGGAAAAGAAAAGTCGAAATTAAATGAAGAAACTCAAACTCACCAACTTCTTTGAACGTTCTTTTTGAATTCTGAAATTCTTCAGTTTTACCGATCCAAATACTCTCCAAAAATACTTTTGAGAAGTCAAAAGTCCTGTTTCAAAAGCTAATCCAATCAGAGCCTAAATATACTCTAAAAAAAATAAGTAAAATATAGAAAAAATAAAGATTACTACTAATGCGAAATATACTCCAAAAGAAAATAAGTAAAATGTAGAAAAAATAAAGGTTACTATTAATGCTAAATATACTCCTAAAAAAAATAAGTAAGATGTAAAAAAATTAAAGCTTACATGATGAAAATACTATGTTTGGTCAGAGTCTTTTTTTAAGTTCTCTTCGTTGGCTTTGAGCTTTCAAATTACTCCAACGGTTTATTTAAAATATCAGTAATATTTTATTTATGTGTCAAGTGCTGATTGATTAGAACTAATAATTCTGAAATTATTTAATAATTTCTCATAAATGTGAAGTGACAAAATATTAGGATTAGTAAAATTAATTTACTGTACAAACATATAGATTTAGACAGCTTGGTGGCAAATTGTAGCCTCCTACGCTTTAGGGAGGTAGTTGCCAAGTAGGTGTCAATTAATTCGTTTAATGGGCTTCCTTGCTTCAAACAAATTGGCTAATTCTTGGACACCGAAGAGAGAAAATAAGGAAAGTGTTGACTTTACACGTGTCAGGTGTGACTTTCTCGCAAGGAACTTCGCATTTGTCTTTTAGCGATATTAAGGTGATTTTTTTAGTTATCTATCTAATTATTTTATGTTTCATTTTTTAATTGGTGTTTTCTCTCCTAATATTGTCTCACATATCTTCCCCAAAAAACAAAGTAAATCTTAAATACAGGTATGGTTAATAGCAAATAATGTTGGCCAAAAAAAAAAGATAAAATGGTAAATTTGTTTGTTAAACTTAAAATGATATGGTTACATGTGAACGAGCAATATAAGTTTGAGCCTCGGAATATAAGTTTGAGACAATGATTCAACTCGTTCATGTTTTAGCAAGTCTCAGCTTGAGTATGTTTGCAAATGTTATTATTAGCTCGATTCTTTAATTCATGAAACGTGATATTTATAATTTTATTGTATTTATTTTTTAACCTAAAAAATATTATAAAACTTTTTAGTCGTTACTCAAACATGGCGCTTTTAATAGATGAACTTATATTTTAATCGGGGTTGATTATTCAACGAAAAGGAGCCAAATTCAATTATTCATGAACATTGATTCAACCCTAGTAAATACAAAACTGTTTCATTAGAGGTATAATTTAGGCGTGTAAGGAGAATTAGAAGGTTGATCTAAACCCAACTTACACTATAAAAAAAACCCAACTCAATTCAAGACCCAACCCCACACGTCCAACTCAAGCATATTTTTCTAAGCTCGAACTTGACTCGAGTTGGTCTAGTCAGGTTCAGGTTGATCAGATTAGTCAAATTAAGTGAATTATGCTTGAGTTAGATTCCAGTTAATATTAGATTGTGTTTGAGTTATCTTGTATTTAAATAATACTATTATTAGAATAATATAGGTCATGTTCGAGTTGGGCTTGAGTCAAAGATTCAATACCCATCTAGAATTGTCAAAATTCAATCTAAATCAAACTCGAACAGTGAAAACTACCCAAGCCCATCAAACGGAGTACGTTTATAATACACCCGGTATAAATATAACCAACCTTAGACACAACATCCATAGTGTTGTGGGTGGGACTAACACAATTAAATGGATAACCTGCGGAGAAAAAATTATTAGGTAGTCCTTGACACGGGCGGATCTATTGAGGCACTAGTAGTACCCACTTAATTTTATAAATTTTTTTTTACATGTACTAAATACAATTTTTTTGGAGTTTATAACTGGGAGGAACTATTAAATTCGAATGATGTACCCACTTAGTTTTATAAAAAATAAATTGTGGTCCAAACTTTTACGTTTGTACCTACTTGTTCAAATTCCTGGCTACGTCCCTAGTCCTGGGCATACTTATCCCGTGACAATAGTAACACACCACCACGACATGTGTTAAAATAAAGGGAAATACATATGTGCATGTAGCCTAGGGATGGCAATTTGCCCCACCCCGTCGGGTACCCGCCCTGCCCTGCCTCGTTCAAAACCTGTTTAAGAAACCATTTAAGGAAACCGGGTGGGGATGAGATTAGGAAAAATAACTCGCGAAGAGGGGGAAGACCCTACCCCGACGGGTACCCGCTCTGTCCCGTTTAAGTATATATATATTTATACTTATATATATAATATATAAAGAAAATATTAATATTATATATATAATACAACTATACAGTTTATTATATCAGTAATGGATGATTCAACATTAGCCATTGTGTTGCATGATATGTATCAAAATATTATTATAAAAAATTTTGCATTAAAAAAAAAGAAAAAGTATAAACGGGGCGGGAAAAGTTAAATGGTTGTGAGGACGGAGAAGTCAAAACCTGCTCTGTCTCGTTTATACACAATTGCAGGACGATGAAAGCTAAACGGTTGCGGGGACGGGAAAGCCAAAACCCACCCCGTTGCCATCCCTAATGTAGTCCATTGTTGTTGGTCTGGGACCGTGGTACAGAGACTATCTAATAATCTCTCCTTGCGGGAGCTCTCTAGGCTCCCAAAAAAAAAAAAAAACATTTTCCTTCTATTTATATTATATATATTTATATATTTTGGGTAAAAATTCCTTCAATTTAAACATGGTTAAGATTTAGTTTGTGGGATTGGGTTCGAACAGCGTTGGCATCTGTGTTGGCTGGTCTGGTTGGTGTGGGCCGTGCGGCAGTACCAAGTGCCAGTAAAAGAGAGAGAATTAGAGAGAGAGAAAGCTAGAGAGAGAGAGACTGCTCCTATCTCTTCTCATTTCTCAGTGACTCTGGGTTGCGTTCGTTTCTTTGTGGGTTTCCCTTTCCACTGCTCAACTTTGTTCCTTCCATCTCTCCTCTCTATCTACTTGTCATGATTTCTTGCTGGTAAGCAATCCCTATTGAATTTATATACACATCTCTATATATACATGCACATTTATATCAGCTTGTGCTATTTGTTTTTTCAAATGAAAATCCGAAAATCTTTTGGGGTTGAAACCCAAGAAAGACGCCGACTTATTTTCTTGAAAACCAGAAAATCAGTATTAGGGTTTGGAACACACGAAAGGGGTCTTCATTTTTTCGTTTCCTTGCTGCAATTAAATTCTTTCTGTTTTCCAAGAAAGAAATGATTACTTTGTTCCTGATCATTATTTATTTAATCGGTGAATAGGAATAGATGAACCATTTGCTATGACTTCAAGTCTACCTTAGCCTCTATGTTTAGTTTATAAAACAATATTTCTAGATTGGGTTCTATGTAGTATTTTAGATTCTGATGCTAAACTTGTGTGCCCTCTGGCATTTTTGCATTTATGACGCATTCTTCATGATTGGATAGTTGTGTTAGGTTGTTATTCATAGATTAGTGGCACTTAGAATCTATTTCCTTTGTTGAATAATCTTGCTCTGTGTTAGGTATAATTTCAAATTGTAATGGTTAATTAGGTTTTGGAACACAAGAAAGGGTTCTTCATATTTTTGTTTTCCTTGCTGCAATTAAATTCTTTCACTTGTCAAGAAAGAAAGGATTACTTTGTTCCTGATAATTACTTACTTAATCGGAGAAGATGAATAGCTGAACTATTTGCTAGGACTTCAAGTCTACCTTAGCCTCTATATTTAGTTTATAAAACTATATTTCTAGATTGGGTTCCTATGATTATTCTATAGAATGCTGTTGTTGAATTTTCTTCTATGTAGTATTTTAGATTCTGATGCTAAACTTGTGTGCCCTCTCACATTTTTGCATTATGATGCATTCTTCATGATGAGATAGTTGTCTTTGGTTGTTATTCATAGAGTAGTGGCACTTAGAATGTATTTTCTTTGTTGAATAATCTTGCTCTGTGTTAGGCATAATTTCAAATTGTAATGGTTACCCATTTTTCGGTTAGTTATACAATTTTGTCTGCACTGTCAGTTCATTATATAAAATTAGTTAAAGATTGTTATCTTTGGAAATTATTGACTTGTTCCGTAGGTCGGTGAGTGGCTTTCATGATGGCTAATGTCTTTATTAATTTAGGGTCCTTTTCTGGAATGAAGTGAAGAAGTACTTTTGGAGTCTTTTCATAACACAAACCATTCATATTAGAGGGGAAATTTGTTGAAGTTGACTAGAAGACAAGCAATCAAGAAACATATCTATAAAATATGTGAAATTCGATAGTATGCAAGGGAATTAAGTAGCTGAACATGAGATAAATTAGTTAGATGTGAGTATATTTTGGGCCATGGCCATCTGCAAAAGAACAATGAGTGCTTTGCACCAGCGACTGTTTTTATGTTTCAAAGAAGTCTAAATTTCTGGTAGGAAGGGAAAAGGCCAAGAAGAATGTTGGTCGAGGTTGTGAAAAATGACACAACAGTTTATATATTAATAAAATATGACTACATAGAGCACAAATGTTTGCTAACACTATTTAATTGAAATAAATTTCTAGTATCAGAAGCTTGGAGCCCTCAAGGAAACGTGTTTCCCTTTGTATGAGTCATCTGAATTGCACAATTGTACTAGCAAGCCAAGTGGATTATTGACCAATTTACAGGGCCATCTTGATTCAAATATTTCCCCTAAATATAAATTTGTACAAGGAGCGCTTCCCTTTTTAGTTTGCAGCTAGGATTTTATGTCAAAGGAGTGCCGACTCAGCCCACCATTCATGCTCTTTCAGTGAAGCACTTAAAATCCAGAACCTTTTTTTTTGTCCAGAATGGAGTTCAGTCCATACTCAGCTTGCCAATAATAACCCTTTGAATGTTGAATGTCAAATCATACTACTCGAAGGCTCACAATCAATCCTTTTCTTCTCCTCCTCTTCCTTATTCTCATATTCCTTGGTGATTTTCTCTAATAGGTGCTACTTAGCAAAAGAAATAAAATTTCTCTAATAGATGCTGTAATAGGTATTTTTGCATCTATGTGTTTAGACAATTTGGCTTAAAAACACAATCACAGTTAAAGAAATGGAGGACAAAAACTGTGATTTGTTGTTTACTTTCATAAAATTAGAAAAGAAAATGATTTCTTCGATAATTTTTGTGAACTTTCTTTCTTCCTTTTCCTTACCTCCTATGTTTGATTCTAAATTTGGTAAATATTACTCTTACAAGAAAAAAATATGTTACTCTTACCAATCTATGCTTGAAGTCTAGCAACGGTGGTTGTTTTAATCACTCGATTTTTTACAAGGAATTTTCAACTATCTTTCCTTGTTTTGAGCTTCTTTTGGTATTCATTTATTAAGTCATGGTTCAATTAAATACACCCTCTTTAGGAGCATGAGAGCATGAGATATGACTTTAATTGCTTGGTAGATGATTTGGGTCTATAAAAATAGTGGATAGAAGGCTTTTGCTGAGTTGACTGCTATTTCTTATCAACATTATTTCTTTCCATTTATTTGGGATCAATAGTTTTTAGGCTTTTTATTTCCCACTTGTAAAAGCATTTGGGGTGGTCAAAATTTCATTAGTCTCAAAATGATTGAGAAGGAAAAGAAATTTTGCAGAATAACTCTTTTAGCTGGAAATGATAAAAAATTCTAATAAAATGAGGTTCTATGGTAAAATCCCTTATGTCCAATAGTCAAGAAAAAGGAGGAAGTTAAATTCCATGAGAATACATCCTTCAGACCGTAAAGGAACCCTTGGCATCGTCTCATCGAGAAAGGATCAAAATCCAAAATATGCTACTTCCCTTTTGCATTTTGATTTTTGGCTAATATTGTATCTTTCTTTGGAAATCTGACCAACTTGGCATCACAATTACTTTCTATAAAAAAAAAAAAAAACTACTTTCTATCAAAAGTGAACAAGTAAACCTTCAAGAAATCGATATTGTTGAAGGATTTAAATATTTAAGTTACACCCTTTCTAACAGCTTAAGCTTTTAGAGTAGATGGTGGTTAACATGCTATCAGAGGAGGCAAGGTCCTGTGTTCAAACCTTACCGTCACCCTAATAATTAAGATCGAAACACGTGTTGGACCTAAAAGGGGGCGTGTTAAAGGATTTAAATATTTAAGCTATATCCTCCTTAACAACTTGTGCTTTTAGAGTAGGTGGTGGTTAACATGCTATCAGAGGAGGCAAGGTCCAGTGTTTAAACCTCACCGTCACCCTAATAATTAAGATCGAAACACGTATTGGACCTAAAAGGACATATTAGGGGATCTAGCATTTGATGGGTTCTACAGTTTACCAAAATCAATGGTGAAATCTCTTAATTGACATTTATAATCTAAATAAATAGCAAAAATATCACATGATATGACACAAATATGTTGACACATTGGATCGTGGACACGTCGAATCCTAAAGAAAATTGGATAGGGACACAACCTAGGAAGCACAGACACACCTAAAAGGTCGAAGAATCCGTGTCGGACACGTATTGGACACCGACACGCGTCGGACACGCTCCGACATGTGTCGGACACACCAAAATACGTGTCCTAATTTTTTTATTTTTGGACACACCACGGACACGGCATAAACACACCATGGACACGTGTCCGACACGCGTGTCATATCGTTAGAGAGTTTTTAGAAAGTTTGAAAAAGAAAGATAGTGTAAAATGTAAATATGATGACTTCTTTGAATTTTTTTAATAAAATATAGCAGTCATACCATATAATATTTCATTTTTTTTTTAGAAAACAACTATTATCATTATTGTGGAGTACATTCAATTGTGTAGTTCGTTAAACGATAAACTAATTGTTTTTATAGCTCGTTAATTATTATGATTTGTGAAATTTTCATTGTTAGGTTGATCTCATATATATAAAAAGATATAATTATTAGTCGCGTGTCCTCGCCGTGTCCGTATCTTAATTTTTTAGGATCTGCCGTGTCGCTGTGTCAGTGTCGTGTCGTGTCGTATCTGTGTCTCGTATCCGTATCTGTGCTTCTTAGGACACAACTATATATAAATATAAAATTTTATTTTTATATATTGAACAAGACAATTATAGAACTTCAATTAATTTTTCATTTCTACACTAAGATGAGCTCTCTCTCTCTGCAACTTCTTGTTGCACTGACCACCATCAGTCTTTTCGAACCCATGGAACTCTCTTTTATTTTTTGGTAAATCAAAATCAGGAAACTCTCGACACTTCTCGGGCTTCTCTCTTCTGAAGAAAGCCCTAAAACCTCAAATCTGCCCTATTTTTCTCTCGTTTGAAGAATCTAGTCACCGGATTGATTCTTATCGTCGGACGTCGGTACGGGAGTCTTTCTTGCTGATTTTTGGTGATAGAGGAAAGACAAAACTCTTTCTTGGCATCTAGAAAACAAAGAGTTCGTTGGGTCCTTCACACATTAACAGATTGGGCTTCAAAGATCGGTTCTATTTCTCTCTCTCCTTGCACGTAAACAATGATATATGGATTAACAATACATAGCTTCAATCTATCTTTGCATTTCACTATTGCACACACTGTTTCGGTCAAGTTTCTTGATTTGAATACATACATACATATAACATCTTGGCATCCTGGTATAATTTGAAATTGTCAACAGTGATTTATATAATTACCTTCTTATACAATTGAACTAGTATTGCTGATTTAGGCTTTGTGTATTCTTTTGGGATGCGCTCCTCTTTTGAGCACTTTTTATGAAATTGTACTTATAAAAAAAAAACAGAGTTTGTTAATTGAGGTTTTTAATCCGCTGATTACATTTGAGCATAGTTGAAATTATTATATCTGCTGGTCTCTCTTCTCCCATTTTTATATTATCTTATTATTCATATATAGATTAGTATATTAGAAAAGTTCTTGGTTGATTTATATTTGTGCATTGAGATCATACTATTTTCTTGCTAAATTGATTTATTTGTGCATGATATTATACTCTTATTTTCATGTTTTACTTAGGCTTGGCTTGGCTGATTGATAGGGAGGACATGCCTATAATAATACGGTTGTAAAATGTAAATAAACTATTATTGTGGTGGAAGATATTATATAGTTAGGTTATTTGACTCTCCCATTGCTGATAATCAATGCTGAATGTAAAAAGAAGTGGGTTGGTGTTAGGTAAACAGTCGACCTTAAAATTTTGTCAAATCCCCTTTGATTGATTCTCATATTAGGAGGAAAAATAAAATTGGCATAAAACGCAAACATAGAGTAGCAACATGGAACATAGGGACATTAACCAATAAATGTAGTGAACTTATGGATACTTTAAAACGGAGGAAAATTAACATAGCATGTCTACAAGAAACCAAATGGAAAGGCAAAAAAGCTAGAGAAATCGGAGAAGGATATAAACTATTTTATGCGGGTGGCAAGGATAATCATAGGAATGGTGTAGAAATAAGAATAGTATACCAACATATGAGATAAAATTGTAAAAATTACAAGACAATGAGATATTAATAGTTATTAAACATGTATTAGGCACAAATATTTTGAATGTAATAAGAGCATATGCCCCACAAGTAGCATAGATGAGAATATTAAAAAGGCATTTTGGGAGTCACTAGATACAATGGTACAAAAATACGAAGTCTTGAGAGTATGTATATAGGAGGTGACTTTAATGGGCACGTAGGGATTGATCGAATAAGATACCCACGTATCCATGGAGGATATGGGTTTGGGGATACAAATGAGATAGGTGAAACACTTGTAGAATTTGTAAAGGCATATGAGTTAACTATAACAAATACCTTTTTTTTTACAAAAAGAGAGGAAGATTTAGGCCTTGCTTGGTTTGCAACTCTCAAAACAATTTTTGAGAACAGTTTTTAGAGAATCATAATTGAAAACAATTTTCAGTTTTTTGAGTTATAAAATTCACTTGGTTGGAAAAATTACAAAATAGTTTCAAAGAACAAAAACTCAGAAATCTGGTTGGTTGTATCAAATAGTTTCCTTAACTAAGAAAAAAAAATTACACATCACTCTTTTACATATTTACTTTGAGATGTTAGCTAATGCAATATTTATTGGTAAGTGTCAAAAGTGCATTACTCTTATGTATTATTAAGTTAATAAAAATTGCACAAATATATCACCCTCAAGTACTTGTGCAATTAAGTATTAATCATTTAAACCATAATATTTACACTTATTTTTGGTGAGGGAAATATTTAAATTTTAAATTAATATTTTATGTACATAATTAAAAATTTATGAAGTTGATATATATACATTAAATGTACAACTACAATTAGGGATTATAGTATTACTTAAAGTATAATATATATATAATAAACTCCACTGGCAGCCACCAACTCCACCTTCACTGCCATCAGCCATCTCTTGACACCTACCCCAGAGCAACCTCCTTCCTAAAATCTACTCACAAACTCTCTCTCTCTCTATCTATCTATCTATCTATAATCTTTTTTTGCCATGGCCGAATAGGTCACAACCACCAACCCAAGCCCTAATACATGGGTGGTGCGTGGAGCTTTTCGAGATTGAATTCGAATGTGGTGTGGGGGTGCGATCATAGCATACCATTCAAACATAGCCCAATCATTGGTCATTTGTGTGGAGAGAGTGGGTGCAGTTGATATATATATATATATGTTTGTGTTTATATATCTGGAGAGATGGAAGAAGAAAAGGTACAGATTGAACATCCGGGTACATCAATTTCAACCATCTGGGCACATCAATTTCGACCATTGCCATCTTTCTCTGTTTACTTCCGAAGTTATTTTCCATTGATGTGATAGGAAGGTGATTGTGTTGGTTCAGGGTCTGTGCGGCTCGGTGTTATAAACGAGATGCGTTTATGCTAGAGTCTCCGTATTTTTTAAAGACCGAGAGTTTTCCGTGTTTTCCAATTCCTTAGCTCTGTGTTTCCAAAACTGCCAGAACAACAATTTGTTGTTCTCCAAAAACCTCAACTATGGTAACTCAGTTTTTAAAAAACTGTTCTTCAAAAACACATCCAAGCAGACCCAAAACCAGTTTTCTCATTTTTTGTCACTCCTAAAACAAAAACTGTTTTGAGAGTTGCTAACCAAGCAAGGCCTAACTTTTTTTTGATTTTCAGTTCTCTGAGTGACAAACCAAGCAGGCCCTAATTGCATTTAAGAGTGGCATGAATAAAACACAAATTGATTGTTATCTATATAGAAGAGGCGAGTGGACATCATGCAAGGATTGTAAGGTAATTCAGGGAGAAAGTCTTACAAACCAACATCGATTGCTTATATTAGACTTGGTAATTAAAGGCATTAATTATAAAAACCAAGAAAAGGGCACCAAAACATAGAGTGGAAGGAATAGAAAGGTAACAAAGAGATAACCTTTAGAGAAAAAAATGCTACAAGAAACACAATACAATTGGAACGACAATGTAAATAATTTATGGATGAACATGGCATATTCTATTAGGAGTGTGGCGAAAGAGACTTTGAGAGAGACGAATGGAAATAAATTTATTAAAAAAGAAACATGGTGGTGGAATAGTGAAATACAAAAGGTAATGCAAGCGAGCCGTGGAGTCTGTAGATCATCTCCTCCATTGTCCCCATTGTCCCAAAGCTAGAGATGGTTGGGATATGCTTTACACTATTTTTGGGATCCAGTGGGCCATGCTTGAGTCTGCGGTGGACATGATCGACTCTTGGGTGGGTTGTTGTGTTCGACCCCAAGTTAGAGATGCATGGAGGACAACCCCCCTTTGCTTGTGGTGGACTCTTTGGAAGGAGAGAAATAGGATAACTTTTGATGGGGTGGAATCTCCTTTGGGGGTGGTTAGATATTCTGTTCTTAGTTCCTTTGAGTTTAGGTTTCTAGTTGTAAATCTACAGAGGGCCTTTTGGCTTTTGTGGATAGGACGCTATAGTTTTTGTGCAGTTGTTCCGGGATACGCCCCCCTTTTGGGCATCTTTCAATGAATACTTGTCAAAAAAAGAAGAAGAAGTTTTAAGGAATGACATAAAAGTAAGAATCAAGAGGAAATAGTGAAATACAAGAAACTAAAAAGTGAGGCTAAGAAGATGGTAGCTAAAGCCAAGCAAAATTCCTTAGATGAGTTATATGGAAAACTAGGTACAAAAGAGGGTGAAAAATGTATTTATAAGTTGGCAAAAGTTAGAAATAAATTGACTAGAGATATGGATCAAGTTAGATGTATTAAAGATGTGAATACAAAAATATTAGTTAAAGAGGATGACGTATTGAATAGGTGGCAAAATTACTTTCAACAACTTCTAAATGAGGAATATCCTAGAGAGGACATTGAGAATAATGAGCCTAATCTTAGTATGATAGATATAATTAATAGGAACGAGGTAGAGAACACATTTCGAAACATGAGAATTAATAAAGCAGTAGGACTGGACAACATCCCTATAGAAGCATAGAGAACAATTAGAAGGGTAGGAGTTGAATGGCTGACAAATCTATTTAATAAAATTTTAGAGCAAGGTATAGTGTCCAATGAATGGAGGAAAAGTACTATAATATCAATTTACAAGAATAAATACAATTGGATAATGATTTGTAGAATGAAAAGTTATCACCGAGTGTGTAGTGAAGAGGGTGTACGTCTATTGGATTGTGAAAATGTGGGTCCCAATTGCACTATCTAAGGATGAGAGTGATTTTCTTTCCCAATTAGGTGATAACTTTCACTATGCCTATCATTACTCAATAAAATTTTAGAGGAAGGTATAATGTCCAATGAATGGAGGAAAAGTACTATAATACCAATTTATAAGAATAAAGGAGATATGCAAAATTGTAACAATTACTGAGGAATTAAATTAATGAGTGATACTATGAAATTATGGGAAAGGGCAATAGAACAAGAGGTTTGCTAGCAACAACGACTGTTGCTAGCCAAGTCGCCCATTCTATTGGGCCACGTGGTTTTCTGTATTTCTTTTAAATCAGTCATCACTAATCACAAGACTTTCCAAAAATCTAAAACAAAAGTTTATCTCTTACTTATTTCTTCCTTTCTCTCTCTAAAATCTAAATCAAATATTCATATCTCTCTTCTTTCTTTCTCTCTCTAAAATTCTAAATCATAGATTCATGTCTCTTTTTTATTTCTTCCTTCTCCCTCTGAATCTAAACCAAATATTCATATGTCTCTTCTTTCTTTCTCACTCTAAAATTCTAAATCAGAGATTCGTCTCTCTCTTCTTTCTTTCTCTCTCTAAAAATCTAAACCAGAGATAGATTTTTATATTCGTGTCAAGACTAAACAACCTCTCTTCTTTATTTCACTGTGTCAAAACTCAAAAGTGGTAGTTCCATAATTATATTCGTTTGTAGAGGCTATTCACGTCCTCAAACAAGCTTTTTCTACACCAGCCAGTCTTGTTGAGTTGTTGGAGTGCCAAAGCCGCAGAAGAAGCAAAAAAAATTCTCTCAAGAAGGAAATAAATAAAGTAGAAAGATGAATCTCTCGTTTAGATTTTTAAAGAGAGAAATAAAGAGAGAAGAGAGAAATGTGAATCTCTGGTTTAGATTTTTAGAGGGAGAAAGAAAGAAACAAGTTTAGAGGGAGAACCGGAGAAAGAAAGAAAGAAGAGTGACGAATCTTTGGTTCAATTTTTTAGAGTGAGAGAAAGAAAGAGGAGAGAGATGTGAATATTGGTTTAGATTTTTAGAAAGAAAGAAGAGAGAAATGTGAATATTGGTTTAGATTTTTAGAAAGAAGAGAGAAATGTGAATCTTTGGTTTATAGTTTTAGAGAGGGAGATAGAAAGAACGACGTTTAGAGAGACAAAGAAAGAAAAAAGAGAGATAAAGAAAGAAGAGATGAATATTTGGTTTAGTGATTTAGAGAGAGAAAGGAAGAAATAAAGAAGAGAGAAACTTTTGTTTTAGAGTTTGGGAAGTCTTGTGATTAGTGACGACTGATTTAAAATCAAAAACAAAAAAACCACATGGCCGAATAGAATGTGCGACTGGCTAGCAACAGTCGCCCCAACGATTGTTGCTAGCAAACCTCATAGAACAAAGGCCAAGTATTACTCAAAGTAATTATTTTCGATACTTAGGATCAATTGTACAAAAAGATGGAGAAATTGATGATGATGTAAGTAGTAGAATTGGACTAGGTTGGACAAAGTGGAGGAATGCTAGTAGGGTTTTATGCGATAAATGAATACCAAATAAGTTAAAAGGGAAAGTTTATAGAACAGTTATTAGACTGTCTATTTTATATGGAGGTGGAATGTTGGGTGCTGAAAAAGAAACACGAACAACGCATCCATATGGCGGAAATGTGAATGTTAAGATGGATGTTAGGAGTAACTAGGAAAGATAAGATTAATAATCAAAGGATTAGGATGAAATTAGGAGTGACGCCTAATAGTGAGAAAATAAGAGAGAGTAGACTTAGGTGGTATGCGCATATTCAACGCCGACCTATAGATACACCCGTGAGGAGAGGAAGTTTGACGTGCATAGAAGGTAAGAGACAAAGAGGTTGACTAAAACTAACATGGAATAAAGTGATAAGCAATGATTTTAAAAAAATTAAATCTAGCAAGATATATGGCTTATGTTAGAAAAGAGTGAAAAAGAAAATTCTTGTGGCCGACCACGTTTGTACGGGATAAAGGCAAGGACGATGATGATGACACTAAGATGACTTAATTTAGAAGATGAAGTGACGCGGACATCGTAAAGATTATTACATTAAATATGATACCACTATCCTACCTTTTTTTTTTTTTTTTTTTTCTGGGATAAGTAATACTACTATCCTAATTTGTCATTAGAATCATATTTTTATCATATTTGATATTGTAAAGATTATTATATTATATATAATACAACTTTCCTGCATTGTCATTACAATTATATTTTTTGTCATATATGAATGGTGTCATTGCATGCTTGACAGTGTTGACATGTGTATAATGTCAATTTTTCTTATTGAAAAATTCGAAAACTTTGAGGTGTGGGTATAACTTCATATTGTTTCCAAGATTGTCAGAATGACTACTCTTCAACACGTTGTTTATATAAGACGTGTGACGGTGTGTGTGAGGGTTTCTGGGATGTTTTTGACAAGTGTCCGAGATGCGTGAGCAAAGTTCTTGGGATGTGTTCGTCAAGTGTATGAGAGTAGACTTTGGTGGTATGAGCATATTTAACACCGACCTATAGATGCATCCGTAAGGAGAGAAAGATTGATGTGCATAGAAGGTAAGAGACAAAGAGGTTGACCAAAACTAACATGGAATGAAATGATGAGAAATGATTTTAAAAAATTAAATCTAGTAGGAGATATGGCTTATGATAGAAAAGAGTGGAAAAAGAGAAAATTCTTGTTGCCGACCCCTTTGTATGGGATAAAGGCAAGGATGATGATGTTGACACTAAGATGACTTAATTTAGAAGATGAAGTGCTGCGGACATTGTAAAGATTATTACATTGAATATGATACCACTATCCTACTTTATTTTTTTTTGGGATAAGTAATACTACTATCCTAATTTGTCATTAGAATCATATTTTTATTATATATGATATTGTAAAGATTATTATATTATATATAATACAACTTTCCTGCATTGTCATTACCATTATATTTTTGATCATATATGAAAGGTGTCATCGCATGCTTGACAGTGTTGACATGTGTATGATGTCAATTTTTCTTATTGAAAAATTCTAAATCTTTGAGGTGTGGTCATAACTTCATATTGTTTCCAAGATTGTCAGAATGACTACTCTTCAACACATTGTTTATATAAGACGTGTGAGGGTGTGTGTGAGGGGTTTCTGTGATGTTTTTGACAAGTGTCCGAGATGTGTGAGCAAAGTTCTTGGGATGTGTCTGGCAAGTGTATGAGATGTGTCGACTAAGTGCCTGGGTTATGTCGGTCTAGTGTTTGGGATGTGTTGTCGAAGTGTCAAGAATGTGTCAGTCAAGCACCTGAGGATGTCTCAGCCAAGCATCCGAATCTGTCAACTAAGTGCTTATGGGCAACACGTGTCCAGGATTGTTAGTGAAGTTTCAATGTCTGACACAAACACAACACCTTCACAGAAGTGTCCATGGTTCTTAATCTATAATGTTGTGACCTAGTGAACATCCAAAATGTAATAGTTGGACTAACATGATTGATTCATTAGGTAAAATTCATTAGGACTCACATGCTTCATTCGGTAAATTCAACTTATCAAAAAATTCATTAGGTAATATAAGTGGTATGTGCAAGTTCATTAGGACACCCTTCCTCTCTTTCTCTCTCTCTTTGTCATCTGGTGTGTGCAAGTTCATGTATAATCTAGATATGATGCTATGATGAGGCATTTTTTTATCTGTCTCTACTATGTATACGTTGCTTTGAATTTGGAGTTATGTGATTCACCCTTCCTAAATCAAGCATAATATTGGTTGCATAAGGTGATTCGCGTTTTAGTAACACTAGGGATTTGTTAGGAGTTCTTCGAAGAAGTTGAGTGTATCTATGAGGACTTGAGCAAATTCACCCAACTTTCTGAGAGCTTTCTCATAATCCCTTTTGGTTTGTAGATTTTGGTTTCACTTCCCTTTCAAGTCAGGCCTGCATCAATTTTGTTAGGTTCTATTTCGTACAAAACTAGAGTCTGTGTGTTTTACTAAACTTTCGATTATTGTTTCAAAAATTAGTTAGATTAGTTAGTTGAGTTACCTCTGGTCCAAAGGTGAATCGACAAATTCAAAGCTTCAAAAAGGGCACAAGGGTATTCAATGATCAATTTATGCATTCATTCAATTGATTAAACATGCTACGGTTTTCAATTTACATGTTTGATCATTTATAAACCTGTTTTAGAATGCTAAAATTTGTTTCTATTATGAAAATCTGAAAGGAACTAGGACAGAGGAGTTCGATTGATCAAAGAATTAATGGAAACCCACTGGACTAGGTTCAATCAATTGATTCTGAGTCTTGATTGATCAAAGTTTGTGGAATGACGAAAAGGTTTTAAACTCTCTCAATCCTAATCCTTCCTGCTTAAATGTTCTATGTGAACACCCCATGTTTCAGGAAAAGTGTACCAAGCACATACAAGCATTCATTGAGCATTATGAAGGTTTTGGGAAAAAAGTGCATTCTAGCTATATAATTGCTAGAGATTTCTGTGTTTCATTCATCATTATAAACTTAGATAGGGAACGATCTTGTGTGTTGATCAATTGGCTTCAAGAACTATAAGGACTTTAACACTTTTGCAAATTCCATACAACCAGACAAAATCAGATGTCACGGAGATCAAAATACTAAAGGAAGAACGGATAGCGTGAGAAGTTAGTTCGTTGACTAGCAGCAACAGAGATTGAGGAGGATCATTGGTGTGAGTCTGGGTGAGAGGTAACTAGGGATTCTTGGGTTAGAGTCTTGTTAACCTAGTTGTGAACCTTTCTTTACATGGTGGATTTGATCTGCTTGGACTAGGTCCCGTGGTTTAATGTTTTTCATGGAAAATTCTGGTGTTTATATGTGAATACTTTTTTTTATGCTTCATAGACACTGTTGCTTGGGTTCACCCCCCTTTTGAGTGTCTTTAATGAAACTTTACTAAAGAAAAAAAAAAATATTCTGCACTATGTTGGTTTTCAGATGCTTTATAGTTAATTGAAATTTAGTTAATAATAGTTAGATTTTTTTTTTTGATAAGTAAGATATTATTGACAGCGCTCAAAAGGGGAGCGCATCCCAAAAGCTACACAAGGGCGTAATAGGGCCCCTAGACACTCAGAGCATCTAAAAATCCACTATCTCCCCTATAGATTTACAATTTCTCCTCCGTATCCAAGAAAATAAAGTATAAAGCACACTGATATGAGATTCCACTCCCTCAAAAGATCTATTTCTTTCCTTCCATAGAGACCACCAAAGGCACAACGGCATTGCTCTCCAAACATCCCTAGCTTGAGACTCAACTGGACAGCGACTCCAAGCCTCGAGGGCACTCCTAACAGAACAAGGCATAACCCACTGCACCTTGAATATCTGTTATAAGTTCATCAATTAGTTGTGAAGACCCATTTAACACCCCCAGCCCCCCCTCTCTTTTCTCTCCTCCTCTAGGAGTAGATATTGGGTGAGCCAGGCATACCACGTCATTGGTATGCCCACCCAACAAAAATGCACCATTCAATGAAATTGGTCCTGCCTACTTCTCTCAACAAACTGACCTGGTACATTTTTATTGGGTGGGCATACCAATGACGTGGTATGCCTGGCTCACCCAATATCTTCTCCTCCTCTAGGTCTTGACTATCAGAGCTTAGGGTCACGATCCTCATTCTTCAAGAACAATTTTCTGCTCAGAGAAAATAAAACAAACTATCTTCAGGGCATGAAATCATGCTCTGTTTTGAAGCTACTGGTTGGTGATGATAAAATGGCCAGACCTCTTGTTTTTGCGGCTTCTTAATGTGCTTATTTCACTTATTAATGAACTTTCAGAGATGTAATTTTCTAGATAGGTTATGCAGCTTTTTGCTGTGCGAAGCATCCCTACATATTAATAATTCTAATTATTGATATTTTATGGTGACAGGTTTCGCCATTCATGTGGCATCTAATTTGCATGGCATGGTCTTATTGCTTGCAATAAAAAATGGATTAACTTGACTTCCCATTTGAATAATACCTTATCATATTATTTCATGGCTCGGAAGGGAAGCCAACAGAAGAAAGGATTGGATCGTCATTCATTAAACCACAAAAAAGTTGTTTCAGATTCAGGGTGTGCATTGCCAAATGCAAAAGGAAGGGGAAAAGTATGTGAGGCAAAGGTTGTTGCTGGGGATGACCTTGCAAATGTTAACCATGCAAGCATACCTTTGACAGAGAGTGTTAATAAAACGAACCATACAGGAGATGAGAAGAAAAACAAGCTAAAGTCTGATAAATTTGTGAGAAGAGATAATCAAGAGATGGATGCAACAGAGGATCTACAGCATTCAGTACCTTCCGGCAGTAACTCAGGAGATTTTATCAAAAATGCATCTGTGATGGAAGCTTCGGGTTCAATGGAAGAAAATGGGCCATCATCCATCAGTAATCAAGACCATTTGCCAGGATTGCATGCGGAAAATGTGATGGAATGTTTATCATTCTTAGAAGCAGCAGTTGTGAGGCGCCTGAGGGCCTCAGCTTTGTCCATTTTAAAGGCAGTTACTGAATGGGTAGAGAGGCAGAAACCACGGTTTATTTCTTTAACAACCAACATATTAAATGCTCGTGATTATGTTCGAATGAAGATTGAGCATGCATATCCAATTTTTTTGAGATGGCTTATGCATTTTGGGAAGATAATGTTTCTCATATCAATGCTTTGGTTGGACTGTACTGTTAGAGGCATTGACTCCTTCCTACGCATGGGCACAACATCCTTCTTCTCAGTTATATGGTGCAGTATTTTCTCGGTAATTGCAATGATTGGAACGTTCAAGTTTCTCTTGGTTCTGGTAAGTATGGCAATACCTTGTCTTAACAATTAGCTTTTTCTTTCACCTTCCACAACAAAGAAATGATATATATATATATATATATATTTGTAGTAGTTTTTGTTGGGATTTTTTTAAATTGCCTTCTAAAATATTTAACGATATATATTTGAAACCAATCCTACCTCTATTTTGCATCTTTTTTGTCTAAATATCATTCCTTATCATCAGAGGGTTCTGTTTTTGTAATATGTGGACACTCTTTTTGTCCGCGAAAATTGAATTACTCATGTTCAAGTGCATGGTTTTGTAGTTCTAGTTCATAATTGTGAATGTCCTCATTACAGAAAAAAGACTAATGATTCTTATTACTGATATAATCTCATTAGTTCTGATGGCTCCTTCCAATTTCTTTAATGGGCCAATTTTGGATTATGAATTTATTCCTTCAAATGTTTTGTTGTATCCAACAATTTCCGTGGGCTTCCATCTTAAAGTAGTAGCTTTTTTTGGGGGTAAATACTCAGTTATTCACACACCCCCACAATGCCCACTATGGGGCTCAAACCTTCACCTTTCCTTTGGGGAGGAGAGGTTATACCACCTGACCCAATGGGTAAAGTAGTAGCATTTCTTGCAGTGTTCTTATTAGCTATTCTGTGAGAAAGAATTTATACTTGAGCAATTTCCTTTTTTGTTTCTTTAATCTTCTTGAACAAATCATTAATTATTCAGGTCGTGGCTACTTTGATGGGACTCCTTGTTGGCTTCGCCATTGCAGTTTTGATGATTGCCATTTCTGGAATTGTTTTCCTGTGGTTTTATGGAAGCTTTTGGACAACAACACTCATCATCTTCTTTGGAGGTGATCTTGTTGACCTTCTTTGAGTGTGGAAAGTATCATCTCTCTCTGTTTGTTAATTTTGCTTCAAACCTCACTGAGATTGGAATTCTTTGCAATGCAGGGTTGGCATTCACATTGAGCCATGAACGTCTTGCACTGTTCATAACCACTGTGTATTCTGTATACTGTGCATGGAGTTATGTTGGATGGATTGGTGTACTTTTGGGTTTGAATTTATCTTTTATATCGAGTGATGCTCTAATATTTTTCTTGAAGAATAATGTAAGCGAGCATGGAAGGCCCAACGATACCCCTGAAACAGCTGGTATGCGAGGCCGTCCCGGCTTTTTCTATGGTGAACCAGCTTCATCCTCTGAAATGGGGTCTGGTCAATCAGCTGATCGTAGCTCAGGAGTGCCTTCAACTAGTGGGACTGATTCTGAAATAACATCTGAAGATGAAGTTGTTCGCTTGTTAAATTGTACAGATCACTATTCGGCATTGGGTTTGTCCCGATATGATAATGTAGATGTTTCTGTACTCAAGCGTGAATATAGGAAAAAGGTTGGTGACTTTTAGTTATTTAATTATTTATTTTTTGCTAGAAAGCATCACTGTGAATCATATATGCAGCTTACTGTTTTTCATTATGCTAGTCCCGTAGATTATGCTGTGCTCTATAGGGGTGATAGTAGATTGCTCTTTTATGAAATTCAGTGGTGTTTCTTGTAGCTGACCAATGAATTATTTTCTTTCGGATGTGTCATTTCTTGGTGTTCCATATTATATTGAAAAGAAGTGGAAAAGATTTGTTAAACGAGCTTTTCGGTTTGGTTGTCAGGCAATGCTGGTCCATCCTGATAAAAATATGGGTAATGAAAAGGCTGCTGAAGCTTTTAAGAAGCTTCAAAACGCATACGAGGTAAACCTTTTGACTTCCATTTTTATCCATTTAAAGATATTTCTTTCTATTATTTGGTTTTCATGCCTGTCTATGAGCTAGGATACCTTTTTCTAGGTTCTACTTGATTCCTTCAAGCGAAAAGCATATGATGATGAATTGAGGAGGGAGGAGTTGCTGAACTATTTCCGTAGGTTTCAAACTGCTTCTCAAAAGGTTTGCATATCTATCCTGTTCCCATCTTCTTATAACCACTGATGCATGAGTATGCATTCTTTGTCTGTCTTAGATATCTAACATCTATCTCAAGCACTCTCTTTCTTGGCCAGAACCCCAGATACATGTGTATTGAATAAAAATGTGCCAGCTGTTTCTGTTTGATATGTAATTTGATGCAACAAAGTAGGGGATGCTGACTAAGAAGCCATGCATACATCACATCCCTTTGGCATTCATTTGACATATTCACTCGATTTTGGTTGTTGCATTTGTACTCTGTGATTGCCTAAAATTGTTATTGCATCTAGTGTTTTTTGGTTGGTTCAGTCATAGATTCCTCACTTTTTGTGAATCAGTATGTCCGTTGTATGTTCTTTTTGGCCTCGCATGATTATGTTGTAACTGTCCAGAAATGGTAGTTTGCATAACAACCGTAGAATTTGAGGTTTGTAAGTTGGATTTTCTTTGTGATCTGTCAGATTTTATAAGATACGAAAATCATATATAATAGCCTTCTGGATAAAATATGTTGCAAGCTAAAGTGAATTTTTGGAGGAGTTTAGTGATATTTGCAAAGCTTTTCTTTGCCTGGTGATGAAGTCGAGCAATATTTTTTTTCTTTTTTGTTTTGCTAAGTCGAGCAATATTCTCTTGGTAATAACCTTCTGCATTTTTTTTATTTTTTTTGTATTTTTATCTTTGCCTGGTAACGAGTCTAAACAATATTTCTATATGCATTATATTTCTAGCTAGTCCGAAACAAGGCCTCCGTTAGTTCGAAAGTTTGTACATCCTTCTAATCTTTCCCGCACCAAGCTGGCTAAGCGAACCATACTTTTGGGCCGCCCTTCTTGCTAATCCAGAGTTTCTGTGAGTCGTGGCTAGCAGTATGTTCTTTAAAAAGGTTCAGAAACTCTTTTGAGCCTCAAGGGTCTTGACTGTTTATGATCGAGTGTCTAGTTAAGCATAGCAAATTTTAATTTGATAAGTTGGCTTTGTTTATTGCCATCAGATTCTTGCTATTAATAAGTTCAAAATCCATATAATGATTCCTCTCCTCGTCAGATTTTCTATTTATTTGATTCCAACTAAACCTTGTAAGTTGCAAATTAGGGAAAAGTGTTACATAAGGAATGCACCCTAAGGTGTCAATCTAAGGGTCTCGTGTTAATCCTTCTATTAACCGAGTGGGGTTGACAGTAGTATACTATCCTCTCTTAGACCAGGGATCCTATCCCATGGACGGCCCAAAGAGAAGCAAGCCACCCTTGTTGCCCCTTTTGGGATACATCTTGACCTTGCGATCAGGACGTACACAACATGACGGTGTTAGGTGAGATTCGTGAGAATAATCACCTTTGCTCAGTCACAGTTTAGCACAACATAACAAAGCTCTGAGTCTTTTTATTATATCAATTCCATTTTATAAAATAGTTTCATATCCTGAATGCATGTTCCTTCTGTTTTTTCTCTCATCTTTATAGCACCTTTTTGTTTGAACCTTGTCTCTAATACATCCGGTGATCTTCATTGCATATCACCACTCCGTCTTACTGGTATAGATC
Organism: Cornus controversa; assembly: GCA_026545225.1. NCBI lineage: Eukaryota > Viridiplantae > Streptophyta > Magnoliopsida > Cornales > Cornaceae > Cornus > Cornus controversa. The sequence goes on along the minus strand of CM048849.1, from coordinate 7,341,925 downwards.
TTTTTGTCTGGTTGTCTGAAATAAGCTTTTAATGAAATCATTCATCTTTTTTCTTTTACTTGATTGTACTCAGACATCTAGCTATCTCATTTTGTTTAATATAATTTGTTGGAGAATATATAATTGGAGTGATTTATGAGATTGATTTTAGGAATCTTCCATTAATGTATTTTCCAATTTATCACGTGTATTCTTTCACCTATAAATAGAGGTGGTCATTGTTAACAAAACTAAGAGAAAATACAATAAAAGTGATGTAGCCCTTTGGGCTTTGTGTGCAGTGGATGTAGGCCGTAGTGGAACCACATTATATTCTTTTTGTTTAATTTCTCTCTTTAATTTAATTTTATTTTGTCAACATGGTATCATAGCAAGTTATCATACCCTACTCTTGGATCTTTAGATTAACTCGTCTCGGATCTTAGGATCACCTCGTCTCGGATCTTCGGATCAACTCTTCTCGGATTTCAGGATCAACTCGTCTCGGATCTTCAGATTAACTCTGCTTGGATCTCCAGATCAACTCGTCTCAGATAATAGGATCAACTCTACTCGGATCTCCCAAAACTTCGTATTTAGTTTCAAGTTGGACACTTGAGTTAAAATCTCCGTGTACCAACTTGAGGGGGGTGTTGGAGAATATATTATTGGAGTGATTTATGGGATTGATTTTACAAATCTTCCATTAATGTATTTTTCATATTTATCACGTGTATTCTTTCACCTATAAATAGAGGTGGTTATTGTAAACAAAACTAAGAGAAAATACAATAAAAGTGATATAGCCCTTTGGGCTTTGTGTGCAGTGGATGTAGGCCGTAGTGGAACCACATTATATTCTTTTTGTTTAATTTATCTCTTTAATTAATTTTATTTTATCAACATAGTATCATAGCAGGTTATCATACCCTACTCTAGATTCATCTTGGATTTTCAAATTAACTCGTCTCAGATCCTAGGATCAACTCGTCTCGGATTTTCGGATCAACTTATCTTGGATCTCCGGATCAACTCGTCTTGGATCTCAAGATAAATTCGTCTCGGATCTTCAGATTAACTCGTCTTAGATTTCCAGATCAACTCATCTCGGATCTTAGGATCAACTCGACTCAGATCTTCCAAAACTTCGTATTTAGTTTCAAGTTGGACACTTGAGTTAAAATCTCCGTGTACCAACTTGAGGGGGGGGTGTTGGAGAATATATTATTGGAGTGATTTATGGGATTGATTTTACGAATCTTCCATTAATGTATTTTTCATATTTATCACATGTATTCTTTTACCTATAAATAGAGGTGGTCATTGTAAACAAAACTAAGAGAGAATACTAGGGGTGCACACGGTCCGGTTCGGTCCGATTTTGATCTTTTTTGGAACCAAACCGTATGATCCGGTTCCACTAAAAATGGAACCGGACCGAACCGTCTGACCGTATGGAATCGGACCGGACCGAACCGCGAAGAACCGGTTTGGTCCGGTTCGGTTCAACGGTTCACCAATTTCAAATTTTCAAGCCTAGACTAGATGGTGCTCAATTAGTGTATATATATATATAATTAATGCAATATAATTCATGGCACAGGTGCAAACTGCATAGTGCATATAACTGTTCAAGAGCAGGTGATGATTCTCAACTCAACCATATATTATTTATAAGTCATGTCCTAGCAGGCTAGCATATATATTATATATATTTATTAAGTACAGGCATAGGGGGCTCATAGGTGTGAGCCTGTGAGGTATAGGGACATGTAGCATATATATTATATATATTTATTAAGTACAGGCATAGGGGGGCTCATAGGTGTGAGCCTGTGAGGTATAGGGACATGTCCTGATTGGCCGTGCGCGAGAAGTAAAAGAAGAGCAGGCAGTGCATTTATTTTTTGGTACAAATTAAATACTCGTATAACTGTAGAACACTATAAGTATAATATATTTTATATTTATATTTTATATATATATATACAGTAATGGTCCGGTCCAGTTCGGTCTGGTCCTAAGTGATCTGAAACCGTAACCGGACCGTTACTTAACGGTTCCAAAATTTTGGAACCGTGACCGAACCGGACAGTGAAAAAACCTGGATCGAATTGTCCGGTCCGGTTTGGTTTTACGGTTTGGACGGATTTTTGTGCACCCCTAGAGAATACAATAAAAGTGATGTAGCCCTTTGGGCTTTGTGTGCAGTGGATGTAGGCCGTAGAACCACATTATATTCTTCTGATCTTCTTGTTTAATTTCTCTCTTTAATTTTATTTTATTTTATCAATATAATTTTTTTCTCTTTTGGACCTTTTTGATAAAAAATGATGTTTATTAACAATTAGGAAGCACGGACATGCCTAAAAGGTCGAAGAATCTGTGTCAGACACTTCTTGACACGTATCAGACATGCCAAAATACGTGTTTGATTTTTTTTTTTTAATTTTTGGACACAAGACAGACATGCCGGGGACACGTGTCTAACACGCGTGTCGTATCGTTAGGGAGTTTTCATAAAGTTTTAAAAAGAATGATAGGTTAAAGTGTAAATATGACGACGACCTTGAAGATTTTTTTTTTTGTTGATAAATAAGAATGTCATAGAAAGGCGCCTAAACGGGGGACGCGTCCCACAAACAGCAAATCAAAGCCTTAAGCTATCTACATAAGTCAGAAGGGACTCCGAAGAATTACAAAAGGAGCCCTCCGACCAAAAGAAAAGAAAATTAAGCACAGAGCATCTAACAACACCCCAAGGTTGTTCAACATCTTCAAAAGATCTCTTGTTTCACTCAGTCCATAAAGCCCTCCATAAGCAATGGGGGGCAACCCTCCAAGAACGTCTAATATCACGCCGCACCCGAAAACCATTCCAAGCTGTAATGCAACTCGCCACCGACTTAGGTATAACCCACTGAACTCCAAAAATAGCACAAAGGAAATCCCATCCCCCCCTCTCTGGGGCAATAAAGAAGAAGATGATGAATTGTTTCCTCCTCCCGCTTGCACATACAACACCGATTTGTCAAAAATGTGTCCTATCTTTCTTAGATTATCTATGGTCAGAATCCTCCCCATAGATGCCGTCCACACAAAGAAAGCCACCTTCAAGGGGGCTCTAGAGCGCCAGATTCCTTTCCAAGGAAAGAGAGACCCATGGGAATTCACCAAACTCCTATACAAGATCGAACCTCGAATCTCCCATGGCTCGATCCGATCCATACCAACTCGTCACACCCTACCCCAGGACCAACCTGTCGGTAAAGAAAGGCTAAGAACTCAGTCATTTCCCCCACCTCCCAATCTTGTAAGAGTCTCTCAAACTGAATATCTCAGACCAGTCGTCCGCCATCAAGATGATAGCACTAAGCAACCGTACTCTGTTTATCCAGCGTAATTCTGGCAAGTCTCGGAAAAAGCATCCCAAGTGGTCTATCACCACACCAATGATCGTTCCAGAAACTTACAAACTGACCATCCCTCACCCTAAACCGAATGTGTTTGGAGAATTCATTCCACCCATTCGCAATATACCTCCATAAACCAACCCCAACTGGAGTCCTCAACATAAGGGAGCACCATCCCCCTCTATCCTCTCCATATTTAAGACAAATAATATCTATCCCTCTTCATCCCAAAGAGCCATAGCCACTTCCTTAAAAGGGCTTTATTGAAAACCTTCAGTTTCCGCACCCCTAACCCTCCTCTCTGAATAGTACGACAACTCTGATCCCAACTTACTAAGTGATATTTAGTCTCCTCTCCCATGCCACCCCACAAAAACTTCCCCTGTAGGCTATTCAATCTTCTCAACATAGAAACCGGCAGAGGAAATAAAGACATGAAATAGGTAGGGAGATTCGAAAGCGTGCTCTTTATCAGCGTCACTCTACCTCCTTTTGAGAGGTACTGTTTCTTCCACCCAGTAACCTCCTCTCAAACCGATGCACCACAGGATCCCAAATAGATGTTCCCCTCGCCTTAACCCCCAGCAGAAGACCCAAATAAGTCAAAGGAAAGGAACCCACTTTACACCCCAAGATATTTGCCATGGAATCGATTTCTTCCACTTCCCCCACAGGAACAATCTCACTTTTTCCAAAGTTCACCTTTAAACCTGAAACTGCCTGGAAACAAAGGAGTGTTCCTCTCAGGTATCTCAACTGTCTCCTATTAGCATTACAGAACACAATAGTGTCGTCCGCAAAGAGCAAATGAGACACCTCCATTTGGCAAGCAATATTCCTCCCCACTTTGAAGCCTCTGTAGTAGCCCAAAGCACAAGCTCTCTTCATTAGTCTGCTGAAGGCCTCCATTACAATAATGAAGATTGAAGGTGATAATGGATCCCCTTGCCTCAGTCCTCTCGAACTCCCGAAAAAACCAGAAGGGACATCATTGATCAAGACCAAGAATCTCAGTGTGAAAATGCAAAATTTAATCCAACCTCTCCATTTCTCCCCAAACCCCATCCTCTCGAGGAGGTAGATCAGGAAGTCCCAGCACACATGGTCATATGCTTTTTCCACATCCAGCTTACAAACCATCCCCAGATCACCAGTGTAGGATCGGGCATCCACACATTCGCTAACCACTAGAACTGAGTCCATGATTTGACGCCCTTCCTCAAAAGCATTTTGCGATTCCAAAATAATTCCATTTAGCACTTCCTTCAGTCTTAAGGCAAGAATTTTGGCAATAATTTTGTAGATACTCCCCAATAGGCTAATAGACCTAAAATCCCGTAGATCATCTGCTCCTCCCTTCTTCGGAATCAAAGCGATAAAAGTAGCATTCATGGACTTTTTGAACTTTCCATGGGCATGGAAATCATAGATAGTTGCCAAGACATCCCTTTTCACCACCTCCCAGTTCTTATGAAAGAACGCTATAGAGAACCCATCTGGTCCCGGAGCTTTATCCCCCTGACAGCAGTGTAAAACAAATGTCACCTCTTCCTCCTCAAAAGGTCTCTCCAACCGGTCCCTATCTCCTGTAGAGATCATATCAAACTCCAAACCCCCTAGAAGGGGTCTCCAATCCACTGTCTCCCTATACAACTGCTGATAAAAAGATGTCACGCCTCTCTCCACTTCTTCCTTATTCTTCAAGAAAATTCCATTACATTTGATCCTCCCAATGTGATTGCATCTCTTATGAGCATTAGCCATCCTATGGAAAAACCTCGTATTTCTATCCCCCTCTTTCAACCACAGAGCCCGGGATTTCTGTCTCCACGAGATCTCTTCCATTACTGCAATCTCAATTTCTGCCTTGAGCTCCTCCCTTTTTGCTCTATCCTCCTCCCCCAAGCCCTTTACACTCTCCCTCCTATCTATAACTGCCAACTCTTCCATAATCCGGTTCTTTCTCCATTCAAGGTTACCAAATGTCTCCTTATTCCACTTCTTCAGGTCTTCCTTCAATCTACGCAGCTTCCCCACAAGCACAAAATTGGGATTACCCCAAATCTCATACCCGATCCACCATTGTTGCACCATCTCCTTGAAACCTTCCACCCGAAGCCACATATTCTTGAATTTGAATGGAGATTTGCCCCTTCTCAATCCCTCACAGTCCAGCATTAGCGGAACATGGTCAGACGTAAGCCTTGCCATACCCACATGAGCCACATCCGGAAATTTCTCCTCCCAATCTCCCGAAATGAAAAACCTATCCAATCGAGAGAACGTCGGATCATCTCTGCCGCTAGACTATGTAAAGTGAGAACCTTCTAAGGGCAAATCAATCAAGCCCTCACTCTCAATAAATTCCGAGAAAGAAGACATGGCTGCCGTCCATCTTCCCCCCGAAGACCGCTCATCCGGGGATCAAACGACATTAAAGTCACCTCCCACACACCATAGGACTCCCCATCTCCTGTGAATGTCAGACAGCTCCTCCCACAACATACCCCTTTCCGCATCCTCCACCGGACCATAAACTCCAGAGAACATCCACTTGGCTCCATCCTCTTCTAGATTGAACAAGCAAGAGATAGAAAATCTCCCTTTCCATACTTCCTTCCTAGACATCCATCTCTTATCCCACATCACCAAAATACCTCCTGCCGTCCCTATCGCATCAAGCGTCTCCCATTCAAAGAATCTCCCTCCACCAACACTTCTCACTATATCCTTAGTCGCATTACTCAACTTGGTTTCTTGTAAGCATATCAATTGAGCCCCCCACTTACGCAGGCCCAACTTCACCACCTTCCTCTTATTCGGGTCATTTAGCCCCCGAACATTCCATGACACTAACCGCATCTTCATAGGCAAATGATGGATTTCTCTTCCTCCCTCCTGGCTTGGCTCCTTCCCCTCTCCGACCCACTCCTTCCTTCATAATTAACATAGGCAATAAGATTACGAAGCTCTCTCTCTCCCTTCCAAGAAGAGCTTTTCTTTCTCCCAGCAAATCTCTATCTCCCTTCCAACGCATCGAAAATTCCCATGCTCCTCTCTTCTTCTCCTGCGTATGTCAATCCAAAGTTCATTATTTCTCAGCCAATTTTCCACCTCCTCATTAACAGATTGATTCTCCTCATAATCCCCTTCTTCTTCAGGGCCTATAGTTGCCAAAGGAAGTGTCAATCCCCAACCTTTCTCCTTCTCATCATTCTGCTTCACAATGGCATGATTAAATTCAACAGGATCAGAAGGGAATTCTCCCTCAGACTCATCCCCCCCATCCCCCAATCTGCGTGCTCCCTTCTCTTGAAAAAGGTTCGTTATCTTCTGTAGTTCTAAAACTGTTCCCAAAGTCCACCCCACTGTGCATCTTCATCTTATTCATTAAATTAGCTACGACTTCTTTTTGAAGACTTAGTTGAATTCCTTTCCCTACACATTGGACAATTCCACCATACATACAATCTGGTTTAATGGAAACATCTTGAAGGTCATTATCCCTCAGGTTGAGCTCCCCACCCACATTCTCTGTTGTCAGATGTTGCCCTAGACACGCCCCGGAAGTCACACCCCTTCCACTCCTTTCTCCATTCAAAGATCCGTCACCAGAAAATTTCTTTCCCAGTTTCCCCTTAGAAGAAAAAGGAGGACAAGAAGAAATTGAAACAGGGTTCAGCCTCCTGCACATAGGCCTACCCTAAGATTCATCAATCTTTTGCCCTTGTTCTGATTTCGATTTCATAACCCACTTCTGCTTCTCTTTTCTTGACCATCTCTTGCCCATGGAAGAGTTTTTATTGAGAGAATGGGCTTTCACCGAGGAGCAGTGGTCACCTTTAAACTTAGAAAATCTGTCACTTCCATCTTTAAAGGACTTCGCCCCCAACCTCCGCCAGACCACTCCACTTTCGTCGACCTCCTTATGCTGCCTTACCAACACTGCCGCATCTTTAGTTGATTTACAGCCATTAAAGCTCTGTGCGATTCGCTGAACAAAAGGCAAATTCTTGTTAAATTCTCTACAGGTTTTGATCTTTTTTGACTTAAGAGACTCAGCATCTTTTCCATTCACAGCAAGCCCATCCTTCATAAGCCCAGACAAAATAGGCCCATTACTAATGCCTTTGCCTTTCTTGGACTTAAGGTGAGAATGACTCTGACGCTCCTTTGAATGGCCCATTCGTTCAACCTTATGGCCCAATCCAATCTGCTGTAACTCGCCATGCCCTACCTTATCATTCACTGGGCTTGAAAGAGGCCCAAACCTATTAGAAGTCACCAAACACGGCCCAACGGAATTTGAATTTGAATTTCTGTGACCACGAGATATTTTGACCATATCCATTCTTTTATCTCCACGTGTCCCCATAGCTGTCTCCCACCCATTCCGTCCGTTAGCTTCAAGCGACCCACGTGTCCACTATTTTGTACCCTCCTTCCCACGCGTCTCTAGCGCGTGCAAGCCCACTCGTCCCTGTCCTTGCGCCGTTTCCCTCCTTCGACGTCCTTTCTTTTGTTTAACCCCCTCTTTACCGCCATGACTGGTCCATCGATTCCCCTCATCCCTCAATCTCCACCATTCCTCCTCTGTTATAAGGTTCCTTTCATCTCGCCCTGCAAGAGAGACAATTGTAGGCACCATCTCCGGCAATATCACCTCCATAACAGCCACCTTGTAACAAAATCGTTCATCATCAACCCAAACAAATTTAGGGACCACACCACCTTCTTCTATCGAGATCGTAACCTTCGTAGCATCCCTTGAGACATCGGCATCTACCCCCACAAAACCTCCACATGCCTCTCCCACAGCAATGAAAAGTGAATCACACCAAAGATGTAGTGGTAATCCAAACAGTATTATCTTGCGTTCTTTCCTCATCCTTAAACCTCCAGAGATTCCAGTCCTAAAATACCACATATCGATTCCCAATCTAGCATCACCCCATGTTCTTCGCCCCTCGAATAAGACTCTGATTGCTTCGGCATGTGACGGCAGTTGAAATAGCAACAGTGAATCCGACATCGGCACCACCCTTAACCCGCACGGAATTTGCCAGACCTTCGTAGCCCATTCTGCTATTTTTCCACTGTCCTGACCTCCTTATCAAATTTCCCAATTAGACATGATCTCAGCATCTCTCCTCTTCTATATTCCATCATCTTCCACTTTGAGACAAATCCCTCTCGTCTCCGGTGCCGGCAGCACCACAGTCTTCCCTCCAGTAAACAAACACGGCAACCGAGCGATCTCTGCGTATGAACTCTTCATAGTATCCTAGAAAGTCACTGATCTCGGCAAAGCTACCGTTCGGATCTCACCTGAAATGATAGTGCTTCCTCTGAACAACACAACACGTGTAATGGAGCTATAAGAAGATCGAAATAATCAGGTTAGAATGGTGAACACAACAGGACTTGGCAATTACTGCATGCTAGTGAAAAAATTGAAGATTTTTAATATAATATTTTGTAAATGAATATTAAAGCTTGTATATTTTTGAGGTAAAACGATACAAGTATATAGAGTACAATGTCCACTATTTTAGAAAACTAATTCTATATAAAAAATAGAAAACAATTCCTAGAAATTAGGTCCTAATTAACAACACCTAAAGAAGGAAAAAATACAGATTTTATAGCTGTGCAATCTTGGTTTTAAAGAGAATTAAATTCCCTGATTTTCAGGGTCAACTGAATCCCTAAGGATTCGTTAACACTCCCCCTCAAGCTGGTGAATAGATATTGTCCATTCCCAGCTTGCTTATAATATGTTGAAACAAATGACTCGATAGTCCTTTGGTGAGGATGTCCGCAAGTTGCCCGTTTGTTGAAACATAGGGAGTAAAAATTAAGCCACTATCTAGGTTCTCCTTGATGAAATGCCAATCTACTTCCACATGTTTTGTGCGATTATGTTGTACCTGATTGTGAGCTATATTGATTGCTGACTTGTTATCGCAGTACAACTTCATACCTCCTTCCCACTTAATTCCTAAGTCTTCCAAAATAATCTTTAGCCACAAGAGTTCACAAATTCCATGTGCCATAGCTCTGAATTCTGCTTCAACACTTGATCTAGCTACCACAGCCTGATTTTTACTTCTCCAAGTCACCAGATTTCCTCCTATAAAGGTACAGTAGCCAGATGTTGATGTTGACCTGCGATCCAGCCCAATTTGTGTCTGTGTAGGCTTCTAGACTTAGTTCTCCATTATTCTTGAAGAGAACGCCTTTCCCAGGGGTAGATTTCAAGTTTTGTAGGATTCGGTAAATAGCTTGCAAGTGGGAATCCTTCGGTGAGTGCATGAATTGACTAACTACACTAACGGCATAGGCAATGTCGGGTCTTGTGTGAGATAAGTAAATGAATTTTCCAACTAACCTTTGATATCTCCCCCTATCTATCATCACATCATCGTTTGCAACTTCTCCTAGTTTGTGATTTTGCTTGATTGGAGTGTCTGAAGGTTTGCAGCCGAGCATACCTGTCTCCCTATGGAGATCAAAGATATATTTCTGTTGGGAAATCAAGATGCCATTTCTAGAATATGCTACTTCAATTCCTAAGAAATATTTTAGTTTTCCCAATTCTTTTATTTCAAATTATTTGGCCAACTGCTTCTTGAGTTTCTCAATTTCTTCAAAGTTATCTCTAGTTACAATAATATCATCAACATAAACAATCAGGACTGTAATTTTACTTGCTTTTGATCGTTTGATGAAGAGGGTACGATCACCGTGGCTTTGCTTGAAATCCATGTTCTTCATTAAACTGGTAAATCTCTCAAACCATGCTCTAAGGGACTGCTTTAACCCATATAGAGCTTTCTTCAACCTGCACACACTGGTATTTCTAAAATTCTCAGTGAAACCCGGAGGTGCCTCCATGTGGACTTCTTCCTTTAAATGACCATGCAAGAATGCATTCTTAACGTCAAATTGCTATACGGACCACCCAAGATTAGCTGCTAAAGATAATAATACTCTAATAGTGTTCATTTTTGCAACTGGGGCAAATGATGTCTCCTGATAGTCTACTCCATATGTCTGAGTGAAGCCTTTGGCCACAAGCCTAGCTTTATATCTTTCCAAGGTTCCGTCAGCTTTATACTTCACAGTAAACACCCATTTAGACCCTACCAGTTTCTTCTCTTTTGGCAACTCAACTATATCCTATGTCTCATTTTTTTCTAGTGCCCTCATTTCCTCACTCATGGCTTTTTTCATTTCTCATCCCTAAATGCCTCTTGGACTGTTTTTGGAATTTTAATGTTATGTAAATCTGTGAGAAATGCTCTGTGTAGCGGAGAGAGTCTATCAAAGGAGATAAAGTTCGCTATGGGGTGTTGAGTGCATTTTCGTGTTTCTTTCTTAAGGGCAATTGGTATATCAAGGTCTGTAGGCTTGGGTTGTGAGTCATTTTTAGATGGAGAAAAATCAACAGTACCATTTACTGGTTCGGCTTCATGGACTTGCATCAGTTCATGTTCAGACTTTTTTTTCCTTGGAATACACTTGTAATGGCAAGGTAGTACCATCAGTACTTGTTTTCTCATTAGGATTATTTTTGTTGGGTTCTGCTGAAGACAAAGATGCTTCTACTAGAACAAGAGAACCATCAGAAGGAACATGTGTTTTAGGGATTGAAATGGCTGAAATATCAAGATTATCAAATATGAGACTCGAATCAAACTTATCTTCCAATAAATGCTCCCTGAAGATAAGTTTCACCAAAAAAAGACATATTTTCAGCAAAGGTAACATCTTTGGAGACAAATTTTTTTTTTGAACTAGGATGATAGCATTTATACCCCTTTTTGGTTGAGGAATAACCAAGGAAGATACATTTAAGGGCTCTAGGATCCAATTTACCCCGATTCTGTGCATGGACGTGAACATAAGAGATACAACCGAATATTCTAGGTGGTAATTGGATAGACTTGTTGAATTCAGGATAGAATTGAGAAAGGACACTTACTGGAGTTTTATTTCCCAATACCCTTGAAGGTATTCAGTTTATAAGATAAGCTGCAGACAACACAACTTCCTCCCAATAGGATTTAGGCACTTGTTTCTCAAATAAAAGGGCTCGGATTGTTTCAAGAAGATGATGGGTTTTTCGTTCTGCAACCCCATTCTGTTGTGTTGTGGAGTATCTGTACATGAAGATTGGTGTATTATCCCCTCCTTTTGAAAAAATGGTGAAAGAATTTGGTTAAAGTATTCTTTCCTGTTGTCAGATCTAATATTTTTAATTTGAACACCAAACTGATTTTGAATCATTTTAAGAAACATAGGAAAAATAGAACTAACATTAGATTTGTTTTTCATAAGAAACAAGCAAGTGACTTGAGTATAGTCATCAATGAAGGAAATAAACCACCGAGCTGCAGTAATATTTGGAATCCTAGAAGGCCCCCACACATTAGTATGAACCAAAGAGAAAGGATATAAAAATTTATTATCACTCAATGGGAATGAAACGCGATGATGTTTGGCAAACTCACAGATTTCACAATGAAAGGACTTAACATCCAAATTATGAAATAAAACAGGAAATATAGTCTTTAACACAGAAAAAGGATGTTGTCCTAAACGAAAATGATGAAGCCAAATTTGTGCTTTATTTGGTGAGAAATTTTCAGAGAAATGAGATAGAGGTAGACAGCCACTGCACTTGTCATCACAGATATCCAAAAAGTAGAGTCCTTCCTTCTCTTTAACAAGCCCAATCGTCCTCCCCATAACCAGTTCTTGAAAGACACAATGATGGGGAAAAAATGTCACTTTACAGTGTAGGTCTTTTGTAGTCTGATGTATGGACAAAAGATTTATAGAAAGCTTAGACATATGAAGAACATATTTCAAAGAAAGAGAAGGTGTAATATTGATGGTCCCTTTTCTTGCCACGGAACCGAAAGCTCCATCAGCAATTTGTATTTTTTGATTTCCAGGTCATGGGGTGTATGTTGTGAAATGATGTGGTGAGTTGGTCATGTGTTTTGTGGTGTTACCCAAGTTGCATGAAAATTACAGTCCTTTGAGACACTAAGGGCTTGAGATAAGGAATACTTACTTGAGTGTGCCAATGAACATGAATTGATTAGTTTGTCAATTGAAGTAAGGAGGCTCCGAATTTTCTCAATTTCCTCCTTTTTTAGTGCACTAATCTCTAGGATGCGGCCAGTTGAATCTTGTGTAGGTTTGTCATTAGCAAGGGCAATATTTGCTAGGCTGCCTTGTGGGTTGAACCGTTGCTGAGAGTTGTTGTTTCTGTGAAAAGGTGGTTTTCCATTCAATTTCCAACACATTTTCTTAGTATGCCTTCGTTTCTTGCAATAGTTGCACCAAAGGTCGTCTTTATTGACTGGCGGCTTTTTCTCATTGTTTGAGGCCATGCCATTGAATTTGTTTGAGTATGATGACTTAACAACAGTTAGGGCAGATCCTTCATTATTAGGACCGTCTAACATCACAGTCCTCCTTCCCTCTTCAGCACTTATGATAGAGAATACCTCATTTAAAGGAGGTAAAGCTTCCTTTCCCAGCACTTGCACCCGAATCTGGTCAAACTCCACATTGAGTCCAACCAAGAACTCATAAACCTTTCACCTTCCACAAATTTCAACATCATAGTGGCATCATCATTGCAGTGCATCTTAACATTTTGATAGTAATCGAGTTCAAGCCATAAACCTTTCAAAGTGTTATAATACTCAGTAATAGACATTGTACCTTGTTTTGTCGAGTGAATCTTGGTCTTTGTTTCATAAACCAAGGCTGCATCCTTAACTTTGGAGTAGGTCTGCTTCACAGTGTCCCATATGTCTTTGGCAGTTGTCAAAAACATGCAGGTTCCACTTATCTCTGGTTGCATTGAATTCCAGAGCCATGACATAATTGAGGAGTCTTCCACATCCCAAGCTTCAAACTTTGGATCATCTTTCCCTGGTACAGGACCAATCAAGTGGTTGAGTTTTCCCTTCCCCTTTAGATATGTCCTCACCCATTGAGACCATATCAGATAGTTTTTTCCATTGAATCGGTATAATGGCTCTAGGATCTGATATTCACCATGTGAGGTCTGTACATATTGGTTTGATTCAGTGTTAGTTGAGATAGCAGCTGTTTCAGATGTGACAGACATGGTGGGATTTTTCTGGGCAAAGATTGAAGTGTTTGAAGGGAATAGTAGGCAGGGGTTAAAGGCCATGAAGGCCAAAGAGATATTCTGCAATCAGCAATGACATTGTTGTGCAGAAACGAAAAAAAAAAAAAAACCCCGGGAGAAAATTTTTTATTGCTCTGATACCATGTAAATGAATATTAAAGCTTGTATATTTTTGAGGTAAAACGATACAAATATATAGAGCACAATGTCCACTATTTTAGGAAACTAATTCTATATAAAAAACAAAAAACAATTCCTAGAAATTAGGTCCTAATTAACAGCACCTAAAGAAGGAAAAAATACAGATTTTATAGCTGTGCAATCTCGGTTTTTAAAGGGAATTAAATTCCCTGATTTTCAGGGTCAACTGAATCCCCAAGGATTCGTTAACATATTTCAAGTTTTTTTTTTGTTTAAAAAACAACTATTATTATTGTTGTGGAGTAGATTCAATTGTGTAGTTTTTTAAACGATAAAATAATTATTTTTAGAGCTCATTAATTATTATGATTTGTGAATTTTTCATTGTTAGGTTGATGAAAAATAATATTACTCTTAAAATATAGGATCATGTTTGTATCCTAATTTTTTACGATTTGCCGTGTCCGTGTCATGTCGTATCCATGTCCCGTATCTGTAACCGTGCTTCTTAGATTGACATCCTAAATGATGTAGCACCAAACATAGCTGGCTTCGTAGCCGTCACAAAAAGTTCTCTCTTTAATTTGATCATTAGTCAATGGTTAGAACACAACCTAGTAGCACTTCTCTTCATATAGGCAATGTGCTTCAATCTCCCCCTTAATTATGGATTCGTGAATTTTAAAATTAGCAACTTTCGCAATATTCTGGCCATCAGAGTTCTTACTTGGAATTAAATCTCTCAAATTTCAAAACTAGATCTATATTGTTGAGAAACATGTGTCATGGATCCTTGATGTTATCCTGTTGTGATATAGTTGTGTGTCACAAGTCCTTAAAAATATTGAGGAGTGCATTTCAATTGCAATTGGTAATGGTCTTTTTAAATTTGGCATATGTTCATGAAGTGCTTAGCAATTGAATTTTTGCACTGATGGAGGCAAAGATCTAAAAATTGAAAGAATATGAAATAATTCAGATATTGTCATAATCTTTTTAACGAAGAGTTGAAGGTATATCTGGGGAAGAAGTTAAAAGAAAAGAATGCACCATTTGGCATCTATCCAACTCAATGACTTGATTTCAGAAGAGCCAAGTAACTGGAATGCTGGAATTAAGTTTTTGTCTGATTCTTTTTTGTGAGTGCTATAATGCTAAGATGAGAATTTGTAAATGTTCATGGTATTTCTGCCACTTCTCATTTGCAAGTGAAACCTAATTCTAGTGAAGTGTTTTTTTGTTTTTTTGGCTTCAATAGTCATTTTGTGCAATGTATTGAAATTATACAAGTTTAGACACTCGTGTAGGCAACTTTGGGACTGGGCCAAACTACTCTTTACCTTTCTTTCCCTTTCCCCCTTATTACTGCTTAGGAAGATACTATGGATATATTTGGTGCCCAATTGCCACATGGAATTTCATGTTTTACGATTCAATTACATAAATGGGATAGCTAATATCTTATCTTCAGAATTCCCCCACTCTCTCCCAGAGTCTTGGCACTGTCTATATGATTATTCATTCTTGTAGTTTTACATAAAACCTTTTTGGTCTTGCTTAAGCTTTCAGCAATTGTTTGTCCAGAATGGAAGAAGGCACGGGATCTTTTCTTCTGGATTTGCACGCACAGAGGTTGACGTTGATGACCCATTCGAGGAGTCAAGACGGATTGCATGCAGGAAATGTGGCAACTTTCATGTCTGGGTATACACCAAAAAATCAAAATCTCAAGCAAGATGGTGCCAGGTTATCCCTCTCCTCTGAATATATGCACGGTGTTCAATGATCATGCATTAATGAAAGTTGGTACTAAGCATATTAGCATGTTGTAAGATGTGGTTTGGCTTTCTATTTGTATTGTGCTCTTTCTTTAGAAGAAAACAGATCTTTGTTCCTGAAGCTTATTTTCTCTCTGCCCCCTTTTTGAAGGATTGCAAAGATTTTCATCAAGCCAAAGATGGAGATGGATGGGTTGAACAGTCTTCTCAACCTTTCTTTTTTGGAATATTGCAGAAGGTATGAGCAGAGCTTATGTTTAAGAATTTTCTGAGAGATGATAAGGCATTGAGTAAATATTAGGGAGTTTCCCCTAACTGATGTGTTGCATCAATTCTCGTGTGATTCAAAAAAATGCATAAGGTGTGCCGCTGACTTAAATGTACTGTGAAGTATATTTTTTCCGTACACAAGGTTGAATTAATTCAAAGAATACCTGAAAGAGAGAAATTATTTATTAGAGGAGGCTTTAATAAATATTAGATAGTGCACAGAGAACACGAATTTGGAGATAGGATTGATGCTAATGGAGGCTATCCTAGACTTCAATTATAGTGAATACCTATGTTAGAAAGAGAGATTAATATTCAATAGCCTTTAAAAGTGGATAAACAGTAGTCAAATTGTTTCTCTATAATTAGAAGAGTAGATTGTCTAACATGCAAACACTAAGAGAATGTATAAATTAATTTAAGAATAACATGATAAAAAAAAGGAAATTAGAATTTACAAGATGAAGCTAATGTAACATGGAATAGGATAGTGGGCAGGAGTGGACCCAATAATTTTATCTTTGGGTGGGGGGGAGCTAGTAGAGAGATTATTAGGTAGTCCCGGGACTGTTGGTCCCGAGCCAATAGCAACGCGCCACATGCGCATGTGTTCTCTTTTATCCTAACACTTGTCGTGGTGGCATGCTACTATTGGCCGGAACAAGTGGGCCCTGGACTACCTAATAATTTCTTAGAGCTAGTAACATGGAAAATAAAACTAAAAAAAAATTTGTAATGTGTAATATATATTTTTCAGTAGAAATCTTAGTGTATATTCATAATATAAAAGATCTAATATTATAATGTATAAACCCGAAGTATATCATAATCTATTAGGTTTGTACAGACGACAAAAGTACATCTTGCTAATTTCATCATGGATATAAACAAAATGGACAAAAAAAAAAGTTAGCTCGTCATGTATCTAGTCAATTATGCATTGGATATGTACAAAAATCATATATTTTTAATTCTTTTGCCTTCGATTTAGTGCATGTGGCAGGTATGATTACGAAATTTTTAATGGACCACCTAATCTCTCATCTTATCACATGCATTATATAGATTGAAAGGAGAGAGATTGAATTATGATTTCACAAATTCTTTTAAAAGTGTTTGAGACCATTTGATACATGTAGTTGGAAATGTGAAATTGTTATTTTAAAAATCGTTGAATGAAAATTACATTGGAAGCTGAGGTTTAGAAGAACACAATTTTTCGTAGGATCGTGATATTTGATCATAACCAATTATATGATACCTTATGTGTGGTGGAAAAGTATTTTGGTATTTATATATAAAAATGCCAAGATACTCGTGGGTGTCCGCTTGTGGCTTCTTGTGTATTCTCTTGGGAGTGCTTCCCTTTCGAGTGTCTTTTATAAAATTTTACTTATAAAAAAATAATAATTAATGAGGAGTACAAACTAAGACTTAGAATACAAGTATCAAATTCAAGCAGGATTTATAGTAGAAAAGTTATGGATACTTCTACTCGCTAAAGAGACTAATTGAAAAATAATAATCTTCATATTATTTTATAGATTTGGATAAAACCTATGATAGGGCCTTTGGAGTATAATGTGATGGGTTTTAGAAATATAAGGTCACAAATTTATACAGATATGTAAACATAATAAAGGACATGTACGGCAACTTTAAGAGAAGCAACTACCAATTACCATAGGCTTATATTAGGTATTAACATTACGCACTCTATCTTTTGCCTTATTAAGGATGAATTGGAAAAACTTCAAGATGAGGTTTTATAATTTATGCTTTTGATTTATATAGATTTAAAGTAGTGATAATTGTCATTCAAGGAGCTAGAGAAAAGAGGGTTTAAGATAAATATGATTATTACTAAATGTATGAAATAGGAATACAAATGTAACATAATGAATGGTGAATGATTCAGTTAACCACCTCCTCATCCATTGTCCAGAGGCGATGGATGTGTGGTCCATGTTTTTGACAGATTTTGTATGCTTTGGGCATTTCTTGTTTCCACGGTTGTGGTGATAGAGGCTTGGAGAGGGTGTATAGTGGGCAGCCAAGTCAGGGATGCATGGAGGGGTTTGTGGAGAGAGAGAAATAGGAGATCGTTTGATAGCAAGGAGTCTTCTATTTGGTCTCTCAAATACAACATTATGAGTTCTTTATTTTTTTGGGTTGATGGGCTCAATTGTAAATCGGTGGAGTTTATGGATTTTGTTGATAGTCTAAAGGTTTAGGTAGCTGTTTTGGCCTTGTGTTTTGGACGCACTCCCCTTTTGAGTGCTTTTATACATTTATTACTTGTCAAAAAATGTAATATAATGAAGATCGAGGGTTAAGAGATGTGAAAAAATTGAAAATTTTTGTTACTTGGGCTATTATTCACAGAAGGAGAAATTTTTTGATGACATTGCTCATAAAACTAAAGCATGATTTGTACTTCGAAAAAAAAAAAAAAACTAAAGCATGATTCATTTTTCTGGTATGTTATGTAATTGATGTTTACCTTACAAATTTTAGAAGTAAAATTCTATAAAATGATTATTAGACCAGCTGTGCTTTATGGAACAAAATATTGAGTAGCTAAGAGGCTATACCTTTATAAAATGAGTGTGGCCAAAATGCGGATGTTTAGTTGTATACTTGCATTAGTGGTAGGACAAGAAATGATAAATTAGAAATGCATATATATGTGAGAAGGAAGAATTTGCACTTATTGGAGATAAAATGAGAAAATAAATCAAGATGATTTGGCTATGTGCTTTAATAGCTAATTATCGTACCATTAAAGAAGAATAATATGGTCCACTATAAGGATAATATTCGAGGAATGGGAACACCAGAATTAACATGGATTTAGATTGTAAGACAAAATATGATAGTGTGCGATTTAACTAAAGTTGTGGCCTTAGATGGAGTAAATAGCGAACCACGATTTATATTCTAAAATAGATGGGACAAGGTTTTTGTTGAATTGAAAAAGAGTTTACAGTGTTTATTTTATTTTTTTGATAAATAGTAATTCATTAGAAGGCACTCAAGAGGGGAGCGCTCCCGAGAAACTACAAAAAGCCGAACACGGCCAACTATAAGTTTAAGTTATCAATAAAGTCCACAACTTGACCACCCAATGTACAATTTTTTCCGGTTACCCAAAACAATAAAAAACTCAATATATTGTATTTGAGAGACCAAATAGGAGACTCCACATCCTCGAAGCGCCTCCTATTCCTCTCTTGCCACAAGCCCCACCATAAACAAAGGGGAGTGGCCCTTCAAGCTTCTTTGGCTTGGTTATCCACTCTACACCCTCTCCAAGCCTCGATCATATCTGTCATGGCATTGGGAAACACCCAGGCCATACCAAACGCAACCAAGAACATAGACCAAACATCCCTCGCCACTGGACAATGTAAAAGAAGATGGTTCACTGTTTCCTCCGACCTATTGCACATGCAACATCAATTCACCATAATTCGATTGAGGTTATCTATGGTAAGAATCTTGCCTAAGGTAGCTGTCCAAGTAAAGAAGGCCACCTTCAAGGGAGCTTTTGTTTTCCAAATTGCCTTCCAAGGGAAGATGGGACCCATGAAATCCGAGAGGTTTCTAATTTTCTATAGAAGGAACGAACCTCAAAGGTTCCCCTCTTGGAGCCCATCCATACCATCTCGTCTATCCCCCTCCCCCTCAACCACCTGACTATACAAAAGGGCTAGAAACTCTGCTACCTCTGTAAGCTCCCAGTCATGGAATTCCCTACGAAAGTGCACTCCCAAGTCAATCTTCCGCTATCAAGCTGATAACAGTTGGCAACTAAGGCTTGCCTGTTAATAGCAATCCTGAATAGTCTAGGGAACTTGCAAGCCAATGTTTCCCCACACCAAATGTCCTCCCAAAAACTAACGTCTTCCACTTCTCACCCTAAATCGAATGTGTTTGGAGAACTCATCCCAGCCTTTTCGAATACATTTCCAGACCCCCACCCCCACAGGAAAGTTCATCTCCGTAGACCACCAACCACCAACTCCTTTCCCACTTCGACTAACAACGACCTTCCACAATCTGGATCTCTCAACTCCGAAATGCCAAAGCCATTTGCCCAATAATGCCTTATTGAACAATTCCGGCCTCCTTATTCCCAATCCCCTTTCTAAATCGGGGTACACACCTTCCCCCAGCACACCAAGTGGAATTTGAACTCATCCCCTAATCCGCCCCACAGAAACTTACTTTGAATCCTCTCTAGTCTCCTTACTACTGACATCGACATCAAAAATAAGAACATGAAATATGTTGGAAGATTCGAAAGAGTGGCACTCGCTAATGATACCCTGTTAAGGTTCCTCTCGAAATGCCCTGTTGAGTGGCACTCGCTAAGGGCTTCCGTCACTTCAGCCTTAACCACTTCCTAGTTTTGATGCATGAAAGCCATTGTGAAGCCATCAGAACTGGGAGTTTTGTCCCCGACACAACTCCTTAAAGCCTCCACCACCTCAAAGGGCCTCTCCACCCAAACCCTCTCCTTCTCTGATATACCTACGAACTCAAGACCACTAAGCAGAGGCCTATGCCTAGTGGTTTCTGAATAAAGTTGTCGATAATAAGTCACAATCCCTCTCTGAATGTCTTCCGCTCTACTTTTTAACATCTTCCTTCAGCCGCTTTAGTTTGTGTGCCAAACGGAAGCTTGGGTTGCCCTTACAAGCATAACTTACCCACCAATTTTGAACTCTATTCTTGAAACCCTCCGCTTTTAACCACATGTTCTCAAACCGGAAAGGAGATCGCCCTCTACTCAACCCCTCACAATCCAAAATAATGGGAATGTGATCCGACACTGCTCTAGCCAAAGTTACTTGCGCCACGTCCGGAAACTTCTCCTCCAAATCATTGGAGATTAAAAATCTGTCCCGTTGAGAAAGTGTGGAATAATCTCTGCCACTAGACCAAGTATAACGAGCACCTTCCATCGGGAGGTCAATGAGCTGATGAGCATCAATGAATTCGGAAAACTCTAACATAGATGGTGTTCTTCTCCCCCCTGAAGATCTCTCACTGAGATCCCTTATCTCATTAAAGTCTCCTCCCACACACCATGGGCCCAACCACCTCAATCTGAAAGACTCCAACCCCCCCCACAACCCTCTCCTCTCCACATCCCCTACCGGTCCATACACCCTTGAGAAAATGAAGTAGGATCCATCCTCCAAAGAAAACAAAACAGAGATAGAAGAACTCCCTTTCCACACATCAACTTTTGATACCCATCTCTTATCTCAAAGAACCACAATCCTCCCCGACGTCCCTACTGCTTCAAGAGCCTCCCATTTAATGAATCTACCTCCCCACAGACTCCTTATCAAACCATCCGTCACCTCGGCCATCTTTGATTCTTGTAAGCATACAACGTGCGCCTCCCACCTACAGATCAATGACTTCACCACTCTCCTTTTGTCCAGGTCATTCAACCCCCAGACATTCCATGACACTATTTTAA
The DNA here is from genome assembly GCA_026545225.1 of Cornus controversa. Classification (NCBI taxonomy): domain Eukaryota; kingdom Viridiplantae; phylum Streptophyta; class Magnoliopsida; order Cornales; family Cornaceae; genus Cornus; species Cornus controversa. The sequence continues at coordinate 7,320,667 of CM048849.1, read as the reverse complement.
GCTTCATAAGCACACTAATTCTTCACACACCACCCCCCACCCCTCTCCCCTCCTACCTCCACTACTCCTCTCGCTCCTCCCACCATTCCTCCCGTCATAATTCACATAGGAAATCAAATTCCTAAGTTTTCTTTCCCCCTTCCAAGACGAACTCTTCTTGCGATTAGTTTGATCCCACCAGTGCTCGAGAGAATGTAACGTTTCAAGGTCTAGCCCGTCCTCCCTAGAAAACGTGAGACCCATTAACACTCCCATTTCCTCAACACTTCTCACAATTCTGTCTCCATGTGATTCTACCGTAAATGGAATTAAACTTCTATCCTCCACCCTTGTTCCCCTAGCTACTGCCAAAGGGATGTCAACCCCTGGCTCCACATTGCACTCCCATACTGGCGGAGGAAGGAACAAAGATTCAAGAGCAGGCCCTGCTTTGGCCTCTTCTTCACTATTACTGAACGGAAAATCCCTCCTTGTCCCTTCTGTAATTCTGCAGTAGCCACTGCATTCACATACATCTCTTTCCCCCAGCTGCTTGGACCTGCCTGAGCTTGCCGCGAAAAACTTTCAGTTCCAGCCACCTCTGTAGCAGATGTTGAAATCTCATCCGTACTCTTTTTCGGATGTTCAAACCCTCTGTACAACCTTAACTCTTTCAGCAAAGCAGTTGCTGTTTCTGTCCTCAAGCTCATCTTGACCCCCTTGCCAATACACAAAAACAATTTATCCTTGTCCTTGCTGCTACAAATATGGACATCCTCAGCAGCCTCATTCATTAGATTATAGACCACTGCACTACTATTCTCCACAGTTTCTAGAATTTTGACGCGATTAACTGCGTCTTTCTCAGTTCGCCCACTCCCAAATTCCGCACTCTTCGATGTGCCCAAAACCCACCAGAAAAGATGAAGAAAGAGAAAGGTTAGAGTTAGAGTAGATTGCCTTAGAATTTGCTGATTTTCCGATGTATGCTTGCTTCTCCGTTTCCGACCTCGATCCTTCTTTTAGAACCCATTGTTGCTTCTCAGTCTTTGACCACTTTCTTTTCTTAAATCTTTTGTTCTGGGTAGTGACCTGTTCCTTGTGCCCAAACCAGGTTATCTAAGTCAGCGTTCTTCCTCTTTTATCGACACCTCTTTGGCTTCTGTAAAATCCTTTTTGCGTCTCAGGTTTGCCCACCTTCGTTTTTTGGACCTTGTATTCTCTGAGAGTATAAACTGGCGACGCTTTAGACCTTTGGCTTTTACCAACAATTGTTTTGTTTTGGGCCGTAATTTCCTTTCTAATTTTTGAGCCCAAATCCTCATATCTGTTTTGGGCCATAATTTCCTTTTTTATTTTTGAACCCAAATCCTCATATCTGTTTGGGCCAATTTCAACTGTGAGCCCATTCTCATGTATGGGCCCATTTGTTGGCCTATAAGAGTTTGAATTTGAATTGATGTTTGCTTGAAGTCGTTTGAATCCCAATCCATCTTTAAATCTGCCACGTGCCCTATGAGCTATATACCAACCGACCTTATCCTTTTTCTCTGCATCGACACGTTTTGGATGCCGCATCTTCCATCCACCACACGCCTCACGTGCGTGGGTTCCCAATCGTCCCTGTCCTCTCGCTTTACCTCCTTCTGCGCCAGAAACTTGCTGTTTGCTTTTCTGGCTGCCTGACTATGTCGTCGCCACCACTCATCCTCCATGATAAGCCGGCTAACATCTCTCCCTACCAATGATTCATGCCTTGGAACCAACTCTGGTGCGATCTGTTCTGACAGGATCACTTTGTTCGATCATCTTCAACCAGCAAAAACTGTGGAACTGTACCACCGTCTTTAACTGTGACTATAATCTTTTCCGTATCAACCATATCATTCGCCTCGACGCTTTGAAAACCTCCACACAAATCTCCGACGGCAACGAAAAGCTTGTAGCACCAGAGATGTAATGGTAGACCATAAATCAAGATTCTTCATTCCTTTCTCTTTTTCAGTAAGCCAGCACAGCCCACCCTGAAATACCATACATCAAGTAGCAGCAAAACCTCACCCCACTGTCTCTTTCCCTCTTCCAGGACTCTCTTTAGCCTCCTGCTCCGACGGAAACCTGAAGAGCAAAAGGGAGTCCAGCAGGGCTGTGATCTTCACGCCATTAGACACTTTCCAGGATCTCTTGGCCCATTCTTCAATCCTTTCTAAGCTTCCCACCTCTCTGTCAAACCTTCCAACCAAACAGGTATGTAGCATTGCTCTCCTCCTCTCGGTATTCCTGTCAGCCACTTGGAACACATGTCCTCTCTCTGTTACCACGCCTTCCACTTCGCCGGAGATGGAGAGGCTGGGAAGCCTCGGCACATCCAAAAAGGATCTCCTCTCTCCCTCAAAGAATCGATTCATCTTTTTGAAAAATAATAGCTTCCATGAAGTCGAAAAATTGCATAGCAATATATGAACTGCTACAAATCCCAATTCTAATAGGTCTTTGGAAGCATCAACCACATTTTAAATTCGGATAGAGGTCAACTCGTGATGTCCATCCATCATTATCAAGTGGTAAAAAGTATTACCACCCTTCTCATAGCAGAAGGGAAAAAATATTATTCTATGCCCTTAAGACTTGAACTAGCTTGAAGATCATGATTTTGTTACCTTACTATCAAGTGTTTACTGTATTGATGAATATGTATATTTCTTCTTCCTCTTGACATACTAAAATCAATTTCTCTATGTTTCATTTTGCAGGTAGAAGCTCCATCTGCATATGTTTGCGCAAATAGCAAGATATATGATGCCACTGAATGGTATATATGTCAGGTAAAGTATTTTTGCTCTTTTCTTTTCCTAGCATTCATCATGGATTCAAAGTGAGATTATCCAATAGGTCCAAAAACATCTATCATTGAGATTTATATTAAATTCGTGTGTATTTGGTGTTTCTTAGTCGTCAGGGGAATGTTTTGTGCTTCTGCATTAGAACCGAACTACATGAGACTGAAGAAGGGATCTTAAGCGTATAAATGTTAAACTACAGTTGCAGCTAAACAAAAATCAATACACCAAGCAACAAGAAGCCAAAAAAAAAAGAATTCTTCCCGTAATTTATCAGGCCAATGATCTAAATGGATGTTTGGATGTACCATGGGTGTCAAATGAGTTCATTGTGTTTTTAATGCCATTAATGTCTCTTTCTCCCTTGAACATTTTTATACCAAGTATGTGCATCTTAGAATTTCACTAACTGGCCTTCTTTTAGTTGTTATTTTGGGATGTGTTGACATTAAATTACCGTATTATTTTTTGGTGATTCATCCGCATGACACTATTTTCAATTGCTTTGTCAAGTGCGATGAACTGACCCAAATTGTCCACCCATGAATTATAGGTCCATTGGAATGCACCCCATATTCGAAAAATTGAAAACGCCATGGCTGAATATAAAACTTTAGCTGCTATAAATTATTGATTGCACCATTGGATACTGCTGTCGATAATCAGATGGATAATCTCAGTGTGTTGTATTTGGATTGGGAGATTTTTATTTCTTAAAGGGGATAAAATTATTGAAATTTTAGATAAAAACCATTACCTCTGTGGTCCCCTTTAATCAAGGGTAGTGGAAGGAAGGGTGGGTTGGGTGCCAACCATGGTTCGGTGAACCGGCCAGGTCACCGCATACCGGCTGGTTCGCAATGGTATTGTTTGTTTCCGATACCGAGACTCACTGGTATACTGGTGAGTTCCAGTATGCACATTAGTATCGGCTGGTTCTTAGAGAACCGGCTGATACCATGTCCGTATTGCCCGGTACAGTATTTAACCGGCCGATTCTCTCCAGAATCGGCCCGTTAATCTCATGCTCCAAAGCAAGAGCTCCTGGCAGAGGAAATGGAAATTAAGAAGAAAAAAAGGAAGGAGCTAACTCGGTTCTTACCTCAGATCCATCAGGTAGAAGTACTGAATGAAAAAATGATTGATAATTGGCGGTAAATCTTGTGCAAAAATGATGAAATGGAGGTGTAGATCGATTGAGCAATGAATTGAAGTTGTTTTCTGAAGCAAGAGTGTGAATGGGTCAGAGAAGAAAAGGAATTGGATTTAACATGTAAAAAGTTAGTTAGGGATTGCAATATTGAACATGAGATGGGAATTAAAGACAAGGAAATGGAAGTAATAAATTAGAGCTGACCTTTTTCTTGAATATTCCATATATATATATATGAGACCCAGAATTAAGGACACCAATTAGTATCCTAGCTATATACTTCCGAAGAGAGAGAGAGAGAGAGAGATTTTTTTGGTGGCCTTGGGGAAGTGAGGGTGAGAAAAAGAATACCTTTTGTAATGTGAATCCTTCATCTGGAATTTGCCAGTCAAACTAATTTATTTACCTTTTTTAAGAGAAATGAAAACTAAGTAATCCCACCCCCACTTTTTAAATAATTATAATAATGATACTAAGTACTTTTATTCATTAATTTAGTAAAAAGTATAATATTAAGTATTTCTAATAAAGACGACAATGTCTTATAATTCATTAATAGGTGATTGCTTGTGCTAAATGATCTTAAAAAATTCAATAAAATTCACCAAATATGTTGTAAAAGGTTGCATATCGGTGCATTTTAGTCATTATGTGCGAGGTTAAAAAAAAAAAACACAATTGCGATAACTAATTCAGTTACTTTACACTGATGCAGACCCGAGTCCGTTATACTGCAATTGCAAACCATAGTGCCAACCTTACCTTTTGCATTACTTGCACAAAGTGCCATCCTTGCACAAACTCGGCTTTCACCTTTAATTTAAATAGATCATGGTTACAGTTTCAGTTGGATCAAAACAATGGTCTATCACAGACAACTCCATTTGGTTTTAAATGAATATATCACTCTAGATGTATACTGGATTTTTGTTGCAGGGAATGAGATGTCCAGTCAATACTCACAAGCCAAGTTTCCATGTGAACACAAGTGTAACCTCAAAGCACAACAGCAAGGGAACAAGTTCAGGACAAAGAGGTGCTGGGATGCCATCTAACATGGAAGAGTGCATGACTGAAGAGGAACTCTTTGAGTGGTTACAGAATGCAGTTCAAGCAGGCGCGTTTGACAATTTTTCCAGTGGCACTGCAAGTGAGAGTCCATCTGCCCGGGCTGGAAATAGCTCCAGGACTGGTGGCAGCGGTAGCGGCAGTGGCAGTGGCAGTGGCAGCAAGAGAAAGAAAAAGGGAAAGAAACAATGGTGAACAGTCAGCATGTTAGCACACAATCTTGACTCACAACAGTACGGTAAACGACTAATAGGGCTGATAAAGAGGGGGTTCATAAACTTGGATGAAGGTCTTGGTCTTTGCAAATTTGAAGGCCTGTGGGAAATTTGACTCTAGTTGTACGCCAACATGGAAAACACTTAAGCTTGCATAATACACAACTTGTATAGCTCTTTTACCCTTTCTTTTTGTGCCCTTGTTTGAAAATATACTGTGGACCTTCATACCAAATTGAAATAGATTGCCAGGAAGGTATGGCAAATATTTTTCACAATGGAGTGACAATCATGAACTTGTTTATAATATTGCTTTAGGATTCTATCATGTTTGGGATAATTGGTAGAATCATGGAATGGAAGAAAATGCATTTTGACCTTGATGAGAAATTATTTTTGCCAGTCATTGGTGGTTCATGTGCAATCTTATACTGGACAGATTTTTTATTCAGCTGGCTGTCTATCAATATATGATGCCCATCCATCTCATGGTGCAGGTGCTTTATCTCTTTTGGCTGTCAATGGTGCAACTATATGTATATGTATATGTATATGTATATGCATATGCATATCTGACGAGATGAAAGCAATGGTGTAACTTAGGTTTTAGAATACTTGTCAAGATCATCAAAGAGTGCCATATGATAACCTAGTCACAATGTAAAATCTTCACTCAATGTCTTCTAATTTTTTTCAAGCCACACTCTGGATAATATAATACATTGATCACCTCAAAACATTGAAGACTTAAGCCTGGCCTGCTTTCAACAAAATAGTTGTTTTCATACAAAAATGGTACAATTATTATCCTAATGGTTGGTTGATCCAAAAATGTTCATTAGCAATCAAATCTGTTAACAGTGCAGGTTTGTAAGTCAATTAAATATTGTCTTCTAAGCATTTGAGAAAGAAACTTTAAAAATTAAAATTTTGCTTTGGAATGTGTTTGGTAAAAAAAAATCATCACTTTAAGTGATAGAAATTTTAGCTCACTAGAGCAAGTTAAAATTTCTAATTTTTAGAACTAAGTTATGAGTAGAGTTTTTATATTTTAGCTAACTGTTTGTTTTAGAAAATTTTATTCGTTGTTTTATAAAGGTATACTATTATCAAATATAACAACAGAATTGATATTCGTGCTTCACTAAAATATTTAAATATTTTACTCTTTTTTTTTTTTTATAAAATAAATTTACAAAAGAGTCTTCACACCATAAAATACATAATTCTTACATTTTTAATTTCATAATTCTCCTTCTCTTTAACATTTAACAAGTATAAAAAGTAAAGTTTACATGAATGAATAAAACATAGGGTTACACGTATAGTTTGTGATGCAGATAGTGTCATAAATTCATCCGATTGTTTACCGGAAATATTGGGCCACACATAAGGTTGTGAAGAATAATCCAAAGCTATTCCATTAGAAAACAATTGGATGAATTTATGACACTATCTGCATTACAAACTATACGTGTAACCCTATGCTTAGCCATCTCACCATGCAAACTAAATCAACCCAAATCACACCATCTTTGCACGTCCTAAATTTCATTTTTGTATATAATTAAGTACAAAGGTGTCACAATTACAAATAATATAAGATACTATAAGTGAACAAATTGACGGTAAACACAACAATAAAACATGTAGTATAGAATAATATAATGAAAACAACAATAATAAAATAAGTAGAATACTTCCAACATAACAAAAGAAATAGGGTAAATTACTCCGAACTCTCTTGAGGTTGGATTAATTACTCTCAAATTAAAGTTTTTGCAAAATTAATCTAACGCCCCTGTCAAACTAATGATAAATTAAACAAAATCATATCTAATATACAATTACAAAAGTATCCTCAAGTTATAATGATTTTGTGCAAAAATAACCTTAATTTCTAATCATTTGACCAAGACTAACATGTTATATATATATATATATATATATTATCCTTCAATGCGTGTGCACTCTCGCCACCAATGGTAGTTTTGGCATTTTAATTTTTTTTTATGTTAATTGACTTTAATAGAAACGACTGTCAATTAATGGCATGGGTACTCGGTGTAAATTCAACCAAACCTCAGGGGAGGTTGACCACCATATTTTAAAAACTTTAATCCGAAGGTAATTAGGCAAAACCTCAGGAGAGGTTAGAATAATTTACCTAAAGAAACATGATGATACCATAATTAAACGTAGAATGTTAATCACATTAACAAATATATAAATAACAAAGAATATAATGCTTTCAAAGAATGAACAACAGAAATGAACATTCAACAATAATACAAATAAAGGATAAATTACCCTGACCTCCCTTAAGATTTGTCCAAATTACCGGTGACTGAAACTATTGGTGAAAATATGGTCAATCTCCTTTGGGGTTTGTCCAAATTACTCTGACCACCCCTGATATCAGCTAATACTTTCTAAATGTCGAATTACCCTTCAATTAGGTAAAATGACTTAAATTACCTTATTTGTACCAAATGACTATTTCAACCAATTATATTTAGACAATACTACCCTCTCTATCTGTTTTTTTTTACTTGGTCAATTTTTCTCTCTCTTTGTTTTTTCTTTTATTTCTCAGATATATGATAATTGGGAACCCAGGTTATTTACGTCACTAAGCAGCTTGCTAACACTTGTCCTAATGATTTTGGATTTCGATCTGGAGGAAGAAGAGTAGCTTTTCCCAGGAATTAAAATTCTTGACTTGGCTTCTTTCTAGTGTAGCCAACAACATGTGGTTCTCGGGCCTTTTGTTCCCAACTGTAGATAAGAGCAAAGAATACTTTCGGTCAATAGCATTGTGGGCACCATTTTTTCTACAACATAATAGTGGAATCAATACTCTAAATGCTTATTCCTTTGAAAATAATTGGCTATGGAGATGAGCCGCCATGTGGATGGTCATTGCATGTGTGGTTGTCATTTGCTAATGTTCCTTGAGTGGAACGTTAATTGTGGTTGTCTTTCCAGTTCTATTCACTGCCATCTACAATTATAGTGAGCGAATTTGGGTCCATAGGTGGGCGATTTTCAAAAATAGTGCCAAGTGTTGAGATATTGGGTTAATAGTCAACGATCCTTGTAATTATCATTGTGTTCGTTCCTATTCTAAAGAGAATGTCATTGTACATTAGGTGTGGACAGATTCATTAGACATATAGCTTGATTGTAGGATCAATAACTAGCTTGATTGTAGGATCTATACTATTAATCTATCACTATATATGTACATGTAGAGGTTCATTGTAAATATATGAACTGTTGGCACCTAAACTTGGTGCCACTTGGCAGCCAAGGACAAGGTTATCGTTAAGGGGCTGACAAGGAGTCCATTCTTGGAAAAACTCTACTCTAAAGGCCAAGCAATTCTCGCAGGACTATCTTAAAGGAACAATTGACACATATATATATACAAATACCTAGTCACTTATATGACACACACACACACACACACACACACACACATATATATATATATATATATATACACGTGTCTATGTATATGCAATTTAATCTTACAAGTGGGACACAAGGAGTCTAAGATAACTTGGACTCTAAGTAGTTCAATGTACTGTGGGAGGGTCGACAAAGTGAAAACAGGAGGATAGTTGGATACTGTTGCGTATAGGTAAGGATGTTTGTAATCAAAATGCAGCTATGAAGCTTTACAAAATATACGTATACGTAATCTATGTATACACATGGATAGTTGGTTGAATAAGGACTCTTGCGAGTTTTGGCTACATTGGAAGACTCGGTTGAACATGGACTCTACTCAAATAAAGACTGCATGGGATGACTTTGGTTGAATATGGACTCTTGTAAAGAGAGGCTGATAGGCTGCTGAAGATATAGGACATCAGAATATGGATAATGTATTTTCTTTTGTTATTTAATTTTCTGCATTATCTTTTAATTTAGGATAAAGTACAATGATGTATTTCTCTTTACTATAAATAGAAGTAGAGAACTATGTATTAAGGGTTCCAAACAACCACAATTAAGTAATTGCATCACGTGCAATCTGTATTTCTCCCTCAATATTCTCCAGAATATTATTCTTTCTCTCACTTGATCTACATCTCCTTTAACTTTATTGCTCTCAGCCTTCTCTAATCTGTCTGTTAGTCTATTTCTCCCTTAATTTTTACCTCCCTCCTTGCTATCTCCCTCATTCTATCTCCCTCCTTGCTACGATTTAGTCTCGCAATTCTTTGTGCATGGTTAAAAGTCCTCTTAGTTGAGGCAAGGAAAGAACTCAATAGGGAGTTTCGTATTCTCTCTCCCTAGCTAATCGTCTGATCCAACACGACCTCCAAAGGAGATACTTGTGTTCGACTAACTGTTTACATCGAGCCGATACCACGACTCTAGCACGCTTGCAAGCAATCGACCTACTTGGCTTATCAATTTATAACTGAACATATTTTGGCACACTCGGTAGGATCCGAAAAGTGCTAAAGAATTGAGAATGTGTCACCCAAGCTAAGATCTGGATGGAACTCAACCACTGGTGATGACGAGCAAGAGGAAGAAATGCCTCAGCCTGTAGGAGATCCTTCAACCGATCCGTGAGACATGGTAGTCTTGATGGACGCCATGCACGAAATGTATGTCCAATTTGGTAAGGTTAGCACCAACTTAGGTCGACTGGACGAAAGGATCACCCAAACTGGTGCTTAAGTGAATGACCAAATAGATGAATTAATGAGGCAGTCGACTATTTATAGTCAATCAATCATCAGGGCTCCAATGCCCAAGAGTCTCCTCTCCTACCAAAGGCTTAGTAGACTGATCAGAAACTGAAGGTCGCAATATTACCTCTGCCTCAGCCTTCTGTGCAAAGCAATTTGTCGTCTAGTAGTTCTCAACCTGGTGACGTTGAAAACTAGCTATCGACCGATGCACAAATAGACGGCTGCCTAAGCAACATCAAGTACACCCTCGGAATGATCCCATAGGTCCAATTGGCCTTGGAGACAATCCCCACTGGGGAAGAAGACAAGACACCCCGATCGTACCTACACATAGGGGGCAGATAGAAAATAATCGGCCACTAAGGTGGCAAGAACATGAACAACCGATAAATCCAAATATTTTTGAAAACTGATTTAATGATATTTATCGAGCCTTAGGATTAAGAAGGACTAATCGACAGACCTTTAGGAAACTTTATCCTGAGGAATATGATTTATTATAGTATCCTACTGGATACAAGATCCCTAACTTCGCTACATTTAGTGGAGAAGGGAATTAGTTAACACTAGAGCACATCGGCTGCTTCACAATTCAATGTGGAGAGGCTAGTGCTAACCAAATGTGGAAATTAAGGTTGTTTCCCAGTTCTTTAATTGTTATACCTTTTACTTGGTATTCTAATTTGAGGTGAAATTCCGTAATAACTTGGCAGCAAATGGAAGAACTATTTCATACTCAGTTTTATCGACCAGAACCTGAGGTTACACTAACTGATTTTTTTAGGCTAAGTCAATTGCCCAGAGAAACAGTTGAGACTTTCATAACCAGGTTTAGGAAGGCCCGGCTAAAATGTCGAGTGATCCTCCCTGAAACAGAATATGCAAAGTTAGCCCTAAATAGTCTAGACATAGAACATAGAAAGAGGTTCGAGGGTATAGAATTCCATGACATATTCGAGTTGGCCAACAGGGCTACCCAATATGAGTCAATCCTTTTTGAGAAAAAATAGAGAAAAATTTCATCGAAGGGGACTTATTATAAAGATCCCAATTATAAGGTGTTCTTGGCGGACTAATAAAATTTCTGTCCATGCCTAATAAAATATTTGATCATCTATTAGCAGATAAACAGATCATTTTGCCCAAAAGGCATAAGATTCCATCGGCCGCTGAGCTGAAGGGAAAAGAATACTGTAAGTGCCATAATTCTTGGACCCATAGTATTAATGATTGTACGATGTTTTGTAATATTGTGCAGAAAGCAATCGTCGAAGCCACTCTGAAATTCTCGGAGAAACAGGTGGAAGTAATGGGGGTCAACAACAATCCTTTTCCTACAATTATTGTTAGCAATATGATCGGTCTAGCCCACAAGGCTGACGACAAGCAGATAGGAATGGTCGATGGTACGTTGTCAGACTCTTCGAGTCACAAGACAATCGAGGAACTCAAACATAAACTACGAGAGGCTCAATTGGATCTATTTGAATAGGGATGTTGTCCAAATTACAAGGCTATTGGTAGCGAGGGAATCAGACTCAGGGGGTAAGCCGCATATAGAAGCATACACGAAAGAATTATGTTTCCCCAAGATCGAGATGCTCAAACTATTGTAAATCGATCTGTCTTATAAAGAATCTAGCCAAAAGAAGAAGTCACCATACGTAGAGGGAGAGAAATCTTTGAGAAAAAGCCTCCCATTTATCATGACCCACCAAGATTCAATAAGGGGGTACCAGATTGACAGAAAATATGGATAAAGAAGGAAGACATCCACCCGGTGCCAAGAATGGTAAAACCACCCATGGTTCTCCACAACAGATGGACGAGGGTGACTCATCCTAAGTTCCCTAATAGCATGATGTCAAATGGAGCAATCACACGGGCCCAGAAGCGGAGAATGCAAAGCAAGAGAGTCGAGCTGAGAAGGAAGCAGGCCAACGACCAGGTGAGATAGGTTGACGGTCATAACCAAGAATCTGCTATATACATACCGGCGGATATGTCCTTGACCTGTGCTAATGAAGAATCCTCCCAGGAGGAATGTCATGCCCTGATTCTCAACTCCCAAGAACCGAGGGTGAATAGTGTTTTCACCTCATCGTCTCACTTCTCAATTTTACCATAAACCACTCTATTGTGAAAGCTTTCTGTATGTACACCATTATAGTGGCGTATACTCATCAATACCCCTCACAATGGGTTCCACATTTGATTTCACACAAAAAAATTACTAAATTCTAGAAATCAACTCCTTGCGTGATTGGAATTTGAATTTGAAATCTACACCATTGGATAGAGAATTAAAAACTACTTCAATTAAAAAAAAACCACACAATTCTGATCTAAAACAAAGAAGTTACGTCAAATCGAAGTTTGGACAGATTTCTGACTTTGCTGTGAATAATAACTTTGATTGTATGAAATTCTAGTTTCGATTGTGAGAAAATTTTGCACAATCAAAGTGCTTGCAAAAATTTCCGACCTTCGGGACTTTGGCACCCTGCATTATTTTGTACAATCGAAATAGGGGTTTCGCACATGCGAAATTACCCCTGCAGAGACCCCCAAAACTAGAATATTTCGCAAACAATTCGCATAATCAAAAAATGAATTTCTATCATGCAAAATGATCATTTCGCATATGCGAAATACCTTCTACAGAACCTCTAGTAACCTTGTACATAACCCATTTTGAGCCCAAATCTCAACAAAACAACCTCGGATCATTCACTCCTCATATAAATCATCTACAAATGATATACCATTATACACATACTCCAACTTATACATTTGAATCTCAAATCTTTCATAATCATAGATAATCCCTAGGTTCATAATGCACATAAAACTCACGTGAATATACCATCCTTACTTCCCAAAAGTCATTTCCATAAAACCCTACATATAAGAAATCAAATGGTCCTTTAAGCATACATTCATCAAGTCTCAAATGAAGGAAGCTATTATACATACAATTCTCAAAAATCTCTTTCCTACAGGTGTGGCACTTACATTTGGAGTTCATATATAATAGAAGAAATAATATAAAAATAACACTTCAACTATGGTCAACATGCCACAAGCAGGTATGGACTCCTATATACATATCAAAATATCAAAACTCAAAAGAACTCCAAAAGGTCCATCAAGTCAATCATGCCTCATCATCCATTGGTGCCTTATCTGAAAATAGTTTGAAAACATGGGGTGAGCACCACGATGGCTCAGTAGGAATGATCCACTCATCCCTACTCTAACTCGAGATTCATACGTGAATGCATATGAAATCACTATATGTCTACATGACAATTATCCATATTTTTTTACCAATAAACAATCATGTTTTATAAATCATGCGTGATGCTTCACATTCCAATGAATACGTACATATATCAAATTAAACAAGTCACAATTAATATATATATAACTCACGCCACATAAATCCAGAAGTCAATTCAATGGGGACTAGCTTATCAGTCCAATAATAAGGGTCTCTTCAGCACCCAAACTCTGCTTGCGTTTCTCGGTTTACTATTCCGACGGCTATACCATCCTCTTGGCCAAATTTTGGGTCTTTCACCCTAGGGATCTATATGCCCTTATCTTAATTCTTAATGTTGTCACGCCCCAAAAATCTCATTTGTCACATAGTGCACATTATCACATAATTGCACAAATCCACACATTGTAATACATTTGTCAAAACAATGCATTTTCTTTCCCACCTCAAGGTTGTTACAATGTCATTACACTCATCTCATGAAAATCATCATGCTTATATATTTTCCAAGAAAATCATATCTTTCATGCACAATTCTATATAAAAACTTAGATTTTCATATTCTCATCAATTGAACACAATTTCATCAAAATGTATTCATAGGCACAAGATCACATATGCAACATACATAAGCCCTAACTAACATGTTAAACATATATATATATATATATGCATGAATCACATTTATATATATATACAAAACCCCAAACTCAAGAAATCTCAACCTATTTTTCATGTCACAATTTTAAGGACCTATAGAATCAAAGGAAAGAAAGATTTCACACCCCTACCTCAAATCTCAAGCTTGAAAGCTAACTTTTAAAAATTGCAACCCTTTTAAATTCAAAAATTGGAGACTTTGTTCGGTTCAAACCGAAGCCCTCGGTGTCCCCTACACACTTCCCTTCTTCGGGAACTAGTCCAAAATCTAGAGAGAAGGGAGAGAGATGAAGTGGGAGAGTTAGAGAGAGTGTGATATTTGCAACTTATGAAATATCACAGACCTTAGGATATTTACCTCACTCTTAGGGGCGCAAAATGACCGATTTGCCCCCAAGCCACTTAACGTACCCTCCCTACCTCCGTTTTTTATTTCAAAAACTCAGTTGGCCTTGAAATCACTTTCTTAACACTCTAAAAATTTCATTTGGTCAAGAGCCAAAAATAAAATTTTTCAAATTTTCGGACCCACTTAACCTCATTCGGGGACTTCCGTTGACCAAAAAATTAAACTTTTTAAAAAGTTCTCAAAACTTTCTAAAACTATAAAACAACTCCCCAAACATATTTTTCGCATTCAAAATATGTTAAACATTACTTAAAGTGCACTTAAAGTAATAAATGATGAAAAAATGAAAATTGGCCAAAATTGGGCACGATCTCTACAAGGAAGGTCAGTCTAATCAAGATCCTAAACACACGGTGAAATACAGAATCAAATTTGGAAATTTCCCAGAAAAGGTGATGTGAAGTATGGCATTCGTTTTGCCAACCATTTTTTAAGCAAAACCTGATCAGCTATATGCCGTGACTGATCTTACTGAGCCTGACATAGATGACGCAGATAGAAGGCCATTCCAGATACTACATTGGTTAATAAGTTGCAGGTGTCAAAATAAAGCTCCATCATGGCTGATAAGGTGGTATTTGAAAGACCTCCAATGGCCATAACCCAACAGTTGAGGCCTTTGTATGTCAAAGTGTGAGTGGAAGGCCAGCCAGTCAACCGAGTACTGATCGATTATGGATCAGTGGTCAATGTTATCCCTTCAACGACTATGAGAGCATTGGGAAAAAAAATAGAAGATGTGTTCCCTATAGACGTCGCGATCAATGAATTTAATGGAGGTTCTACCAATACCAAAGGGATACTCCCTTTGGAAGTCACTATTGGGGGTCAATCTTCATTCACCGCTTTCTTTATTGTTAAGTCAACAACGACCTATAACTTGTTGCTGGGCCACGATTGGATTCACCCCAATATGTGTATCCCATCGTCATTACATCAGATGTTGATCCTATGGGATAGTGATGAAGTCAAGATAGTAGAGGCTGATAACAAGCCTTTTGTCACCAAAGTATATGCTGTTGAACTATACTATATAATGAGGCTTGTGTCCCGATTAAGTTCACTAGCACAGACAAGATGGTTCGATCTACTGCAGCTGTAATGGGGAGGGGGTTTGCAACTTTAGAGGTAAATGAGCTGTTGTATAAAGCACATCAGCCGATGTTAGAATTCCATTGGCCTGATTTTGATTTAGAAATAACAGTTAATGATGACAGACAAACCTAATAAAGATGTCGAAAGACGGCAAGTCTTCAAGGTCACCGGTGCTTGCTTAAAAACATATTTAGTAGAAAAGAGAATCGCCAAAGTAGAACAATTTTACTATGAACTATCGGCCAATATGGCTGAAATAGTCAAAATTGATGATGGTAAACTGTAAACTTGATTCAATCCAACTAGCAGATTTGGAATCAGCCGCGACAAAACTTGATGACCTTAAAGCAGAGGTTCAGGATCTTTTACTAGAAGTAAATTTGGGAACGTCCGACGATCCTCGGCCCACATACATTAGTGCCCTATTGGAGCCTAAATACCAGGCCGAGGTGATCGAGCTGTTAAAAGAATTTAAGGACTGTTTTGCCTGGAATTACGAAGAAATGCCCGATTTGTCAAGAGAGTTAGTGGAACACAAGTTACTAATCCGGGAGGGCTACAGACCAGATAAGCAGTCGCCCAGAAGAATGTCCCAAGAGGTGGTTGCCAAAGTCAAAAAAGAGATAGAAAGACTTCTGAAAGCAAACTTTATTCGAATAGCCAAGTATGTGGAGTGGATATCAAATGTGGTACTTGTAATCAAGAAGAACGAGAAGCTTAGGGTATGTATCGACTTTAGGATTCTGAACCTAACCACCCCAAAAGATGAGTATCCTATGCCAGTGGCCGACTAGTTGATAGACTTGGCCAACCAGTTGATAGACTTGGCTGCCAAAAATGAAATAATGTCTTTCATGGATGGCCACTCAGGCTACAATCAGATATACATAGCAGAAGCAAATTTAGTAAAAATGGTTTTTAAATCTCCAAGATTGATTGGCACGTTTGAATGGGTGGTCATGCCTTTTGGATTAAAGAATGTTGGGGTCACGTACCAGAGGACGATGAATGCCATATTCCATGACATGATAGGCTGATTTATGGAAGTTTATATAGATGATGTGGTAGTAAAGTCATTGGCCAAAAGGCAGTATCTGATACGTCTTAGGGCCTCATTCGAGAGAATACAGGCCCATAAATTGAAGATATATCCCATCAAATGTGCTTTTGGAGTGTCCGCATGAAACTTCCTGGGTTTCTTGATACATCAACGTGGTATAGAAGTCGATTAAAACAAAACCAAAGTGATCATGAATGCTATCGTGCCCAGCAACAAAAAATAGCTCCAAAGATTCATCGGCCAAGTAAACTTCCTAAGACGGTTCATCTCTAATTGAGTCGGGAAGATTCACACCTTTTCCCCTCTATTAAATCTAAAAGCCCAAGAGGATTTCGTGTGGGATGAAAAGCATCAGCGGGTGTTCGAAGGAATAAAGGAATACCAAGCCAACCCACCAGAAATAATACCTCCACGAAAGAAGTGGCCGATGAAGCTTTATTTATCAAAAGCTGAAGAATCAATTAGAAGTATGTTAGCTCAGGATAATGAAGTGGGTAAAGAACAAGCTATCTATTATCTAATCAAAGTCCTATCCCCGGTCGAGTGTAGATACACTTTGATTGAAAAATTATGTTTGGCCTTGTACTTTTTTGCTATAAAACTGAGAGTGTACATGCTACCAGTATTGGTTTACGTAATATGTCAGACCAACCTCATCAAGTACATGTTGTTGAGGCCTTTGATCACAGGCCGAATAGACAAATAGTCATTGGCCTTGATGGAGTTCAACTTTGTTTATGTCCCTCAGAAGTCAGTCAAAGGGAGGGCATTGGCCGAGTTTCTGGTAGACCATCCATCAACTGATATCGACCCATATGTTCCAAATGAGCTAGAGTCAGCAGCATTGTTCATGATGCCCTGGACATTAATGTTTGATGGATCTAGTACCAGTAACGGTGCTGGAGCTAGAGTAGTGATCATCTCCCTAAACGGAAGAAGGATAACCTTTTCCTTCTTGTTGGACTTTAAGTGCTTCAATAACCAAGCAGAATATGAGGCCATGAACATCAATCTAGAAATCCTATTAGAAATGTCAGTTAAAGATGTACACATAATAGGTGATTCGAACCAGGTCCTCAACCAAATATCCGAGGATTTTCGAAGCCTAGCTTGGCAGTTGAGGCCATTTCATTCGCTGGCTCTTTAATTGGTAGGATAGTTCGACTCTGTAAAACTAGAATATTGGCCAAGGGAATTCAATAAGGAGGCAAACGATCTAGCCTAGATCGCCTCAGGAGTGAGGGTTCCGGAAAGGTTGGCTGAAAGGCTAATTAGGGTATCACGGAGGAACTTTCCTTTGGCTGAAACACAGAATGCAACCATGGATGATACATTCTCAATAGATATCGACCCACTAGAAAATGATGACTAGAGACACCTTTTGGTCAATTTTTTAAAAAATCTAAATTGGCCGGTAGATAGAAGAATCAGAAGAAAGGCCATCAGGTATTTGTTACTAGCTGATATGTTATACAAGAAGAGTGCAGAAGATGGGCTCTTGCTCCAATGCATCAGTAAAATAGAATCCTTGAGAATTCTAGCTGAAGCCCATAAAGGTACTTATGGGGCCCATCAAGAAGGAATAAAAATGTGCTAGCTAATAAGAAGATACATGTATTATTGGCTAGGAGCTTTGAAAGACTGCATAGAGTATGCTAAAGTCTACAATACTTGTCAAAGGCATGGGCCGATCCAAAGGGTCCCAGCCCAGGAGATGCAACTGATTGTTAAACCATGGCCGTTCAGAGGATGGGCCATAGATCTCATTGGCAAAATCAACCCACCATCGGCAAGGGGACACCATTGGATCATTGTAGCTACAGATTATTTGACAAAATGGGTAGATACCGTAGCTTATCGATTAGTGGACTAGTGGGTGGTGATCGATTTTATCAAAAAACACATCTTCCATCGTTTCAACCTTCCAGAATCCATTGTGGCTGATAACAGAACTGTATTCAGAGCAATGGAGATGTTGGCCTATGGGGAAGAAATGAAGGTCAAGATGGTGACATCAATGCCTTACTATGCCCAAGGTAATGGTCGGGTTGAGGCTTCAAAAGATGTGCTCATTGGGATTATTGAAAGAATGATTGAAAAAAAGCCAAAGTTGTGGCATGAGTCGTTATCAGAGGCTCTTTGGGCTTATAGGAATTCTAAGAGGACAAGTATAGGTGTTACTCCTTATTTGTTAGCTTACATTTATGACGCCATTCTTTCTATAGAGTTAAATGTCCGATCAACTCGAGTTGCACTACATCAGAACTTAAAACTGGTTGATTACAAACCGCCATGCTAATTGAGTTGGAATATTTGGACGATATATGCTTGGATGCTCTGGATCATATCAGAGCTCACAAATGGAAAATGATGAAGGCCTATAACAAAAGAGTAAGGGCAAAGTCATTTGCTGAAGGTGACCTTGTATGGAAAATGATCTTACCAGTTGGGAAACATGATCAAACTTATGGTAAGTAGTCTCCAAATTGAGATAACCCTTATTTGGTACACCAGATTGTGAATAAAAGGGCGTATAGGTTAAAAGATTTGGATGGGAAAGTTCATCCCAGGCCGATCAATGGCATTTATCTAAAGGAATATTGGCCAATTATATTTGAGCGACTGGTAAAGGAGTCTGGTTGAGCCACTCAATCTATCTAAGAATAACAAGTAGCGGAATCTTAAGTGTAATATAGGTTTGCAAGTTATTTTTCTTTTGTTTTAGTTCTTTTGTTTTGTTTTGTTCAACTTGGAATTATTTTTGGCAATGTTCTGAGTATTAAGGAATGCATTTCATAAATAACCCAAAAGAAAGCCTTGTCTAGAATTCTTTAGTTACATAATTCATAAAAGCACTAAAAGTTTCAAAAAGGAAAAATGGTCCTTTTACATGGTATTAAATTTGGACTTCATGTTGTCCCAGAAAAGTCTATTCTGTTGTAGGGTAAGTTCAGCCAAGACCTTGTTCTTCTATAACTCTGGGAGCTCAGCCTTCAGGGCAATGTGTTGAGGAGCTAGCTAATCGGTCCTCTCCAACAAGGTATCAGCCTTTGAAGTGACATCAGCCCTGGCAGATTTAACCTGGGCAAGCTCTGCCTAAAGCCTCTGTCCTTCCTTTCCAAGTTCTTCATTTATTTGGTCAAGCTTACCAAATTCAGCTGCGATCTCCAGAATTCTAGCACCTAATGTCTTTTCGGCCTCATATTTTTCTTCAAACAGAGAAAGGGCATGAGTGGCCTTAGAGATAAAATCGACCATGGCAGGCAATTATACCTGCAAGGATGCTACTGCGGCCTGCATAACCAAGAAGAGATTCCCATGCAAATTGATGGTGGCTAACAAAGCAAAAATCTCAAGGGCCATGGAAGGAAGGTCCAAAAGGTCCCGTTCAAAGATTTTCTGAAGGGCCTTTTTTGCCTCTGCAAAAGTCTTGGCAGAAAGAGTCAGCACAGCGGGAGGATTAACACTGGTTGAGGAGTTATCCGTTGAGACTGAGGCAACCAGGGACTGAAGGTAATTCTTTATACCAGAGAAAGAACTATCAGCAAGCTAGGAAAAGTAGGATTGGACTTGTTTCTAAGAAGACGAAAGGGTCAGTAAGAGAATTGAAGAGTAATAAGAGGCATAAAAGAAACTTTGGGAAAAATGTACACACTTCTTTAACAGGAGTGGGGGACTCGGCCACGTTGCCTAAGGCTGAGGTTGTTGGTTGCGCCAACAAAGATGCTAAGGAAGGATTGGCGTCTTTAACTGATTTGCCACTCCTTTCCAAAGCTTTATGAGGGAGATCGACCTTTTTTGTGTCAGGGAGAGGCTGATGCTGAAGTTCGGCACTAGGATCAACCTACAGAAGTAATAGTAAGAAGAATAGTTCAAGCAAAGTCAATAAACTAGATAGAAGGAGAAAGTAGGAGACACATATGGAAGGGAACTCAACGCCTTCTTGCTTTTCTTCATAAGGGGCTCATCATCTAAACCTGATTTTGGGTTTAGAGTGGGGTTTGGGATAAGCTTGGTGCCCTTTAACGAGCCCTTGGCTGTAGTCTTATTTCTTTTGGGCTGAGACGAAAGAGAACGTTATGGTAGTTACAGGAGAAAGAAGTAAATAAATAAGGCTTGAAGGTTACCTTAGGAGGAAGAGGTTGTGGAGCCTTGACTGCGGATTGAGGTTGACTTTGAATTTCTTTGGTTTATGGGTCTACATCGATGGTAAGGTCGATTGGCTGGTCACTGATTGTGTGGCTAGAGGATTGGGCTGCAAAAGAAGATAGTTAGATTGAGTAAAATAGTCCAGGGTCAAGAGTCAAAACAAAGAACCAATTTTAAGGTACCTTGCTTGAACTTCGACCTGGTTCTGGTAGCTGTTGGGGCGCTAATGGTAAGAGACATGGCGGCACTCCTTGCAGAAGTTTTCCCCTCTTTCTTGGAAGAAGCAATCGGAGAAGAATCGTTCCCTTGAGAGTTAACGATTAGAAACTTGAAGGAATTAGTAAGACACATACAAATATCTTTGATGGTTGGGGAAAGCATCCCACATGGCAAGTGAAGAGAGTTGGTGGTAATCGACCAAAATAGAGAAGCAGAGCAGATGAGGTATTTGTCCTAAATCATGGGCATGGTGCTCAGTTAGATGGCCTCATAGATGTCACAAGCTTTCCATAGCTTCCCTTTTGTAACAAAAATGCGATCAACCCACACGTTCTAGTCAGAATTGATCGAATGCCAATTCTGGAGATAAAAGTTAGTAACAGGAGGTTCATTTATGGTCATCAGGCTCTGAAACATAAGGTGTTTCTTAGCCAATGGGTAGAAAGGAGAAATTACAGAGGGCATTTCCTCTACGAAGGCAGGACCGAGACCTTTGGTGCCATTGGGAAGATCGATGAGGACAACCAGGTAGAGTTGGCTAAGAGTAGTGGCGTTGATTGTCACCTCGGCCTATTTACCATTAGATGAGGGATCATCAGAGGGGAGCGCTAAGTCAGTGGATTTAGGAGCCATAGAGTCAGAAAGAGCAAAAGGAAGTATGTTTGTTTGCTTGAGGGTGATTACAGAGAGAAGAAGTTGAAGACTTGTGAAATGAAGGGAAAGTAGCTGAGCTTATATAATGGGTAATAAGGGTTCACGAGCTACTGAGGCAGTTTTAGTCCTTAATGACAAGCATGCAGCTAATAGAGATTACCAAGATTCCTTGAGTTAATGAGGGTAAAGCACTATTCAAAATTCAAAATTCCTTGTAATTCGCGCACAATAGAAGGAAAGGCTCATCCCAAGTATTTGAATTTGGGGGGCAGTTGTTGTCACCTAAACTTGGTGCCAATTGGTAGCTAAGGATAAGGTTATCGTTAAGGAGCTGGCAAGGAGTCCATCCTGGGAAACACTCTAAAGGTCGAGCAATTCTGGCGGGACTATCTTAAAGGAACAACCGATATATATATATATATATATATATATATATATATATCTATGTATATGCAATTTAATCTTATAAGTGGGACGCAAGGAGTCTAAGATAACTTGGACTCTAAGTAGTTCAATGTACTGTGGGAGGGCCGACAGAGTGAAAACAGGAGGCTAGTTGGATACCGTTGCATATGGGTAAGGATGTTTGTAATCAAATTACAGTTATGAAGTTATACAGAATATAAATATACGTAATCTGTGTATACACATGGATAGTTGGTTAAATAAGGACTTTTGCGAGTTTCAGCTACATTGGAAGATTTAGTTGAACATGGACTTTACTCAAATAAAGACTGCATGGGATGACTTTGGTTGAATATGGATTCTTGCAAAGAGAGGCTGATGGACTGCTGAAGATATAGGACATCGGAATATGGATAATGTATTTCCTTTTGTTATTTAATTTTTTGCATTATCCTTTAATTTATGATAAAGTACAGTGATGTATTTCTCTTTACTATAAATAAAAGTAGAGAACTCTGTATTAAGGTTTCCAAATAACCACAATTAAGTAATTGCATCACGTGCAATTTGTATTTCTCCCTCAATATTCTCTAGAATATTATTTTTTCTCTCACTCGATCTACATCTCCCTCAAGTTTCTTGCTCTCGACCTACTTTAATCTGTCTATTAATCTATTTCTCTCTTAATTTTTACCTCCCTCCTTGCTATCTCCCTCCTTCTATCTCCCCCCTTGCTATGATTCAGTCTCACAATTCTTTGCGTATGATTAAAAGTTCTCTTAGTTGAGGTAAGGAAAGAACTCAATAGGGAGTTTCATATTCTCTCTCTCTAGCCAATCGCCTGATCCAACACGACCTCTAAAGGAGATACTTGTGTTCGACCAATTGTCTACATGGAGCTGATACCACGACTCTAGCATGCCCGCAAGCAATCAACCTACTTGGTTGATCAATTTATAACCAAATATGAACATAAAAATATTCTTCTTGAAATCTAATTTTTCTGTTGGTATTAGATCCAGTTTCTAAAAGGTCCTATCTCTTTTTCGATCATGTCCTCCATTGACGTCACACTCAAAGCTTTGAAACCTGAATCATCATCATTGAATTCATGGAACACATCACCATGGAGAACTCAGAGTCTGAAGCATTTGGGACCAAATCTACTCCCATTATCATTCATATCCGAAGGGTCATCATTCAATGCAGGGATTAAACTCAATGAGACAAACTATGATATGTGGTCTCAAATCATGGAGATGCATATTGCTGAGAAGGAGAAACTCTCCTTTATTAGTTGTAATTCACAACCACTTACTGAGATGGATGATGGATATGAGAAGTGGTATGCAGATAATTAAAAGGTTAAGAGATAGTTGTTGTTGTCTATGTCCCCAGAAATTATGAAATGATACATTTGCTTACCCTCCATTCGAGATATTTAGAAATATGTTTCTAAAGCTTTTTATGATAGGGTAGATGAGTTATAGGATTTTGCCTTGAATCAAGGGGCTTTCTTTGCTAAACAGAATGGCTGAGCACTCTCTGTGTATTATGGAGAATTAACCAATTTTTTTAATAAGTTGGATCATCGTGATAAGGTGATCATAAAGAGTGATAAAGATGTTGAATTTTACCAAAAATCAGTTCAGCGACAAAGGGTGCATATTTTTCTTGCTGGATTAGATGGTGAATTAAAACAAATCTGTGGTGAAATTTTGAGAAATGACCCCATTCCCTAATTAGAGGAGTGTTATGCATTGGTCCGCCGTGAATATGTTCGATGTCCAACAATGAATGGAAAACCTAAAAATTCTAAAGCTTCAGCCATGGTGGCTCAAAACCGGTCTAACTAGAACTGGCCTCCTCAAAAATAGTAGGACCAAACAAGGTCTAGCCATCCTAAGACCACTAATGGTGTCGATAAATCCACCTATAAATGCACTCATTACGATCAAACTGGTCATACCAAAAGTCAATGCTTTGAACTTGTGGGGTATCCAGAATGGTGGGATCATAGCCATGATCCATGGAAGAGGAATTCTAAGAGGACTTCCACTGCTGCAGTTGTTGAAACAAAGACAAAGGATGATGCTACTAGAAAGGCCTCGACATTGGCCACAATTGCAGGTAATGGTGGTAAGTTTTTAAATATGTCTAAACTTGTTTCTAATAGTGCATGGATAATTTATTCCGTTGCTAGGAATCATATGACATTTAATTCTAAATAGGTCTCACCCCTTAAACTGTCCTCACAAAAGTTTGTTTCCATTGCCAATGGTACTTCAGCCCCGGTTATTGGGGAATGATCCTTGCCCCTCATTGATAATTTGATTTTAGATTCTGTTTTAGTTGTTCCATCTTTGGATTATAACCTTTTGTCAATTTCTCAAATAAGCCTTACCTTATTTTGTGTTGTAATTTTTTGGCCTGAATTTTGTGTGTTTGAGGACATCCAACAAACAAGGCAGATGATTGGTTGTGGTATTAGATGAAGGAAGCTGTATTACTTGGACTTAATGTCAAAGAGTTCGGATAAGTTGCGTCAATCTTTGATAGTGGATGGCTCTAAGGGGGAGAAGACGAAATCTGACATCTGGTTATGATATCAACGTTTGGGGCATGTTTCCTTTAGTTACCTGAAGAAATTATTGGTCATACATTCTAATGTTTGGGGTCCATCCAAAGTCACTACCTTGGAAGCACATAGAACTATTCATCAAATTACTTGTTCCAATACACCCCAACAAAACGTGGTGGCCAAGCAGAAAAATCATCACTTGTTAGAGGTTGTTCGTGCCTGGTTGATAGAAGCTCATATGCCATTATCCTATTGGGGAAAAGCACTTACCTCTGCGGCGTATTTAATCAGCTGGGTACCCTCCAACACTATTGATTTCTAGACACCATCCTAAGCTCTCGCTGAAGCGGTTGTTACACCAACCATTCCAAACTTACCTCCTTATGACTTTGGTTGTGTAGCATTTGTACACCTCCAGAAGCATCAGTGTAACAAGTTGACTCCTTGAGCGATGCGATGTGTCTTTCTAGGGTACACTACTCATCAAAAGCGGTACTAATGTTATCATCCTCTAACTCAACGAATGTCTTTTACATTGGATGTAGTTTTTCATGAAGACTCGATGTACTTTTCCTCTAAGCCTGAACTTCAGGGGGAGTACCAGGAAGAAGTTCAGACTCTAAACTATGATGTTCACATCTCTGAAGTAGGAGAACTCCTTGAACCTCGTAACCAGAATATGGGTGAATTTTTCTTGAGTGGTATAACTTTAGACCAAAGTGGTGATTGACACCCATAAATTGAAGTTGTGGCTCCACCTCTGTCCGAGTCCCTCACACTACAGACAACTGATACACCAAACCAATCGCTTGCTGAGGATGTTCCAGATTTAGTGTCTGAACCATCTAGAAAATAGCTACCACAGTGTCACACTAGAGGTATCCCTAAACCCACATATGAACCCAAACCTTCTAGTAAAGTTAAATATCCCATGAGTCATTATATGTCTAACTATCATTTATCAAAATCAAATCAATCATTTGTAAATCAATTATCTACTGTATCCATTCCTAATAGTGTGCAGGAAGCCTTAGTTGACCCAAGGTGGAAAGTCGCTATGAATGAGGAGATGAAATCCTTGCAGAAAAATTAAACTTGGGAACTTGTTAACCATCCACCAGGAAAGAAGCCAGTTGGATGTTAATGGATTTATACTATGAATTACAAAGTAGATGGTACAATTGAAGACGTTAAAGCAAGACTGGTAGCAAAATGGTACACCTAAACCTATGGGATAGATTATACAAAGACATTTGCACCTGTAGCTAAAATCAACACAGCTCAAGTCTTGTTGTCTCTAACTGCAAACTTGAATTAGTCATTACAAAAGTTTGATGTGAAGAATATATGCCTTTCTACATGGTGAATTATCTGAAGAAGTCTACATGGATCTCCCACCAGGATGTATGATACCAGAAATACATAGTCGGAAGGTGTGTAGATTAATGAAATCGTTGTATGGGTTGAAACAATCTCTAAGAGCGTGGTTCGGAAGGTTTACAAGGTCTATGAGAGCCTTTGGTTACCTTCAAAGTAATTTAGACCACACTTTATTTTTGAAAAAACAACAGGATAAGATCATTGCACTTACTGTATATATGGATGACATGGTGGTTACAGGAAATGATCTTGAAGAAAGGAAGGCACTACAAAGTTACTTATCGAGAGAATTCAAAATGAAAGACCTCGGTCTCTTGAAATTTTTTCTTGGGATCGAAATGTCTTGATCTAATAAAGGGATCTTTCTTTCTCAAAGAAAATATGCCTTAGATTTGTTACAGGAAATTGGTATGTTAGCGTGTCAACCAGTTGATACACCAATGGAAGAAAGATTGAAGTTATGTGTTGAGTCTAATCAGGTACCAGTTGATAAAGGGAGATACTAGAGACTCATAGGAAGATTGATGTACTTAGCACACACCAGGTCGGACCTTACCTATGTATTAAGTATTGTCAGCCAATTTATGCATAATCTTGGAGAGCAACAAATGAATGTAGTTATGTACATTTTGAGGTATCTAAAGTCTGCTCCTAGAAAGGGAATTTTATTCACTAAAAATCTAGATTATCAAAGCGTGGATGCATATACTAACGCTGACTGGGCTGGAGCAATAGATGACAGGCGATCTACTTCAAGTTATTTGACCTTTGTAGGTTGTAATCTCGTTATATGGAGAAGTAAAAAAGAATGTTGTTGCACGTTCAAGTGCAGAAGCTGAATTTAGAGGTATGGCACTTAAAGTTTATGAAGCATTATGGCTAAGACTTCTCTTGAGGGATTTGGGCTATCCGCCTAGTCAACCAATTTGACTATATTATGACAATAAAGCAGCATGTGATATTGCCCATAATCTAGTTCAATATGATCATACAAAGCATATGGAGGTAGACAGATTCTTTATTAAGGAGAAGTTGGATGAGAAAATTGTGGAGTTGCCTAAGATTTAATCAGAGGATCAGTTGGCTGATATCCTCATCAAAGTGGTTTCAAATCGAGTGTTCTCAATTTTGAGCAAGTTGGGCATGTGTGAAATCTATGCACCAACTTGAGGGGGGAATGTTGAGATATTGGGTTAATAGTCAATGATCCTTGTAATTATCCTTGAGTTCTTTCCTATTCTAGAGACAATGTAGTTGTACATTAGGTGTGATCAGATTCATTAGACATGTAGCTTGATTGTAGGATCAATAGCTAGCTTGATTGTAGGATATATACTATTGATCCATCACTGTATATGTACCTTTACAGGTTCATTGTAAATATATGAATATAACATTATTCCTCTTGAAATCTGATTTTCATGTCCAAGTCTTAGAAGTCGACACCCAT
Organism: Cornus controversa; assembly: GCA_026545225.1. Classification (NCBI taxonomy): domain Eukaryota; kingdom Viridiplantae; phylum Streptophyta; class Magnoliopsida; order Cornales; family Cornaceae; genus Cornus; species Cornus controversa. Next base: position 7,293,352 of record CM048849.1, on the reverse strand, counting down.
CAAGAATCCCAGAGACTCATGGATGAAATTTAGCTTGAGGAGAGGGGTGGGAATCTTACTATCGTATTGAGGGTACCCATGCCACCAACTGTTAGTACCTTTTTTTTAACTGAAGAGCACATAGAATTAAATTGCCTCTCTCTAAAAGTAGCCTTTCTCTCTCTCTAATTTGGTAAGGTTTTAGGTTCAAGAGAGAGAGAGGGAGAGAAATGAGTTAGGGTTTGTGGTGATTTGGTAGGGTTTCAAGTATGAAGTGAACGAGAGAGAGAGAGGGGGGGGGGGTGAATTGATCAAATGTAAACAAAAACTAACTTTAGCGTCTTTAAGATTAAGAGGCTATACAGGTAAATTGGTTTTTTTTTTTTGATGATGTTAGCATACACATCGGCCTTTAAGGCAAGATGGTAATTTAACAGGTGGTTAACTAGGGTGTCGAAGTTATTTTGCCAATAGTTTCATCCGCAGGTAATTTGGACAAACTTTGGGGGAGATCTGGGTAATTCATCTTACAATAAAATGAATTAAATAGAAAAATATGCTATTATGTAAATTTATAATTGATAATGTAAAAGAGCTAGGCATAAAATAATAAGATAAAGAAAATGACAATAATAAAATAAGTTAGAAAAATCGGTTTGGATAATAAGAGACATGCTAGGCATTGTCCTAAAGTCATATGGCCTTCTTATGTGCAGATGTTAATGAACCTGTATGACACACAATCTATATCTACCAATGGTCGTCTTCATACACGTTCAAAGGAATATCGGGAGTACCAGTTTTGTGTCAAAATTACTCCCAAAATGATATGTGAAGTAGTGAAATATATCTAATAGGATTAGAGCCTAAATGACGGGAGAGTTTTTTTTCCTAAAAATCAGTGCACATTAGAAAATGGTGAAGACCTCTTTTTATAAAGTTTGGACTTTGAAATTGTAATCGTTTTATTATCATAATTATAGAATTAAAATAAAATAATAAAATCATTATTAATCATATTTATTAAATATCAACAACAACTTCTCGTTTCGAATCTTATGCCTACTAGTTTTAAGAAAAAAGACAAATCAGTGACCTTCACCGAAACATTTACGTATTAGATAACTTATAATTTATGAAAGGAAAAGTTATGACATAAATATTTACATATTTGACTCTAATTTATGTAAGAAAAAATGTATGTAGTTTTCTCACGTGATATTTTGTAGCTCGATTTAGCATAAATTCATGATGATAGTTGAAAAAACTTTGCAATCTGATTCGGCGCCGTGTTCCGATGCTCAAGTCAGAAATCGAAAAGGATACGAAAGAAGAATAATAAATGCTCTAGTAATTGTTTTAGTAAGAAGATATTCATATATGAGTAGTTAACCCTTATTTGTGGAGGCACCATTGTCGTAGCCAAATTAGACTCTCCCATCCATTCCACTATTTTATCCTCTGATCAGTTTAAGTCACACCCCATAATCCTGACCACCGGGACTCCCCCGGTCTGAGCCCAAATCCCGGGTAGTGAGGTGTCATGATCGCCTGATCGTCACTCCCCGACCCGGACAACCATGGCAAACTACCATTATCACCCTCGGTTCCAACTCAGACCACTGAGATCATTACATACAACGGAATTGTTTGCATTTATCAATACATCTATCCCTCACCGGATATATCACAATAATCAACAATCTAAGTTATCATTTCATAAATCAGCAGAAACATTCTTTATACCATTATTACCATACATACATAGCAATTCAAATCCACTATGGATACCTTCTAATGAAAACATGCTTACATAAGTCTCATTGGATTACACAGTCCCTATTTTTTTTTATTGATCGAAGTGCACCTTTTGATCATGCAAAACACATTTTGATTGTGCGAAATGGGAGTTTTGATTGATCGAAACTTTCACTTGATCGAAGTACTATCGAAACTCCACTGGAATTGGACTACTTCTATCAAAATTTTCTCGATACATAGCCAATTAATCGAAGTCTTTCGATTGATCGAAACAGGGGTTTCAATTGATCAAAATCCCTCAAAATTGTTTCTCAGCATAATTTTATAAGTGTCAATTTTCACACTTCAATCCCCATTCTCATCATACACACTCCTCATTTTACCAATTCAACAACACAAACATTCTCACAAGTTTATACATGTAAAAATGAACATAAATGAAGAATCATCATTTAAATTATCTAGCATTTATCATGCTCAAAACCATGCTTATAATATATGAAATCATAAGATATAAACAATGCATGTTCTCAAAACATAAATGGGCTTTACATGTTCACCACATGCATAGTCCACAATCTGAACATGCATTCAAATAAAATATTTTAAGTCTTTAAATGAACCAATACCGCTCCATGCCAACTCACTGTTGGGGAGATGCAACGTGATATGCATAACTCCATTATGCTCTCCACACATCCATTGGGTTCTAGTTTTACGGGCCGCCCAATCCCACCTAACTGAGTTTCCAAAAGTGATTTACCTCATCGTAGGACTTCATTTTAGGGAGTATCCTCTTCCATTTAGTCTAGAGCCCCAATTAAGGATCACTCCACAGGGTTCCTTCCCAGGATTGCCCCACATGGCTCCAAACAGAATACTATGCCACTCATCAAAAGGGCTCACCATCTAATTAAGCTCACCACCCTCATCGTGCCAATGAAGATGAATCCCATATATTAATGATAATGTGCACATATAATTTGAAGTAATGTAATACTAATTGTTATACTTGCACATTTTCCAAATAAACATCACATACTTCCAAATTGAACATATTTCACACATTACACATTTCATATCACTTATATAGATAATTAATCATGCTTCACATTCAAACATGCTTTCAAGACATTTTATCAAGCACATAAGTGTCACCTTCACATATACACATGAATATAGATAATTCTTTCATAATTCAATTACAACATGCTTATATAATCATAAGGAAATTATAAACATATAATCATATCATTAACATTGATAATTCACTAAGTAATACAATCTATCATGTTTTAACCTTGAAAGACATCTAATTATATCCACATAACCAATTCGTTGCCATAAACAACTAATATACTTACAAAAATCCCAGATTCTATTAGTTAGGCATTCCTACTTCAATTTGGAAGAGCTTCCAAATAATTCTCCCAAATTTCTCTCTAAAATCAACTTTCACCAAATTCGATTTCAAATGGATCAGACTCGAGTCCTCAATGCATAGACCAACTCTTCCTTCTTTGGCGCCTTCCAATTATTGCCCCAAGCCTCTCAAATTCAATGAAGAAGGGAAGAAGGAGATGTACATTTATATGTGTATTTATATTGCTCTCTCATGGCTAATGAAGAATGAGAGAATGAATTACTGAATTCTCTTCTTTTTTATTTATAAACCCAGCTCTCATATTTACAAAAATGCCACTAGCCTTTCACTAAACCTTCCCGGTCTCCGTTTTCACTTTCGATAACTCCTATGGACCCGAAATCGATTCTATAGTGCATAAAATATTTTATTTAAGTTACTCTCCAAATTTGATGCCATTCCAACACTTTCATATTTTTCAGGCCTTCGGGACCCGTGTCCCGGGTCCACCTGACCTGAAAAACTCAACTTTTGCCAAATGCTCCCAAAACTTCCTAGAACCCTTATATAATTCCCCCAAACATGTATTTTACATTTAAAACACATATATAATCATTTAAACAATAATATGACAATAAATAAAAATAAAAGAAAACCAGCCAAAAATGGTCACGGTTCTTACAGTTTAATTCTTTGAATTTGAATCACCTACCTCATTATACCCATCTGGTAGGATTACATCATCCGATTTCTTTGAATTTGATCATCTTATGTTATTATCACCCATTTGACTCTTTGAATTGCCCAATCTTTATCATTTTTCCTCACTAGTTGCCCCCCATTTCGGAGTGTTTCTTGTCGAATCACCGGAATGTCAGATTTATTTTTTCTTGGATATTCTATAGTAGTAGACATTTGGAATTGTAAATACAGTAGAAGTCTAATCTATCTCATATCAACCAGATCTCAATCTCTTAAAATCACGTACTTGGATGACTTATCACATCAAAAGTCATAAATCAATTTTATTTATTTATTTATTTTTATCTTTAGGCCTGAGCTATTTTAGACAACAGATTGACACCTTTTTTTCCGCTCAGGCTATGTTGAGCTCTCTTTTTTTGAGGCCGATAACTTCTACTATAGATGGAAGTTTTAGATGAAACTAATTCCCATAAAAAGAAGATGTCAAGAGCTTTAATTTGAGTACCAATATCACTATTTTTTTACTTAATGAAAAAGTTACAAATTTTTGAAGTTTAAAAAAAATAAAGAAATTGTGTGTGTGTGTGTGTGCACCTTACGGCCTGGTCCTATGTGGTTACTCAATGGATTAGTTTGTCAAGTTAGACAATGCCTTGCCCTATAATGTTTAGTACTTGATATTATGAGAAAGACGGAAAAAAAAAAACAATACTAATTGGATTAAAGTAAAGCAACATCTAAGATCAATGACTAGTTTGCAATATATCAAAAACCCCAGTCCTACCTCACTAATTGTCAGGCCACAAGGCCTATCCCAATTCGTATAAATGAGGATCGGACCATCAGGTTCGATCCCACTAGATTCAGAAACCAAGCTTGGTCCTATTTGACATGAAAGGACCGTGTTTCATTGCCTGGTCCTATCCAATTTGAAGAGACCAGGCAATTAAACTTGGTCCTATCAATTCTGGATAGTGGGGACCAGTCAATGACTGGGATCTATCTTGCAAAGAGACCAGGGCCTAGTCTCGCTGAATCATTGAGGATTGGTTATTGCTTATCCGACTTGATTTGCCTAATGATCAGGTTGTGGCCTGGTCTCATTAGTACCATGGGGACTGGCTACTAATGATCCCACATGATTTGCTACGGAACTAGGCATGGTCCCATCTTAGCTATTTCATAACTACCAAGTTGCACGCAATTGATATCTCAAGTTACAAGCATATTTTTTTTAAGGTCTCACCCTTTCTTTCTTAATTTTTTTTACCTTAAGGCCTGAGTTGTTTTAGGCAACATCTTGACACCTTCTTCTTCTTTTTCGCTTAGGCTATGCTGATCTCTTTTTTTTTTTATGACTTCGCTTAAACATTTAATGAGAGGGAAACACATGTAGTAAGGTCACGGCTTATTCGACCCTTTAATAAGACAAGTGTTCTACCTTTTATCAACAAATATGCTCTTCCAAAGTGTCCGACTCACCCTTTGATGAGAGAAGATCTTTTGCTTAAACCTGTCCATGGATCAAATTTTGATCTGAATATGATAATTTGTTAACTAAATAAACTGAATATGGATTATTGTCGACCTGTCTGATTATAATCCGATTCGATATAATATAATATATAATATACTATAGATATATTATCTAATGTTATTGAAGTTTTTGGAAAAAAAAACTCTGTATTCTTATTATGATTCTCACATGAATAAAATACACCAGTATTTAACCTAGAAAACTTCCTAAAAATAACTAACTAAAATCATGATTTAGAATAGAGAAATCTCTCATAAAACCAGGGAATACAATCGGGAACTACCCGATTCCCACTAAGAAAGGAAATAAACTAAACTAAACAATATAACAAAATGTTACAAAAAAAAAAAATAGCTATAAGTATCAGCTATAAAGTGTCTAAATATAGAAATATAATTACACACTCCCCCTTAAGCTGGGTTATAAATGTTGATCATACGTAGCTTGCTACTCAAGTCTTCAAAAATGGATCTTAGAAGAGCTTTAGTGAGAATATCAACTATTTGAAGCCCTGGTGGAGTATAAATCAGATTGATTGATCCTTCCTCAACCTTCTCCTTGATGAAATGATGATCTATCTCCACATGCTTTGTTCAGTCATGGTGGACAGGATTCTTGGCAATACTTATGGCTATTTGGTTGTCATAAAACATCTTCATAGGTTTTTTTAATGGAATCTTTAACTCCACTAGTAACCTTTTTAACCATATTCCTTCATAGATTCCATGCGCCATAGTTGTAAACTCTGCCTCTGCACTACTCCGTGCTATAATGGATTGTTTCTTACTTTGCCAAGTAACTATGTTTCTCCACACATAAGTGCAATAACCTGAAGTTGATCTTCGGCCTGTAACAGATACATCATAGTCTGCATCAGTGAAAATTTCAATATCCCTTTTTGCTGTCCTCTTGAAATATAAACCTTTGCTTGGTGTCATCTTGAGATATCTTAGTATTCGATACACAACTTCCAAGTGTTCCCCGGTTGGACATTTATGAACTGGCTCACTACACTGACTGAGAAATCAATGTTAGGTGTTATATGGGAGAGATAAATCCATTTTCCCACAAGACGCTGGTATCTTTTTTTTTTGGAAGGTTAAACAATGTATATAAAAATGTAAGTAAGTAATTACAAAGCCCATTCAATGGGAATGACTAAGCCCAAGTACTAATTCAAATAACAAATTATAACGGCTATAAGATTTGTATCCGATTGCCACAAGAGATTTCAACTCTCCAACTCCTATAAGAGGGATTGGTAGATCAATTAGGAGGCTGAGGAGGAGGACGTAGGAAAAAATTTGGTAATTCCCAAGCTTTGTGTGCTCTACTTGAAGCTGAGCAAAACTTCAGGGAAAGGGGGAAACAATCGCTCTCTGATACAATTGGCGATTTGTGCTCGGATCAAGCTTTCAAGTCCTTTTTGCCTTCAACTTGTCTTTTGTTCTTCTCTCGATTTAGATGTGGTAAATGGATACTGAAAAAGCCAGTTTATTAATGGAGTTACCGTAAATTTTTGCTTCCAATGATGGCTTGCCCATGAAATAAGAGTATCCCAATTCACAGAATTTATATGAAACCCACACTGTGTTTGAATAAATACCCAAATTGGCTTTGAAAATGAACATTTGAAGAACAAGTGATCTACTAATTTAGTAGATGACTTGCATAAAGGGCACATATTTGGAATATTGAGATAGGTAGTCCTATCTAAGCTGGGCAATTTCTTAAGGATGCCAAGCCAAAGGGTGAACTTATGTTTTGGGATGAACATTGAATTCTATACCAAGTGAGTCCAAGCAGCAGGATCATATCGTGGATAAATGAATGGCATGGTAAGCTTCAAAGAGAATTCATTGCTTGAAGAAGGTAACCAAATATATGAGTCAGAAGTGAGAGTTGGGGAAGGGGCATTGTGGAGCTCAGGAATCAAGGTTAAAATATAAGGAGGAAATGTCCAAGCAAAATTTGAAATAAAGGAATTCGGAGTGGCATTGTTTGGAACTTCAAAATCTGTAATCTCATGATCTAGAAATCTGGAACAAAGAGGTGAATTGCTTAGCCAATTATCATGGCAAAATGAAATATTGTTACCATTGCCCACTTTGATCCTTATAAGAGGTTTGATAAGTGCTTTGAGCTACAACAACTTCCTCCGGTCCTAAGATCCCATACGCATCTTCCTCTAATTAGGTACTCTCTTGTCCATTGTGCCTAAGAACTTTGACTATTGTTTGAGATCACATACCATAAATTCTTTAACACAACAACTTTGTTGAGAAGCTCAATGTTTGAAATACCCAATCCCCCTATATGCTTAGGTTTGCATACTGAGTGCCAAGCTACTTTGGCCTTTTTGCTTTGAATGTTTGAACTAGACCATAGAAAATTCCTGCACACCTTGTTAATATCAGTTAGTACTGATTTTGGAAGTACAAACAAGGAAGCCCAATACAATTGAGAACTGATCAAAATAGACTTAATAAGTTATAATTTTCCCCCATAGGACAAAAACCTGCTTGTTCAATGATCCACCCTCCTACTTATCTTGTGAACCAACACCTTGCAGTCCACTACCTTAAGTCTTGTAGAGATCAGAGGGGCCTCTAAATGCTTAAATGGGAGGCTCCCTTTATTAAATCCTAGTAGGTTGCTGATTAGTTGCTCAATGGGGGGATCAACACCAGTTAAGAAGAATGAACTTTTTGAATAGTTGATTGAAATACTAGAGAGATGAGAAAAAATGTCCAATGCATTCTTTAGAACTTTAATAGAGTTAAGATTGCTATATGAGAGAACTAGAAGGTTATCAGGAAGACGCTGGTATCTTTATTTATTTACTGGGACACTTCCTTCCTTTGTTCCCAATTTGATTATGTGATCCATGGGTGTGTTGGCAGGCTTGCATTCGAGCATCCCTGTCTCCTTTAGTAAATCAAGGACATACTTTCGTTGAGAGACTGCAATACCCTTCTTTAACCTAGCAATTTCCATCCCAAAGAAGTATTTAAGATTTTCCAAATCTTTGAGTTCAAACTCTTTGGCAAGAAAATTCTTAAGTTTGCATAGTTCTTCCTTATGATCTCCTGTCATAATAATATCATCTACATATATAATAATAATGGCCATCTTTGCCTCAAGAAAGTGTTTAACAAACAATGTGTGGTCAAACTGACATTAAGAGTATCCATACTTTTTAACAGCTTCTATAAATCTATCAAACCACGCCCGCAGAGAATATTTGAGGCCATACAAGGATTTCTTGAGCTTGCAAACTTTATTAATATTTGATCTTGTCTCAAGACTTCAAAGAGTTTCCATGTACACTTCTTTTTCCTAGTCACCATTTAGAAATGCATTTTTGACATCTCGGTTGTGAAGAACCCAATCTAGATTAACAGGCAATGATAACAACACTCGGATAATATTTAGTTTGGCGACTGGAGCAAATGTCTCTTGATAGTCAACTTCATAGGATTGAGTAAACCCCTTTGTGACCAACTGAGCCTTGAACCTGTCCACACTCCCATCTGCCTTGTACTTTACTATGAATATCCATTTGCACCTAATTAGATTTTTTTCTTTGGGTAAATCCTTGATTTCCCAAGTCCCATTCTTTTCTAGAGCTCAAATTTCTTCTCCAACAATAACCTTATATTCAGGAATTTGAATAGCTTCCTAGATGTTGCCAGGGATCCGAATATCTGTAAGGCTGGTGGCAAAGGCACGAAAAATAGGTGATAACCCATCATAAGATAGAAAATTATAGATCAGATGATTTGTAAAAGATCATACTCATTTCCTCTTGGTAATTAGCAGATTAGTATCATTATTTTGTAACTCATTACGGATAGTATCAGAATTAGTGTTACCTGGAGGGATTTCACTTGAATTTAAATTCGGTTAAGCCTCATGGTCTTGCTCAGGGTGTGTTCTTTCCTCTATTCCTTTTGAGTCTTCTTCTTCTTCCTTGAGTAGACAATGAACTCACTGTTCTTAGCAGGTTGTGGCTGAATGAGATGGGAATGAGTACTAGGGGATTAAGCTATGGTGTCTAAGGACCCAATGATTGGATTATGAGATATTTGGGACTCAGGAATAGGAATTTGAGTCTCAAGTGTTTGGGAACTCTTCATTTCCCAAAACTAATATTCTTGAGTAGTATGCTTCCCATGAATATCATATTTGGGGTAGTAAAACTAATTTTTTAAAAATGTTATATCCATGGAGCTATAGAATTTTCTAGTTATTGGGGAGTAACATTTGTAACCTTTTTGGTTTGGTGAATACCCAACAAATATACACTTTATTGATCGAGGATCAAGTTTACTTCAGTGTTGTTGATGAATGTGAACAACTATAGAGCATCCAAATATTTTTGGAGGAGTGGTAGATAGAAGTCGAGTACTTGGATAAGATTTAAAAATGATTTGACAGGGTGTTCAAAACTTGAGGACACGAAAAGGTATTCGATTAATGACATATGTTGTAGTAAGTACAACTTCTCCCTAGAAGAATTTTGGAACATTGGTGGAGAACATAATAGACCTAGCAATTGCTAACAAATGCCTATTTTTTCTCTTAGCAATTCCATTTTGTTGGGGATGTCAATGCAAGAACTTTGGTGAACAATACCTTCTTTTAAGAGAAAATTTCCCAAAATGGAGTTAAAATATTCTCTAGCATTGTTTGTTTTTAACACTTGAATTTTTGTATGAAATTGGGTTTGAATCATGTTATTGAAAGTTTTAAAAATTTGACCCACTTCAGATTTCTCCTTCATCATAAATATCTAAGTAATTTTAGTATGATCATCCACAAATGAAGCAAACCATCTGGAACCTATCGCATTTTTTATTCTAGAGGGCCCCAAATATCACTATGAATCATAGAAAAAAGGATGAGATGATTTATATGATTGAATAGGATAAGGATTGCGAATATATTTTGATAATTGGAAAATCTCACATTGAAACACTTTAGAAACTTTATTGAATCATATAAATCATTATATGTTTAAGATACAAAAAACTGGGATGACCTAATCGATAGTGCCACAACATAATAGCATTATCATTATTTGAACTGGAAACTGAAAGAGAATGTTTCTTACACATTGCCTTTTGAGGTTGTCCTCCAGGATAATTGCTGACCTTGAGAATATAGTCCTGAACACACCTCAGCACTGCCAATTATCTTCCCCGAATCCAAATCCTAAAATTCACAATGGTTTAGGAAAAATTTAGTAACACAATTTTTTCATGAGTGAGCTTACTAACTGACAACAAATTGCAATCCAAATTTGGAATAAAGAGTACTGAATGAAGAGTTAGGTTCTTTGAAATAACAACAGAACATGTACCAGCAACTTTCGAGAGAGATCCATCAGTTATGCGAACAGTAAATTTATAGGAATAGGGTTTATAAGTATAAAAAATCGAAGCATCTCCTGTCATAAGGTCTAAAGCTCATAATTCCACAATCCATGGACTCATATTTTCCCTTTTCACATTTAAAGCACTTAGAAAATTAACTTTTTGTGCTAAGGTTCTGGACCCAATGATAGAATTGGAGGTAGTTGTACCCTGTTGTGATTGAGTTGACAGAATTGGACTCAGCATCTTTTGAAGGAGTTCCAACTATTCCTTGTTGAAGAGACTTGATTCAGATTGTTCAGCATTGTCTTTAACAGAGATGTGATCCCTCTACTTTCTCTATTATTTTGAGAATGAGATGGCTTCCAATCTGTGGGCTTGCCGTAGATTTTCCAGCAAGTCTCCTTGGTATGGCCTAAGTTTCTGCAGTGGTCACACCACGGTCTTCCTTGCTTCCTTTGACGATTATCAGTAGGTTGGTATGATGATCCTCATGCAACCAGAGCTGAACTTTCAGCAGTTGATTGGTGGTTTTGAGACCTCATCATAATCTTCTTTCTACTTTCCTCGTGATAAACTTCAAAGAAAAATTCTCAGATGTTGGGAAGAGGTTTCATTCTCAAGATTCTGCCCTAAACCTCATCAAAATTCTTATTTAGGCCTAAGAAGAACTTGTATACTCATTTCTTTTCAACAATCTTTTTGTAATTGGCCCAATCGATTTGGCATTTCCAATCATGTGTCTTAAACATATCCAATTGCCACCAATGATGAGTAAGGAGATTGAAATATTGAGTGACTAGGAGATCTCTTTGGTGCAAATCATGAAGAATACCCTCGATTCGAATAGCTCTGTTGTATTATCATTATCGGTATACGTCTCTCTGGCAGTGTCCCCAGATCTCTTTTGTGGTTTCAGAGAGAATGAAATTTTCTCCTACGTCGTTGTTCATTGAATTGATTAGCTAAGACATGACCATTTTGTTCTCTACCTTCCATCCTTCGAATTTAGGATCTTCTTTTGTAGGATGAACTGCAGCACCAGTGAGGTAATCATCCACCCCTTTTCCACATATAAACATCATTACAGATTGGGACCATTGAAGAAAATTTTGCCCATTCAGTTTATGACATGTAATGGGGAGATGAGAGATATCCATACTTTCATGGCTGTTTGGAGCCGTGATTTCAGAAGTTCAAACTTTTTCAGTAGCCATTCTGGTGGCTGGGTCATATTTTGGCATAAGAGTTAGGAATAATCCTATTCTGATACCATGAAGTTTTTGAGAAAAAAAAACTCCGTATTCTTATTCTAATTCTCCCATGAAAAAAATACACCAATATTTAACCTAGAAAACTTCCTAAAAATAACTAATTAAAATCTTGATTTAGAGGAGATAAATCTCTCATAAAATCAGGGAATACAATTAGGAAAGAGTAAATTTGGGTAACTAGCTACCCGAATCCTACTAAGAAAGGAAAGAAACTAAACTACACAATATAACAAAATATTACCCAAAAAAAAAAAACCAGCTGTAAAGTGTGAAAATATAGAAATATAATTCCATAGTTATAATATATCATATTTACATATTACTAAAATATTTTTATTATTATTTTCTTCTTCTTCTTCTTCTTCCCTCTCTCTATTTTGTCGCTCTTTATTATTATTATTTTTCTTAAATAAAAAGTCAAATACGGCTCTAAGTGTACTAATTAGACATCTAAGTTCTAAAATCATGTTCTGTGTTGTTCACTGTGAAAGTTAGTTAGATGTCTATACGATCCGATTTTGGTCTGAATTCGAGTAATTAGGATATAGATTGGAACATTCAATCCGATAATCCGTTAGCTTAACAAACTGGATATGGATTATAGTCGATCCGATCTGAATTCAATCCATTTACAAGTCTACTTCTACTCGCCCTTTAATAAGGGGAGATGTTATAACCCCGAGCTTCACTCAGCCTTTTAAGGGGTTCGTAGTTTCACCCATTTAATAAGGGTAGGAGTAGGTTTGACCCTTTAATAAGGGAATAGTTTAGCTCACCTTTTAATAAAGGGAGATGTTCAGCTCTCCCTTTAATAAATAAGGAGATCAGCTCACCCTTTAATAAGGGAGATGTTCGGTTCACCCTTTGCTAAGGGAAAGGTTTTTGGGTCACCTTTTAGTAAGAGAAGGTGTTGTAGCCTTAGGCTTCACTCAGGCTTTACGAGGGTTCGTAGTTGCACCCCTTTAATAAGGGGTGGCCCCGGGCTTCACTCAGTCCTTTACGGGGGTTCATAAATCCGAGCTTCATGAGCTCACCCCTTTAATAAAGGGGCTAGTAGTCTTTTGAGCTTCATTGCTTGCCCTTTCTCATGAGGGGGTTCATAAATTTAAGTTGCTTGAGCTCGCCTTCTAATGGTAAAGGCGAATATGACCCCGATCTTTGTTTATGACTCTGCAATGCCCTCAATTAGGGGCCATCTTTTCTCCTTGTCAAGTGCTTAGCACTTTAAGTTGTAGCCTGATCACCTTTTAGCTCACCAATGGTTAGAAGGCGTATTAATAAGTTGTATGTGAAGATGATGCTAGGTTATTGTTCTTCGCTATAAGTGGATATGCTAACAATTATAAGAAATCTATCCTCATCGTCGTCGAGGCTGAGGAACCTGAATCACAAGCCCATTTGTGGCTTGTCTATATTGAATTGTGTTTTGGCTTCTCTCATATATTCTTGATATATTGGGGAGAAGACTTCCTATTGAGGTTATGTCATTGCTTCATAGAAAAAGTCAACTTGGTCTCGACAGCTTGACAATTTGGTTAATTAGGCCAGCAGGTAAGCATTAGCAAGTAGGCCTCGACAAGCAAGTCCGGTAGGTACGCCTTAACAAAAAGGTAAGCCAAAATAGAAGGTTGGCCAGATCAGGAGATTGGCCAGAGTGGGAGGCTAGCTAGATCAGGAGATTTTGATTTCCTCGAATCGATTGCTAGAGTGGGGTTTACTCCGTTGAATATGCTAAATTGGGGATTTTGATGTGGGTTTTCCCACTGATTATGCTGAATGGAGGATCTTGGCGTGGGTTTCCTCACTGGTTGCACTGAACAGGAGTCCTAACATTGGTTTCCCTGCTAACATGGGTTTTCCCATTGATCGAGTAGCAATGGGGATAGATACCCATAGATAGTTAGAAACTTGCAATGAATGATTTCCAGTTGTGTCCAAACTAGATCGCATCAGAACTAGCTCCTTTAGAAAATTTGTCATTTTCCACAGATGGCGCCAGCTGCTAATGCAAAAAAAAAAAACAAAAAAATTGCGATCCGATTCGGCGTCGTGTTCCTGCAAGACAAAGGGGATGAGACCATCCGGTGGGGTGCTGATCGGGGACCCTCCGATGCTCAATTAAAAAATCAAAGAAGATATAAAAATAAAATAATAAATTCTCCAATATTTTTTTTGTAAGAAGATCCCCATACTAGAGTAGTTGACCCTTATTTATTGATGCACTATTGTCGTAGCCAAATTGGACTCTCCCATTTGTTCCACTATTTTATCTTCTAATCAGTCAATTCTTTGAATTTGAATCACCTGCCTCATTCAACCAAACTTGATTTGACCGTCTTATCCTATTATCACCTATTTGACTCTATGAATTACTTTATCTTTATCAATTTTCATCATCAATAGTGTTCTTATGTATTTTATAAAGGAGAAAGCTAACATACCCGCTAAGGTGGGGAGGTTAGTTTTTGTCCTCATATTTTGTGGACAAAAACAACCCCATTAGTGTCTGGCAGCTCATAAAAAATTTGGACATTCATATAATTTCAACTTGGAAACAATATGACATCAGCACCTCTCATTTTCTCTTTTTACCCATGTGAGTCTCTAACAAAATCTCTCTCTTTGCCTTCTCTTTATCTGGGTATATAAATATACTTATGATGCCAAAGAAAATGAAAGACGCCGAATTACACAGTGTCAGTGAGAAGAAAAGTCTTCATTGCCCGAAGACACAGTGTCGTAAAATAAATCGGAGAGTGCTTCAACGACAATGGTGTTGGATAGGTGGCTGTGATTTTTTTAAAAAAATTTTGTGTGGGTTTTGATTGTAGATAATGGGTATGTTAGTGGTGGTATTTGTGGTGGTGGCGTTGCCTTTTATGGTGGTGGTGGTGGTGCCGATTATGAAGGTAATTGCATCGTCGATTGTGGAGTTGAGATAGAGAGAATGTTTCGTGAGATAGAGATTTAGAGAAAGAGAGAGAGATGTTTTAGAGGTGGATTGAGGGTTGTAGATGTTTTATCAAATGACATTAATACCTTTAAATTGATGGTATTAAAAAAATTAATGAGGTGCATTTTTTGTCCACAAAATATAGGGACAAAAGCTAACCTCCCCACTTTAGCGGGGATGTTAGCCGAACCTTTTTATAAAAAAATAAAACAATGTATATTGTATTTAGCTATAGTTTCTTTTTCTGTATTTTTTTTTTGGGATAATAAAGGTATTTAACTATTTACTTATAAAAAAAAAAATGGAAGTAGCCTTTCCAAAAATAGAGATAAGGCTTGCTGGCATCCATCTCTTCTAGACTCCACTCAAGCGGCTTTTCGACTAATTAAAAGAAAAAAAAGTAAGGTATTTAACTATATCAGTAGTGATCTCTTACTCACCGGTAAGTAAGGGATTTTATCCACACCTTTTATGGTAGCCGTTAGATTAATTCTATCGACTATTTTCCAAACTCACCTTTCTATTTTCAAAAAATCACAAAGCCATTCTCTCTAATTTATTGCCCGTTTGGGAGAGCTTCCTAGGGGATTGAAACGGGCTTCCAAGCCCAAGAAGTCCTTTTCAAAAAAATGTTAATGTTTGGTGAAATAAGAAGAATGAAGTTCTAATGAAAGTCGAAGTTCAAAAAATTCCGTTCAAATGAAGTTGGAAAAACTTGTTTTTGAAAGGAAGCCAAATTATTTTAAGTAACAAATTTTATAGATAATTTTGCGTCCTTTTATTTTGTGAAACTTGCCTATTGAGAGTAATTATTAAGGATAAATTTGTCAAGATAAAAATTTGTTAATTGCGGAAGGAATTGCAAAAAAATGCATCCACCAAACAACTTTTTTTTTATTTTAAATTCCTTTTATTGGAGGCATTCTTCAAAGGCCTTTTAGATGGAAGAAATTTTAGAATCAAGAAACTCCTCCAAACGAGGCCTTAATTTATCAAATTAATCCTTACGGTTGTTAAAAAATATATAATTACCAAAAAAATATTCAAAATGTATTTAAAATGTTATATTTAAAACTCTAACGCGAAAAGTAAATGAACTGGAATCATCAAGCAAATGTATTTAAAATATTCTAAAATATATAAATGCTTCGTTAACAAACTATTAAAAGTTTTGTTTTTGCTCCTTTTTGGATTAATAGATCTTAGTCCTAAGTCTTAACTCTAAGATTAACAAAGATCATAGATATTTGGTGTCAACTCTAATAATAACAAAGATCTAAAAAAAAAAAAGTTACAAAAGCATCCATGACTGACAATAAATTTAGATGAATAAATTCACATATGCAATTAGTGCATTTTTTAAATATACTTTAACTTTTATATTATTTTTTCTTGACAATATTATATTTTATCCTTAACAACGATTACAACCCTTAGAAAGTGCGAAATCGTATTGGAAGGCAGCAGTGGAAGTGACGGTACTAGTGGAAGTAGTGGTGGTGGAGGTGGAAGTGGAGATAGCGGTAATGGGGGTGGTAGTGGTGGTGGAGGTGGAAGTGGAGATAGCGGTAATGGGGGTGGTAGTGGTGGTGGTAGGCGGTGACAACGATGGTAGTGACAGTAGTGGTGGTGATGGTGGCGGCGATGGTGGTGGTGGTGGTGATGGAAAGCAGCGGTGGTGATGGGGATGTGGTGGCGGCGGCAGTGGTGGTGGTGATAGAAAGCAGCGGTGGTGATGGGGGATGTGGTGGCGGTGGAGGAACGAGGTCTTGAAAGAGAATATAGTACAATCTTGTTAATATATATAAATTACATGGACAAATTAGTAAAATAACAAATTTACTTCAAAAGAAAATTTGACTTTCTGAAATGAAATTCTAAAAGAATCATTTTTTTTACTTATCTGAAATGGGCTTCTTGACCACCGATTTTTTCGAAAAAGCTTTACATACATGTAACCAAACATGACATTTTTTTTCCAATAATAATGATTAATTTTGAAAATTTAAATTAGAATAAATAATTTTGTAATTTTTGGAAAGCATGTGGATTTGTAACATTGCCATTAAATTTAATTTAATGGTTATCGTAAAAGGTGGGATAAAATAACCATATTTATTTCCAAAAGACACGTGATTAGAGTCGATAGGATTGCCTGAGAGGATTGGAACCCAGGGATAAACTCACCACTCTTGTATCCCAAACAAAAAACACTCTTCTCCCCTTTCTCTCTCGTATCACTGCGTATAGAGAGAAAATATAGGCAAATTCTACCCTCCAGCAGCAGCAGCAGCTTTCTCTCTAACACTTCCGATGGAGACAATCTTTCGGACATCCTTTACAACCACATCTGTCACTCCAGAGTTTGGAAAATTGATTAGCAGTGGTGGGTTTGCTGTGAATCGAAGTAGTTGTTTGTTTTTCGCAAATGGGTATTCTTCTTTGTTGCCATTTTCATCTCAGCAGAGCTCTCTGAGGTTCAGAAGATCAGTGACTGTGGAGGCCAAGAAGGACAAGAAGAAGGTGGACACTCATAGCTTTGTATCCAAACCTGATGAAGCCACTGGTCCTTTTCCCGAAGCTGTGTTGCTTAAAGAGGTGATTTCCATTCCGTTATATATATATATGTATATATATATATATATATATATATATAGATATATATACATATATTCTTCTTTTCAGTTTTATTTTAGGGTTCTTATGCAGTGGTTCTCATTATGTAGTTACTGATTATGCAAATTTTGGAAAGATTTAGTGCTTGTGTGTAGCTATACCTAAAAAACCCAAGCACGCTAATGAACACTCTTGGAGGAACTCTGTGAAAATTGGGCCGAAATTGTGTGAATTTGAGAGATTGAGATTGTGATTGTGTATATATGTATGTATGCATGCGAAAGAATGATTTGAAGTTTTATTTAAGTTTGGTAATTTTTGCAAAATTGATTTGCTTTTCATGTTCACTTTTATTTTCCGTAGAATTGAATTTTGGGTTGCTATTGCATTTGTTCTTTTGGAGTATTTAATATATAGAGATGGGTTTCTTATTTTAAGTTCTGGGTAAAAGTTATTAGTACTTATTTCGATTACGAATTTCAGAAAAAACTTCAGGAAGACGGTAGCCTTCTACCCGAGTTTGCAGATGCTGATGAAGGTAAGTGATTAATATGGTCTGAGTTTCTTTAATCACTAGAGATTTTCTCAATTACAGTAATTTATTTCTTTCCAATCTCACAGTATTTGAATTGATTGTTAATTTGCAGAGAAACTATTTGAATATTTGAATCTTAAGCTGGAGAGCGATTTGAATGTCAAACAAAGTGAGCATGTTTCCTTCCTTGTCATTTTTCCGTTTTTGCTTGTCAGATAGAATAACTGGTTGGGGTGATTCATAATGACATGGAGAATCTGGGAATCATAGTTATTTTCCTTCTCCATTATTGGTTGTTGGTAATAATACACCGTAAAATTATAAATTGAATATTGAAGCATATTTTGGTCTTCTGTATCAGTTGATTTAAATTGCCTAATCTACTGTAATTGCTGAATTTGAGTTGTTATTTCTTTTGGTTTTACAGTGCGCCACTATGAAGTGGTTTACTTAATTCACGAGGACCACAAGGAAGAGGTTGGAAGTGTAAATTCAAAGATTGAAGGTGAGCTTAACCACTCCATCTCTTTGTTTTGTCTACATTTTTATTTGATCAAAAGCTTGATTAAGTTTCCCAGGAATGTTTTCTAAACTTTATTCCAAAAAAGAGAAAAACATTCACACTGCATGCTGAAAATTCTATTCTTTAATCTTCTATGGTAAAAAGAATGATATGTGACCTGGCACAAGAAGAGGAGCTAAGAAGACTAGTATTCCATATGAATTGTAGAGTTTGAGACGTGGGGATGATCTTTGTTGAAGTTTTTTTTTTTGCCCGAATGGGATGGTTTCATTAATAAAACATATCAAGTACAAGAGAGAGGGGGCATACCCCCTAAAAACAACTAAAAATATCGAAAAGGCCCACTTCCAATAGAGGCCAAAAAGGAAAACATAATTCGACCAATACATCAAAAGAGACTCAGAAAATAAGGAGCAGATCATCCAAAGATAGACCCATGGAATAAGACACGTCCCAAAGAACTTCAAATGCAGTGACAAAAGCATAAGTTTTAGTTCACTGATGCAAGGCTGCATTTCTGTGACCCCAAATCCTCCAAACAGTATTCGTAAACACAGAAACCAAAATGTTAGACCTCATTGACCTGACTCTGGTCATCATCATAAACCAATCGGCCAACTGTAACAGTGTAGAAAATTTTGCTGCAGAACTATGAAGAATACCAAAGATCTCTCCAAACCGAAATGGCAGAAGAACAGGTACAGAACATATGATCATTGTCATCCTCAGCTGAATAACAATTATGGCAAATAGTAGGTAAAATCAGGCCTCTTCTCCTAAGATTAACAAAGGACAAGTTCCTGTTATGCATGATGAGAGTAACTGAAATAACTCTATGCCTACAAAATTTCCAACAAAGCTTCGTCCATTCCACTTTGTGACTGAGCTCTACAAGCATTCCAAGCTGACTTAAGAGAGAAGAGTCCATGATTCCAAAGAATGGTATCCGAGTCTTCCCTGATAGGCAAACCTGAGATGACATCCTTGGCAGTTTGAGGAAATTCATCAAGAATTCTCCACTTACCAGCTTCCATGATTGACTGAAGGAGAGCATGTTTGTAAACCCTTCTAAAAGCATTGGCTCCAAATCTTTGTATTAAAGAACTACCACCACACCAAGGGTCTTGCTACAAATTAAATTTGTCACCAACACCTATTCTGAAAGTGCAGTTGTCCTTCAAAAAGTCCCTCATCTCAAGAATCTGTTTCCAAATTGAAGAATCCTTCTGTTTAGGCAAAACAGTCCAAAAAGATGCATTTCTCAAATATTTAGCATTGAACCAATCAACCCAAAGCTTCTGTTTCTGCTGCAAAAAGTCCCAACAGAGAGAACTTTGAAGCAAAATCCAGATCCTCAATCTTCCTTACATTAAAACCACCCTCTGTAATAGGTAAGCAAGCCTGTTTCCACTTGAGTTGAGCCATTTTTTTAACATCAGTCTTCCCACTCCAAAGAAACTGCTTCAACTTCGTTTCAATCTTCACCTTACAACCCCAAGGTATTTTGAAGCCAAACAATCAGTAATAAAGAAAAGAATAAAGAACAGTCTTAATCAACTCTAAACGACCAGCTATGGAAAGATTTAAGTTGCTCCAATGGTCAAGTTTAGCACTTATTTTTGTTAAAGTTTTTAGGGTGTGAGTATAGATTTCTTCTCAGCCATACTTGAACTCGATGATGCTTATAACAGCCAGAATTAGAAGGTTTGTTTTGTTTTTTTTTTTTTTATGGCCCAACATCACTATGATCTGTTTAATTTGAAATGCCATCTGTGAGGATGCATTTTGAAATTTTGTTTTCTAATCTCTATGGAAAACATTTTTGCAGACTTTTTAAGGGAGAAGAAAGGCAAGATATGGAGATTCAGTGATTGGGGTCTCCGAAGACTGGCATACAAGATACAGAAAGCAAAGAATGCCCACTACATTTTGATGAACTTCGAGTTGGAAGCCAAATGGATTAATGATTTTAAGAGCATGTTAGACAAAGATGAGAGAGTCATTCGGCATCTTGTGATAAAGAGGGACGAGGCAATCACCGAGGATTGTCCTCCTCCTCCGGAGTTTCATACACTGCGTGCCCATATGGATGATGATGAGGATGGTATAGAACATGGTGATGCCTCTGAGGACGAAGACGGTGACGATTGGGATGATGAGGGTGAGATAGATATGGCCAGCCACGATGATGATACTGAAGATGGTATTATTTATGTGGACGATGATGCCGATGATGATATAAGACATAGAAATAGTAGAAAACCTAATGTAAGTAGCACTGGAAGAAGAGTGAAAGCTGAGAAAGTAAGTTCTAGGTAGGTAGTTTCTCATTCTTACCTTTTTGTTGTAATTTTGGTTTGGGAGACATTCAGGCAGTTCAATGAAGTAGGTCATATTATATAATTGTTTGTCATTTAAGTGTGTGTTTTGATGCTATGGATAATATTAAAAAGGCAATTCGGTGCATGAGGCTCTTGTCATTGTCTGGGTCTTACCACTGCATGTAGAGAAGCGGTTTTCGTTTTGAACATGAGACTTCCAAATTGCAACAATGCTACCTTACCGTTGTGTCTGGATTCACCCTCGCTATGGATAATACTGTATTTGTTAACTGTTAACGGGGTGAAAAAGCTCTTACTTTGAGGTTGGAAGCAAATTTGTGTAATCAGTTTACATTTAGCTCACCCCAATCTCCACACTGAATGCCATACTCAAACCCACCCGGTACATAACAAGCTGCCTTAGAATGAGCAGCATATTGAAGGCCAAGCTCAACACAGACTTGACTTGATCTGTAGATGGTATTATTTATGTGGACGATGATGCTGACGTATTGGAAAGGATTTTAGGTTTGATTTTGGGGATTCATTCTAGTTCATAGATCTGTGATCATCGCTCCTTGTAGTTAGTTGTTTATATATATATATATATATATATATATACACATCAAGTAATACTTCAATTACGTGTTATATCGGCTCTCTCTGTGAACAGATAAAATTTAATTTTGTATTTGACACATTCAAATTGATTGATGTCCTATGGAGTCTAGATAACTCACTGTAAGCATTTCTTGATAGATGTCTTTTAAAACTCTTTTTAAGGATTTTTAAATGTACATAATTTAACCCAGCTTCCCGTTTAGTACTGTAGTATTTTTTCTGATATTGTTTAGTCTTGGTTTATCAAGATGCTTGAATTACTCTGCACCATATGTATATGTGTTTTTGCAGGCAATGATTTGATTACCAAATTTTTTTAATTGCTATTGTTATGCAAGTAGTTTTTTTTTCTTTCCAGAGGCAAGCATGTAGATATTTTATTTTTTATAAAGAATAATTATGAAAATTTTATATTGCTTCAACTAGAGGCATGTAAATAGCTTAAATTTAAACCATTTCTATTGTTCTATACTTCGAGTTCCATGAATGCTTGAAGTTTGGATTCTTCAATACATACCTAAATATAATATCGAACTCTTCTACTAGTTTACAGCTATCCTTGACAAAATTCATACAAATTGGGCACTTTTAGTTGTTTTTATGGTTAATTGAATGGCTTCCCTATATTTTGCATAACATGTATAGTTGCAATCACATCATTAAAGTGGAACCATTAATGGAAATTGGAGCCAATTACTATGGCTAATGGAATGAGATCAAACTCAGAGAACCTTAAAATCTTATGGTCCTGATTTTTCAGTATATTTGTTTTCATATCTCCATTTTCCATAATTGTCCTAGTAACGTAAACTTGTATGCAAAGCAAAACTGAAAATTTCAATTTCCTTGGAATGTCAAGGTGCACATGTGCTCATATATATATATATATATATATATATATATATATAAAGGATAAAAGAAAAGGTAACCAAGATTCTTGAGATAGGAACTAGTCATCAAAATGTTTGGAACACATCAACAAGCTAATAGAAGTTCTGAAGGTTTAGCAACAATAAGATATTTCTTATTTGTGATCAAAATATTCACCCAAGCTAAATTTGGACACGAACTTTTCAAGATATATGTATCTCAGGTCTAAAATTTGGAAATTCCTTTCTCTGACCTTTTAGGCCTAAAGTTTTTTTCTTTGACAAGTAAGATTTTATTAAAGGCACTCAAGAGGGGAGCGTTCCCAAGTGAATACACAAAAAGCTGGCAATGGCCAACTATAAGCTCAAGCCATCTATAAAATCCACAATTTACCCAGAAGATTTACAATTTTGCCTATTTACCCCCCAAAAAATAAAGAACTCAATATATTGTATTTGAGAGACCAAATAGGAGACTCCTCGCCATCAAAGGATCTCCTATATCTTTCATGTGAGAAGCCCCACCATCAAAGGATCTCCTATGAGGTCTTGGATGTTTGACAAGGCTACTTCTAGCGATATGATATTTGTTGTGACAATGACATTGAGTTAATGACTGGATGAATATAGGGGTTTTCTAGTCCATGTACGCATTGCCCAATATATATATTGCAAGTTGCTTGTACATGTTGAGCATGCAATGTATGTGTGATAATTCTGTATGCCAGATTTGTTGCTTCAAGATGTGTGATAATTCTGCATGCAATGTATGTGTGATAATTCTCTAAAATTTTAGGTTCATGCGGATTAAATTTCTATTAGAATTATGATTAAGGAACCTACAAGGTAGTCTCTAAAGGATGAGGACCAAAACCCTAGGTTCTGATAGAGAATTAGCGCAAGGTCCGTGATTTAGACATAGAGGGGGCTGAATAGGTCTTGCTAGCTGTTTTAACTAACTTTAACTACTTTTCAGATTTTAATAACATTGCCAATGATCTAAAACTTAAGTATGAGCAGTATAATGTAAATCTACCACTCCATCATGCCTTGAACATCCCAATCATATATATAAAGTAAAGCAATGGAAAGCATGCACAATGTACACCAACATATTTACATGGAAAACCCTAAAAGAAAAACCACAAGACCTGGCCTAGTCAGATCAAATCCATTATACGAAAGAGATGTACGACTAGTTTCAATTCAAAACCTCAAAACTTCAAAACTTCTAGTTACCTCTTGACACAGACTGATTCACCAAACTCGTCACTTGAGTCTTCAGGCACACAATCTACTCTTTCAACTGATATGCACCTCACACAATATGCTTCTTCAATAGCATTTTGCTCTCCACACTCATCAATTAAGCTTAGCAGCAATATGTTGTCAACTTTGCTCCTAATCCAGGCCAAGTTGGTAGAATGATTGTTTGGGAGGTCTGTGATACTATGGGGTTTAAACTTGTTGATACTCATGTTCTCTCATCCAGCTCATATGGCATCTAAAGTGAATAGCTGCTGGATTAATCAGTTATATTGGTGGTGGTTGCTCTGGGACACTGAATAGCTGCTGGATTAATCAGTTATATTGGTGGTGGTTGCTCTGGGACACTGTATATGGGAGTCTTAGTATGGATTTTGTTCTGAGCTTAGGTTTTGTTTGCTGCTTCAATGACTGCTTACATAATGCTAGTTCCAGCCAAAGATATTATTACTCAAGTCACTATTTTTTACCTGGATGCTTTGTATTGTGGTCTAAGCATTCCCACAGTTGTTGTCCTTTCTGGTTGACAGATTTGTTCCTTGTAGGCTCTGTTCTTTTAGGTTTGATGTAACTTGGTTTATGCTTTTTCTTCTTGTTTGTTTCTGGAAGTGGGAATTTTCAACCCTTGATCTGAGAGGGGATGCCCTCCTTTAGCCTTGTATGCTCTCTTTTTTTGTTAATAAAAGTTTATTTAGGAAAAAAAATATGTTGTCAACACGTATATCACTCACCAATCCATATGCAGAATCAATGCTGAATGAAAATAAAAATTATATGCACTCAAAATAGCCTCACTGGATTGTATTTTCTCTGTGTAGGTTTCTGAATTAGTTGAAAATTATTAGAAAAAGTAGAGAAGTAGAAGGATTAGGATTGTAGAGTTTTAAATCAAAAAAGGGAACTTCTTTTCTGGATAGGTTGATAGAAGTTCCCATGTCGATTGATCTACATGTGTCTAGTAGCCCTCAATTGATGTCAATATGTCTAAGTGTACTATTGTCACATGGGTCTTATTCCACATCAGATATGGATGTGGGGTAGGCAACACCACTCCACTGTTTAAACTTTTGGATCAGATGGCAAGTGTCTGACTCGTTGCAAGTGGTATTAGAGCCAATCTAGTTCCTTATCCATTGTCATGCCAAGTGTCCACTTGGAGGTGTCTGGGTTCGGATCGTTACCGAGTCCTCTTGCTGTTAGGGTGGACAACTAAGTAGGGTGATTCGACTACAACGAGAGCATTGCGGGTTCGAGTAGAAAAGAATGTCACATGAGTCTTGTCCCACATCAGATATAGATGGGGAGGGTCTTAGTCTTATAAGAGCGGATGAGCAGCACCATCAAACAACTTAAGCTTTTGGGTCGGATAAGAGGTGTTTGATCCGTTATAAGTTCTTCTCGTATAAGCCCAGAACTCTCCTCATCCCTATCTGATGTGGGATAGGACTCTTATGACACTTGTCGAATTTATACATGGAAAATTTGAATTGTAATAGTTTCCAAAATCACTTGATGCATATCAAAAAGGATTTAAGTAATCACAAAATGTACGAGTCCAATTGATATGCACGAATTCTAATTTGGTGACTGTACATTTTCGTGTGGTTGTAACTTCAGTTCCAACTCTACCCTAGAAGAGGTAGCTAACTTGAAACCAACTTTCAAAAATCTAACTAAAAACTAAAAGTAAAGTACAAACTCTTGTTCTGATGACGAAGATTTCCAGCTTTAGTCATATTGACCTAATAGCCTCTAGAGCGTTTTACTGTATGACGTTTCTTTCTTTCTTTCTTTTCTCTTATTATTATCATCATATATTCATGAACTATGGGCTAATCTATATATTCATGGTTACAACTAAACAAAAAAAAAAAGAAAAGAAAAGAAAAGAAAAAGAACCCTAGTATTTGTGGTTGTAATAAGCTTCAGTGTTTGCACATTTTTGGAACCAAGAAAATAATTCCTGTGATTCTTTGCATAAAATGTCTCACTACCAGTCCTGTCAAAATGCACATTTTGACAGGACTGAGGAATGAGGTGTCCAAACACTTTTGTCCAAGCTGAACTTAAAATGAGATAGATTCTTCTTTGAATGAAAAGGAGACCTTCAAAGCCAGGTTGGGCTCGGATTAGATTAGATTTCATTTCATTTGGGCTGATCCATCAGTTGTGCTCCTATACTTTACCTCTGTGCCAGGGAAGTTATTGATAACATCAAAATTCTATGAACAGAACACAAAAATTAAAGTGCTTTTATTATCATTGGATTCTCAAGAACCGTAAAATGCTTTTTTTTTTCTTTCTTCTTTTTGTCACAACAGCCTCACTGGTAATCACTATAAACACTATAAATTATTGGTACTCTCTTCATGAATAATACAAGGAAAGGACATTACTACAAAATGCTTTAATTTGATTCATAGTGATGCTTGGGGATGTGCTCATATTCTCTTTCATTCTCGTCACAAATATGGTAAATGCAATCGAGTGCACACCCTTTATAAGTTAATAAAAGTAGTTATTTTGTGCACTAAGCTTTTTTGTTTGTATTTGCTAGAAGACTAGCAAAACATCGTTTGGAATAATTTGATAAGTGCACAAAATTTGCTATTTTATATTTTAAAATAAGTCTTTAATTACTCTTTTACTTTATTTAAATGTTCTTATTTTTGCATTTTATGTTTTATATGGGTTGATTTCTAAATGAGAAGAAAAGTAGCAAAAAATGACTAAAAAAGATATATATATATATATATATATATATATATATATATATATAACCAAAAATGAACATAAGACGAATTGTAAGAGTAATGATATTCTGTATAAACTACTCTACAAGAGGTCTCAAGTTCAAATTTTTGAAAAATATATAGTTTTTACACAACCACGTCAGCAGTCCAGAATTCAAATTGAAGATATCAAGATCAAATCTTAGAAATTCAAATTCAGATTTTGTATTTTGAATTTTATTTTTAAATTTTGTATTTAAATTTTTTTTTCCCACCTAAAATATTCCCCTCTAACTCTATAAATAGAAATTTTGAAAATTAAATCCTTAAACTTTAGTATATTAATAAGTCATAAAAGTTAAAATTTTATCCTATCATTTGGTTAGAATAATTTCATGAATTTCTAAAAAAGTCCCGTAATATGATTTAAAATTGATAAGTAACTGCATGTTAGAAAATCAGGAAATAAAAGTGGAGATTTAACCCAATGAAGTATTATACCATTCTTTTTATTTTTATAGTTATATTTTAATTGCTATGATTTTTCTTGAAGTTCTTCTAATTTTGTTGATTTGTCTCATTATTTCTTTTTTATTTTATTTTATCAAATATTGAGAGTTTATTATTTTATGTCATACTTAATATTTTTAGCTCATGTATGTTGAAGAACTATACCTATCCTTGATAAATGATTTTATGTCATCTTTCAAAAAAATTTCTTTGTTATACATTACCACTTGTTAACCCATTGAGCTTTTTGCCCATTCTTTCTTTTATAACCACATTTTTTACGATTTTTCGAAAATGAATGTCATAACTAGTTAAGCTTTTTGGTCCAGCCTTTCTTTTATAGCCATTTTTAGGTTTCCCAAGAATGGATGTGATCAATGTACAAGCGGGTGAAAAAAATAAAAAAGAAAAAAAAAAGAGAAAAAAAATAAAAGAAAATAAGGAAGTATAATTGTTGATGAGATTTTGAGAAGTGTATACAAAGAGAAGTGAAATAGAAAGCGCCCGATTGACAAAAGTTTGGAATAAGAAGTTGAAAGTAATATGCTCTATGTCACACCCCCAAGTTGAGGTCGAGGTATATCTGACCCTTCACTCAACCTGTGGTTGACTTTATTCCATAATCATCACCATCGAATCCACATCCTAACATCGAATTAATAATATCCACACAACCTGTTCTCATAATATTTCGTATAAAAGAGGTAGTAAACAAAACATGTGTTCATGTCATATAACCAACTGATATCTAGAAAATTAAATACAACCAAATCAAAATTATTATCTAAGACAATCCTTACAACAAATGTTGTCTCAAAAATTGAAATAAAAGTAAATAGTAACAAGGTTCCATTGGAACAATCCTCACGTGGAATCCTCCTCCAATATGTTATAGATGCTGATTTCACACACCTGAAATGTGAGAGAAAAATAAGGGGTGAGCTTTAAAGCCCAGTAAGTAATGTTCTAACTAAACGACAACAACCACTATACTTCAGCAGATACTGCAGTGAATTAATTAATATAGATAATCATACGGTGCATTAATTTACGAAAAGAGAGTATTAATAACATCTTTTAATACTTGACAATAACCTAACAGGATATTCAGATTCCATTTCCTGTCCCAACTTAAACATTTCAAGTCCATTGGTCAATATAGTGTGCACCCTAGAAAATATGTTTATGATGTCTTTGAATTGCAAAGTTCTTTAACAAGTTTAACCCATGGCCTCATCAAACCAACTTTCATTTAATCAATCTATATTCATGACCATACTCTTCACAAGAGACCACTATATACAATATACCCTGTAGTGTGGAGGAACGACAACAAAACTCAAGCTCTAATAGAGAGTTAACAAGTATGAAACTATCCAGATCCTAAGATAAATGATGTGGAGGGACACATACACACATTCCAAACAACACGAATAGTATGGAGGGACACACACACTCCACATCGGAGGGACCCGCACTCCATCATAATAATGAGTAATGTGGAGGGACACACTCTATGCCAGAGGAACCCGTAACTCCACGTTGGAGAGACATATACACACTTCAGTAATCTCAACCATCACCTTTGGCCACACACCCACACATACATGCACACACTCCTATACACGCGTGCCCTAAACATATTTTAAATTTTATTTCTAATCTACGAACCTAATCTAAAAAGAGTATTGTACCTAATAATGTCTCGTCCTATCTATCTTAGCTACTAAAAAAGTTTCAGAACCTAACTGTTCATGGATAGTTCGTACTTTTGGTTTTCGTGCTTAAAAGTCTACTTTTCATACTAAACAAATAACTAATATGACTAAATCTAATCCAAACCTATAACTCCAAACATATTCTACCCTAAAAAAACTAATTGATTTTTTTAGAAAATTTTCAACATTTATCGCAATTTTTAAAGCATTTTCCCTAATTTTCTTCATTTTTAATTATTTAAAAATATATATATAATATACTTTTATAATCCGGGTGGGCCCGAAACGGGGCCCAGAGGTTTGGCTCAGTGAGTGGGACCAGACCAACCTTTTTTTTGTCCCGGCCGACCACCAGAACAAGGCCCACGCGCTAGCAGCATGTGTGGGCTTCGCACAGCCCTATTCACTATCTTCTTCCTCTTATCTCACGCGCCAGAAGCTTGTTACAACCTAGCTCACCGACATCCTTTTTCGGCACAGTTTCTGGCCATTTTTAGCCACCAATTGACTCAAAATAAACACCAACCAACTCGCCGCATCTTAATCTACCATTTGACACCAATATCATCAAGAACCGATGCCAAACATGATTTTTCCCAATTTCTAATTTTTCTATTGGTTCACCATTATACCTATATCTCATCACTTCCAATTCCACCGATGTCAAATTCAAACAGTGGGTCATGTTTGCAAATATCACAACCAATTAAAGAAATAAGTCCATAGGTTCTCATCCTCTACCTTAGATTACATATACAATTGAATACAACACATATATGAGCATCTACAAGTAAGAGCCATGTAGCTTGAATATAACAGCTTAAGAATCTCAAGGTTGACACACATTCAAATCCTAACCAAATAATCAAATTATGTCCACGATTTAACTCATGTGATTTTCCATTCATATATGGATGTTATATAACATATATACATATCAGCCGCATATACATAGACATATATATCTATCTATATAGTCATACACATACTGCACTTTCCCTAATTTAGCTTCATATAAAACCACACACATATACATATGCGTCAATCTACTCCATTACATGAGCTTCTTATTTCAAACCATAACTCGCCATTTAGTCACCATTGTTCCCCTTCTCTAACATACTGTTCAACCATTGAAACACTAATTCCACAGCTACTTAAACTAATCAGATCCCAACACACAGTTCTATCACTTCATGCACATATACAGACATATAGCCATTTAAAATGGTGATTGTTATTAAATTGCTCAACATTAATACATGATAAATATTACTGTAGCATACCAATCATTGTGGGAAAAAAGAAAAAAACTTACAACTGAGAGATGATTAATTTTTCCTCGTTGTCTCTTCTTCAACTTTATTCTTCTCTTTCTTCCTCCTTTGCTCATTCTTCATTAATCTAAGACTGTCAACGCATAAACCCTAATTACCATCTTATTATATTTATATAATACCACCCACACAATTGTTGTTTGGTGACCCACATTAGAATAACTTATTCTGTCATAGAATAAGTTATACCATTAATTGAATATCACTTAAATATCTTTTTAGAAGGGTTTTTACCATACTACCCTTAATGAAGAATTATATTTTCTTAATTAAAATTTTGGGTCATTACATTTTTTCCTCCTTAAAATAAATTTTGTCCTCAAAATTTGTGTACCTTAATTAAAGAGTTGAGGATACTTTTCCACTATTTCTGACTCCAGCTCCCATGTGGCTTCCCTCTCATCTTGATTATTCCATTGCACCTTCAGTAATGGAATCTCCATTCGCCTCAATCGTTTTACCATACGGTCCATAATCCAATTTGGCACTTCAACATATGAAACATTCGGGTGCAACTCCACTGTGTCTTGTTCAACCACACGTGAATCATCTCTTAGGCACTTTCTCAACATAGACATGTGAAGCATGTCATGGATTGCTGACATGTTGGGAGTAGAGCTAGTCTGCAAGCCACGCGCCCAATTCTTTCGATAATCTCGAATGGTCCGATGAATCTTGGTGCCAACTTTCCCTTCTAATTCCCAAATCTCATCACCCTCTTCATAGGTGAAACTTTCAATAACACATAGTTCCCCACTTCGAACTCGAGCAATCTCCTACGCCGATTAGTGTAACTCTTTTGGTGTCTCTAAGCTGCTCGTAATCTCTCTTGAATCACCATCACCTTCTTTGTGGTCTCCTGCACTATATCTAGTCCCAATAAGGTGTTATCTCTAACCTCAACCCAAAAAACTAGCGATTGACACGGCCTGCCGTATAATGCATCATAAAGAGCCATACCAATACTCGACTAATAGCTGTTATTATATGAAAAATCGACCAGTGGAAGGTGATCCTCCCATGAACCACCAAAATCTAGAATACAATCTCGCAACATGTCCTCCAAAATCTGTATGACCATCTCTGATTGCCCATCAATCTATGGGTGGAAGGTTGATAAGTGCATAATTCTTATATAATAAACCTCCAACATTATATTTGTTAGTAATTTATTTTATATTATTTTATTTAATGAATGTGGTTTTGTGTCTTTTTAGGTTTATGGTGATATTTGTGGAAAATGCCCAAATTCAACAAATATAAAGTCCACAACTTCTCTGCGTAGCTTTACTATTTGGGCCACAACTTTCTGCTCAAGTATTGAATTAATGCAAGCCCAGAGTTTTTAGAAAGATTATTCATAGAGGAATAGATTTAGATTTCACGAAAAAGCCTTAATTCTGACTTTAAGGGGGTGAAAATCATGTGTAAAAGTAGACAAAATATTCTGCGTGAATAATACACCAGTTATGGTAATTTGACCATATCTCTTGAGTCAGTTATTAGAATTGAGCAAACTCAATGGCTGTGGAAACCTAACTTGAAAACCAAGATATTTGTATTTCATAGAAATTTCGTGAATCACACTAATTCAAGGTTAAAATTGGATTTCAATTCAGATAAAATATTCTGGCAGATTTTCTCCTCAATAATTTCCTATTTTCTTTTACTTGGAGAACACCCTAGAGGACCTCTATATAAAAGAAAGAGATGAGCAGGGTTGAGGGAGGAGAAAAACGAGTGGATGTCAAGGCAGAGAAGACAAAGAGAATTCGGGTTTTATTTATTTATTTTATTTCATTATATCTTTTATTTATTTGTTATCTTCTTCTACCATGTGTAACTAAACTCATCGATTAAGGTTGAGGAGGAAACCTCCATTAATGAAGTAAAATTATTTTATTCATTAATTGATTTTCATGTGTGTGATTTAAATGCTTATGATTTTCGCTTCTTGTGATTAATTATCTTATAGTTCTTTCACCATCTATATCATGTATATGTGGTAGTTAGGAAGTATTATGATTAATCTAAGCTTGGGTTTGTATTTCTTAAAAGTGATAATATTTGATCTTATGTTTTTCATTAAATTGGATTCACATAATGCTTAGAATTTTACACTACTGAAGCAAAGAAAAATCTACCTTTTTAATATATTTTTCATAGTGATTTATTGTTAAATCTTGAGTAAGCAATAGATTGATTTCTTGAATGCTACTCTAAATTTGGGAATTAATAAATGAATATTAGAATCTTCGTGGATTTAATGGTGGTGCAATTCGACACCTTAGTTATTTTCTCTATTTGAGTTCAATCGTATTATTTTATTTGCATGTTAGTTTACTCTCTCTCAAATCAACCAACTTTTGTTTAAATTAAATTAATTTTAAATTAATTTGAATTTGTATTAGTTTTTCTTCTCAAAGCATTTCCTTGGATTCGACCTCGTTCTTGCCGATCTATACTTCAATAGATTCGTATACTTACGGGTTATTTTACATTTCTAAAACAACATTAAGTTTTTGGCACCGTTGCCGAAAATTGCAATAAGAAACTAATCAAATTTTGATTGATTTAATTATTCTACTAGTTTTAGTTTAGTTTTTATATAATAATAAAAAGAATCTGAAATTTTTTATTTATTTATAAGTTTTTCATTTTTATTTTATTTTATTAGTTTAGAGATTTTATTTTTAGTTAGAGAATAGTTTACTTTCATATTTTATTTTGATTAGTTCACTGTTCTAGGTTTAAAATAAATAAAAAATAAACTTTTTCTTTATTATTATAGTTTAGTTTTAGTGTTAGTAATTCTTCTTAATTCAGTTTTAGTTTTATTTTATTATTAATGTTTTACTTAATACTTCTTGAATTTTATAGGTGGTATTGTTAGAAATTACATTTTTTGCATCTTCTTGGGCACTACTTCGGAATCCAAGTAAGCGCATTTTTTTTCTTTCGCATATATATATATATATATATATATTAGAAAAATATAGATTTTTTTTACGTTGATAACTTGTACATGAGAACTCTTGGATAGAATAACTAAGAAATAACCCTAGGGTCACACTTTCTTCAAGTTTATTTTATATTTTATATTTTATATTTTTTTTCTTTATTTAAAAAAAAAAGACTACACACTCACTCACTTTTTATTTTATTTTTATTTTTATTGTGTGTTTTGTTTGTGCATTTTAATTTAGCATTCTTATATTAAAATTTTAGAAGGGGCACGAACCCCCAACAAGATAAGAATTGGATTTCATCACCAATTCCTTACTCACCTAAGTTAAAAATCTCCTTGTATTTATTTATCCCAAACCAAATTTAGTTTAAATTTAAAATCAAGTAGACATTAGCTATAGGAATTCACATAACTTATAGGACCCTTTTGGACAGAGTTAACTTTGGGTAACTCTAGTGAGTACCTTCTAACTTCACAATGTCTAAGAAAGTTCTGAGGAGATTGGATTTTAAGTGGGACCGTTTGTGACCCCTCCAATCTATCTTAAAAACTTTCTTGGTTGTATTGTTGGTGGGCTTAACTGGAAATCTTCTAAATTATCTAAAATGGAGTAGAAGTTATCTAACTAGGTAAGAATTATTTTGGAACTAGTCTAAATAGTTTTTTAGGAAAAAAAAAAAACTAAAATAGAAGTCACTACCCTTGAATTAAATTTTTTTTTAAAAAAAAATTGCTTGTTTATTTGGTTGATGTTTTTGTGAGTCATTTTAGGAGTCTATTTTTTTCTTTTTTTTGCATTAGGTCCTCTTAGATTACATTGTTCTTAGCGATCCATTTCATTGAGTCTTTCTAGTGTATGTTAGGTCGTCGATCTCTGAATCAAGAGTTGCTTCCATTAGATCTTGAGATTGAGAAAACATTTCGAAAGGGTATGAAAATTTCTAGTGTTAAAGATCCTTTTTTTGCCCAAGATGGCATTAGATTCTGTTAAAACTAAATCCCTTAAGGATTACTACACTCCCATACAAATTATGAACCCGTCTTACATTGTGTTACTTGCTACCCAATAGGGACATTTTGAGATACAAGAAGTGGTACTTAATTTACTGCCCACTTTTAGAGGTCTTAGCTCTGATGACCCATACATCCATGTCAAGGAATTTCTAGAGATGTGTTTCACAGTAAATTTCAAAATATTTTTGAGGAGTCATTAGTTATACTCACTAAAACCTTGATTTTGAAAGAGAAAGCAAAATCTCGGTTATACTCACTAAAACCTGTGTCCGTTAATTCATGGAATGGGTTATACACCAAATTCCTTACAAAGTTATTTCTCATGCGAATAACTAACTCCCTTGTTAAAATATCACGCAATTTACTCAAAAAGAGGGTGAGGAGTTTTACGTGTGTTGGGAGAAATTTAATGATCTGCTCCTTAAGTATCCCCATCATGGTTTTACCAAGTGATAATTAGTTCAATTCTTTTACGAGTGATTGTCACCCCATAATCGTCAACTAATCGAGTCACGAGGTGGGGTAGAATTTATGTCTAAGAATGAGGATGAAGCATGAAATGTTTTTGATATGTTGTCAGAGAACTCTTAACAATGGGAGTACTCCAATAGGTAAACGATGCAACTTTTTCGGTATAGCTTATTTTGACAAAAGTAAGCTTGTTCGGAATTTTGTCAAACATTTGATAAACTTATATATTCAACAAGTTGGAATGAGAATGCTCTACTTATTATGCACTTAAATGATCTAGTGGATACAACAAATGAAGTGTTCATAAAAGTGCAACATATCATGCTTATAGTGTGCGAAAATATTGATTGTGCATTTTATCAAACATATGATATGCAAATTGATTGACAAAAATGTAATCAAATAAATACTCAATCAATTTACAATTTAATCAAGTCCACAACTCAACCAATATACTCCAAGCATTCATCCCATCCTGCTCATATGAATTGAAACATATAAACTTATAGCATTTGTATATAAAACATATGAAATTTAAACAAATGAAATGCTATCAAATAAAAGAGTTTAAGGATAGAGAAATACAAACCAAGTGACACTATGATTTTTACATGGTTCGGCCCCTTTTGCCTATGTCCATGCCTTAAGAGAACTCTTGAGGTTTCCACTATAGAGCATTCCTTAATGGTGGAAAGCAAACCATATAATTGCCAAGTGAATTACTTGGGCTTCCTTGCTCAATAACAACTTCACCAAGACTTCTTTACCAAGCTCATGACTTGGGTTTCCTTGCTCAACGAAAACCTCACCAAGACTTCTTTGCCAAGCTCATGACTTGGGCTTCTTTACCAAGTGCATCACTTGGTCTTCCTCTCAAAGGTAAATAAGAAATTGTAATACAATTACAACAATATTCCTCAATGAATAGATATTCAATACACACTCAAATCCTAGGGTTATATATGAAGATTTCAAATGAAAAGCTCAACTCTAGATATGCAAGATGAACCACAATGAATGATATGAAAGATGAGACTCAATGGTGGTTCCTAAGAGATATTCTACCAAGTATAATGCAAAAATATGCATTCAAGGGTTTCTCAAATGTATGCTCATGGGTAAGTTTCTCTCTCGCTCTCTTGCTCTTTCCTCCACTCTTTTCTATTCTCGGCTCTACATTGCACTGTCTCTCTCTTGTCCAAAAATCCCCAATACAAATGGGTATATATAGAGTCTTAAGAGAATATAGTCATTTGGAGTCCAAAACTAGCTGTTATTTTGAATCTGGGGAAAAGCAGTCGACTTTCTGCTTGAAGCAGTCGACTTTATTTGAGTTCTAAAAGAGTCAAATTCAAGCTGCCTAAAAGAGGCGACTTTCTCTAATGAATAAGATGACTATTTCATCAAATCTCACAAACTAAAAACATGTTGATTGATAAACTCGACTATACAATTTAAATAAGGCGACTATTTTGATCCTCATTTGAAATGAAACTCTATTAAAGCATGAATGAGCCTAAAACTTCAAGGACTGATGAAAATAAACTTCATTAAGATCAAGTCCTGTTCTAAAATGCTAAGCACCAATCATAAATACTAAAATGAGATGCATATGGTCTTAGAATAAATTTTAGATTATGAGTTGTGTTCTTTGAATATTTGAACCTCCTCAAAATCAACTATGACCTTATCAAATAAATGAATTTGATCCAAGGTCTTCGACTTCACAACTTCATTAAATATGAATATTGAGAATTAAAGATATTTTCAATTGGAGATCATCTTAATATTACCTAAGGCTTTTCATGATTTAAACATATAAGTTCAAAGCCTTATTTTTATAATTCCTAGACACCATTCCAAATGATATGATTGAAAGACATGGTTCTAATTAGGGTTTAATATTTAAGTTCTTTCAAAGCTTATAAAAGCTTGAACTAACTGAACCTTAGTAAAGGCCTCATGATATTATAAATGAAGTTCATGACCTATTACTTATGATCTAAAGACTTATGGATGATATGAATGATATGCATATTCCTATAGTCTAGTAAGTCAAGAGATAAGCTTTCAAATGAAGTTACTTCAAAAATAACTTTACATTAAATCAAACACTCACCCAAGACTAGCCTACCCAAGTCTTTTGATCTTCAATTCTTTAAGTTTTTGGGTTCCTTCATCACGTGGCTTGGATTCACTTCAACGTTACAATTGATCTTGATTATTGATCTTTGAGTTTCATGATCGTGTGACTTCATATATATTCTTGTAATTCCTTTTGAAGTCTAATGCCTTTAAGATTCTTGAGATAATATGATATTTTGTAAGCTGCACACTCAAGTAAACTTATTAAATCTACACTATAATAGGTTGTTATCATCAAAATCACCCAAGTAACCTAGGGTTGAAACCTTGATCGAGGTCAACAATGCGGATTAACCATACCCTTAGTGCAAATTGCAACATCTTCAAATCATTAGAATCCCCTTTTAAATAGAATTACCAAGGCATGAACACACAAAAATAAAACATAAATGATTTTTTTTTCAATTTTAAGAGTGGCTATGCAATGTCTAAATTCATTAAGCTCTCTAGCAAACCCATGTAATGAGTTTTGGGCCAATGACTCCCAAACCAAACGGTTTTAGGACATTAAATGTAAAGACATCCTAAAAGGCTTAACTACTCGAGTCTACTAGGCTACGAACTTAAACTAGTTGTGAAATTCTTTATCGCTCAATCTTACATACCTTTAAACACAAACACTCAATGCTTATTGAGGCAAGAGGCCCAGTCACTCGGCAAGAAGGCTTATTGCAATGCAAATATAAAACACAATTAATTTTTTTACTATTATTATTTTTTTATTTTCAACAATCATGCCAAGGACATCTATTCTCAATGTTCTCTAACTCAAATTGGACATTAAACCAAGGTTGTAGTACATAACCCATAATAAAGATGTAAGTGTGCTCATGTGCATACAAGGACTGAACTAGGAATCAACAACTACAAGATAGCTAAAATGAGCAATGATGTGAATTATCCAAATCAAAATATAATTTCAAAAGTTTAAAATTACCAAGAAATAACAATTCCTAACCTACAAGATGTATTCATTAATTGATTTTTTTTAACCTAATTTTCACGCGAAAACCACATGTACTACTTTTCTCCCCATTCTTTGAATCCAAGGTGTATATGTGATAAAATATTGATTATCCAGACACGCTAACGTATATATCATAAAGGGGTTGCCTTTCTTTATTAAAGCCATACTGTGTTGAAACAATCTCAACAGTATTGGGTATCGAAACCAAACGTTAATAAACGAAAATCATCAATTTTATCAATCATATCACAAATTGTAGAATTGGGACTACATACATAGTCAGAGACTGGGTAGCTATACCAGACCGTTATGATTAATTTTAAAGAAAATTTTAAAATTAAATACACAAAGTTACCTAACATTTCTAAACCTGTACCCCCAAACCTAAACTCAACATTGTCCTTAATGTTGGACAAAATCATAATGAAGCGCAAAGAGATAAGATTGGAGGAATATCACCTTTATCATGATAGGTGGGTCTGCTTTAACTTGTTATAAAAAAATGAATCATTAGTAACTCAAAATGTGAGGTAAAACATGGATCTCTATCTGAACAATAGAAACTGAAACCCCATGGAAACACACTATTTTATCTACATACAGTTTACTCAGCACCTTCATAGGGTCACTAACTCGAATAGGAAGAAAATGGGATGTCTTCGTTAAACGATCCACAATGACCAACGCTACATCATGACATTGCCAAAATCTTGGCAAACCAACCACAAAATCTATAGTCACATGTTCCCATTTCCACTCAAGTATGGACAGTGACTGTAGAGTTCCTCTAGGCTTCTGGTGTTCAGCCTTCACCTTTTGACATGTGATACACTTAGACACAAACTCAACAACATCTCGCTTTATGCCTTCCTACCAGAACTGTCTTTTGAGATCGTGGAACATCTTAGTGCCTCTTGGATGTACCGTATACCTCAAGTGGTGTGCCTCCTCAAGAATGTCTCTCTTAAGGTCCATCAAATCTGAAACACACAACCTCCCTCTGAGCCTCACACCTTCATTAGTGCCACGTGTCCACTCCACAATACTCCCATCTACGACAGACTCAGTCAAACGAGCCTGCAGTCTATCGTCATTGGATTGTGCCTGAATGATTCTACTGATAAGCGATGGTTATGCAACAAGGCTGCATAAGAGTGTCCTGGTGTTCTGAGGTGTGTACAAAATTAAAAATTCAGCTAAGGTCTCCAGTAACTTCCACTCACTCATCATCATAAAAGCTATCATGCCCTAAGGATTTTGGCTCAATGCATCTGCCACTACATTTGCCTTGCCAGGATGATACTAAATGGTTGTGTCAAAATCAGTCAACCGCTCTATCCATCTAAGATGTCACATATTCAAATCACTTTGTGAGAATAGGTACTTAAGGCTCTTATGATCTATGAAGAGTTCACACTTCTCACCATACAGGTAATGTCTCCACACTTTCAGTGCTAACATTATAGCTGCCAACTCTAAATCGTGTGTGGAATAATTATGTTTATGTGGCTTGAGTTTTCTAGAAGCATATGCCACTACTTTTTCATTCTGTATCAATACACATCTTAACCCCTAATGTGAAGCATCTAAGTAAACCATGAACCCCTCACCACTGACTGGTATAGTAAGTACTGGACCCGATGTCAACCTAGTCTTCAGCTCATCAAACGATTGTTGGCATCGATCATCCCACAAGAACTTCACACCCTTCCTAGTTAACTTAGTCATCGGAGCGGTAATTTATGAGAACCCCTTAATAAATCGATGGTAGTAACCTGCCAATCCCAAGAAACTATGAATCTTTGTCATTGTAGTAAGTTGTTCCTAATTCAATACTACCTCTACCTTGACAGGATCCACCGATACACCTTGCTTGAAATCACATGCCCCAGAAAACCAACTTGTTTTTGCCAAAATTCACACTTCATAAACTTAGCGTGCAATTGATGATCACGCAAAGTTTGAAGTGTAATCTTCAAATGATCCTCATGCTCCTCTTTAGACTTGGAGTATATTAAAATATCATCAACAAACACTACCACAAATGAATCCAAATATAGTTTATAGACCCTATTCATCAAATCCATGAAAGTAACTGGTGCATTAGTTAGTCCAAAAGGCATGACTACGAACTCATACACTCCATATCGAGTCCTAAATGCAATCTTGGGTATGTCACCCTCTCTAACCCTCAACTGATGATAACCTGTTCTCAAATTAATCTTAGAGAACACTTGTGCACCATGAAGCTGGTCAAATAAATATTCAATGCGAGGGAGTGGGTATTTATTTTTGATAGTCACCTTGTTCAACTCACGATAATCAATGCACAATCGAAGTGAACCATCTTTCTTCTTTACAAATAAAACAGGTGTACCCCCAAAGAGAAGTGCGGGGATGAATAAAGCCTCGATCCTGCAACTCTTGTATGTGACTCTTGAGCTCTCTGAACTTCACATGTGCCATCCTGTAAGGTATTCTAGATATAGGCGAGGTGCCAAGTATCAAATCAATACAAAATTTTACTACCCTCCTTGGAGGCAAACCCAAAATTTCCTAAAATACATCAATAAATTTTGAAACCACCGGTAACCGCTCCACGATGGCTTGTGGTTTAACTAAATCTATGTGAGCCAAAAACCCCATTGTTAGGGTTCCCTCTCACTCTCTATAACGAAATCAAGATGGTGTCTGGCCTAGAAATAAAAATGTGATCATCCTCTCAAAACAATCAAATCTAACATGATGTTGTACTAACCAGTCCATACCCAGAATAACATCCAACTCCCTCAACCTCAACACTATCAAGTCTACTCTCAAATCAAGCTCTCCAATAATAATCGGACATGCCCGACATATACGGCCTAACGTAGAGGCCCCTCCTAATGGTGTCACTATTGAGATGCTCTCACTAAGTGTCTCTAACTCAACTCCAAGGGTGTCCACAAATGCATCAAAAATAAAAGAATACGTCAACCCAGAATCAAATAATACTTTAGCAATACAACTAAAAACATTAAGTGTACCTCTCACTACTGGATCCGGACCCTCAGGTCTAGCTGGTTCGACTGCAAATACTCTCAGTCTGCCCTACTACTGCTAAGTTTCTCTCTAGAACCTCTGCTGATTACCACTCCACGGCTTGGGGCAATCTCTAATCTTGTGTCCCCTCTCATTGCAATTGTGATAAAATTCCCTGAACTGATATGGCTTATTCCTCTGAGCCGCTTATGTGGTTACTATAGCCATAGACTGATCTCCTTGAGTTACTCT
The DNA here is from genome assembly GCA_026545225.1 of Cornus controversa. NCBI lineage: Eukaryota > Viridiplantae > Streptophyta > Magnoliopsida > Cornales > Cornaceae > Cornus > Cornus controversa. The sequence continues at coordinate 7,252,516 of CM048849.1, read as the reverse complement.
CTATCATTTATTTGGCTGATTCTGACCTTGTCTTCACCTAGCACCTTGTGACCCTAATTGTCCCAACTGACTTTGCTGACCCTATGGGCCCTGCTACTATCCCAACTGACCTCGCTAACCCTGTGGGCCTTGCTACTGTCCCCCGTGGCCTCTGCCAGTCTGCGTATAACCGCTACCCCTCTGCTTATGTTTGGTCTCCACATGATCCCTCTTTAGTGCCAAAGCTCGCTCTACCAGCTCCACGTATGTCATGGTTTGGTGCCCTATAACAGCTGTCCGAAAGGGATGATACAGTCCATACTCAAACCTCCGAGCTCTCATATACTCCTTAGTGACTGCCTCGGGTGAATAGTGAGATAGCTCTGCAAATCTAGCCTTATACTGGCTAACAGTCATGGGTGGTATGGCGAAAAACTCTAACTCCTAATCTCTAACAGTCATCGGAATGTATTTCTCCAAGAACCTCTCCTTAAAAGTCCCCCATGTCATCACATTAACATCCTCCCTACGTGCCACTGAGTCCCACCAAAAACGTGTATTCCCAGATTAAAAATTAAGTTGCAACTTTTCGCTTTTGAACTTCTGTGCATACAATCAACTCAAAAGTCTTCTCCACATCACGAATCCATCCCTCAGCTACAGACAGCTCCATTGAACCCTTAAAGGATACCACTCCGAGTCTCATCAAATCCCTCACTGCAGTCAATAAGGAGGTGTACTCTCTAGGTTGTTCCTATACTCTCCCCCCTACAGTCCCTAGTGGGAGTGGGGTCTCCTACTCGACCCCCTCTTGTAGAACTGGATACTTTGCCCTTTCTAGCTCTGTCTGTGCTGGGGTGCCATCCCTAGCCCTTGTCTGCCGAGTAGCTTGCTCTAACACACCCAACCGATCAATCAATGCTCTAAACATCTCTCAGATCTCAGTAGCGTCAATGTTACCCGAGTCCCAACATACAAAGAAGAAACACCTGTTGTTGTGCCACACCCTATAGTACCACGACCTGTGGTGCCACGGTCTCTACCACTTGCCCTTCCCCTTTGTCCTCTAGCCATTTCCTTCAATAAAAAATCAAATTAATTACTTCCACATGCAACACTAAACGAGACAGTACAGGGATAGATAAATTAATAGGTTAATATAGATGTCAATTCAAGATCATTTTCTACTCACAGTTATATATAACTGTGGTTATACGCAATAGGTTTCCCTCAAACCAAAGCTCTGATACCAAACTATCACACCCATAAGTTGAGGTCGGGGTATATCTGACCCTTCACTCAACCTGTGGTTGACTTTATTCCATAATCATCACCATCGAATCCACATCCTAACATCGAATTAATAATATCCACACAACCTGTTCTCATAATATTTTCGTATAAAAGAGGTAGTAAACAAAACATGTGTTCATGTCATAAAACCAACTGATATCTAGAAAATTAAATACAACCAAATCAAAATTATCATCTAAGACAATCCTTACAACAAATGTTGTCTCAAAAATTGAAATAAAAGTAAATAGTAACAAGGTTCCATTGGAACAATCCTCACGTGGAATCCTCCTCCAATATGTTATAGATGCTAATTTCACACACCTGAAATATGAGAGAAAAATAAGGGGTGAGCTTTAAAGCCCAGTAAGTAATGTTCTAACTAAACGACAACAACCACTATATTTCAGCAGATACTGCAGTGAATTAATTAATATAGATAATCGTACGGTGCATTAATTTACGAAAAGAGAGTATTAATAACGTCTTTTAATACTTGACAATAACCTAACAGGATATTCAGATTCCATCTCCTGCCCCAACTTAAACATTTCAAGTCCATTGGTCAATATAGTGTGCACCCTAGAAAATATGTTTATGATTTCTTTGAATTGCAAAGTTCTTTAATAAGTTTAACCCATTCCTCATCAAACCAACTTTCATTTAATCAATCTATATTCATGACCATACTCTTCACAAAAGACCACTATATACAATATACCCTGTAGTGTGGAGGAACGACAACAGAACTCAAGCTCTAATAGAGAGTTAACAAGTATGAAACTATCTAGATCGTAAGATAAATGATATGGAGGGACACACACACACTCCAAACCGAAGGAACACACACACACACACTCCAAATAACACGAATAGTATGGAGGGACACACACTCCACATCAGAGGGACTCGCACTCCATCGTAATAATACACACTATGTGCCAAAGGGACCCGCAACTCCACAATGGAGGGACATATATACACTCCATTAAAATATGAATCATGTGGAGGGACACACATTTTGCTCTAGAGGGACCCACAACTCCATGCTAGAGGGACATATACACACTCCAGTAGTCTTAACCATCACCCTTGGCCACACAACCACACACATACGCACACACTCCTATACACGCGTGCCCTAAACCTATATTAAATTATATTTCTAATCTATGAACCGAATCTAGAGAGAGTAGTGTACCTCAGAATGGGTCGTCCTATCTATCTTAGCTATCGGTAAAATTTCAGAACCTAACATTCATGGATAGTTCATACTCTTGGTTTTCATGCTTAAAAAACTACTTTTCGTACTAAATAAATAACTAATATGACTAAATCTAGCCTAAACCTATAACTCCAAACATATTTTGCCCTAAAAAGACTACTTAATTTTTTTAGAAATTTTTCAGCATTTATCGCTATTTTTAAAGCATTTTTCCTAATTTTTGACATTTTTAATTATTTTAAAAATATATAAAATATACTTTTATAATTCGGGTGGGCCCAAAACGGGGGCTAGAGGTTGGGCTCGGTGAGTGGGACCGGACCATCCTTTTTTCTTTCCCAGCCGGCCACCGGAACAGGGCCTATGCGCCCCCACGCGCTGGCAGCATGTATGGGCTTCGCACATCCTTATTCACCATCTTCTTCCTCTTATCTCATGTGCCATAAGCCTATTACAACCTAGCTCACCAGAAGCCTTTTCTGACGTAGTTTTTGGCCATTTTCGGCCACCAAACAACTCAAAATTAACACTAACCAAGTCGTCACCACGTCTTAATCTACCATTTGACACCAAAATCATCAAGAGCTGATGCCAAACATGATTTTCTCCAATTTCTAATTTTTCTATTAATTCACCATTAAACCTATATCTTCTCACTTCCAACTCCACCGGTGTCAAATTCAAACAGTGGGTCATGTTTGCAAATATCATAACCAATTAAAAAAATAAATCCACAAGTTGTCATCCTCTACATTAGATTACATATACAATTGAATACAACACATATATGAGCATCTATAAGCAAGAGCCATGTAGCTTAAATATAACAGCTTAAGAATCTCAAAGTTGACACACATTCAAATCCCAACCAAATAATCAAATTATGTCCACAGCTTAACTCATGTGATTTTTCATTCATATATGGATGTTATATAACATATATACATATCAGCCGCATATACATAGACATATATATCTATCTATATAGTCATACACATACTGCACCTTCCCTAATTTAGCTTCATATAAAACCACACACATATACATATGCGTTAATCTACTCCATTACATGAGCTTATTATTTCAAACCATAACTCACCATTTAGTCACCATCGTTCCCCTTCTCTAACATACTGTTCACCCATTGAAACACTAATTCCACAGTAACTTAAACTAATCAGATCCCAACACTCAATTCTATCACTTCATGTACATATACAGACATATAGCCATTTAAAATGGTGATTGTTATTAAATTGCTCAACATTAATACGTGATAAATATTACTATAGCATACCAATCATTGTGGGAAAAATAGAAAAAAGCTTACAACTGAGAGATGATTAATTTCCCCTCGTTGTCTCTTTTTCAACTTTATTCTTCTCTTTCTTCCTCCTTTGCTCATTCTTCTTCCTTAATCTGAGACTGTTAACGCATAAACCCTAATTACCATCTTATTATATTTATATAATACCACCCACACAATTGTTGTTTGGTGACCCACATTAGAATAACTTATTCTGCCATAGAATAAGTTATACCCTTAATTGAATATCACTTAAATCTTTTCAAGATTGAAGCTTTTCCTAGGAAACCGTAGAAATCACCAAACTTCAAACTCTACCAAATTGCACTTTCTTTCCATAGGATTGTAGATCAGGATAAAGAGAACAATTCTTCCTTCTTCAAAAGACCTGAATCTAAACTTCAACTTCACTCGAATTTTAAAAGTCTCCAAAAAGTGACTTTGAACCCACCAACTTGAAGAGAAAAAAGAAAAGAATAAATTTCTCTCTTGCAGCAAGCCCCAAATCACACTCTAAGACTCTTAAAATGAAGGAAAAAAGATGAAGGAGATGAAGAGCTTAAGAGGAGACAACAATGACTGACTTTCTCTCTCTCTAATTCTATCCAGCAATATACAGTTATGTGTATTTACAATACACTAAGTGTAAAGTGACCATTTTCCCCCCAAGTCACTTAACGTACCTCCTAAACTCCGTTTTCGATTTCGAAAGTGGCTATGGCTCCAAAATCACTTCCATATTTTTTAAAATATTTCAAATATTTTAAAAATAAAAATAAATATTTTCTGAAATTTTTTCGAATTTTTGGACCCATCTAACCTGCATTCCGAGCCTCGCTAGCCTGAAAATTCCAAATTTTATCAAACGCTCCCAAAACTTCCTCAAACCTCTAAATAAGTTCCTAAACATGTTTTATACATTTAAAACATGCAAAACATCATTAAAAATTTATTTCTGACAAAATGATAAATAAAAAAAATTGATCAAAATTGGACTCGCTCTCTACAGGCAGGTTATCCTGTTTCTCGCCGCTCTACAATGTGGAGATACATGTATCTTGATGGTTCCCTTGTGTCATGGAAATGCAAGAAATAAGAAAGAGTTTCCAAATCTTCTACTGAAGCAAAATATTGTCTCATTGTTTTGCCTCATGTGTTAACAGAGTTTCAAACTATAGATATTTTTACTAAAGCCTTGACTAAGATTCGTCACCAGTTCTTAATTGAAAAATTGATGCTTGTAATTAGGAAAACGAGTTGTAGATATCCAAATTAGTGGGATGCGATTGCTATCAATCTAAATTTCGTCAAACTTGGCGAATCGAGTCTAGGGCTCTTTCTTTGGTCTCGTTTTAAGGGAAGGTACCAAATGAGAAAGATCACTTTGGAGAGTTTACAAATATTCCTTGTATAGAATAGTTAATATTATAAGAAGAGGAGTCTTTCGAAAGAAAGACAGAAAAGTTTTCTCCAAAAATTCTTTTTGTTCTCTATCTTGTCAAATACAATAATAGTCATTCACTAATAGGGGTGTACAAAGAACCGGTGGAACCGGAATCGGAACCATAAGTAACTGTAGCTGAATCGAATTGAACCATTTACTACGGTTCTGATTTCAGTTCCAATTTATATATAAAGTATAAAATATATAATATATAGATAAATACATTTAGTTTCTAAGTTCTAATATTCTATATATTTATATAATATAAGATATATAAATAAATACTAATAACTTCTAATCTATTGTTATAACTAGGGGTGCACACGTATGAGTGTGTGTCTTGCCAATATTTAAAACAAAAAAGAAAAAGGAAAAAAAAGTAGACAAAGAACCATTGGGGAACTGGAACTGGAACTGGAACTGGAACTACAAAGAACCGGAACTAAACTGAACTGAACTCAACAGTTCCGGTTCCAAAATTAAGGAACCGTTAGGAATGGTTCCAGTTCCGGTTTCACCAAGAACCATAAGGAATCGTACCGTGTGCATACTCACTAACACTCACTTTCTCAGTCCCTTTTTTTTCCAGTGAAACCCACTTGCCCCACCATGTATTTCCTACCTTTAATTAACCCTTTAATGCATCATAAATCCACATCAAACCATGGTGGGGTAAATTCCTCAAAAAATTTTGTGAAAATTTTTCAATTTAATAGATATTTGCACTATAATATATTATTATAATTTAAAGGCATTAGTTTCACACTCAATTTTAACATTCGTCAACTCGCTAGCGGGTTTAGGAGATATCAAAGTAATAATCATCAAACACTCTATGCGTATGTAATTTAACCAAACTTTAGGTGAGGTCAATGTAATTTATCTTATTTTTTATTATCAAAGTTTGTATTGGCTTGTCAAAGCTTGAATGAGAAGTTGCAAATTGGGCACGGAATCGGGTAAGATTTGACCCAAGCTTGTTTCAAACAAGGCATGGGTTCAATGAGATTGGACCTCACATGAGACTAAGAGTTGACCCAAACTCGTTTCAAACGGGGCATGGTTTCAATGAGCTTGGACCTCATATGAGACACGAGTGTTTAACAATTAGGATTGCAAAGGAGTCGAGCTTTTGACAAGTAGTTCGAACTCGACTCGAGTTGGGCTCAGTTCGTGTTCGTTTATTTAATAAATGAATTGAGCTCAAACAACATATATATGTTTGATAAATAAACGAACCAATCTCAAGCAACCTACTACTCGCTCATTAGTTTGTAAACATGTTCGTGAACAAACTCGTTAAATAGGCTCGATTATAGTTCGTGAATATATATATGTGTGTGTGTACATATATAGTAAATATTTTCATAAGATTACGTCATGCATTTTCGTTTAAACTTATAAGTTTAGTCCAGCCCAACCCAAACAATAAAATGACTAACCATTTTTTAAATAAGATAGACCAAAGTCCAAGACAATTAAAACAGCCCAAAGCCCATGTTCTGAAAGCCCACCTATATATAATCTTTAACCACTCTTTTACTCTCAAACCCTAGCCGCACTCCTCTCTTTACATCTCAATTACCGTCTGCCGATCTACTCTCTCTGATCAAGGATGTTGACGGTGGCTTTGTTGAGATCGGAGTGCTAGCTTTGGCGAGATCCGAACGGTGGCTTTGGCGAGATCGGTGACTTTCCAGGTATTTCTACTTTATAATTTTGTATGAGATTTCTTTTTATGGATATTTAGTTTTAGACAGATCCGTACATGTGTGTGTGTGTTTCGTGTGGAAATTGTGTGTATGTTTAGATCTGTGTTGCTGTGCATATGTGTGTATTTTGTGGTGTAATATGTGCATCACCATACGAGTTTCGAGCCGAGCTTGAAAAGCTCGTGAACAGGACCAAGCCGAGCTCAAACACGCTAATACTCGGCTCGGCTCGGCTCGATTGCAGCCTAGACCTCATATGAGACACGAGTGTCTAACAATGTGACCTCAAAAAGACAAAATTCGTCTCAGGAGAGTTGAGAGTGTAGAGCTTCTTCTCGTCGAGCTCCATCATCGGTGAACTCGAAGGTATTATATACATGTATATAATCACTTATATGTGCCTATATATATATATATATATATATATGTATAATTCGTGTTATATCTGCCTTTGTTTCATGTCTTCCTTCAATCTCTATTAATATTTAATATACACGGGATAATTGGGGCTTGTTTCTGTTTTAAAATTGACGTATTGGAAAGGATTTTAGGTTTTATTTTGGGGATTTATTCTAGTTCATAAATCTGTGATCATCGCTTCTTGTAGTTAGTTGTTTATATATATATATATATATATATATATATATATATATATACATCAATTAATACTTTAATTACGTATTATATTGTCTCTCTCTCTGCAACTTTTTGTTGCAGTGACCACCATCAGTCCATGCAAACCCATGAAACTCTCTTTTATTAGGAAACCCTCAACACTGCTTTCTTGAGTTTCTTCTCTTGCGTGAAGAATTGCATCACAGACGTCTTTTAGAATAGGTATTCTATGAAACATTTTACAGTTCTCCTCATAATCCATTGCATTTGGGAATTTGAATTGAAATTTTGGCTCATCATCGATTGTTTCTTTGTAATTCCTTCTACTATTCTCTCATTGATTTAACTGTGATTGTTTGGTTCTGTGAATTAGTTTCCATTTTTGTAGTTAAGTGTTTGTATGAAAAAGCCAATATATGATAATAGCTTGTAACAAATTCACGTAACATTAATTTTTAGTCTTCATTACTATCAGAATTTTGCGTAAATTGCACGAAGCAGAAGCTATGGCAGGCCATGGTGATTCAGGTGCATCCGAGAAGAACTCAAGTGAGGCCTCGAATGATGTACCGGCCTTCAATGCTGAGAATATGATAAACAACATGAAGATTGTAAATTACAGGTGTGTTGTTATACCATTGGAATTGGCCACTCTTTGCACCGAACAATATCGAATGAATGAAGAAACTAAGCAGAATAGCTAGCATTCTGTAAACAGATAAAATTTAATTTTATATTTGACACATTCAAATTGATTGATGTCCTATGGAGTCTAGATAACTCACTGTAAGCATTTCTTGATAGATGTCTTTTAAAACTCTTGTTAAGAATTTTTAAATGTACATAATTTAACCTAGCTTCCCGTTTACTAGTATTTTTTCTGATATTGTTTAGTCTTTTTTTATCAAGATGCTTGAATTACTCTGCACTATATTGTATATGTTTTTTTGCAGGCAATGATTTGATTACCAAATTTTATTAATTGCTATTGTTATGCAAGTAGTTTCTTTTTTTTTTTTCCAGAGGCAAGCATGTAGATATTTTATTTTTTATAAAGAATAATTATGAAAAATTTATATTGCTTCAACTAGAGGCATGTAAATAGCTTAAATTTCAACCATTTCTATTGTTTTATACTTCCAGTTCCATGAATGCTTGAAGTTTGGATTCTTCAATACATACCTAAATATAATATCAAACTCTTCTACTAGTTTACAGCTATCCTTGACAAAATTCATATAAATTGGGCACTTTTACTTGTTTTTATGGTAATTGAATGGCTTCCCTATATTTTGCATAATATGTTTGGTTGCAATCACATCATAAAAGTGGAACCATTAATGGAAATTGGAGCCAATTACTATGGCTAATAGAATGAGATCAAACTTAGAGAACCTTAAAATCTTATGGTCCTGATTTTTCACTATATTTGTTTTCATATCACCATTTTCCATAATTGTCCTATTAACGTAAACTTGTATGCAAAGCAAAACTGAAAATTTCAATTTCCTTGGAATGTCAAGGTGCACATGTGCTCATATATATATATATTAAAAGGATAAAAGAAAAGGTAACAAAGATTCTTGAGATAGGAACTAGTCGTCAAAATTTTTGGAACACACCAACAAGCTAATAGAAGTCCTGAAGGTTTAGCAACATAAGATATTTCTTATTTGTGATTAAAATATTCACCCAAGCAAAATTTGGACCCGAACTTTTCAAGATATACGTATCTCAGGTCTAAAATTTGGAACTTCCTTTCTCTAACCTTTTAGGCCTAAAGTTTTTATCTTTGATAAGTAAGATTTTATTAAAGGCACTCAAGAGGGGAGCACTACCAAGTGAATACACAAAAAGCTGGCAATGACCAACTATAATCTCAAGCTGTCTATAAAATCCACAATTTGCCCAAAAGATTTACAATTTTGCCCATTTACAACCCCTCCCCCCCCCCCCCCCCCCCCCAAAAAAAAAAAAAAAAGAACTCAATATATTATATTTGAGGGACCAAATAGGAGACTCCTCGCCATGAAAGGATCTCCTATATCTTTCATGCCAGAAGCCCCACCATCAAAGGATCTCCTATGTGGTCTTGGATGTTTGACAAGGCTACTTCTAGCGATATTTGTTGTGACAATGACATTGAGTTAATGACTGGATGAATATAGGGGTTTTCTAGTCTATGTACGCATTGCCCAATATATATATTGCATGTTGCTTGTACATGTTGAGCATGCAATGTATGTGATAATTCTCTAAAATTTTAGGTTCATGCGGATTAAATTTCTATTATAATTATGATTAAGGAACCTACAAGGTAGTGTCTAAAGGATGAGGACCAAAACCCTAGGTTCTGATAGAGAATTAGTGCAAGGTCTGTGATTTAGACATAGAGGGGGGTGAATAGGTCTTGCTGGCCGTTTTAACTAACTTTAACTACTTTTTTAGATTTTAATAACATTGCCAATGATCTAAAACTTAAGTATGAGCAGTGTAATGTAGATCTACCACTCCATCATGCCTTGAACAACCCAATCATATATATAAAGTAAAGCAATAGAAAGCATGCACAATGTACACCAAGATATTTACGTGGTAAACCCTAAAGGAAAAACCACAAGACCTGGCCTAGTCAGATCAAATCCACCATACGAAAGAGATGTACGACTAGTTTCAGTTCAAAACTTCTAGTTACCTCTTGACATAGACTGATTCACCAAACTCTTCACTCGAGTCTTCAGGCACACGGTCTACTCTTTCAACTGATATGCCCCTCACACAATATGCTTCTTCAATAGCATTTTGTTCTCCACACTCGTTGTCAATTAAGCTTAGCAGCAATATGTTGTCAACTTTGCTCCTAATCCAGGCCAAGGTGGTAGAATGATTGTTTGGGAGGTCTGTGATACTATGGGGTTTAAACTTGCTGATACTCATGTTCTCTCATCCAGCTGATATGGCATCTAAAGTGAATAGCTGCTGGATTAATCAGTTATATTGGTGGTGGTTGCTCTGGGACACTGTATATGGGAGTCTTAGTATGGATTTTGTTCTGAGCTTAGGTTTTGTTTGCTGCTTCAATGACTGCTTACTTAATGCTTGTTCCAGCCCAAGATATTGTTACTCAGTCACTATGTTTTGCCTGCATGCTTTGTATTGTGGTCTAAGCATTCCCACAGTTGTTGTCTTTCTTTCTGGTTGACAGATTGGTTCCTTATAGGCTTTGTTCTTATAGGTTTGATGTATCTTGGTTTATGCTTTTTCTTGTTGTTGGTTTCTGGAAGTGGGATTTTTCAACCCTTGATCTGAGAGGTGGTGCCCTCATTTAGCCTTGTATGCTCCCTTTTTTTTTAATAAAAGTTTATTTAGGAAAAAACATATGTTGTCAACACGTATATCACTTGCCAATCTATATGCAGATTCAATGCTGAATGAAAATAAAAATTATATGCACTCAAAATAGCCTCACTGGATATTGCTCTCTATTGTATTTTCTCTTTGTAAGTTTCTGATTTAGTTGATGATTATTAGAAAAAATAGAGAAGTAGAAGGATTAGGATTGAAGAGTTTAAATAAAAAAAGGGAACTTCTTTTCCAGATAGGTTGATCTAAGTTCACATGTCGATTGATCTACATGTGTCTAGTAGCCCTCAATTGATGTCAATGTGTCCAAGTGTCCTATTGTCACATGGGTCTTGTTCCACATCAAATACAGATGTGTAGGGTCTTGGGCTTTTAAGAGCGGGTAGGCAACACCACTCAACTGTTTAAGCTTTTGGGTTGGATGGCAAGTGCCCGACCCGTTACAAGTGGTATTAGAGCCGATCTAGTCCCTTATCCGTTGTCATGCCAAGCACCCACTCGGAGGTGTCTGGGTTTGGATTGTTACTGGGTCCTCTTGTTGTCAGGGTGGACAGCTAAGCAGGGTGATTCGACTGCAAGGAGAGCGTTGCGGGTTCAGGTGGGGGAGAATGTCATAGGAGTCTTGTCGCACATCAGATATAGATGGGGAGGGTCTCAGACTTATAAGAGTGGATGGGCAGCACCACCCAACAACTTAAGCTTTTGGGTTGGATAAGAAGCACCTGACCCGTTACAAGTTCTCTTATAAGCCCAAGACCCTCCCCATCTGTATCTGATGTGGGACAAGACTCCTATGACACCTGTCCAATTTATACATAGAAAATTTGAATTGTAAGAGTTTCCAAAAACTCTTAATTCATATTAAAAATAATTTAAGTAATCACAAAATCTACGAGTCCAATTGATATGCATGAATTCTAATTTGGTGATTGTACATTTTTGTGTTAAATTTCCTTTGTATCCTTGGCTTTGAAGATTACCGTTCTAGCCTTGGTTGTAACTTCAGTTCCAACTCTACCCTACAAGAGGTAGCTAACTTGAAACCAACTTTCAAAAATCTAACTGAAAACTAAAAGTAAAGTACAAACTCTTGTCTTGATCACGAAAATTTCCAGCTTTAGTCATATTGACCTAATAGCCTCTAGGGCGTTTTACTGTATGCTAGTTTTGACTGTTTTGACTTTAGTTTCTTACTAGTCATGCTGCCAGTTCCAAGCCCAAGCCAAAAAGTGGAGGGTTCTATTGCCATAAAATCTTAAAAAGGATTTTTATGAAAATGAATCCTTGTTTAGGGCAATCTGGCAATGGGGAATACCGCTTCTTCCCGGGAGGAAAAAAAAAGAAAAAGTGCAAAGAATATGGGTTAATACATTAGGGGAAAAAAATCTGTGATTTCAAAAAGAATATGACACTGCGTACAACTGAATGGGGAAAACAGATTTGTCTAGCTGGCTCCTAAGTAGTTGAGGATTTATTTTTCTGTTGATTCATTCTGTTTGATTTGAGACTCTACATTTCATGTGTTATTGTGTTAGTTGGCTTCATTGTCATTTTATTAGTCCTCCTTGTTTCCGGTTTTCAGCTAAAACCTGAGTTTTGCTTATTTGTGCAGCCGAACATTTATGTCTATCATTGGTGGAGTCGTTGCTGGAATTTTGGGATTTACTGGCTTGAATGGATTTATCTTTTATTTTCTTGCCATGGCAATTACTTCAGTAGGACTTGCAGCCAAGGCTGGGTTTTCCACTCATTCATACTTCGATTGCTGGAACCGCATTATACTTGACGGCTTTTTGGGCGGGCTTATGGTACACTTCTCTATTATTTATCAATTCTTTGTTTCAAGTTTATTTCTTGTTAGGGTTTTTGACCTACATTCACTCAAATTTTACTGCATGCGTAATGTGTTGATTTGTTCCAAGTGGTCAATTTTTGTTTTTTATTTTATTTTCTTTAGCCTGAGATGTTTCATCTTGCGTAACCTTATTGTCATTGGCATTTCTTTTTTTTTTTTAAAAAAAAAAAGGTTGTGATGCTTCTTCCTTGAGAAAAGGCTCTTCAATGACATTTCTTTCCTTCTTTTCTCTTATTATTATCATCATATATTCATGAACTATATATTCATGGTTACAACTAAACAAAAAATAAAAAAACCCTAGTATTCGTGGTTGTAATAAGCTTCAGTAGTTGCACATTGGAACCAAGAAAATAATTCCTATGATTCTTTGCATAAAATGTCTCACCAGGCCTGTCAAAATGAGTATACTTTTCAGGCTCAAACAGGGGCATGGCTCTGGTTGTTTGTAGATTTATCATCCTGTCAATCACAGACTCATTTGTTATGCCTGTTAAAGACTGGTATTCCAAAGATTCTAAAGCAAGGTTAAGTGAAATATTTTTCTATAGTATTTTCTCCAGAGTAGTTACCAGTGTTTGCTACACAAGAAAAAGACTCTTCATAGTCACAAGTTTGATAATACACCAGGATATGTTGCACTCTCCCCCTCTTATCCCCACTTCCTTTAAATAGGTACTTGTATAAATGAATGTGTCATGCTTGTACCCATTTTGGCCTAGCCTAACTTAGGTCGACAATACACCAGTGCAATTTTAGAAACTATTCTATTTTCCAACCCAAAGTAGTGATTTTTGAGGAATAAGAAATATTTTGGAAGATGATCAAAATGCTTTTAATTCATTGACAACTTTATGGTTTGGATAGAGGAGGGAAATGTCTAAGAAAGGAGATCTGATTGATTGCGCTCAGATGTTAGCCAAGCAGTATGAATTACAAAAAGAGGACTAAGAGCTTAGAGAATTGGTAGTGCATCGGCCCAAGGATGAGTGTCCAGAAGCACTGGTAGGTTCAAGCTCTATTCTTAGCCCATTTGAATGGGCTGCCTAACCTTATATAGGACCCCCAGGAATGTAGAGGACTACTGGGTTACAATCACAGAACCAGTTACACTGCCAGTGGACTGTCAAGCTACAGGACCTGCATCATTTGGCCTCCGGGTTTGGGCCAGTGAAGTCTATTCTTCTTTAAGTTCATGTGCGTATCTGCTTGTGTCATGCGTACACGGTATTTTCGAGGTTGGACAACCTCAATTTTCCCTAAACACTGCAACGATCTAACAGCTTCGGAAATCTCTAAGCCATCCGCACGATCCCAGAGCCCTGTCTCCAACTTGGGCTGGGTTATGGCATCAAGGTAGCTTAGGAGGGTTTTGGACCGGAATGAGGGGACTATTTAAGGTTTTATACAACGAAATAATTAGAATGCCCACAAAGTACATTTCAACACTGTGAAATGGTCTGGTACTTGCTCATATCATTCCTCCGGAGGAGAGTGTAGAGTCACTGCTCAGCACTTCTGCATCGGAAAAGAGTGTTGTAGTGTAGGGGGAGTGGGGGTAACTTCTCTCAGTGCAGCGTGGATCCCCATCTAATGCCACTATATGTCTGAGTCCCAACAAGAGTTTCCATTGTGAACAAGCGGGAAGTACTTTCTTTCGTATTGGGCCAACCTCATGTCCCCTGCATGCATCCTAGCTTTTCATTTTACCAAGCCTGAATTGAACCTAATGCATAAATCAGTCTTAAATGAGCCAAATGAAAAACTTGCTTCTCAATTTATCCAAAAAATTGTCCAAAAAAGTCTGGCATTTTGACTAATTTATGAAAATTTGTACTGCCTAATAAATCACTATTCCTGGTTAGAAGTTGCGACCTTGCATAAATCTGGTTCCACTTTGGGATCCACGCACCACCAAAACTATATGGATTCAGAGGGTTGATAGGGCCTTGTGTCAAGTTAGCCTAGGAGGAATGAGGTGTCTACGCCACAGTTGTTTTCACAATAACAAATCTCTTTTCCACCAGCATTGATTCATCACTCTGTTTCATTTTCCTTGAATATGTTTACTGACAATTTTTTTTTTTTTTTTGCAGTCATTTGTGCTTTTCTGGACGTATCCTTTGTTTTTTTCTTCCATTGAATTCAAAACATTGTTTATATTGTTTTTAAGGGTTTTATTTTTTATTTTGAGAAGTTAAAGCAAATACACACCCATACTCACAATATGCCCCTAGCGGGGCTCGAACTCTCAACCTCTCCTTTGGGGAGGAGAGATGATACGATCCGGGCTGAAGGCCCAGTGGTCTGTTTTGGCATATCTTGTGTACACAAAGAATATGGAAATTTTGTTACTCCTGGACCAGGGAGCTCCTGTGGTGGAACTCCATAACATGTGCTTCTATCAAAATATATCAATTATGTACTATTTTGAGTTCCAGTGACCGCACGAAGGTGCAGCAGGATCAAAGGATTTTTCCTCGAACTGTGTTGTTTAAATATTTAGTGGTATCTGAAAGTTTTAAATTCCTTTTCTTACCGTCGATTTTATATTTAGCAACTTCCCTTGACATATAAAATAAAGATTTGCTTATGACCTTGTGCATATATTCTGAGACACCTGCTACCTGCTGCTGCCGGGAAGGATGACTGCTGATGCAGCTGCTTGTTGTAGTAAATTTGGTAAACCTAATATCTGAGGGTTGCTAAAATTCAATGATCCAGACAGTTGAAAGTTTTTGGTAGTTCGTATTTCATGTTAAAACAATTGGGGTGTTGAATTTTTGTCCACCTGAATTTTTTATTTTTTTGAAGTCTTGAAGTGATTGTTAGGCTTGGGGACCAGAGATATCGAATACCCTCCAAATTCATCCCAGCAATTTGAATTTCATTGGCAATGAATTTGTACTGACTAGCTCGAGTAATCTCTCCTCGTCTTTGCATAAAGTAGGTGGGTTCAAGTACCCATTTCATGGCATAGTTTCTTGAGTTGTGTCAATGTTCTCACACACACACACATGTTGGACCCGGACTCTTAAATGATGCCTGATGGTGAAGTTATAATTCTAATTTATTTTCGTAGTTGCAAGTGTTTATTCATGTTCTGTTTAACTTCCAGAATGGCTGAGTTGGTAATTATTTTGGACGTCAATAGTCTTTTTGGAGATGCTTTCAACATGTTGGAATATTTGGTAGCCGATAAAATGTTTTAAATAAATTTTTGAATATCTCGTAGTTTCAAAGCCTCTTAATGACGACTTGCCAAATCCTTTTCGTGGATCAGTTTTTGAATTACAATCATATTCATGCGCAAACAAATCATGTATGAACGTATGTAAACAATGTTTATTTATGTATATAATCATATATATGCATTTACATGAACTTAATGCATGTGTACATGAATGAATGCAAAATTATAGACATGTATGTTTAAAATATATGCAAAATTATAGACATGTATTAATACAAAATTATAAAATGCATGCCTACATCTGTATTCTATATATGCTTCTATAAGTATTTATTGTGTACTTTTCAACCTGTATATACGCTTATATGAAAATGCGTGCCTGTATAGGTTTAATACATGCTTCTATTAGTGTTTATCATGTTCTAAGATTTGTTAAATGAATTTTGGAACTTCAACTAAACATTAAAACAAGATTCTCGTAAAATGAAAAAATTTACGTGAATAACTAACATCCTGGGGTGAAACATTCTACTACTACTACTACTGGTAGTAGTGGAAGATGGTTTTATAAATTGAAATTTTCTACACAATTAAATTTGTTTGAATTTCAAAATATCTAATTTAACCAACATTTTTATGTTGAAACCTTTTAAAAGGAAAAAAAAACATTTTTATGGTGAAATAAATATGTTCCTTATCCAGATCTCTATTTATACCCTTGGGTAGTTCTATTTCCTACTTGGTGGATGCTCCATTGATCATTGTGGATTTAGATGTTACCTCTAATTAGAGGTTGAATCATTCATTTACTCACTATAATGGTACACAATTAATGACAAACACCCCCCAATCAGATGAGAGGTTAAAGTTGATCAGCCACCTTTTTCTATACAACAATAATTGTGCCCAAAATTAATACATTAATGACAAACCACCATTTGTATACCATTTGCACTGCGCTCTGTGGTAAGAGCCCAAGGCTCTTGCAGTAGTGGATCAACATGCTGCTGCTTCATACACGTTTAAAGTAAACTATCTTGATGACAAATCCTCGATTTTCCATTGCTGTACATTTCTGAACATATCACACCTGTGGATATCAATTGGATCAACAAGCATGATGAGACTTGGCATAACAATATAACATAATCATAGTATCATATGGTTTGGTTACTCAAGACCAACCTACGACTTAGTCTGTATGACTTTTCTATACAATCTTTATCACATGGGCTCTATCTATACCTCTTTCGGGTATGCGTGTAATTTTGTAAGATTTATCAAATTCCTAAAATCCAAGGATATGGGGACTAAATTTTCATATTTTTTCTAATCCTTGAGTGTTCTTGTATTGACATGACCACTTCACTCATTTATACGAGAGAGAGCCCATGTAGCATAGTTTTATTACTTGTTAAAACACCAAAATAGTAAAAGAAGATTGGGAGTCTGTTCAATACAAGGGAAGGGAAGGGAAGCGCATGTTCTTGCTATTTATATCAACCAACCCCCCTCTCACATGAATAGCAGATGACAAGTTTGACAATCAGATAAATTCAGACTGAAGCTATCGATTTCTTACCAGCACTTTTGGAATCTTTAGGAGTATAAAAGACAAGGTGTACAAAACACTTGAGATTGCTACTGCTGCGATTATGTTGTACATCAGCCGTTTATCGTCTTTACTTGGCACGAACACTGTTTTCAATGTATTCGTCAAACCAAAGAGCCTGTAAGAAACCTGCAACCAATGAAACGACATTAATCACTTGAATTTTACGTACATTTTCAAAGTGACATGATTTACTTACTGCAATATATATGGAAGTGGTGAGCATGAAGTTCAACAAAGGGTAGTCTGGGATCAAAGAAAGCAACAATTTAGGCTGACCATCAGGCACACCTGATCTGCATATCATTATAGCAGAGTTTAGAATCGACAAAGAGATCATAATTTGTAAAGAAAGCTCTAAAAGATTAATTAATCCTCTACATATTTTGGAACTATACAAGGAATGGTTGTAGGGAGAACATTCTTTACTAATCTAAGATTATCTAGTAAAAATCCAACTCATCATTTTAACAATAATCCAAAATTTTCTCAACTTTGCTGTTTTCTCAATCCATTTAAATACAACATTCTGTTTAGCATTTTTTAAAAACAAGCCAATAGAGTGGAATGCCATTTCAAAGCAAAGGAATTTTACAGAACTATTTTGTAAAGATCACTGCTGCCATTGATCATCATTTGCAAATCAACAGAAGTACCAGCTGATGCAGTCTTTTTTTTTTTTTTTGAGAAGTGCACCAGCTTATGCAGTCATACCTTAACCATATGTGGATTTGTGAGATGTAGGTCTCCAATGTGATCTTTCCGAGCCATCTAAAGAAGCAAAGAGAATATACCATAAAAAGTGTTCAAAACATATATATATTCCAACATATAAACAAGCTCTCTTTGTGATGATGTCTCAAGCATAGAGGAAAAAAATTTAAGAAAAGAATGAAACGGATCCAAGGCCACTCACGCAAATAGGGTCAAGGTGTAGCAACGGAAATGCTGGGTGAAGTTTCGCAAGCTTATGTAGACACTGATCAACAAAAAATGAAATTCTACTTAAACCACAAGCAAAATAAAGTTCTAATTATTTATACTAGCAAAGTAGTAGGGGAAATTGATATGCATACGTTATGGGAATCCATGAGGTATAAGGATGGTACTTATTGTATGAAACCTTAGGAAGTTTGTATATATACTCAAACCACAAATATCCCATCTGAAAGTTAGAAAAAATATATATATAAATTAATAAATAAAAACTTTCATCAGACAGAAATTAAGGGAAAAAGATTGTGCTGAGATAGATATAACACCGTCAAGGAAATAATCACAGCAGTTGTCTTGATTAAAATCCTACGTTTCACTTCAGCTTCCTCCAGTTTCTCCATCCACCTCTCAACCTGCAATAACAAATGCTAAATAATTTAGCCATGGACTTGAGATTTGAGGGGGCGGGGGGTGGTTCATCAGATAATTAAAATAAGCCTAACCTATAAAAATTTTTAGAAACAAAAACTATATATTAAATATGTAACTTAGAATAATTGAAATATAACACAGGTCTGCATTATACTTACTGTTGGGTGATAGTAAGCATATATCATTCCAATTATCCATATGTAGCGATCAAGTCCTGAGCGGAATTGCCACTCATGCAAGAGGGGAAATTTCGGTTTTGAAGGATTTGGGTCACTATATCCTGCAATGCAATTTATATATATATTTCTTTACATGTTTAGAATTTAGTAATGATGGAGGCTAATTGGGTAATGTAAAAAAGAAAAGAAAAACAGAAAAACTATCTTAAGTTGCTTACCAAGAAGGAAAACAAACGGTCCCCAAACCAGGTTGAATACTCCAGGTACTTCCCACATCAGAATGACCACTAAAAAGCAGGCAATGATTTTTGCAGCCATGACTGTCCCAATCTCATTATATTTGTTAAAAATACCAAGCGCCCCGTAAACCATTAGAGTGAAAAGTGTGTGCATGGGGCATATGTAGTATAGCATGTAGCTGTTGTTAAGAACAATGCAGCAAAATAACACTAAAAAGTTAAGCCGCCACATCATCTGTCAAATAAGAAACTATACACAATCAGAAGTGGATTAGTATGAAGAGTAATTGGATTAGAAATCATTTTCGTAGGAGACTACATGCCTGAGCAAACCTAGCAAGGCTGAAATCTTTGCGAACATAATAATATGAGAAGTTCCCAAATCCAGTCATCCACACATACGCAGCAATAAAAACTCGTATTGCATTATAAATTTCTGTTGCAGCGAAGTAATGGTACATTAAAAATAATACCTGTACATAAAAGAAAAGACTAAGACACAATTCATATGGAAGCGACACAATGGATCACACTTAACTACCTATCAATAAAAAGACACAATTCATAAGGAGGGGACAAATTGGTTTACACTTAGCTACCTATCAATAAAAAGAAACCATTCATGGCCTGGCAATACAACAACAATAGTTAAATGCAGCCTAACCAGGTTCTTTTACGAGCATGTGCATGTATAATGTTACAATTAACAGGATCTAGAGTTTAGGGCATGACAAAGAAAGCTAAGCCAACATTAAATGGTGGAATCATGCAACCATGCATATCTGCCCACAGTTCACGGCAGCTTTACAAATCATCCAAATTCTGCAAAAAGGAACTTAGCCTTCATCTCATATATGGTGCCCACATAAAGTAGCTTACCAAAATTTCTAAGGCATTGTGTAGCAATTCAAGGTGGTTAAATACAATTCTTGCAACGTAAAAGTAATACAAAAAGGGTAGAAAACATGGAGAAGTGCATGGAAAAGGCCAAAGACACCATGGGTTCATGACTTCCTGTTGTGACTCATCAGAAAACACATGATAGCCATCAATTTAACAGAAAATTTATCACCAAATAAGAGTGATATGACAAACCTTTATCGATATATTATTCTTTTACTTCTCTCCAGGTTAAATTGGTTTCCAACAGTTTGGAAATTTTTTCTTAAACTTCTTTCATAAACATTGAGTTCTATATCTCCATACAAGAAAAACAACTTCTACTCCATTGTAGGCCATCAGATTTTTGTATGCCATTCAACATGATTATTAATAAGCACCCTAGCATTTAAATCTAGTAATAAATTCAGAATCCCGGAATCATGATACTGGAATAGCTTAGAAATGAGAAAAATGCTAGATGAAAAATCAAAAGCAAGAGAGAAGTACCCGGAAAAATAAATAAAATAATAAATCAACAATAACTTAAGATATCACTCCAAAATGATTGAAACCATTCTTTTAACCATAAGGGCACAGCCCCATGCATGCTCCCTAACCAACCATGTATTTCCATATTATCTCCACATCAATGTTGGCCATCCTCTTCTCCTAGTATTACCTTCAATACGTACCATATCACTCTTCCAAACTGGTAAATAAATTATTGATCTTTACTACATGACTAAACCACTCCAGTAAGATTTCTCTAATTTTATGTTCAACAAGTGTTACTTCCACTATCTCATGGATGTGTTCCTTACTTCCTTTCTAATATCTTACCAAACACCCATATTTAGATCTGCACTTTAGTCTTACTCATATTATAGAATGTGTTGCTAATCTAATAGGATGCTCCTACCTCTGTTTTCTTCCTACTTATCTAAGTTTGCAATAATTTCCTTTAGATTTTTTTGAGTAGTTGTCATCAATAGTTGCAGAGTGTGAATGATGTGGCATAATTTGAATTATGTTGAATTTCCCACTCATGCTTAAGGTTGTAAACATGTTTAATGGTATTTTTCTGAAAAATGGAGGCAATGCCAGAAAAAAGGATGTCTCTTTTATATAGTATAGATTCTACATTTGACCAGAATAACAACTATATCTGATTCAACCTGACCAACCAGCTCCAGTACCAGGAGATTAACCAAATTTTTGGATGGCAGGTCAGTTTAGAAGTTTCATCTTGTCAGATGGAAATAAAAGAGTACTAATAAAAGGATTTAATTTATTCAGAGTGTAGTTTAAGGTCCTATAACCATAAAAGATGAATGGTTTTTACTCTCAACTTGGAAGGCACGGTTACTGGGCTCTCTCTCTCTCTCTCTCTCTCTCTATCTATCTATCTTCAATAACAATTTCCATTGCAAATTCCTAATCTTCTCAAACTTGTATTTCTTTATCAATATCAAAAGTATTTCTATGCATTACCTGCAAAATATAAACAGAGAAGGGTTTTGTATGGGTAAATAATGAAATGAGATGGAGAGAATCATTTTCTTATCACAATGTAGATAATTCATAAGAGAACAAAGGAAACAAATTTAAAGGTAAATCAGTCTTTTCTTTCACCTTAACAGTGACAACAAAATTAGAGAAAGAATTTCCACGAATTCGATACATCATCTTAAAACTGACTAACCTGCATCCAACCTCTCCACTCCTCGGTCTGATGCCTGTTTAGATAGAGTATTGATTTCCCTGAGAATGTTGACTTATCGTGATGTATCTTGAAAGAAGTAATTGCCGAAACTATGATGAGAAGGAAGTAGAGAAATATGAAAAGATCGCGATTGTAACTCTGCACACACACATGATGGTGAAGCGACAAACTAATTAGAAGCTACAACATTATCACTATTCAAATTAATATTCAACAGCCTCACAGCTTAAGGTACATCAACAAAGCACCTTAACTGCAATTCATGCAAGTTTTGGAGATAACTATGTAAATCTTAGCAAATGGACCAGAATATACTCCAATTGATTCATGAATTTTTAAAACGAACTATTTTTATCAAAAAAGATATTGTGAAGCAAATAATACAATATATTTGGAAGAAAATTTAAAGTGGACATAAATTAGCATATAATCCTACCCAACAGCTGCAGCCCAAGTTATATAGAATTGTACTTTACCAGGAAGGCACAGCAATGGGGATGTGATTAACACTCTATGTATACCTCATTAGACATCAAATGAATTAAATCAACTGACATATGATGGGGCTAGCCATGGGTGAGTATAAAAATGAATGATAGGCTAAGGACCGAATCCTTAAGCTATGACAAAGAGTATGCGCAAGGTCCGTGAGCAATATAAAGTAAAGTAAAAGCAAGCACAATGTGCACAGAATTCTTCACGTGGATTACCTTAAAGGAAGAAACCATGGGACCTAGTCCAATCAAATCAAATTCACTATACCAAAGAGATATTACACTAGGTTAACAGTTCAAATGCCCCGGAACCCCCTAATTATCTCTTGACACAGATTGATCCACCAAACTCACATTCGGAGTCTCTAGGCACACAGTTCGCTCTCTCAACTGATTACACAATCTGCTTCTTCAATACCTCTTTGATTACCAGACAAGTTGTCCAGCCAATCTCAGATGATTGAGAAGTTGGTGTTGATCTTCAATTTAAGGTCAGCAGCAATAAGTTGTCAACACTCATGTATATCACTCACCAATCTAATGCAGAATGATGAATGAAAATAAAATACACACACACACAGAGTCTAATATCACAATAATGCTTTGTGAATCTCTCTTCTATGTCTCTTTGGTCTTCTGAGATAATAAAGTATTTATAGACAAAATAGAGTAGTAGAGAGTTTAGGGTTTTAGAGTTTCATTTCGAAAGGGAAACTAGCTTTCCGGAAAGTTCAATCGTTCAACATGAATGCAGTGCCTTTCGATTGGCTGCCAATCAATCAAGTGCCTTGTTTTCTATACTTGGAAAATTTCAGAATCAACAGTTTCTAAAAACACTTAATGATAATATGAGGATTAAATAAAAAATTCTAACTCGTAAATCATACTCCAAAATAAGTTAAGAACTGTTGTACATACAATTAAATTTAACTAGTGTTAAAAAAAATTCACTATGAATCTGTTCCAAAATTGAAAATTTAAAACGCTTTTAAGATTAGTATGAGGTCAAACCAAAGAAATGGTACAAGCAAAAGGCCATTTCGAGTGTGAAGAACAGTTTGTTTGCACTTATTTACATAATATCAAACAGCGTGTTCATCTTTAAGATTTATTATTCCAACACATTGAAGATAGTTGGCACTAGGCACCATAAAAATGAGAAATTAGTAGTGCCAATTAATTTTTCTTTACTTCTTCATTTCTTCAAACATATAAAAATTTAACAATGTCTGTACTTCCCACTAGGAATATATTTTGATTTCACGTAAAATTCAAAGGATGATAACATTAGTCAAACTGGAAAAGAATGTAAATTTGTAGTTTCCTTTACACAATGTAGTTCCCTCTAAAATTTAAAATTGGTCATCCACATGAGTCACAAAAGACAATGATGAACACCCACAGTAAGGAATTGGAAGTATAAATATGGTCGTTGGAAGCACCTTCTTTGATTCGCCGATGAGATTTGTTCGGTCACATAAGTAAAAGTAAATCAAAAGGGCACCAAATTCTGATCTGAAAAGCGACAAAAATAAGAAAGTCAGCATTCTGATCCTTTTTCCTTCAAATAATATATTTATTGTTGCAGATTTAGACGATGAATACACTCACATGGCTCTCAGTGTCAATCGGTTTTCAAGCAAGAAAGACTCATCCATCAGCAAAAATCTGAAAAGATGCAGAACTTATAAGCATGCTAACTTAGCCAATTATAAATAACTAAAGAAGCCAAAAGCTGTCTATTACAAACCTGACAATGTGAGATGTGATATTTGAACTCCGAACTCTAGGAGAAGCTGACTGGAGACCTCCTCCTTCCAATAAAACAGCTTTATCATCTTCCTTAACAGTTCCATTTCCCAACTCAACTAAATTGATATTAGAGTGCCTGAAAGAAAAATATACAAGTTGAAATTAGAAAAATGGAAGGAATAATAACACCTGTCTGGCTTTGGAAAAAAATACAGAATAAACACATTCCCCACTGGAAAAAAATGTATCATGCTTCCAAAGTGTATGGTGCATAGAAAAAAGAGAGAAGTGAAACATTTCTAGAATAATTTAAGTACCTCAACTACCAAAACTGGATCACTCTTTATTTGTTCAAATTTCTGCAATTCATTGGGTTCTGAATATTTTAATGATCATGGACTTCGAATTCTGTACTTATTACAGGCTTCATGAGACTACAATCTAATCGAATTTTTTACCTGTACATGTTTCAAATGATTTTGTATCTTCTAATGGAAAACATCAATGAACTTGAACATGATCTCTTGTAATGTTATTGATTATGTTATCATATCTCAGAAAAAAATATATATATTGCAATTTTATTTATATTTATATACATAAATAAATAGATTAAAAATATATCCACAGATAATTTTTATGTTGTAAAATGGAACGATTCAGGAGTCATACTAGTGCAGTTTTGATAAGAAAATTCACCTTAGTTCAATATAAGATCAAATAATTTGCCAGAGACGCAATGAATTCGTCAAATTGAAGAAATTTTTTGTTTCTTTGATCAAAGTACAAATTAATAACCATTTGTCTTCCTGCTTTATCAACTCAAAACTATTTTAATTGTCACAATAAGATATTTCTAGAATGATATTGAAATAGTATGTAAGAAGTGTTCATAGTATCATGAATTTTCATAATCATCTTTTAGAGAGGCAGGCATCAATCAGAAGACTTTGTAATACAGACAGATCCTGGTGAGTAAATACTTTAAAGTTCAAATTTATGACATGTTAATGGTGCATAAAAAATGATCATTTTTCTCGTAAGGGAATAAGTTCTGCACTGAAGTAATACATAATTTTCAGAGTTGAACAACTGTCTAACTCACAATTTGGATGAGACTGATTTTTTCTTGTACTCCAAAAACTCTGAATATATCCAAGCAGAAAATATAGGAATAATCCCGAGGAAAAATGACACCTGCAATCAGTAAATGCACGAAATGTGTCAGGCATGAATTACCTTATGACTGAGTTTGTAAAAGCATGGGGATACAAAACACAATAAGAAAAATGCTGAGCTAGCTGTTATTGAAGGTTTAAATTGAGTGTTCATATTCTCTAAGACGCTCCCTCATATGTGGCCAGATTTTTGGTCCAGCACTTTGCCAATTATAATGAATGGGTGGCGGTGAGATTTGAACTCAGACTCTTGATACCATAATAATCACCAATCACCATCTACTTTAAAGGCTTAAATTATTAGAGCTTGATCATGTGAATCCAATTCTCCAATCTGCTCTATTTAGATCCATGTACAAGTAATGCCAAGATGGACTACTTTATAACATAATAATTAACCAAGCTACAAGAAATTGAGGGTTCAAGTCTCCGTAGGGGCATCGTGGGTGTGCTATTTGTCATGGGGTATAAGTTAATTCAAGAGAAGACACCCTTTCCCTGTCCAAACCTTCAATCCTTGCAACAAATTTATGTTAGGCAAATGCCTGCCTGTTTACTAGATGTCGTGCAAATTAAGATGAATAGAGCTCAAAGAGTAGGTCGCCATTAGTAATTATGGACTGCCATACATTTGTCACTAGTTAGCAACGCAATTGGCAATCGAAAGCACGAATGATCACTTTTAAGCATGAGATATAAACACTCCCAAGAGTTCTAACATTAAAAAAAGAATCCTGAGAATGAAATTAGACAATGTTACGTAGTAGTGTCAATGTACAAACACAAAATATATATATATATATTCCCTTGCGTACAAAATGATCTCCAACAAAAAAACCGAAACTAAATCATAACAAAATGATGATAGTAAACATTAAAAATATATAAAAACTTATGAGTTTAATCATCTAAACCGAACTGTAATTACAATTACGCTATCAAATTTATGACAACTACAAATTTTATTAATCTAAACGATGGATGGACATTGTCGAACTCGCATACCTGACCAGGGGTTATAGGTCCATAGATCACCATTTCTTGAAGACGACCACCGTCTCTCAAAATAATTACAGTGAAAGAAGCAGCAAATCAATTACCATTACAATTACGTTAGTGTGTGCATATATATATCGAAATGAAATTCGAAATCTGGTTTCTGACGGATGATGACGAACAAATGAACCCTAGATTCGTGGCGATAGCGAAGTTGATATACTAATACTGGCGAAATTGAAGAGAGAGAGAGAGAGAGAGAGAGGAGGAAATAATAAGAGCTTCAGTTTGAGAGTTCAAGTAGTGTTTTCTTTTTTGAATAATCTAATTTTACAGGCTGGTCTTAACATTTCCGGTCCACTAAAATTTGATTTATTTTTGCTTCTAACAATTGAGAAACCTATTCATTGTTGACGCGTCCTAGATCTTGACCTGGGAGAGTATGATTATGGCATTGGAGAGAGAAAATTACTTCTCTTTTCTTTTATTTTTATTTTTTAGCTATTGTTAATGTCAAATATTAATAATTATAAATATATATGTAAATATCTCTGTTGGGGAAATTTTGTGAAAATCAAATTTGAGAGTGATTCTGAAGGATTTTTGTTTCACTTTTCCTTTTCAAATTTGAAAACAAAATTATGGCAGTGTTTTTGTATCAAATAAAGACTTTAACCGCTTATTCCTATTTACCTCCCATTAAAGAAAAGTTTGGATGGCAAAAGATTGTGAGAAACGTATATTTAATTTTGAAGTCATATATATATATATATATAAGCTTTGTATTTTAGTATCTCAAAAAAAAAACAAAAACAATCAGTCAAAAAATGCTTAAAAATAATAATTTTACGATTCAAAATATCTATGTGTATTTGCGGTCTAAAATAACTCTTTCTATCGTTGATATAACAATTATAATTCACTTATTACATTCACACTTAAATTCACATACATATCGACATATCCTCACACTCCTAAAATAATTGAGTCCATACACTACTCTATATTACACACCTCTCTCGATTTATGATCTGATCACGATTCACCTATTACCTTCACACATAAATTAACGTACACATTTACTTATCCTCACACCCCTAAAATAATAGTGATACTTAAATTTACATAAACATTCACAATTTTTTATATAATGTCACATACACAGGCAATAAATTAGTGTGTAGATATATATATATATATATATATATATATGGTTGATATAACAATTATCATTCACTAATTACATTCACACTTAAATTCACATACATATCGACATATCCTTACACTCCTAAAATAATTGAGTCCAAACAAGGCAATACACTACTCTATATTACGTACCTTTCTCGATTTATGATCAAATGGTCACGATTCACCTATTACCTTCACACATAAATTAACGTACACATTTACTTACCCTCACACCCCTAAAATGATAGTGATACTTAAATTTACATAAACATTCACAATTTTTTATATAATGTCACATACACACAATAAATTAGTGTGTGTGTGTATATATATATATATATATGGTCACGAGTGAAGAAACCAAATGTTTTTTTGCTATCCTTAGCACGCTGGAGTCATTAGTAAAATGGTGATGGTGTGTGGTATATATATAGATTATATATATAATAATGCAGAATTTCAAATCATTTACAGCCAGGATTCCTCCTAACGATGTGTCGTCTGTCTAGATGAAGATTGAAGATGAAAGATATAGATAGATACAAATGGTGATGGTGTCGCCGTGAATGACGCTACGCGTTATGAAGATGTGGACACCAAAACCGTGGCTGTTGATATCACCGACACTACTAGGCTCCCACCGCTAATGAGAATATGCACTATTATTAATGTCTCGCTTATCTCATCTTCCAATATAATTCATCATCATGTCCATTGTATGTATAATAAGACTGAGTCAGACTAGTATTTTAATATATATATATATTTTCAGATTTATATATTATGGATTAATTAAAAATATTATAAAGTTTTAGAAAACAAAAGGCACACTTATCTAACTCTAAATTTCAAATTAATAATTTCTCTCATGATATTGTTAATATTATTTTTTTGTATATAAAAAAAGGAGATGATATTCGCACTCTCATTTTTTACGTTTGTACTATCATCTTAGGAGAAATGTCACTCTTAACATTCACTTCACATGTGAATGATTAACTTTTTTCAAAACACTAAATTATCTTTTCAGGCATTCTATTTGTCTCTTATCTTTAATGTTTTTGGTCTTTTTTGATCGGATCCAAAAAAAAACATACTTAGAAAAAATTAATCAAAAAAAAAATTTCTCTTTTTATAGGACCCAAAAAGAGTTATTTATGTTCAATAAATTATTTCTTTTGACAAGGCCAAAATATATATATATATATGTCAAATAAATTATATCTTTTGGCATGAGATAAAAAAAATTATCTCTGTTAAATAAATTATTTCTTTTGGCAGGAATTAAAAATTAAAAAGTACCCAAAAATAGTTATCTTTGTTGAATAAATTTTCTCTTGACAGGATAAAAAAAAAAAGTACATAAAAAAAATTATTCTTGTTAATAAACGATCTACATTGAGAGTACAAAAAAAAATTATTGTTATTCAATAAATTATATCTTTTGATAAGTTCAAAAAAAAGAAATTATCTCTATTGAATAAATTATTTCTATCGAAACTTGGAAGAAGCAAAAATATATATATATATATATGTTGAATAAATTATCTATTTTGACAAAACAAAACAAAAAAGCACTAAATAAAGTAAAAAAGGTAAAAATAATTATTTCTTTTGATAGGACCCAAAAAAACAAAATAAAAAAACAAAAAAAAGGTAAAAAAGAGTTTAACTTGATAGTATAAAGGATAGTTGTGATATTATAAAATAAAGGATGATGTATTAATTAGTTTAGGGACCATCTTATCATTTTCTTTGAAAGAAAAAGATAAGTGAAGTGCAATTGTAGAAAAGAGGAGGGCGAATATTGTCTCCCAAAAAATATTATATATCTATATATAATGTCTACATGTGGCATTAATATCCTATTTTTTGACTTTAGTTGTTGTCGTGTGTTCTATGTTTCATGTTAGATTTATATCCCTGCTTTCTAGTCAATACTATATTTCAAAAATTACAGACTTTTTCAAACTTCGGTCTTACTCCAATAATACAATATGCAATTTTACATATGTCAACATTGAAATATTTTTCCTACATTAAAATATGGAAAAAATAATAATATAATAAAACAATTATAAATTATGCAAAGATAACAATAATAATATTTTTAAATTTCAAATTGTTGACAAAAAAAAATAAGTCTCCTTTCCTGTTCCTTTCTCTTCAAAGCAAAAGAAGTGCATTTAACGGTTAATGTCGGACTTATCACCAAAGAAAGGTGGTAATTGAGAATGACTGTAGTGTTAAATGTGATGGTAAGAGTTCCTTTCCCAAACACATGCACACAAGATGAGAATTTTTCCAACCTCTCATCCACCACTCTGAAACCCTCTAAGTATCTCGGCTTTGAACCGATATATAATATTTTTTGGGAGACAATATTCGCCCTCCAATTTGCAATCCAATCCGTGGCTAACGGATTTTAATTTTTTAATCCGCCACCAATTCATTAGCTAACGGATCGAATTGGATTCGTCCGAATCGGATCGGATCGGATCGGATTCGCAAATTTTTTGTGCACTCTTAGCATGTGTTGTAACGGTAAGAAAGGCTTCTAGACT
Source organism: Cornus controversa (assembly GCA_026545225.1). Lineage (NCBI taxonomy): Eukaryota > Viridiplantae > Streptophyta > Magnoliopsida > Cornales > Cornaceae > Cornus > Cornus controversa. The sequence continues at coordinate 7,222,356 of CM048849.1, read as the reverse complement.
CATTTCCTTTTTGAAGTGTCGGTTCAAAGCTTTTGTAGACCCAAGTTCATTTTGGAGTTTTGTGAGAGACTCTATGAGTACTTGAGTTTGACTTTGAGTTTCTAAGAGACTCGAGAGACACTTGATGTCCTTTTGAAATTTGTGTGCACCAAAGTTTCACTTTGAATTTCTGAAGGGATCTAGTCTTGGAGTTTCCGAATGGGACTGAAGTGTTTGCACACGTCATCTGTGCTTACATGGCAAATGTAAGCTTTCCACATCGACTTTTGGGTATGGGTAAACCCATAATTATATTCATTTAAAAAAAAGAAAAAAGAATTCTATCTTGAATTAGTTGTTTTGTTGTTTAGATTAAGCATAACAGTAAGTTCTAAATCCATCACCACTCCAAAATGGAATGAGGTTAATTTGATTAACCTTACCAAATGATGTAATCTGGAGCATTCAAGTCTCCTCGGAGATGTGAGCGTCTGCTAGGATAATACATAAATTGGTTAATCTTCGTTGAACAACAGGCTTGTGATTACAAGGTTTGGAAAAGAGACACACACCCTGTACCTTATCTGCCCATCTACTCAAAGCATCACTTGCTCCAATACTGTTTTGGCAATAGCAAATCCTTTCAAATTCCCCATCAAGTTTCATCTAGTATTTTCTCTCTTTAGCAAGCAAGATGTCAGAAAACATTACACAAAAGCATATACATCATCCATTAGAACCAACACCATTCCTCATAATTGAAGAAAGAAAATAACTTCTGGAAGACCAACAATATATATAAAACCACAACATCTTTAACAATCCGACAGACTAGAAAGAGCACAAAGACCCTGCCTAGGACTCCTGCTGCAATTAAACCTAAAGACTTGAAATACTGAAATTTACCTAACATCATACCTTACAGAGAGCCTAATCAAACTGTTTCAATAGTGTTCTGAAAACCCATATAACTATGCATTTCCAATATGAAGTTCTACAACTAACAATACACTGCAACATGATGTTCTAGGAAGGCAGAGCAGCAACCGTGAATGAAGCATGCTACTATCCTTCTTTTCTACAAAGATGTATTTGAGAGGGTGAAAGAGACAGGGATTGACCTATGTGTCAACGGTCAGTCTTCAGCACAACAAGGGGCCCAGCCCTACCGCTTGGACGGTCTCTCATCATCCTCTCCACCATCATCGTCATCAGAGTCATCTTTGTCTGATCTCTTTCTCTTTGATGGAGCCTCAACCTTCCCACCAGCATTGTCATCACTGTCATCCTCATCTTCCTCGTCCAAATCTTCTTCCTCCCCATTCTCTTGTGGTTCAAAGTCACTGGCATCTTCCTCTTCTTCAGCAAGACCTACTGGTCGGACAAGGTACTCGGTTCCCATATCCTCCTACATAGTTGTTTATGGGTAAGATGTCACCATGTACTTGTAGAAAAGAAATTGTCATAACAGAACAAAAACAGTTAAGGAAAATAAGCAAGAAAGAGAAAAAAAAGGGTTCTGATGCAAGCAAGTCAGATGGTGGATTGTGTGGCACTCAAGGAAGCAGGAGGAAATGATACAAGTTAAATGAATCCATGAGAGGTGATTCACACTGAAGTAGAAAGTGAAAAATTGGGACCAAAGGGGTGGAGGGGGAGGGGGGAGATATTAACAGTTATATTGATAATATCAAAAGGAACAAAAAGAAAAAGACATTTAAATTCTTCAAGACTCCCAAGTATTCCAACATGTCAAAGCTACTCTCACGCCAGATCATACAAAAGAAGGTAAACATGAAAGAGCCATTAGCGGGATTAAGTTCCATTTGGAAAAAAGAAAATCCTGAGTTGATAAGAGCACAATCATCATCATCACCCTTGCCTTAATAGAGCACAAGCCCTGACCAATAAACCAGAAACAAATTCTTGCTCAAGCATAGCAAGAAACCAGCATAAAAATAATATGATAATTCAACAAACACAGTTTGTTCTGCAACTAGTTAGACCATTTCTGCATTGAGGATATCAAACAAAACATACACCTAACCAAATTAGGGACCTTGAGATGCTCAAGATCAGGTGGTCTTTAGATACTTGGCAATAAAAGAAATATCAGGAGAGCCATCCACCATGGTGTTATTGTGTTAAGATCAGGAAATTAGGCAGAAAAATAAACCAAAACTGCTCTATGATGCCTCCCATGATTACTTATAAAAAACAAAAAAAAATCCTGCCTCTCATGATTAGATAACAGGACAACCATGGCAGTGAGGCTACCTGATTGTTTGCATCTTGAGCCAATTGAGGATAGGTGGTCTTGATAACTTATGCTAGCTCATGACACTAATAAGTGCACAAATTCTCTGACTCTTCCAACATCATGAAATCTATGAAAGCTCCACTCAGCTTGATGGACACAGGAAATTAATCATTTCTCTACTTTGGTTTAAGAAAAAACCCCACATCAAAAAATCATTTAAAAGAATTTTCCAAAAACTATTTTCAATCAAATCAAATGCAGCCTAAGTTAACCAAATAACTCCACAATTATGATTTAGCATCATTTGCATAAATCAAATGATATTATCAAAATTTTAATTAAACAAAACAGTTATAACAATAACAACAATATCGTATCTTCCATATACACCAACTTTTGCTATCTATCGATAACTTCATCTACAATAACAAAAATTTGATCCTAATATTACATACATACATACATATATAACATATACGTGTATATATATAAAAAGTATAAGATGGCTTATGAAAGGCTTAACATAGAAAAAGATTCAGGACTTTGCGCGCATCTTTCGATTTTTACCTCTGAAAACACCTCTGCTCTCTAAGAAATTTACAACAAAAAGAATGGAAAAGATATTAAAATTACACAGAAAAACAGATCAGGTAAAAATAAGAGGTTAAATAACAAAAAAAATACATTGACTAAGAAGATCAAGAAGAAAACACTAGCAAAAGAGCAACCTATTGATCAGATAACTAAAAAAAAAACTCCATTAGTTTCTATAGAAAATAGAGGGAATCTTAATTATTTAAGGCCTTTTCATCCTGATTAATACTTTTTACAGTAAATTATTAAGAACATATATCAAGCTTCTTCAATGAACTATGGAAGAAAATCAATATAATTATAATTACTTTATTTTTATAGTAAAATCGTGAAATTTTCCATCAAAATACATGCATCTAAAAGGATAAACCTGCAGATAAAATTTTGATTTTCAGCAGATTTTTTTTATAAAAAAAAAAAGGGCAAAACGAGCATAACCCTTAGATTTGAAGGGTTTAAACACAATAAATAGATCTGGGAGATATAGCGGATAAAATTTTCGATTTTCGACAGAGAAGAAAATAAAACGAAAAACAAAGCCAAAACAAATATAAGTCACCAGATTTGAACAATTTCAACATATAATCTAACAAAATCACAAAATATAATACTAAAACTGAGCTAATTGTACTTTTAGTACAAATTAAATTAGGTAGTAAAAACTCACCTGTCCTTCGCCTTCTTCGTCATCCTCCTCGTCGTTTCCCTCACCGTCGTCGTCATCATCATCATCATCTCCCTCACCGTCGTCATCATCATCATCATCGTCATCGTCATCGTCGTCGTCATCCTCGTCGTCGTCATCCACCGGCTGAACCGGAGGCCCACCGGAGTTGTGCAACTCCTCCGGCTCATCCTCCTCTTCCTCGTCATCATCGTCGTCGTCGTCGTCATCACCATCATCGTCCTCGTCATCATCTTCTCCATCTACTTGCTCAACACCGTCGCTCTTCTCAGTATCGCTTTCCACTTCGCTGTCCACTTCATCTTCAGCAATTTCCCCATTCACAACCCTAACTCCTTGCTCTTCCTCGAATTCCCTTTCCTCCTCCATGATTTTCATCTTCACCAAAATTTTCTCGAGAAAGTTTTCTCAGTAAAACAGGAAATTAAAAATAAAAATAAAAATCAGAAATTTGAAAGAACGAAGGAGAAGAGAGTAGGGGGGGAATAGAGGAGCTTCTTCGTTCCAACCAGTAGCTCTTGCAGAACCTTGATCTCAGCCGTTGAATGAAGAACTGAGGTGGATCGATGACGTGTCGTGAGATCGAACGGTGATAATGGGAGGACTCGTATTTCTTGTGTTAATAGGTCTTTGCGGCGCTCTGTATTCCATTTTTCATCAGACTCGGGTATCACGTGCGATGCGCGTGTGGGTGTCTAGGGTTAGGGTTTCCCATTCTTAAGATTTTTTAATTCCCTTTCCGGAATATTCCACCTAGCCGCAACGATAACAGTTTTTTGGCTGTTTCTGTGGACATAGAAAGTTCGAGAGACCAATTGGATTTTGCCAGCGTCAATAAAAAATACGGTAATTAGGAACCCACATCAATGGTAATAGTGTCGTTAACGCATGCCTCCATCAGAGCCGTCCGATGAATATTAGGACATTGGATGATCACGTAATCAAGGACAAATCAGGAGCATCTTTTTGTTGACTAACGGACCATGTTGTGCCCGTGCAATAGCGTAAGACGATACCGTTTTCGCCATTTTTTTAAAATTATTTATGAGAAAAAAGAAAATAAAAAAAAATGATTGCATTCTTATTTGAAAAAAATAAATGAGAGAAAAGAAAAAAAATTATTTTAATCAATTTACTATAACGTCATTTTGTATTTATATTACAAGATCTATTCAAATGTCTTTTAAATTTTTTTCTTTAAAATGTTAGAGTCATTTTTGGTATTATGAAATATTCACTTATTCTTATCATTTTTCTTCAAATCTTTCTACATTTTGGAGAGAATAACATATGAAAGATTTGGAGGGATAAGTTATTCCTTCAAATCACTCATAATCCTTTCTTTTCTCTTACTAATGACAATCCAAACACAAAAAATACTATATTTCTCTTTCTTTTCTTTTCCTTCTAATTCCTTCAATCCAAACGAGCCTTAAATCCAGCGACATCACCCTCACCACTCCGTCTCGTCTCTCTCTGCAATCACTCCGGGGCCCATCTCTCTCTGTTATATGTTGGCTATGGATTTGTGAAGGAAGAAATCAATTATGTAATCACGTGGCTCGTCATTTGTTGAAAGGAGAAATCAAAGCACAAGTTAACCCTAATTTCATGTATGTATTTTCTGATGAATACACATTGCGTACTTTATTTTCACACAAATAATCTATTTTTTCACATATATAGTTTAATTTTTTACACAAATAAAGGAAATTTTGACACAAAGTCTTTAATTTTTAACCGAGGAAAAAGGGAGAAATAAAAGCACAAGTGAAGCCTAGTTTCAAGTATCTTTCTCTCTCTATATTTTTCAGCGAATACATTTCAGTTCCTGTATTTCCATACAAATAGTCTATTTTTCATATAAATAGTTTAATTTTTCACATAATTAAAGAAATTTTTGACATAAATTATGCAATGTAGACATGTTTAATAACCGAAATTACAGGGCACTGACTTAACATATCACATATAATATAACCTCTATAATACTCGATAAATTAATAATCTCTTTTAAATAATAAATTACGCCAGTCCCAACTGGGGCCAAGGTACTAAATTAATAATTTCGTTATATTTATAAGATTATACATTTAATAAACTCTCTTATAGGTTTCTATAGATCCCACTTATTACATAAATTAATAATTTGGTAAGAAGTACACATAGGACTGATTACAATATTTTCTTAACATATGAATCTACTATTGCTTGTCTTTAGTTGATTAAATGTATCTTTAATTGATTAGATGAGTAGAATACATTGAATTTTAATTAATTAAATGAGTATGATGCATTGAATTTAAGACTATTGATTAAATGTATCTTTAATTGATTAAATGCTCTGAAAATAAATAAATAATGTACATAAAATATCTTGTGAAATTAATAAATTATTAATTTATCGATAAATTAATTGTTGGAAATTAGTTTTGATCAAGTCATTTTAAGACCAAAATTTGAGTGAGGTTCACTGAGATTTTGGACCAAGTCCAGGGTGAAAAACATTCCTCTCTGAGAGTAAATGAACATCAAATCTATTTTCAGATGAATGAGAAAATGGCTTCCAAAGTAAGGTGTTAAACATAATTTCTAAGTTTTGCAACTGGTTTGTTCCCACATGAAATAAGTCTGACATTGGAATCTTATTAAACATTTTATGTGTGTGGTATATATATAAGTGTGAAATAAGGAGTCACAACTCAAATGGGGAAGTGAATATAGACATGCTCCTTGTTGGGCTTAGCCCAAACCAAACCACGAGTGTGCTCGTCTCGGCTCGATCTTTTCCTGGGCCTAGGTATCTCTTAGAAATAATATTTTTATCCTTATGAAGGGAACTTAATGATGTGTTGTGTTTGGTTGTGCATTGATTCAAGTAGGATTGTGATGTGTTTTGTTGAAACAATTCAAGACCTAGGTATCTCTTAGAAATAATATTTTTGTCCTTGTGAAGGGGACTTAGTGATGTGTTTGGTTGTGCATTAATTTAAGTGGGCTTGTGATTTGTTTGGTTGAAACAATTCAGTGCGCATTGTGGTGTATTTAGTTAGTATATCATTTAAGAGTTAATATGGCAGTAGTTAGAAGTTAGTTGGACTGAATGGGTGTGACCAATACCTCTTCACCCAAATGGGCCATATGAACCCAAGTCAAATGGGTTTGAGCTACATGGTTAACCAAAACACATAGGTTCGAACCCAGTGGTCCAAATTGATTTCATTTCAATTTCAACTTTATTTTTTTAGACCAATTCAAATTAAAAAGAGAGTATTCTGCAATTGTTGATTCACCGGTTCAATTGATTTGAAGTGCTGCTACTGATTGAAGAAAGATCGTTGTATTCTGGAAGACAAGCACTATTGGGTTCGTACAGCACCATGCGAGACGTCAATTGTGTTAAGGAGATAGTATCAAATACTAGTCTCGGTCTAATTGTAGGTTTTTTGTATTTGTTTATTTTATTATACTAAATTATATGTTAATATAATTTATCTGATTTAAATATGTTAGTATAAATTTTACTATGTTTTCATATAGTATCATATATGAATATATTTTCCAACAATAGTAAGTTAATTGATGTGCTTTGTTTTAATATATTATATTTTTAAGATAATGAATTTTATACGCATTAGGAAAATATTGATGTGTTCAATATTATTTGAAATATCGTATAATTGAATATGATGTGATATATTGAATAGGTATATATTATTTGATTAATATTGTGTAGACAATTGTTGTATAAAATTTTGATAGTATTTGATTTGATGTAAAATCATTATATGATATTATTGCATTTATTTGTGATATCTTAATTCAATATTTGTGAAATGTTGAATAAGCTTTCTTTAACTTGTAAATTCATTAATATGCAAATCATGTGATTTGATTTAAATGTCATTATTGTAATTGTGTATTACATAGTTGGTATTATTATGATTAAATTTCATGTGATTATATCTTGGTGTTAAATTTAAGTTTTAAATATTATTCAAATTGTGTGAATTGAATTATGTGGCATTAATTCATTTTAATTTTACATATTTGTTATTATTAGTATGAATTGAGTTCAATATTGATGTGATAAGTTCAAGTGTGATAAGATTATTCAATATTGATATAAGGGTTATTGCTTGAATTAAATTTTGTTGTGTTAATACAATGATTATTATATAGATCAATATTGTTATATTTTGTACTTATAATTGGTCTATGTATATAATACAACAGACGAATGACAAATTTAATCAAGATTGTTGTCACACCTCGATTTTCAACATCTGGTTAAGAGCGAGGGGAATGGGGTGTGAACGGTGAAATCAACCTCTAACTACAATCAACCTCAAAGAGCCCCACATCAAGCCACACTTACATAACCCCACAATTCCAGAACTCAATTCCTCATATGATTGGAACTTAAAACTGAAACCCTCATCATTGAATAGAGGATAAAAAATTTACTCAATTAAAAAAAAAATCACACTCAATTTCGATTTAAAAATGAAGAATTTATACCTGATTGAAGTTTGAAAAATTTTTGGAGCATGCTGTGAATATTGACTTCGATACATCTAAATGATGATTTCGATGCATCGTAGGTTCGATACATCTAAGTGATGATTTCGATGCATTGTAGGTTCGATGCATAAAACAAGTATCACTCAAAAACCACTCTCGGGACTTTTGGTTTCTCAAAATTCTGTAGGTTTTTCGATGCATCTAAGTGGGCATTTCGATGTATCTAAGTGCCCAGACTGGTGCACCAGCAAAAAATTCTGTCTATTTATTTGGCTATTCTTGGCATTCTAAGTCCTTCCTATCATCAAAATCAAATTATACAACTCTAAAATCATACAAGAAAGGATCTCACACCATCCATAAACATTAAATCATACTCATGATCATCACACCCCAAGCATTCATATCCAAAGACTATACATAACGAAAAAGAAGCCAACATCTTTCGATTTAAATCCAAAAGTCACATGTCATCCACATATATAAAGTCATTACATTTGAAACAAGAGCATACTAACATAGTTCAACATAATTACAATGCTTTCAACTTAGTCCACATGCCACAAGATGGCATGGACATCTATCTACATATCAAAAGGGGTCAAAAATCTAATTGAACTTTCAAAAGTCCATTAAGTCAATCATGCCTCGTCCTCCATTGGTGCCTTACTTGTAAAAATATTTGGGGAGAAAGGGGTGAGCACCACGACGGCTCAGTAGAGATGACCAAACCCACCTGAGTATCGAATTGACACTGGCCTACATGATATGCATCATGTCATCCCCACACTACATGGCATGGTCGAACACTCATGTCATTAACAAAGCAACAATTTGACAAATAGCAAGTACTCACTCAACCATACATGAACATGAAACAAAACAGTATGCTTCTCAATTTCACAAACCACAATCTTAACATGAATTCACAATACATGAACCAACTCAATCCAACCCTAAGTATTTAACTCCACAAATTCTCTAAATGTCACAACCGAAATCCTTTTAACCTCATAACCCAAGATTTTCACAACCATCAAGATTATAACATATTGACACCGTTAACCTCAAGATTGTCACTACGGTTCCTCTTCAATTGAAAATTGCCAATTGATGGAGAGGAGTCCGTTTTCCACCAATTGAAAACATTAGCTTATCACATCTTTCGTGTGCATCCATTCTCATAGTCCAACTTCCTTAATACTCATTTTATTTCCAACAACCATCCCACTTTCCACTAAGAGGAACCTATGCTAAGCAATCACAACATACGCATAATATTGCATGCATTTTCATCCACAATAATCACCAAATGCATTAACATAGAAAATCACTCATTTGATGCATTTTTCAACATATATCATTCAAGCTCACATAATTCAAGTCATGGTTCAAGGTAAGCCTAATAAACCTCATGCTTTTCAACCAATAGTTATAACATGTGAAAACATCATTAACCTATAAATAGCATGTCAAGTACACATTCATTCATGTATAACATTCATACAAGTTACATACATCATGTATTTCACATATATGGCACAAAACTCACATTTAACATACATAGACTAATATTCTTCACATACATCATATACATCACATGAAGAACATTCTAAACATGCATATATAGAAAATCAAATACATGACCTTTTATCCCTCTAACTCCTACTAGCACATCCATATACTACAAAACCCTAGAGAATTGATGAAAGGAAGGAGAAGACACCCCTACCTCAAGTTTGGAGTCCTTCCTAGCAAGCCCTAGAATCCACCAAACTTCAAGTTCCTCCAAAATGCAACTTCTTTCTGTAGAACCGTAGATCGGTTCAAGGTGAACACTCTTTCCTTCTTGGACGAAGCTAGAATCCACACTTTGAAAACTCTCAACTTTCAGAATTCTCACTTAGGGGATTTTGAACCCACCAACGTATAGAGGTACATTTTAGATATTGTATATTTGGCTATTCGTGCCGGCTTGTGGCACGTTAATTATGTATTTGTAGTCATGGTAGGATTTTTAGCATTTTTAGACCATTATGCATGAAATCCTTGTAATGACTATAAACTTGGAATTCATATGTGTTGGGATTTATTCTTGAACCAAACTTAAGTTTTGGAACATATGGAATGCAAAGTTATGATCTGTTTTTATGTTATAACTTTATGTATAGACATTTCTCATGTAAGTTAATTGGGAATGAAATGAAAAGGATGTATGGGATATGAGAATTGGGGGGGGGGGACACATACCCAAAAATGTCTATTTTAGATTCAAGATGCAAATGGAATTTATATTTATAGGAGGAGAATTGTATTAGTTTCAATTTGATAAGTCATGGACCTTGTTTTGGATTTAAATTGAGTAAGATATGCATGTTTTAGTGTAAGATTTCATGATCTAGCCTAAGCCCGTTGATTTGTGTGTAATCTGGGTTGTGAGTTGAATTATTAGGTGATTCAAATTAGGATAAAAACTACACATGTTAAGGATGATCCATGCCAAATTTCAAGTCAAATGGACTTATGATTTGTGAGGTATTTGAATTTGAAGTTAGGTGAAAAATTGGCCAAGTACAGGTTGCAGAATTTTAGCTTCTGCATTAACAGCGCTCGATCGCTTTTTATGATGCTCGATCGCCCTTATAAAAGATTTAGAGGGTTAGTCTTGGGAGTGAAAGTGCTCGATCAATTTTTTTAAAGTGCTCGAGCTCTTTTACGATAGGCATTTGACAAAATTCTACCCAACTTCTAACGGGCATATCTTCTTTGTTTCAAATCAAAATTGGACGATTCTTTTTTTTAAAACTGAGTATTTTTGAACCCTCTTTCCAATGGTTCCATTTTCATGCCATGATTAGAAACTTACCAGGAGTTTCATATCCGTAGTTATGGGATAGAACCAATTTGAAGGTTTGTATGGTTGAGGCCATTGAGGTTAGTTGATGTTGACTTGTGCATAGGTAAATACAAGTGGGTGACTAGGCTTCCGTGGTAATTAGAGGCTAATGTGTTCATTAGGGCTAAATGGATGGATTCACCCTAGTTTTTTTGGGAGTCGAGAAATGGGGTGTGACGACATTGTATTAGAGCATGGTACGTTCGATAGAGTATTGAGGTTAAGTCATGGTATCAAAATATGATACCAAGAAGGATTGTGGTTCGAAGTGGGGATGATTATTTAATCACCCTCGATTTTCGGGAGACATAAATCAGGGCGTGACAATATGGTATCAGAGCCTAAGGTTAGAATACCTAGGGGCAACGGGTGACGGTCGCATCACATGTGAATTCTAGAAGGTTGGAATTATATAAAGGTTTAGTCTTTAAGTTGAGATTGCTTACGTGTGACATGATTTTATGCTTACGCTTTTTTTAACATGCCTTTATGTATTAAATTGACATGGCGTGTGTAAGCAAGATGGGTATAGTGTAAGAAGTGTAAAATTTTGGACTTAAAATTTTCTTGTTGTGCATATAGCAAAATGCCTCTAAGAAGAGCGCGAAACCTAAATGATGATGCTCCTCAAGAGCAAATAGATGGAATGCAATTTATGCGTGACATGACAGATACTATGAGATGGATGGCTAGGGAAACCAGGGATGAGGAGGTTCAGGCACTGCCTAGAGTTGCCTTGAGTCGACAAATGGTGGCTATGAGGGAATATGTGAAATTCAAACCGCCTACCTTTGATGGCACACGTGATCTGCTAGTGGTAGAAAGTTGGATTGATCAGACACATAAACTCATGGTTGCCCTTGCAATCGATGAGGATCTAAAAGTGGGAGTGGTAGCCCTTCACTTGTAAGGGAAAGCAGATCGATGGTGGCAGTTCATCGGGAATGTTCACAACACCGAGACCATGGATTGGGAAACCTTTAAGGGGTTATTTTTCAATAAGTTCTTTTTGGCTTCAGTGAGAGGCCGGATGAGGCAGGAGTTCATAGACCTAGTCCAAGGGACTTAGATGTTATAAGGTACGAGACCAAATTTACATCATTGGCTCACTTCGCCCCGGAGATGGTGATGAACGAGGAATTGAAAGTGAAGAAGTTCGTGAAGGGACTGAAAATTTCTATTAGAAAGAGGGTATCCATTCTAGGTTTAAGGACCTACAATGAAGTTGTTGATAGAGCTTTAATGGCGGAAGAAGATGATAGAGACACCCAGAGGATTTGGGACTCTAAACAGCAAGCAAAGGTGCGAGGGCATCTTCGGATAGTCAGGGATGGAAGAGGAACAGAAAGAGCAGTCCAGATTTTCAGGCGCAGCAGCAGGCTCGCCCGACACCTTCATTGCCCTTACCTACTGGACCTTTACGATTATCTGTGGAATGCTATAATTACCACTAAATTAGCCATTTTAGCAGGGAGTGCCCACAGGGATATACAGTAGCATTAGTACCAGCTGGAACAGTGAGGGACAAGGTATGCTTCTATTGCAAGCAGCCTGGGTATATGAGGATTAACTGCCCACAGAGGCAGGGAACATCAAGTGGTACAGGGACTCAGCAGAGAGCTGGGCAGATGACTACGGTTTAGTCTAGTTTCAGGGCATTATCTCCTTATCTCGATCCTTTAATGGGAAAACTACTTGGTGCCCTACAAAATAGCCCTTGGCAATTTGCAAGTCTCCTGTATGGTAAAGATACTTTGAAGACAGCTTAAAATAACGTGAACTGTTCCCTCTTATATTTATTTAAGCCATTCCTTAATATTATTATTGCAGTCTACAATTGGATCTGTTGCATTTGCTGTAGAACTGGCCTTTGTTATGGCATGGGTACGTATAAAGTATTATTATTCATGAGACAGTTATAAAAAGAAGTAAAAAATAAACTTTTATTTATGAGACACTGAGGCATGGCAGGCAGGTAAAGCAGGAGAGACTAGAAAGCAATGTAGGAGCGTGGTGTATGTATAGACATTGATTGATGTGAGCGAACATATCTATCAAGAAAATTCAAAAAATAGTAAGAGTTATCAATAAATTAGATACAAAGCAAAGTAACTAGTGTACTTTCTAGTAATTACACTAGTGTCTTGTAATTTACTTTATTAGTTTGGGCCAAAGAAGTCACAGTTTAGATTATATATATATATATATATTTATACTATTATATACTGTTATATTATATATTATACTATTATATATCTATACAGTATATATATATATATATTTATATACTGTATATATGTGTATATATATATATTTTTATATACTATATATTTATTTATATATATAGTATTTATATTATTATATATATATATATACTATATATATATACAGTATATATGTATATGTATATATATATTGTATATTTATATTATAACTGTATATATATATGGTATATATGTATATGTATATATATATTGTATATTTATATTATATAATGTATATATATATACGGTATATATGTATATGTATATATATACTGTATATTTATATACATAACCCCAGTGAGCTAACAGAATCAACAGAAGACCCTAATCCAATTAAAGGTGCAATGCATCTTACCATGGACACCTTTATAGTACATAGTTACATCAACATTTACAATATCACCATCCTCTAATTTCCTGAAACAAGTACATATTGTATGTCCTCCACCTGTTGCACATCAGAACAAATATCTTTGAAAATCCTTGTTGCAGTGCTCTCCGAGAAAAATTGTGTGCCTGACACTATACTATTATTCTTTGATTGGATATTACTGGTTATAGCTGTTCCTTCGTTCTGAGGCGTTGCGGGGTCTGTATGCCACATGGCAAGTGATTATATTGTTGCCTTGGTGTAGTCATCCTCACCGACCATTATCAGGTCCCGTGGCTTGTCCAATGAATTATATATATATATATATATATATATATATATATATATAATTAGTACATAGATTTACATCTCCATCAACTTTATTGGTTTGGACAAAAACAACAAACTGATATAGCAGGTCTATTTGTATCTATACATTTGTATTTTGTTTCTAAATTTATTTTTGGGTAATTTACATTTAGACCCCTTGAGGTTTGTCGATACTTCAACTTGACCCCTCACGTTTGCGTATCTTTATTTTTACCTCTCAAATTTAAAATTATACACCACTTTAGTCCCTCATGTCATTGTCAATTGTCAGATTGCTTATATCATGCAAACAGTAATTAAAAAATACCCAAAATTCCCCTTCGACAATTTTGCTCCAATTATCTGTATGTGCAACTCAATTTCAAATAACTGAATAAAAACTCTAATTTTTTCTTTCTATTATCGTGTGAATAATCAAAATTAGAAACTCTAATTTTCAAATGGAGGTCCGAGCAATGAATACAAGTTGGATTGTCCAATCCTTCACAGATCCCGTACCCTGCCTCGTGAGGTCCTTTAGTGCCGATAGAGTTAGTCTCATATCAGTATTTATTCTGGTAGGCCGTAAGGCTGTATAGGTAAGCAAGAAAAAATTATTCTGGTAGGTCATTATTATGTACGTGTCAACAGTGCCTGCTGACATTATTATTTTGTTTTTTTTTCTCTCTCTCTCTGCTATCCCTCAGTTTTTTTTCTTTCTCTCTCCTCTCTCCCTCAGCTTTTCTTTTTTCTTTTCTTCTCTCTCTCCTCTCTTTCTGTTGACACGTACGTCACTTCCTATATATATATAATCATAATCTTAACTCAGACTACTTTTGGCCCAAATCAATAAAGTAGATGTAGACTTGTCAAGTAGTCGGAGCTAGTAGATGCTTGTGTACTATGTCATTTATTGGTCCGTTTGATGTAATATTGAAATATATGAAAATATTTTAGACAGACATCGACACAGTTTGAGAAATACAGTAAAAGAAAAAGAGTGTGATCCTTTCCCTCTCTCTCATAAAAACACCATAAAAATAAGAAAAAAAGACTTCTTTCTTCAATTCGACTGCAGTTGTAACTGACTTTTTCCCTCTCTAGGAGAAAGAAATGTACAAAAGCTCAATAAAGAGAAGGTGATAGAATCGGAGAACACACTAAAAATGAACAAACAACGACAGTCTCCAATTGGAGTACAGTAGTTAGCCGTACAATCCATATAACTTTAAACCTAGGCACTACACCATAGCATTTGCATGGTGAATATGTATACGCGCGTGTGTATACATATAATTTTGTCCTTTCCCCAATTTTTTCCTATTTTATAATCCCAATATTATGACTCAAAGAATAAAATAAAAATAATAAACATATAAAGTTAATGTTACATAACACAAGTGAACATAATTTGCTTTTACTTGACCTCCATAAGATTACTGTATATATTTTATTTGTAATATTATAATTATTCTTTATTAAATATTGACATTATAGGTGTACGTTAGCAGTGTGGAGGGGAATGGGTGTGTCAGGAGTGAGTATGTAGAGGTGTACTGTTAAATTGGGCAGGGGTAAGGCTGTATAGGTAGGCAAGGAAAATTTATTCTGGTAGGTCATTACTCTCTCTCTATCCCTCAGTTTTTTCTATTTCTCTCCTCTTTCCCTCAATATATATATATATATATATATATATATAATCTAAACTCAGATTAGTTGAGTGTAAGGAACAATAAAGTGTAAATAAGCCAAACAATATGTGGAGTGTAAGGAACTTGAGACTTGAACTCAAATTAGTTGACAATAGACTTACCCTTCCACCTCATTACACTCCATTAAAATAAACAATAAGGTTTCAACTCACATAATATTGATTTAGGTTTAAGGAAATTATAAATTCTAAATAAAAATTGTCTTTAAGTGTCCTCTTAAAAACAATGAGAGTATTGCCTCTTCTCTAGTCACTCTTCTCAACCTATAACATAGGTAACTATTTATAGAGTTCAAAACTCAATTCCTTGGTGGACAATGATTACAATTATTTTTATTTCTAATTTCTAAATTTACATTTTTATTTAAATTATTTCCCAAGGAAAATCGGGGCTTGACATGGGTCATTCTCTTTTTATTTATGAAATTTAACCTCCCCTTATTTACACAAATGCCACTTCATTTTCACTAAACCTTCCTGAACTCAGTTTTTAAGTTCTGTAACTCTGATTGACATGAAATCGACTTCGTAGCATGTCAAATATTTTATTTAAGCTACCCTCCCAATTTTGTGTGATTTCGACCGCTTTCAGATTTTCAAAATATGTATTTTACATTTAAAACGCATATATAATCATTTAAAGCATTAATATGACAATAAATGAAAATAGCGATTCTTACACCTTAGGTGTTTTAAACTTGTTTTTCAAGTATACTAAAGACTCTATACGTCATAAATACCTCTTTTTGCTTCAACCTAAGTGAGTTTCTTAATGCTTTAATTGTTAGAAGGAGAAATATACTTTTGGAGCTAAAAGAGAGATTTATGAGAGAAAATCATTATTGATTTTATTTTTGAGAGCACACACACACACAGTGTTTAAGTTGTGATGTTGTTCTCAATATGATCAATGGGTTCTCAAAGACATCGTCAATATACATAGTTTGATCAGAGCAGTAGTGGTGGACCCTTGAAGTTACATGTTTTTATCTGAAGAGTAAGAGAAACGATTGCTACGAAGGGGACAAAATATTCTTTTGGCTACCATTCTATAGGATTGCCATGTTAGCTGGGAGTTTGCAGCAATTGGATGAACAGTCACAAAAGTAATCCTGAGGCTTTTTGTAAAGACCGTGACCATTTTTGGTCAGTTTTCTTTTTATTTTCATTTATTGACATATAAGTGATATGAATGATTATATACATGTTTTAAATGTGAAATACATGTTTGGAGACTTGTATAGGGGTCTGGGAAAGTTTTGAGAATGTTTGGTTCATTTTGGGATTTTCGGGTAATGGGGCCCGAACATGAGTTGGGTGGGCCTGAAAAACTGAATATTTTTTGAAAAATAATTATTTTTGAGTTTTGACTATTTAAAATATTAGAAGAGGTAATATATAGATTTTGGGTCCGTATGAGTTTTCAGAATTGAAAACGGAAGCCGGGAATGTACGTTAAGTGACTAGGGCATTTTGGTTATTTGGTGAGACTAAGGTTATAAATAACTAAAATAACATTGCAGCCACTCACTTTTCTCTCTCTAGTAACCGACCAAGAGAGCTCTACCTTCTCTCTACACTTCTCCTTCTGTCTCTCTTTGATTGGAGGGATTTAGAGCTTGATTTGGGAGACGCCAAAGAAGGAAAGATTGAGGGTTTCCATTTGATTGGAACAAAGTTGATTTTGGGCGATCCTGAGTTTAGTGAGATTTGGGAATTCAAAGAATATGCTCTTCTTTGTCCAGTCAATTCAATTGGAGTACGTTTCCTCTTTTTATTATTTGGTGCCTTTCCAAATTTAATAGGCTGTATATGAAGCAATTGTTCCAATAGGTCATCTCCAGTTAACTCATCAGGTGGAAATCTATTCTCTTTCTTACCGTTAAATTGTTTGTGACATTTCAACCAAGTATAATGAAGCGGCAAGAATCGACGATGGAACATGTAACATATCTTTTGTCCATGCTCTAATTTTAAAGAACATACATCCTTATTGCAAACTGGACATGCCATGTATCCCTTAGTCATCCATCTTGACAAGTATGCAAATGCAGGAAAATCATTTATAGTCCATATCACTGCTGCATGTAAATGAATTTTTTTTTCCAGTAGAGCCATCATACGAAGCAACACCATCTTCCATAAATCTTTCAAGTCATCTATCAATAGCTGTAAGTACACATCAAGGTCATTTCCAGGTGACTTCGGTCCAAGAATAAGCAATAATATGAATAAAAATGGTTCTTTCATACATTTTCATAGAGGAAATTGTATGGTATAAGCATAACCGGCCACGTAGTATAGGAATTACTCATGTTACCAAACAGATTGAAACCATCATTGGCTAGTCTAAGTTGAACATTGTGAGGATCATTAGAAAACCAATCATGCTCTTTGTCAAATTCCTCCCAAGCTTTAGAATTAGTTGGATATCTAAATTCATTAACTTCTTTTACATATTTTTCTTTATGTCACTTCACATCTGTTATTGTCTTCCTTGACATGAATAATTTTTGTAGCATCGATTTGATTGAAAAGTATCGAAGAACCTTATAAGGAATTCTCATACCCTTACCATCATTATATTTATATTTAGATTCCCCATATTTCAGACATTTATCTCTATGTTCAAGCTCTTTCCAAAAAGTAATACAATCATTTTTGTAAGCATGCATTGCAATATAGCCGAGACCTAGGTCACACATTATGTTCTTGGCCTCATAATGGGATTTTGGTCATGTCTCAGCTATTTTTGGAAATGCTCCCTAAGTAACTCAAACGTCATATTGAATGATCTATTACTCCAATAACCAATGACCTTTAAATGAAACAGCTTCAAGATAAAAGATAATTTTGAAAAGTTACGGCAACTAGGATATAGTTCACATTTTGCATCTTTCAATATTTTTTCAAAATTTTCCTGTCTCACTTCCTATTCTGGCACATCAGGTGCACGACTAGTAGATGATTCCCCTTGTTGCACATCTGTCACACATGTCTCCGTGAATGTATTTATGAAAATGTCTTCCAATAATTCATTTACACCATCATCTTCCTCTTCACTGTCTATTACATAATTACTATCAATATCATTATCATCATCATCAAAGTTGTCATTTCCCCTTCCCCGTTCAACACGCTCTCCATGAAATTCCCACTGGGTGTAATTTCTATACATCCCGTGTATGTATAAATGATCCTCAACCTCATTAATTGGCATTAATGTCAAGTTCATACACTTACGACATGGACATCTAGATATATTACTTTGTTTTGTATGGTAATGAGCCAACCAAATGAATTCCCTAAGTCCTTTAAGGTATGTTTCACAATACCTATACAAAAGTTGGATCCAACTTTTATCCATATCCAGGTGCCTATAAAAAAGCAATTGTGTGATACATTAATCATGAATCTTAATGACTTCAACTTCTAACTAACAATTTAGAGGTCCTTTACCATTCAAAAATACATAATGTACATCATTTCAACATATATGAATCCTAATCCCTTCAAATTCTTGCTATAGGTGTGGTTTTCCCATCCCATTCGAAAATACATAATCTACATCACAGTGAATTGCTCAAATGGTACATTCTAATTTTTAGAGAATTTTGACAACATCTCCCCTTGATTCTCCAACTACACAAGATAAACGGGATGCACATACATAAATTGGCTGCAACCAATAACGTACAACACCAAGTCTAAATATGTACCTAGAGAAACATGAAGAAACACTAACAAAATTTTCTTAGATCAAAACATAACACGAACAATTCACTACAATGAAGATTATGCATTCCCAAACTGTCTGATGGGGCAATTCAAGAACCATTGCACCAAGTAATGATTCTTGAATGGGCATTAGTTTACATGCATGAATAAAAAGATGACTTGTTACATTACTCTAAAAGAGAGTCGTTAAAAGTCATCACTTAATTAACAGTCAAAATAAAATTGATGAACAATGCCATTGTGACATTATAGAAAAATAAAAGTTAAACAATACTAAAACATTTTATCATTACTCATTTTGATTCTAAAGAATTATAATTTAACTCAATAAATTAATGAACAATGTCAAAAAAAAAAAGGGTTCAATGCTAATCAGCCTAATCAAATCACACAAGAGCCATAACTTTTCATTATTATCATTTTAATGTTTTTGCATTGAGAAATGGGGATATAGGGCCAAAACAGTAGGTTGAATAAAGCCATCTAGTTAACTAAAGTCCACAAGTCACATTAAATGTTTTTTCAGTTTTTATTAAAGATTCTTATGATCCTACTGCTAATTTTCAGGAATATCTCAATTTCAGCTTATGGTTTGCATTTGCTGATCTTATTTCAGATTTTTGGTATACTGAAAGTGTTTTTCTAGCTTGCTGATCTTATTGTTGAGATTTGTTGTTCCTGTGATTGGAGAGTTGTTGATATGGGCCGTGGTTTGTTATTGGGGAATTATCTTGCTGGTTGGTATGTTGGTTATTGTTTTATTATTTATGTATTATAAAGTACTAACCAACCATACCTAGGGTTCATCACTCCTTCTTAGTTGAGGATAACATTCACCATAACACTGACAAGTAGTAATTGTAATGATGACCTTACAATTACTTTGATAATGACTTGTCGGTGATCTTGCTCTATTCTTTATCAATAGGGAGTTCACTCACTATTGTTGAACGAACAAAACACTTTATGATAACGCAATATAAGTGACTTATGCTCTCGACTTTGATAACCGTACCATCCACGCACAAAGTCCTTGCGTAGTCAATGGACACTACGATTCGGGTCTTGAATCGAATCAATATATATCATTCATAATATATATTTTGATAAGCAAATAGATTCTTATTGATAAGCCAATGTCATTACATCCCAATTAGTGTTATAAAAGGCATACAATTCCAACAATACTGTGGCACCTCACGAATTGGAGTTCAGACGCAGGCCAGGGTGATTTCGGTGGCTCAGATTTTGGGATGTGATAGCTTGGTATCAGAGTAAAAAAAGTTATTCACCCCCCGTCTAGGTCTAAAGATTAGTATCTCACACTAACTTAACTGAACCGTTTCTGTACCGTATAATTCACATTTGGTATTAGAATGGGTTGCTCATTTTTGAGTTAGATCTTGTTTAGTTGATTTAGTTGTGAATTTTAGGATGTTTCATATTATGTCTTCTGATGATGGTAATGTTTTACCTCAATTTTTTGAGTCTGTCACTGATATGCATATTAAGTGGTCTAAGCTGAGAAGGAATTATGAAAATTTGTTGGAGAAATTGAAACTTGCTAAACTTGATAGAGATATCTATAAATTGGAAGTTTCTATTACCGATAAAAATTTAAAGGAACTTAGACGTGATAAGATGAATCTTCTTGGTAAAGTTGATTTTCTAGAATAGGAAGTGAAACAAATTAAAGGGTTTAATAATTAACTTAAACATAAGATTAATAATTTGAATAGTGAACTTGTTAAATCTAATTAGTCTTTTTAGAAATTTAACTCAAACACTTACAAATTTGGTAAGTTAGATTTTTCTAAAAATTTAAGTAATAAAGAAGAATCGGTTTTAACTTCAAAGAATTTTTCACTTTAAAAATCAAAAGATGTTTTTGTGAAAGTTAAAACTAAGTCTTGTGTTATTACTCATGCTCCAAAACTTGTTTCAACATAACATTTTTGTGGAGAAAAAGGTCAAATCAAGTATAAGTGTCAGAAGAGAAAAATTGAACTGAAAAGGCATAAAACCTTAGACAGCTCAAGTGATTTTCTTAGTGAAAAGAAGAACTTGAAAAGAAGTAACAAGAATTAAAAGAAAATTTTGATACATTGACTTTCTTTAATTCTGTTCTAAATTCTCATAAAGGTAAAGAGAGGATCAATAAGACATGATCAAGTTTTAATCTTTTATTTATATTCTTATAATTGATCATGTAATTGAAGTCTCAGAGTGAGCATGAAGTTCTACACCAACCATGCAAATGTTCATTAAAGGGATGAAGCTTGAATCTTCAGAAGAAGGCATCAATGATCTGAACAAGGATTTGATTGATTGATGTTTATGGATGGTTTTGAGTTCATGAGGATATCGTTGATCGAGTATAAGAGTCTTGTAGTCCAGGTAAAGTGGTGAGAACATATATATTTCAAATTAGGAGGTTCTGACCTTGAAAACTAGGGTTTTTGAAATATTCAAGGTTGGACTAGTCCAGGGTTTAGCTAGACTAGTCCATGAAGTCTCAGTAATTCGTGAACCTACAGAGCAAAGGACCGGTCCAAGTGAAGGCTGCACCAGTCCAAGGCTTTTGGTGGTGGATTCTTGATCTATAGTGTCAAGTTTTGACCAGGATTTGACTCTAAAATTTTCTTAAATTTTGGGACTTGTTTCCTATTGATTTTTAACGTAATTTTCAAGAAGAATTAGGTTTTTTAACATCTATAAAAATCTCATATGATTTCTCTCTCAGTGGTGCTTTCATGAAGTTTTCAATACGTATCAAAAAGATATTTTTAGAGAAGGAAAATATTGAGATATTTTTCAACATAGAACTTTGATTTTCTATTTATACTTATTAGAGCACACATATATTGACTGAGTGTGATTTAGGATGGCTCTCTATGCTTGATCAATCATTCTACTTCAAAGATTTCTTATTGATTAAGTTACTGGATTGGTTTCTTTTATAACTTTTCGTTGGTGACGAAGGAGAAGAAGATCGCACTATGAAGGGACAGAATACTTGTTGAGTATTCATGTTCTTCCAGTTACTATTTTACAAGGGTTGTGATGCTAGCCGGAAGTCTACAACAATTGGACAAGGGAGTCGAAAAAGTAAGCCTGAGGCGTTCCTCATCAAGTTCTTGTCAAAGTGGAGTGGGTGTGAGTTTGGGACATAATCTGTTGTACTTGTATGTTGTTTTCTGTATTTGATACAACGGCAAATCATTGTATCTTATTGTTTCTGTCTTAGATAATCCTTTGATTGTGATTGTAAATTTTCCCCTTCTATACCATGACTTACATTATATATATATATATATATATAAATCACATTTTGAAATTTTTTTTTATTGTTGTTTAATTATATTAAAAATTATGATCATGAAAATGTTTTAATAAATTAAATATTAGTAGGTTATTGTAAATTAAAGTTTAAAAGGTTAAATTATAATTTTACTCATATATATATATATATGAGTGTGTGTGAATTGAAATCGTTATTATATTAATTTTTATAAGAGTAATGATACACAAGTGGATTAAATTGACTAACTATAAAAATTGTGATTAAAAAAAACATCTGCTAGATACATTCACGTACGATTCAATAGGTTAAGTTTTTTGGCTTCTAAAATAACATAAAATAATAAAATTCATAAAATTATCGGGGACAGTATGATATAGTGATTTGAATATTCAAACAACACTCCTCATTAAAAAATAGCAATACAAGAAATCATTGTTTATATGCGTGTGTGTGTGTGTGTGTGTATATATATATATATATATATATATATATATATATGAGAGAGAGAGAGAGAGAGATCGAAATTGACACGATAAATTTGGACCACGACATCAGATCACCAGAGTCTTGAAGAATAATCTAGTCTGAATGCGAAAACGATGGGCCTATTCTTACGTTGTCAAAAGCTTAACAACCAAGGCAGATATACGTACATGGCACTGCCAACACAAGACCAGCTCATTTTATGTCTGGTACTGTCTATTTAATTAGTATTTATGATGTTGCTTTAGCCACGAAATAAACAGAAAAAATTATATTTATATTTATATTTTCACTTTTGAACTCCAAATCTTAAATTTAAATTTGAATTCGAATTCATTATATTCGAAACTTTGACTGACATATTATATAAGCACTTGCTTAGAATATAGAATTCCATTGCTTTGAATAAAATTGGTACAGTATTTTCAATAAGCAACCAAATCCCATTTGTCATGTTCCTAACAATTGGATGTTTGGATAAGTCCTCGTTTGGTAGCACGTGTAAATTTATTCTAATAAGATGACATATATACCCAAAATATCTACTAGGAACATCATCTAGTTTATAATTATTTTAACAAGAGCCGTGACATTGAAAGTTGCTGTAATCGGTAAATGAGAGAGAGAGAGAGAGAGAGAGAGAGAGAGAGATGTGCAGGAGGAGATGGTATGACTTAACTTTATGGTGGCCTGAATTTGACTTCTCTATACCGTGGATGATTTTCCGGTGGCCGGAATTTGACTTCTCATACTTCACGACTGGTTGGACCTCGCAGAGCTTTCGCTGGTTCGATTTCTCGATCGTAGACGACGTTTTGTGGACCTTTATTACTTTGCTCGAGTCTTTAGCCTTAGTTGCTATGCTCTGTTTCTTCTTCGTCTTCTGTGGCTGCACCTTATGACCTATATCTCTCTCTCTCTGTCTATATATATATATCCATCTTGTGTACATCTTATATAATACATACATCTTAATACATGTATGTATACATCTGACATCTCTGCTGATCCTGAGCTGCGGTGACGTATATACAGCGATGGTCTCGCCGGAATTCTCAATTTGATTGGTATGTTGCTATTGGGAGATATATACGGTGGCTATTTGAATTTATTTATTTCTATTTTTAATCTCTTTGGTTTACGTAGATTTGAGTTTTTATCTTTTTATTTCTTTTTATTTTTGCAATTTGTCTTTTTAAGTTACATAGATACAATCTTAGTGCATCAGCAGTGTATTCAATTGTATAATTATGTTATGCACTTGTAGAGGTGCTATTTGGGAAGACAAAATCTTTCTGAAATTTTAGCTTCATGATTGATTTAACACTGTAGGAGATAGCACATGCCAACCACCAAACAAATCCTAAATATAAAATTAGGGAGACAATGGATTATTTATTTATTTATTTTAATTTAGATATGGAATAATTTGTACGAAATCTTGATTATATCATGTGAATATCATTTTCACTTTCTCAGTTTAAAGCAAATTAAGTACAATGAGTCTCATTTTTTGTTAGTATTTTATGTACAAGAAATTTTGTAATTAATTATTGCTGACTAATTTGATGCACACACCTAATAAAAATTAAAAATACAATATTTTTTCAGCAAGAAATTCAAAAAGAGGATTCGAGGATCTCTTTCATTCATCCTTCTTTGGATATTTATACAAGTTGGAATTAGAATCCCTTTAGACTCTAATTCCTTTATTTACAACTAACTTTAGTCTCAAGGATTTGAATTTCTTTTTTGAATTTGGGCTTGTATTAGAATCAGGTCGTTTTAGCCTTTAAGTGGGGTGACTTGGCCCTTTATCATTCTTGGCTCAATCCTTTGGACCTTCGGCTGATACTTGGACTCAAACTGACTTGGGCCTGGCCAACTCGTGTATTAGTTCATCCCATTGGACCAAGCGAGAATTTCATCCCTACACATTGCCCCCAATTTCCTTCAGTAATGAATTTTGTCATAATGGAGGGAATTTTTATAGGTTTTGTGATGATTTGGGTGTCTGTGTCGAGGTTCTTCATTCAATGCTGAGGTACCTAGCGACAGTGTTGAGCATGTAAGTAATCTGTTCACACCACCCTTTGCATTCTACCTTGGTACTCGTCATTTTCAGTCACAAGCTTTCTGCAACTGACTCTCTTCTTCTTCCATATTCATTTCCCTTGATCTTCTTGGTACTGCTTTGTCTTCTCAGATTAGTTTGCATCTTTTCACTTGTATATTTTTTCTCCTTTACAATGTCTTCTAGTGACAGTGACCGTACTCTCTCTAGAAACCTAGAAGTCACCATATCTAGTTATTCCCCTTTAGTTATAGAAACTGCTCATCCTACTGCTGCGTTTGGGAAGTGGTTACATCTGAACAGGATGTGGTTGTTACTCTTGTGACTAGGCAGTTGGTTGGTCTTGAGAAGACCAGAGAGGAATGTCGTATTCTTCAAGAGGTCATAATCGAGGATTATCCGTTAGATTTTGGCTATAGTGTTAGGGAAGGGTTAAGGAGGGCGAGGTCCTCTTCTCGGCTTCCCACTTAAAGACTTTCAGATTTTTCCTTTATCCTTTTTTCAGTTTTGTTCCTTTAAAACTGAAGCTTGCGCCACTCCAGTTAAACTCTAATTTTTTTCGCATTATTTCTTGTATACTTTCCTTGAACCGTGTTCATAAGCTTAACCTGCACTTGAACGATCTTCTGTTCTGCTACTCTCTCCACTAGGTCAGATCAAAAGATAATCGCTACCATCTGTTCCCTAATAAGAATAGAAAAATTTGCTGTAACACTCCCACTTCTGACAAGTTGTGGAAGTAGAAGCTTGTTTTAGTGAAGAGGGCCTAGAACGTTAGGGTAGCCCAAAAGTTCCCTATTCCTATTGCTTTCGGCAACGCTGTGATCCCTCCATTTTCTTTTTCTTGCAAGTCTTAGGACGTTTTTCCCTTTTTCTTTAAAGAACCCTGTACTTTTCATAATTTTGTTGTGTTCTTCTTTGCCCTACAAACAGATTGAGTTTCTGAGGGAGAAGGTTTGGAGCCTCCGTCCTTCCGTGAAAAAGTACTTGTCACGCTTGCAACTCCAAGATACCGCTTGTAGTGCTTCTGTTGAGCTTCTTCTCAATACTCAGCTTCAGATTCTGAGATGCAATTGCTGGAGCCTAAGACGAGGAGGGGGTCTTCCAGTTCTGGCCTTGCCAAGACCAAAAATTCTGAAGGGCAATCTAAGGCCCAACAAAATAAGAAAAAACCTACTGCCCTCTCTTCCCCTCAAAAGAGGGTTTCTTTTAGTGCTGCTCTGGCGCCTAAGCACTAGAAACTGATGGCGAATTCCATGATGGGTTAGGGTTCCTTCTTTTCTGTCCCGACTCTCTCTAGTTCTGCTAGTGGCACAGTTGATGAGCCGTTCGTTGGCTCATCTGAACAATGGCGGTTCTTTTTTGATGGTGGGGGATTGTGTTGCCTTTAACTATGAAGTGATGGGGGTCTCACTTGTGGGATTTGGCTTTCCAATGATGAGCTCTGCCTACAAGGGGCCAACAAGGATGAGCTTCTTGCTAATGCACCTGTTCATGCTATAGAGGTTTATCTTATTTTGTCCTTTGATAACTTCCTTACTCATTTTATCCAATATTTCTTGCCGACCCTGTTTACTTTATGCGGTGCAGAGTGCGTACATGACCATCTCCCTTTGCAAGGCTCTGGAGTCGAACGTTTGAAAGGACGCAAGGCCAAAAACCTTGAAGGTAAGGTAAAAACGCTGACCAAGTCACTTGCTGAGAAGCAAAAGGCTCTTGGTTACTTTGAGCAGAGGGCTCTAGAGGCTGAGGAGAAGGCTGTCAAACTTGAGGCGATGTTGCAAGTCTGCAGATCTGGGGGACTTGAGATGTATCAACAGTTCTTGGAAATTTCATCCTTGAAGATGGTTGATGGCTTCCGGTACGATTTCGAAGAAGGAGGCAAGCCTGAAGTTGAACGGAACTATCTTGAATCATTCGGCGAGTATGGCATTCCTGCGCCTGGCAAAGCCGAACGTAAGTTTGCGGACTTCCTCAAGAGTTCGTGCTCGACTCCTCCCCCTTTTGCCTCAGTCGTTGTTCCCTCACCTCCTCCTCCTTTAGATCAGCTTACGCCTAAAGTGCCAACCCTAGGTAAGAAGGGCACTCTGATTGTTGACTCCTTTGATCAGGCTTTAACAAGGAGGATGGGCAGCTCCTAAGGGTTGACTCTTGTAGTTTTTTTTTTTTTTTGTAATGCTCAGAAGGAGCTCTTTTCTTTTGAGGGATAGTTTGTACCCTCCTTACAATCCATGAGTAGAAAATTGCCTTAGCAGGTTGATGTCTTCATTCTTTCTTAGAGTGAACTCTTTTATGGAATGAGGACTTCATGCGGACGATCAACGTTCAGCACTTGATGTTTCATCTATCTTCATAAAAGAGTCTGGCAAATGATCAGCTTATGCCATTTAGCTGTTTTTCTTGTAGATGATTGGTTATGTTGACTTCAATTGGGCCTACAACCTCTTTTTTTTAATAAGTGATCGGTCTCTCATACCTTAGCTAGATTTGGGCTTATCACACCCCTTTCATAATAAGCGATCGGTCTTTCAGACCTTAGCTTCAATAAAGGATTTGTCATTCAAGACCTTAGCTTGATTTGGGCCTATGACCTCTTTAATAATAAGCGATCGGTCTTTCAGACCTTAGCTTCAATAAGCGATCGATCGTTTAAGACCTTAGCTTGGTTTGGGCCTATGGCCTTTTTTAATAATAAGCGATCGGCCTTTCAGACCTTAGCTTCAATAAGCGATCGGTCGTTTAAGACCTTAGCTTGGTTTGGGCCTATGGCCTCTTTTAATAATAAGCGATCGATCTTTCAGGCCTAGCTTCAATAAGCGATCGGTCGTTTAAGACCTTAGCTTGATTTGGGCCTATGGCCTTTTTTAATAATAAGCGATCGGTCTTTCAGGCCTAGCTTCAATAAGCGATTGGTCATTTAAGACCTTAACTTTATTTAGGCCTATGACCTCTTTTAATAATAAGCGATCGATCTTTTAGACCTTAGCTTCAATAAGCGATCGGTTATTTAAGACCTTATGGCCTCTTTTAATTATTATTGCTAGTGCAAAAGCGGGCGTGGGCATGTGGCGGCGCATCTTTTTCTTCGTCATGCCATGTTCGTACCCCTAGGTGCTTTTGTTTCCATTTTTTACACACTAGAAGACAAGGACTTTTACCCGGTGTGGGATTGTGCCCATGTATTATTTTTCTTTAACGATTAACTAAGGCATGTCTCTCAATAAGTTCGAGGCCATTCATAAAGAAGGTGTACTCCTTTCCTTAGAAACGGTAAGGACGCATTGCCCCATTTTAAACTTTTTGATTTTAATATGACAAATTTTAAACATACGATTCTTCCAAAGAAATTTGGAAATTTTATTTATAAAATACGCCATGGTTGCCTTAATAGCTAAATTCCTTTCGAATAAAGGTAAAAAGAGGGCAAGGCATTGCCGTTATGCATTTATTCTTACACAGCGACCATGCCTTGCCACGACTGTAAGATCTCCACTCTATCCTTTATTTAGTGTAGAGTACAAAATCTTTTATTCGATGTGCGACCATGTCCTTTCACTTTTTGACAGTGACGTACTTTCTTTAAAAGATGCACTTTTGAATAATTTCTCTGCTCTTTTGAAAATCCGTAGATGGTCTGCCAAAAAGGGATAATCTAATTTGAACACACTGGAATCTAAACATAATACCTTTTCAAATGGGTTGCATTCCATGGCTTACGAATTGCTTCTGCATTGCTAACTCTGCAAAGCTTTTATGTATCGTTCCTAATCACTTTAGTGACTTCGTACGAGCTTTCCAATTTTACTGCTAATTTTCCAGCATTTCGTTCCTTTGTATTGTTGGTGACTTTTCGTAGCACCCAATTCTCAAGGCTGGACGCTCGGATGTTTCACCTTCTTGTCATAACTATTCTTGATCATTTTTTGATAGGATGTGAGTCTTATTTGAGCTACTTCCCTCTTTTCTTCTAAGAGATTTAGACTTCGCTCCAATAATTGATCATTATGCCCCATCTCCAGTACCTCTACTTTGATGGTTGGGGCAGACAGTTCAGTTGGTATTACTGCTTCGGATCCATAGGCCAAGCAGAACGAACTCTCACCGGTTAGACGCTTGGACATCATTTGGTAAGCCCAAAGAACTTTAGGTAGTTCCTTCAGCCACTTGCCCTTACGGGCTTTCAGCTTTTTTCAGATACATTCGAAGATGGTTCGGTTAGTTATTTCTTCTTGGCCATTCCCCTGTGGATATGATCTAGAGGAGAATTTTTGGTTGATTCCACACTTTCTAAAGAACTTTTCTATCGGTTGGTTGCCGAAATTTGTGGCATTGTCTATGATAATGGATTCTGGCAATTCAAATCAGCAGATGATGTTGCTTCAGATGAATTTTTTCACTTGGACATGAGTGATTGTTGCATAAGCTTCCACTTCAACCCACTTTATGAAGTAATCGGTGGCTAGGAGGACGTACTTTTTGTTGTTAGGAGCCTTCAGGAGAGGTCCCACCGAATCCATCCCCCATTTTACAAATGGCCAAGGACTTGCCATAGTGGCCAGATCTTCTGGGGGCTGATGAGGCACATTGGTGTGTCGCTGGCATTTATCACACTTTTTGGCATGTTCTTCGGCCTCCCTAGCCATGAACGGCCAGAAATACCCTTGGGTAATGGCTTTATGGGCCAGTGATCATCCTCTTGAATTATTTTCACATGCACGTTCGTGGATTCTGAAGAGCACTTCTTTCACTTTTGTAAGGGCCACGCATCTCAAATATGGCCCTGAGAACGATCTCCTGTAGAGGTGTTCGCTGATCATAGAGTATCTGGAAGAATTTATTCTAATTTTTCTTACCTCTTCTTTCGAATCCGGCAATACTCTATTAACAAGATAAGTTTTGATAGGGTCCATCCAACTAGGTTGGTTCTATATGACCAACACCTCTGTCTGGGCATGGATGCTAGGCTTTTGCAAAGAATCGATCAGAGATATCCTGATCAAGTCTAGTTGAGCTGCTGAAGCTGAACATGCTAGCCTATTGGCTTTCAGGTTCAGGTCTCTTAAGATTTGATAAATTTTGACTTGGTCAAATTATTTGAGTTGCCTTTCCACCAGGTCTTTGTAGGCTTTCATGCGATCATCTTTTGAAAGGTAATCCCCACTAACCTGTTTCACGATTAGCTGAGAATCAGTAAAAAATTACAAGTTTTTTACTTGAAGTGTTTGTACCAGTCTTATTCCTACTAACGGGGCCTTGTATTCGGCTTTGTCATTCGATACAGGAAACTCTAGATGGACTGCTTGCTATAAAACCGTTCCATCAGGAGTTTGGATTTCCACACCAATGTTTGATCCTGCCTGCGTCGATGACCCATCGACAAAGAGTTTCCATTCGGGTTGAGCTGAAACTTTTGTTTCTTCGTCGCTTCTTGGCTCATATTTCAGTAAGAAATCTGCAACTGCCTGTCCCTTTATGGCAATCTGAAGTTCATAGGTTATGTCATAGATGCCCAATTCAATTTCCCATTTGGTTACTCTCCCCGACTGATCAAACTTATAAAAGATCGCTCTAATCGGGAACTTAGTTGGGACAATGATTGGGTGAGCCTTGAAGTAGTGCCTAAGCTTCCTTTTTTTCTGGACTAGGGCCAGCATGATATTTTCCATCTTCCAGTACCTCTGCTCTGCCTCAGTCATGGTCTTGCTTGAGTAAAACACTGGGTGCTGCCTATTGTCAAGTTCTCTGATCAGATAACATTGGTAGCTGTCCGAGATATCGCAAGGTACAAATGTAAAGATTCTCCAGCCTTTGGTGTTGAGAGTGCTGGCAGTTAAATTAAGTACTGCTTGAGGTTTGCCAGAGCTTCGTTCTATTCAGCCCCCATACCTTTTTTTCCCTTTGTTTTAATAACATCAAAAAAGGGCTTGCATTTGTCAGAGAGCCAAGAGATGAATCTACTCAGGGTGGCGACATGCCCTGTCAAGATCTAAACGTCCC
This sequence comes from Cornus controversa, assembly GCA_026545225.1. Lineage (NCBI taxonomy): Eukaryota > Viridiplantae > Streptophyta > Magnoliopsida > Cornales > Cornaceae > Cornus > Cornus controversa. The sequence continues at coordinate 7,191,168 of CM048849.1, read as the reverse complement.
TGTGGGTTTTTGGTTCTTCATTTTGAAGGAGGGCTTTTACCTGAACTAGGCTAGCCTTTATTCCTGTTCAGTTTACGATGTGCCCTAAGAATTGTCTTGAAGAAACCCCGAATGAGCACTTTGACAGGTTCAGTCTCATATTATGGTTTCACAGGATGTCGAATACCTCCTGCAGATGTTTCAAATGGTCTTCCTTCTTGAAACTTTTCACCACTGTGTCATCTACGTATGACTTAATCATTTGGCTCATCAAGTTCTTGAAGATTCTGTTGATTAATCGCTGGTAAGTTGCTCCAGCGTTCTTTAGTACAAACGACATTACTTTGTAGCAATAGATTCTTTTTTCAGTGATAAATGAAGTTTTTTCTTGATTGGTCAGATTCATTAGAATCTGATTGTATCTAGAATATACATCAAGAAGTGTTAACCATTTGTACCCAGTCGTGGCGTCGACCATTTGATCAATTTTTGGCAGAGGAAAACTGTCTTTGGGGCATGCCTTGTTTATATTAGTAAAGTCTACACAGACCTGCCATTTGCCATTCTTTTGTTTCACAGGTGGATAGCTTAGGTTGACGTTGAGCCCATGACATGACACTAAGAGGTCTATGTCGGGCATGTCTGTGTTGTCCCAAGAAAAAATATCGACATTCTTTTTCAGTAGTTGTATCAACTATGTTCTGTCTATCTGGCATAAAGAGGTGCCAAGATTTGTGGGATCTTTGCCAGAAACGATCTCTACCTCCTCAAGCGGCTTCTCTTTTTCTTGCTCTTGGGGGACGCCCTTTGGTAGAGAGTTCTATAATTCCTATTTGATCTGCTCTTCCTGCACCGCCTTTCCTTTCAGTATAAAAGTATAACATTTCTTTGCTGCCACTTGAGCTCCCAAGATGTTAATCCTATCTCTTCCGTTTGGTGCTACACACCTCAATAATTGGTGGAGAGTAGAAGGGACTCCTTGCATCCTGTGTATTCAACCTCTTTTCATTATTATGTTATATGAAGAGTTAAAATCGACAATGACGAAGGCCTCAGTCAGAGTTCTTGCTGCTGTTGTTACTGGGAGCTCCACCACCCCTACTGGAGTTACTTGTTTGCCATGAAACCTTACCAACGGCTCGGCAGTAGGCCTGCCGCGTTCTGGTTCTAGGCCCATTTACTGGAAGGCTAACAATGTAAGAACCTTAGCACTGCTCCCTGCATCCATCAACACTCTTTTTATTTCACAGTTGGATCCTCATGCGGCTGATCACGAATAGATCCTCATGTGGCATCTGGATTTTGCTCATGTCCTCATCCATGAAGGTGATCGGCCTATTGGCCGAACAGTTATTTACTGAGTGGATTTCTCCATTCCTTTGGAATTTCTGGGCACTTCTGAGGTGTGATCGTCGTTTAGATTGGCTCTCTTGATTCGAGGCTGGTCGATCGTGAATGGCGTTGATAACACAAACAGGAGCAATGTTCAGCTATTTATTTGCCTTTTGTTGGGATTGGTCGAAGGGTTTGGGTTGTTCTTCCTGGGCGATATACTATGAAAAACCTCCCTTACCGATCAAAACCTCCACCTGTTGCCTTAGGCTTCTGCACTCATTGGTAGTATGGCCAAAGTCACTGTGGAGGGAACAGTGTTTGTTATTATCCCTCTGTTCTGGGGGCTGTCTGATAGCCGGAGGTGTATGAAAGATCCCTTTACTTTTTCTTTTTTTTTATAGTAAAGCCTGACCAGAGACAACTTTTGAGGAGTGATCTTCTCCTCAACTTTCTATTCTTTCGCGATCTCTAGTGCAGACGTGGGAATAACTTGAGGTGGTTTTGCTTTAACAACTTGGGTCTTTCTTTGCTGTGCTGCAGTGATAAAAGTCAATTTGTAACACCCCGTGAATTTGAGGTTATGTAATTTTAGTTTTGGATTTTTTTCTAATTGTTTAAATAGTTAATTGAGTGTTTTAAATGTTATATGTTTTACTTGTTTAAATTGTTATTAAGTGTTTTAAATGTTAAATGATTTAGGTTGTTTTATTTTATTTATTTCTTTAGGTTGGGCCATACTTTTGTATTTTCTGTTATGTTTTTAAAATTCTTTTTCGGATTGGGTTAGGGAGAGTTTGAGTTAGCTTATTTGGATTTGGGTTGGATTAGGTTATATTATAATTGTTTAGGTTTGAGATAGGTATATATTTATTATTATTAGTATTTTTTTACCACTTCCTCACATGAGCAATATTATATATATACTTAGATATGTATATTACGGTTGGAAAAAAAGGAGGTCGGCAAAAGGATTTTAGAGAGAGTCTTAGAGAGAGAGAGTGTGTCCTACAGAGAGAGAAAGAACTAGGACAGAAACCGAGAGGGAAAAGAGAGGAAGGAGGTTTGGCTGTCACGGTGGGCTGCTCATGGCAGCGGGTGGTGGCCGAAAGTGGGTTTCGACAATGGGTCTGTTTGGTACGTCTTGCATGGGTTCGAAAGATAGGTTGATGGATTAGATAGGCTGATGGGTCTATCCATGGTGGTTTACAGCTGGTCGTGTGGCACCTGACGGGGGAGCTTGGCTATAGGCGGCTGTGGGTGTTGGCATTAGGTGCGGCCATGGTGGTTTGATGAGGAGTGGCTTGTGGGTCTTCTTGGTTCACCTGCTTATAGGTGCATAGTTGATGCCATAGGTGGCTTAGTGCTCACCGTTTTTGCATGAGATTGGTAGGCTTATGGAGCAAAGAATGGAGGTGTTGAACAACCTTAAATTAGAGCTGATGGATAGTTCATTTTGTTCCAGTTATTACTGCATGTCTTTAACATAATAGAGATTTGGAATTTGGACTTGGTGATGAATGGTTTTGGGCCTTAAATTTGTGTTTGGAGAGTTGAAGGTGAACAATGAACTGGGCTATACAATTAAATTGGGCTTACTATTTTAGTGACCCAATTGAATATTTATTTGGATTACTCAATTGGGCATGAGGTTTGGGTTGATTTTTAATTAGTTTCATTTGGGCTTTGGATTTCAGACAGCAATGGATTTGCGAATTTTCCGATAAAAATCTGAAGTAAGTCGATACTTGCTCTTTACTCCTATTCGTATATTTATTTATGTGTGTTTATATATCTGTGCATACGTGAATTATTGTGTATAAATATATATATATAGATTGGACGTGTTTGCATTTATTAAATACTTAAAATGTATATATATATATATATATATATGGACATGGTGATTTAAATTATTTTATCTGAAATTATGTTTTGTAATTTAAATTGTGATTGATAAAGGTGATTGTGTTGTAATTTATTTACGTGTTTGATATTTCAGTGCAATTGGTGTATTATTTTATGTGCATTATTTGTTAATGTACATGTGTGTAGTTATTAACTTTTCTGTGCAATTAAATATTCTCGTTGATTAAATTGTGCATTTAAATTGTATTATTTTTCATATACAATGTTAATTGTTTATTTGTACTTGTGGATGTATAATTGGTGCATTTAAATTATGTCATGTTATGAGCACAAATTTTACACGATTGCTTGTACTTGTCGATATGTTTTTGTCTATTTAAATTCATTGAATGTTAAATGTTATATGATTAAATTGTAATATTAGATGGTATTACTTATTTAAATATAAATTAAATTATTTTGAGATTATGACGCAAAAGTCAACTTGTTGTGGCAATGAAAGATTGTTCAGCATATTTTTGTTGAGCTTTGAGCTCACCCCTCCTAGACGTTGCAGGTTAGGACGCTGACATGGGGACCATTTACGGGATCTAGTGTGCCGATCGAAGAAGTAGCGGTTGAACCATTAGAATTTATTTCAGTTCATTAGATATTTAATTTCTACTCAATATATGAGACAGATTATTTATTGTGAAAATTTGTAAGGAAGAATTGTATTTAACACTTTCTTCTGATGAAAGAAGTTGTACATGATTTATGTATTTAAGGGACTGTTTGGAGACTTTAGATTTCCCTTTCTTTTATTTTATTTTATTTGTTTTTCACATTCCAGACTTCTCTTCAAAAATTCGGGGTATGACAGTTGGTATCAGAACTCTAGGTTCAAACACCCTAGGAATATGGGTAAGGACCCAATGACACGTTAGGTTGGAACTTTGGTTTGATAACCTTAGGACGGTGGGTTAGGATCCAAACACGCGTTAAGTTTGAAATTTTGGGTTTAAGTATAAGACCTTGTCGGGGGATCAGATTTTCTTTTGTAGACATAAACAAGTTGTTTGTTCTTTTGTCTACTATGATTTTTCATAATTTTGATTTAATGTTGTTTTGGATATAAAGTTATATCTATATTCTCTATTTAAAGAGTATATGGAGGCATGTCAGGATTATCAGGGGGCATATTAGGATTGCCAATACCTGTTAAGGTATCTAGAGTTAAAGGAGGCATGTAAGGATTGCCAGGGAGCATGTTAGGATTGGCAATATCTATTAAGGTATCTAAAGTTAAAAGAAGCATGTAAGGATTGACAGGGGACATGTTAGGATTGTCAATACCTATTAAGGTATCTAAAGTTAAAGGAGGCATATAAGGATTGCCAAGGGGCATGTTAGGATTGTCAATACCTATTAAGGTATCTAAAGTTAAAGGAGGCATGTAAGGATTGCCAAGGTGCATGTTAGGATTGCCAATATCTATTAAGCTATCTAAAGTTAAGGGAGACATGTAAGGATTGTCAAGGGGCATGTCAGGATTGCCAATACCTAATAAGGTATTTAAAATAGGTATAGGAGGCATATAAGGATTGCCAAGTTTTAATAGGGTAGTTTATTTTGTAAGTGTTCAGGCATGTTAGGATTTCAATTTTACAAAGATTTATTTTTTGGCATGTTGGGATTGCAATTTTACAAATATTTATTTTCGGGTATGTTGGGATTTCAATTTTACAAATATTTATTTTCGGGCATGTTGGGATTACCAATTTTACAAATATTTATTTTCGGGCATGTTGGGATTGCAATTTTACAAATATTTATTTTTGACCATGTTGGGATTGCCAATTTTACAAACATTTATTTTCAGGGTTAAAGTTTATGAGTTGTCTGATTATACATTTAAATATTTTCAATCATGGTTGAAATGTTTGATGAATTTTATATTTATAGCTTGCTGTTAAATTTTTATGAGTTGCACATTTATCTGTAGATATTTGATTGAGTGCAATATGTTTCGTGATGACATTATTATGTGATTACATGTTTTTTTTTTAATTGTAGAGTATATATGTTGAGTTAGGTGTGGAACACCTTGTATAGAAAGTGAGAGTGATCATTACTGTGGAGAGTATTCTTTATCGGACTGGACTTGGGAAAAATGTGAGTAAGAAAATTTGTTTTCACTTTATTGTATGAATGTTTGCCTTGGAAATTTTATAAAACTTCTTTATAGGAGGCAGAAATTTGTCAATCCAATAAGGGAAAAGAAATAGACAGTGGACAATGCAATCACATATATGATAGTGGTGACCAATAGTCAATTCCATTTGGTCATGTTCTGGGTTTATGAGGTAGAATCAACTTGGAAAAGGGAGGATGAAATAAAGGTATAGTATCCAGAGTTTTTTATTTCAGGTATGGGGTGAATTCTGATGACGAAATTCCTCTTTTAGAGGGAAAGAATGTAATACCCAGTGATTTTGAAGTTACGTAATTTTAATTTTGAATTTTTTCTAATTGTTTAAATAGTTAATTGAGTTTTTTAAATGTTATATGTTTTACTTGCTTAAATTGTTATTAAGTGTTTTAAATGTTAAATGCTTTAGGTTGTTTTATTTTATTAATTTTTTTAGGGTGTGCCATACTTTTGTATTTTCTGTCTTTTTTTTTAAATTCTTTTTCATATTGGGCTAGGGAGAGTTTGTGTTAGATTATTTAGATTTGGGCTAGATTAGGTTGTATTATAATTGTTTAGGTTTGGAGTAGGTATATATTTATTATTATTAGTATTTTTTTTACCACTTGCTCACATGAGCAACGTTATATATATACTTATATATGTATATTAGGGTTGGAAAAAAAAGTGGGGGCAGAAGGATTTTAGAGAACGTCTTAGAGAGAGAGAAAGAACTAGGAGAGAAACCGAGAGGGAAAAGAGAGGATGAAGGTTCGGCTTCCATCGTGGGCTGTCATGGTAGCAGGTGGTGGCCAAAAGTGGGTTTCAGCAATAGGTCTATTTGGTACGTCTTGATTGGGTTCGAAAGATAGGTTGACGGTTTAGATAGGCTAATGGGTCTATCCATGGTGGTTTACGATTGGTCGTGTGGTGCCCGGCGGGGGAGCTTGGCCATAGGCGGCTGTGAGTGTTGGCATTAGGTGCAGCCATGGTGGTTTGATGAGGATTGACTTGTGGGTCTTCTTCGTTCACATGCTTACAAGTGCATAGTTCATGCCATAGCTGGCTTAATGCTCACCGTTTTTGCATGAGATTGGTGGGCTTATGGAGCAAAGAATGGAGGTGTTGAACAACCGTAAATTAGAGCTGATGGATAGTTCATTTTGTTCTCGTTATTACTACATGTCTTTAACATAATAGAGATTCGGAATTTGGACTTGGTGATGAATTGTTTTGGGCCTTAAATTTGTGTTTGGAAAGTTGAAGGTGAACAATAAATTGGGCTGCACAATTAAATTGGGCTCAATATTTTAGTGATCCAATTGGATATTTCTTTGGATTACTCAATTGGGCTTGAGGTTTGGGTTGGTTTTCAATTAGTTTCATTTGGGGTTTGGATTTCAGACAGCAATGGATATACGGATTTTCGGATAAAAACCCGAAGCATGTTGATACTTGCTCTTTTCTCCTATTCGTATATTTAATTTTTGTGTGTTTATATATCTGTGCGTGCGTGAATTATTGTGGATAAATTTATATATGTAATTGTATATATAAATTGGATGTGTTTGCATTTATTAAATACTTAAAATGTATATATATATATAGTTATATATATTGTAAATTATCATATGTATATATATATATATATATATATATATATATATATATATTGATGACTATGGACATGGTGATTTAAATTACTTTTTCAGAAATTATGTTTTGCAATTTAAATTGTGATTGATAAAGGTGATTGTGTTGTAATTTATTTACGTGTTTGATGTTTCAGTGCAATTGGTGTATTATTTTATGTGCATTATTTGTTAATATGGATATGTGTGCTCATTAACTTTTCTGTGCAATTAAATGTGCTCGTTGATTAAATCGTGCATTTAAATTGTATTATTTTAGGTATACAATGGTAATTGTTTATTTGTACTTGTGGATGTATAATTGGTACATTTAAATTATGTCATGTTATAAGCACAAATTGTACACAATTGCTTGTACTTGCCGATATGTTTTTGTCCATTTAAATTCATTGAATGTTAAATGTTATATGATTAAATTGTAATATTAGATGGTATTACTTATTTAAATATAAATTAAATTATTTTGAGATTATGACACAGAAGTCAACTTGTTGTGGCAATGAAAGATTGTTCAGCATATCCTTGTTGAGTTTTGAGCTCACCCCTCCCAGACGTTGCAGGTTAGGACGCTGAAACGGGGGCCATTTACGGGATCTGGTTGTAACGATCGAAGAGGTAGCAGTTGAACCATTAGAATTTATTTCGGTTCATTAGATATTTATTTTCTACTCAATATATGATACAGATTATTTATTGTGAAAATTTGTAAGGAAGAATTGTATTTAACACTTTCTTTCGATGAAAGAAGTTGTACAAGACTTACGTATTTAAGGGACTATTTGGAGACTTTAGATTTTCCTTTCTTTTATTTTTATTTTATTTGTTTTTCACATCCCGGAGTTCTATTCAAAAATCTGGGGTATGACAGTTGGTATCAGAGTTTTAGGTTCGAACACACTAGGACAATAGGTTAGGACCCAATGACGCGTTAGGTTGGAACTTTGGTTTGAAAACCTTAGGACGGCGGGTTAGGATCCAAACACGCATTAAGTTTGGAATTTTGGGTTTAAGTATAATACCTTGTCAAGGGATTAGATTTTCTTTTGTAGACATAAACAAGTTGTCTATTGTATTGTCTGTTGTGATTTTTCATAATTTTGATTTAATGTTGTTTTGGATATAGAGTTTTATATATTTTCTCTATTTAAAAGTAATATGAAGGCATGTCAGGATTGCCAGGGGGCATATTAGGATTGCCAATACCTATTAAGGTATCTAAAGTTAAATGAGGCATGTAAGGATTGCCAGGGGGCATGTTAGGATTGCCAATTCCTATTAAGGTATCTAAAGTTAAAGGAGGCGTGTAAGGATTGTCAGGTGGCATGTTAGGATTGCCAATACCTATTAAAGTATTTAAAGTTAAAGGAGGCATGTAAGGATTACCAGGGGGCATGTTAGGATTGCCAATATCTATTAAGCTATCCAAAGTTAAGAGAGGCATATATGGATTGCCAATACCTAATAAGGTATTTAAAGTGAGTGTAGGAGGCATATTAGAATTGCCAAGTTTTAATAGGGTAGTTTATTTTGTAAGTGTTCAGGCATGTTAGGATTTCAATTTTATAAAGATTTATTTTCAGGCATGTTGGGATTGCCAATTTTACAAATATTTATTTTCGAGAATGTTGGGATTGCAATTTTACAAATATTTATTTTCGGGTATGTTGGAATTTTAATTTTACAAATATTTATTTTCGGGCATGTTGGGATTGCAATTTTACAAATATTTATTTTTGAACATGTTGGGATTGCCAATTTTACAAACATTTATTTTAAGGGTTAAAGTTTATGAGTTGCCTGATTCTACATTTAAATATTTTCAGTCATGGTTGAAATGTTTGTTAAATTTTATATTTATAGATTGCTGTTAAATTCTTATGAGTTGCCCATTTATCGGTAGATATTTGATTGATTGCAATATGTTTCGTGATGACATGATTATGTGATTATATGTTTTTTTTAATTGTAGAGTATATATGTTGAGTTAGGTGTGGAACACCTTCTATCGAAAGTGAGAGTGATCATTACTGTGGAAAGTAATATTCTTTATCGGACTGGACTTGGGAAAAATGTGAGTAAGAATTTTTTTTTTCACTTTATTGTATAAATGTTTGCCTTGGAGATTTTATAAAACTTCTTTATAGGAGACAGAAATTTGTCGGTCCAATAAAGGAATAAAATAGACAGTGGACAATGCAATCGCATATATGATAGTGGTGACCAATAGTTAGTTCCGTTTGGTCATGTTCAGGGTTTATGAGGTAGAATCCACTTGGAAAAGGGAGGATGAAATAAATGTTGAGTATCTAGAGCTTTTTATTTCTGGTATGGGGTGAATTCCGAGAATGAAATTTCTCTTTTCAGGGGGGAAGAATGTAATACCTCGTGATTTTGAGGTTACGTAATTTTAATTTTGAGTTTTTTTTTAATTGTTTAAATAGTTAATTGAGTGTTTTAAATGTTATATGTTTTACTTATTTAAATTATTCTTGAGTGTTTTAATTGTTAAATGATTTAGGTTGTTTTATTTTATTTAATTTTTTAGGGTGGGCCATACTTATGTATTTTCTATTATTTTTTATAAATTCTTTTTCGGATTGGGCTAGGGTGAGTTTGGGTTAGATTATTTGGATTTGGGCTGGATTAGGTTGTATTATAATTGTTTTGGTTTGGGATTGGTATATATTTATTATTATTAGTGTTTTTTTTACCACTTCCTCACATGAGCAACATTATATATATACTTATATATGTATATTAGGGTTGAAAAAAAAAAGAGGTCGGCAGAAGGATTTTAAAGAGAGTCTTAGAGAGAGAGAGAGAGTCCTAGAGAGAGAGAAAGAACTAGGAGAGAAACCGAGAGGGAAGAGAGAGGAAGGAGGTTCGGCTGCCATGGGGGTTGTTCATCGCAGCGGGTGGTGGCCGAAAGTGGGTTTCGACAATGGGTCTGTTTGGTACGACTTGCATGGGTTCAAAAGATAGGTTGACGGTTTAGATAGGCTGATGGGTCTATCCATGGTGGTTTACAGCTGATCGTGTGGTGCCCAGCGGGGGAGCTTGGCCATAGGTGGCTGTGGGTGTTGGCATTAGGTGTGGCCATGGTGGTTTGATGAGGAGTGGCTTGTGGGTCTTCTTGGTTCACCTGCTTATAGGTGCATAGTTGATGCCATAGGTGGTTTAGTGCTCACCGTTTTTGCATGAGATTAGTGGGCTTATGGAGCAAAGAATGGAGGTGTTGAACAACCTTAAATTAGAGCTGATGGATAGTTCATTTTGTTCCAGTTATTGCTGCATGTCTTGAACATAATAGAGATTTGGAATTTGGACTTGGTGATGAATGGTTTTGGGCCTTAAATTTGTGTTTGGAGAGTTGAAGGTGAATATTGAACTGGGCTGCACAATTAAATTGGGCTCACTATTTTAGTGACCCAATTGGATATTTATTTGGATTACTCAATTGGGCTTGAGTTTGGGTTGGGTTTCAATTAGTTTCATTTGGGGTTTGGATTTGCAGATTTGTAGATAAAAACCCGAAGCAAGTTGATACTTGCTCTTTACTCCTATTCGTATATTTAATTTATGTGTGTTTATATATCCGTGCATACATGAATTATTGTGTATAAATTTATATATATAATTATATATATAAATTGGATGTGTTTGCATTTATTAAATACTTAAAATGTATATATATATATATATATATATATATATTACATTTAAGCTTGGCAATTGTCCTAAGCTATCAACGGTCTATAATTACTTTATCTAACGGTTACGGTTGCGAGTGCACGATAGTGCCGTAGACACGGGCATACACTAGTAGTTATATATATATTGTAAATTATCATGTATATATATATATACACACACACATATATATATACATATATATATATATAGATGACTAATGGACATGGTGATTTAAATTGTTTTATTTGAAATTATGTTTTGCAATTTAAATTGTGATTGATAAAGGTGATTGTGTTGTAATTTATTGACGTGTTTGATATTTCAGTGCAATTGATGTATTATTTTATGTGCATTATTTGTTAATGTACATGTGTGGTCTTCTTAACTCTTCTGTGCAATTAAATGTGCTCGTTGATTAAATGGTGCATTTAAAGTGTATTATTTTTTGTATACAATGGTAATTGTTTCTTTGTATTTGTGGATGTATAATTGGTGCATTTAAATTATGTCATGTTATGAGCATAAATTGTACACGGTTGCTTGTACTTGCCGATATGTTTCTGTCCATTTAAATTTCATTGAACGTTAAATGTTGTTTGATTAAATTGTAATATTAGATGGTATTACTTATTTAAATATAAATTAAATTATCTTGAGATTATGACGTAAAAGTCAATTTGTTGTGACTATGAAAGATTGTTCAGCATATCCTTGTTAAGTTTTGAGCTCACTCCCTCCCAGACGTTGCAGGTTAGGACGCTGACACAACGACAATTTACGGGATCTGGTTGTACCGATCGAAGAGGTAGCGGTTGAACCATTAGAATTTATTTCTATTCATTAGATATTTATTTTCTACTCAATGTATGAGACAGATTATTTATTGTGAAAATTTGTAAGGAAGAATTGTATTTAACACTTTCTTCAGATGAAAGAAGTTGTACTGGACTTATGTATTTGAGGGACTGTTTGGAGACTTTAGATTTCACTTTCTTTTATTCTAATTTTATTTTATTTGTTTTTCACATCCCAGAGTTTTCTTCGAAAATCCGGGGTATGACAGTTGGTATCAGAGCTTTAGATTCGAACACCCTGTACGGGTAAGGACCCAATGACGCGTTAGGTTAGAACTTTGGTTTGAAAACCTTAGGACGGCGGGTTAGGATCCAAACACGCGTTAAGTTTGAAATTTTGGGTTTAAGTATAAGACCTCGTCGGGGGATCAGATTTTCTTTTGTAGACCAAAACAAGTTGTCTGTTGTATTGTCTGCTGTGATTTTTCATAATTTTGATTTAATGTTGTTTTGGATATAGAGTTATATATATTTTTTCTATTTAAAAGTAATTTGGAGGCATGTCTGGATTGCGAGGGGGCATATTAGGATTGCCAATACCTATTAAGGTATCTAAAGTTAAATGAGGCCTGTAAGGATTGCCAGGGGACATGTTTGAATTGCCAATACCTATTAAGGTATCTACAGTTAAAGGAGGTATGTAAGGATTGTCATGGGACATGTTAGGATTGTCAATACCTATTAAGGTATCTAAAGTTACAGGAGGCATGTAAGGATTGCCAGGGGGCATGTTAGGATTTTCAATACCTATTAAGATATCTAAAGTTAAAGGAGGCATGTAAGATTGCCAGGGGAATGTTATGATTGCCAATACCTATTAAGGTATTTAAAGTTAAAGGAGGCATGTAAGGATTGCCAGGGGTCCATGTTAGGATTGCCAATATCTATTAAGCTATCTAAAATTAAGGAAGGCATGTAAGGATTGCCAGGGGGCATGTCAGGATGGCCAATACCTAATAAGGTATTTAAAGTGAGTACAAGAAGCATATCAGGATTGCCAAGTTTTAATAGGGTTGTTTATTTTTTAAGTGTTCTGGCATGTTAGGATTTCAATTTTACAAAGATTTATTTTCAGGCATGTTGGGATTTTACAAATACTTATTTTTAGGCATATTTGGATTGCAATGTTTCAAATATTTATTTTCGGGCATGATTTCAATTTTACCAATATTTATTTTCGGGCATGATGGGATTGCCAATTTTACAAATATTTATTTTCATGCATGTTGGGATTGCAATTTTACAAATATTTATTTTCGAACATGATTGGAATGCCAATTTTACAAACATTTATTTTCAGGGTTAAAGTTTATGAGTTGCCTGATTATACATTTAAATATTTTCAATCATGGTTGAAATATTTCTGAATTTTATATTTATAGATTGCTGTTAAATTCTTATGAATTACACATTTATCTGTAGATATTTGATTGAGTGCAATATGTTTTGTGATGACATGATTATGTGATTACATGTTTTTTTTAATTATAGAGTATATATGTTGAATTAGGTGTGGAACACCTTGTATAGAAAGTGAGAGTGATCATTACTGTGGACAGTAATATTCTCTAGCGGAGTGGACTTCGAAAAAATGTGAGTAAGAAAATTTGTTTTCACTTTATTGTATAAATGTTTGCCTTGGAAATTTTATAAAACATCTTTATAGGAGATAAAAATTTGTCGGTCCAATAAGGGAAAAGAAATAGACAGTGGATAGTGCAATCACATATATGATAGTGGTGACCAATAGTCAAATCTGTTTGGTCATGTTCCAGGTTTATGAGGTAGAATCCACTTGGAAAAGGGAGGATGAAATAAAGGTAGAGTATCCAGATCTTTTTATTTTAGGTATAGGGTAAATTAGGAGGACGGAATTCCTCTTTTTAGGGGGGAAGAATGTAATACCCTGTGATTTTGATGTTACGTAATTTTAATTTTGAAATTTTTATAATTGTTTAAATAGTTAATTGAGTGTTTTAAATGTTATATGTTTTACTTGTTTAAATTGTTATTAAGTGTTTTAAATGTTAAATGCTTTAGGTTGTTTTATTTTATTTATTTTTTTAGGGCGGGCCATACTTTGCATTTTCTGTTATTTTTTTTAAATTCTTTTTGGGATTAGGATTGGGTGAGTTTGGGTTAATTTATTTGGATTTGGGCTGTGTTTGGGCTGGATTAGGTTGTATTATAATTATTTAGGTTTGGGATTGGCATATATTTATTATTATTAGTATTTTTTTTACCACTTCCTCACATGAGCAACGTTATATATATACTTATATATGTATATTTGGGTTGGAAAAAAAAAGAGGTCGGTAGAAGGATTTTAGAGAGAGTCTTAGAGAGAGAGAGAGTCCTAGAGAGAGAGAAAGAACTAGGAGAGAACCGAGAGGAAAGAGAGGAAGGAGGTTCGGCTATCACGGTGGGCTGCTCATGGTAGCGGGTGGTGGCCGAAAGTGGGTTTCGACAATGGGTCTGTTTGGTACGTCTAGCATGGGTTCGAAAGATAGTTTGACGGTTTAGATAGGCTGATGGGTCTATCCATAGTGGTTTACAGTTGGTCGTGTGGTGCTCGGCGGGGGAGTTTGGCCATAGGCGGCTGTGGGTGTTGGCATTAGGTGCGACCATGGTGGTTTGATGAGGAGTGGCTTGTGGGTCGTCTTGGTTCACATGCTTACAGGTGCATAGTTGATGCCATAGGTGGCTTAATGCTCACTGTTTTTGCACGAGATTGGTGGGCTTATGAATCAAAGGATGGAGGTGTTGAACAACCTTAAATTAGAGTTGATGGATAGTTCATTTTGTTCCAGTTATTACTGCATGTATTGAACATAATAGAGATCTGGAATTTGGACTTGGTGATGAATGGTTTTGGGCCTTAAATTTGTGTTTGGAGAGTTGGAGGTGAATATTGAACTGGGCTGCACAATTAAATTGGGCTCACTATTTTAGTGACCCAATTGGATATTTGTTTGGATTACTCAATTGGGCCTGAGTTTGGGTTGGGTTTCAATTAGTTTCATTTGGGCTTTAGATTTTAGACAATAATGGATTTGCAGTTTTTCGGATAAAAACCCGAAGCAAGTTGATATTTACTCTTTTCTCCTATTCGTATATTTAATTTTTGTGTGTTTATATATCTGTTTGTGCGTGAATTATTGTGGATAAATTTATATATGTAATATAAATTGGATGTGTTTGCATTTATTAAATACTTAAAATGTACATATATATATAGTTATATATATTGTAAATTATCAAGTGTACGAATATATATATATATATATATATATATATATATATATATATATTGATGACTATGGACATGGTGATTTAAATTGCTTTATCTGAAATTATGTTTTGCAATTTAAATTGTGATTGATAAAGGTGATTGTGTTGTAATTTATTTACGTGTTTGATATTTCAGTGCAATTGGTGTATTATTTTATGTGCATTATTTGTTAATGTGCATGTGTGTGCTTATTAACTTTTATGTGCAATTAAATGTGCTCGTTGATTAAATTGTGCATTTAAATTGTATTATTTTTTGTATACAATGACAATTGTTTATTTGTACTTATGGATGTATAATTGGTGCATTTAAATTATGTCATGTTATGAGCACAAATTGTAAACGGTTGCTTGTACTTGTCGATATGTTTTTGTCCATTTAAATTTATTGAATGTTAAATGTTATATGATTAAATTGTAATATTGGATGATATTACTTATTTAAATATAAATTAAATTATTTTGAGATTATGATGTAAAAGTCAACTTGTTATGGCAAAGAAAGATTGTTCAGCATATCCTTGTTGAGCTTTTAGCTCACCCCCTCCCAAATGTTGCAGGTTAGGACGTTGACACATGGACAATTTACGGGATCTGGTTGTACCGATCAAAGAAGTAGCGGTTGAACCATTAGAATTTATTTCGATTCATTAGATATTATTTTCTACTCAATATATGAGACAAATTATTTATTGTGAAAATTTGTAAGGAAGAATTGTATTTAACACTTTCTTCAGATGAAAGAAGTTGTATAGGACTTATGTATTTAAGGGGTTGTTTGGAGACTTTAGATTTCCATTTATTTTATTTTTATTTTATTTGTTTTTCACATCCCAAAGTTCTCTTCGAAAATTCGGGGTATGACACGATTGCTGTTTTCTGGCTGCCTCATCCTCCTCTATCCTTAGATACTTCTGAGCTCAAAAGTTTTGGTCGCCTATACTTTTCAGGGTGCTTTTCACTAGGGATTAGTGGAAACCTTCTTCTGGAGAGATTGTTGTTTTGAAAGCTTCCACTACTACGGTCTAATCGCTCTGATATATTATTGACATCTCCAAGTTGAACCGGGTTAGGAAAGATTTCAATGTCTCACCTTTGGTTTGCCTCATGGTGAATAATGAGAGGATTGTCTTTTTATGCTTCTAGTTTCCTACATACTGGGTCACGAATAGCTCGCATAGCCTATCAAAGTTCGATATCGAACGAGGCGGTTTTTGTTTGAACCAAAGTAATGCTGACCTATCCTAGCTGGACAGGAAGATTTTGCACATGAGTTCATCGTTCTCGACATCTAGTGTCATCTTCTATTGATACTGGTAGATATGCTCCACCGAATCTATCTTCCCGTCAAAGGTAGCGAATGTTGGCATGGTAAACCTCCTCGGCCTTTCAGTCCTGATTATATTCTCAGTGAAGGGAGACTCGGTCAGCTTAGTGGTAGCGAGCGCTCGATTGGCCGAATAGCAAGACCAGTCGCTCTTTAATTCATCGACCTCTCACTACATCTAGGCTCTCCACTTTGGGTAAAACTGCGCTAGAGCGATCTGATCTTCGTTGGGTTGATCATAGTGGGGCTGCCTACCAGCAGGTTGGTTATGATGGGAGGCACTCAATGATTGGTTGCTTGATTTGGCCCATTCGTTCCGCTGCCGTCTGATTCGTGTGTGAGTGTGTCTTAATTATAATTACCACACCTCACAATAGAACGAATTCCTTGCAGAATAGGGCTATCGAAAGGGGTGTTGAACCTCAGGGATTATGGTCTGATGAGTTGGAGTACGGAATTAATTCTAATTAAATTTAAGAGAAAAGAATTCTGATTTTAATATTTAAACTAATTAAAAAGTAAAATAAAATAAACCAAAGGAAATAGAGAGTGTAAATAATATGAGATAAATCTAGGGTATTTGACTTCACCACTAACTCCACAATCAATGGTCAATTGAATTAACTATAGAAAATTACATCATGCATAAGTGGTGTTAGTGGCTACAAGCTCACCTTCATTCGTCAAGAAGATAACATATGATTAAGGCTAAGTCATGGGCTATCTTCGATTGGCATGGGCCATCTGCCTAACTACTCTAATCTAGGGTGCAGTATGGTTCATCTTCTCTAGGCATAATCCATCAAAGCTTTTAATGATATATTCAGTGATTACCATTGTGTAATAATCGCTCTCATGATAACAGAAAATAAGAGAGATTGAGTTCAATAACAACAATCAAGTATCTAAGACAAGATAATAAATCATTGAAACTGAATTTACAAGACTTTTATTGCTCAATTCTATAATAAGAATCCTCTAAATTACACAATCTATGCATGTATATAAAGGTCCCCAATAATTAAAACAATCAAACCATTGATGCTTTGTTAGGGCTACATCAAAACCCTAGTGGATGAACTAGCCGCTCATGGTAGAAGAAGAAGCTTCAACTGTTGAGGAAGAAGGCATCATCTTCCTGAATCATGCGTAAGACTTCGTTCTCCAATGGTTTGCCAAGTATGTCTTCTTTTCTGTCCAAAACTCTCTTAGACTTTTCAATCTCCTCCCAAACTCAGCCTCCAATTCTTCACTTTATGCCCCAAGAGAATACACCAAATTCCTAATCCAATTAGGAATTAATTAGGTTTTCCCGCAACACTAATCAGGTGGGTTTTTCCTACTAATGTTCGGCCCCAACTTTTGACCCACTATAAGTCTGATTCATGGAATTTTTGTGCAATACAAAAGTGTCTAGAATCGAATTTCGTTCAACCCTTGCAAAAATTAAGTCGATTTGAGGCTCGGCACTAACACTTCTGGTCCGTTTTCCAAAATGGGATTAAGACTGTATTAAGCGCAGATTTGGGCTTTAGGCCCGAAACCTTCTTAAGCAGCTGTACTTCTCTTGGACCTCTTCCATGGGCTGATTTGAGTTGAAATAAATGGTTAAATGGATCTCCTTGATGTAGGCTTCATCTAACCATCTTGCATGTAATCTTTAAAAGCCCAGAATCATGGTTTTAACTGAAATAATCATTAAGGCCCTGAAAATACAGAAAACACTCAAACGAAGTAAAATAACAAAATAATCTATTACTAAGAGAATAAAATACATAATTTAAGAGGCTAGAATGCGTAACATTCAAGGCCTATCACAGTCCAGGATCTCTTACACTTTCGGCACATTCGACCCTTACTTGGAGATCAGCGATTTGCTGACGTAGAGCCTTGTTTTACTAAGTCAATTGCTGATCACTGGGCTATGCCAAAGATCTGTAACATCGTACGTATTTCTCCTTGTGTCGACCATAATTGTAAGCTTTTTCGAGTTCTGGAAAACGATTGAACGCTTTCCACAGACGGTGCCAAAGTGTAGGTACAAGAAATCGCTTAACTAATTATTGCTAATCAATTTGATGCACACACCCAATAAAAACTAAGAGCACAATATTTTTTCAGCAAGAAATTCAAAAAGAGGATTCGAGGATCCCTTTCATTCATCCTTCTTTGGATATTTATACTAGGACTTTAATTTCCTTATTTACAGCTAACTTTATTCTCAAGGATTTGAATTCCTTTTTGAGTTTGGGCTTGTATTACCTTTAAGTGGGGCAACTTGGCCCTTTATCATTCTTGGCTCAATCCTTTGGACCTTCTGCTTATACTTGGACTTAAACTGACTTGGGCTTGGCCAACTCGTGTATCAGTTCAGTCCATTGGATCAAGCGAGAATTTCGCCCCTACAATATTTTTAATTAATAATGCAATGGCCTTAAGGCAAGTATAGTTGTGTAGAAGACAATAGATATGATACAAAATTATGTCATATATGGACGCACACTGTTTTGCCCACGCGAGACTCAAATCCCTCCCCTCCCCTTTGAGGGTGGAAAGATTATTATTAGACCATTAAACTACAAGTCTTTTAGTACTAATTTAGTTCATAAAGTGAGAAAAATTTAAAATAAATGATGGAAGAATTAATTCTTATATATATTTTACCATAGTTTAAAAATAAATGAAAATATATTTTGCCATCTCTATTCACAAAAATGATTTTTTTTCTTTTTTCTCTAGAATTCAATCCTATCCTTATTAGAGATATTAAAATTATCCCTTCTTAAGGAACCAATGTTATCATCTTCTTCTTTCTTCTTCCCATTATCGAAACATATTGTTAGTAAAAAAAATCAGTTTTTCTTCCTATTTGTTTGGTTGAGTGGAAAATGATGAGGAAGAAGACATAGTGTTGCTCTTGTCTAGCTTGCGATTTTGGGAATCTAGGCCGAGCCCATAAGGCTTTGCTTGTTCAGTGTACGATTTGGGCCTGCAAGCATTTTAAGAAACCTAAGCCCTACTCTTGGCTTTGGGATAACAGGTTGTGGGCTTGGAATGGCTTTCATTTTTATCTTAAAAAATATATAGACTTCTTGAAATGTAAATAAATATAATTATAGTTTAGAAGTATATTATTATAACTTTTCTTCACTAATTTGCTTGGAATAATAAATTAAACTCATAATGCATGATTGAAGTAAAATAGAGAATTTTTCATTAATTAGAACAAAATATTACATAAAATTTGTCAATGAGAATGAGGAGTGAGGTACTGCATCACTACAATTAGAGATTCTTGTATTCTTGCAATTATTTATATGTTCTATTATGTTATAAACTGAAAGATGCACCAAGTATAATTTTTGTCATCCCCTTAATCATTAGATATAGTTCACCCAAATGGTTATGGCCATTGATCATTAAATAAATGTTAGCCAAATATTGATCCAAGAGGGTGGTGAATTGGATTTAATGACAAACAATAGATGTTTTTTTGATTATTAGATTTATGATATTTACGATTAAGAGTATGTAATGGAAGCCTTTTCGATTATTAGATTTGTGATATTAAATATTAAGAGTATGTAAGAGACGATTCATAATAAAACATAAATGATAAAGGAGTCTGGGATGGAGAAAATCAAACTCTTAGTCATAATGTGGTTCGGCCTTCTCGCCTAGGTCCATATCTAAAGATACCTCTTGAGGATTCGCAAATTCAAAAATTTTCTTGCGGGTGAAGAGCATACCGTTTACATATTTTTCTTGTGGTTGAAGAGCAAACTTTACAAGTTATCCCAAACTCCCTTGCCAAGTGCAATTTTTTTCATTTGTTCTTTACAATAGTTCACCAACATTTTTTCACTTACAATAAATGATTTATGATTAGTGTGTAAGAATTTTGGGCTTCCATTAATTATTATTTCCTAATTAAAAATTCGGATTGATGATTGAGATCAAATAGAGAATTACCGGATACCCTATACAGATGTGATTATAAATATTTATTGGGTTACGGTGTACCTTAGACGCATTTCATCATGTGATTAGAGATATGGATAAGGGATATATATATATATATATATATATATATATATATGTATGTATATGTTTACCTATAAAGAGAGATAATGGTAACTTAGTTACCATGATTTAGAGGTAACGTAAAGATAGTCTGATCGTTTCCTTAATGGGAGGGACACTATCAGATATTTATTATATATATAGCTTGGTCCCCACTCTCACACAACACGCTCAATTACGGTTAGTCTTGCCCCATTGAATAGACATGAGTTAAGGGTAGAGAGTGGAAGAACAAGTTAGCAGTGTTTCTCTGGTTTCAGACTTCCTTCTCGATCTAGCAATGGCTTCTGCAGGTATGTTTACTTTCTCAATAGATATCAGTGTTATAAGTAGGGATGGCAACGGGGCGGGGCGGGGCGGGTTTTGCCTTTCCCATAACCGAAACCGTTTAACTTTTCTCGCCCCGTCCCCGCCCCGCAACCGTGTATAAACGGGGCGGGGCGGGGCGGGTTTTGACTTCCCCATTCCCATAACCGTTTAACTTTCCCCGCCCCGCCCCGTTTATACATTTTTTTTTTAATGCAAAATTTTTTATAATAATAAATATGATATTTTGATACATATACATCAAAAACACACATTTAGGTACTTGCAACACAATGGATAATATTGAATCATCCATTACTGATATAATAAACTTGTATAGTTGTATGATATATATAATATTAATATTTTCTTTATACATTATTAATATTTTCTCTATATATTATATATATAAGTATAAATATATATATATATATTTAAACTGGGCGGGTACCCGTCGGGGTAAGGTCTTACCCCCGTCCCCGCCCCGTTTAAACGCGGGTTATTTTCTCTAACCCCATCCCCACCCCGTTTCCTTAAACGGTTCCGTAAACGGGTTTTAAACGGGGCGGAGCGGGGCGGGTACCCGACGGAGCGGGGCAAATTGCCATCCCTAGTTATAAGCGTTTGTATGACTTTCCTATTTTGTATTACATGTGGTATCAGAGCCAAATCATACACATCTTATGACCGATATATGTTAAATATATACTGAGTTTCTATAACTAAAAGTCCTAGTTATATTTTTCAATTGATTGCTTGCGATTTCTTTTAAATAATTATTTATTATAATATGAAATCAGTAGAATATGCCTATATAAAGATATAATGAATATGATGCATAGAGGAACCAACCTATTATTTGTCATGTTTGGTTTCTTTTCTGTTGTGATTTTATATTTGGGCTATACTATTGTTATTTGAGTTTTATGTCATATATTAGTCGATCTAAATCTAAAAAGGTGCTAGATTTATACCCTTAAAATATGCCATCTTTTCATTAAAATACAATTTACGATTGTTAAGATAAATGACCCAAAACCAATGTCGATCTCTGAAATTGTTTAGATAGCTTTTGACTATGATTAACAATTAATTGAGAATTTGATCCCGTTCTAAGAAAATTTTACCAGACTGATTGAGTGTGCTACCAAAGTGGTTTATTCGTGAAATCTGTAGGGTTTTCTTAGTTCAAGGATTATAAGAATCAAAATTGCATTTTTGGTTATAACGAATAATAATCCATCCAAAGGAGATTTTTATTTGGTTCAATTCAAAAATGGCACATTGCAATATATAAAATGTAAAATTTGTGAAAACTTTTTCTTGCCCAAAGGTGTTGAAGTTTTTATAAATTTTTTATTATTATATATTGGTTTTGTGATAAAGTGTTAAATTATAGCATATTATATTTCGACCCAAAGGAGATTTATAATAATGCATTCGGTGTTTTGGGGCTCGGCTTTTATTATTTAAATTTAAATATTTTTATTTGCTTCCGCAATTATGAATGCTTCTGTTAATACCCACTCTTCTTACATCGAGTGATGGACTGGAACCAACTTTAATAAATTGAAGTAAGACCTAGAGATTGTTCTTGGTGAGCATGGGTAAGGTAAAATACGTTATAATTATAAACCCAAATCATCTCATAATAACCCTACCAAGAACACTGTGCCACCCAATGTATCCTCAAGTTTTCAAACCAAACAAGAATGATGTTATGTGTTACTTCTGCAAGAAGAAAGGTAATATGAAGAGTGTCGTAAATATAAAGCTTAGCTTGAAAAGTGAAACGGTAAACCTCTATTCTTAGTTTGTTTTGAGTCTAGCTTAATTGATGTCCCTTACTTTTGTTGGCTTTGCCGCCCTTCATAGGGCACCAAATAAAGATGAAGTAAATGTGTTTATAGGAAATAGCATGAAAGTGGCAATCGTGTCCATGTGAGTTATTAGGCTTGAGTTAGAGTCATGCAGTATGTACCTTCTATGAAAGGAATTTAATTTTAGTGTCTAAGCTTGTTGTCTGGATATTCTTTCTAATTTAATAAAAGTGATTTTAGTTTGTTTCATCATTTTTTGTACAATTGGCAATGATTTTTTTTTTGTGTGATGGATTATATAAATTAAACTGTGTTCAATAGCTTTAAATGTGGAAAATAATTTTGGAGATAAACTTGTGCATCTTAATGAAAATTCATTTATGATTTGGCATAAATGATTAGGTTATATTTCTAAGGAAAGAATTGAACGCTTGATAAAAGAAGATATTCTTCTTTCACTGGATTTTGGTATTTGCATTGATTGCATAAAATGAAAGTTTACTAATTTTAGAAAGAAGAGTTATAATCGTAGTCAACAACTTTCAGAAATCATTCATACTCACATATATGACCCGTTTTCTAATAACAAATCGGTGGACATCGTTATTTTGTAATTATTGATGTTATGCTTGACATTTGTGAAAAGCTGGATTTTTAAAGTTTTTTATATTTGTATAAAGAATTGTGGGACAAATAGATTTTTAGAGTTTTCTATATTTGTATAGAGAATTGTGAAGTGTTGTGGAATAATGAAAGATTTTAGAAATTCTGTACTAAGTATGTTGATTAGAGAAGATTCTAACAATGTATAGTTATGTAAATTAAAATTGTAATTATCCAGGTATTTTGGAGGAGTATCCTAACCATTGATTGAAATGCATCCTAGTCCTCTAATTAAGAAGTAGGATGTCTATATATAAAGGGAATGAGTCTGTAATCCTTTCCTTGTTCCCTTGCTTTTTAAATTTCTTCCACTCCCAATGTAGAAGGCATGGTCAATTGCTAAGCTATTTTCAAACTCACATTTTTGGTAAATCAATTAGTTCGGAAAGTCAAAATCGTAAATTCCGATCAGGTGGGGAGTATTATAGTAAATACCACGAGTCTGGTTGCTATCCAGATCCTTTTGCTAAATTTCTTCAACATTGTGGTATAGTTGAGGAGCTAACGCTGAACAAAATGGGGTTAGGCATAATCGTATCCTAAAGAATATGGTCCAAAGTATAATTTGCATGTCTTCCTGGCCTAATTTTTAGGGGTGAAGCCCTAAAGACTACCAATTATATTCGTTTTGAGTTGGGGACTGGTAGGACACCTAGTTTAAATCACATTCACATTTGGGATGTAAGATTGAAGCTAGAATCTGTACTTTGCAAGAAAAAAATAAATAAATAAATAAATCCTAGAACCATTAGGTATTATCTTATTGGGTATCCAGAAAGGTCTAAAAGTTATAAATTCTATTTTTTAGTTTTGACACTAAGATTATTGAGACTAATCGTGCTAAATTTATAGAAGATTTTGATTTGTGGGAGTGCAGATTCTCGTATGTTTAACTTTGAGAAATAGTCTACCGTTGTTCCTACTACTACTCCTCCTATGGAGGTTAGAGAAATATTGAGAACCAGTGGTTAATAGAAATATTGAGACTCATGAGATACAACCAGTGGTTAATCAAGAGTTTCCACAACCTAAACAACAAATTCAACCAACTCTAGAGATGCTTTTTAGAAAATCTCAAAGAAGTAGAAGACCTGTTATGCCTTAGGATTTTGTTGTTTATTTGCAAGAATGTGATTTTAATATTGAGGATATAGATGGTCCAATTAGTTTTCAATGGAGCAATTTTTAGTGCACAATCTATCAAATGGTTAGAAGCTACAGAGACTGAATTAGAGTCGATTAGCAGGAATAATGTTTCCAATAGATTACAAGTGGGAGTAAATTTATCTTATTTTTATGCGAGATATTGTTAGCCAGCAGTGATGTAACCTTATTTATAGAAATGAAGACTCTTTTATCATAATATTCTTTAGAATATTGGTGAGACACAATAAGTTTCGTGGCTTATTGGGACTATCACAAAAGGTGTATATTGATCGCATATTTAAGTGGTTTAATATGAATACTTGTTCACCAGAAGAGATTCTTATTAGTAAGAGTGATGAATTTAACAGAGGACATTGTCCTGATATAGCTTGTTAGGACTATCACAAAAGGCCTATATTGATCGTATACTTAAAAGATTTAATATGGCTACTTGTTGATTGGGAGAGGTTCCCATTGGGAAGGGTGATAAACTCAACAGAGAACAGTGTCCTAGAAATGATATAGAAAAGGAAATCATGAAGAATAAGCCTTATGCTTCTGTTGTGGGAAGCCTGATGTATGCTCAAGTGTGCACTCGTCCAGATATAGCTTTTGCGATTAGTGTGCTTGGAAGGTTTCAGGCTAATCCTAGTTCTGAAGATTGGGTAGCTGCAAAGAAAGTTTTACGTTATTTGCACAGAACCAAGGATTTTATGCTCACTTATAGTAAGAGTGATAATCTTGAAGTGATAGGATATGCAGACTTAGATTTTGCAGGGTGTCCTGATGATATGAAATCAACTTCTGGTTACATATTTATGTTGGCTGGAGGTGCTATTTCATGGAAGAGCGTTAAACAATCCTGCATTGCTTTATCTACTATGCACGCTGAGTTCGTAGCCTGTTATGAAGCCATTATTCAGGCTATTTGGTTAAAGAAATTTATTAAAGGTATTCGTATAGTAGATTCAATTACGAAACCTATAAAGATGTTTTGTGATATTCTGCAGTATTTTATTCCAAGAACAATAAGAGGTCTTCTGGTTCCAAGCATATGGATATTAAGTACTTGCTTGTTAGGGAGAAAGTGAGAGAAGAACAGATAGTGATTGACCACATAGAGACTAAAGCAATGGTAGCAGACCCACTAACTGTACCCATTGGGTTATTCAAGAAT
Source organism: Cornus controversa (assembly GCA_026545225.1). Classification (NCBI taxonomy): domain Eukaryota; kingdom Viridiplantae; phylum Streptophyta; class Magnoliopsida; order Cornales; family Cornaceae; genus Cornus; species Cornus controversa. The sequence goes on along the minus strand of CM048849.1, from coordinate 7,165,806 downwards.
CATATAATTAGCATGGGTTTGGTGGATTCTTTTGATGTACTTGGATAGTGGGAGTTTATTATTTTATTTGTTCTTATTTTATAGCATTCATAAAAAAATTTGTAGTCTTATTTTTATGGATATTTGGTAGCTCATAAAGTTTGGAGCATTACTTTTTAATTCATGAATATTCTCTTTGTGCACATATGGTATTATGAATTGTTTAAATCTTGTGAGGAGATATAAAGTTTAAAAGACTGCATTTGCATTCAGTATACGGTTATTAGCTGAATTTTTCATACCTAATGTCATAAGGTTATTACAAATATAAAGATGAAAGGTATGGTTGTCTTGCATTAAAGACATAAAGGCTTCGAGTTTGAAGCATAAGGGGTTTTGTGAAAAACCATAAAGTTGGACCGATATGGATATAACATAAATAATCACAAAAGATGTTATTTTCCATGTATTCCATATTTGTCGGGGATCCATGTGGATAATGGTGCTAGTGTTGTGATCATGGATGGTCATGTATGATTATACGTACATAAACCACTATGGTTCGCATTGGTAATATTATTTGACAGGATCTTGAACTAAGGTATTTTCATATTTGGTTTCTGTGGCCACTTAAGTTATCCAATCCGAAAATTTTATTTTATATATATATATATATATATTTTTTTTTTTTTTAAACAAAAGTTCATATAATTAATGTTTGCCCAAGTGGGAGAATGTAAGAATTTTGGGCTTCCATTAATTATTATTTCCTAATTAAAAATTCGGATTGATGATTGAGATCAAATAGAGAATTACCGGATACCCTATACAGATGTGATTATAAATATTTATTGGGTTACGGTGTACCTTAGATGCATTTCATCATGTGATTAGAGATATGGATAAGGGATATATATATATATATATATATATATATATATGTATGTATATGTTTACCTATAAAGAGAGATAATGGTAACTTAGTTACCATGATTTAGAGGTAACGTAAAGATAGTCTGATCGTTTCCTTAATGGGAGGGACACTATCAGATATTTATTATATATATAGCTTGGTCCCCACTCTCACACAACACGCTCAATTACGGTTAGTCTTGCCCCATTGAATAGACATGAGTTAAGGGTAGAGAGTGGAAGAACAAGTTAGCAGTGTTTCTCTGGTTTCAGACTTCCTTCTCGATCTAGCAATGGCTTCTGCAGGTATGTTTACTTTCTCAATAGATATCAGTGTTATAAGCGTTTGTATGACTTTCCTATTTTGTATTACATAGTGTACAACAATAACTATCTTAATAGAAAGATCGTACATTGAAAGCTCACAATCGTAGAGTTATGAATGAATAATGCAAGTTAAAGCTCAAATTTAGATATTCAAGGTATGACACTCAATAGATGTTCAAGTGGTTGTTATATATCTCAATAAATGTTCATCAAGTCCATATTTCTAGTGACAAACAAAAATATACTTGTTAGAAGCATTAAATGCGTGAAGAAATAGTTGAACTAGCCGTTAAATTTTGAAATTCGAATAGAGCATTCGACTATTCTACAAAGCAATTGATTGGTTCAACTAGAGAAATTGATTGATGAATATTGGACAGTCAAATGATTCTTGTTGTCCAGTGAAGCCTTGGATAATATCAGAGGACTGACTTTACAAAAGTTTGACATGGCCAACACTCTGGAACATATGAGTCGACGGTCAAGCTAGGTAAGTCGACTTATCAGTTTAAAATATTCCTGATAAGCATTGGGTCTTAGAGTCAAAGTCTTAGATTAGACATGAGTTTCAAAGATGTTTTCAAAAATAACTTTACAATAAGTTATAGGTCTCACCATTGACTAACTACCTATGATCTTCATCTTCAAATATAACCCCAGTTCCTTCGAAAATGGTAAGATATTTGGCGCAAGAAGTATGTTGATCTGAATCATCTTGACTTTGTTCTACTTCCCTTATTTTTTTTAAGAATACCAAGTCTGGTTTATTTGTATTCTTTTTCCATTGATCCATTAGCTCACTTGAGTTTAGAATTCACCTACTCATGCAGACATTAGTACAACACTTACAATTAGTTATTATCATCAAAACTACCCATAAATTATTGAGTTGAAACCTAGGAGTCAACAATAAGAAATCCTAGTTGTCCATGCCTCTCACCAACTAAACAAATTAGTATTCGATATAGATTCTATAGGTAACAATTTACAAGTGATTTTGGACTGGGCTATTGGTGAAAAAAAGGGTTAAATACTATGACCTCATCTAAGGTCTACCCTAATTACACACGACTAAAACTTTTGAAAAGTCTTGCACTGGCCTCCTCTATAATAATTTGTGACTTACAGACATTAGAGTTTAGGGGTGATTTTACGATTATACCCCAAATAATTTAATAATAAAAAGAGTGAAAATTTTGAGTTGTAAAATGACATATTTACTTACAACCTAGGAAGCATGGATACGAATACAGGACACGGGTACCATACAATACGGGTACGGCGATACGACAAATTTAAAAAAAAAAATCAGAATACAGGTACGGCATGAGACGACAATATAAAAATAACAAATTATTTTTTTATATATACAAAAAATAGAGTTATTAACATTTTTTTTTATAAAATATATTAATTAACATACAAAATAAAAGTTAAGAAACATATTGCATAATTTGCATAGATAAATTTTATATTAAATTATGATATATATCTCAACACTTCTTTGTTAAATAAATTTAAACTTTTCTTAACAATTATACTATGATATTATTATACATTTTAATGTTCAAAACTTGTTAGAACTGTGTTGTGAAGTACTTAAGAAGTATCAGATACATTTTAAAATTATGGATACGTTCAGGAAGTATTGGACACGTAGCCATGAGTATCCGAGAAATAACGGTATCCGATAAATATCTAATATGGGTACGTTACTTTTGTAGAAGTATCCGTGCTTCCTAGCTTACAAGATATGGGCGCTTGGAAGGTGACTTTATAAACCAATATTTGAAATAAGGTCCAGAATTATTAAGAACTAGGCTATAAGTTGAAGGGGGTAATCATTTCAGTGTCTTCGACCGTGTGCCAAATGATACTTGCTTCTCTAAAAAACCCTGTTAGGGATCGTATTCTCTGTTCTAGATCTCTAAGAGTCTTAAGATTTGGCTATTCCTTTTTCTACATATTTGAGATGATTATTTGTTCTTACTATTTTTGGCAATCAAGGGTGAGGAATGGCGATTCAAGGGCATGGAGGAGTTAGCTCTAGTAAGGAAAGGAGGTGCTCAAAGCAGGTGGTTAGCCTTTTGGATTGTAGACTTGGATTATGTATCAGTAAAATGCAGTTCCTCTCCAACAGGTGTTTACAAAGTCAACTGTTGGGGGTGTAATTCTCATAAATTTAGATGGGTTTGTCCTCAGAGCTGCTTTCTATTATCTCTGTCACCATGGAGTGGATTCGGGGGCATTATTGGCTGAGACTATGATGGCAAAAAAGGTAATAGTTGAGGGGAACTATGAGATGCTTCTTGACACATCCTCCAGTTGCATTGCTACGGTCTGGTCCAATATATGTTTTCTATTGAATCGGTAAAAGAATTTTAATCTAAAGTGGGTTAGCCTCAGCTAATGGGGCTACTCATGCTATATGTAAGTTGGGTTTGCAAAAAAAGGAAACTAGGCTATGAGAAGGTGCTTGATTCCTTTAGAGATCGAGGTTGATTGTAATCTGGTTTAATATTTTATCCATAGTAATAAATTGATCTCTCTTGCTTTGAGAAAAAAATTTCAACCTAAGTTATATCATTATTTATTTTTCTAAATTTTTAACTAGAAAATATTATATTTATAGAGAAAATGACGTAATGGACATAATAAAATGTATATATGTCATTATAATTCTACCAGGGGTCAAATTGCCAACTTTTGTAAGATAAGGGACTGACTTGTTTCAAAAAATAGTTCAGTTAGTGAATTTGTGACACAATGGAGAAGTAGGAGGTAACACAAGTGAACAAACAAGATAGTAAAACTCACCACCCTATGGAATCCACCGAAGGGATACAAAGTTAAGTAAACAAGAAAAACTCCTTTTTAAAACCAAAGGCTAATATTTCATTCAAAATTATACCCTTTCAATTACATCAGCAGGAGCTTGAATAGAGATAGCAAGGAATAACTTTCAAGCCATTGATAAATTCCTAACACCAACTACACAAAGACCAAAGAAGAAAAATGAAAAGACATAAGACTTCTTGACTCTTAAATAACTAGACTTAATTAATGACTTAGAGACTTAAAATTCTATTAAAATAATTCTTGAAAATGATAATAATAACTTGGAAACTTAGCAAATGAAGCTGGAATAGAGAGGGAGATGAGCAGTCCCAAAACAGTATATATTTTCCACATTCAGGACTTGCAGACAGCAAAAACACACTTCACCAAAAAGGCCATAACTCCCCCTAGGAATGTCCAAATTGAGCTATATTTTTTGCATCGGAAAGTAGACTCATAGAGCTTTCCAACCATATATGGCTCACTTCAATTATTCATCGGTTGTTCCTAGTAAATCCTCAAAGTTGACCCAAAAACGCCTTCTGCATTTTCTTAAAACAGATTCCATTGAACTTCATATTTTAAGCATCTTGATTCTTGCCATTTAGTTTTACCACCAATGAATTTTGTGTGTCATTCTCCCCTAGTTGGAAAAGACCTACCCTCGAGTCTAAGTGATCTTCATCTGCATGATATAGAGATAGGTCGGTTGCATTAAAAGTTGCCGAAACACCAAGGCACCTGGTAGCTCTATCTTGTAGGCATTATCACCAATACATTGAAGTACTTTGAAGGGACCATCTGTTCTAGGCTGTAATTTTCCATGAAGGCCACGAGGAAAGTGTTCTTTGCAAAGATGAATCCATACCAAATCTCCCTCTTTGAGTGTTACATGATTTTTGTGCATGTTGACGCTTCTTTGATATTTCTCATTTCGCTTAATAATGCGATCCCGAACCTACGCATGCAATTTCTTTATGTGTTTGGCTTGCTCCTCTACATCTCTACTAAAGTAATGAGTAGTATGAAATGGAGCCAAGTCCAGGGGACTAATTGGATTTTGACCATAAACAACTTTCAAAAGGACTTGAACAAGTAGTTTGACTAATAGTTGGTTGTATGCAAACTCAGCTTGAGCCAAAGTAAGATCCCATTGACGAATATTGCTCCCAACTAAACTCCTTAAAAGATTTCCCAAACTCCTGTTAATAGCCTCAGTTTTTCCATCCGTTTGAGGGTGATGTGAAGAACTAAATTGAAGAGTAGTGCCAAGCTTTCTCCAAAGAGTGCGCCAAAAATGACTCGTGAACTCAGAGTCTCGATATTATGTAATTGTCTTGGGAATACCATGCAGCTTCACTACCTATTGAAAGTACAATGTTCAGCCACATTAAACGCATCTAAGGTCCTGTTGCATGGTATGAAATGAGCCATCTTTGAATATCGGTTAACAACGACCATGATAGAGTCCTTAATCCTTTAGTTCGAGGCAAACCTACCAAATCAAGACCCACATCTTCCTAACAGGCTGTAGGTACTGGCAATGGCATATATAAGCCCGTATTTTGAGCTTGGCTATTGGCAATGTGACAAATTATGTAGTGCTCCACATAACGCATAACATCTCTTTTAAGTCTAGGCCAATAAAAAATTTCCTTCACAAGGCAAATGTCTTATCTCTTCCAAAATGTCCAACAAGTCATCCACCATGAGCTTCAATGATAATGGCTTCCCTTAGAGAACATTCAGGAATGCACAAACATTTTTCTTTGAAAAGAAAACCATTATGCAATAAAAAGTGATGAAATGGAACTTCAAACATTCCTCCTAAATCTGTCAAAAACAAGGATCATCTTTGTAAAGATCTTTAAGAACATCAAAGCCTAAGATCTTCAATTGCATAGTGGATAATAAGGGATTTCTTGGGCTTAATGCATCAACCACCTTATTAAGTGTAAAGACTGTGCCCAATTTTGGCTGATTTTTGACTTTTTCATCATTTATTGCTTTAAGCACATTTTAAATGATATTTAATATGTTTTGAATACGGGGAACATGTTTAGAAGGTTGGAATATGGTTTTAGAAAGTTTTGAAATTTTTTGAAAAAGTTTAACTTTTTGATCAACGGGGTCCCGGGATGAGGTTAAGTGAGTCCTGGAATTTCGGAAAAATTCTGAGAAATTTGTTTTTTGGCTATGGACTAAAGAAAATTTTTAGAGTGTCATGGAAGTTATTTCGAGCCCAATGGAGTTTTTGAGAATTAATTCAGAGGTCGGGAGGGTACGTTAAGTGGCTCGGGGGCAAAATGATCTTTTTGCACCTTTAGGAGTGGAATAAATATCTGGAGGGTCAGAGATATTCACTTTTACAGATCTCTCTCTCTCTCTCTCTCTCTCTTTCTAAAGCTCCCACTTCATCTCTCTCCCTTCTCTCTAGAGTTTGAGAGCCTTAAGGTGTGATTTGGACTTTCCCGAAGAAGGGAAGTGTGTAGGGGACACCAAGGGCATCGGTTTGAACCAATCAAAGTCTTCATTTTGTGAAGTTGAGAAAGCTAGAATTTCTCAAAGTGGGATTCGAAGCCTAAGATTTGAGGTAGGGGTGCTAGACTCATCTTTACTTTGATCTTATAGGTTTTTTATTTGTAAAATGAAAGATAGGTTTGATATTTGGTGAGATTAGGGTTTTAGTGTATGTATATATGTATACAAAAAAAGTGTTTCATACTTAGCATGATGATATTCCTATGTGCAATGCCTATAAAAATGTCTTCATCGTGAAGAAATATGAGTTTTGATTCCATATGTAAACTTATGTATGAAATATATGATTTCTTGATAAAAATGCATAAGTATTGTGATTTCTTATGAAGTGAGTGAATGGCAATGTGATAAGCAAGAGTTATGAAGGAAAATACATTCTTTTCATAAAATGCATTTCATTGGTTGAGAGTGTGATTTTGTGCATTTGTTTGATAAGTGTACATTATGTGAAAAGCGAGATTTTTGGGACATGTGTGAGAATTAATAAGGGTTTCGAATTCTAGGGTGCAAGGCTCAAAACTTGGCCAAGCGGGTGTCGCTTCCGTATGGTTAGTAGCCCGAAAAGTGTGAGCAGAGTATATGGTCCCAAAATGACCCTTACTAAGGATTGTGACAAGCGAAGTCCTCAGTTGAATTGATTTTTGGGAATTTGTAGCATGAGTTATATGTATGAATTGTGATTATCCAATTTGATATATATATACGCATAAAATGTGAAGCATCACGCATGATTTGAAAAATGTGATTGTTTATGGGTAAGAAGCATGTATATTTGTCATGTAGACATGTAGCGATTTCATGTGCATTCATGCATGGCTGACGGGTTAGAGTGGGGATGGGTGGATCATTTCTACTGAGCTATGAGAGGATAAAGCTCACCCCCTACTTATACAAACTTTTTCAGATAAGGTGTCGATGGAGGACGAAGCATGATTAGCTCAATGGACCTTGTTGAGTTCCTTTTTGGATTTTTGATCTTTTGAGATGTAGATAAATGTCTATGCTGGCTTGTAGCATGTTGACCATGGTTGTAGTGTTGCCTTTACATTTGTATTTTCTTTTGTATATGAACTCCAAATGTAAGTGTTACACTTGTAGAAAAGAGATATTTAAGAAATGCATGTATAATGGCTTCCTACATGTGAGATTCGATGAATTTATGCTTAAAGGACTATTTGATTTATCATGTGTATGGTTTCATGAAAATGATTTTTGAGAAGTAAGGATGGTGTATTCACTTGAGTTTTATGTGCATTGAGAACGTATGAATTTGCTATGATTATGAAAGATTTGAGATTCAAACGTATATGTTGGTGTATGTGTTTGATGTTATATCATTGGTAGTTGATTTGTATGTGGAATGAAAGATCCAAGGTTGTTTGGTTGAGATTTGGAGCTCAAAATGGGCTATACACAAGGTTGTTGGAGGCCTTCTGCAAGGCATTTCGATCGTGTGAAATGACCTTTTCGCACGATCGAAACCCATTTTTCGATTGTGCGAAGTGGTTGCAAAATATTGTGATTTTTAGGGTCCTGACAGGGGCAATTTCACACAATTGAAACCCCTATTTCAGTTGTGCGAAATAATACAAGTCTATAGTCCCGAAGGGGTAAAATTTTCACACAATCAAAATTCCAGTTTCGCACAATCGAAATACCATTTTCGCACAATCGAAGTTACTATTCACAACAATGTCAAAAATCGGTCCAAACTTCGTTTTGACGTAACTCCATTTTAAATCGAAATTGAGTGTGGCTTTTTTTGAATTCGAGTATTTTTTAATTATATATCTAATGGTATAGGTTTCAAAACCAAATTCCAATTATTCAAGGAGTTTATTTCTAGAAATTCATTGTTTACATGTGTGGAACCAAAAGTGGAACCCATTATGAGGGGTATTGATGAGTGTGTGCCACTATAATGGTGTGCATATAGAAATCTTCCATAATAGAATAGTTTATGACAAGATTGAGGTTTAAGATGATGAGGTGAAAACAATGTTCACCCACAAATTTCAGGAGCACCGGAAATCGAGGCATGACAACATGGTATCAAAGCTTGGTACCATAACGAGATTAGAGAGGCGATTTGGTGAGTGACAATTGAGTCACCCTTGGTTTTTTTAGAATGAAAATTGGGGCGTGACATTAAGAATTCCAAATTTATGCTTAATAACAAAGGCAAATGCTTGAAGAAACTCAACCCTTTTTAGCGTGTCGGTTGTTGAGTTTGTGTTGAGCATTGATATACTTTAAAGCGTTACGATCCGAAAAGAGACTAAACTCCTTAGGAATTAATATAAACAAGAATGTCATCAAAATAAACAACAAAAAAATTGCCCATAAAAGGTTTAGACATTATTCATAAGTCACATAAAAGTGCTAGGAGTATTGTTCATCCATTCATAGAGTCCATCCCTTGTTTTGAAAGATTTTTTCCATTCATCTCCCGACCTCATTCGAATTTGATGGTAGCCACTCTGAAGATCTATCTTTGAAAATATAGAAGCACCATGAAGTTGATCAAGGAGGTTGTCAAGACGTGGAATAGGAAAATAGTATTTGATAGTAATCTTGTTTACTACTCTATTATCAACACACATGCGCCAAAATCCATCCTTTTTGGGCAAAAGAATAGCAGGGACAGCACAAGGACTCATACTTTCCCTCACTAATCTATTGGCCAAAAGATCATCAACTTGCCTTTGAAGTTCCTCGTACTCCTTTGGGTTCATTCTATAAGCCAACTTATTGGGAAGGACGACGCCTAGAATGAGATCAATGCAATGTTGAATGTCTCTCATAGGAGGAAGATCGGATAGAATTTCTTTCGGAATGACATCTTAAAATTCTTAAAGAAGTGGTTTCATTTGCAAAGGGACAACATCTTTTCTTTCATTTTCTTCTATCACTACAAGAGCATAGGCCTCTTCGGCCTCCTCCATAGCCTTGTTAACTTCAAATTTGGAGAGAAAATTACTTCCCTCTCCTTTGGAAGGTTCGAGAGCACTCTCCTTCTTGGAAGGCCACAAAGTGATCTTAACACCATCATTTTAAAAAGAATAGGTGTTCTTAAACCCATCATGCTTAGTTTTCCTATCATATTGCCACGGTCGTCCAAGAAGCAAATGACATGCATCCATGGGAACAACATCACACAATACTTTATCCTTGTATTTTTTTTTGATGAAAAATTCTACAAAGACACCTTTTCGGCACAGCCAATCATCATCTTAAACATAGGTTGCATTCAAACCTCGACGAATAACAAGAGATTCTCCATAATGTTCATAGATAACCTCATCTTCCTCTAATTCTTCATTGGAATTGAATGACTTTTCTTTGGGTTCTTCCTCTATCTCTTCTTCAATAAGGGAAATGATCTTACGATTAGGATAATCTAAAGCAATATGTCATAACCCTTGGAATATAAAGCACCGACGAGCATTAGGATTAAAGGTATTTAGACGATTAGAACTAGCCACAAAGTCATGTTTAGAGGCTAAATTTTGATTAGAAGTCTTAGCTGTCAAAGAGAACTTGGAAGGAGTAACACTTCCCCTATTGGAAGAGGCCCTTTGATTAAATGATCGAAAGTTATGCCCTTTGTCCTTTTGTTGGCTTTCCACCTTGAGTGCAAGTTTACAAACATCATTATAAGTCCAATAAGGTTGCAATTGGATAACATCACAAATTTCAGACCAAAGTCCCCCAAGAAAACATGAAGTTGTTTATTCTTTGGGCTTGAAAACATCACACCTCATCATAAGGTGCAGCGACCATGACCAATTTTGGCCGGTTTTGCATTTTTCACATAATAATTGTCAGAAATGCATTTTGAGCAGTGTATAACCTGTTTTGAGTGTGGGGAACAGGTTTAGAAAGTGTTTTAAAGGTTTTGAGAAGTTTTTGGGAGATTTGGAGAAGTTTGACGTTTTGGTCAAATCGGGGCACGGGATGAGGTTTAAGTGGGACCGGAAATTCAAAAAATTTTGAAAAATATTTATTTTTGAAAATGGCTTAGATGAAATGTTTAGAGAGTGAAGTAAGTGATTTCGAGGCCATAGGAGTTTTTGAAATCGAAAACGGAGTCCAGGAAGGTGCGTTAAGTGGCCTGGGTATTTTGGTCTTTTCGTGACCTAGGGACCTTAAAAGGTCAAATCTTGCAGAGATATATCATATCTCTTATTCTCACCCAACTGATCTCTCTCTCTTTCTCTCTCTCTTCTTTCTCTCTCTACCATCTCTCTAGCTTTTGAAGGCTTGAGACTTGGATTTGGGATTTGTCGAAGAAGAGAGATACGTAGGGGACGGCTAGGACTTCGGTTTGAACCGAACATCTTTGCGGATCGGCAAGGTTGATTTTGCTGAGATTTTGAGAAGTGCTTGGAAGGACTTCATTTTTGAGGTAGGGGTGTTTTTTTCCATTTATTTGTCGATTCTATGGTTTTACGAGAAATGATAAGAACTAGGGTTGTGTATTGCATATTTTAGAGTGGTAAGAGGGTTGGGATGTGAGTCTTTCTACTCTCTTTAGTATTTTATGTGCAATGTGAATGTATATGGTGTTATGCATGATAAGAAAGGTGAATCAGTGAGAGAAATGAACATGTACACTTATATGCTAGGTTTTATGCACTTTCGTTAAAAATGTGTTAAATGAGCATAATTGTGTTACATACCATCATATGATTTGAAATGCATGCTACCCTTATATAGAAATGGTGTGCATTGGTGAATCATGACAAATACGTGCTTAAGTGACTTTTGTGAGCATATACTACTTATGTTAGGGTTTGCATATATAGGAAAGTATATATGTGGATTTGTGAATATGAAATACATGCTATGATATTTTATAACTAGCTTATGCATTCTGAAGCATGAATTTTAAATGCTTGGTCCATATGTGTTCGAAATGTATGTGTAGGGCTGTTGTGAGGGGAACGGGAAAATGTGGTGGAATAACTTGTTCACTTGGAGCAATAGTGCTCGATGATGGCCGTGTTCCACTTCGATCACCTTGGAGTTGAGAATACTCGGTGATGAATTTCAAAGCGGTCTAATCACCTCGGAGTAGAGAATACTCGGTGACGCATTCTGAAATTATTTAATCACCTTGGAGTAATGAATACTCAGTGACAGTTTGATCGCTTTGGAGTAGAGAATACTCAATGATGAATTCTGAAGCGGTCCATTAACCTTGGAGTAGAGAATATTCGGTGACGAATTTTGTAGTGTGTGGAAAATGTCTCGGTCACATGTTTGGTCAAGAATCACGTTAGGGTATTGGGTTGAGTCCGTGAGAGAAAGACAAGTGTGTGATATTGCTTTCATTTTAAATCATGAACCATGATGTGTCTTAAATGCATTCTTATATATTTATATTCATTGTTGTGAATAAACATGATGTATGTTGAATGATACGTGAAATGTTGTGACATTCATCCATGTAGGTTGTGTTGGGTCGACACTTATGTGGGTTTGGGTATCTCTACTGAGCCATCGTGCTGCTCACCCCTTTATTCCAAACTCTTTTATAGATAAAGTACCGATGATAGATGGGACTTGAGTGTCCAAGCGGGACTTTGGTAGCATTTTTGCTATGCTTTTGATATTGTATATATTATGGCTATCCATGCCGGCTTGTGGCATGAGACTTCATTTTGATGTTGTAGTTATATTTTGAATAAATGTAACTTGTGTGTATGCTTGGACTATGAGCTTGTTAGATATGATAAAACAATGGACTTGTTTATGTAATGCTTGTTAAGAGCATCTAGTTTCATTTGATGGACCAATGTAGTGATGGATGTTTTCAATATGAATTGGAATATGTTTATTATGGAGAATAACTCATGTTGGTGCATGATTCCATTATGAGCATGATTTAGAACTTTTGAATGGTGTAGACTCCTTTCTTGTGTGATTTGGAGGTTGTAAGAATGGATTATGTTGGTAGAAAGGGCTTAAAATGTCAAAAATGACCATTTGCAAAGTTTCAGTTTTTAGGCAGTTTGATGCATCAAAGCACCCAGTTCAATGCATCAAATTTTTCAGTTCAATGCATCAAAAAACTTGCAGAATTTTGGAATGTAAAAGTCCCGAGAGCTGTTTTTGGTCGACACTTGTTTGAATATTTGCCCAAACTTCAATCGGGCATAACTTCTTCTTTTTGAATCGGAATTGAGTGTGTTTTTTTTTAAATTGAGTATTTTTGGACCCTCTTTATAATGAACTAAATATTACACTCAAAATCCAAATGCACAAGAAGTTCGGTTTCAAATGCTTAGTTGTTTATGGACGTGAACTAGGCAAAACATCTACTGTTCACCCTCAGTTCCTGAGAGTTAGGAATTGGGGCATAAAAACATGGTATTAGGGCTCTAGGTTAGAATACCTAGGGGCAATGGGTGACGGTTACATCACGTGTGAATTTGAAAAGGTTGGACTAACGTAAGGGTTTGGACTTAGGGTTTACAATTGCTTACGTATAACATGATTGTATGGTTACATTTTCTTAACATTCCCTTGTGGACTAAATTGAAATGGTGTGTGTAAGCATGATGGAATTTGAATAAGTATGAATGCTTGGTTCTAAAATTTTCTTGTTGTGCATATAAAAGAAATGCCTCCAAGAAGGGCGCGAAACATAGGCGCTGATGCTCCTCAGGATCCAATAGAATGATCGCAATTGATGCATGACATGGTTGACATAATGAGATGAATGGCAAGGGAAGCTAAGGAAGAGGAGGTTCAGGCGTTGCCTAGGGCTGCCTTGAGCCACCAAATGATAGGAATGAGGGAATATGTGAAATTCAAGCCGCCTACTTTTGATACCGCGCGTGATCCACTAGTGGCTGAGAATTGGATAGATCAGACCCATAAAGTCATGGTTGCTCTTACAATCGATGAGGATTTGAAAGTGGGAGTGGCAGCACTTCACTTACAAAGGGAAGCGGATTAGTGGTGGCAATTAATTGGGAATGTCCACAACATCGAGACCATGGACTGGGAAACCTTTAAAGGGTTGTTTTTCTATAAGTTCTTCCCGACTTCGGTGAGGGACCGGATGAGGCAAAATTTCATAGACCTAGTCCAAGGGGACTTAGATATGATGGGGTATGAGACCAAGTTCACATCATTGGCTCGATTTGCCCCGGAGATGGTGATGAACGAGGAATTAAAGGGGAAGAAGTTTGTGAAGGGACTGAAACCTTTATCAGAAAAAGGGTATCCATTTTAGGTTTGAGGACCTACAATGAGGTGGTTAACAGAGCCTTAGTGGCTGAAGAAGATGACAGAGACACCCAGAGGTTATGGGACTTTAAATAGCAAGCGAAAAGCGCAGGGGCATCTTCGGGTAGCCAAGGACAGAAGAGGAACAGGGAGGGCAAGTCAGGTTTTTGGGTACAGCAACAAGCTTACCCGGTATTTTCATTGGCCTTACCTGTCGGATCCTTACGATCTTTAGTGGTGTGCTTTAATTGCCAATAGGTTGTCCATTTCAATAGGGATTGCCCACAAGGATATGCAGTGGCATCAGTGCTTGCAGGGACAGCGAGGGAAAGGGGGTGCTTTTATTGTAAGCAGTCCAAACACTTGAGGGCTAACTGCCCACAGGGACAGGGGACACCTAGTGGTACAGGGACTCAGTAGAGAGCTGGGCAGACGACTACGATTTAGTCTAGCTTCAGGGCATTACCACCGCCCCAGCTAGCATAGTCAGTTTAGGGATCGCGGGTAGCGAGGGGTCCCACACCTATTTCTAGTCAGCAGTCAGGGTTACAAAGGGCTGGTCAACAGTCACGGGGCCGTGTGTTTACACTCGCTCCAGCAAAGGACATACCAGGACCGTCAGTGGTCAAAGGTATTTTTCTGATTTCTAGCTCGTGGGCTAGGGTGTTGATAGATTCAGGAGCATCAGATTCATTCATATATGTTGCATTTGATTGTGCCTTGGGGCTACGGGTGTCATCACTGGAGTCACCATTGTCTATTGATACACCAGTTGGGGGTAGGGTTACCCTGGATTGAGTATGTCGGTCTTGCGAGATCGAGGTGTTGGGCGTCAACTAGTGTTCGACTTTGTGTTGCTAGACATGAGCACTTTCGATATCATTCTAGGAATGGACTGGTTGTCTACATTTAGAGCAACGATTGATTATCTTTGTAGGAGAGTGACGGTGTGCACACCTGAGGGTGATTGCTTTTACTTTGTCGGAGAGCGGGATGATTTCTACGTTCCGTCTTTCCTTAGTTCCGGTGTGTGGGACGGGGTTGGATATTTCCTAGCTAGCTTATTAGCTGAGGAGGATAAGATTGTGACTAGTGGAGGATTTCCACTAGTGGTTAGAGAGTTTGTGGATGTGTTTCCGGGGGACTTGACAGAATTACCTATGATGAGAGATGTTGTGTTTAGCATTGATCTTGCTCCTGGTACCGCACCTATCTCTATGGCACCATACCAGATAGCTCTGGCAGAGTTGATGGAGTTGAAAGATCAATTGCAAGAATTGTTGGATAAGGGATTTGTACGACCTAGTACATCACCTTGGGGAGCTCTGGTCCTATTTGCTAAAAAGAAGAACGGATCTTTACGGTTATGCATAGACTACCGTAAGTTGAACCAAGCAACGATTAAGAACAAGTATCCCTTGCCAAGGATAGATGACTTGTTTGATCAACTTAAGGGTTCGACTTGTTTTTCGAAGATCGACTTGTGGTTGGGGTATTACCAGTTGAGGGTAAGTGAGGAGGACATTTCAAAGACAGCCTTTCGGACTAGATATGGCCACTATGAGTTTCTAGTGATGCCATTTGGTTTGACGAACAAACCGACAACGTTCATGGATTTTATGAACCGGATATTCAGAGTATATTTGGATAGATTTGCGGTGGTCTTCGTGGACGACATTCTTGTGTATTTTTTTTCTATGGAGGAGCATGAGATCCACTTGAGGACAGTGTTACAGACTTTGAGAGAGCACCGGTTGTATGCCAAATTCAAAAAATATAAATTTTGGCTAACGAAAGTGAAGTTCCTAGGACACATGGTGTCAGAAGGAGGAGTATCGGTAGACCCTTCTAAGATAGAAGTGGTAATGAATTGGGAGAGGCCTAAGAACGTATTTTAGATACGTAGCTTCTTGGGATTGGCATGATATTACCGACTTTTAGTGAAAGACTTTTCGAAGTTAGCGGCACCTATGACCAAGCTTACTCGTAAGGGAGTTAAGTTTGAGTGGAACGAGGCTTGTGGGCATTCCTTTATGAAATTGAAGCGTAGATTGACTAGTGCTCCAATTTTGATTATTTCCGAGCGTGGTTTGGGTTATGTGATCTATTACGATGCTTCACGGGATGGTTTGGGATGTGTGTTGATGCAGACTGAGAGGGTTGTTGCATATGGTTCCCGACAGTTGAAGATCCACAAGCAGAATTACCCAACTCATGACTTAGAGTTAGTGGCGGTAATTTTTTCTTTGAAAACGTGGAGGCATTATCTCTACAAAGAGAAATTTTAGGTTTTCTTCAATCATAAGAGTTTGAAGTACCTTTTTACACAAAAAGACTTGAAGATGAGATAGAGGAGATGGGTGGAATCCATGGAAGACTACAACTTTGATCTTCAGTATCACCCGGGAAAAGCTAATGTGGTTGCCGACGTATTGAGAAAAAAATCACATAGCACTTTGACTAGTATTTCCATCTGAGAGTGGAAGATGATGGAAGATATCTTAGAAATGAAATTGTGCTTTTGTGAGAGTGGTGGACAGGCCACTTTGTTCACGCTTATAGCGCAACCAACTCTAGTGAGTAGGGTGGTTGAGGAGCAGAGGTATAACACTGAGTTAGAGAGCATTCGCACTTGGATTATGGGTGGTGAAGCGGTGGAAGATTGGGTTATCCATTCAGACGGAGGTTTGCAATTCTGAGTGAGTTTCATAGCCCCAGATTTGCAGTGCATCCCGGTGGTATTAAAATGTACCACAACCTTCGTAGGTAGTATTGGTGGAAGGGCATGAAAAAAGATGTCGCACGGTTCATAGCGAAATGCCTCACTTATCAGCAAGTGAAGGTCGAGCATTAGAGACTGGCAGGCTTATTGCAGCCACTACCAGTAGCTATGTGGAAGTGGGAACACATCACTATGGACTTCCTGACGGGGTTGCCTAGGACGAGGAGGGGTCACGACGCGGTTTGGGTCATTGTGGATAGATTGACTAAGGTGGCTCATTTCTTTCCTATTCGAGTGACTGACAATGTGGATACTCTTAGTCGGTTGTATGTTAATCAGATTTTGAGACTGCACGGAGTGCCAGTTTCCATTATGTCTGACATGGATCCGAGGTTCACCTCACTATTTTGGCAGAGTTTTTAGGCTGCACTTGATACAGACCTCCATTTTAGTACGACTTTCCATCCTCAAATAGATGGTCAGTTAGTGTACCATTCAAATTTTAGAGGATATGCTTAGAGCATGTGCATTTGATTTTCAAGGCAGTTGGGAGGATCACATTCCATTAGTGGAATTTGCATACAACAATAGCTACAAAGCTAGTATTGAGATGGCTCCATTTGAGGCTTTGTATGGAAGACCTTGTAGGTCACCAGTTTGTTGGACAAAGGTCAGTGAGACAGTGGCCTTGGGGCCAGATATAGTCAGAGAGACTACAGAGAAGATAAAGATCATACGACAGCGTTTGCTTATGGCTTAGAGTCATCAGAAAAGATATGCCAACAGAAGGCGGAGGCCTTTAGCATTTGAGGTGGGGGACCATGTCTTCTTAACGGTCTCACCACGATGGCGTTTGATGAGGTTTGGGCATAGTGAGAAGCTAGTCCCACAGTTTATCGATCTGTTCGAGATATTGGATCGAGTAGTTGAGGTTGCATATCGCTTGGCATTGCCACTGTAATTGTCAACTGTGCACAATACTTTTCACGTTTCAATGTTGAGAAAGTATGAGTCAGATCCTTCACATGTATTAGATTGGACGGATCTTAGGGTGGAGGAGGATGTGTCTCACAAGGAGAGACCGGTACGGGTTTTGAATACTAGGGAGCAAGTGCTTCGGGGCAAGACCATTCCATTGGTTAAAGTCCTTTGGAGACATCACGGAGTCGAGGAGCCTACGTGGGAGCGAGAATAAAAAGTTCACTCAAAGTATCCCGAGTTATTTTTTAATTGAGGTATGTTCCTAATTTTAGGGACAAAATTCCTTTAAGGAGGGGAGGTTGTAGCGACCGTGATAAATTTTGACCGGTTTTGCATTTTTCGCATAATAATTGCTATAAATGCAGTTTGAGGGGTGTATAGCATGTTTTGAGTGTGGGGAACATGTTTGGGAAGTGTTTTAAAGGTTTTGAAAATTGTTCAGGAGATTTGGAGAAGTTTGACTTTTTATTCATACTAGGGCCCGAGATGAGGTTTAAGTGGGCTTGAAAATCTAAAAAATTCTGGAAAATATTTATTTTTGGGAATGAATTAGATGAAATTTTTATAGAGTGAAGAAAGTTATTTTAAGGCCAAAGGAGTTTTCGAATCGAAAATGGAGTCCGGGAAGGTGCGTTAAGTGGCCGTATTTTGGTCTTTTCGCGGCTTAAGGACCTTAAAAGGTTAGATCCTGCAGAGATATTTCATACCTCTTATTCAACTACTCTCTCTCTCTTCTTTACCACTCAACCTTTTCTCTAGCTTTTGAAGGCTTGAGGCTTAGATTCGGGATTTGTCGAAGAAGGGAGATACGTAAGGGACGGTTAGGGCTTTAGTTTGAACCGAACACCTTCGCGGATCGGCAAGGTTGACATTGCTGTAATTTTGAGAAGTGCTTGGAAGACTTTCATTTTTGAGGTAGGGGTGTTCTTTCCCATTTATTTGTCAATTCTAGGATTTCGGAAGAAATTGTGAGAACTAGGGTTGTGTATTGCATATTTTAGAGTGGTAAGAGGGTTGAGATGTGAGTATTTTCTACTCTCTTTAGTCTCTTATGTGCAATGTGAATGTATATGGTGTTATGCATGATAAGAAGGTTGAATCAATGAGAGAAATGAGCATGTACACTTATATGCTTGGTTTTATGCACTTTCGTGAAAAATGTGTTAAATGAGCATAATTGTGTTACATGCCGTCATGTGATTTAAAATGCATGCTACCCTTATAAAGAAATGGTGTGCATTGATGAATCATGACAAATACGTGCTTAAGTGACTTTTGTGAGCATATGTTACTTATGCTAGGTTTGCATATATAGGAAAGTATATTTGTGGATTTGTGAATATGAAATGCATGTTATGATCTTTTATAACTAGCTTATGCATTGTGAAGCATGAATTTTAAATGTTTGGTCCATATGTGTTCGAAATGTATGTGTAGGGCTGTTGTGAGGGGAACGAAAAAATGTGGTGGAATAACTTGTTCACTTGGAGCAATAGTGCTCGATGATGGCCATGTTCCACTTCGATCACCTTGGAGTTGAGAATACTCGGTGATGAATTCCGAAGCGGTCTAATCACCTCGGAGTAGAGAATACTCGGTGACGCATTTTGGAATTATTTAATCACCTTGGAGTAGTGAATACTCGGTGACAGTTTGATCGCCTTGGAGTAGAGAATACTCGGTAATGAATTCTGAAGCGGTCCATTAACCTTGGAGTAGAGAATATTCGGTGATGGATTTCGTAGTGTGTGGAAAATGTCTCGGCCACATGGTTGGTCAAGAATCATGTTAGGGTATGGGGTTGAGTCCGTGAGAGAAAGACAAGTGTGTGATATTACTTTCGTTTTAAATCATGAAGTATGATGTGTCTTAAATGCATTTTTATATATTTATATGCATTGTTGTGAATAAACATGGTGTATGTTGAATGATACGTGAAATGTTGTGACATGCATCTATGTAGGTCGTGTCGAGTCGGCACTTAGGTGAGTTGGGATATCTCTACTGAGCCACCGTGGTGCACATCCCTTTATTCCAAACTCTTTTACAGATAAGGCGCCGATGATAGATGAGACTTGAGTGTCCAAGCGGGACTTTGGTAGCATCTTTGCTATACTTTTGATATTGTATAGATTATGGCTATCCATGCCGGCTTGTGGCATGATACTTCATTTTGATGTTGTAGTTATATTTTGAATAAATGTAACTTGTGTGTATGCTTGGACTATTAGCTTGTTAGATATGATAAGACAATGAACTTATTTATGTAATGTTTGTTAAGAGCATTTAATTTCATTTGATAGACCAATGTAGTGATGGACGTTTTCAATATGAATTGGAATATGTTTATTATGGAGAATGACTCATATTGGTGCATGATTTGATTATGAGCATGACTTGAAACTTGTGAATGATGTAGACTCCTTTCTTGTATGATTTGGAGGTTGTAAGAATGAATTATGTTAGTAGAAATGGCTTAAAATGTCAAAAATGACCATTTGCAAAGTTTCAATTTTTAGACAGTTCGATGCATCGAAGCACCTAGTTTGATGCATCGAAGTTTTCAGTTCGATGCATCAAAAAACCTACAGAATTTTGGAATGTAAAAGTCCCGAGAACTGTTTTTGGTCGACACTTGTTTGAATATTTGCCCAAATTTCAATCGGGCATAACTTTTTCGTTTTAAATCCGAATTGAGTGTGATTTTTTTTTAAAAAATTGAGTATTTTTGGACCCTCTTTCTAATGGACAACCTATTGGCAATGAACAGGATGTTAGGTTTCGGATGCTTAGCGGTTTATGGACTTGAACCGGGCGGAACATCTACTGTTCACTTTCTGCATTTTCTGAAAACAGATTCCATTGAACTTCAAATTAAGTATCTTGATTCTTGCCGTTTAGTTTTACCACCAATGAATTTTCTATGTCAATTTGCACATCTAAAAAAGTTAAGAGAGTTTTCTTGCAATTTTGCCTATTATTTATTATATGTTTGGTGATGAGTAGGAGTGCACACGGTTTGATTCCTTACGATTCTTGGTAGAACCGGAACCGTTCCCAACAGTTCTTGAATTTTGAAACCGAAACTGTTGAGTACGGTTCGGTTTGATTCCCATTCTTTGTGGTTTCAATTCCGGGTCACCAACGGTTCTTTGTCAACTTTTTTTATTTTAAAAACATTGATAAGGTACACACTCATACTTGTGCACCCCTAGTTATAACAACAAATTAGAAGCTATTAATATTTATTTATATATCTTATATTATATAAATATATAGAACATTAAAACTTAGAATTTATTAGTATTTATCTATATATTATATATTTTATACTTTATATATAAATAAATACTAGAATTTAGAAGGTATTAGTATTTATTTATATTATATATATACACACAGCTGCTTCAGTCAGATGACAGACAGACAGGTCATTGTATCTCCAAGACAATTTCCAGAACCTTAACCAGCCTCCATTCATCAATTGACAGACCCTCCTGTACATACAATTTCCAAGTTGCAGTAAGCTGTAAGCGACATTAACAGAACACAAACATACATGCATACATACATACATATTCGATCATTGGATGAAACCAAACAAACTGCTGTGATGTCAAGTTCAATTTCACTTACCCGATAATTAGATTCAAGTATATCAATCGACCTCCTAGAGATGCGGCTGATAAGCCTATCTTCTCTGTCAAAATGTCTGCCATACATTTTTTGCTTTTCCTCAGCAGCATTGCTACCAACTATCTGCATAAAAAACACTGCAACTCAGGCACATTCCAAAGTATATGAAAAACTGCTTCATGGTAAAATTAATTTGGACATTTTGAAGTCCAAATGATATGACCATGGTCAGTATATCTCATGTAGCTTCTAAAAGATGCATCATATCTGTAACTACTTGCTTAAATAAGGGCATAGAAGATTTCAATAAAAGTCCGTATAGTTTTTCTATTTAGCAGTTGTCGTGTGCCATATCTACAGAGGTTAAAAGAAAATTTAATGGACTCATGGAATTTCTTCCGCGCACGCACACAACTCCAATGCTAACAAAAATAGTGAACACTGCTTTGGACAAATTTCATACCTGAATAACCACCTCCTCACTTCTCTTGGCATAATCAACTGGTCTGCAGTCTTTCTCAATGGTGGATCCAATCCGGCCAATATCAATAAAGTCCCTATGAGGAATACAAATCGAAGCTCTAACCTGTGTGAATAATTTGGAATAATGTAAGAATATTCAGGAACGAAGTCTACACTCAAAATGAGAAACAAGTAGTCTGTAGTCAACTCTGCAAATATTTGTAGATGACTGACAAAATGAAAAAAATCACACAAATAATTCATAAATAAGTGAGTAATTGGATATCACTAATCAGTATTTTACTCGGACAGATCCAGCCATTTCAGCCACAACAGTAACCAAAACAAATGAAAGGTTCATCAGGAACTGAATGTGCCAGTAAAGAATGAGTAATTAGACTTCAAAATCTCAGAATGAGTAATTAGACATCAATATCTCTGTAAGATACTTATTTCAACCTTAGAATTAACCCCAAACCCATGTCATCTTGCTGTAAAATCTAAAACAATTAGAAATCAATCTCTCTCTCAGATACTTATTTCAACCCTAGAATTAATTTCAAAAACCATGTCATAGCAGTCAAATCTAAAACCTGTGGTCTACAGAGCCATAGATGTTTAAAGCATCACTGAATTAAAAGACAAATAACATTTATGAAGGATCTACAAGATCACGACAGTGAAATGTAATGTAAGAATTCGACAATATCCATCAATTAACAAATGGAACAGATGATAAAACAGATTAAAAGAACCAAAATAACAACAACAATGACAACAACAATAAAAAAATTAAAATACCTTAGCAGTTCCTTCAAGAACATCAACCCCAAGGATAATGGGATCCTTTGTGTTCAAAACACAGCCAGGTTTAATTCTGAGAACACATGGAAAGACTGCTTCCTCAGCAGCTTCCTTCTTCTTTTCCTCCTTGAGATTATCAATGTAAGCCTTAAATTGATTAAACAAGTGATAAATGATGTCAGCACTGAATGTTTTGACACCAACTTCATCTGCAAGTTCCCGAGCCTCTGGTATCACTTTAACATCAAAAGCCAAGATCGTGGCATACTCTTTCTTCTTCTTCTTCTCAAGCATGACACTTACCTTCATGACACCCTTCTTATGTACAGGGCCTATGCTTGTACCCCAAACAGGTATATTTACGGCCAGGGTCTCCAAAAAATCCAGCAATGCTTCCAAAGATCCAAGAGTAGATGCTTGAACACAAACTCCCTTGCCAGTTTTATCAATCCTGTTAAAAAAACTGACTTCATATCTTCCATTGCTGCTTCCTTGATATTTTCCCGATCATCATTAGGCCCCCACCACATACAGACCAGTGCCTGCAATTGCATACTCAAGGCCCTGCATAAGATGTAATGCACAAGACCAAGAAATTCTTTAACAAGAGCACAAGTAAATAATAATGATACATCGTTGAACTTAAACACACTATTTACAGAACAAATAATCAACTCAAATATGTAAAAAAAAATGCCAAATCTTAAGACTCTTTGAGATCTAGAACAGAGAATACGTTCCTCAACAACAAATGTTGACAGGCAAATGGCATTAAGGTTCTTTAGAGAAGCAAGTAGCATTTGGCACACGGTCACTTGGAGGGGTTGGGAATGTCACCAGTATGGTTGGCAAAGAAGACACTGAAACAGTTATCCCCCTTCAACTTATAGCCCAGTTCTTAATAATTCTGGACCTCATTACAAAATTTGGTTTGTGAAGACACCTCACTACTCAAACAGACAGCTCCCAAGTGCCCACAAGTTGAAAGATTAAAAATAAAGAAATAAAGAAAGAAAATTGGGCACTAAACAATTATTTTTATGAGAAAATGCAAGGTTGGGTTCCAAAATAACATTTCATGAACTTTAAAGAACATAGACCACTTTGGAAGTCATTTGAAGTTCTATAGTTTTCTTTCAGAAATATTACCTTTTCTAATCTTCTCCTAGAAGACTATCAAGACCCGCCCCACACTATGAAGATATTGTCCACTTTGCACACTCTTGGTGCTCACGATTTTCAAAACATGTCTACACATGTAGAAGGCATCCCCTTATAAGTGCCAACAATTTCTCCCAACCTGGCAACGTAAGATGTCACAATCACTCTCTCTTGGGATCCAGTGTCGTCGCTTGCCTGAGGCTCATGGGCTTGTGCAACTCCCCCCATATTCCAATTGGGGATTGGCTCTGATGCTATCTGTTGACATCATATTTATACCAGAACATTCAAAATTTTCAAGCTACATTTTATTTCCATTTACCATCCCTCCACCTCTAAGCTTCATAAAGACGTTCAGTTCTCCTTATTTTGCAGTTCCTTCAACCTTTTCCTGCTATATTACCATAATTCAAAAAGGAGAGAGAGAGAGAGGCTAACGAGAATTATCTCTCTTCTTTATGACGTAATCTCACTCCATAGATTTCAACTTTCATGATTCCAGATATTAGTTGAGCTCCTGCAATCAACATTTCTTCATCTTCAAGCCTTCTTTGATTTTACAGCTACATTTGCAATGGCAATAACAAGGCAATTTCTTAGCTTGCAAATAAGTTAATTGGATTTTGGAAAGAAGACTGAAATGAATCCTCTATGAGAGTTTAAAATCAACCAAAGCAAATATTACATCAGATATAATAAATCTTACATATGCAAAACAAGATTGATAGGGGACATTGCTTGGTGTAATGGTAAAAACTTGGTACAAAGTGCGAGGATGAATTTTCAAGTGCAAGAGCAGCCATTATGTGGAAAAAATAATCCCAAAGAATAAGTCAGCATCCTTTTCTTCCCCTCCCGTCGCACCGCATATGTAAGACGACACAAGGTAAAATAACCTTTAATGCAAGACAAGATTATTGACCGTGTTTGTCTTACATTACTCATACAATATAACACAGTTAATTACTGAGATAAGAAGTTGCAATCCAGCACGCCCAACTGCTACCAAATAATTCTTGATAAAAAATGTCGCAGCCTTTTTTCCTTTTTCTGGTTCTCGATAAATGCCATTGCAGCTAGTACTAGTTTCATTATGATATGAACTTAAATACATTTTTACTTTTTCCAAACCCAGTCCTCTTCTATTTACAGGTCCCCTAATATTCAATATTTGAGAACTTTAACCCTTTTTTTCCGCTAAATGACAACTCTTTGAGGAAAAAACTTCATTCGATGGAGAATAATTAATGATTCAATTACTTTATAATTCACAATTTTGTGAAAGTAACCTTTATAAATTAATTATTCAAAAAGAAAAATACATATACATACCTTCATAAATCATATCAAATTATTTCCAATACTAGTTTCTTAGTTATTGTTACTTGTATATCAAAATTTCTATTGTTAATTTGCTTCACAATCATCTCGACAAGATTTTTTTTTCTGATATCTAATTTGACTCCTAGGATATAAATGTTACTTTGACATGTTTGAGGTAAATCAGTATCTCCTGCACCATGTGTAGTTCTTATCGCTTTGTGGCTACAAATTATGTTATTCTCTTGTTTGTGTCTCTCATGAATTACTTTTCTCCATAGATCTACTATTTTTGATAGGACATGCATGTATCCTCCAGTGGGGCTCAATTACACACTTCTCCATTTATGCAACCCGTCTCATGCTACAGACAGACTCAGGTCATTTTTTGTATTCATGCAAGTCAAACAACAGATGAACCCTAGCAAGCCTCTCCACATGCAGTTATGATATTCAGTGGGGGCGAAGCATGTTAAAAAAACATCTATTCTGAGGAACTATTTACATTAAGCCTCCCTAATGGCCTATACATTACGAGGACTTGCTCTCTACATCCTCTACAAATAAGCCTCAAATGAAGACTCAAAGACAATTGCTAAATCTCTCATTGAGGACTAAACACCCTGATGCATTCCATACGCTATCTTAGTTGGGAGCAAGGCTAGGAATGGTTAGTAGGCATGGCCGACCGTTGGGCTTTCAATGTGTAAAGATGAAAGATATTTGGGTTAGTTGAATACAGAAATGGTTCACACTGAAGACTAGTTGTAAAAATGTAAAAGAACCTGAGAGCCGAGGATTAGGAAGAGAGAGAAGGCAAAAGGAAGGGGCTGTTGAATGCTCTGCCTCCTTACGCCACAAGTACCTTAAGTATTTATAGGGTTCCTGGCAGAGATCTTTGACAGTAATCATCCTACATGGCATTATGTCATTGCACCATGTGTCCATACCGTTATTCCTTTTGGTCAGGCCGCAAGTACACTTTATGTCACCCTCGTGAGTGACTTTCATGACCCTCGTCGGTTACCATTACTGTACCCCAGTTTGACGAGCCCTTCTCTCAATCCACCGCACCTCAACAACCTAGTTTCCCACTATAGGACTATGAGGCCACATGCACCAATGTGACACCATAGCCGCATAAGGTGTAGCACAACACCATTTGTGCTGACAGTCTAGAAACCATCGCGATCCTTTCAGGGGTTCCATCTGTTAAGAAATGCTGGTAACATTGCAACATGTTAGCATGTTACTCATCCTTCTTGTGAAGTGGAACCAGGGAAAGGCTCACATGGTGCCTGCTGCAAAGAGTACCATACAGGATTACTGGTTGTAGCATGGACAATCATCTTGACAATACCTCTCCTGATCAGTCTATGTGACTAATTTAGCAAAGGTACTCTCGGGTCATCTCACTACAGTTGTGCCATTGCTATTTCCCAGTCAACTGTATTCTTGCGTGACTTGGGACATACCCTAGCTCTCTCTCACTCTCTTTCCTACGTTTCAGAGTTCTCTTGTATCTCACTCCAAACCCTAAATGCCCTTATATACCAGATTATAAGAGTCTTAAACGGATCCAAGACCAGCATGTGACCCGGGCTGAGCCAAAATTCGGGCCACAACACCACAAGATCTAATATGCTTCAAATGACAAAATATGAACACTGACATCTTTCTTGAACTAAAATATGAACATTAACGTTCAGCTCAGCTTACCACAAAGCATTGATTGGTATCTCCTTCTGTAAAAACTAAGATTTAAAATTAAAAAAAGAAAAAACAAATTTCAAAATAGGATAAACCTTATCCATCTTCCAATCACATTATAGTTACTCCGTTATTTAATAAATAATCTCATGTTCAGGCTTACTTGGGAAAACCCTATTTCACGTTCAGCACTTTCTGAGACACTTTATTGTGTCAAATTATTTTAAGGTTTTTATGATCGACTCTGAGAAGAATTATTGGGCGTGGACTGGGAAAAAGTAGCAGCTAAAGAAGGGGATAGGGAGAGAAGGAACATCCGAAGAGTGAAAGCAAAGAAAGAAGGCCAGGAAAGCGTATGATTTAGGAAACAAATGAAGCAAGTGAAACCCTCCTTTTCCTTAATTACAATTGTATCTCACCATTATATTACACATCTATTTATCATATGTATGTGCAATTTGACCTTTTCTTATTAAAAAAAAAAAAAAAGTCGTACCCAGTGCACAAGACTCCCGCTTGAGCGATGAAATACCCCCCCAACAAATTTCGCGCATGAGGTGGCCAGTCTCATACACAAAATCTGAGAGATACATACAACTGTTAGTAACAAGCATTGAGTACAAAAGACAAAATGAAATAATTTTAAAAACAGAATAGAAAATCCCTCTGAATTAAAATAACCGCTAAATAAATAGGTACATGTTTGGTAATACAATTTGGAAGTCCCCTAACCCAAGGACCCCTTAACCAGAAAGAATAAGAGTTTTTAACCCTAAATTAAAACCAACAACCAAAGTCTCAAAAAGAGTTCATAGTTTGAATCTTGAAGAGGATAAGTTCCTACCTTGTAACTGATGAGAGGAGGTGTCTGCAACAACTAAACCCTAAAACTCTATCCTCGCAATGGGACTACCTGAGACCTGAAAGATCAACAAAGTGGGTTAAACCCACGAGCAAGTCCTATCTAATACATCCCAATCGGAGAACCAATATTCATACCCTCAATATGAAGGACACAAGAGGAAAATACAGGTGAATAAATGCAGGTCATCCCTTATCCAGTTCATGTTTTCAAAATAAAAATCATCTTTTACAAAGTTCCAACAAACCCTTATCATACAAAAATGAACACATTCGTTAAGTTTAGAAAACAGAAACATTAGCATGCATTTTATTAAGTCCAAGCAATCCTGACATGCCACCATTATTATCCTTGGATACCTTAATAGGTATTGGCAATCCTAACATGCCCATTGGCAATCCTTACATGCCTCATTAAACTTTAGATACCTTAATAGGTATTGGCAATCCTAACATGCCCATTGGCAATCCTTACATGCCTCCTTTAACTTTAAATACCTTAATAGGTATTGGCAATCCTAACATGCCTCTTGACAATCCTTACATGCCTCCCAACCCCCAATCTACTACATGAAATAAAAGAAGGTGCATAACAATTTAAACTGCACAAACATATAAATTTAATCTACAAAAAATTTAATCATCACAATAAAAAAAAAAACTCATTCACCATTAAACTAAAAACAAGTATATCATGGACAATTATAATTTCGAAGAAAAAAATACAATTAAGGAGTAAAGTACTATAACCACAAATTTTATAAGCAAGCACATCACTAGACCTCCAATGTTCCCAAATCTTGAAGGGAGTCTAAACCTAGCTCTAATCTAGGTTTCCGGGCCTATTCTGCTCCTAAAAACCTTGTTAAATTATTTTGGAAACTTTTGGAATTTTCAGAAATTTTAAAAATATTTTTCTAGTAAAAGAAAATAAAACACAGTTTTGAGGCATACTTTTAACACTGATAAAACCACAAGGGAAACTCATTTTCCCCTGAAATTTAAAACCCAAGTGTATTCTATCCCTATAAGGTTACCTAAATTTTTTTAGAATTTTTTGGAATTTTTAAAATATTTTCTAAATAAAAGAAGGTGACAAACCCAATTTTGAGACACTTTAAAAATCAATTTAACCACAAGGAGAGCTCATTTCCACATGAAATTTCAAACCCAAGTTTATTTAACCCCCAGGAAGTTGAAATAAAAATTTGGGAATTTTCTGAAATATTTAAAAAAAAAAGGATTTTCCAAAAATTTCAAGCATTTTTCTTTTCTTTTCTTCTCTGCAACACCAGCCGGATCTATATGATGTGTTTGCCAAAAAAAAATATATATATATATATATATATCAAACATATGTATTCCAAGATCCAGTACATTGATCAGCAGTATATATATGATGTGTTTGCCATAAAAAAAATAAATAAATAAACCAACCATATGTACTCCAAGACCCAGTACATGGATCAGCCGCATACGTGTGAAGTGTTTCCCATAAAAATATATATATATATAAATCAAACATATGTATTCCAAGACTCAATAGATTGATCAGCCGCATGTATCTAATGTACATATAATGTGTTTGCTATAAAAAAATATAAATCAAACATATGTAATCTAATTATATAAATTTTCAACAAAGAACAATCATAGATATATATTTTTTTTTACACTATGCATACAGATTCAAAGAGGAAGAGAAGAGTCGAACTTGCTTCTTCGATGATTCGAAACTCGTCCACTCGATTACTCCTTCTCTCCCTCCTGTCTTTCGTCTACACTTTTGGTTTCTGTGTGTAAAACTAATGGCAAAAACCCTAGTCCCCTCTTTTCTTTTCTTTTATTTTTTTTTTCTAGAAAACTAATTAAAACTAAAAAAAAATTAAAAGGGAAAAATTAATAAAACAAACCCTAGCCCATCAAAATAATTATACCCCTAGCCCAACCAATCCAGCCCAACTCAACCCAATTTCACCCTTGCCCAATCCACATTAAAATAAAAGAAAATCATAAGACCCAGTCCAACCCGAATTAAATAATTAAAAAAAATAAACTCCCTAAAATTTAAAGCACTCCAAGAAAATTTAATTCAATCAACAAACAATCAACAAAGCAATTCAAATAAAATAATAGAACTATGTAAAGCATTTAAAGCACTCAAATAAATTTAAATCAATCAATACACAATCAACCAAGCAATGCACATAAAATATATAAAGCATTTACATTAAAATAAACGACGTCACAATTTCGGGGTATTACATTCTTTCCCCTTAAAAAGAGGAATTCCGTCCTCGGAATTCATCTCATACCTGAGAGAAAAAGCTCTAGATACTTTGCTTTGATTTCATCCTCCCTTTCCCAAGTGGACTCTGCCTCATTATGGTGGCTCCACTGAACTCGAACTAACGGAATGGTCTTAGAACGAAGAACCTGGTCCCTACGGTCAAGAATATAGTAAGGTTGCTCCACATATGTTGCATCTGGCTGCAACTCAATCTCTCCAACCTCGATGTGCTGGTAAGTATCCTCATCACTAAGGAATTTCCGCAGTATAGAGACATGAAAGACGTTGTGTATCCTGTGCATTGTGTCTGGTAACATCAGTCTATACACTGCCGCTCCAACCCTGTTGGTAATCATAAAAGGACCTCAAAAACGAGGGGCCAACTTCCCTTTTCTCCCAAACCGCATCACACCCTTCATGGAAGAAACCTTGAGTAGAACCTGATCCCCCACTGTAAACTCTAATGCACGAGTTCTTCGATCAGTATAGCTCTTCTTTCTGTTGTGCGCAGTCCGCATACGGTCTCTGATAAGGGAAACTTTTTCTGACGTGTCCTTAATGAACTCAGGACCCAAAAATCTATTCTCTCCAACTTCTAACCCGCAAACCGGCGATCTACATGGATGTCCGTACAGAGCCTCAAATGGTGTCATACCAATAGTCTTTTGATAACTATTGTTATAGGCAAACTCAACTAGCGGCAAGTAACTCTTTTAATTGCCTTTGAAATCGAGTACACTTGCTCGCAACATATCCTCCAAAATTTGATTAACCCTCTCAGTCTGACCATCAGTCTGAGGGTGATAGGTTGTACTGAGGTGTAGAGCTGTACCCATTGCCTACTAAAAACTCTCCCAAAACCCTGAAACAAAACTCGGATCTCTATCTGATATAATGGACAAAGGCACGCCATGAAACTTCACTATCTCTGCGATGTAGAGCTTCGCGTAATACTCTGAGGTGTAACTCGAGCGAACTGGCAAGAAATGTGCTGATTTCGTCAACCTGTCTAGTATCACCCAAATAGCATCATGGTTTCGCTGTGAGGTGGGAAGTCCCACAATGAAGTCCACAGAGATGCTCTCCCACTTCCACTCCGGTATAGGCAGTGGTTGCAAAGACCCCGGCGGTCTCTGGTGATCAATCTTGATCATCTGACAAGTTTTGCACTTAGAGACAAATATTGTTATGTCCCTCTTCATGCCTGCCCACCAAAACTGTCACTTCATGTCTTGGTCCATTTTATCCCCTCCCGGGTGTACCGAAAACTGAGAACTGTGGGCCTCACTCATCACTGCCCTCCTCAAATCATCATTGTAAGGAACCACTAATCGCCCCTTGTACCTCAATCCTCCATCTCTACCCACTGAATAGAATGGTACCTCCTTAGATTTCAACTCGGTCACGTTCTCTATGCACTACAGGTCAGTAAGCTGATCTGTAACTACCCTTCGTATGATAACAGGTGTAACCACCACACATGCTACAAAGGCATCAACTAAGGCATCAACACTGCATAAGTTATTCCACTCTGCTTCGGATAAGGCAGATAAACTAGCATAGGGTCAGCGACTAAGTGCATCAGCTACTACGTTCGCTTTCCCTGGGTGGTACTGGATGGAAAAATGATGGTCTTTCACAAACTCCAACCACCTACAATGTCTCATATTCAGCTCCTTCTGTGAGAATAAGTATTGCAAACTCTTATGGTCACTGAATAATCTGAAGGTCTCACCCAAAAGGTAATGTCTCCAAATCCTCAAAGCAATAACCACAACTGCCAACTCCAAATCATGAGTCGGGTAATTAAGCTCGTGAGGCTTAAGCTTACGTGAAGCATACGATATTAGACTATCCTCCTGCATCAACACGCAACCATAACCCTGCAACGATGCATCGGTATATACCAGGTACTCAACTCTGCTCTGGAGAGTAGCTAGGACTGGTGCAGTAGTCAATCTGGTCTTCAACTCCTCAAATGCCACCAGACACGAGTCATCCCAAATGAAAGGCACACCCTTTTTAGTGAGATGGGTGAGCGGGCCAGCAATCTTAGAGAAGCCCTGAATAAACCAGCGATAATAACCAGCCAACCCAAGAAAGCTGCGAATCTCTGAAGGTGAGGTAGGCTGTCCCCACTCCAGAACCGCTGACACTTTACTTGGATCGACCGCTATCCCTTTCTTAGATACTACGTGACCCAAGAACTTCACCTCCCTTTGCCAGAAATCACATTTCTCGAACTTTGCATACAACTGATGATCTCTCAGTGTTTGCAAGACAATACGAAGATGTCTGGCATGATCCTCCTCTGACTTGGAGTAAACCAGAATGTCATCAATGAAGACAATAACAAACTGGTCCAAGTAGGCCCTAAACACTCTATTCATCAGGTCCATGAAGACAGCTGGGGCGTTTGTTAACCCAAACGGCATAACCCGAAACTCATACGACACATATTTGGTAAGGAAGGCTGTCTTCGGTACATCCTGCTCCCTAACTCGAAGCTGATGATACTCGGATCTCAAATCGATCTTCAAGAAGTAGGTTGCTCCCTTTAACTGATCGAACAAATCATTAATCCTATGCAACGGGTACTTGTTACGGATTGTGACCTTATTCAATTCCCTGTAGTCAATACAAAGACGAAGAGACTCATCCTTCTTTTTCACAAACAACACCGGTGCTCCCCACAGTGAAGTACACCTTCGAATAAATTTCTGACTAAGAAGTTGCTGAATCTAATCCCTTAGCTCCCTTATTTCCACAGGCGCCATCCTGTATGGAGCCCTAGCAATAGGTCTAGTGCCTGGAGCTAAATCTATCACGAAGTCAATCTTACGACTAGGTGGTAACCCTGGGATCTCCTGAAACACATCTTGGAATTCTCGCACCAAAAATGGAATCTAAAGATACTGTAGTTCCTTCCGAAGACTCCTCGCTGCTAAAGAATAAGTGCGTACTAGACCCTCCCTTGGATTGCGGTATAGCAATCAAATACATCTCCTGACCAGGTATAGCAAAAACAATTATTATATCATGGCAATTAACATGAGCATGGTAACGTGATAACCAGTCCATCCCGAGTATGACATCATATGAACGCATATCTAGGATCAATAAATTTGCCTCCTGAGTTTGCCAATGTCTATAGGGACCTGACTACTATGTTCTCGTAGAACCGTACTAGCCCCCAACGGCGTAGAGATAGTGAGTGGAGAAGTACATGGCTAAATATCTAAACCAGATAAGCTAGCAAATCCTCTAGATACAAAGGAATAAGATACACTAGTATCAAATAAAACGCGACCCACTCTACCATTGATAAGAAACATACCCTCAATCGCCTGAGGAGACTGCACGTCATATGGCATGACATTGTAGACCCTCCCATAATACATATGTTGCCTAGGATGCCCCACGGGCGGTGGCGGTGCGGGTAACGCTTGACAGTGCTGAGCCTGTATCTATGGAACTTGTGGGACCGGTAAGGGTGGTTGTTGTCTCTGTCCCTGCTGACCAGGCTGTTCCTGATTGGTGTCAGGACAACACCTGGCTGAATGCCCCAGCTCCCCACAACTATAACAGTTTCCTCTGAACACACCAGTAGGCCTCCTCAACTGATTTCCCTGTGATTGACCCCGACCTGCCTGCGGTGCCCCATTGTGCCTCCTCTGAGTAGGGGCTCCCCCTTGCTGAGCATCACTGTTAGATCTATATCTCTTCCATGGCTGCTGCCCTGAATGATTGCCCCTATCAAATTGCCTACTGTCATTCCCATTCCTCCTCTCCACCATTTGACTGGTGAAGTCCCTATCGTGTCACTTCTCTGCCTACCCTTTCTTGTGATCTTTTCTTGACTGACAGTGCTGCAATGCAGCATCCACCACCTGAGCTTACCTTGTATTAGCTAAACATCCCAAAATGACTTGTCAAATAGGCCAAATTAACCTTTCACAAAACATCGCAACTTCTTTTCTTCGGTGTCCACCTCCTCAGGTGCAAACAGCGATAGATTGGTAAATTCCTGTTCATATGCTGCAACTGTCCTGTCCCCCTGCTGTAACTCCAGAAATTCCTTCTTTTTGGCAACCCTCACTGCATACGGGAAATACTTAGCATCAAAGCGGATCTGGAAATCTGCATAGGTGAACGTAGTCCGCTATTCCGGTGTAGTCACCGACTCCCACCACTGCAATACATCCCCCACTAGCTTAAAAGTAGCTAGCATATGTTTCTGTACCTCAGTGCACGTAATCATGCGAAGATGGCGCTCAATGTCTTTCCTCCACTGATACGCCTCGGTCAACTCCGTAGACCCTGAAAACTCCGACGGATTCCCTTTTGTGAAGGAATTTCGTACCCTCTCCCAAGTGTTGGGCTGCTCCATAGGTAATGGAACTTGTGCCATCTTCTGTGGCTGCTAATTTTGAAGAGCAGTCGCCACTCCGGTAGCTACAGCTTGAGCAATAATGGCTGCCAAGTTGGGAGGAATCTCTGCATCTCCACCCTGAGCATGATCCTGACCCAGAATATCGTTCACATTCATCCTCCTATGGGGTGGCATCTGGAGAGGAAACAGAAAAGACATCAATACCTCCGAGAATAGATTAGAGTATAGTGAATCCTATATTTAAATTTCTCTTTAGCAGAATACGCAACGCGGAAGATACCCTACGACGGACCCTTAAAACCCGAGAACACTTGAACCTAGAATGCTCTGATACCATTTGTAATAGCCAGCTCCACCACATGGTATGATATTGTCCGCTTTGGGCCTAAGCCCGCACAGTTTTGCTCTTGAATTTTACCCCAAAAGGCCTCAAACCATATGGAGAGAACAGACTACACATAAGCACATCTCCTTCTCCACACCCAGGCAATGTGGGATTGAGCACCATCTAACCTGCCAGTGTGGTAGCTCGCCCCAGTGTCTCTTCATGCACCCGCCCACAAGCACATCCCCTTCTCCACACCCAGGCGATGTGGGATTGAGCACCCTGTAGCCTGCCAGTGTGGTAGCTCGCCCCAGTGTCTCTTCTTGCACCTGCCCACATCACACCTTACCCCTTAGAGGCCCGGCGTCCTCGTCGGCACATTTCTGGTTGGGTCCGGCTCTGATACCAACTGTAATACCCCACTCCACTTGATGGTATGATATTGTCCGCTTTGGGCCTAAGCTCACACGGTTTTGCTATTGGGTTTTACCCTAAAAGGCCTCATACCATTTGGAGAGAACACACTACATATAAGCACATCCCCTTCTCCATACCGCCAAACAAATTTCGCGCATGAGGTGGCTAGTCTCATACACAAAACCTAAGAGATACATATAACTGGTAGCAACAAACATAGAGTACAAAGGATAAAATGAAATAATTTTTAAAAACAGAATAGAAAATCCCTCTAAATTAAAATAACCGCTAAATAAATAGGTACGTGTCTAGTAATACAATTTGGAAGCCTCGTAACCTAAGGACCCCTTAACTAGAAAGAACAAGAGTTTTTAACCCTAAAACCCTAAAACTCTATCCTCGCGGTAGGACCTACTTGGGTTGTGGCAAACATCTCCTCTCATCAGTTATAGGGTAGGAACTTATCCTCTTCTTCAATATTCAAACCATGAACTTTTTTTGAGACTTTGGTTGTTGGTTGTGAGCGGGTGCAAGAAGAGACACTGGGGCGAGCTACCACACTGGCAGGTTACATGGTGCTCAATCCCACATCGCCTGGGTGTGGAGAAGGGGATGTGCTTATGTGTAGTGTGTTCTCTCCATATGGTTTGAGGCTTTTTGGGGTAAAATTCAAGAGCAAAACCGTGCGGGCTTAGGCCCAAAGCGGACAATATCATACCATGTGGTGGAGCGGACTATTACAAATGGTATCAGAGCATTCTAGGTTCAAGTGTTCTCGGGTTTTAAGGGTCCGTCGTAGGGTATCTTCCGCGTTGCGTATTCTACTAAAGAGAAATTTAAATATAGGATTCACTGTACTCTAATCTATTCTCGGAGGTATTAATGTCTTTTCTGTTTCCTCTCCAGATGCCACCCCATAGGAGGAGGAATGTGAACGATATTCTGGGTCAGGATCATGCTCAGGGTCGAGATGCAGAGATTCCTCCCAACTTGGCAGCCATTATTGCTCAGGCTGTAGCTACTGGAGTGGCGACTGCTCTTCAAAATCAGCAGCCACAGCAGATGGCACAGGTTCCATTACCTATGGAGTAGCCCAACACTTGGGAGAGGGTACGAAATTCCTTCACAAAAGGGAATCCGTCGGAGTTTTTAGGGTCTACGGAGTTGACCGAGGCGTATTAGTGGAGGAAAGACATTGAGCGCCATCTTCGCATGATTACGTGCACTGAGGTACAGAAACATATGCTAGCTACTTTTAAGCTAGTGGGGGATGTATTGCAGTGGTGGGAGTCGGTGACTACACCGGAATAGCGGACTACGTTCACCTATGCAGATTTCCAGATCCGCTTTGATGCTAAGTATTTCCCGTATGCAGTGAGGGTTGCCAAAAA
The DNA here is from genome assembly GCA_026545225.1 of Cornus controversa. Taxonomy (NCBI): domain Eukaryota; kingdom Viridiplantae; phylum Streptophyta; class Magnoliopsida; order Cornales; family Cornaceae; genus Cornus; species Cornus controversa. The sequence continues at coordinate 7,129,497 of CM048849.1, read as the reverse complement.
GAAGGAATTTCTGGAGTTACAGCAGGGGGACAGGACAGTTGCAGCATATGAACAGGAATTTACCAATCTATCGCTGTTTGCACCTGAGGAGGTGGACACCGAAGAAAAGAAGCTGCGATGTTTTGTGAATGGGTTAATTTGGCCTATTTGATAGGTCATTTTGGGATGTTTAGCTAATACAAGGTATGCTCAGGTGGTGGATGCTGCATTGCAGCACTGTCAGTCAAGAAAGGATCACAAGAAAGGGCAGGTAGAGAAACGACACGACAGGGACTTCACCAGTCAAATAGTGGAGAGGAGGAATGGGAATGATAGTAGGCAATTTGATAGGGGCAATCATTCAGGGCAGCAGCCGTGGAAGAGACACAGATCTAACAGTGATGCTCAGCAAGGGGGAGCCTTTACTCAGAGGAGGCACAATGGGGCACCGCAGGCAGGTCGGGGTCAATCACAGGGAAATCAGTTGAGGAGGCCTACTGGTGTGTTCAGAGGAAACTGTTATAGTTGTGGGGAGCTGGGGCATTCAGCCAGGTGTTGTCCTGACACCAATCAGGAACAGCCTGGTCAGCAGGGACAGAGACAACAACCACCCTTACCGGTCCCACAAGTTCCATAGATACAGGCTCAGCACCGTCTGGCTTTACCCGCACCGCCACCGCCCGCAGGGCAACCTCGGCAACAGATGCATTATGGGAGGGTCTACAACGTCATGCCATATGACCTGCAGGCTCCTCAGGCGATTGAGGGTATGTTTCTTATCAATGGTAGAGTGGGTCGCGTTTTATTTGATACTGGTGCATCTCATTCCTTTGTATCTAAAGCATTTGCTAGCTTATCTAGTTTAGATATTCAACCATGTACTTCTCCATTCACTATATCTACGCCGTTGGGGGCTAGTACGGTTCTACGAGAACATGGTAGTCAGGTCCCTATAGATATTGGCAGACTCAGGTTCTTGGTAGATTTATTGATCCTATATATGCGTTCATATGATGTCATACTCGGGATGGACTGGTTATCACATTACCATGCTCAGGTTAATTGCCATGATAAGGCAATTGTTTTTGCTATACCGGGCCAGGAGATGTATTTAATTTCTATGCCGCAATCAAAGGGAGGGTCTAGTACGCACTTATTCTTTATCAGCGAGGAGTCTCTGGAAGGAACTACAGTATTTTTAGATTCCATTCCAGTGGTGCAAGAATTCCAGGATGTGTTTCAGGAGATCCCAGGGTAACCACCTAATCGTGAGATTGACTTCGTGATAGATTTAGCTCAGGCACTAGACCTATTGCTAGGGCTCCATACAGGATGGCGCCTATGGAAATAAGGGAGCTAAGGGATCAGATTCAGCAACTTCCTAGTCAGAAATTTATTCGCAAGAGTACTTCACCATGGGGAGCACCGGTGTTGTTTGTGAAAAAGAAGGATGGGTCTCTTCGTCTTTGTATTGACTACAAGGAATTGAATAAGGTCACAATCCACAACAAGTACCCGTTGCCTAGGATTGATGATCTGTTCGATCAGTTAAAGGGAGTCACCTACTTCTCGAAGATCGATTTGAGGTCCGGGTATCATCAGCTTCGAGTTAGGGAGCAGGATGTACCGAAGATAGCCTTCCCTACCAGATATGGATCGTATGAGTTTCGGGTTATGCCATTTGGGTTAACAAACGTCCCACCTGTCTTCATGGACCTGATGAATAGAGTGTTCAAGGCCTACTTGGACCAGTTTGTTATTGTCTTTATTGATGACATTCTGGTTTACTCCAAGTCAGAGGAGGATCATGCCAGACATTTTCATATTGTCTTGCAGACACTAAGAGATCATCAGTTGTATGCAAAGTTCGAGAAATGTGATTTCTGGCAGAGGGAGGTGAAGTTCTTGGGTCACGTAGTATCTGAGAAAAGGATAGCGGTCGATCCAAGTAAAGTGTCAGCGGTTCTGGAGTGGGGACAGCCTACCTCACCTTCAGAGATTCGCAGGTTTCTTGGGTTGGTTGGTTATTATCGCCGGTTTATTCAAGGCTTCTGTAAGATTGCTGGCCCGCTCACCCATCTCACTAAAAAGGGTATGCCTTTCACTTGGGATGACTCGTGTCAGGCGGTGTTTGAGGAGTGGAAGATCAGATTGACTACTGCACCAATCCTAGCTACTCCCCAGAGCGGAGTTGAGTACCTGGTATATACCGATGCATCGTTGCAGGGTTTGGGTTGCGTGTTGATGCAGGAGGAGAGTCCAATATCGTATGCTTCACGTAAGCTTAAGCCTCACGAGCTTAATTACCTGACTCATGATTTGGAGTTGACAGCTTTGGTTTTTGCTTTGCGGATTTGGAGACATTATCTTTTAGGTGAGACCTTCAAATTATTCAGTGACCATAAGAGTTTGCAGTACCTACTCTCACAGAATGAGCTAAATATGACACAGCGCAAGTGGTTGCAATTTGTGAAAGACTATCATATTTCCATACAGTACCACCCAGGGAAAGCGAATGTAGTAGCTGATACACTTAGTCGCTGACCCTATGCTAGTTTATCTGCCTTATTCGAAGCAGAGTGGAATAACTTGAGCAGTGTTGATGCCTTAGCTGATTCCTTTGTAGCATGTGTGGTGGTTACACCTGCTATCATACGAAGGGTAGCTATAGATCAACTTACTGACCCGCAGTGCGTAGAGAAGGTGACCGAGTTAAAATCTGGAGAGGCATCATTCTATTCAGTGGGTAGAGATGGAGGATTGAGGTACAAAGGGCGATTAGTGGTTCCTCACAATGATGATTTGAGGAGGGCAGTGATGAGTAAGGCCCATAGTTCTCAGTTTTCAGTACACCCAGGAGGGGATAAAATGTATGAAGATATGAAGCGACAATTTTGGTGGGCAGGCATGAAGAAGGACATAGCAATATTTGTCTCTAAGTGCAGCACTTGTCAGATGATCAAGATTGATCACCAGAGACCGTTGGGGTCTTTGCAACCACTGCCTATACCGGAGTGGAAGTGGGGGAGCATCTATATGGACTTCATTGTGGGAATTCCCACCTCACAGCAAAACCATGATGTTATTTGGGTGATAGTGGACAGGCTAACAAAATTAGCACATTTCTTGCCAATTCGCTCGAGTTACACCTCAGAGCAATACCCAAAGCTCTACATCGCATAGATACTGAAGCTTCATGGCGTGCCTTAGTCCATTATATTGGATAGAGATCCGAGTTTTGTTTCAGGGTTTTAGGAGAGTTTTCAGCAGGCAATGGGTATAGCTTTGCACCTCAGTACAGCCTATCACCCTCAGACCGATTGTCAGACTGAGAGGGTTAATCAGATTTTGGAAGATATGTTGCAAGTATGTGTACTCGACTTCAAAGGCAATTGGGAGAGTTACTTGCCACTAGTTGAGTTTGCCTATAACAAAGGTTATCAAAAGACTATTGGTATGGCACCATTTGAGGCTCTGTATGGACGTCCATGTAGGTCGCCGGTTTGCTGGTTAGAAATTGGAGAGAATAGATTTTTGGGTCCTGAGTTCATTAAGGCCAAGTCAGAAAAAGTTGCCCTTATTAGAGACCGTATGCGGACTGCGCACAACAGACAGATTAGCTATGCTGATCGAAAAACTCTTGCATTAGAGTTCAAGGTGAGGGATCAGGTTCTACTTAAGGTTTCTCCCATGAATGATGTGATGTGGTTTGGGAGAAAAGGGAAGTTGGCACCTCGTTTTAGAGGTCCTTTTATGATTACCGACAAGGTTGGAGCGGTAGCGTATAGACTGACGTTACCAGACACAATGCACGGGATACACAACGTCTTTCATGTCTCTATGCTGTGGAAATTTCTTAGAGATGAGGATACTTACCAGCGCATCGAGGTTGGAGAGATTGTGTTGTAGCCAGATGCAACATATGTGGAGCAGCTTTGCTGTATTCTTGACCGTAGGGACCAGGTTCTTCGTTCTAAGACCATTCTGTTAGTTAGAGTTCAGTGGAGCCACCATAATAAGGCGGAGTCCACTTGGGAAAGGGAGGACGAAATAAAAGCAAAGTATCCAGAGATTTTTCTCTTAGGTATGGGATGAATTCCGAGTACGGAATTCCTCTTTTTAAGGGGGAAGAATATAATACCCCGAAATTGTGACATCGTTTACTTTAATGTAAATGCTTTATATATTTTATTATTTCATGTGCATTGCTTGGTTGATTGTGTATTGATTGATTTAAATTTATTTGAGTGCTTTAAATGCTTTACATAGTTCTATTCTTTTATTTGAATTGCTTTGTTGATTGTTTGTTGATTAAATTAAATTTTCTTAGAGTGCTTTAAATTTTAGGGAGTTTATTTTTTTTAATTATTTAATTCGGGTTGGAATGGGTCTTTGGATTTTCTTTTATTTTAATGTTGGATTGGGCAAGGGTGAAATTGGGTTGAGTTGGGCTAGAATGGTTGGGCTAGGGGTATAATTATTTTGATGAGCTAGTGTTTGTTTTATTAATTTTCCCCTTTTAATTTTTTTTTAGTTTTAATTAGTTTTCTAGAAAAAAATAATAATAAAAGAAAAGAAAAGAGAGTACTAGGGTTTCTGTCGTTAGTTTTACGCATAGAAACCAAAAGTGTAGACGAAAGAGAGGAGGGAGAGAAGGAGCGATTGAGTGGACGAGTTTCGAATCATCGAAGAGGCAAGTTCGACTCTTCTCTTCCCATTTGAATCTGTATGCATAGTGTAAAAAAAATTATATCTATGATTGTTCTTTGTTGAAAATTTATATAATTGGATAACATATGTTTGATTTATCTTTTGTTTTGGCAAACACATCACATGTACATTAGATATATGCGGCTGATCAATCTATTAAGTCTTGGAATACATATGTTTGATTTACATATGTGGTAGTTCGCCCCAGTGTCTCTTCTTGCACCCGCCTAAAGCCAACAACCAAAGTCTCAAAAAGGGTTCATAGTTTGAATCTTGAAGAAGAGGATAAGTTCCTGCCCTGTAACTGATGAGAGGAGATGTTTGCCACAACCCAGGCAGGTCCCACCGCGAGGATAGAGTTTTAGGATTTTAGAGTTAAAAATTCTTGTTCTTTCTAGTTAAGGGGTCCTTGGGTTACGGGACTTCCAAATTGTATTACCAGACACGTACCTATTTATTTAGCGGTTATTTTAATTCAAAGGGATTTTCTATTCTGTTTTTAAAAATTATTTCATTTTGTCTTTTGTACTCTATGCTTGTTGCTACCAGTTGTAGTGACCCTTGTGGGCAGGTGTGATGTGGACAGGTGCAAGAAGAGACATTGGGGCGAGCTACCACAATGGCAGGCTACAGGGTGCTCAATCCCAGATCGCCTGGGTGTGGAGAAGGGGATGTACTTATATGTAGTGTATTCTCTCCAAATGGTATAAGGCATTTTGGGGTAAAACCCAAGAGCAAAATCGTGCGCGCTTAGGCCCAAAGCAGACAATATCATACCATCAGGTGGAGCGGGGTATTACAAGCGGGGTCTGGGAGAGGTAGATGTCGGCTAACCTTACCCCCATTTTTGGAGAGGCTGCTTCCAAGTCTCGAACCTGAGACCTATCGCTTTTAGGGAAAGCACTTGCCATCTTATTATATATATATATATATATATATATATATATATATGATTGTAATGTGTTTATTAAAATTTCTTAATATTAATTAAAATAAAATTTCATTAATATCAACTTGTATAATAATTGATAAGTGATAATTGATATAGTTTGCATATGATTTGGTTATATGTGTGTATATATATATATGTGAGTGTGTGAGTGGAACATGGAAATTAATTTTGATTTGAGAACCTTTAAAATCATCGTATCAAGATGGATTTGAAATAGTATATGAAATTCATATTATGGATCTGGTTAATAAATTATTTAGGGCTTAATATGTAAATGGGGTATGCATACTGCAATGCCCTGAGTAATGTTTTTGTATAATGTATAATATGTATATGTGTGTGGACGGTTTCTGTATATATAAGTGTGTGCACATATGGACAGCAAGATTAAATCCTTATTCTCGGATGAATTCATCTTGCTATATATACATAAATATTGGTTGAATAGTGTAGATGATGGAGAATTGTATGTCAATGGCCGAAGCATGATGTTGGGCTGGTACATGCGATTGAAAAACAGTCTTATTCTATAACTTGATTCTCATAATTTGAGTTTGTTTTAAGGATGATATAATGTGGATTTGAAACTTATAGTGGTTGTTTAATGCTGGATTTAGAAAAACTAGGGTTGCAGGTCGTCAGGTTGAAGAAAAGGGGGGAAGAACACCTAAATCAGGTTTGTGGGGGCGCACGCCGCCATCTGAAGACTAAGGTGGTGGTTCAACCATCGAAGAGGAACAATAGGGTCCACTCGCCGAGCCAAACATGATGGGCCTACCACCCTCAAGTCCATCCGAAACTAATTTATAATTATTTAAAATCATGGAAAATTAGATAAAAATATGTAAAAATTTCCAAGAAACACGGAAATTTATAATCGATCAAAATAAGTTTAAATGAATTAAAATACTTAAATTTAGAAGAGAATTACATGGCTAAATTGGATAATGTGTCAAAAAAATAAATCTTTAATAAGCTTTAGTTGACAATGCAAATTAACAGTGAAGATTTAGGTCATGAGATTTACCAAGACATAAATTAGATGTTGGGGGAGCTTTCTAAATATTGTACTCTAACTGGTTTGGGTTTATGAGTGACGGATAGTTATATCTAAAGGAATTTAAAACATAATTATGAAATTATGATAATTGAGTTAAGAGACTTAAGAACAACATTTAATATTAAATAATGGGGTAAATGTGCAAAAAACTCTCTTCATGTTCACTTTCCTCCCTTGTAGTTTGTATTTGGTGCAATAAACCCTTATTGTTTGTAAAATTACTTTTATACCCCCCAAATATTTCAGCAATAAAAATATCAAAAAAATATTACTGTGAAAAGAGCAAATTACCTTTTCATTTCTTTCCTTCTTTCTCTCTCTCTCACCAGAAGCTCTCTCTCTCTCTTCAATCTCACATATATATATATATATATTATTTTCTTTACTCTTCTTTTCTTTTTCTTCCACTTTCTCTCTCTTCTTCCACTTGTTGTTCTCTCTCTAAACTCTTTTGTTCTGTCTCTCTCTCTCTTAATTCTTTTCGTTGTCTCTCTAGCTTTAAGTTTCTTCAACCTTCCACGTCGAATATGATGATAATGAGAAAATGGGTCTTCCTGGCACTTGTTGTCTCGATCCGTTGTAGAAACCCCAAAGGTGAAACAGAGGATGTCAATTTCTCTCCCTCTGCTTCACTCGTACATCTTCATCAATTGATTCTTGCTTCGCAGAGGATATTAATGCTTCATTAAGCTATCACATTAGTTTCATATTTATCTTCTTAATTACAAGTTTTATTCCAAGATCTGGGCTTTGAATTTTTTTTCTTCGAGTTGGTAATATGTTCTGTTCTTGGTTCTAATTTTAATTAGTTGCCTAGACTGAGTTTTGTTTCTATTTCTTTATTCGAATATGATATTGATATCGAAGTTTTCTACTATTCATTGTTCTGGGTTTTACCGTCTTTGATCTTGGTTTGGTCATATGTTGTGTTAATGGTTCTGATTATAGTTACTTCACATGGGTTTTCATTATATTTCTCCTTTTGAATATGATATTGACATATTGAGTTTCCATTTTACCTTTCTCGAGCTCAGATCTTGAAATGCTTGATAAGATCCTCAATTAGGGTCTCATGGTACATAATGTTCTAAATCGTGGATTGATTGCACATCGTTCGGATAGTCACGATATCGGAACCTCTGCTCAGACACGTTCCTTCCCTTGTGTGCCGACACGCTCTTGTCAGGTAAGCATTCTGAGTGTAGCGGGATCTAACTAGAACACTTGTGCTCTATCTTACCTATTCAATCCGTACGAGAGGGCATTGACGCTGGTAAGTCGGGATGGCGTGGCCTTCTTTTTCAGAGTTCGGCCCCTATACTGTGCCAGGGTGGCCAACAGTTACTTCCTCCAGAAACGATGGATCTACTACTGGCCCTGCTCTTTGTTTATGCTCCGGTGGCGCTTTTTGCCCTTTATTTGCAAATCAGAGCTCGTCCGGTTGTTGGGAGAGCTAGTCTTATCCATTCGCTTAGCGCAATGGTATATCCCCTCTCAATGGTATTATATCTTATCCCTTAGGTTAGCTTAATAGTATATTATTCGGTTAGTTCAAATGGTATACTCACCGCTTCCAGTGCTTGAAGCCAGAGTGGTTAAATCAATGAATATTCCCCTTGAAAAGTGCCCTCACTCATATCACTTTATCTCCCCTGCTCTATTGGCTTCCCTACTCTCTTGCCAGCTGGTCTCCGCCCATTAGCTCACTATTGTAACGGAGGCTTTCCTATTCGCTTGTGCAAGAGAGAGAGAGATTGGAAAGTGCCTGCCAGTTCAAGTAGTAGTGTTTTACCATTTTCTCCTTCGTTTGCTCTTTCTGATTTGCTTCTTTCTATCTTGCTCTTATTCGTTCGTAGGGTCGTCACCCTAGCTCGCCGTATAGGGCATGTCGGAAGCAAGAAGCTACCTTTATCGGCCCAAGAGCTAGCTTGAAATACTATCAATTGAATGCGAAACTTACAATAGTAAATATAGTGGAAGTTATATCTTAATTTAGCAATTCAAGATCAGATACGGTTCAGTACTACACTTAGGCGAATGACGTGTTTTGGGAATGTCCCTTCTGATGAACTCTTGTCGGGACTAGCACTGGATATGGAATCAAACGAAAGGAAGCTACGAAAAAATTCTTTTGAATGGTGTATTGTCATTGGAAACAATGGCCTCTGTAAAAAAAAGCTCAATTTGTCAAAAAGCCACCATGCACAGCCAACCACCATCACCAAACTAAATTCACCACCCAACCATTTCCACCATCTTCAACCTCCCTCACCACCCAACCATCTCTCACCACCATGCCAGACCCACCGCCTAATGCACCGCCCACCATTGTAGAGAGAGAAAAGAAAAAGAAAAAGCAAAGAATAGAGAGAATGATGATGAGTGGGAAGAGAGAGAAAGAGAGCATCGGTTGGTGAGCAGAGATATATTATAGATGTGAGATTGAAGAAATATATATGTGGGCATTTTGGTCTTTTCACAATAAAATTTTTTTGATATTTTTTATATCCAAATATTTGGGAGTATAAAGGTAATTTTACAAGCAGTAAGAGTTTATTTGCACCGAATACAAACTATAGGGGAGTTAAGTGAACATGAAGGAGGCTTTTTGCACATTTTTCAAACTACAGGGGGGTTTTATGCACTTTACCCTTAAATAATGAAATTATGATATGAGCTGCTAAAGTTGGATGTGTTCCTTACCCACCTATTTATGTGAGGTTGGATATGTTTTCTACTTATTGGTGAGAGGTTGGATGTGTTCCTCCTATTAATGAGAGGCTGAAATATCAAGACGTTGGATGTTGAGAGGTTGAATGTGTTTCTTACTTATTGTTGAAAGGTTGGATGTGTTCCTTGCCTATTAATGAGGGGCTGAAATATCAAGATGTTGGATGTCGAGAGGTTGAATGTGTTGCTTACTTATTGTTGAAAGGTTGGATGTGTTCCTTACTTATTGTTGATTTTTGAAGTGTTTAATTCATGCATGATGATGAGTTACATTCCCTTATATAATCAATTAGAAGGGAAAGGATGTTAAATGTATTTGGTAACACTGGAAGTTCATCAGTTAATCTAGTAAAATAACACAAGTCATGAGAAGATATGGAATTTACATGTTAAGTTATGTAGTTCTATACTATAGTGATATCACGTAGCATCACACATATGACTAAAAAACTATTATTGGAATAGATTAAGATTTCATTTGTTGAGCTATGATTTTGCTGAGCTGTGAGCTCATCCCTTCCTAACATGTCAGGTAATTGATGGCCGCAAAGAGTTGGTGGTGAAGACCGAGATCAATCTAGAGTTTTGAGTAATATTTTTCTTACTTCTTTGAGAGTCTTTTGTAGTGAGGACTAGATGTAATTTCACATTGCTGCATCCAAGCCAACCAAAGAGAGAAAAAGAAATCATACCTGCACTTCATTGTTGTATGTAAGTTTTTCAACCATTGTCTTTTGAGTCCATTGAACCAATAATAACAACAAATCAGGGATGCCTTCACCACTGTGGCATCAAGAAACCCAAATTTCATAACAGGGGCCACGAAATGTTAGTTTTGTCAATTGTGGGTACAAAAGAATGTTGAACCAGCCATAGCATTAGCAAGGCCAGACCAAGGGCCAAGGGAAATACTTGATTGCACTTGTAGGTATGATACTGAAAGTTTCCCCCATTTCTTTGTTTTTATAGTACAATTCAGTGTTCAATCCTTGCTCCTTGAACAGTGTGATAACCTGAGAAGATCCCAAAAGAATTAAGGGGAAGGACAGTTGTAACCATGTCCAGCAACATGGAAAATATCATACTTAAAGAAAAAGAGGGATTTATATGACCTTAGTGACCATCTCATTAAATTTAGTTTTAACATCTTCTGATTGCTCCTTCATTGCGTTCTGGATCGGTGCATTGCGGCAGGTTTTCCACTCATACAGTTTATCCACCTGCAAATTATAAAATCAAACATATATAAAAAGGGAACAAAATCAAAAGCAATGGAGGTTCACTTCGAAATGTATATATTATCAAATTGTAGTCTTGCCTTGTTCAAGGCAACAATGAATTGTGTGTTCCTCATTTTCAGAACATTGAGTGATTCAATGGTCTGTGGTTTTAAGACATCATCCATTGAGTGTAGATTGGTGAACGATTCATGTCTAGGTGTATCAATAACCAATAGACCTGGAACTTCAGCTTTGCATCATCTTTCAATTCCTTAGTTCGCTCACGTATGTTCTATGCAGGAAAATATGTGGCACCGATTTGCTGAGTAATCCCTCTAGCCTCACCTTCCTGGACATTAGTGCCTCGGATACAATCAAGCAGCTTGGTTTTACCAGTATCGATGTGACCCATAATACAGCAATTGGGGAACGAAGATTAGTTTCACTCTGGTTAGAGTTAGTTAGAGAGAGCACCAGAATTCTGTGCTGTAACTTCTTTGCGCTTGTTTTTGCCTGTAACCACATTCTCAGGCTGTTTTATTTTACTTTCAACATCCTGAGATTTGATTGGTGTAGCAGAAGAGAACTTTCTGTGTAGCAACCGCTGAATGAGGGGGCCCTGCATCCAGAATAGCTGAACCAGCACTTTTTCTCTCTTTTTTGACCACAAGCTCAGGCTCAGATTCATCTTCCTCATCAGCAAATGCACTTTTAACAGGCAATTTAAGATTATCTGTGTCATCCCAACTCTTCGAATCCCATACATCATCATCTTCCTCTTCTTCAATTCTGTTCTCTTCAACCACATTAGCAACTTTCGTTTTCTCCTCCCCATTCACTATGTCCTCTACTTCTACTTCAACCTTCTCTTGTTCCAAGGAGTCCACAACCTTAGCAACAATTTCCTGATTATTTTCCTTGACTTCTTTGGTTTCAACAGCCTTCACAGGGGCCACACCATTTGCATTTGCTTGAGGGAGATGTGACTTTGATTTCTTTGTTTGATACTGGGGTTGTTTTGTTGGTGGCCCACCATTAAGGAAGAGGCAGACCTCCTGCATTAGCAGCAAGTATGAATTGGTTCCTCATTGCCTCTAACCGACGTGCTACTTCCTTTTGCTTTCCTGTTACAAGCTTCCCTTCCTGTTTCTTCTTTAAATGTTTCTCCTTTTCCCTTCCTTTTTCAGACGCTGCTTCTCTTCCGCTAGCCTCTCAAGTTCTTCTTGCCACAGCCGCTCCTCCTCTTCCTTCTTTAACCCCTCCTTTTTTTTCCCTCTTCTTCCTTTCTTCCAATTCCTTGAGCTTTGCAAGTCTCTCTTGCATCTCCCTAACACGCTTTGAAACTTTCTTCTTATCTGCTGCTACTTTGCTCTTTGTTTCTTCCAATTCCTTCATCTTCTTCTGTTTTTCCTTTTCCTTCTTCCTTCTCTTCTTCTTTGTTGCCGCAGACACCACAGCTCCTTCTTCTTCTTCTTCAGCTACCTTTTCATCTGTAGTATCTGCCAACCCAATTGGTTCAGGTTCAAGTTCAGGTTCAGGTTCATTCAGAGTCTCAACAGATTTCTCCTCCTGTGGCTGTGGAGGAGGAACTGGAGCAGGTTTTGATATATCTCCCATCATCCCTGGTGATGGTTCACTGACAGTGTAAGAAGAGATTGAGATCGAGGTCGGCTCTGTCAAATAGGAACAAGTGACAGGTTTTAATATATCTCTCATCCCTGGTTCAGTGACAGTGTAAGAAGAGATCGGTTGATCTGTCAAATTAATATGAACAAGTGACAGATTGCGTAAAAAGAGAAAGCAATTGAACCCTTGTAAGTTATAACAGTTCTATGCAGTGACAGTGTATGATGACACTACAACAAAAGAGATAAATAGTGGCAGACACTTGGTGGCAGTCATCTAAAACTGCTGCAAAAAGTCATTTAGACAGCATATATTTTTGTCTGCTGTTAAAAGAATGGGATGACTGCTGCTAAATACTTTAATACGAGTATATAATTTTGGTGTAATAAGTAATCTTCTTGATTTTTTTGTGTATAAAAATGATCACCACTATGCACAAAATTTGAAACCCCCAACACCACATCACATGCAATAGACCCCTCTTTTTCTCTCTCTAGTGCGCTCGCTCTCTCTCTCTTTTAAGTCATCCTGTGAATTTCCAAATTCCTTTGTAGCACATCAGGTCCATAGTCATTTCTCTCTCTCTTTCGCACAGCTGATTGTGATTCTTAGTAAGTGATAAAATGTGGTTGAATTTTAGGGTTCTCATCAGTTTAATCTCACACACTCTGTCCTTTGAAATTGTGAGTCTAATCTTATGACATTCTCATCAGATTTCATTGTCTAGGAGCGACGCCACAATCGCCGAGCAGAGTACACACTCTCGACAGTTTCATCAGATCAGTAAACTAAATAGTTAGGATTGACGATTTCATCAGATTTCAAGCAGCTAAGCCTCAATTTCATCAGATCGGTAAACTGAATAGTTAGGAGTGATGATTTTGTCTGATTTCAAACAGCAAACAACAAAGAAACTGAAGCTGTTGAGGAGCAACTGAAGGTTCATCTTTCTCTCTCTCTCTCTCTCTTGATATATATGTGTGTTATCTGTGTTTTGAGGAGCAACTGAAGGTCACGTTTGATGAGTTCCCTAAGATGGAATGAGAATTACAAATTGTCAGCATTTGCCAAATCCATGACTATTACTCCATTCTTAGTTGGTCAATAAAATTACATAGATAGGCAGAGGATTTTAGAGAGAGAATATAGAGATTTTGTTTGCATGTGGAAGGAATCAGAAACAGGGGTTTGGTATTATGTATTGAGGGACTTTTCCTCCACAAATCATTATTTTATTTTTCTACACTGATTCTCAATGAAGGTTTGTTTCACACTAATTTAGACAAACCTAACTTAATGTCTATTTGTCCACAATTTGAAGTCATTACTAGATGCAAATGGATACCAGTTGAACCATTGTCACCAAGTTGAACCAAGGCTCAAGCTTGTAATGGCTTGCTAATGTTTTCGCGGCCAAAATCTCCATAGACATGTATGTATTTATATTTCATTGCACACAATTGATATTTAAGATGATGATCACTTTCTCATATATAATTTTTTTTTACTTACTCTGTTAATGCAATTACCGGAAAAAAAGTGGCAGCTAGTAATCACATATACTGCACTTTGTTGAAAATAGTGGCAGCAGGTAAATGCATACTGCACGTATGACCTTTTAGTGCTTTTTCTTGAGCTGCTAGTTTAGAATTTCAAGTACTTTTTGTTGATTTCTTCAAAGGCTTGTAGTTTTTCATCAGCTGTCTGGGATCATTCTTCTCAAGTGTTTCAGATTTGGTGTTTCTTTGGTATTGCAGTTTATTGTTAGCATTCTCTTTTCTGTTCAAGTTGTTATTTTGTTAGTTGCTCTAGGGTGGCTTGCAGCACTGTGTTGTTATTGAGGTAGCAGAATGTGTTTGTTGTTTTTTCTTCGAGTATACCCTCGATTCCTTGTATTGGTCTTTTCTTTTAATAAAATTCTAATTTACTGAATAAAAAAAACAAAAAAGAAAGATTACCACAATCCATCTTGAATATATATAACAGTAAAAGTGCATAGCAGACCCAGGATATGATAAATATATACACATCTAAGATGATTTAAGGTGTTCCTTTCTTTTTTCCTTATTAGAAGAGGGAGACAATACTTTACAAAGCAAAGCTATATTATTTCACGAGCATGTCTTAATTGGGATCCACCCTTTTTTCAGTTAGTTATTTGTTCTAGAATTCGCGAAAACATTTTCCAAAAACTTTAATCAAACAGCGCCTACTTGTTTGATGATCATAGAAAATAGGATTGTAAAAGAAAATGATAGAAAAAGTAAGGGAGTTTGAGCAGAAAGTGAGTTGAGTCTCACTTTCAGCTTATCCTGATTTTCCAGTTTGTGCATTGCACTAATTCAGATGGTTTTATTGATTTAAAATTTAAAGTTCTTATGTACTTAACCATGACCTTACCTTTATTTTGATGTTTTGCTCATTTTCTTAACTTCATTATTATTGCAATTTGCAGGTAAAATGATCACTGTTTGGTAGTCTATCCAGATTTTATCTGTCAGATAGGGTTCATTCACTCCTTGTAATCTGGTATTAATTGCTAAGTGCCATATTTCACAGTCCAGCTAAAGATATCAACTTGCTCTGTACTTTAGTGCAGCTAGGGTAAGTTTTCACTCCGTGGCTTTTACTTTTTGACTCTAATCATATACAGCATTCAGAGATTGGAAGCTCTGATCTGTGCCCCCAGGAGGCGCTGGAGGTCTATGCTTCAAGCTGATGCTTTAATTAAATGATTTTTGGTTAACAGCTTTAGAGTCTGAAACATTTTGAGGTTCATTTCCTTGAAGATGCTTGGCTAACATTTGGCTCTCAGCTCTGCCTCCTTATGTTCACCTTGCAGCTAGTCTGGGATAGAACTTGTTTCTTGCTTTGATCAGTTTTAGGATTTTTTAGACCATATTTTCATTTTTGTTATGAATGCATTACTATTTTGATGCTTTAGTCCATGTCAAAGGTGTCTTTAGTAAACAAATTATATGATTATATGCATAAATTCAACTTGTCTCAATTAAGTTAACTCATCCTTGACCTAACTATTTGGTATCAGTTACATGAATTTTGTTTTGCCATGCTACTCAATCTAAGGTCATGATTTCAGTTTAATATTGTTGGTGGAGTTAATGGTCTTCACTGCATATAGTTCAACATAGTCCCTTGTTTTGGTACATCTTCACCCCTGATTTCCACTACATCACCACTTGTAATCCTAGATTTGTTAAAGTTACATTTCATATATTCAGATTAGTCCTACATATCTTCAACCCATTTGATTCAAGAGCTTCTCTCCTGTGTCGCACTTATCTTTTCTTTAGTTTAGAATTTTGTGTCGCACTTATCTTAAATCCTTAATTACTGATAGACTTTATTTGGTGCCAACTTGTGGCCAAATTGATCGAGTAGACAGTATGGTTTTTATTATGCTATACAGTATTGTTATAATTTCTTGGTCATGATATTCTAATTGTTGCAAGTATATATCTAATTGTCAATTGTCAAGCTTAACAAAAAGCATTTTTGTTAAGCCCCATAACACTTGATATCGTTGTAGATCGAGGAGTGATTTTGAGCAAGAACCCATATACAAAATGAATGTTAAATTGTTTAGTTTATATAATTTGTATTTGTTTTATTTTCAGGTTGCACATAGAGGAGGGTGATACTTTCTCCAAATTATTTAGGTATGATTTGTCTTTTATCTTAGGTTTTGTTCTTAGTTTAGATGCTGCTTTAAGTGCTTTCAATTAAAATTTATTAAAATTTCAGTACATTTCCTCTTAAAGCTTAGTACATCTAGAAGATATGTTTTCACTGTGGAAGTTTGTTAATGGTGTGACCAAAATTACCCTCTTATCAATATAGGAATATTGTTAATCATTGGCTACTACTATATTTTTCTTCTTCTTTTCTTTCTTCTTTTCATTGTTTAGATTTTCCTAATTCTGTAAGATCTTCAGATCATATGAGAAGTTTTGCAACATAGAAGATGTCACATGGGTGGATTATGTTACGGCTCTAACAATAGACGACAACGAAAGTAGAAGAAGAATAGTAACAAGGGGAAATTCTGTAATATTATCGAAGTTTTGATGTATAATACTGTGATTTTTTGTAATTCTAGTACTTGTTTGACTGTAAATCCAGTGCTTGTTTGCTTCTTCCAATGTGTTGTTTAAATTACCCAATATGGAGATGATTTTAGCGTTATTAATTTTATATTCTAAACCTTCGGCAGCAGTCATGACTGCTGTTATAATTCACAACCATTTGCCAACAAAGTTTCCCTCAGCAGATGGTTTTGGCAGCGGATGTCTGCTGCTAGAGTCTTTAGTGGCTGTTTTTGCAACTTTTAGTCATTTTTGTTGTAGTGTGAGACTTCGATTTGAACCCTTAAATCATAAGCAAACACAAATTAATTAACCAATTAATATAAGGTGAAGAAAATAAAGAAATTGATCTGTCAAAAACGAACAAGTGAAAGAAGAGAGAGTCGTAATTGAACACTTCTCTTGTAGTAACTTATGAGAGTAAGTTATAACAGTGTGCGATGAATGAGACTTGAATTTGAAGTCTTAAATCATAATCAAACACAAATCAACCAACCAACCAAGGTGATATGATCGAAGAAAATAAAGTAATTTGAATGCAAAACGAACAATTTCATAACGTTGGATAGATACTCAACAAAACCTGCCCCATAAAGTTCAAGGAAGGAAGAAGGAGAGAGAACACTGACCGGAGCTGCCGCTCGTCGGTGATACTGACAGAGAGACGTTCGTCGGTGATACTGACGGAGAGATGTTCGCCGGAACTGCAGACAACGGTTGGCATGAGGGGGTGAGGGGAGGGTATCTATGCGGCTGATGCTTGAGTTACTGAGCATTGTTTGTGGAGATTAGGGCTTTTTGATTCGATTATCTTCGCTCCTGGATCGGATCTTTGGAAGAGTGGGCTTCAAGTAGTACGTTAGGACGTAAGGTTTTTTAGAGAGAGAATTTTGTCTTGCATACAATTTTTCTCATGCACACACACGCAACACAAGGTTGGCAGCCCCAACTCTATCTATAGATTAGGGTGCACCGCCTCTCTTTCCGCTCTTTCCTTGTCGCACTTTTAACTCTTCCTTTGCTCTCCAGGTCAGGTCTTGGCTCCAATACATCTTTTTAATACTGACCCTATCCATTAATTATTTCAGGGGATGTCATTTTAATTAACCCTAAACTTTATTTAGAAAATAATATATTTAATAAATAAATAAAGGAGACGATATTCACACTCTCCTTTTCTTCGGTTGCACTCCTATTTTAAAAGAAATGTCACTTCTAACCTTAATGTCACATGTGAATTATTACCTTTTTTCAAAATACTAAGCTATCCTTTTAAATATCCTCTCCCTGTCTCCAATCTTTAATATTTTCAAATTCTTTTAACAGAATAAACAAAAAATACCAAAAAAAAATAACCCCAAAAAAAAAAGTTCTCTTTTTAGAGGACCCAAAAAAAGTTATATATGTTGAATAAATTATTTTTTGACAAGACCAACAAAAAAAATTATCTCTTTTGGAAGGAATCTAAAAATAAAAAGTATCCACAAAAAAATTATATTGTTCAATAAATTATATCTTTTGATAGAACCAAAAAACAAAGTACCTAAAACAAATTGATTCTTGTTAAATAAATTATCTCCATTGAGAGGATCCAAAAATAAGTTATCTTTTTTGAATAAATGATCTCTTTTGATAGGATTAAAAAAGAAATTATCTCTTTTGGAAGGACCGAAAAAAAAAGTTAAAAAAAAACAGTAATATTTGTTGAATAAATTATCTCTTTTGACAAGATAAAAAAAAACCTTAAGAAAAAGCAAAAAAAATAAAAGTACTAAAGAAGGTAAAAAAATTATTATTTTTGGCAGAAAGCCAAAACAAAAAAATAGTAATATAGAAAGTAAAGAAGTTAAAAAAAAGTTTAAGTTTATACTATAAAGGTTAGTTGTGGTATTATAAAGTAAGGGATGATGTATTAATTAGTTTAAGGACATTTTTATCATCTTTTTAGAAGAAAAAGGTAAATAGAGTGTAATCGTTGAAAATAAGAGTGCGAATATCGCCTCCCATAAATAAATAGATAAAACTATTTATTAAATATCATTGCAAGCTTCCTTGTGATTAAAATGTTCTAAAGCCCATAATGCATGATTACCCAAAATACAAGCCATATTGAACTTGTGAAAGATTTCACTCATTGTAAATTAAAGTATGCATGGCTAAGAACCAAAGTTTATAAATCTTTGAGGATTAAAAGTTTATTTACTTTAGTAATGATAAGAAAATTTACTTATGGTGGTTTAAGTAATTTTTTACTTATCAGTGTGTCATGCACGTTAAGATATATATAGTTTTGAGTCTTACACTCAAATGATTGACATAAGACATGCTATCAAATACAAACCAATGCGTTACATTCATTCAAATAATATTAATAATATAACAATACATTTCTCATGTCATATAAGAAAGAATTTGACATGTGTCCTAAATGAAAAATAATTTTTATCCAATGTTTCAATCAACTAGGTTTCCATTTCAAATTGGTATTATTGGTATCATTGCTGGTAATTAAAGTTCTAATCAATGTCTATGTATATATATACATGTGGCTTTGATCACAATCTGACTCTCGATATATATATATATATATATATATATATATATATATATATATATCTTTGATCATTATCCCTTTCTTTCTACATAATTTCAATTTGATCGATGGTCATCTATTAATTGCTATAATAATCACAATTTAACTTTGGAGAGTTAGGGTTGGGTTAAGGTTTGGGGATAGAAGAAGCGGGTAGGGGATGAAGATAATTAGGATTTCGGACTGAGGTTGGCCGGGTAGGGTATGACAGAGATTTGCCATAGATGATAGAGAGAGAGAAGTTATAGCAGATGAGAGAGAGCAAGAGAGGGAGGAATATTATGGATGAGAGAAAGAAAGGGGTTTGATTCATTTTTATTTTTCTTTTAATATTTCATAATTTTGGAATACGTGTCAACTTTTATTTGATCCAAATCTACTGTCAGAAAGAATTTATAATAATATTAATAGAAGGAAACTCATATTCGCGCTCCATAAATGTATTTATTTTTTCACTCTATTTATTTATTTAGTGAAAATTCTCTCTCTTTCTGCTAAAGCTTTACTTCATCTTAGTGTTAAAAAATATTGAATTAATTAGAAAAAAACAAATTTGAGTTGCAGGCAGAAAAAAAAAAAGTAAAAAAATCAAAAGTTGTGATTGTTAACTATCCTCTCAAAAAAAATTAACTAATAAAAATTTTAAAAAGTCGGTTACATATCTCTTCGTTTTCAAGATGGAGGAGTTTCTATAGTGGTTTATTTTCTGTCTACATTTTATCGATGACGTACGGTACGTGCTCTGTTATTGTTCCAATAAGAGATTTTCCTGAGAATCATGGATTTAATTCAGTGAAATTTTTTTATTCCTATGTATTATGTTGTGGTACTTTTAGAATTTTTTTTAATCTGGTTTGTGTTATTGTGCTCCCAATGTCTTGTTTGGTTGGCTTTTTGGAACGGATGAATATTGCTTCTTAGAAAAAAATTCATAGTGATCTTTGCTTTTTGAAGCAAAATTAGTACTTTTAAAAATCTTTCACAAGAAAAATAAGTACGTTCAAAACCAAAAGTTTGGAATTTATATGTTTTATTTTCAACATCAATTGAATTTGGGTCTCATAGTGCCGATTCCTCTTGTACATTTTACACTATTTGGATTATGGGAAGTAGTCAAGGAAAGATAACAGAAGAATAATGCTTTTGAAATAATAAAGAAAAATAAATATAAAAACTTATTATTAGTTTGATTTCTTCCGTAACAATTAGTCTGCAAGTCAATTTCTTTTATATTTGATTCAAAAACCTTTTAACACTAATATAGAACTAAGTTAGAGAGAATTTTTAATAATAAAAAAATAAAGAGAATGAACAAATCAACACATAAAAGATAACTTTTCTAATTAAAAAAGAATACTAAGAGGGCACGATGGTCATTATATTTATCAAAATAAAGGGTTGGAGCGTGAGAAAATATGTGTGGAGCGCAAATATAATCTCCCTTAATAGAATGTCCAATTTTGTTAATGAATGTGAATGTATTTATAATTATGAATACCAATGATTTATATCTGCTATACGAGAATCTTGCATATGTACATAAATCATCCTATCACAATTAATGAACATTTAATTCAATTCTTGAAATTAACCAATACAAGCATTCACTATAAATTTATGTAGAAGAATAAAAATTTAGATTTTATTAAAACTAAATGTCAATTACAATTCATAGTTGGCTTTGTAGGGCACACAGTCGCAGAGTAAAATGGATTTTGAAAGGAAATGATCGAATTTTGTATAATTTTTTCCCTATATAAAATATGTGTAAACAATGAAAATAACTTTGTTAATTATTGGCTTTTACAAAAACAAAAAAAAAGTGTTTTTAGATAAATAAATAAAAAAGTATATAAGTGTATCATATATTAGAAATCTTACCAAAAATCTAAAACATAAAAGTTGTGTTTGAAAAAGTTGAGCCAATTTTTTGGAACCGTTTGGTGTTATTGTTAGAAAAAAAAACGCTTTTGTTAGTAGAGTTATCATAAAAATGTTATTAGTAAAAAATATATTAGGTGTTTGGTGATAAGTTATAGAAAATACTTTTTACAATTAAAGTACTTTTTAATCTGTTTTGTAACAATATTTTTTAAAGCATTTCTATTGCAAATTTTAAAATAATGTCCTTAAATAGAATGTTACTATATTTGATAATAACAACTTTATAAAAAAAAGAAGGGTAAACTTCACGAACACCCTCTGAGGTTTGAGGTATTGTCACGCGGCATCAACTTTGTGTAATTTTGTCACCAACATCCCTTGATGTTTATGCCGTATATCACATACACCCCCTCCTGTCAAAAGTAGGTCGTGTTAGACCACTTTTTTATGGTAAAAAGACTATGCTACCCTTTGACTTTTGACCAAACCTCTTTTAATACTAAAATTACCTATTTAGCCCTACCTAATGGACCAAAATGCCCCCAACTGTGCCCTATTATTACATACCCACTGTTATTACATCATATATATATACATATATATATATGGAGCACCACGATCGCCACCAACCACAACCACCACCACCACCAGTTAACCATACCACAGCCACCACCACCACTTCTCTCTTTTTCATTTCCTCCTCCAACCACCATCGCCACCAACCACAACCACCACCACCACTGCCACCAACCACCACCACTATATACACACACAAACACACACACACACACACATATACACACAAACTCTCGTTCTTTTCTCTCTCATCACCCTCTCGTTCTCAAACCCTAATAACAAATTAGAGAGTTCGACAGAGGGTTTTGATTGGGGCTTGTGTACGCTGGGTTTCGATTAGGGCTTATGTTGGTTGTGTACAGTGGATTTTGATTGTGGCTTGTGGTGACTTGTGATGGTTCTGTTTGATCGAAGGGGTTGTGTAAAGTGGTTGCTGGTTTGGGGTTTGGCTTGCAGCGGTGGCGGTTTTGTGCAACGAGCTAGGGTTATCTCTCTCTCTCTCTCTTTCTCTCTCTCTCTATATATATATACATTACACACACATAATTTGTGGTAATGGTGGTTGTGATTGGTGGTGGGTTTTGTGTTGTGGTTGCAGGTTCAAGGTTTAGGTTGCTGGTTTTGTGTTTAGCTTACGGCGGCGGTGGTTTTGGCTCCAGTGGGTGGTGGTTTTGGCACTGGTTTGTTTGGCTTGTGTACGGTGGTTACTGGTTTGGGGTTTAGGTTGTTGGTTTAGGGTTTGGCTTATAGCATTGGCAGTGGCTATGGTTAACTGTTGGTGGTGGTTGTGGTTGGCGGCAGTGGTGGTTGTGATTAGTGGTTATAGTGGTTGGAGGAGGAGGAGATGTGAGAGAGACAAATGGTGGTGGTGGCTGTGGTTAATTGGTGGTGGTGGTGGTGGTTGTGGTTGATGGCGGTGGTGGTTGGAGGAGGAGATGAGAGAGAAAGAAGCGGTGGTGGTGGCTTGTGACTGTGGTGGTGGTTGTGGTTGGTGGCGATGGTGGTTGATGTTTAATTTGGTTAGGGTTTGTGGTTGAAGAAGGTAGAGAGAGAAATGGTTGGCATATAATCATGATGACAATTTTGTCATTTTACAATTCTAATATTTTATATTAAAATTCATTTAAATAATCAAGGGCAATGAGGACATTTCACTTATTAAAATTTTGAAAATTCTGACAAGGTTGTTGGTGACAAAATTGCACAAAGTTATAACCATTTAATAATATCTTAAACCTCAGGAGGTGTCAATGAAGTTTACCCAAATTAAAAAGAAAAAAGAAAAGTGAATTAAACACTCCTGAACTTTCTTCTCTTTCCTAAGAAATCCCCCTAAACAACGAAGTTGACACTTAACTCCCTAATCTATCCTGATTGTTGTAGAATACCCCAAATCGTTAGTTAGTCGTTTAGATAATTCCATTAGTGCAAGACATGTGAGGCATATGATATGGCAAAAAATTGGAACCCCTAATATACCCTTATGAGAGTTACAGGATACACACCATTATATACATATATGAGTGGTTACATATATATCATGTACTATCCCTAAATTGAAAAAGAGTTATGCTACTTAGGCAGAATTGTTACACAAAATTGTTAGGCATAAACATTTACATCCATTGGATGCATGTGGTAGGTCCCATCACATGCACTCACCACATGTATCCTATGAATGAGAAAGTTTCTTCCTAAGTATCATTTTTCATTGAAAAAACCTTAATCTCATATCTAAGAAGTTCAATAAATCCTCTAAGTTCTCAGCGATTCCATCTCCTGGGCTCTTAATTCTCATAAATTCTCTCTGGATGATTCTCAAATCTCCATTGTCAGTTGACTATCATCGTCTATCCCCCTACCTCGATCTGTTTGCCACACACACACACTCTCTCTCTCTCTACATCTTCATTTGTGTGAACACTACAATTCCTTTAATTTCTTGATCATTTGCTCTCTTTCTATCTGTTTGGTCATTTTACAAGAAAATGGCGTCATCATCTAGGGCTTCACCAGTAAAAAGCAAAAAGAAATGTTTTTATGAGCAAAAGACCATATGCATATCTGAGTATGAGAGGAACCATGGTAGGATGTTTAGGACTTGCAAATATTGGAAATGAGAGGATGATGATAACCAAAGTGTTGCAGATTAACTGCCACCAACACCACCACTAAAGCTACCACCAACACCTTTATTTGCTACCATGGTGGAATTGTTTCTTGCAATGGTGAATGCTCTCTTCATTAGAAGCATGTTTTTATTTGGGCTCTCTTTTCTGATGTTTATTTGTGCCTTAATGTATGAAGTTATGGTATATCTATTGTAAGTTCAGTATGTGTAGATGAGATTGTCTTTGTTTAGCTAGGTGTAGGTTTAGGCTCTCTGTTATGTACTTGTATTGACCAAACAGGTACTACTAATGAAATGGTTATATTTTGGCTAGAAATAGTTAAAAGGCTTTCATTATCACTAATTATATACATACAAGCAATAAAAACAAAAACAATTTCATTTATATGTGTCATATCATCTGACACTTAGCATTAAAAAGGTTGTTAATAACAAACACACAAACTAAAACATATGTAGCAACCATAACAGTGTTGTAACACCTGGCAAACAAAAAAGCAAAGACAATGAAATAATTTTATAACACTTAGCATCCATAACAAGTAACAACCCTAAGAGTTATGTAGCATCCATAACATCTACAATCAACATAAAAGAGTAAACCAACATCCAACTATTAGTGTTGTGTCACCAACTACAAATAGACTTATTTACAAACCAATTGAGGAAAAAAAAACATTATAAAGTGCATATGAACAAGTCTTCAAAAGTAATTGTATCGAGTTGTCCCTTTTGTACACTTTCAACAAAATAAATTTCATTCCTTGTCCACCAACAAGTATATTTATCACCAAATATTGACATGTAAACCAATAAACATTAACATTTCAATGTTTAGAAATTTATCATTTCAAAGCTAAAAGCATTCATCATATATTGAGTTATATTGTCTCACCTTGAAGTTGATGCCTGGCTTTGTAGTTGAGAATAGGAGATATTTGTAAGTTGCAAAAGCAATTAATAGCATTGTTAGATTGGTTTTACGTCAACTAGCTATCAAATTGAATTCATTTATACCTCTTGAGATTGCCTTGAAGGCCCATGAGGTGTAGTAAATGGCTGTGAAGGTTGATTAGTTGTGCTCCCACCCCTTCCACTTGTCATTCCTCCTTTTGCCCTTGGCTTTCTCACTCTCACTTACTTTATCAGCTGATGGTGGTCTTCTTCCTTCGTTTGGTGAAGTTTTCTCAACAACTACTGACTCTGCAGCTGTACAAGTTCTTGTATTGTGGTCAAACTCCTTGCATCTTGAACATTTCAAATGATATTTGGACCTGCTCAACTTAGTTGAACTAGCAAGCTCATCACTCTTTTTAGTCCTCTGATTCCTCTACTTCTTTGGTCTACTAATTGGCTTCTTAGAACACAAAGGAAGGATAGGGTCTGTGGGATCTATTATTATCAGACTTCTCACAAGCATGGGGTTGATTATATATGTCACCATAAGCTTTTAAATATGTCTCTTTGTGATCGCAATAATGAAAATAGTTCTCAAGTGTTTCGTTCCTTGTAAAACAACAAGCTACAGTATGGATACAAGGCACACCAGTTACATCTCATATTCTACAACTGCATGTTTTCTCCCCATGTGTATTGCATCACCAACCCCTATATTATACATCATACTTGTCAAACCCAACATACTTGATTGTGCAGAGTCTTGCATCTTATTTTCTCTTGTTCAGTTCTTTTTTAATGGCAGGACATAGCAGCCCACTATGCTTACTAATCCATTGTCTCTTGTTTTCAAACCCCAACATGAGATGTCTTCTAATCCACTCTAACATGTACAGGATAGTCTCGTCTCTTGCTTCAAGGATCATATCATTCCAAGTGGTACCTTTTTCAAACCACTCATAAGCTTCAACATTCATTTCTTTTTATCTTCTTTATATGCTTACCAAATTCTTATTCTCTATATGCTTGAGCAGCTTTTCACTGAGCATTCTTTACGTTCTGTCCCATATATTTGAGCTTAAAATTCTCATTAGAGTGAAGGATTAGTTCCACGCCATTTCGATATAACCCGTTTTGTGGATAAGGCTACATGTCACGATTCTACCAATTTTGAAGATCACATAGCCAAGTCAACAACCCAAGTACACCAAAGAACTTAAATGATATCTTTGCAGTAAGGACAAAATGGTAAAATATTATTTTCCATTAACGGCTGGTTGACGATCTAATCTTGCATGCAACAAAGTTATAGTTATGGTTTCATGAGGGCTTCTTGCAACTGGCTCATAGTTCGGGGGGGTTTAATGCACTTTTCCCTAAAAAAAAGGGTGAAATTGTCTTTATAAAAAATAAACATTGATAAAATCATCAAGAAAAATAATTATCTAAAATATAGAACCTCTAGCTAGTTAGAATGGAGCTTTAAAATCTGGAAATTTTAACTTCATTTAAAGAGCTTTACTGAGCTAAAATTGGTAACTATTAAAAATATTTTTAATGTTTAGCAAATACATCTAAACACAATTTTTTAAAAAAATAAAGGCGCTTTCAAGTAGATGAAAAGCAATCCCAAACAAGCTCTTTACATCAAACAATTTTCTATTTGTCAAAACCCACCAAAATAGGTATGCATCCCAGAACTGTTTTCTAAGAAAATGAGAGAGATTTTAGGTTGATACTCTTTCCTAAAATAAGAAAAGAGAAACCCATTATTTTAAGAATTTGGACACATAAAAATCAAAACCTTTATGTATTGATTTGTTTGGAGAGAAATAGAAACCCTAAAAATTTATAAGAAGGAGGTGATAAATTAATCGGTGTTGGTTACATATGTCATTCAAAAAATAATGAGAGGATTGAAATTTGATATTTGATTAAAATAATTACTCGGTGTTTGCTTGTATATGGATAATAGTGGCAAAATTTGACACGATTTGCTAACACGGCTCAAACACGACACGAAGTTAGTAGGTTTAGGTTAACATTAATTGTATTCGTGTCATAATTGTGTTAACCTGTTTAATTAATTGTGTTGTGTTATGTTCGCGTTTTGGAGCTGAACCCGTTAATTCGATTCGACCCGTTTCATTAATCGTGTTATACGTGTCAACCCGATTAACCCTAACCTATTTTAATCCAAAAACTATGAACATTTATATTATTTCAATATGTATCGCCTCAATTGTTCTCATTAATTTAATAATCCATTATCTCAAATTTTCATTATATTTGTATTTATACTTAAGTTAACAAACGTGTTACATGATTTATTTAATTAGAACGAGTTACGTTCTACTTGTTTAATAAATGAGTTTTGTTCGGGTTTACGTTCTACTTGTTTAATAAATGAGTTTTGTTCGGGTCAAAAATTCTGATACGACTAATAAACTAATTATTTTTATATTTACCTGTATAACAGGATACACTTGGTCCACATGACTCTCAATATGACCTTGCCAATATGAATTGCAACCCCTTATTCTCTATGTTTGAATACTACTTGGTCCACATGACTCTCAATATGACCTTGCCAATATCAATTGCAACCCCTTACTCTCACAGAGAAAGAGAGAGAGAGAGAGAGGGGAACAACTACCGAGACAGTTTATTTTGACATCCCCAGGTGTGTTCTTGAAGGTAACAGAACACTCCCTTCTTTATTTTTCTTTTTACTTGACCAATTTTAGATATGATTAATAAATAGTCACTTGATAGTAGTCATCGTACGTGCCACACTATCAATTTTGATTCAAGTCGGAAATGTGATGCCATGACATGCTCTTGTGTCAAGAGGAGGATCCAAGTCCCAGATTTGAACAAGTTGACTTTGCAGAAAATAACATTAAATAAATCATATATCAAGTGGGGGGAAGTAAAGCTGGTATCTATCTTCAATATGGTCATTGAGGAATTTCGACTATATATGGAAGATTAGGGTTTTTTTTCTTTCATTTTGTCACGTGGGGGAGTGATTTTAGGTGTCAATGAAGATTTCCCTCTAAAAAAGAAAGAATACACCCCATTACCGAATAAGTGAGAGTGAGACCAAAAATAGGTGTATATTTTAGGGAGAAATAAAAATAAAAGATTTAATACTCATTAAATATCCAAACTTTCCATAATCAACGTACTAGTACTAGTACTAGTAGTGTATATAAATCCCAAATCCTTGTGCTCAAACCATATTTTGAATGCTCAATAAATTTTGACCTTGACCAAACCTCAAGTGGCACCTTTTTCAAACCATTCATAAGCTTCGACATTTATTTATTTTTATCTTCTTTATATGCTTATCAAATTCTTCTTCTCTATGCTTGAGCAGCTTTCAACTGGGCATTTTTAGGTTCTATCCCTTATATTTGAGATTAAAATTCTCATTAGAGTGAAAGATTAGTACCACGCCATTTCAACAGAACCCGTTCTATGGATAAGGCTACGTCTCACGATTCTACCGGTTTTGAAGACCACATAGCCAAATCAACAATCCAAGGACACCAAAGAACTTAAATGATGTCTTTGCAGCAAGGACAAAATGGTAATATGTTATCTTCCGTTAACGGCTGGTTGACCATCCGTTCTTCCATGCAACAAAGTTATAGTTAATGTTTCATGAGGGTTTCTTGCAACCGGCTCATAGTTTAGGGGGCTTTAATGCAATTTTTCCTAAAAAAAGGGTGAAATTATCTTTATAAAAATAAAAATTGATAAAATCATCAAGAAAAATAATTACCTAAAATATAGAACCTCTATTTAGAATGGAGTTTTAAAATCTGAAAATTTTAACTTCATTTAAAAGGCTTTATTGAGTTAAAATTGGTAACTATTCAAAATATTTTTAATGGTTAACAAATACAGCTAAACACAATTTTCTAAAAAATAAAGGCGCTTTTAAGCAGATGAAAAGCAATCCCAAATTAACAAGCTCTTTACATCAAACAATTTTCTATTTGTCAAAACCCACCAAAATAGGTATGCATCCCATAACTCCATTTTCTACGAAATGAGAGATATTTTAGGTTGATTCTCTTTCCTAAAATAAGAAAAGAGAAACCCATTATTTTAAGAATTTGGACACATAAAAATCAAAACCTTTATGTATTGATTTGTTTGGGGAGAAAATAGAAACCCTAAAAATGTATAAGAAGGAGGTAATAAATTAATCACTATTAGTTACTATATGTCATTCAAAAGATAATGAGAGGATTGAAATTTGATATTTGATTAAAATAATCACTCGATGTTTGCATGTATATGGATAATGGTGGCAAAATTTGACACAACCTACCAACACGGTTCAAACACGACCTGAAGTTAACGGGTTTAGGCTGATTTTAATCGTGTTCGTGTTATAATTGTGTTAACTCGTTTAATTAATTGTGTTGTGTTCGTGATTTGGAACTGAACCTGTTAATTCAATTCGACCCGTTTCATTAATCGTGTTATAATCGTGTTAACCCTAACCTATTTTAATCCAAAAACTATGAACATTTCTATTATTTCAATATAAATCCAACAATATGTATTGTCTCAATTATTCTCATTAATTTAGTAATCTATTATCTCAATTTTTCATTATATTTGCATTTATACTTAAGTTAAGAAACGTGTTACATGATCCATTTAATTAAAACGAGTTAAATATGCTATTAAACTAGTCGTGTCGTGTCTAACTCATTTATTAAACAGGTTACAGGACTGTGTCGTGCTATGTGTTTAATAAATGAGTTTTGTTCTTTTCAAAAGTTCTGACACGATTAATAAACAAGTCGTGTTTAGATTGACCTATATAACATAATATTATTAGGTCGACATGACTCTAAATATGACCTTGCCATAGCCTTAATCAACATATATAGTCACTTGATAGTAGTCATGCTACGTGCCACATTATCAATGTGATGCCATGACATGCTCTTGTACACAAACCAAGTCCCAGATTTGAACATTTGATCAAGTTAATTTTGTGAGAAAATAATATAAAATAAATCATATATATGAATTGTTGAAAGTGCCGTTTATATTTCAATATGGTTATTGAGGAATTTCAACTATAAATGGAAGATTAGGGGTTTTTTTTCTTTCATTTTGGTAAGTGTAAGTGGGGGGAGTGATTTTAGGTGTGAATGAAGACTTCCCTCTAGAAAAAGAAAGAATACACTATTACCAAATAAGTGAGAGTGAGACCAAAATAAGTGTATATTTCCGGACGAAATAAAAATAAAAGATTTAATCCTCATTTAATATATATCCAAACATTCCATAATCAACGTACTAGTAGTGTCTATAAATCCCAAATCATTTTATGCAAAGCTTTTGCATATTGTGTGTCCATTTTCTTCTTCTTCTTCATGATGATGACGATGAAGAAAACTTTCTACTACAACTTTATTCCAAGCAAAGCAGAAGAAGAAGAATGCAAGGCGAAGAACATCCCGTTTGAGGTGACTCGTGTCCTTGTAGAGATAAGGGACATCCATTCAGCACCAAAGATTGATCCTCAGAACCCATGGCAGATCAAGAAGAGTCTGACACAGCAGGAGGTCATGACCGGCAAGCTAGTCGTGCCATTCAACGACACCTTCCAGTACATTTTCCGCTACTGGCCCATGTCTGTGGCCAACCATGTGGCGGTGCTGGGACAAAAGATGCCCGTTGTAGTATGGGATGTCACTGACGACAACAACGCTAAGCGCTATCACAACGACCGCACCTTCTTCGAGAGGTTACCAAACGACGACTACATCCTTTCTTGTCCTGACTTGGTCTGTGATCGCCGTCTGTGTGCCCAAGATGAGATTGGCCTCTACTGGGATACCAAATCTGAAACTTTTCAATTCAAGATACTACTTCGTAATAGTAGTAGTAGTAGGCCTATTTGATTCAGTTCATGTTTTTTTTTTCAATAATATTACTACTTCTTCGATCACTTAAGAAGAGTACTACTAGTCTACTACTATTTTGTTTATTCAGACACTTTTTGTTGCTACTTAATTTTAATGTTTTTGTCTAAGGTTCTACCATAAAATATGGTATCCTAAGTAATTATGGATTGCATTTAAATTTTTTTTTTTGTTGTTGTGAATTTTGGATTTCATGATCTATTAAAGATTTACAAGAATTATTACATGATCCCCTTTAAGTTCACCTACTACGGTGCCAGGGTAAATATGGTCTCCACCAGACATGATTCTTCTATCTATCAATGACCGAATACATTGCACGGTGGATGTGAAGAAGTAGACCATTATCTCGGTAATAATGAGCCAAGCTAGTATATTGGGTCAAGTCAATGATTTGGATGTGAATTATGATCTTCCTATATTGAAACCAAATTCAATATTTTTAAAATAAGAAAAGAAAATTTTGTGGGAAAGTTACTTTCCATATCTGCCTAATTTTTTCATAAATTTTTTCTACTAGAAAATTTTATTTTCTTGAGAAAGTTATGTGAACTTAATTACTATTATATCTCTATAAAATAAAACTTTTTATGCATATATTTTTAAAATAATAGTCTATATCCTCTCAATTTCCTACAAAATTGTTTATTTGAATTCCTATTTTGCTTTTAGGAAAAATTTAATTTTTAGCTACTTCTTATGGAGCCAAAATTACAAATACATCAAGTACCAAAAAGTATTGCATGAAATACCAACTTAACAAAAATAATTAGGGCAAAGAGTGAGCGATATAATTGACCCCAATGTACTCATTTAGAGAGAGGAATTAGATTGAGAAAGAAACTGAGTAAAAAAGGGGATATACGTTGAGAGAATTCTGAAGAAAATAGTGATAACAATAATGTTCCCAAGTGGACAAAAGGTTGAGACCAAAATAAAGTCCAATTGGAGAGTTGAGTGTATTTGTTGATGCAATCAAGAAAAGTCATGGAGTTGATTGTATCTGCTAATGCAATCAAGAGAAAGATATCGAAATCTGAGAGTTCTGAAGCTGTAGAGACTGTGACTAATTTTGGCCGATTTTGCATTTTTCGCATAATAATTGCCATAAATGTGTTTTGAGTGGTGTTTAACATGTTTTGAGTGTGAAAAACATATTTGGGAAGTGTTTTAAGGGTTTCGGGAAGTTTTCAAAAGATTTAGAAAAGTTTGACTTTTTGGTTAAACCGGGGTCCGGGATGCGACTTAAGCGGGCCCGAGAATTCAGAAAATTCTCAAAAATAATTATTTTTGGGAACAGCTTAGATGAAATGTTTAAAGAGTAAAGGAAGTGATTTTAAGGCCGTAGGAGTTTTCGAAATCAAAAACAGAGTCCAGGAAAGTACTTTAAGTGACCCGGGGGTATTGTGGTCTTTTCGCGGCCTAGGGGCCTTAAAAGGTCAATTTCTGCAGAGATATTTTAGATCTCTCTTTCTCACGCCAGCTGCTCTCTCTCTCTTTTTTCTCCCTCTACCTTCTCTCTAGCTTTTGAAGGCTTGAGGCTTGAATTCGGGATTTGTCGAAGAAGGGAGATACGTAGGGGATGGCTAGAGCTTCAGTTTGAACCGAACATTTTCGCAAATCAAAAAGGTTGACGTTGCTAGGATTTTGAGAAGTGCTTGGAAGGCCTTCATTTTCGAGGTAGGGGTGCTCTTTCTCATCTACTTGTCGATTCTAGGGTTTCGGGTGAAACAATGAGAGCTAGGGTTATGTATTGCATGTTTTAGAAATGTAAGAGGGGTGGGATGAGGTGTTTTCTTCTTCTCTTGAGTCTTTTATATGCAATAGATATATATCTCCTAGTATGCATGATGTGAGAGACAAATGCATGAAAATGTGGGAGAATGAGAACATATATGCTTATGTGCTTAATGTGGTGTACATGTGTAATTATGTGCAAATGAGAGATATGTATGTGTTATATATTGTCCTATGAGTTAAATGCATGCTATCTTTTTATAGAAATGTATGCATTGGTGAAGCATGATTAAAATGTGCTTAAGTGAGATTTATGTGCATATGTGTATAATATGCTAGGTTTCACATGTGTAGGTAAATATATGTGTGACTTTGTGAAAATGAAAATGCATGCTATGTATCCTACCAATTAGCTTATGCATTGTGAAGTGTGAATGTTGAGTACTTAATCATTATATGTTCGAAATACATATATGGGCCGTTGTGAGGAAACAGGGAAATGTGGTCAAGACTAGGTATCGGTGATTGGGTTAATTATGCTCGGTGGTGGTGCTGACATGGACTAACTACCTTGAGCCACCCAATGATTCGGTGACGGTGCTGATACGGACTAATCACTTTGAATCCAATTATGCTCAGTGGCGGTACTAATATGGACTAACCACTTTGAGCCACCTAATACTCGGTGATGGTGCTGATATGGTCTAATCACCTTGAGTAAGCAAATATTTGGTGACGGTGCTGATATGGACTAATCACCAATGGGTGAACCAAAATATTACTCCAAAAGTATGACGTTGGCAGGGTAGGTCAAAGTCATGAGACGGTTGTGGGAAGCGTCCCAAGTCGCATGGTTGGTCAAAATCATGTTAGGGTATCAGGGTTGAGTCCGAGAGAGCGACAAAGATTTGTGTAGAGACTGTGCCCAATTTTGGCCTTTTTTTTTAATTTTTGTCATTTATTGCTTTAAACGCATTTTTAATAATATTTAACATGTTTTGAATGTGGGGAACATGTTTAGAAGGTTGGAATATGGTTTTGAAAAAATTTGGGAAGTTTTAAAAATTTTTGACTTTTTGGTCAAACCGGGGCCCGGGATGCGACTTAAGTGGGCCCAAAAATTCGAAAAATTCTCAAAAATATTTTTTTTGGGGAATGGCTTAAATGAAATGTTTAGAGTATTGAGGAAGTGATTTCGAGTCTAACGAAATTTTTGAGAATTAATTCGGAGGTCGGGAGGGTACGTTAAGTGGCCCGGGGGCAAAATGGTCTTTTCACGCCCCTAAGAGTGAAATAAATATCCCAAGGTCTGGGATATTTCATATTTATAGATTTTACTCTCTCTCTAAAAGTCACCACTTCATCTCTCTCCCTTCTCTCTAGATTCTAGGTCATTTGGGGTGTGATTTGTAAGATCCCGAAGAAGGAAAGTGTGTAGAGGGCGTTGAGGGCTTCGGTTTGAACCGATCAAAGTCCGTGTTTCATAAAGTTGGAACGGATGGGATTTTCAAAATAGGGATTCAAAGCTTGGGAATTGAGGTAGGGGTGCTAGACTCATCTTTACTTTGATTCTATAGGTCACATATTTGTAACATGAAAGATAAGTTGAGATTTCTTGAGTTTAGGATTTTATGTATATGTATGTATATATATATAAATGTGATTTATGCATATGTATATGTCTAACATGCTAGTTAGGGCTCATATGTGTTGTATATGTGATATTGAGGCTATATATGCTAATTGTTGAAATTGTGTTCATTGGTGAAAATATATAAATCTAAGTTTTTATATAGAGTGATGCATGAAAGATATACCTTTTTTTTTGAAAATTTCATAAGCATGATAATTTTTATGAAATGAGTGATTGACGTTGTGATAAACTTGATTTAAGGAAGAAAATGCATTGATTTGATAAAATGCATTTCATTGTGTGGAATGTGTGCATTGTTGTGATTATGTGCACTATGTGACGATTTTGGGGCAGGAGTGTGAATTAAGATGAGGGGATCGCCCCTAGGGTGAAAGACCCAAAACTTGGCCAAGAGGAGACGTTCCCTTCGGGATAGTAACCCGATAAAGCGTAAATAGAGTTTGGGTGCCGAAGAGACCCTTACTATTAGAGTGATTTGATAGTCCTCCTTGAATTGATTTTCGGATTTATGTGGCGTGAGTAATATATATATATATAAATTGTGAGTTACTCAATTTGATATATATATGTATATATATGTATGTCAATGCATTGAGATGTGAAGCATCACGTATGATTTATAAAACGTGATTGTTTATGGGTAAAAAATATGGATATTTGTCATATAGATTGTAATAATTTCATATGCATCCATGCATGACCACCTGAGTTAGAGTAGAATTGGGTGGATCATTCCTACTGAGCCGCAGTGGTGCTCACCCCTATATGTAATTTTTTTTTCAGATAATGACCAATGGAAGATGAGGCATGATTGGCTAAGTGGACTCTTGAAGTTCTTTTGAGTTTTGACCTTTTGATGTGTATATGGTTGTTCATGCCGACTTGTGGCATATGGACTCTTCTGAAAAATGTTATTCTTAAAGTTGAACAACATATTTATATTTGAAGTTCATCTGTATAAGCCATGTTGGACATGTATGGAAGACTTTGAACATAATTGTATGGCCATTAGGGGGGGACACGTGTCCAAACGTGTCCATTTTGAATTTAAGGTGTGAATGACGTATGCAATGATTTGTATGATTTCAATAAAAATGTATGAGGATTTGTGAGATTATGGTGATATGAATGTGTGAATTAGGGTGTGTGTATGGAGATGTACCATTTGTAGATCCTTTGAACGTTGGGTATAAGATTTTGTTTTGGAAATGAAAGTATTGCCGATCAAATGAATACATTATATCCGGATTTTGGAAAATTGTTTTGAGGGGTCTATACAACTCCAAATGATCTGAAATTTTTACCACATCTGCCCCTAGATGTCTAGTGTTACCATATTTAATTTGGTGAAATTTGGACAATCACAAAATTTTAGAAAAATCCATGAATGTTCTGCCACCAGATTTTACAATTTATGTTGGACACCAACTTGGTTGTCAAAACTGTTTCATTTGGATAACATATGGACATTAAGGTTGGCTCAAGATTCTTCTATATTTATTCTAGTTTCTATAGAATTTTTGTTTGCCTCGTTTCGAGTTGAAATGAATTTTCTACGAATTTTTTTATGACTATTGCGCAGATTGCACTCTAACAGTGCACTGTTCATTTTGGAGTTACTGTAACTTTTTAGCTACTACCCGGTGATGAGAAATCAGGGTTCCAGACTTCTTCAAATGGTCTAAATTATGTTTTTAAGCTTCTTGGGACTATAGTAGGATGAGACAATAGTCCAAAAAAATTTTTGAAACTTTTTACGAAAAGTTACTATTCACGAGGGCCAAAAATCACTTTTATTTTGAAATTGTTCTAAATGATTTCAATAATGAGGACCGTGATTAGTTATGCATATTCATTTAATTATATGCATATTGAATTGCTTCCGTAATTAAGAGAATTGGGTTGGATGTTAGATTTTTCCAAAATAGTTGTTTTGATTAGATTTCACCGTTCACCCTTATTTTCCTCGCTCTCAACCGGGTGTCAGAAATTGGGGCGTGACAATTTTTTATTGCTTTCATTTTTGAATCATGAAGCATGATGTATGTTTAATGCATTCTTATATATATATATGCATTGCTTGTGAATGAAAATGGTATATGTTGGATGATACATGTAATGTGGTGATATGCATTCATGTAGGTTGTGTCGAGTCGACACTTAGCTGGGTTGGGGTATCTCTACTGAGCCGCAGTGGTGCTCACCCCTTTATTCTAAATTATTTTACAGATAAGGCTCCAATGACGGATGAGACTTGAGTGTCAAAGTAGAACTTTAGTAGCATTTTGCTATCTTTTGGATATTGCATATCTTGTGGCTATCCATGCCGGCTTGTGGCATGAGACTTCATTTTTATTTTGGACAAATGTAACTTATGTGTATGCTTGAACTATGAGCTTGTTAAATCTGATAATATAATGGACTTGCTTATGTGAGGCTTATTAGGAGCATTTGGTTTCATTTGATGAGTTAATGAAGTTGTTGGATAGTTTCATTTTTTGATAAAATGTGTTTATGAGTGAGGATGACTCATATTGATGCATGATTTGATTATGAGCATGATTTAGGACTTGAAAATGATGTAAACTCCTTTATTATATGATTCGGAGGTTGTTGGGATGAATTATGTTGGTAGAAATGGCCTAGAAGGTCAAAAATGACCATTTGTAAAGTTTCAGCCTTTAGGCAGTTCGATGCATCAAAGTCCCCAGTTCGATGCATCGTAAAAGTCCCGAGAGCTATTTTTCGATGATACATGGATGATGCATCGAAGTTTCGATGCATCGAACTCATCACTTCAATGCATCAAAGCTCCGATGGATCAAAGTCATCACTTCGATGGATCGAAGTCACTTTTTACAACATGCTTTGGAAATTGCCCCAAACTTCAAACGGGCATAACTTCTTCGTTTTAAATTGGAATTGAGTGTAGTTTTTTTGAAATTGAGTATTTTTGGACCCTCTTTCTAATTGGATAAGTATCATACTCAAATTCTAAATGCACAGGAAGTTAGGGTTCGGATGCTTAGAGGTTCAAGTACGTGAATCAGGTGGAATCTTTACTGTTCACCCTCAGTTCTTGGGAGTCGGGAATTGGGGTGTGACAACATGGTATCAGATCTTGATCTCAAGGTGGGATTAGTGTTGGGATAGTTCACGTGGTTGGTTAAGGTCGTTCACGGAGTTGAGTGAATAGGTTCACACTCGAGATTCGGGTCGGTCCGGATTCCGGGGCGTGACAGAATGGTATTAGAGAATGGTACTTTATAGAGGGTAAAAAGTGTCCATTGGGACCAATGGATGAGTTAACCTCCGGTTTTCCTAGAGTCGGGGGATCGGGGCGTTACAGAAACTTTGAGAGAAACCCAATTCAGATTGCAAGGCAAAGATCTAAAGCGAATAATAAGACAATGGATGGGAAGTTTAAGGAGTTGAGTGTGTCTACTGATGCAATCAAGAAAAGATCAATTCAGATGAAGAAGACCAGATTTGAGGTGGCTAAGGATTGTGGATGGGTCGTCGACGTAATACTTTTACTTTAAAGTTGTGTCAAATTTATTTCACAAATGTGACAATTTTATTTTCTGATCGTCATCGATACATAGACTCGGATCAGTCTTTGAAATTGCAAAATATATATTGATATGTATATGTATGTATATATATAGAGAGAGAGAGTAGTGGGAGGGAACTAGAGATAGAGATGGAGAGAAAAAATATAGAGATGGAGAGAAAATATAGAGATAGAGAGAAAGCTCAAGAATCGTTGGTGAGTCATCGACATGACAATTTTACTTCAACTGTTGTGACAATTTTACTTCATATTCATCATCACACTCTCTCACTCCTCAATTTGGGTTCCTTTTTGTTTCGCCCCCCTTTGATTCCTAAACTAGTCAGAGAGGTAGGCTTGATAGTCGAAGAGGAGGGGTTCGTTGGAGGTGGAGGTGGATACAGAGAGAATATAAAAATAGAGAGAGAGTTTTAGTTGGGTAATAGCCAAAAAAAATGGGGAGTAATTTGGACCAAAGAATGAAATATGGACAGTAAAATTGGCACGATACAAAATTCTTTGAGTTAAAAAGTTTTCAAATACAAAATTACATTGTTTTAAGTTTATATTTCATGCAATAATTTTTAGTACTTGATGTATTTGTAATTTTGGCTTTGACTAGCTAAAAATTAAATTTTTCCATGCTTTTAGGTGAACCATTATATTTTCTTTTCACTTTCATCCTATCTAAACCATAAAATGATAGTTCCCACAACTTTCTTTAAAAATATTCATGCTAATCAAATGCAAGTTAGAAAATTAATTTTCTTTTCCTTCACTCCAATTTCTTTAACTTTCAATTTTTGCTATTAATTTTTAATTATTAAAATTAAAAGTTGGAGTGCTTGAGGTCAAATGTGGAGTGCTAATATCAACTCCCTGAAGGTTTTATAATTAAGACAAGCTTAACATTAGGAATTATTTTATATTCATCGACAGTTTCACTTGGCATGAGGGGCTAAGTCACATAATTCTTTTAAATGTGTCACTCTCGTGGTGCGCACAATTCTGCTCCCACTCTGCAACTCTCTGTATAACATATAATTTGTCACTTTCGCACCTCCATTTTGTTCAACTTAAACCAAGAGTAGCCCTATTGAAATTTAGGCGAGATGGTCAAAGTGTAGGATCGATGGATGGAAATTGATTGAATTGTCTGGATCTAGATGGTAGTGAAACACTTGTTTTCCAGGTAGAAGAGCTTTGGATGTTGGCTAGCTTGGCTTCCACGATCACCCCTTGGTATTTATAGCCCACTCCAATCTATCAGAATCTAGGAGGCATGGATATAGATATGGAACATAGGTACTACACGATGCAGTTATGGCGATACGACAAATTTGAAAAAAAAATAGGATACAAGTACGGGTAGGATACGACAATATAAAAATAATAAATTATATTTTTATATATGCAAAAAATGAGTTATCAACAATTTTTTATAAAATATTATCATTAACCAACAAAATAAGAGTTAAGAATCATTGTATAATTAGCATACTAAATCATGATATGTATCTCAACACTTCTTTTAAATGAATTGTAAACTTTTCTTAACACTTTTAATATTATATTATTGTTGAAAAAACTACATTTTCATGTCCAAAACTTGTTAAAAATGTGTTTTGAAGTATCTTAGAAGTATCAGATAAGTGTTAGAAACAAAAAATTATATTTTAAAATTATGAATACTTTTAGGAAGTATCGAACAAGTATCTGGAAATATTTGAGGAGTATCGGTATCGGATACAGATGCAATACCGATACGTTACTCTTGTAGAAGTATCCGTACTTCCTAGATCAGTACCCTTTTTGTCCTTTCACGTTATTTTTTTTTTTAAAATCTATAAAGTATGGGTACTTGAGTCATTTCATTGTTCAAATTATACCAAATTAAATATTTGTAATTATTTGCACATTGAAAAATGTAGGAGGTTATGTGAACAAGAAGAGAGTCTTTGCACATTTTCTATATAGGGGATATTTTTTTGCACTTTACCTGATGAGTACATATTTTGTAAGAATTTTATCTCTAAAATTTATATTTGTCAGCACTTTATTATATGTTATTTTAATCAATAAATGTGTTTTTATGTATGTTTAGGTCATTGGAGAATTTCACTCAAAAGAATATTGTTTCAGCAAATAAAGATTTGAAAGACCTAGTTGCGCATGTTTCACTATTCAGATCATAACTCTCAAGTCAATTGTCAGAATAATGTAAGCATGGATTTTTTGAAAATCTGATTCATAGAGGAACATTTTTGTATTTCACGAGAAAATCCAAATTCGGACATTTAAGGGGTCAAAATTCCATAACAATTCAGTGGCAGAAATCTGGGTGAATTTGATGTTGCATATATTTCTTAACTTTCATCAACTTACATCAAAGCCCACCTCAAATATGGAGTAACGGATCAGACTAAATTGCCTAAAGTCCAAGCCCACTTGAATTGAATCAAATGAAAATTATAATAATTATCTTCATGCTATATATGTATATAAATATATATATATATATATATATATATATATATATATATATCTATTTAGATAATTATTATAAAATCAAGATAATTATTATAAATATTAAATATATTAATTTGATAATTATCAAGGTCAAATCAAATTACAATTTTACCCCTTCAGTTAGCCTATAAATAGAGGCAGAGGGGTAAAGGTTGTGGGAGGAGAAACCAGTGGAAGAAAGAAACCAGTGGAGGCCAATGAAGTGAAGACAGAGATAATTCAAGTTTTATGTCATTATGTCTTTTATATTTTTGTTATCTTCTTCTACTTTGTGTAATTGAACCCCTCAACTAAGGTTGAAGACGAAACCACTATTAATGCAATAAAGTTATTTTGTTCATTTATTGATTCTCATGTGTATGATTTAAATACTTATGATTTTTGCTTCTTGTGATTAATTATTTTAGATCTCTTTCACCATTTATATCATGTATTTGTGGTAATTAAAAATTATTATAATTAATCAAAGCTTGAATTTGTATTTCTTAAAAGTAAAAATCTTTGATCTTATGTTTTTCATTAAATTGAATACATAAAATGCTTAGAATTTCAGATTATTTAAGCGAAGGAAAATCTACCTTTTAATATATTTTTTTAGTGCTTTGTTGTTAAATCTTGAGTAATAAATAAATTGATTTCTTGATTGCTACTAAAAATTTGGGAATTAGTAAATGAATATTAGAAGCATTATTAATTAAATGGTGGTGGAATTCGACACCTTAGTAATTTGCTCTATTTGATTTCAATTGTGTTATTTTAATTGCCTGTTTTGTTTAAACTCTCAAATCAAACTTTATTGAACTAGATTAGTTTTAAATTAATTTAAACTTGTATTAGTTTTTCTTCTCAAAGCATTCCCTTGGGTTTGACCTCGTTCTTGTCGATTTATATTTTAACTGATTCGAACACTTGCGAGTTATAAAATTTTAAAACAATAAGAAGTTTTTGGCACTATTGTCGTAGGTTCATCAAAGACTTCAGTAAAATTTCACAACATTTGTGCCACTTTACTTGCCAAATATTTTCCTTTTTTCTTTAATGATGAATGCCTGCAAGCTTTTGAGAAGCTTCAGGAATTGTTAACTTTTGTGCCTATCATTCGACCTCTAAATTGGAGTATACCCATTGAAATTATATGTGATGCATCTGACTATGCAGTTGGAGCTGCTTTAGGGCAATGAATTGATAAACTTCTCCATGTCAGTTACTATGCCAGCAAGACTCTTACTGATGCAAAACACAATTACTCTACTATTGAGAAAGAGTTGTTAGTGGTAGTTTTTGACATAGATAAGTTTAGGTCTTATCTTTTAGGATCTAAGGTCATCATCTATTCGAATCATGCTACATTGGAGTATCTTTTGTCTAAAAATAATGTTAAGTCATGTCTTATCCATTGGATACTGTTGCTATAAAAGTTTAATATAGAGGCTCGAGATAAAAAGGGTTTAGAAAATGTTATGGCCAACCACTTGTCTCGATTGATTGTAGAATCTACTGAGGAGTCTTTCCCTATCACAGAGTCATTCCTTGATGAGCAGCTTATGAATGTCTCTCAGTTGCCTTGGTTTATCGATATTATGAATTATTTTGTTACTAGTTAGATGCCTTTTAATTGGTCTAAGCAAGATAGGTCAAAATTTTTAGCTAAGGTTAAGCACTTTTTCTGGGATAATTCATGTTAGTTTAAGTATTGCCCTGATCATATAATTAGGAGATGCATCCCAAAATGTGACCAAATCAAAATCATCTCCTTTTGTCATGATTATGCCTATAGAGGACATTTTAGTGCCAAAAAGACAGCTGCCAAAATTTTGCAATGTGAATTTTACTGGCATTCCACTTTCATGATTCTTATTCATATTGCCAAGCTTGTGAGAGATGCCAAAAATTAGGAAGCCTCTCTAAGAAAAATATGATGTCCTTAAACCTAATCCTAATTGTTGAAATATTTGATGTCTGGAGTATTGATTTTATGAGACAATTTCCTAATTCCTTCAGTAATCTGTACATCCTTGTCAAGGTTGATTATGAGTTCAAATGAGTAGACGCTACACCTTACAAAACAAATGACCATAAGGTTATGCTCCATTTTTTGAGGGAGAATATATTCTCTCACCTTAGTACACCTCGTGTTATCATTAGGGATGGAGGGAAACATTTTTGCAATAGGTTTTTTTCTCATTTAATAACGAAATATGGCATTATTCATAAATTTGCAACTCCCTACCACCCACAGATGAGTGGTCAAGTTAAAATTTCTAATAAGGAAATCAAGAACATTATTGAGAAGACGGAGAACCCCACTAGGAAAGACTGGTCTTCGAGACTCACTGATGCATTATGAGCTCATCGTACCACTTTCAAAACACGAATAGGAATGTCTCCCTACCGACTTGTGTATGGCAAACCATGCCACTTACACGTTCAGTTAGAGCATAGAGTATACTGGGTCATTAAACAATTTAATTTTGCTCTTGAAGCAGAAATTCAAAGAAAGCTTCAACTCAATGAATTAGAATAAATTAGGAATAATGCATATGAATGTGCTAAAAAATATTAGGACCAAATGAAGGTGTTTCATGACAAGAACATTTTGAGAAACACATTTACACCCAATCAAAAAGTTATTTTGTATAATTCTTAGTTGCATCTCTTTCTGGGTAAGTTACGATATTGTTGGACTCGTCCTTTTATTGTCCATACTATCCATTTTTTGAGTTACAAACCCCCGAAGTAGAGGAAGCTCTGCTTGAAGATCTTGTCTATCACAATTGATAGTCTTTTGTATAGTCTAGGAGTTTTAGGTGTTATTTTTGTTTTTGTTTTTGTGTTTTATTTGTCTATACTTTTCTTACATTTTTTGAAATTATCCAAATTTGGTGCTTTATTGATGAGTAGATTCAAGAAAATTGAAAAAATGACATCCAAGTAATATCTTTCTTAATTCTCCTCTATCTTATTTCATTCATTTGTCATACATTTTGAAAAATTGAGGACAATGTCTGATCTAGGTTTGCAGGTACGAGTTTAGAAATGTTAGGTAACTTTGTGTATTTAATTTTAGGAAAAATTACACTAACCTCTCTTGAAATAGACAAAATAACAGATACCTCCCCTATATTTTCAAAAATAACACTGACTGACAGGTGTAGATTAGTGGATGGATGTTGTTGCTTCTCTATACTTCGTACAAAAATAAAACCTGCAAAAACTCTATTAAAAATTGTATAGTAATAAGCAGGGTCGAACCACTCTCAAGTGAGATTTTGAATGAGCTCGAATTCACACACTAATTTATGGGATGAAATGAATATTTTAAAATATTTTTTTATTTTGGAATTATAACGAATAAATAAAAGTATACTACTAAAATAAATCTCAAGGGAAGGGAATCCACCACCACGAATCCACATAAATAAATTTTCTATTATTCTTATATGATATTTCCTTCAATAAATAATACACTTCACCAATTCAATTATAACTTGAAAAGATGAAGGAAAATATGACATAAAAAGCAAAATTGATTATATATGAGAGAGTATTTTTTAAATTAATCTGTTGCACCTTTGCTAGGTAAATAGAGGTAGGAATTCTTTGAATTACCATTATTTGGCAAACACGAAGAATCCTTCCTCTAATTTCCTTTTGAAAATAAAAACTCAGAATAGAAGAATAAAAAGAATACTATTGGGAGGAAAAAATATATAAGAATGTAAAAGAACTTACTTATATTTCAGCATGCTGGCTTCATCACTCCCTTGAGAGGGATGTTTACAAGAAAAGAAAATGAATACAAGAAAATATTTCCAACTACACTCTATTTTTTTCTACAATTTCTAACTCTCTTGACCATCCCCTAAGACCTCATATTTATAGAGTTAGAGGGGAATGATTTAGGTGGGAAAAATTTAAAATATAAACTTTAAAAACAAAAATTCAAAATACAAAAATTTGAATTTAAATATCTAATATTTAATCTCCATATCTTCAATTTGAATTCTGGACTGCAGACGTGGCCGTGTAAAATATATTTTACAAGGTTTCGAACTTGAGACCTCTTGTGGAATAAATTGCACATAATGCCATCTTTTCTACAATTCTTTTTATGTTCATCTTTTGCTATATATATCATTTTCAGCCATTTTTTGTTACTTTTTTTCTTATTTGGAAATCAACCCTATAATACATAAAATGCAAAGGTAATAAGATTTAAATAAAATAAAAGAGTAATTAAAAACTTATTTTGGGATATAAAATAGCAAGTTTTGTGCACTTATCACTGACCTCCCCTGTCAGTATACTTTTTGCAACAATGACCTCCCTTGTCAGCTTTTTAGGTACGAAAGTGACTAATGTCATTGTATTTTTGACTTAAAAATCCCAAAATACCCTTAGAACATATGAAATGACTGAAATACCCTCCTTTGACATATTATTTGTGGATAATTTTGCCCTTACTCAATCTACAAATTATCTGCTCTACTGTACTGTTCAAGTACAAACACACATGGAACTTGAAGTTCTATATTTCCATTTCTTAGTACAACAGAAACAATGAACTAAAATAAGAAATCAAACCCAATGTAATACATTTGAAAATTGTAATCGAAATCAAACCTAATTTTTTACATTTCAAATC
This sequence comes from Cornus controversa, assembly GCA_026545225.1. Classification (NCBI taxonomy): domain Eukaryota; kingdom Viridiplantae; phylum Streptophyta; class Magnoliopsida; order Cornales; family Cornaceae; genus Cornus; species Cornus controversa. The sequence continues at coordinate 7,084,955 of CM048849.1, read as the reverse complement.
AACTACTATCAGACTCAATTTAGTGTAATCAATCTCAATTCATCACAATCTAGCCATAATCTAGTTTGAATAAACTTACTATACATCCATCAGAACCTAACCCAGCTTTTGGCTTTATTTATCACTGGTAACCCTATAGACATTAAAAAAGAAAAATTTTTGATGGACCCAAAATATAATTTGGGCTTATCTTTGGTTTAGCCCACTTTGAAATATGATCCGATGAGTCAGATAATTTAAGGATCAGACCCACTACAAATAAATAAGTTATGGGCTGGTCTAAATTGTCTGAGAAGTCTAAGCTCACTTGAAAATGGGTCTAATGGATATATATATATATATATATATGTAATTATCATAAAAGATAATTATTATGTATATATTGGATAATTATCATAAAAGATAATTATCAGAAGAAAAGAAAGTTACAAATCTATCCCTCCTGTGAGCTTATAAATAAAGGTCTAGGGATGGGAGAAAGGAAGACTAGAAGGCTCTCAGAAAAAGCTGAAACTCTACAGAAGTTTTCACTTAAAATTCAAAGCTCCAAAGTATCTAAACCCTGAAAGAGAAGAACAACAAGCATATCATACACGTGCCATTCTTCCCCAAAGTTTCAATCCAATTCAAGATCAAGCTCTTGCAGCCCTAGAAGTCGGATCACCAAGGAGATCGAATCAGAGGAATTTATCTTTCTTTTGTAAAAACTCACAGAGAATTGTAGCCATTTTTTTGAAATTAATAAAATCATTTATTTGTTACCAATTTTCATTCCTAGATTTTTGGACATGAAATTTGTGTGTACAAATTTCTGGGACGCCCGGCGGAACCATCTCTATCTCCTACATCATACACCCAAAACTCTGTTCATCAGAATCTATGGCTCCTCCCAAGGTTCAGACAATGAACAGGAAAAACTTAAAAGAAACCACTGCTGCAATGGCTAACACCAAAGTTGCCGCAAGCAGTGACAAGAACATTAGGAACATGTCAAGTGCCAACAGCACCTCAGCAGGTCCAATGATGCGTAGCAAGACCAAAATAATTGTTTCGCTCAAGAATCAGCAAGATTTGGTGAAAACCAATCCTGCTAAACCAATGGGTGTGAAAATTTAACACGTGAACACCTATGATCCTCAGGCGTCAAAGAATTTTGACTTTGTTCCAAAAAAATTGGCGCCACCATATTCACCTCACTCCATCTCTGACGCCAAATCTAGCGTTAGTTCGCTCTCAGACTCGTTACCTAAGATTTCAGAACAATCAGTTACTTCAAAGAATGTTGATTCTCAAGGTCTTTCCTATTCGAATCTTATCGTAGCCATGATGACTAGAACAACCTTGGTAGAAAACCAATTGGCGACGATGGCACACGCAATGAGAACCTTACAAAAACTATTAAAGAGTAGGACTTGTAGATCGCCGTGCTATTGAGTAAGCTTGAAATCCAAACTCCTGACGAGTCAACACAACTGCCTGCGAATACCTTAAATTCAGCCTTTCAAGGTGCCCAATTAGAAGATCATCGTCACACATCTGCGTCAGGACATGTGGCTGATGAAACTAATTATACCTCGCCAGTCACTTCGCTATCTATTCAACAATTGTAAGATATGATAACGAACACAATCTGATCATATATGGCGGCGCTCCTCAAAGCACTCTCATGTACTCAAAGCCCTACACAAGGAGAATTGATAGTATGAGGATGCCTGCAGGTTACTAACCTCTGAAGATCTAACAGTTTGATAGAAATGACAACCCAAAACAACATATTGCTCATTTCGTTGAGACCTACAACAATATTGGGAATGAGGGGGATTCACTAGTTAAATAGTTTGTTCGTTCCCTTAAGGGAAATGCCTTTGAGTGGTATACTGATTTAAAGTTTGAATCGATTGATGGTTGGAAACAAATGGAACAAGAATTTCTAAATAGGTTCTGCAACACCCGTCGCACTATTAATATGATAGAGTTGACTAACATAAGAAAATGGAAGGACGAGCCTATAATGGACTATATCAATTGGTAGCGGCACTTAGCTTGGATTGCAAGGATCGGTTGATAGAATTCTCTACTGTTGAAATATGTATGCAAGGTATACATTGGGACCTTCTTTATATTCTTCAAGGTATAAAGCCTCGTACCTTCAAAAAATTGGCTACACGTTCCCATGACATAGAGATTAGCATTAAAACTCATGGAGGCAAAGATCCTTTGATTTTAGAGCCAATCAAAGATAGAAAAGATGAAAATAATGTTGTAAAATAGTCAAAGGGTGCTGCTAAAGAATCCATGATTGTCTCTGCCATCCCGATAAAGGTTGCTATCAAAGATAAAAAGAAAGAAGACAATAAGCCCGACAGTTTCAAGAGAAGCAAAACCAACGTCCGACGCTCAAAGAATTGGAGATGAAGGAATACCCATTCCCAGACTCTGATGTTCCTGGCATATTGGAATGCTTACTTGAAAGTAAAGTTATTGAACTCCCAGAATGTAAGCGCCCTCAAGAAATGGGACGTGTTGACCCAAAATACTGCAAATATCATCGTATTGTTGGTCACCTGATTGAGAAGTGTTTCATTTGCAAGGAAATAGTGATGAACTTGACTAAGCAGGGAAAGATCTTGCTAGAAACAAATGAGATAGCAACTTCAAATCATACCGCTATCATATTCCTGTCTTCAAAGTTTGAGCGGACCTATGCTAATCATCAATTATTTTAAACTCTAGTATCTACTCCACAACTGTTCAATTTGGGTCATTTGAACCTATTCAGTTATACCTCCCCTAATGTAGGATTCTTGACAATCCAACAAATGAGAAGAAACTTCTCCAACACGATGATGAAGGATGGACCTTGGTGACGAGGAGACAACGAAAGCAACAAGCTCATGTTCCTCCAACTAGCCACTTCAACAAGGGGCAAGAGAAAAAGAAGTCTCAATATATCCCTAAGAAAGGTGTCCAAAATAGGAAAGGTGCCAATAAGACGACATTGATAGAACATACAAGGTTAGGTGAAGAAATTTGCAAGCCTGTTACTTTACATGATTTTTTTTCAAAAGGATATCTCGATGATGAAGTTGTGCCAACTTACATGGTGTCAACTGTGAAGATCGATTCGGAGATCGAAAGTGATAAGAGTCAAAATGAAGTCCAAAGTATAAGCAAGCTTGAGAAACACACGACCGCCATCGAAGAATGCAACGATGAAGAGGGATTTGGAGCTACATCTGGCTCATATTATGCAACAATCACATTCACTGACGAAGACCTTCAACTGGGATCAAAGCCACACAACCATCCTCATTTTATCTTCGGATACATAAGGGAGCAAAAGGTAAATCGCATCCTTATCGATGGGGGTTCCGTAGTGAATCTCATGCCAAAATTTATAATAAAAAATCTTGGCATTACAATTGACGACTTGGCTTGCAGTCGCCCCATCATTCAAGGTTTTAATCAAGGTGGGTAGAGAACTATTGGCATGATTCGTGTAGACCTAACAATTGGAAGGTTGCAAGCTGAAACCTTATTCCACGTAATCGATGTAAAGACGTCTTACAATTTGCTATTGGGACGACCCTGGGTTCATGATAATGGTGTTATTCCATCAACTCTTCATCAGTGTTTCAAGTTCTGCAAGAATGGTGTACAGACAGTGGTGGCAGATAACAAGCCATTTACTGAAGTAGAAGCTCATTTTGCAGATGAAAAGTTTTACATCGAGCCAGACACATCTTTTAGCATCTCTACAACAAACCTTCCGTCTGCACGAGAGGTTGTGTCTGCAAAAATAAAAGAAGTATCGTTCATCCCTCTAGATGTTTCGGTGATAGACAGTACAAAGGTAACTCAAAAGCAAGAGGTCGTGGTTAAAACACATCGTACTGCACCAATTTTTAAGTATGTTCCAAAATCTCAATGACAAGAAGGGAAATTACCAGTTGTGGAGATATTTGAAATTGAAGAAGTTAAGTTAAAGCTATCTCGCACAAAAGAAAAAGAAGATCTACAAAACCTGTAAGAAGAATTAACTCTTCCCTTCACAAAGATTGAAAAGTCTACTCCCACTAAACTTCCTTTGAAAGGATTCCTTCGACCATCAAAAGCTCCAGTTGCACATGGATTCCTTCCAGTCTAAAGAACTGATGAAGGGTTCGATCCAAAGGCATACAAACTTTTGGCTAAGTCCGGGTATAATTTTTCAAATCCCACAGGCCTTAGAAAACTCAGTCCAGAACTTACTGGTGAGAGAATACAAGGCCTCAATGATACACAAAAGAAATTGAGGGAACAATGGCATAGGATAATTCCACCCAAGATTGGTCTTGGTTTTGCATCGACTAAACTTATTCGAATCCAAATCACAAAGAAGGATAAAAAGTTAAACACTTTGTACATTGGCATTGAAGAGGTTGGTGACAGCGAAGATCGACATTCTGTTTCTAACAAGTCAGTTTTTGATCGTGTAGAAGTTTCACGCACTAGAGTATCTGTATTCGACAGGTTGGGCCCATAAACTCAAGTATTGAATACCTCAAGTTCCCATTTCAATAATCCACCGTGTACTTTCGGCTTCAAAAAAATAAATTCTTTTACCCAAAGAAGAAGATCTTCATAGCCACAACCTTGAAAGTCTGTCTTTTCTCGAATTAAATTTCCAAGAGAGGTATTTGTAACAAGAAATGATGGAAAATAAATTGGGAGAACTGGTGCCAACATGGTGAAAGTTGGTGAAGTTTGGAGTTTGATTCCCTCACGAATGAAACGTAGAACAAAGGTGGACATCACTAATGACGTTACACTAAAAGCAAAAAGATGAACTATTGTGTTCACTACATAGTCTGAGGAGTCTGACATAGATGGCACGAATGATGACGTATTTTATGCCACTGCTTATCACATTGTTGTCGAAGAGCAATTAGATTCTAATCTTCTAGATGATGAGATCAAGGAAGCTCCCTCAACACTTGAAGACAGGGGGCAATTGACCGTTGATCAACTCAAGGAATTCAATTTGGGGACGATGGACCAGCCTAAGCCAATTTTTATTTGTTCATTTTAAGCGCCTCAGAAGAAAATGACTACTTTCAATTACTTTCAGAATACAAAGATGTATTCGCTTAGACATACAAGGAACTGCCAGGTCTTGACCCTAAAATCACAGTCCATAACCTTGCTGTCAAACATGGGACACGTCCAATTAAACAATCTCAATGTTTCTTCCGTCCAAAACTTATCACAATGATAGAAGAAGAACTCAACAAATTGATTGACGTGGGATTTATTCGGGAGGTTAAGTATCTGACATGGATTTTGAGTATTGTGCTAGTGAAAAAGAAGAATGGGCAGATAAGAATCTGTGTGGATTTTCATGACCTAAACGAGGCATGTCCAGAGGACGATTTTCCTTTTCCTATCCCAGAGCTCACTATCGACGTAACAACCGGACATGAAGCTCTCTCTTTCAAGGATTGTTATTCTGGATATTACCAGATTAGGATGACTCCAAAATACGAAGAGCTAACTACATTTTGCACCCCAAAAGGTATTTATTGTTACAAAGTTATGCCTTTTGGACTTAAGAATGGGGAGGCAACATACCAACATGCCATACAAAGGATATTCGATCACATACTTCACAAAATTGTTGAGTGTTATGTCGATGACCTTGTGGTTAAGACAAAGAAAAGAGGGGGTCATTTACAAGATCTTCGTATAGTTTTCAATCGTCTTAGAAAATACCAACTCAAAATGAATCCTCTCAAGTGTGCATTTGGTGTTACTTCTGGAAAATTCCTTGGGTATGTGGTTCGCCATCGCGGTATCAAAATTGATCAATCTAAATTTGATGTCGTACAAAAGATGTCACCACCCAAGAATTTATGTGAGCTTCGAAGCGTGCAAGGCCAACTTGCTTTCATCCATCGGTTTATCTCAAATTTGGCAGGCCGTTGTCATCCTTTCAACTGACTCATGAAGAAGGATGTCTCATTCGAGTGAGATCAAGCTTGTCAAAATGCTTTTGATAGTATTAAGCAATACCTTGTCAATCCTCTAGTGTTGGGGGCACCTATATGTAGAAAACCTCTTATACTTTACATCACCGCGTAAGAAGAATCTCTTGGCGCCCTTCTTGCACAAAATAATAAAGAGCACAAGGAGAAGACATTGTATTACTTAAGTCACAGGCTCACACCAACAGAGCTGAAGTATCCTCTGATTGAGAAAATGTGTCTCGCACTAGCCTTTAACTCCAAGAAATTAAGGCACTATTTCTTGGCACATACAATACACCTCATTGCAAGAGTTGACCCTCTCAAGTATGTAATGTCAAAACCAGTTCTTTCTAGATGCTTGGTGAGGTGGTCAATTTCGTTCAATGAATTTGAAATTATTTATGTGCCACGTAAGGTAGTAAAAGGACAAGTTCTAGTAGATTTTTTAGCTAATTATCCTATCCCAGCCGATTGGAAAATTTTAAAAGATTTTTCGGATAAAGAAGTCTTTCAAATTGACATTCTTCCTCTATGGATGATGTTCTTTGATGGAGCAGCACAGTCTGATAAAGCGGGGGAAGGTGTAGTATTTGTCTCTCCACAAAGGCAAATCCTCCTATATGCATTTGCGCTTACTAAAAACTGCTCAAATAATGTAACTTAGTACCAAGCACTGATCATTGGTCTTCAAATGGCAAGGGAGATGGACATCATGGATCTCAAAATATATGGAGATTCTAATTGGTGATCAACTAACTTCTTAAGGATTATGAGGTCAAGAAGGAGAATCTAATACCGTACCACAATTATACTTCCCATTTGTTGACGAAATTCAACAATGTTATTCTAGAACACCTTCCTAGGAAGGAAAATCGTATGATTGATGCTTTGGCAAATTTAGCCACAAAATTGACATTATTTGATGATGAAATAGTCAATGTTTCAGTATGCCAACAATGGGTGCTACCACAAGTCCTTGAAGATAAAATAGAGGAGAGTAATGTAATCTCTGCCTTTATTGTCAAAGGGGACGACTAGAGGCGACCTATAATTGAGTATTTAGAGCATAGAAAGCTTCCTAAAAATTGATGCCACAAGACCAAGATAGGCAAGCGAGCACCTTATTTCATTTATTATAATAACACGTTGTACAAATGATCATTTGAAGATCTCTTCCTTCGTTGTCTCAGAGAAGATGAAGCAACTCATGCAATCGAGGAAGCACATTCTGGGGTATGTGGTGCACATCAATATGGCCCTAAGCTTCACTTTCATTTAAAGAGAATGAGATATTATTGGCCCACTATGGTCAAAGACTATATGAAGTATGCAAAAAGGTGTCAAACTTGTCAATTTCATGCTAATTACATACACCAACCATTACATCCTACAGTTGCTTCATGGTCGTTTGATGCATGGGGATTGGATGTGGTAGGACCTCTATGCAAATCTTCTAAAGGTCACTTATATATCCTGACAGCTACCGATTATTTCTCTAGATGGGCTGAAGCTACACCCTTTAAAGAAGTAAAAAAGAAGACAGTTGTTGACTTTATCAAGTGTAACATCATTTATCAGTATGGTGTCCCTCGATACATCATTACTGATAATGGGTTAAATTTTAAAAATAGTTGGGTGACTCAACTTTGTGAGAAATTTGATTTCAAACAGTATAAATCTTCCATGTACAATGCTCCAGGAAATGGACTTGTAGAGGCATTTAATAAAACACTTTGTGATTTATTGAAGAAAGTGATTTTCAAATCTAAGAAAGACTAGCATGAGCGAATGGAAGAAGTATTGTGGGCGTACCGAACTACGTACCACACACCTATCCAAACAACTCCTTATTCTCTCGTCTATGGTGTAGAAGTTGTTCTCCCCTTGGAACGACAAATTCCTTCGTTAAGGATGGCCATACAAGAAAGTCTCACGAGCTAGGAAAATGCCATTTTACGTGTTCAAAAATTGGAAGCATTGGATGAGAAAAGGCTAGAAGCTCAACAACAGTTATAATGTTATCAAGCTCGGCTTTCTAAAGCCTTCAACAAAAAAGTTTGACCTCGGTCATTTAAGGTTAGAGACTTGGTACTTGCTGTTCGTTGGCCCATCATCATGAATCACCACACTAGAAACAAATTTTTGTCAAAATGGGATAGACCATTTGTAGTTCGTGAAGTCTACACCAACGGAGCATATAAAATTATTGATGAAGATAGAGTGTTAGTTGGTCCCATTAATGGCAAGTTCTTGAAATGCTACTACCCATGAATGTGTAATGCTCTTGGCCCGCATGAGCTAAAACTGTGAAAGGCACCAAAAAAAATTTTGAGTTTTTCTTTATTTGAACTACGTAAAGGACTTTATCCCTTTTCGAGGGTACGTAGGCAGCTTGGAGTTTGTTCCAAGTTCAGTCACTACCAAAAAAAAATACGTGTAATACTCCTGGCCCGCAAGAGTATAAACTATGAATGACAGAATAAATAACTAATGATAATGTTGGTTTCGAAAGTAATGACGATTCTTTTATTGATGAGGTTGAAGACTACAATTCTACTTTGCTAGCTAAATAGATTGCTTTAAAAAAATAATAATAATAATAAAAAGATGATGATTTACTTTAAAGCTGCAAAGCCAAAATCTCTTCACGTTCTGTTTGTAATAATTCTTCTAGAGTCCTCATTACTTCAAGATCCTGAGTTGTGAGAACGTTAGCTTCTTTAACCGAGGCTCGTTCTTTTCTGAGCTTGGCAATGACCTCTTTTCTGTGAGATAATTGTTCATTGCTTTCTTCTATAGAGGCCCTAAGTTGCTTAGCTTTGTCCTTTACTTGTTGCAACTCTTTCAACAACATGGCCTCCTTGTCCTCAACGTCACTCAAAGCACCTTGAAGTGATTGCACATGTTTGGAATCAGTATATTTCAAAGTAGCGGCATCAACGAGCAATGTATATTTGAAGTCATTATAGAAGCATAAAAAGATTTTGCATAAACATAATGAGCAACATTCTTCATATATGACTCGATTCATTTCTTTAGACGAGAGTAATCTCTAGGAAGTTTTGAGAGTTCATTGTAATTTTTTCAAGCTTAGGCCCCAAGGATGGAACCTTGTGAGTGGGAGTGTTGATCATGATACTTTTGATACTCTCGACAAAGGCTAAAACATTTTTGCGTCGGGTATTTATGATGATGTCCTCCGTATTGATGGTTGACACTTTAGACAGGACAATTTGATGTGAGAATAAATCAACTTTTTGAAGTTCTTGCATGACCGCCTGGGGCGTTTGGTTACTGATTTCATGCCTTGCTAAAACATCCGAACCTTGAGGAGTCTCTCTTCTTACCGGTAAGACTTGTGACAATACATTTATCTCAGGTACCAAATCAAAAGATGACCCATAAACAGATGCTCCACTATCGCTTGGAAATACGCTTCGTCTTGTCACTCATATGCTTCTAGTTGCGATCCTCATCATTTCCCCCCATGTCTTCATTTGAATCTATCACTAAGTGAGTAAGAGGACGGGTGTTGATTTGTGATGAAATATGTTTGGCCACCTCTACATGACTTTTGAAACTCTCCTCAACATCATGATCACTATGAGATTTAGAGGTTGCCCCTGAGGTTAGCTTGGAAGAAGGGGTCGACTTAGGTCCATCGTTTGTAACCTTTCTAACTTTGGCTGATTTTCCTTTTGGAGAAATTTCATGCTTAATATGTCCCGAAGTACCTCCTTTCACCATGAATGGATCAATATAAACTTTTGACCACTATTCAGCATAAGTTTTGGTGACGGAGAATTTTTAGAAATTCGAGTTCGAATGAATTTGAACTTCACATTTAGTATGATAACGAGTGGTCGATCTCCATAGTGTCAAAATCTCTTCCAAATCGCCAGTGCGAATATCCTCTTTTAGTCCGGCCAAAATATCTTGGTGATAACAAAATTGTCTACCAAATCTGTGTAGACTATAAGGCTCAATAATTCATCGGTTACCTTGGTGCAATGTCAGGTAGTTGGACCGGAGGCTAGCCAAATACTCAAAGTCATAAAGAGGTAGTTGTTCATCATTCGTTAATAGTCTCTTTGTCGGTGATGTTCTAGATAAACAAGATAAGTCATCACCTTTACATAACCTGAATAACTCTTGGGCCTCTGTCTCATCAAAATGTTTCATAGACCCTTCCCCTACGTATCGAGTCATTCGGGGTAGGTAATTACGGTTTGGGATAAAAAAAAGTTTGTTTTGAAGTATTCAGCTAACCAGCCATATACATAGTGTATGGGGAATGACACATTATAGTTTCCAAGATCAGGGGAAAAAACAATATCGTTTAAACCCCTGTAAATGCTGGCTAGAACAGGAACAGAAAGATAAAATTTATTACCGTCTGCCATCATGCTAGCAATCTTGAACACCTCAGGATGAATTATATTTCCAAGACTGGTAGGCAAGATAAATTTGTATAACCAACATGCTATGAATGCCACTAAATAAGTTTTGTTCCTCATATCTGGTTCTACTTTAAGACTAGTAAACATCTTATCTTCTTGTGGCGACCAATTCTTAACGGGATCAATTATTCCAGAATGGTTTAAGTCTCTTTGGGACGTTGAGTCTTGTTTCTCGATCCCCTTCTTGGTGGTGGCTTACTATACTTAGTGGCGCCTCTAAACCAAAGCTTTGTCTATTCAGAAATTTTCACAATCCAGTCCCGTTTATATTGTTTGCAAAGTTGGTGGAAAGCTAAAAATAAGTACCAACAACTCGAAGGAAGAAGAGAATTTCCATCTTTGTCAATAGTAGATAATTCATTTGCACAAGGAATGACTTCTTTGTAAAATCTTCCAAAAAATGGGAGACCTTCTATCAAATACAGATCACGAAGGAAAATCAATAGCTCCCCAATTGAGCAGTGGAGTGTATTGGTTGAAGGGCACCAAGACTCAAGGAAGGCTCTGATTACATTCACATATCGATCAAATGAGAACAAAGAAGAAAATATGGCGCCCGTATAATTTGTTGTCTCTAAGGAATTTGCCGTGATGACCCAAAATGTCCTCTGACCAATGCCAATAACCTTGTGTGTATGCCAAGTCAACAGAAGCTTTAAAGGAAACATCCCATTCTATTTCTTTGGCATGCATTTTATGACCCATGAGTGAAAATTACTCAGGTTATTCTTCTTCAACTTCGTGAAGCACATATTTCAACATTAAAGCATCTGAAATTGATGCCCGTACCTTATTATGGTTATAGCCAAGATTCACAAGCATGCAAGAAAATTCTTTGGACCATTGTAACAAGTGGTATGAAGCATTAGGCGGAGACACCCATGGAGCAAAACGACCAACGAGTGGGGTCCCTACATCAAGTGTAGTTCCTTGCTCCATGACTTCGTTCTCTCGTTCTAAAATGGTTACGATGTTTATCTTGAAGCTTTTGAAGAAAACCATGATTGGCGGATGTCAAAGGTTGTTTACCTGACAAGAAAAGAAAAGTGTGAGAGAAATTAAAAAAAAAATGTCCGAAAAGAACTAACGAAAGTATTCCAATAATAAAAGTGACCCCGAAGGGCAATAAGGGACCCCGAAGGGACAATAAAAGTGTCTCGAAGGGACGAAAAAGTGACCTCGTAGGGCACTAAGGGACCCCGAAGGGAAGAAAAAGTGATCCCGAAGGGCACTAAGGGACCCCGAATGAATAATAAAAGTGACCCCGAAGGCACTAAGGGACGAAAAAGTGACACCGAAGTGCACTAAGGACCCCAAAGGGAGAATAAAGTGACACCGAAGTGCACTAAGGAACCCCGAAGGGACAATAAATGTGACCCCGAAGGGCATTAAGGAACCCTAAAGGGACAAAAAAGTGACCCCGAAGGGACAATAAAGTGACATTGAAGTGCACTAACAGACCCTGAAGGGACGATAAAGTGACATCGAAGTGCACTAAGGGACCCCAAAGGGACAATAAAGTGACATCAAAGTGCACTAAGGGACCCCGAAGGGACTAATGAATGGCATCTGGAACTCCATATTCTGAGAAAGGCGATTTGACCTACAAGAATTGACCAAAAAAAAAATTTGAAACTTGCTAAGAAAAATGTTGACTCGCGTAAAGTTTTATTCTTCAATGAGTTCAATGGATCTGTACGTTGTTTGAGAGACAATACAAAACTTGAGCAGAGCCCACAAGTATAAGTTGATCTGAAGAAAAAAAATAAATAAATAAATTTAAACGTTCAACCACATATATACTTTGGTTCAAGAAATTATAACATATGAAGTTGGACAAGAGAGATGGTGTGGTATTGTAATAGTTATTCTTGTGATCCAGGTTCAAAATTAGCAAGCAACAAGAGTAAATTATTATATTTTTGACATATTACCATTTAACATATGTGGAGCACACACAGTGAGACTACCTTACCTTAAAGAAAGATTGCATGGAGAGAAGACAACAAAAAACGTGAAAAAAAATGGCAGTGGCGGCAAGTAGAAGGAAGGAAAAAATAAAAAAGGGCAACAGTGGTAGCAAGTAGAAGGAAAAGAAAAAGTAAAAAAGAAAGGGAGAGAGAATGCAGCGTGATAGAGAGAGAGAAAAAAAAAGGGAAAGAAAGGAAAAAAAAAACAAAAGAAGAGAAAAAAATGAAAAAAGTGAAAAGGAATGTGATTATAACCTGTCCGTGGAGAGAAGAAAGAGAAGAAAAAAATGAAAAGTGATTGACAGAGAAATAAAAAAAAGAAAAATGAAAAAAGTGAAAAGGAAAGTGATTGGTAGTACTTGTAACAAGTTAGTGTTATATACATATATATCATATAGAAGACATGTACTGTAAAGGAAACAGGAACGAAAGAAAAACAAAGATACTTGAATTATAAGTCTAAGGATACACTATTTGATGGTGCTAGAACTTATTATATAGTTTAGTGAGATGGAAAAAGATGCTCACCTGTTATTGGGTGTCGTGCCCCAATTTTTGACCCCCAAAAACCAAGGGTGAACCCATCCATTAACTCCAATGAACCCTCCTTTTTCTCCTTAATTACCACGGAAGCTTACATCTAACGTTGCATATAGATATAAATCATTTAACCTTAATCAACCACCATGGGCCCTAAGCCATGCCTTGATTGTATAGCTAACTAGTTGTGACCTACATATTTTCACACTTTCAAACTTGTGTGACCAGAAATTGAGGTTGAAACCTACCCCATTGGATAGAGGATTTAAAAATACTCAATTTAAAAAAAATGGCACTCAATTTTGATCTAAAACGAAGAAATTACACCCATTTGAAGTTTGGATGCAAATGGAGCTGCCCAGGTTTCCTTCGGTTGGCTGATGGGTAGTTTCGGTCGACCGAAAGAGGAATTTTAGTTGATTGAAACTTCATCCAATTGATCAAAACCTGTTACAAAATGCAAACTCTCGGGATATTGCACTTTCGGTCGACTGATGCAGAGCCCATGCGATCGAAAGTGCTAAAAATAGTCCAAAACCTGATTTTTCAAGCCTCAAAGCATTTAATCACTTTACCAACTCATAACCAACTTAAAGCATGACTCAAATCATGATTAAAATCTACCAAAAATAATAAAAATTCTCATGAATACTCCATGAATCCAAAATGAACACTTTTGGGCATGTGTTCCCCCAAATGACTATTCCAATCCCTTAACCACCATCAAAACATTCACACAACTTACAACATTTAAATGTAAACATAAATTTACAATCTTTGCATTCCAAATCATCCATTCCACCCAAGTCATACTTCAAGCATAATTATTCAAAAACACAAATAAGTCCATCCATTCAAATCACATATCCATTCACTTCATTCTCAACTCCTTTACTTGAGAAAAATCTATACATAAAGTTATAACACAAGAAGAAATCATAACTTGACAATCCATAAATTAAGTTTGGTACAAGAATAAACTGTAATACATATGGATTCCAAGTTTATGATCATTATAAGAATTTCATGCATAAGGTCCAAAAATGCTAAAAAATCCAACCATGACTACGATTTCATAATCAACGTACCATAAGCCGGCACAGATAACCAAATATACAATATCCAAAATATATCAAAAATGCTACCAAAGCCCCGCTTGGACATTCATGTCCCATCTGTCATTGGCGCCTTATCTATAAAAAGTTTAGAATAAAGGGGTAAGCACCACTACGACTCAGTAGAGATACCCCAACCCACCTAACTGCCGACTCGACACGACCTACATGAATGCATATCACTACATTACATGTATCATCCAACATACATCATATTTGTTCATAACAATGTATATATATATATATAAATGCATTAAACATGTAACATGCTTCATAATTCAAATGAATCATTAATCATATACTTGTCTCTCTCTCGGACTCAACCAGATACCCTAACATGATTCTTGACCAAATCATGAAACTGAGACACTTCCCACAATATTTCAATTCCGCCACTGAGTATTTACCTACTCCAAGGTGGGTGGACCACCGTCACCGAGTATTTACCTACTCCAAGATGACTTGGCCCCTTTTTCCTTTTCTGGGCTTTCACCAAGTATTTACCTACTCCGAGGTGAGTAAACCACAATCACCGAGTATTTACCTACTCCAAAGTGATTAGGCATCTTTTTGGAATCCCCACCGAGTATTTCCCTACTCCAAAGTGATTAGACCACTGTCACCGAGTATTTACCTACTCCAAGGTGACTTAATCACCCCAACACCCTCACCAAGTATTGACCTACTCTAGGCAATCCGACCACTTTTCCCCGTTTCCTCACAATGGACCCATATATGCATTTCAAACATATAAACATCAAGCATTTAAGATTCGAGCTTCAAAATACATAAGCTAGTTATATAGGAACATAGTATGCATTTCATATTTACTAACCCACATATATACATTCCTATATGTGCAACTCTATCACAATTTGCATATGCCCACAAACTTCACTTAAGCACATTTTAATCATGCTTCACCAATGCCCACATTTTCTATACGAAGATAATATGCATTTAACTCACTTAACAACACATAATACAACATGTACAATATAACACATTTTCACATATATGCACAAAATCTAGCATATAAACATATATGTTAACATCTCTCACATATTCACCCCTTATATAGTGTATACTACCATATACATATCTATTGCAATATAGAGACTAAAGAGAGTAGAAAAACACCACATCCCACCCCTTTTACCACTCTAAATCATGCAATACACACCCTTAGCTCTCACTGCCTCACTCGAACCCTAGAATCGACAAGTAAATGAGAAGGAAAACCCCTACCTCAAAATTCAATCTTAGAAGTGGAAGAACTTTCCACCAATCAAAATGAAAAGGAGAGTGAGAGGAACAACTTTTGTTCTTGGCTTTACCCTCAAATCTCATTTCTAGGCCCTCAAATTGTAGAGAGAAGGAGAATGATAGAACTTGTAGAGAGAGAGAGAGAGAACTGGATGTAGAGAGAGAGAGAAGTGAAAATTTATTTTTTCCCCCTCTTTACACATATATATTATATATATCATATATTTCCCCCTTTGCAACTAAACCCTCCATCTCTCTATAATTAGCTCCTTGTTATGGTCCATTTGCACATATTCGCAAACTAACATTTCCTCACTTTTCAAAACTTCACTTATGCCTTTAAAATTACATCCATACCCTCACACCACTCCCTAGATTCCGTAGTTATATCCCGGGTTACCTGAACCCATTCTGGTCCCACACCCGTAACTGAAAATATAGAAAGGATTATTCAAGTTCTCTAAGAATGTCATTAGGTGACTAATCATGCTTAGAAAGAAAATCCACTTAACCTTTAGTCATGATTCAAGAAAAAAAAAAATTATGGTCGTTACATTGGGTCTTCAAAAAGAAAGCAAGTATTGGACTTTGCAAAGTACACAAAACCTATACAAAGAGATGATGAGCGATTCTAAGGGAAAAGAATGTCATCACAGGAGTATACGCTGGACGTAAAATATATATATATATATATATATATACATATATACATATATATATATACATATACTG
Organism: Cornus controversa; assembly: GCA_026545225.1. Taxonomy (NCBI): domain Eukaryota; kingdom Viridiplantae; phylum Streptophyta; class Magnoliopsida; order Cornales; family Cornaceae; genus Cornus; species Cornus controversa. The sequence goes on along the minus strand of CM048849.1, from coordinate 7,068,867 downwards.
AGGAAAAATAATACGTAGGCTTACCAGTTGTCTTCTCTTGTGCATTTAAGAGTATGAAAGAGCTGGAGTCATGGATCGTGTATATATAAGCTAGCTGAGAATTAGTCTCAGTTGCAATGGGATTTTGAAGACTCCAATTCGGTTTAGACAAGAAAAAAAAATTATTTGTAATAGGATCCTCCAGTCTTCAATTCCACTTGGACAAGGAAAAAAAATCCTATTTGCAATAGGATCCTTAAGACTTCAATTCCACTTGGACAAGAAAAAAAAATCCTATTTGCAATAGGATCCTTAAGTCTTCAATTCCGTTTGGACAAAGAAAAAAAAAACTTTGCAAAATTTAAATATTTCAAGTCCTGCTTTAGGTACGTGACAATCTTGATATAGCGTAAGACTTGAAGTGGGGGCAATTTGTAGACATTAAAAAACAAATTCTTGATGGACCCAAAATATAATTTGGGCTTATCTTCGGTTTAGCCCACTTTGAAATATGGCCCAGTGAGTTAGATAATTTAAGGATCAGACCTACTACAAATAAATGAGTTATGGGCTGGTCTAAATTATCTGAGCAGTCCAAGCACACTTGAAAATGGGTCTATTTATGGGCTGGTCTAAATTGTCTGAGAAGTCCAAGCACACTTGAAAATGGGTCTAACGGATAATTAAATATATATATATATATATATCTGTAATTATCAACAAAAATAATTATTGTGTATATATTGGATAATTATCATAAAAGATAATTATAGGATAATTATCAGAAGAAAAGAAAGTTACAAATCTATCCTTCTGGTGAGGATATAAATAAAGGTCCAGGGATGATAGAAAGGAGGACCAGAAGACTCTCAGAAAAAGCTGAAACTCTGCAGAAGTTTTCACTCAAAATTCAAAGCTCCAAAGCATCTAAACCCTGAAGGAGAAGAATAACAAGCATATCATACACGTGCCGTTCTTCACCAAAGTTTCAATTCAATTCAAGATCAAGCTCTTGCAGCCCTTGAAGCTAGATCACCAAGGAGATCGAATAAGAGGAATTTATCTTTCTTTTGTAAAGATTCACAGAGAATTGTACCCATTTTTTCAAAATTAATAAAATCGTTTATTTGTTACCAATTTTTGTTCCTAGATTTTTGGATACAAAATTTGTGTACAAACCCAATCACAAAACCCAAACTCCAGCCGCAAGTCCCAATGTCAGACCAATCACAACCCCAAACCCACAACCCAACAAAACCCATCGTTGTCAACCTAATCGTAAAGCCAAACCCCAATCGTATAAAAACATTATAGCAAACCTGCTCTTTAGAGAGAAAGTGAGAGTCAGATGGCCATTGGTTGTGGTAAGTCTTCTCCATCACCGGACTTCCCGTGGAAGATTCGACGTACTGAGCAGGGACTTCCCGTGGAAGATTCGAGATATTGAGCAGGGAAAGAGTGTTTCAGCGAGAGGTGGTAGTTGACAGAGGCAACGACGGTAGGGGTTTTGTAGGTGAGGCAGCGACAAAAGTCGTCGTAGGGTGATGAATCAGCCCCGTAGTATGTGAATCCGCTGCTATGGAAGTAAAAGATTATGGGGAGCTTGGAGTCACCACTGCCTGCCATGGTGGAGGGGGATGGGATGTAGAGACAAAACCAGAGGTGGTCGACAGTGGCGTTAGAGGAGGTGACAGAGTTTATAGGTTTGGTGGAGGGAGGGGATTTGCGATCGAAGAGGTTGACGAGGTGGTGGTTGATGGTGGTGTTGGAGCGGCGACAAATGTGAATGCTGAAGGTGTAAGCAACAATTAAGCTAATGTGTTATATATACATATATATATATATATATATATATATATATATATATATATGTATGTATGTGTATGTATGTGATAAGCTTAGTTCGGTTAATGTCAGTATATTTTTTCCTTTATATTATTGTATATTTTTTTTATTTAAACAACGATAATTGGTTTAAAGCTATGTATATACATGTGTATATATTTGTATGTATGTGTATATATTATACATGGGTTAAAGTAAAAAAGATAGATAAGTCTTTTCATATTATCATATTTTTTTAAATAAAATATATTAAAAAGTACATGGGTATATTTGTCTTTTCACTAATTTTGTCATCCGACAACACTAACAGGGAAGGTCAGTGTTATTTTTGAGAACACAGGGGGTATATGTTATTTCGTCTATTTACAGGGGATGTCAGTGTAATTTTTCCTTAATTTTAAATTTTTCTTTAAAAATAAAATAAAATTCATAACGATCCGGTGTAGTCACCTATTCTTTGACTATGTATGTAGTACTAATTCTACAAGTTATGATTTGATTGATAAAGTTAATAATTTTTGTTTATTAAAGTTTGATTTTGATACCCAATATTGTCGAGATTACTTCAACACAGTATGACTTTAATAAAGAAAGACACCCATTTGTACTTTATATGTTAGCGTGTTTGGATAATCAAAATCTTATCACATATACAGCTTGAAAAATTGGAACCTACCAGTTCAGAGAATGGGGTGAAAAGTAGTACCTGTGATTTTCGCATGAAGATTAGGTTAAAAAAAAATCAATTGATGAATATATGTTGTAGGTTAGGAATTTTTATTTCTTGATAATTTTGGACTTTTCAATTTATGTTTTGATTCAAATTATTCACATCAGTACTCATATTAGCTATCTTGTAGTTTGTGGATTCCTAGCATACCTTGCATGCACATGAGCACACTTACATCTTTATTGTTGGGTATGTACATTTACCTTGGTTACATTTTGTTAATGTCTAATTTGAGTTAGAGAACCTTGAGAATAGATGTCATTGGCATGATTGTTAACATAAATAAATAAAATTTTAAAAAAGTTAATAAAAAATTGATATTTTGCATGACCATTTTACCCACCTTCACTAAACTTTCTCATCTTTCTTCATTACTCTCTCTCTCTCTCTCATCAATCACTCTGTGCATTAGCTTTGGTAAACCCATTACTTTTAGAATGACCTTACTTAGCTGTGGGCTGGGTACTTATTTTTTTTAAGATTAAGTGCATAAAACACCCTTGCTGTGTACATAATGTACAAAAACACTTCCGGATGTTCAACTAACCCCTTACAGTTTCAAAATTGTTCGAAAAAAAAAAAGAAAAATGGTTAATTTTCCAATACAAAAAATAGGAAATGACAAAAATACTAAAAAAATTCACATGACTATCTCTCTCTCCACATTCAAAAGCTCTCTCTCTCCTCATTCTCTCTATTAGATTTCTCTCTCTCTCTCTCTCTCCACGATTTAAAAGTGTGTGTATGTAGAAGGGTGTTTCTATCAGTGTGTGTGTGTATATATATGATGATATAACAATGCATGTATATATATATATATAACAACAGGGTGTGTGTGTATATATACGTGTGTGTGTGTATATATATATTTATGAAATTGCTTGTATGATTGGGGTTCTCTCTTTTCGATTCACACTCCCTCATCCATTTTTCTTTCCATAGCAATATGTGTATATATATACACATATACACATAAATATATATAAATATATATGGAATTGTTTTGATTGGTTTAATTCACATAAGTTTTATTTTATATGGAATTATATGCATCTCGAGTTTCAAATACAGATTTAGTTTCCATAACAGTCTTTTTGGAAGATTATATGTTTAGTAAATTTAGTTTTTTAATTAATTATATGGTTATGGTTATGGTAGATAAGAGAGAGCCAAACAAGATATTAATTGAAGGGGTAATTTTGAAATTTTAAAAGAAATTTAAGTCAAATATGCTATCTAGTCAGAAGAGGGAATTTGTACAGAGACAACTAGTGGGGGTGATATGAGCATACTAAATTAGAGGGATATTTTTTGCACATTTTTGTATATAGTGAGAGCGTTTTATGCACTTACCCGTTACGTATATTTGAGATCAGCTTTTTGTTTGCTGATTCAATGTTAATTCTTAGCCAAGAATAATTCGGTGAAACCAACATGGCAAAAACCAAAGGCTAAAAATGATTTCAAAGTTCTGTCTGCTTATTACTTTTTAGTTTGGGAGGGGGATTCAAGGGTAAAGTAGTCTACACAACAGAGTACTCCATACCCAACCTTTTCCGTTGCCCCAAGGAAGCTTCAATTCTGCAGGAACTTTTTTTTTCTTTTTTCCCTGTTCAACATCTTTAGCACTACTATTCACAGTTAGTTGCAGACTGAAAATTCAAGGAATTTTGGAACTTTATTTTAAAATCAATCAGATTCAAATTTAATGTTGAATCAGAGGCTAAGACTTGCCATTGTTCTCTTGTTGCTCAACAACATACCTCTGCTAATGCTAAATACTGCAGGAAATTATTACCGAGTGTCAAGGAAATTATTTTAATCCAACCGGTGTCAATTGTGAAAACAAGCCCCCGAAAGTTGAAACAGTAAGATAATGCTTTTTATTATTGCATAAAAGAGTTTTCAGATAGTGTACAATATGCAATTTATTTACATTTATATTCGGATTAAACTCAGGATATTGAAGCTTTAAATATATACGACATTCTAGAACCATGCTACCACGGTCCAAAAATGGGAGTGATAACAAATGTTTACATTAGGTTACCATCAAGCTTAAGAAAATTAGACAAACAATTCTTCAAAAGTGAGTGTGTGTACCAACTAGGAAAAGAAAATTAGACGAGACTGAAAAACCTCTTCCTGTGCGAAAAATAATATTGGTAAAATGGTCAACATTAGCATGGTAGTATGGTTGAAAAAGCTCTTCAGGAAATTAGCATGGTTGAGGAAGTAAAGACATTGATTAGAGAGAAAGAGTAATGAAGAAAGATCAGAAAGTTTAATTGAGGGTAAAATGGTCATGTAAAGGGTCATTTTTGCAAAAAAAGGGGATTCTTTGGAACTTTTGAAAGAACATACCTTATGTGGTGACAAAAATAGCACAAAAATATATTTTGCCACTTTTTAAAAGTACATGGGGTTTAGTGTAATTTGGTTCAAAAAAAAAAAAATAGCCCCAATTCAAAAACAAGGATTTGGAGAGAGAAGAATACGAACTTGGGAACAATCACCCAATCAGCAAGTTAAATCAACTTTTACATTTGGTAATTAGTAATCAATCTTCATTTTTTACCATTTTTGCTATTTAGTAATCTATCTTCATTTTTTTACCATTTTTGCTATGTTTGGTTAATATTTATAGGGTAAAATACACTAATCTCCTATAAAGTTTGGTCTAATTACAAACGACAATCGTGTTTGGATTTATTACACCATATACCCCTAGATGTTATGAAATGTCCTTTTTACCTTTAATATTTTAATAATTTTAAATAAAAAAATATTTTAATTTGAAATACCTATGTTGCCTACCATATATATATTCACGCACACACCAGTCCACAGGTTATGGATCTAGCCCAAGCCTAGGCATTCGGTTGAACGAAACATCGCAAGGCATAGACCGGGTATCTGGCATGAGACAATGGTGCAAATCTGGATGACGATGATCGGAAATGGAGCTGAACCCATTAATAGCAAAAATCTTATAATATATGGTGGAAATCTTGATGATGAGTCATGAGTTCAACAATGAGGTAGTGGCGAGAGATGACCACAATGATTGAACAGGTTTGAACATGGATTTGGTGTCTGGTATGCTCCTAAAACTCTAACTTCTCTTATTTTTGGTAGGGTAAACTCTAACTTCTCTTATTTTTGGTAGGGGTGGTAATTCGGGTTCGCGGGTCGTGTCGAAACAGGAGTATTCTGATAATTCAAGTTCGCGGGTCGTGTCGAGACATGAGTATTCGGGAAAATGGGTCAACTCGAACACGACACTATTACTAATCATGTCATATAATTTGAATATAAACACGACCTACTTATTAAATGGGTAACATGACACGACCCGTGTAACCCGTTTATAGGTGGATTGTGTAACTTGAACACGACCCGACCCATTTATTAAACGGGTGACACGATACGAACACGACCCGTGTAACTTGTTATAGGGGTATTCTGATAAATGGGTCAACCCAAACACGACCCGTGTAACCTGTTGTAGTGTGCCTTTTATTAAAAAGAATGTTATTGTGAGGAATCGAACCTAAGCACAACTCCTAAGATAGTTAAATGCCACTAGTCCAACAATGACTTTTGTTTATATATGCCACAACAATAATATTTAATCTACAATAATGAAAGTTTGAAACATTAATTAAATTACAATAATATTTTTTCCTCATTTTGAATATAACAAACAAACTTTATTAATTATATTAACTAAGTAATTAAATCAAAAATACAATTTTCACTATCTTGAAATCAAATAAAAATATTAATACCACACAAATAATAAAGCATTTAGAACATACATTAAGTATATATCTCATTGAATTAACATATTTTTTTTAATATATATTAATGTTGAAATATTATCGACAAAAAATAAAGGAATGGTCTAACTTATATTACTTTAACTATTATATGTTATACTATATATCTCAGAACAATAAAGAAAACTTAATTTCATAAAACTAGATATTCATATTAAATGGTTTAAAATCATCAATTATTCTTATTGATTTTTTAGACATTTAAATAATTAATCAGAATTTGAGAAAATATAAGAAAATGGTTTAACTTATATTACTTATAACTGTTATATTTTATACTATATATCTCAAGACACTAAAGAACAATTATGGCCATCATTCATATATATTTAGATATATATATATCCACCATATACATATAATTATATATTTATATCTCCACCTAAATATAATTATATAATTATATATATATATATATATATCCTCCATATATATATATATATATATATATATATATATATATATCCACCATATATTACCTACACCCCAATAATCTGATATACATCCACATCTCCTTTTCAAAATCAAGTAATAAGGAAGAAAAGAAAATATATTATTCTATTCATTAATTATCACTCTTATGGTCAAGTATGACACAATCAAGCCCACATCGATATAACATAAAAAAAATTGATTATCGTATGAATTTGATAGAGATGAGTTTTTAGTAAAATTTAATTAATTTAGTGAATTTTATTGATTTTTTAGAGACCATTTAGCATAAATAATTATTCATTTATAAATTTCATGTCCATGTATTTATTAAAAAATTTAGTAGTTGTTTTATTACTAAATGAATCAATGAATACTAATAGATTTAAGAATGAAATAAATGAACATTTATACTATATATAACATATTAGAAGATAATATATATATAATACATGTTTTTAACATTCTAAAACAAATTTACAATATTAAACTTTATATTTTCTACATTTTAAAATTAATTAATAAATATTAATGTTAAACGGGTTAAATGGGTCGATTTAACCCTTATTGACCCGACACGACCCATCAAATTAAACGAGTTAGGCGGGTTAAACGGGTTGAACCCAAAACCGACACGTTTTTTTCGTGTCATAATCGTGTCACCCTGTTTATGACCCGAACCCACTTAACCCAAACCCAAACCCAAACCCGCTAACTTCGTGTCAATTTCGAGTCATGTTGTCAGATCGTGTTGAATTTTGCCACCTCTAATTTTTAGAATTGAATATGAAAAACAAGTGATGAACTAGCTATAGAGTCGAACATGGTTCTAGCAGAGTAAAAGTAAGGTAGCCATTCAAATGGCAACCTTCATTATGCTTAGGGTCGTCCATGTTAGGGTATGTATGTGATTCATGTAATGCTCATTTAAATGTCCAAAACAATGTTGAATTGACCATATAACCGAACATGGATTTGACAACGTGAGAGGTAGCAATTCACATGGCAACCCTCATTATGGTGTGGGTCCGGCCATGTTATAATACTCTTACTGTATGTATAAGAGACCATTTAATAATTGTTTAATTGTCCCTTTCACAAATATATAACTTGACTAAGCATTCGGATTACGAATTCAAATGTCTCACTTGTCTCATTTATGTGCTTATGATTTCTATTTTGTAAATCATATTTTACCATAATACTATCCTGTTGTCATCTTATGTTTTCCTTTTGAAAATTAAGAGACAGAAAGCCAACAAGACTGAATGCAAGAAGAATTAAATAAGCCAGTGGCTTTATTAGTGAGTGCCTTACAAAGTATCTTGCGGCCGTAAGAGCCGAACAACAAAAGTAGCTAAGGCCTTAAGAGCCAAAAGGCCCCTAGAGATGAATGGTGAAAATTAGGCTAGCCGCCCATAAAATGATCAATCAAAGAGGAAAGCGGTGTTAGGAATCGATCGCCCAAAGATGATAAAAAAAATCAAAGAGAAAAGCAATGTTAGGAGCCTATCGCCCAGAGATGATCAATAAAAATCAAAAGAGGAAAGCAGTATTAAGAGCTGATCGCCCATAAAATGATCAATCATAGAGGAAAGCGGTGTTAGTAGCTAATCGCCCAAAGATAATCAATAAAAATCAAAAGAGGAAAGCGGTGTTAAGAGCCAATCGCCCATAAAATGATCAATCAAAGAGAAAAGCGATGTTAGGAGCTGATCACCCAAAGATAATCAATAAAAATCAAAAAAGGAAAGCGGCGTTAAGAGCTGATCGCCCATAAAATGATCAATCAAAGAGGAAAGCAGTGCTAGGAGTTGATTGCCCAAAGATGATCAATAAAAATCAAAAGAGGAAAGTAGTGTTAAGAGCCGATCACCCATAAAATGATAAATTAAAGAGGAAAGCGTTGTTAGGAGCCGATTGCCCAAAGATGATCAATAAAATAAAAAGAGAGGCAACTGGCATTATAAGTCGATCGCCTAAAAAGAAGAAATAGGCATTGAACCCATAAAAGCTAAGGTCTCAAGTGCTGATCGCTTATAAAATCAAGTTAAGGCATCAAATGCAGATTGCTTAAAAAATCAAGCTAAGGCCTCAAGTGCCGATCACTTATAAAATTAAGCTAATGCCTTAAGTGCTGACCCCTTCCAAAATAAAGCTAAGGCCTCAAGTGCCGATCGCTTACAAAATAAAACTAAGGCCTCGAGTTCTGATCGCTTACAAAATCAAGCTAAGGCCTCGAGTGCCGATCGCTTACAAAATCAAGTTAAGACCTCGAGTGCCGATCGCCTACAAAATCAAGAACAGGTCTCAAGTGCCGATCACTTACAAAATAAAGCTAAGGCTTCAAGTGCCGATAGTTTACAAAATAGAGCTATGGCCCCAAGTGCCAATCACTTACAAAAAATTTATTGACTAGCCAAGTGGGGCTGATCGCAACAAGTCAAAGAAGGCTGAACAACCACAATGGTGATGAAAGGCACTCACCGACAAAGTGGCTAGAGCCAATGAAAGATTGATCATTGATAGAATGACCAATAGATGATGAAGGATTGAATGCCAACAAGATTGATTAATATTAAAATCATTGAAGCTGAACAAGGGTGATAAAACCTAGAAGGAAGTAGATATAAAAATCAGCTCCAAAAGATCCACATCATTACTTTCCGATGGAGGACAAGCAAGAAAAGTCTTCTAACATCCAAAGCATTATGCTTGAAAATCAAGTGCTTTTCATTAAAGGCATATACAATATCAATACATCAAAAAAGTATCATTCAGAAGCCCGAAAGTAGTCAGTTCATTACATGTTCAAAAATAAATTAAGGTTACTAAGCCTAAGTAGAGGAGGATTCAAAAGAAGGCTGAACTAAAACAGTAACATTAGAAGGAGACACTTCAGCTAGAGAATCACCAGCAGTGGTAGAGCATTTTTCGGTGAAAGCCCATTAGCTTCAGACAACTTTGGATTAGTGTGTTCACCCAAGGCCTCAATTTTGTTAGGCTAGTCAAGCCAATCAGTCTATCATTCAAACTCAAGAAACAGAGCCTATTCAAATCCATATCGAAAAACTTCTACATGCCTTATCTCAGAAGAATTAAGCTCCAACTTTATACTTCCGCACCAAATCCACCATAGATGGTTCAAAACCTCCAGCTACCCAATGTTGTCTTGCCTTTGTTAATGATCAAAAGTGCAAATTTCTATAAATTCCCTCCAGTTGAGACTGTTACATCCAACTAAAGGGAATTGGGGGCTAAGTGTGGAGGGAAAAATTTTCACCAATAAGAAAGGGACACTTGTACAGAAGAAAGGTCAAGTATTTTATATGACAAATTCAGAAGATAGAACTTCTCTCTTCAAAACACAGTTCATTTACAAAATTTCACTTGATCAATAATTAATTAAACAACAAATAAAACACCCAAAAACAACAATGGACTTATTTCCTATAATTATAAATTTAGGTAATCTTAATAAATAACAATTAATTTCAAATTATAAAACTATAACATAACAAAAATGAGTTTACAATCTTAAAGAAAATAAAAAAAAATATTAAATTTACCTTTGTATACAATTTGGGTCCATTGGTTCCACGTAAACAATACACGTGTATATATATAAACTACTAGTAATACTAATGTAATATATATACCATTATAATTATATACTAAGAACCAAATAAAGTACATATATAAACTAAAAAGACAATGACTTACAAGCCGCTTACAATATGTATACCACCCACTGCAATACTAACAAGTTATTACAAGACTCACATCATGAATTATATAGACCCATTAGGAAATGAATTCCATAAATAAGAAAATATATAAGAACGTATATAACAAAACAGAATATAAAATAAAAAATATTTCTTCTGTAACTTCTATCTATTAGCATATATAAAAATAGGGTACCCCTTAAATCCCTACCGTTGTACCTCTTTTCCTCTATCGATCAGCCTTTTCTCCTATTCCCTCTTCTCTCTATGTAATTTCTAAGTAACTGAATGTTATGAATAGAGATCTGTTGTTATATATATATATACACACACACACACACACACACACACACAATCCTTTTGTAACTGACGAGAAATGAAAGGTCTGACATTTAATTTAGGTAATAATTAAATATAAATCTTGTGTTAGTTGAAAAGCTGGAAGGCCTCCTATTAATTGGTACTTTACTCTCCATTAACAACACAATAAGGAACAAGGGTTGCAATAAATAACATTCATCATTGCTAAACCTTTCACATCTCCACATTGCTATTTTGCACACTCACCAATATATATATAAATATAAATATATATATATATACACTTTTATATCACTACCTCATAAGACAATTTTGTACCAATGTTTTTTTAAAAAATAAAAAAAATTCATAATAAAAAACAAATTACAAGTCATCACATCTTATGAAGCACTATATGGGAGACCTTGTCGTTCACCAATATTTTGGGCTGAGGTTGGTGATAGCAGTCTATTGGGGCCCGAGTTGGTGCGAGAGACCACAAAGAAAATACCTATCATTCGATATCGACTTTGTACAGCTCAAAGTCGATAGAAAAGTTACACAGATCGACGACGATGAGTTTTGGAGTTTACTGCAGGGGACTTGGTGTTTTTGAAAGTCTCGTCTATGAAGGGAGTTATGAGGTTCGGTGGAAGGAAAGGGAAGCTAGCTCCTCGATATGTTGGACCTTTTGAGATCACACTCAAGATTGGGGAAGTGGCTTATAGATTGGATTTACCTCCCAATTTATCATTTGTTCACGATGTTTTCTATGTCTCTATATTGATGAGATGTTTGAGAGATGAGACTCAGACTATTGATTGTAGCGAAGTAGAGTTGCGTCCTGATGCTACATATATTGAGACACCTATTCGTATTGTGGACTGTATGGCAAAACGGTTGAGACGGACAGAGATTCATCTAGTGAATGTGCAGTGGAATCATCAGAATGAGAGATAAGCTACATGGAATTGCAGTCAGAGATGATGAAAAAGTACCCACAACTCTTTAAGTAAGGTACGTAAATTTTGAGGATGAAATTTCATTTTAGGAGAGTAGGATGTAATATCCCAAAAAAAAAATTGAATTTGAATTGTCAGATTTGTTACGATAAAATCTGAAAGTTAAATTCAAATTGAAACCTAGCCTAACCCAACTACAGGATATCATTCTTATAAGATTTTAGTATTTTATGTAGTTAGAAGATATATTTTTTTTCAAAAAGAATTAAACTTAACCTCAAATACTGACATATATCGAACCTCTGCAGTAGCCAGAAGGAGAGATGGTGATTGAGGAAGTTGCATGGTGAGAGCCGAGGAATGAAACAACGATATCAGGCAAGTCAATTCGTTTTATATATCTATATATAACTGAGATTTGTTTTTTAATTATAAGTTTAGAGTATTTGATCAGGTTGATACCTTAGGTTTAAATTTAATGTAGATGTTAATCTTCATTAACGTTGATAGCATGAGTGTTACTGAATTATAAATGTCTTAGAAGGAATTTGTTTATTAGATTTTATTTAATGGAAATAGATTAAACATAAGATCTTAGTGTTTAGATTTCAATAAATTGTGAATATGGAAAACCTTCCAGAATATATATGCACCCATAGGAATAAATCACGATTTTTTTAAATAACAAGACAGTTTGGATCTGGAATCATTAATGTTGATCTTGAACAAACTGTTGTTATTGATTATGTTTTTTGTCACACACACACACACACATATATATATATAAGATCTTAGTGTTTAGATTTCAATAAATTGTGAATATGGAAAACCTTCCAGAATATATATGCACCCATAGGAATAAATCACGTTTTTTTTAAATAACAAGACAGTTTGGATCTGGAATCATTAATGTTGATCTTGAACAAACTGTTGTTATTGATTATGTTTTTTGTCACACACACACACACACACACACACATATATATATATAAATATATATGAGTGATTATGGGTATTGGATTTCAGAGTGCTTCTCAGGTGCGCATATGTCTATATATATATATATATATATTTGTATATAAATATATATAGAATTATGAGACAGTGGGCATGAGTATTACTAACGACATCCTTGATTGATTGGAAAATACATAAATTGTTATTGGGTTATGTGCAGGAACGTGTGAATTTGGAGTTGGGCAGTTTTAAATATTGAATGTTGGGCATCGTAATTAATGTTGTGGCCTTTACTGGATTTATTTATTTTTATCAGTGGTGGAGAATGGGACTCACATTAGTTTATTGCAGTGATATATATATATATATATAAAGAAAGGACTCTTCTATGAGTGCATTAGAATGACATTTATTAGGATATGTTTGTATGTTAATTAGTTTTCTATATTTAGTTATTTGTTACATGTTTAAGGGTTAATAAGAATGTGGACCTTGTGGTGAGTATTATTACACTGTATTATGGTGGGTAAGATTACATTGCGCGTAACATATGAGGGTTTTGGAATAGAAGACCCATTTTGGGTTGTTTTCATGGAAGCCCAATAATTTTAAATAGACTTTAATTGATTTTAAGTAAAGAAAATTAGAGAAAAATATTTTAAAAATTATGAAAAATTCTATAATAATGTATTTCAGTTTAATTAACTCAAATTTGCAGAATTATGTGAAATTAGATTAAATTAAGTGATGGATTTAATTTAAAAGCGAAAAAGTAGATTTTATAAGACACAAAATCAGAGAGTACGGAAAAACAGTGAGAAATTTGATTAAGAAATTTTTATTGAGACCTATAGTTGCATTGTGGAACCTTTACGAATTTAGTACTCTCACTATTTGGGTTTAGAGAATCATGAACCTAATTTATAACATTTATTTATTAACATGTTTGTTATGAGAAAAATATTTTAAATGTAAAATACATTCAATACTTGGTAAGTAATGGATAATGGTGAGTAGTCGGAGGAGTAGTCCGGGACTATTCCTATGATGGGATTGTTAGGTAAATTCAGGGACCTGCCTATTGGGAGTGCACTACCCTTTTGTTATGGCCATTGGGCTCAGCATGCCTTTATTATGTAGATGTGGTCCGGGACCATCAGGGCGAGTACATATACAACCCAACCACATGTGAGATAACTAGAATTTAATACAAGCTAATCAAGATGGTTAACAAGTTCATGGTTTAAAATTATGGAAATTGTGTTCTGTATTATGCTTTGTAATTATAATATATAAAAATTTATGACTTGAGCTGAATACATGTAATTAAAGCATTTTCACGAGTTGCTTTTATAAATGGAAATATAAGATGAGTCGATTTACTGAGTAGTGAATGTATTTAGCAATCCCTTGTTGAGCTTGTAAGCTCACTCCTTAACAATTTTTAGGTACAAGTTGATAGAAACGTGATGGAGTTATATATGAAATACCCCCGAACAAATTTTGCGCATGAGGTAACCAGTTTCATACACAAAACTTGAGAGATATTTACAACTAATAGCAACAAGCATAGAGTATAAAAGACAAAATGAAACTAATTTTAAAAGTGGAATAGAAAGTTCATCCAAATCAAAATAAAACATTAAATAAATAAAGTACGTGTCTAGTAATACAATTTGGAAGTCCCATAACCCAAGGACCCCTTAACCAGAAAGAACAAAAGTTTTAACTCTAAATTAAAAACTAACTACCAAAGTCTCAAAAGAGTTCATAGTTTGAACTTGAAGAAAAGAATAAGTTCCTACTCTGTAACTGATGAGAGGAGATGTTTGCCACAACCAAACTCTATGACTCTATCCTCGCGGTGGAACCGACCTATGACCTGGAATATTAACAAAGTGGGTTAAACCCACGAGCAAACCCTCTCTACTACATCCCAATCAGAGAATCGGTACACATACCCTCAGTATAAAGGACACAAGAGAAAAATATAGGTGTAAACATACAGGTCATTCCTTATCCAGTTCATGTTTTTAAAATAAATGTCATCTTTTATAATGTTTCAACAAACCCTTATCATACAAAAATGAACACATTCTTTAAGTTCATAACAAAGAAACATAAGCATGTATTTTATTAAATCTAAGCAATCCTGACATGCCTCCAGTATTATCCTTGGATACCTTAATAGGTATTGGCAATCCTAACATGCCCCCTGACAATCCTTACACGCCTCTTTTAACTTTAGATACCTTAATAGGTATTGAAAATCCTTGCATGCCTCCTTTAACTTTAGATACCTTAATAGGTATTAGCAATCTTAACATACCCCCTGACAATCCTTACATACCTCCCAAACCAACCTACTACACAAAAAAAAAAAAAAATGTAAAGATTTAAATAACACAAGGACATGAATTTGATCTAACAGAAATTTAATCATCACAATAAAATAATTCATTCACAATTAACCTAAAACCAAGTATAGCATGGATAGTTATAATTTCAAAGAAAATACAGTTAAGGAGTAAAATAATTCAACCACCAATTATATAAGCAAGTACACAACCAAACCTTCAATATACTTAAATCTTTGAAGGAGTCTAAACCTAGCTCTAATCTAGGTTTTCGGGCTTATTCAATTCCTAAGAACCCTATTTAATTATTCTAGAATTTTTGGGAATTTTTTTTCTGGAATTTTAAAGATTTTCCAAAATTTAAGAAAATAAAAATCTAGTTTTGAGGTACACTTTCCATACTACTTTAACCACAAGGGAACCTCATTTTGACTTGATATTTAAAACCCAAGTGCATTCTGTCCCCAAAAGATCACTAAAAGTTTCTGAAAAATTTCTAGAATCTTAAAAAATATTTTTCAAATAAAAGAAGATGAAAACTCAATTTTAAGACATACTTTTAAAATCAATTTAACCACAAGAGTTCATTTCCACTTGAAATTTAAAACCCAAGTGTATTCTGTCTTTAAAAGGTTATCCAAAATTCTTTAGAATTTTCTGGAATTTAAAAAATTATTTTTTCCTATTTTTCAAAATTAAAAACAATGTGAAAAATAAATAAAAAAATATTAAAAAATTCCGAACTGAGCCCAAAGTGGGCCCAGTGGGTGGGCCTGGCGAGTCGGACCCAACGGACCTTTTTCAGTCCCCAGCCGATAGTGCACGCACCCCACGCGCCGGTGGGGCGCGTGGCCCCCTTTTTCACTATTTTATTTCTTTTCTTTTCTTTTCTTCTTCTTCTTCCTTTCTTTCCTGCAACAGAATGTCAACAATGGTGTCGAAACTTTCCAGCCACTTCCGGGCACCGAATCACTCGTATGAATATACCATTGAACTTATCTCGATCAAAGCTACACATTGGTATCAAATTTACGCCCTCTCGCAGCTTAAATCAAAAATGCCCAATTTCAAGTTTTAAAAGTCTAAAATTTCAAACTCAATTTCCTATCAATCTACCCATTAGTTAGCAAACAAATTTTCAAGGATTGTTCTAGGAAACAAGATCTACCTATTGATCAGAACAAAAATTCTCAAAAATGATGAATACAGTCAACCCAATTTCATGTTCGTACATATATATATATATATATACACACACCCACCTATATAGTCATATATACATGTATATACATATGCAAAAATAACCTAAAATAGTACCAAAACCCTAGAATCTTCATGTTTAATTTAGATAATTATTCTTAGCATGCAAAACATTTAATTTCATAATTAAATGCATAAAAAATTTGATATATATACAATTTGTATATACATGTTGCTGGAATATATATATATATATATATATATATATATATATTATATTTAATCCAGCAACATGTATATACAGATAATATATATGTCTATAGATTTAAAGCGGAAGAGAAGAGTTCGAACTTGCCTTTTTGTCGACCAAAACTCATCCTTATGAATCGCTCCTTCTTTCCATTATCTCTTGCGTCTACACTCTTTCGGTCTCTGTGCGTGAAAATGAACGACAGAAGCCCTATCCTCCTTTTTCTTTTCTTTTCTTTTATTTTTTTCTAAAAAACTAAATAAACTCCAAAATAATAAAAATAAGAATATAATAAAAAAAATAAACCCTAACCCATCAAAAATAAGTATACACCTAGTCCAACCATTCCAGCCTAACTCAACCTATATTCCTTCCTAGCCCAATCCAAAATTAAAATAAAGAAAAAAAAATACAAAATATTTAAAGCACTCCAAGAAATTTAATCCAACCAATAAAACAAATCAAATCACTCACATAAATATAATTCAACCAATAAAGCAAATAATATAAATAAATAAATATAAAGCATTTAGATTAAAATTTAATGACCTCAAATTACTGGGTATTACATTCTTCCCCCCTAAAAAGAGGAATTATGTCCTCGGAATTCATCCCATACCTAAAATAAAAAGCTCTAGATACTTTACTTTTATTTCATCCTCTATTTCTTAAGTGAACTCTGCCTCATTGTGGTGACTCCACTGAACTTGAACTAACGGAATAGTCTTAGAACGAAGAAACTGGTCGTTACGGTCAAAAATACAGTAAGGCTGCTACACATATGTTGCATCTGGCTGTAACTCAATCTCTCCAACCTTAATGTGTTGGTAAGTATCCTCATCTCTAAGGAATTTTCGTAGCATAGAGCCATGAAAGACATTGTGCACCCTGTGCATCGTGTCTGGTAACGCCAGTGTATACGCTACCACTCCAATCTTGTCAGTAATCATAAAAGGACCCACAAAATGAGGTGTCAACTTCCTTTTTCTCCCAAACTGCATCACTCCCTTCATGGGGGAAACCTTAAGTAGAACCTGATCCCCCTCCTTGAACTCTAATGCTCGAGTTCTTCAATCAATATAACTCTTCTGTCTACTTTGTGTAGTCCTCATACGGTCTCTAATAAGAGAAACTTTATCGAAGGTGTCCTTGATGAATTTAGGACCCAAGAATCTGTTCTCTCCAACATCTAACCAACATATTGGTAACCTACATGGGCGCCTATACAGAGCCTAGAATGGTGCCATACCAATAGTCTTTTGATAACTATTATTATAGGCAAACTCAACTAGCGGCAAGTAACTCTCCCAATTACCCTTGAAGTCAAGTACACATGCTTGCAACATATCCTCCAAAATCTGATTAATCTTCTCAATCTGACCATCGGTTTGAGGGTGATAGGCTGTACTGAGATGCAGAGCTGTACCCATCGCCTGCTGAAAACTCTCCCAAAATCCTGAAACAAAATTTGGATCTCTATCCAATATAATAGACAAAGGCACGCCATGAAGCTTCACTATCTCTGCAATGTAAAGCTTCGCGTATTACTCTGAGGTGTAACTCGAGCGTACAGGGAAGAAATAGGATGATTTTTTTAACCTGTCCACTATCACCCAAATAGCATCATGATTCCGTTGTAAAGTGGGAAACCCCATAATGAAATCCATGGAGATGCTCTCCCACTTCCACTCCGGTATAGGCAGTGGTTGCAAAGATCCCAGCGGTCTCTAGTGATCAATCTTGATCATTTGACATGTGTTACACTTAAAGACAACTATAGCTATATTCCTTTTCATACCTGCCCACCAAAACTGTCGTTTCATGTCTTGGTACATCTTATCCCCTCCCATGTGTACCGAAAACTAAGAACTGTGGGCCCACTCATCATTGCCCTCCTCAAGTCGTCATTGTGAGGAACCACTAACCGCCCCTTGTACCTCAATCCTCCAGCTGTACCCAATGTAAAGAACGGTACCTTTCTGGATTTCAACTCAGCCACCTTCTCTATGCATTGCGAGTCAGTACTGACCTGAAATTACCTTCTGAATAATAGTAGGTGTAACCACTACACACGTTACAAAAGCATCATCTAAGTCATTAACCCTTCTCATATCATTCCATTCTGTTTCAAATAAAGCAGCAAAACTAGCATAGGGTCAGTGACTGAGTGCATTAGCAACTACATTTGTTTTTCTTGGATGGTATTAGATGGAAAAATGATAATCTTTCACAAATTCCAACTACATGCGCTACCTTATGTTCAGCTTCTTCTGTGAGAACAGATATTGCAAAATCTTGTGGTCACTAAACAATCTGAAAGTCTCCCCCCAAGAGATAATGCCTCTAGATCCTCCAGGCAAAGACTACAACTGCTAAGTCCAAATCACGAGTTGGGTAATTAGGCTCATGAGGCTTAAGCTTACGTGAAGCATATGATATCGGGCTCTCATTCTGTATCAACACACAACCCAGACCCTATAATGATGCATCGGTATATATCAATTACTCAAATCCACTCTGAGGAGTAGCTAGGATGGGTGCAATTATCAATTTGCTCTTCAACTCAACAAATGCTGCCTGACAAGAATCATCCCAAACGAAAGGCACACCCTTTTTAGTTAAATGGGTGAGAGGGCTACCAATCTTGGAGAAGCCCTGAATGAACCTACAATAATAACCAGCTAACTCCAGAAAACTACAAATCTCTGTGGGTGAGGTAGGTTGACCCTACTCTAATACCGCGGTCACCTTGCTTGGATCAACCATTATCCCTTTTCAGATACTATATGACCCAAGAACTTCACATCCCTTTACCAGAAATCACACTTCTCAAATTTTGCATACAACTAGTGATCTTTGAGTGTTTGCAAAATGATACAAAGATGTCTGGCATGGTCCTCCTTTGACTTAGAAGTAGGCCCGGTGCCTGAAGCTAAGTAAATTACAAAGTCTATCTCACGACTTGGTGGTAGTCCTAGAATTTCCTAAAAACACATCTTGAAAGTCTCGCACCATTAGAATGTGATCCATACAAACTGTATTTCCCTTCAGAGACTCCTCACTAATAAATAATGGGTGAATAATAGACCTTCCGTTTGATTACGATATAGCAACCAAACACATCTCCTAACCCGATATAGCAAAAGCAATTGTCATATCATGGCAATTGACATGTGCATGATAATGCGATAACCAATCCATCCCGAGTATGCCATCATATGATTTCATATCTAAGACCAATAGGTCTGCCCAGAACCTGAGTTTGCCAATATTTATAACGACCTGGCTACAACATTCCCATAAAATCGTACTAATCCTCAATAGGGTAGCAATACTAAATGGAGAACTACACGGCTAAATGGTTATACTAGATAATCTCACCAATGACCGAGTTTACTATTTATCAAAATTGACCCTTGTTTTGGCTCACATTCCTGCTCCTACGAGGTGGCATCTGAATACTACCCCTAAAAATGAACTAAAACATATATTATACGATTAGTCCTATACTTAGATTCTATTAATCAGAATACGCAACGCGAAAGATACCGTATGACAAACCCAAATGACCTGAGAATACATGAACCTAGAATGATCTAATACCAACTGAAATACCTCCAAACCAATTTCACGCATGAGGTGGCCAGTCTCATACACAAAACCTAAGAGATATTTACAACTGATAACAACAAGCATAGAGTACAAAAGAAAGAATGAAATAAATTTTAAAAGCGGAATAGAAAGTCTATCTAAATCAAAATAAAACCTTAAATAAATAAAGTACGTGTCTGGTAATATAATTTAAAAGTCCCATAACCTAAGGACCCCTTAACCAAAAAGAATAAGAGTTTTAACTCTAAATTAAAAACCAACAACCAAATCTCAAAAGAGTTCATAGTTTGAACTTGAAGAAAAGAATAAGTTCCTACTCTGTAACTGATGAGAGGAGATGTCTGCCACAACCAAACCCCAAGACTCTATCCTCGCGGTGGAATTGACTTAAGACCTGAAATATCAACAAAGTGGGCTAAACCCACAAGCAAGCCCTCTCTACTACATCCCAATCAAATAACCGGTATACATACCCTT
This sequence comes from Cornus controversa, assembly GCA_026545225.1. NCBI lineage: Eukaryota > Viridiplantae > Streptophyta > Magnoliopsida > Cornales > Cornaceae > Cornus > Cornus controversa. Next base: position 7,048,196 of record CM048849.1, on the reverse strand, counting down.
AGTATGAAGGACACAAGAGAAAAATATAGGTGTAAACATACAGGTCATTCCTTATCCAGTTTATGTTGTCAAAATAAATGTCATCTCTTACAATGTTCCAACAAACCCTTATCATACAAAAATGAACACATTCTTTAAGTTCATAACAAAGAAATATAAGCATGTAATTTATTAAATCTAAGCAATCCTGGCATGCCACCATTATTATCCTTGGATACTTTAATAGGTATTGGCAATCCTGACATGCCCCCTAGTAATCCTTACATGCCTCCTTTAACTTTAGATACCTTAATAGGTATTAGCAATCCTAACATACCCCCTGGAAATTCTTACATGCCTCCTTCAACTTTCAATACATTAATAGGTATTAGCAATCCTAACATGGCCCTTGGCAATCCTTACATGCCTCCCAAACCAACCTACTACACAAAAAGTATGTAAAGATTTAAACCACACAAGCATACGAATTTGATCTAACAGAAATTCAATCATCATAATAAAATAACCCATTCACAATTAACCTAAAACCAAGTATAGCATGGATAATTATAATTTCAAAGAAAATATAGTTAAGTAGTAAAATAATGCAACTACCAATTATATGAGCAAGCACACAACCAAACCTCCAATATACTTAAAAATTTGAGGGACTCTAAACATAGTTCTAATCTAGGTTTCTAGGCCTATTCAGTTCCTAAGAACCCTATTTAATTATTCAGGAATTCAGAAATTTTTTTTCGGGAATTTTAAAGATTTTCCAAAATTTAAGAAAATAAAAATCTAGTTTTGAGGCACACTTTCCATACTACGTTAACCACAAAGGAACCTGATATTTAAAACCGAAGTGCATTCTGTCCCCAAAAGATCACCAAAATTTTCTTGAAATTTTCTAGAATCTTAAAAAATATTTTTGAAATAAAAGAATGAAAACCCAATTTTGAGACATAATTTTAAAATCAATTTAACCACGAGGGAAGCTCATTTCCACTTGAAATTTAAAACCCAAGTGTATTCTGTCCCTAAAAGGTTACCCAAATTTTTTTAGAACTTTTCGGAATTAAAAATAACAATTTTCAAAATTACTTTTCCTATTTTTCTAAATTAAAAACAATGTGAAAACTCAAATAAAAAAAATTAAAATATTCCAAAGTGGGCCTAGTGGGTGGGCCTAGCGATGGGACCCAAAGAACCTTTCCCGATCCCCGGCCGGCAGCGCATGCGTAGGCGGGACGTGTGGCCCCTTTCTCTCTTTTTTATTTCTTTTCTATTCTTTTTCTTTTCTTTTCTTCTTCTTCCTCCTTTCTTTACAATTGAACTGTTCGTCTTGATCAAAGCTACGCATTGGTACCAAATTTACGCCCTCTTGCGGCCTAAATTAAAAACGCTCAATTTCAAGTCAAATTCCCGTCAATCTACCCAACAGTTCACAACCAAATTTTCAAGAATTGTTCTAGGAAGCAAGATCTATCTACAGATTCAAAGGGGAAGAGAATAGTTCGAACTTGCCTTTTTGTCGACCAAAACTCGTCCCTACGAATCGCTCTTTCTCTCCCTTCTCTCTTGCGTCCACACTCTTTCGGTCTTTGTGCGTGAAAACGAACGATAGAAACCCTATCCTCCTTTTTCTTTTATTTTTTTTCTAGAAAACTAAATAAACTCCAAAATAATAAAAATAATAATATAATAAAAAATAAACCCTAGCCCATAAAAAATAAGTATACACATAGCCCAACCATTCCTGCCCAACTCAACCCAGATTCCTCCCTAGCCCAATCCAAAATTAAAATAAAGGAAAAAAAATACAAAACTCAATCCAAATAAAATAAAATAAAATAAAGTAAACTATACCAAAATATTTAAAGCACTCCAAGAAATTTAGTCCAACCAATAAATAAAATCAAAGCACTCACAGAAATTTAATTTAACCAATAAAGCAAATAATAAAAATAAATAAATAAATATAAAGCATTTAGATTAAAATTTAATGACCTCAAAATTACGGGATATTACAAGTCATGTGAGCCAAATGGAGATGATCTAGTTGTTTTCTTCTTTTTAGTTCAATAATGTTGATATGAACTTATGTAATAAGGTTGAGGATTTTTATGGATTGTATTAGATGGTGCTATATTTGTTCTATAGTTATTTATATTTTTCAACAAAATTATATATGGGAGAGTCATACTATTGGTTTTGAGGTGAATGTTGTTGCAAGTCACCCACTATATTTATGTATAGAACCAACGTTTCTATTATTTAAATTTTGGTGTGTGACATAGTGCATCTCATCGCACCAAAAATCTTTAACATACACTGTAACAAGATAGACTTGGTCATGAGTTGCAGAAGTATCTGGCACAAGCGAAGCTCAGACATGACCTGAATAGCTTTTTGATCAGCATCTATGTCTGGAAATTCAAAAAATAGCTTATCTACAAAGAGAGAGATGTGTAGGTCTGAGATTGCCAAAGAGATATAAGGTTAGGAATGATGATATAGAGATAGAGATATAGTTAGGTTATATGTTAGGCTTATAAACAAAAGAGACTCCACCTTTTATTTAGCGTCATTTAAGTGAGTGAAGGGTTCTATATGTTCTATTCAAATGAGAACAATTTTGAAAAAACTCCCAAAACATCATTTTATTGTTCTCTAAAAACCCATACTTATGTAACTCAATTTTCTAAAAACTGTTCTTCAAAAATAGTTCCAAGCAGGTGCAAAATTTGTTTTTTGATTTCAGGCCTAACTATCTCATTTTTTCCCCTAGTTGGGGGGACTCACACACACTTCTTTGCCCAAATCGAGGCTCAAACCCCTCCTTTCCTCTTTGAGGATGGGGAGGTTATACCATTAGACTGCAAGCTCTTTGGTAATCTCTGTTTTCTATCCCACGTTTATATTTTTCCCATTTGTTCTTCTTCTCCTCCTCTTCTTCTTCACTCACTAACCCTAAAAACTCAATCTCACCATCTTTAACTAAAGGCTTCTTCATTTTGTTCATCTTGAGATTAATCAAGTATTTTATTTATTTATTTTATATGACATAAAAATATAATTTGTGTGTGTGCGTGTTTGCTTGAACTTAGGGAAAAAAAAACTTCCAATATTCTAGGGTTCCCACAATTTACGCTACTTTCATAGACTCATTAAAGATTGATGCTTTATTTTCAATTAGAATTTAAGCTGTTAAGATATCCATAAACTGAAGATTAAAAAATTTGATATAGTTAAATGGGCAAGACTCTTCTTATATCTACAGTAATCTACAAAAGTGCCATTGCCCATCTCCACATAGTTGCATAATTCCGAATTCCAAATTCCTAATCTTTTAAAGGACACTTCTCCATTATACTGTAAAAGGCTCCACGTAACTCAACTTGATTTTTCTCAAATTCAATTAACTATGCCTTATGCACAAGTAGTAATAAAAGCACATCCTATCTTCTATTCAATACCTATATATATATATATATATATATATATATTGATAAGTAAAATATTATAAACAATGCTCAAAAAGAGAGCGCATCCCAAGAACAACACAAGGGCCAAATAAGGTCCCTAGACACTCAATACCCATATTGAGTTGCATTTCTTGGTTGTATCAGTTGACAGACATGACCTTCGGAGCCACATAGAACCATATATTTGTTGCACCACTTGGATGAATAATTCTTTGATTTATAGTCCATGGATGGATGATAGTGGTGCTCCTTATGTGGTTTTCTTGTAGAATTTCTTAGAAAATTGGAAAAAGAATAAATGCATAAACCTTTTGGACGTAATGAGCTCTAATCAAGTACATTAACCCTCTGAGCTTTGGTTGACTCAGTGTCTTTATCTCCACATAATTAGGTGGGTAATATTTGGTTGGCAACCTTGTCTAGAATTTGTGTAAAAGTTATTCCAAAGATTCTCTATTTTGTCGAACTACTTATAGTGTGAATCTGACATGCAACATCAGGCTATATTGATTAGATCATTTTTGACATTCATTAAGACTTTTGGCACTTCAAAGGAGTGTATTTATTATTTCTCAAAAGTAGATTTTTTATTTTTTATATACCTTCTAATTTTTTATATACACTTTTTATTCATTTCAACAGTTATAACTCTCGTGTTGCACACTAAATATGGTTATATTATTCTCTCTCATTCATTTAATTTTCACCCTCACCTTTTGCCAATGGAGGGGTTCCTGCAAAAGCTTATCTTACTCACTAGCTACCATAACTGACATTATGACCTGTTGTGAAAAATAGCTGCAAACCAAACACAATCACGAAACATAACACAAAACGAATCAAGTACAATGCACAGAACACAAGAATTTACATGGTTCAGTGATGTGCCTACGTCCACGGTAAAAGATTTCACTATACGAAAATCAAGAGATTACAAGTTTCAACCCAAATCCTAGCTCTTGCTCTCTCATTCTTTTTCTGTGTTCTTAGTGTTTTCTATCGTTCGTACTTCCAAACCCTTAGATGCCCTTATATATCGGGCTATAAAAGAGTCCTAACTCGGGTGCAAAACCCGCAAGCGAAAAACCAGTCATAAAATTTTTCCCAGGGGCGCTGGCCCTGGACCTTTTTTGGGACAATCAGGTCGCAACGCGACCCCAGCCGAGACAAAATTCAGGCCACAACATAATAAACTTGATGTTCCAATCCCAACTACTCCTTTCGTCTCCTTCACATGCCCTTAAGGGCATTAACAACTGTGAACACCAATCAAGCCCAGGCAATGTCTAAACTTGATAGTAGGAATGACTTTAGTCATTAAATCTGCCGGATTCTCTGTAGTCCCAATCTTCTTCACTACAATAACACCCTGTACAATCATATCTTTGATGAAGTGCATCTTGACATCAATATGCTTGGTCCTCTCATAGAAGATCTAATTTTTAGTTAGATGTATAGCACTCTGGCTATCACAAAATATAGTCAAATCATCCTGCTGCAAGCCCATATCACTAACCAAGCCTCTAAGCCATATAGCTTCCTTCACTGACTCTATGGCAGTCATGTACTTAGCCTCTATAGTAGACAAGTAGACTGCAAAATCACCTTCCAACTGATCACAGTTCCACAAAGAGTAAAGAAATACCCTGTCAAGGACCTCCTCCTATCAAGATCTCCAGTATAATTCGAATCAACATATCCAACAACACTCCCAGACGTGTCGCTGCCTCTGTCATAGACAAATCCAACATTTATAGTGCCTCACAAATATTGCAATATCCATTTCACAACCTGCCAATGAACCTTCCTAGGTTTATCCATGTATCTGCTCACTACACTAACTGTATGTGAAATGTCTGGCCTAGTGCACACCATAGCATACATAATGCTACCAACTGCACTAGCATAAGGAACACGAGACATGTGTTCCACCTCCTCCTCTGTCTGTGGTGATAATTCTGCTGAAAGTCTGAAGTGGATTGCTAATGGAGTACTCACAGGCTTTAAGGCTTGCATACCAAAGCGTTCCAGCACCTTTTCAATGTATTTATTCTATGACAAATACAATCTACCTACTCCTCTGTATTTGTAAATCTCCATACCCAAAATCCTCTTCGCGAGACCTAGATCCTTCATCTCAAATTCACCACTAAGCTGAGCCTTCAACAAGTTAATTTCTGATATGTTTCTGCAAGCTATCAACATGTCATCAACATAGAGCAACAAGTACAAATACGAACCATCTGAGAGCCTCCTGTAATTCACACAACTGTCAAACTCACTCTTATAATAGCCACTTCCAACTGTAAAGGTGTCAAATTGCTTGTACCACTGTCTAAGAGACTGCTTCAACCCATACAAGGACTTATTCAGTAGGCAAACATGGTCTTCCTTTTCCAGAATCTCAAACCCCTCAGGCTGATGCATATAAATCTACTCTTCCAACTCTCCATGCAAGAAAGCAATCTTGACATCTAGCTGCTCAAGCTCCAAGTCATACAGAGCAACCATAGAAAGTAACACTCAGATTGAGCTATGTTTCACAACAGGAGGGAAAAATTCATTGAAGTCCACCCTTTCCCTCTGTGTATAGCCCTTCGCTACTAAGTGTGCCTTGAACCTTGCATCTTCCACTCCTGGAGTTCCTTCCTTTTTCTTAAAGACCCATTTACAACCCATATTCTTTTGACCCTTAGGCTTCTTGACTAGCTCCCAAGTCTAGTTCTTATGAAGAGACTCAATCTCCTCACTCATGCCAACAGACCACTGTACTGACTCTCCATCCATGATGGCCTAATGATAAGTACACGGTACCTACTTATCAATACTCTCTGCCACACTAAGTGCATAAACAACCGAATCAACATGTGAAAAACCATACTTTTAAGGTGGTTTAATCACCCTCCTCAGTCTATCTATAACCACAATGTACCATTGCAACTATGCATCTTCCTCAACCTGAAACTGCACCTGCTCATCATTTGACTGATCAAGAACACTCTTTAACTAAACCTTTGAAAGCTCCCTTGCTCACTGACACCCTAAGCTCTAACCGAATCAACTACATCCTTCTATAGAGTAAGCATCCTAGACTTATGAAAGATCACATCTCTACTAACAAGTAATTTCTTTCCTGAAGCATCTGAACACTATAATCTATACCCCTTGACCCCGGGCTCATAACCAAGAAATATGCACTTCTTATCCCTCGGTTCAAGTTTCTCCTCATTGATATGAGCATACACAGGACACCCAAATATTCTCATATTATTGTAACTAGCAGGATAACCAGACCATACCTCCTCTTGAGTCTTACAGTTGATAGTAGTTGATGGAGACTGGTTCACCAAGGAATAAGCCGTGGAAACAGCTTCAGCCTAGAACACTTTGTCTATCCCAACATTGGACAACATGAATCGTGCTCTCTCCAATAGTGTTTTGTTCATCCGTTCTGTAACTCCATTCCACTGTGGAGTTTTCCTCACTGTGTGGTGTCTCACAATCCCGTTAGTCTTGTAATACTCATTAAATTCTCCATCATAGAATTCTAAACTATTGTCTGTCCTTAAGCGTTTAACCTATTTTTGAGTTTACTTTTCAATTAAGGTCTTCCACTACTTAAACATGACAAATGCTTTATTCTTGTGTTTCAGAATATAAACTCAAACTTTTTGAGAAAAGTCATCAATCAACGTCATCATGTATCTACCACCAGCATGTGAATTAACCTGAGAAGGACCCCAAAGATCATAATGGATATAATCCACTATGCCATTGGTCTTGTGAATTCTTGTGCTGAACTTTACTCTACACTATTTTCTGAAGACACAATGCTTATAGAAATCTAGCTTTCCAATTTTCTGACCACCAAGCAGAGCATGCTTACTCAGAACATCCATCCCCTCTCACTCATATGGCCCAACCACATATGCCACAACCTGGTAGTATCTATATCCAGATCCGAGGACGTTATTGCAGCAGAACCTATAACTGTGCTACCCTACAGAACATTCAAACCATGTTGCTTTAGTCCCTTCATCACTACAAGAGCACCCTTTGAAACCCTAATGACTCCACCTTCAGCCTTGTAACTGCAGCCGATGGAATCCATCATACATAAGGAAATCAAATTCTTCTTTAGTTATGGATCATGCCTGGCATCAGTCAGTGTTCTCACTATAGTATCAAACATCTTGATTCAAACTGTACCGATACCTACAACCTTACATGGCACATTATTCCCCATCAGAACTTTCCCTCCATCAATAGAATGATAAGAGGTAAATCAGTCTTTGTTAGGACAAATGTGATACGAGCAACCTAAATCAAGTATCCACTCATCACTAGAGCCATGGGCAGAAATAGTGAAAACGCTACCACCATCTAAATCACTACCCTTTGCAACAGCCACCCCAGCGACTTCTAACAATTTTTCCTTTCCCTTCTTACGCTCCGGACAGACTTTCCTGAAGTGCCCTTCTTTGTGGCAAGTGAAGCATTTAAGCACTTGTAATTTGTTCTTAGACTTAGAATGACCTTTGCTGTCAGACCATCCCTTCTGATCTGTTCTCCCTCTAACAACAAAGTCCTCTGCTGAACTTTCTGTATTTCCCTCAAACGTCCTTTTCTATAACTCTTTAGAATTCAAAGATGCCTTCACGTCTTCCATGGATAAATTAGTTCTGCCATACATCATTGCATCAACAAAGTTCTCATACGAGGGTGGTAGAGAACACAATAGAATAATAGCCTGATCCTCATCCTCTATTTTAACATCAATATTCTTCAAATCCATGATGACATCATTAACCTTGTCAAGGTGGTCTTTTTGAGACGAACCTTCTAGCATATGAAGAGTGAACAACCGCTTCTTTATGTACAAGCGATTCGCAAGAGACTTCGTTATATAATGGTATTCACTTGCTCCATAGTCCATCTGTCGTTATTTCTCTAAAAATTTCTCGTAAAACTTCGTTACTCAAGCACAACAGAATCACACTGTGTGCTTTCTCCATACCCTCATCTTTTGGATCGTCCTTTCACTTTTTTGGCAGTGCATCATTTTCCTTCAGTGCCTTGAATATCCCATGTTGAACCAACAGGGCCTGCATCTTAACCCGTCATAGGTTGAAGTCATTTATGCTATTAAACTTCTGGATTTTCATAAACTTAGTTGACATCCTAGCTTAGAACCGATGGCTCTGATACTAATTTGTTGTGAAAAACAGCCACAAACCAAGTATAATCACGAAACACGACACAGAACGAATCAACCACAATGCACAGAACACAATAATTTACGTTGTTGGGCGATGTGCCTACGTCCATGGCAAAGATACGACAAAAGATTTCACTATGCAAAAATTAGGATATTACAAGTTTCAACCTAAATCCTAGCTTTCACTCTCTCACTCTCTTTTTATGTTTTGAGTGTTTTCTCTCATTCGTACCTTCAAACCCTTAGATGCCCTTATATATCGGGTTACAAGAGAGTCCTAACCAGGGTGCAAAACTCATAAATGAATTTTTTGGGTCAATCGGGTCGCAACATGACTTGGGCTGAGACAAAATTCAGGCCACAGCATAACATGACCTTTTAACATTCTAGCCATAATCCTATCTTTTCTCAAATTATCTATCTCATCCTCATGCCCCCAATAAGACTCACAAACCCCATATCTCATTTCTATTGGAAAAATATATGGGCTAAATATAATACTTAGAGAATCATGACATCATCTACAAACTTCATTATATATAATTATCATAGTATCTTTGAAAACAAGTAAATATACTTCTAGAATTTACAAAAAACCTCACTTTCATGCATTCTATAATTTCCAATACACTTCTATGAGATTATGTAAATGGAAGATAAAAATCATCTAACATATGCAAGACTGAAATTACATATTATATCAACCCATTTTAACACTATATAAACTATCATATAAAATAATATATAAAGAACCTAAAATTTGATGATCGAGGCTTGAATTAAATTGAATCTCCTTATGACAATTATCACCCTGCAATGGTGTTGAATGGACCCTTGACAACTGTCTCCTAGGATATAACGATCTTCCTCTCAATTGGTAGCAACACTACAAACCAATTGAGCTTATGTGAACCACCTATGTGTTAGTACTCTTTTGAATTTGACTCTCCTAAACCATTGGTTCAGACCAGACTATAGGACTCACTGGACTACAACTTGGTTAGGCTATTTAGGTTTTGTAGGGAAGGAGACCTCAGATGTGGAGAGAAGAAGAAGTTTGAATTGTATATCCACAAATGAGAATTGAGAAACCTATTTATAGGCATAGTAGTACCCTTTCAAAAGTACCTGAATAGCCATACGACATGTCCTTTGGTGCAACAGGTTACAACTATTACTGTTTCAACTTGAAACAACAGTAAGTGTCTATTCAATACTAACAGACACTTTTGGTGTCTATTCAGTGTGAATACACTGTTTCACCTTCAACCAACACTAATAGTATTTATTTGCTATGAATTAATATTTATGTGTTTGTTAAGTAATATCGTAGCCTAACTCCTGTAATATAATATTCAATTTTTCTAACAATCCCCCACATTAATGAAAATTAGCCTTAACTGCAAAAAAGACTCGACTGTCACTAGAGAGAGTACATTTAGAAGGTTATTGCATCGGGATAGATAGTTTTTAGCCATGAATCTTCACTAGTATAATACCATTGGATTTACTTGGCTAACTAGTGACATAAAGTCTTCAACTATTCATCCATTTGGGTAAAATAAGACAATAGAATACATATAATACCTTTTCGCACAAAGTTGGTTCTTTCAATTATGTTCATTTTAGCCATGAACAAATCCTGGTATTCATGAGTGCTATAGAGAACTTAGCCTTGTCATTCTCATAGAAACGGCCCACTTCACACTCATATAGGTGATTCTCTATTAAGAGTATCTTGTCATACTCCATTTGGATTTCCAAGATATAAAAATCACTAAAAGCATTTGCTTAACCTGATACCCATGACAGATAGCACTATGTCATTATAGGAATAGGTAGAAGATAAAATCTTGTCATCATAGGAATAGGTAGAAGATAAAAATTTTCAGTGCTACTGGTGAGTCACTCAAAATTTCAGTTGTCCTTTTGAATCTAGATCTTAGGATCTCCAGTCAGCTAGATAGGGTTTCCATTAAGGTGACTCGGTAGATATAGGATTTAATCCCATTCCCCTCGATGACTTCTTTACTTACTCTCTAATTTTAACCTTTCACTCATGTGGATCCACCTGGTTATACTTCTCAAGCCCCGAAACCCAGACCGCCGGGACTCCCCTGGACCGACCTCGAATCTCGAGTGTGAACCCGTTCACTCAACCCCGTGAATGATCTTAATTACACTCACACCATAGTATCGAGGTTTGATACCATGCTATAACGCCCCGATTTCTAACTCTCGGAGAACCGGAAGTTAAACTGTCTATTTAACCTAATAGACCCTCATTACCATCATTTACTACGGAAGCTCAACTCAATTATCGCATATGAATGCACCCAATTCCATCTTAACCAATACCCATGGGCCCTACATCAAATCATACACCTTAGTGATCATTTACTTGCCCACACTTTCAAGAATCACTCACTTTCAAGCCTTAAAACTTTCTGTGTTTGGAATCTGAAACTGAGGATTATACCATTGGATATAGAATCCAAAAATACTCAAGTTAAAAAAAAACCACACTCAATTCCAATCTAAAATGAAGAAATTATGTCGAAATGAAGTTTTGGAAAAAGCTGTGAATAGTAATTTTGATTGATCGAAAATGGGACTTCAATTGATCGAAACCAAATCTCGATTGATCAAAATTCTTGCGAAATTTTCACCCTTTCGGGACCTCAGACCTGTAATATTTTGATTGATCAAAATGGGGGTTTTGATTAATCGAAATTCCTCCTGTCTGGACCTTAAAAATCATCATAAATCATCACCCCTTTGCACGATCGAAATGGGGACTTCGATTGATTGAAATGGGAGTTTCGATTGATCGAAATGCACCTCCCGGACTCCCAACAACCCTATACATGGTCCATATGAAGCCCAATCAATATTCTATCATCCTAAAACTCCTCAAACATGATCCATAACATACATGAAAGGTTCTAACATCAATCTCACACTCAAGAACACATTCATAATTGAATTATACACCAAAATGAATCATTTCTTTCACGAACACAACCCATTCATAATGGAAACATCATCAAAATGAATTAAGTGCCACCATGGGCATTACATAAACTAAACCGTTGTCTTTTCACACCCAACAAGTTTATAATCCAATACATACATCAAAAGTATATATGTCCAAAGTACAACCACAACTAAAAAGGAAGTCACATGCTACAAGCCGGCATGGATAGCCACAAAATGCTTAACATTCAAAAGATAGCACAAACACCACTAGAGTTCCACTTGGACACTCATATCTCATCCGTCATCGGCGTTTTATCTGTAAAAGAGTTTATAATAAAGGGGTGAGCACCACTGCGGCTCAGTAGAGATACCCCAACCCTCCTAAGTGCCGACTCGACACCAACCTACATGGAATGCATATGAATACACTACATGCCACGTCCACAATCTCACAAACACATCAATAATTGCAATTAAAGAGAATTACACATGTCACGAATCATGTATAACATGTTCAAACATAAAAGCATTAAGGAAAGTAAATGCTGTCTCTCTCGGTCCTCATCCGATACCCTACACGATTGGCCCCCTCCGAGGATCATGTAACCTTGGACACCTCCGATAACCATCCAATGACCGGGACAACTCCGAAAGGTCATTCTACCACAGCAATATATGGGATTGCCATAGAGTGAGGGGGCAACTCCGAGGCTCACAAATCATGGACATTCTCCGATAACCATCCTATGACCGGGACAACTCCGAAGGGTCATTAATATTGGACATACTCCGATCCTAGGCATTAAGCCTTAGTATGGTGGGTCCACTCCGAGGGCCATACATAGTGGATAATTTCATCACATTTCATAACACGGTTGGACCACTCCGAAGCCCCGTGTACCTCTTTTGCATCATTTTTCCCGTAACTTCCCACATATGCAATATGAATGCATAAACACGTGATATTTTATTTCCATGCTCAACTCATGCTCATTGATACTAAAAAGAAGTAACAAGCATATTTTCCATAACCACATACCACATATAGCACATATATGTATAACACATGCATATATCATCTCATATGCATACAACTTCAAAATTAGCATATTTTACTCATGCTACATTCAATGCATAATTTTAGCACATAGAACTAACATGCATTCAACAACCACATTCTCACATATAATCACATATATGACACTTGGTACACATTTTTTCACATATACACCAAATTGAGCACATAATGCCTATGTATCAATTTCTTACACTCACATACTTCAAACCCACATGCTACCACCAACACAATATACACAATTGTGAAAAGATAGGACTCTAGAGAAGAAGAAAACATAACTTTCCACACCTCTCACCATCCTAAAGCATGTGAAACACAACCTACACCTCTCTTCTTCACCCGAAACCCTAGAATCGATAATTAGAAGAGAAGAACCCCTACTTAAAAAATGAAGACCTTCCAAGCACTTCACCAAAATTCCAGCAATGTCTATCTTGCCAAACCACCACTTTGATCAGTTCAAAGTGAAGCCCTAGCCGTCCCCTACGTATCTCCCTCCTTCGGCAAGTCTTGAATCCAAGCCGAACGGGTCTGAAATGTAGAGAGAAGGGAGAGCTATGAAGATGGAGAGCTTTAGAGAGAGAAAGGAGCGTGAGATATGACTGAATGTCTCTACCACTGGTATTTAAAATATCTAGGGCTTGCAAAAAGACCAAAATACCCCCGGCCACTTAACGTACCCTCCCGGACTCCTTTTTCGATTCTGAAAACTCCTACGGTCTTGAAATAACTTCCTCTACTCTCTAAACATTTCATCTCAGCCATTCCCAAAATTAAATATTTTTGAAAATTTTTCGGATTACCGGACCCACTTAAGTCGCATCCCGGACCTCGGTTTGACCAAAAAGTCAAACTTCTCCAAATCTTCCAAAAACTTACCAAAACCCTTAAAACACTTCCCAAACATGTTCCCCACACTAGAACACATGTTAAACACCATTCAAAATGCATTTATGGCAATTATAATGAAAAAAATGCAAAAGTGGCCAAAATTGGTCACGATCTCTTCAATACTTATGCTATATAGAGACTTCCCCTTTTGAGAGTAATGAATTCTTGATATTAACAATCATAAACCACAATCTTATTTTGATAGTAGAAGATGTATGAAATCTTCTTATCGGAGCAGATATAATAAATAATATTTACTTATCACTCTCTGGTTTAATTACCAAGTTGCAAATACTCTTTTGGATTGTATATATCAAGTCATGTGCAATTCATTCTTAATCTGACTAAGTTATCTTAAGTGTCTTTAGCATGCATCACACTTAATTAGATTCCTTAATCATTTTAATGTATAAATCTAGCACACACTTTTATTTAACTTAAAACTTTGATTGTTCTATATAATTACTTTTTCATAAGAATTCAATATACTCTTTTGTTATGCAAATTTAGATTCTATCTTTATTCTCTCATAGAAATTGAAGCCCCACATTTAAAATATTTCATATAAGGTGTCTTATTCTCAATAAGAACCCCCACAATTATGTTTTACTCAAATTACAACTATTTGCATAACATAAAATACAAATTGAATGGAGTACTTTCTTATCTTATCACACAATGAAAAGAAATAACTAGTAATATTACTGTGGATATATAGTTATTATACTGTGTTTATATTGTGATTACATCACATATTCTTTAGGTACTCTTAGGTACAACAGTCATCACATTCATTTTGAACATCCCTTCATTCAAGTACCCTCTACCTATAAACACTTCATTCTTAGTTAAAACAAATCTATCTGAGATGAAGACCAGTTTGAACCCATTCTTACTTAGTAAGCTTCCAGAAACCAGATTCTTTTGAATATCTGGCATATGAAGCACATTGGCAGTTGATGAGCTGCCCATATAAAGTTGTTCTCCATTATCAACTTATTGATAGGTGGTGAACATTCTCCTTTCTGAACAAACATGACGAGTAGCCCCAGTATCTACCCACCACTCTCTAGTATTGCCAACCATATTCACTTTAGAAATAACAACTGAAAGATTTTACTCTGACACGCTAGTTGTTAACTTTCCTTCCTCTGTTATATGGTCTTCACTAGTCCTCTTAGGCTCTTCTTCCATTTTTTGTTGTCGGCAGTATTTAGCTCGATGTCCATTCTTTCCATATACATAGCACTTACCTTTAAACCTCTTAGGGTTACCTTGATTTACACCTTGACCAAAATATTTCCATTTATTATTCCTCCTCTTTTCTTCCACAACATTTGCTTTTGTCTCAAATGAAGTATTACTGATTTTGATTTCCAAACCACGATTATCTTCTTTAATCCTTAATCTGACTATTAAGTCCTCAAGCCCCATTTCCTTGCGTTTATGCTTTATATAATTCTTGAAGTCTTTCCAACACGATGACAAATTTTCAATTATGGCAGCCACTTGATAAGACTCACTTAAATCCATTTTCTCATCAAGAATTTCATGTAGAATCAATTGGAGCTCTTAACCTTAGCTAATCACAAGTTTAGAGTCAACCATCTTGTAGTCAAGAAATCTACCAACTATGAATTTCTTCAAGCCAACATCGTCTGTTTTATATTTCTTGTCTAGTGACTCCCATAACTCTTTAACCATCTTGATTGGACTGTACACATTGTAAAGTGTGTTGTCCAATCCATTGAGGATATAATTTCTCTACAGAAAATCTCCATGATTCCATGCATCTACAATAACAATTATGGTTACGTCAGTCTCACCTTCCTTTAAAACTGGTACACTCTCTTTCAGATACTTTCCCAGACTAAGGATAGTAAGGTAAAACAACATCTTCTGTTGCCATCTTTTAAAATCAGTCCCATTAAATCTTTCAAATTTTTCTCCATGACTGATAGGAACACTAGGCACATTTGTAGTGGCCATTTAGTCTGAAATATTCAGACCACTCACAATTAATGACAAATATATACCATGTTTTTATTTATTGAACTCAATAATTAAATACACATTCACACAATGATCTACCAAGCATGTAAATATATGTACTTAACAACCAACTATAGTAGCATATCATAAAGCCACATTTATGGAATAATTGTCTTAAGATTGTTGGAAAAATATATGGGCTGAATATGCTACTTAGAGAATCATGACATCATCTACAAACATCATTATATATAATTATCATAGTATCTTTGAAAACACGTAAATATACTTCTAGAATTTACAAAAAACCTCACTTTCATGCATTATATAATTTTCAATACATTTCTATGAGATTATATAAATGGAAGATAAAAATCATTCAACATATGAAGACTGAAATTGCATGTTATATAAACCATTTTAACACTATATAAACTATCATATAAAACTATATATAAAGAATCTGAAATTTGATGATCGAGGCTTGAATTAAATTCAATCTCCTTAAGACAATTATTGCCCCGCAATGGTGTTGAACGGACCATTGGTGACTGTCTCCCAAGATATAACAATCTTCCTCTCAATTGGCAGTAACACTATAAACCAACTGAGCTTCTGTGAACCATATGCCTGTTAGTACTCTCTTGAACTTGACTCTCCTAAACCGTTGGTTTAGACCAAACTACTAAGACTCATTGGACTATAACTTGGTTAAGCCAAATATGTTTTGTAGGGAAGGAGACCTCAGATGTGGAGAGAAGAAGAAGTCTAAATTGTATATCCACAAATGAGAATTGAGAGACCATATTTATAGGCATAGTGGTACCCTTTCAAAAGTACCCAAATAGCCATGGGACATGTCCTTTGGTGCAAAACATTGCAACTCGTACTGTTTCAACACTACAAGAAAAAAGGCTTTTTACGGCAGGCAAAAAAGGTTTTTACCACGGGTTTAGCCCGTCATGGTATCCGGTGTCGTAGTTGCTAATAGACTTTCCACTACAGACTCAACCCGTAGTAGAATATAGACTTTCTACCACGGGCCAGCTCGTGGTAGAAAGTCTATATTCTACTACGGGCTAAGTCTGTGATGGAAAGTCTTTTTGGCACTGTTAAAAAAACTTTCTACCACGGGTTCAGCCCGTGGTTGAAAGTCTATATTCTAGCTGAGCCTGTGGTGGAAAGTATTTTTCTACCACAAGCTAAGCTCGTGGTTGAAATTTTATAAATTTAAAAAAAAAAACTTATATGCCTGGATTATTGTTCCTAACACAAAAACCACCTTATGCAACAAAAACTCATATTCAATTCCACCAATACACAACAAAACTACACTCAAAGTCATATATATTCACACCAAACCTTGCAAAGCCAAATACTACAAATAAATCTGTCACATGACCATATTGTCCACAACACAAAAACATGTATAACAATGCCTCTTATTCCACCAATACATAACTCCCAAGCCTATTCAAATTAACTGCATTTGTAAATATATATAAGATGAAATGACATTAAAAAAGATAAATTTGCATCCAAATATTAATCCTACCAATCACAAACAAATAAATTAACCCCAAACTTCTTTTATATTCAAAGAGTTAGTTTCAAGACAAATCTATTCAAGGTAAAAAAAAAAGTCTTAATACTAACACAACCAAAATTATAGATACATGATTGCTTACCAATAGTATTCCTATCAACCAAAACATTAAGTTATATCAAAACTACATTAAAAAAATTAAAACAGTTTGCTTAAATTCATAACACAACTATACCCAAAAAAATAACCATACAAAAATTAGTCACTATCCAGATGTGTGACAGCCTAAAATACCTGATCAGTCCTCAAAAAAGATTTATGGCCAAAAGTTGGCTAAAATGCAAAAACCTGCATTATAATACATTCTCAATCAAAACCAACATTTGTTCTAATAATCAGTTCAGTTTAAGCACTAAGTACACAAATAAAATACCCCATATTTAAACAAATGGTTTCAGAGTAATTCATGTCATGTAATGCATGTATATTATATGTATTTTCATATTATTATACTACGTGTATTCATCATTGAACTTTTTTGATTTTTTTTGTTTTTGTTTTGGCTATTCAACATAATTGATTGTATAAAAATACTGTGTAGAAGTATGAAAGTAAGCCCATATATAGGTATTCCACTTCAAAATTATTATGATTGTTGTAAAGATATGAAGGCATTCCACATCAAAATTTTATTATTATGATTGTTGTAAAGATATGAAGGCATTTCACATCAAAATTAAATTATTATGATTGTTGTAAAGATATGAAGGCATTCCACATCAAAATTATTAAAATTGTTGTCCCTTTACAACTTAGCTTCTGGTCATGGTTTTGGAGTCATTTCAGGTTGTTCACCTATTAGCCCTGCTTTGCTCAAGTCAGCAAAAAGGTTCCAATATTTAAAAATCCACCACCAACCATCTAAAGCCCCGTCACAGTTTTACTAAAGATTGCTTTCCAAAATGGACATAAATTAATCTCAAACACAATCATTATAGCTCTAGTTCTCCAATAGACATATTTCTATCTATTCTTTTGCTTTATCATATTTTTAGACTCTTACCAACTTTTTCTAAAAATTTATGAACATGAAGTAATTTGACTTGCTAAAATGTGAGCGTGTGTGTGTTCGAGAGAGAGACTTACTTCAATTTGTGGCATTTGTATGCCAGCTCTAGAGGTCACAGCATTAGCAAAGACATTAAATTTTGGTTTAAGAACCTCTATAGCTGGTCCTCCATTGGACCTAAATTCATTAAACCTAAAAGGATAAACACATAATTAAACTAAAACAAGGCATCTCAAAGGCAAATCATCCTTCCCAGTTTAATCAAAAGGGCAAACAAAGTGGGAATTGTATAGATCCCAAAAAAATTCTCCTCTGTTGATTCAATTTTTTTGAGTTTAATTAGAAGTGCAAAATTGGATAAACCATAAATAAAGTACTTTGAGCACTGAATTTTATCTTTCCAAGTGAACTGTCTCCCCTCTCTCATATTCCCAGAAGGAAGCCTCATCACCTTAATTATCTTAAAGAACCCTATCTCTTATAACTTACATTAATATAGTGGCTACTTAGGAAATAATGTCCAAATTTTTTAATAAACTCAGTATGAAGATGTGATGGATAAATTCAAACAAACAGAAAAATAGTTTCACACATAAAATCAACACAAATTTGTTTTTGAAAAAATCAGCTTGTATGATATGACAATTTGTAAGACAATCAGAATCTAAGAATTTAGTGTATATGATATTGATAAACAATGATCAGAGGAGGAGCTAATACTAACTAACAACCAGCTATACACCCACCCAAACAATAACAAACTAGTCATTAATGAGTTTTTCCAAGCTTCAAAATACCAAATCAAATCAATAAGGTCTTAACTCAATTTCATTCTAATTTTTGCAATGCCATGAGTAAATTTTAATAATGCATAACCAGATAGCTTTAGGAGATGCATCACACTATTGACCAGATAGCTTTACTACCAGCCAAACACAAAATGATTACACAATAAATTAAATAGGCAAACTTCCACAAGCTTCTCAAATGCAAAATCGGAATTAGCAAATATATAGTAGACAAAAAATAAATCCAAAAAATCACAGGGCATTCATATTTCTATAAAATTTAAAAAATCCAAACAATGTAGAGATGAATCTGAATCAAAGCATCCACAAAGCTACTAGATCCAAGCAAATCTTCAGCGACTTAACTTATAAATCAACGAAACTATTTTCTTTTAAGGAAGCGAGATATGCTAAAGAATTTAAGAAGATAAATTAAAAAAGAGAAAAAGAAAAACAATTAATAATTTTGTAAAAGAAAAAGCAGATTATGGAGTTGAAAGGGAAAGGGGATAGAAATAGATTAGTATAGGTTACTCACTCTTGATATGCAAAGAGGATGAAGACAGAGGCGAAAAGAACTCTTCCAAGAAACGACGAGAACGCCATAACTATTCTGAATCAAACCTCGACACAAGCAAGACTGACCCCCTCTCTCTCTCTATATATATATATATATGTATATGTATATGTATCTTACCCAAGTCATCTCTTAGCATTACAATGAATGCCAGTTAACAAGGATGAAATATTTCTCATAGAAACCAGATAAGAGAGAGAAATAGGTAACTAGAAGTTATAGTTTTAATAGGCGAACCTCAGTCTAATTAACCCAATTATTGATCATGGTTTTTAAAATACTTTCAACAGACCAAATGGAAATAACTAGTCAATATGAAACATTCATTACTAAAGATAAGGAAAAAATAATATAGAGAGCAAGTGTTAGACGATACCTAATCCCATCACCTTGAATTAATCATAAACCAAAAGTCCCAATGACTTGAAAGCAAGCATATATGTGAGATACTTTTTAAATGGCTGACTATATATATATCCTTTAACATCTTAGAAGTCACCAATTAATTATATGATAGAAGGAGGAGAGTCTTATCCATCACCATTAATATCAGCCGTTGCAATAGCCACCAAGACTGAGCCTTTCATGATCTGCCTACTAATTATTCCAAAGAAAAAGAAGCTGCAGGTGGCAAGAGAATGCATAAACAGAAAAGAAACAAAAAAGATGAAGTAGTGTGTCTCATCACTCCTCTAGCAGTGGATGGAATTGAAATCTATGAACTAGTCTTCACAAACTTGAACCAAATAGTAGAAAAAGAAAACACAATTCAGAAGACAATTTTATTGGAAAAGAAAGAAAGAAGAATCATAATTACCTTTGGGGAAGATTTGGATGAGTTTGGTGTCTCTATGATTAGCTAATGAGTTCTGAGTTCAGTTGAACTAAATTTGTATGCATATAAAATATGTAAGGAGGTTTGGAGACTTGTATCTATCTTGGGTGGTACTTTAATTTCTGCTTTGGTGGTACATCACAACAGGTTCAGAAAATTTTGTGCTATGTTGCACCAAACTCTTTGATTAAACCTCCCTCTCATACATATTAGTCTTACCATACTATTCACAGTTTCTTCAAATCTCCTCTTTAATAATGACAATGCAATTAGGCTCCTAATATCTACCTTAACAACTTGATTATCTATATTCTAAGCATTGAACAATATGATAGTTTGATTACTGCTATTAAAAGAAGATGTCCATGTGAGGACAATATTAAATTAGCATAGTCAGATTCTAAGTTTATACAATAACTAAAAATGTAATAAAAGGATCACACACACACACATGGTTTTCAAATTGGGTGACTAGTCAGTGCAAGTTGGGAGTTAGGAAAGCACAATGCATTGGAAGGAGTACAATATTTGAGTGAAATATTATGTTCGCAATTTCTACAAATTCAACTTAATTTTGAACATAAAATTGAAGACTAATTTGAAATGTGAAACATGAAAGAGCAGAGACTATCTTCATGGCCTTCAACTTGTCTTTGTCATCATGAAAATCCAATTTCAAGACAAACTTACGCCAAAACTAAATATCAAAATCAAAACCTACCAAGCTTCTCAACAATTAAACAAATCAGAGTAAACAAGATGATGATCAAAGCCAAAGAGTTCAAGTAAGAACACCAAAAAAATTAATTCAGAATCAACCAAGCTTAATCATTAGACCAGAAAATCACTATATTCATATGACGCCCAACCAGAAAATCAAGCTTAATTTTAAGTATGGTAAATGCTAATTTCACTGTGACTTTATAATTCACATGATGCCCAACTCATTTTTCCACTCACAACTTTAATCTCGAAAAAAAAATTCTATATAAATATACAAGAAATCAAAGCATCTCAAGTTCACACTACATATAAATTCACACAAAATTATATGTAGTATATGGTTCCAAATTTTGCTTCTTCAAGTTCTGCATGTTTCTCACAACTTAAGAGATCATTAAGGAAAAAAAATGAATATCAACAACCTAGTTGCTATAATCCAAGCAGAAGAAATTAAATTGAGAAGCTCTTCGTCCAAAGAAGATAACAGAGAGGAGAGTGTTAGAGAATAAATTCAGATGTGTAATGAACCTAGAGGGAGGATCAAGAGAGAGAATAAAAAATGAAATTATGAAGGTTAGTGTTGAGAGACAGAGTGAATGAGAGAGAGTAGGGGTTGCAAGAATTGAAAATAATTTAACCGTGCGAAGTTTCTCTAAAAAAAAATAACACCTTCTATTGCGGGTGTAATGCATGATAAAAATAAAACTTGCCACCATGGGCTTAGCCTGTGGTGGAAAGTAATTTTCTACAACGGGCCCAAGTCGACATCGGTAGAATATTCTTTCTATGTCGGGCTACTTAGGCCTCCGTAGAAAGTTATTTTCTACCACGGGCTACACGGGCCTACCGTAAAAAATCACTTTCCACTATGGGATACACGGGCCTGCCATAAAAAACATGTCGTTGAAAACTAAAATTCTTGTAGTGCAACTTTAAACAACACTAATTGCGTCTATTCGATACTAATAGATACTTTTGGTGTCTATTCAGTGTGAATCACATTGTTTCACCTTCAACCAACACTAATAATGTTTATTTGCTACGAATTATTATTTACGTGTATGTTAAGTAATATCCTAGCCTAACTCATGTAATATAATATTCAATTTTCATTCAATTTTTCTAACACCTTCCCTACTTGGTTGCTTCCATGGTTTGTTTCTCTCACTAAAACTCTCTCAATTTTATTTCAATTTTTGCAAAAATATTGAGAAACCATTTGAATTCGCCCCTCATATTCTTGAATTTTTTTTCCCAAGAATAAGTTGAAAAGACTTACATTATGATTAAGACAGGGTTCAACGTGGACTTGTAAGCTTTGTCTAATATGTTAAACTATATAAATTTCAAAAAATTTAGTTGCAATAGCATTATAATTTTGTGTTATCTTGTTATTAATTTTGTTGCATTAAGTTTTGTTCTGTGGAGTTGAGTTTTGATAGGTTGGAGAGAACACCTACTTTTATTTTTATGTGTCAGGTACTTGATTATTATTTTAAAATGAATTAGCTTTACTTTACAACTTTACGTACACGTTCGGACTAATATTGGTGTCTTAATATATATATATATATATATATATATATATGTCAGGTTTATAGTCTTTAAATCAAGTGGAATAACATGACATATTTATTAACCATGTACTTTTCTGACCAAGACAAATTTACATGTTAGGTATATATTTGTGTATTGTATTAATTTTTTTTTCTTTGGGTTCATTTCAGATGAGATATTATCTCCATGAAATCAAGTAGATTCTACATGTGTCTTTTATGATGAATGGTGATGAAACTACGTAATATTTTTTTCTTTTTTCATTCTGACTGAGATTTTTTCTTTATAGAGGTCAAAGTCATTGCATGTAATTAATTTAAGGTGATTATTTGAATAGAAGGTGGCTTGGGCTACCATAATAAACAATAGGGAATTTAAGCAATAGAAGGAATTGGAAATCCTTATTAAGAAATAGCCTAAAACACTAAACTGGACTGAATGGCAATGCTTTTACCGCCCAAGATATGCTATTGAGGCATTTTGAAAATAATGACCTTAGCTGATTAGTAACATTACATATGTATTTCTGAAGACAATTGAAACTTAATTATTTAATGATCAAGTTGTGAGAAAATATGTTTTGTGTTGACAAATTTCGGTATCAAAACTTATGAATCGAGTTTTAGTTTATGTTCATTTTGAGTCTTGATTTTAGAAGCTGAACGACAATTGCTCAACTTAGGCTCACTATGTAACGGCCCGCTCCACCACATGGTATGATATTGTCTACTTTGGGTCCTAACCAGCACAGTTTTGCTCTTGGTTTTTACCCAAAAGGCCTCATACCATTTGGAGAGAATACATTACATATAAGAACATCCCATTCTCCACACCTAGGCGATGTGGGATTGAGTACCCTATAGCCTGCTAGTGTGGTAGCTCGCCCAGTATCTCTTCTTACACCAGCCCACATCACACCTCACCCAGTGTCTCTTCTTGCACCCGCCCACATCACACCTTCTTATGAGTTATGCGGTGCGAAAACGGTTTGGTTAATTCAGAGTGAGATGCTAATCTTTAGACCTAGAGGGGGGTGAATAGGTATTCTTGCCCAACTTTTATGATTGATTAATTACCCACAATTATTATCAATTAAGAATCCAAACCAACTATAAAATAAATAGAGCAAGTAAAGAAAAGTTAGAGATGACACTAGGAATTTTACGTGAAAATCCAAAGCGGGAAAAACCATGGGGGTGAGGCAGAAAATCCCAGAGAAACCAATCCACTATCTCAAAGCAAAGTACATCAGACTCTGTCATTGACTCACACCCACTCCACTCTAACAAGAATTTGATGCGGAACACCTCACGCTTACAATTGCGACAACACGTCCAACTGCTGCAGACTTTCGGCTAATGTCACAATTCTTCCAGAAGGGTTGTTGAAAGAAAAAAATACTAAGCAAGTATTTCGTTCCCTTCGTAGTGATCGTTTCTCTTCCTCTTCAGATAAAATCTTTGTAGTTTCAAGGAACCACCTCTATTGCTCTTGATCAACTGTGTAGACTGATGATGTCTTGAAGATTTTGTTGATTAGATGAATAAGAACATCACAACTTAAACACTCCATGTGTGTGTGCTCTCAAAAATAAAAATCATTAAAGATTTTCTCTCATAAATCTCTCTTTTAGCTTCTAAAATATATTCCCGCCTCTAACAATTAATTCATTGAGTCTCTCTTCTCCCCTCTCTTAAGCTGAAGCATAAAAAGGTATTTATAAGGTTTAGAGTCCTTAGTTTACTTGGAAAACAAGTTTAAAACATCTAAGGAAAGTGTTACTCAAGTAATGACCCTAGAGGGAGGTGAATAGGGTCTTTGGCAAATAATAGAATCAAATCTAAGAATTAAAAAGATATGCAATAAATAATGAGATAATGATAAAATTAAACAAGCACAACATAAATAAGTTAGGGATAGAGAGATTCAAACACTATCAACACAAGGATGTAGTGTGGTTCGGAAACTCCTACCCTACGACTCAAGATCCCACTTGAGATTTTCCCTAATCTACTATGGCTCTTCCTTTTCGGTGGAGAGCAAACCCTTACAATGGATAACACAAACTCTTTCTTGCTAAGTGAATTCATTCACTTAGTCTTCTAGGGTTCAACAACCCTTTAGAATTGATATAGAACAGAATTTGTGATACAATGGATATCTCTCAAAGAAGAAAACACAATTTCAAGTTCTCAATACGATAGTTAAAGTTGAATCACAAGTTTGAAGCTCAAGTGTATTGAATGATGGTAGATTGCAATGAATGTTGCTTAATAAATGCTCAAGAGTATTGGTGTATCTTCATAAATGCAGAACATATCAATATATATAGAGCCTTTGAAAAATATAGCTATTGGAAGGTAGTTATGAGTATTAAATGCCCTGAACTAGCCATTGTATTCAAATCAAGCTACTTTTAGTCTACTGAAAATTGAGTTTCAATCAGCTAAAAAGGTGCTTTAGAAACATCAAAGTGTACTGTCATTTTCAGTCGCCTGAAAGTGCATTTTCAACAAGCTGAAATTGAACTTTCAGCAAGTTAAAAGTTGACTTTCAGCAAGCTCAAACTTCACTTTCAGCAAGCTCAAACTTAACATGTCTTAGAAGGATTTTCAACAAAGTGCAGGAAAGACTTTTTGAAAAATATCCCTAAGGCTTTAAGACTAATTTCTTAGTGATAAAATAACCAATAGATGATATGTATGTGAATGCATCATAGTCATGATATGCAAGTGAGCTTCAAACAAGTTATTCAAAAATAACTTTGACAGATTAATTCCTATCTCTCACCAAGCTATAACTACCCCATTTCTTCATGCTTGAAAATGTAGAGACCATGATCAATTTTGGCCGATTTATCGATTTTTCATCATTTTCGCTATAAATGCGTTTTGAATTATGCTATGGATGTTTCGATAGTGGAAAAAATGTTTGAAAGGTTAATTTGAGGTTTTTGAAAGTTTTTGGAAGAATTTTGGATAAGTTTGACTTTTTGGTCAAACCGGGGCCCGGGATGCGACTTAAGTGGGCCCGGGGAATCCAAAAAAATTTTGAAAATATTTATTTTTGGGAATGTCTTAGATGAAATGTTTAGAGAGTAGAGAAAGTGATTTCGAGACCGTAGGAGTTTTTGAAATCGAAAATGGAGCCCGGGAAGGTACGTTAAGTGGCCGAGGGGCATTTTGGTCTTTTTATGACCTAGGGACTTTAAATATCTAATGTGGCAGAGATATTTCATATCTCTAAAGTCCCAGCAGCCGGCCATGGCTTCTTTCTCTCTCTTCTTTCTCCCTCTCCCTTCTCTCTAAGTTTTAGAGGCCTTCGAGTGTGATTCGTGATCCACCGAAGAAGGGAGATGTGTAGGGGATGGCTAGGGCTTTAGTTTGAACAGAAAAAAGTCGCGATCTGGCAAGGTGGACATTGCTGGGATTTTGTGAAGTGCTTGGAAGGCCTTCATTTTTGAGGTAGGGGTTCTTCTTCTCTTCTAATTGTCGATTCTAGGGTTTTGAGTGAAGAAGAGAGGTGTAGGTTGTGTTTCACATGCTTTAGGATGGTGAGAGGTGTGAAAAGTTGTATTTTCTCCTTCTCTAGAGTCCTATCTTTTCACAATTGTGTCCATTGTGTTGGTGGTAGCATGTGGGTTTGAAGTGGGTGAGTGTAAGAAATTGATACATAGGCATTATGTGCTCAATTTGGTTTATATGTGAAAAATGTGTGCCAAGTGTCATATATGTGATTATATGTGGAAATGTGGTTGTTGAATGCATGTTAGTTCTATATACTAAAATTATGCATTGAGTGTAGCATGAGTAAAATATGCTAATTTTTAAGTTGTATGCATATGAGATGATATATGCATGTGTTATACATATATGTGCTATATGTGGTGTATGGTGATGAGGAACATGCTTTTTACTTCTTTTAGCATCAATGAGTATGAGTAAAGCATGAAATAAAATATCATATGTTTATGCATTTATATTGCATATGTGGGAAGTTGCGGAAAAATGATGCAAATAAGGTGCACGGGGCTTCGGAGTGGTCCAACCATGTGGTGGAATGTGGTGAAATTATCCACTATGTATGGCCCTCAGAGTGGACTTGCCATACTAAGGCTTAATGCCTAGGATCGGAGTATGTCCAATACTAATGACCCCTCGGAGTGGTCCCGGTCATTGGATGGTTAAAGGAAGTGTCCAAGGTTATATGATCCTCGGAGCGGGCCAATCATGTGGGGTATCAGATGAGGACTGAGAGAGAGAGCATTTACTTTCCTTAATGCTTTTATGTTTGAACATGTTATACATGATTCGTGAAAGATGCAATCCTCTTTAATTGCATTTGTTAAATTATTTGTGAGATTGTGGATGTAGCATGTAGTGTATTCATATGCATTCCATGTAGGTCGGTGTCGAGTCAGCATTTAGAAGGGTTGGGGAACCTTTACTGAGCCGTAGTGGTGCTCACCCCTTTATTCTAAACTCTTTTACAAATAAAGCGCCGATGACGGATGGAACTTGAGTGTCTAAGAAGAGTTTTAGTTATATTTTGCTATATTTTGGACATGTACTTTTGGCTATCTGTGCCGACTTGTGGCACGGTAATGATCTAGGTGTAGTCATGGTAGAATTTGTTGCATTTTGAACATTTTGCATGAATTCTTGTAATGACTATAAACTTGGAAAAATCATATGAATGATATGTACCTTTTGAGAAAAGTGTGTATGATGGAGATGTATGGTACCATAGGACTATTTTCCTCTTTAGTTATGATTTCTTGTATAGTTAATCATGAGCAAATGGAGTATGGAAAGTATGTATGTATGAGTTGTGGAGTGAAGATGGTAAGAAAAATAGATGGAATTACATTTCAAGTATGAGATGTATGTTATGTGAATATACTTGATGGCCATTGAGGCATTAGAGTAGCCATTGGGGGGACACATGCCCAAAAGTGTCCCTTTTGAGTTGAAAGAATGAATAGAATGTATGTGTATAGAAATAAAATTGTGTTAGCTTTAATTTGATAGGTCATGGACCTTGTTTGGATTTAAATTGAGAAAGTTATGCATGTTTTAGCGCAAGAGTGGGTAATCTGATCTACACCCACTAATTTGAGCATAACTTGAGTTGTGTTTGGTATTTTTGAATGATTCAAATTGTGTTAGAAACTAGACATATTGAGGATGATCCATGTCAAATTTCAAGTCAAACGGAGTTACGAATTGTGAGATATTAGCATTTGAAGTCAGGTTGAGGAATGTTGTCAAAAATCCAGGTCAGGTGCAGTTTGAGGCGACTCAAAGTGAACTTTGAGGCGCCTGAAAATCTTTGAGGTGACTCAAAGTGAACTTTGAGGCACCTGAAAATCTTTGAGGTGACTCAAAGTGGAGTTTGAGGTACCTCAAAGTGCTTTTTTTGAAAATACAAACTCTCTGGAAGTTCCAGGCGACTCAAACTGAAGTTTGAGGTGTCTCAAAGTCCTGTGAACCTTAAAAAGGTGAAATTTTATGATTTTTCATGATCTAAGAGTGGAAATGGAATGTCATGGATACATAGACCGATGTGTGGCCCATTGGGATGGATAATGATGAGTATACGTATAGATAATTACATGCGTATGATTAGCTTCCGCGGTAATTGAGAAATATGAGGAGGTTCATTGGGGTTTAATGAACGGGTTCACCTCTGATTTTTTGGGAGTCGGGAATTGGGGCGTGACAGGATGGTATCATAGCTTGATACTATCACATGAGTGTGGTTAAGGTTGTTCACGGGGTTGAGTGAATGGGTTCACACTCGGAATTCGGGTCGGTCTTTCTAGGATTCGGGAATTGGGGTGTGACAGGATGGTATCATAGCTTGATACTATCACATGAGTGTGGTTAAGGTTATTCACGGGGTTTAGTGAACGGGTTCACACTCGGGATTCGGGTCGATCAGGGGGAGTCCCGGCGGTCCGGGTTCCGGGGCGTGACAGAAAATGTCTTGAAGCTTTGAGGTACTTCCTTCTTCTTCAATGAATGTTTCTCTTATGTTATTGTCTCCTTTCATGATCATTCCACAATGTGAATGCTTTCTTTGTTTGTGACAATTATCCTAAGCAATCACTCAATTTAGATGTTAGTGTTTAACATCATTAATGATTTGTTATCATCAAAATTATTGGATTGCCCTTAGGTTAAAACCTTTGGGTCAACAATCTCCCACTTTTTGATGGTGACAAATCATTGATGTGTTCTAAGAAAATGTGGAGTTGCATTTAAAAATGCTCCCCCTATCAATAGGCACAATTTGAACACAATATTGAAGAAGTGACAATTCTAGCATGTCTTTACATGGTATATGCATTTGTAAGCTCATAAGTCATGCTTCAAATGTAACTTCAAGATAAGCACATTAATCATGATATATATATATATATATATATATATATATATATATATATATATATAAGGATAATCAATCTCCCCCTATCGATATGCTTTCATTCAAAAAGGATAACAACATATAATGTGAAGTTTGTGAAGGAAATGATATTTTAAGTCCATAATTCAACCAATAAACCATCAATCATATCCCATCCTCCTTTAAGCCTCAATCATCATAAGTTATATCATTGAATTCTCATAGCATTCATAATGCAACTCATATATGCATTAATCATCACACAATCATCATTGAATTCGCAAGAATAAGCATAAGTATAATCATAATATAATATTGAAAGATAAAGCATCAAAATATTAAAGCATGGATATAATAAATGCCTTAAGTTCATTCAAGAGCCATAACAATCAAAATATAATGTCCAAGTTCAACAAAAGGCATAATGGTAAGCTAAACTAACCCCATAAACTAACACATCATCATACTTTTCTTCCCCTTTGGTAACATCAAAAAGAAAGGGTAGAACTAATGTCATGGCATCAAAGAGCGAGGAGGAATGGAAAAGTAATGCTAAATATCAACTAGCCTTTCAGTGATGTCATGAAGTTGTTTTCTAGTGGCCTCTAAATCCTCTTGGTATTTAGTCCTGAATTGCACAAGATCATTGTTCAAAGTCTCCACATTTTCTTCTGTCCTACGAGCAATGATAAGCTGGTCATCCATCCGAGATATAAGTTGGCTCATCATTGAGGAGTGAGCAATCATGAGAAGTGGAGCATCCGTAGGCATAGGCACAGATTGCTCAGCCTCTTCCTGTTCTTCCTCATCATTATCCATTTCTTCTTCATCTTCATCTTCTTCACCTTCACTAAGGATAGGGACTGCACCTCTAGGACAATGCAAATAATCATTGGCATCTTGCTCCATTTTCATAAAGATCCACCTGGTGTGCCTCAAAAATCTATGTAAGGGGCAAGGCATAGTAGCACTGAGTTGCCTTGCTTTTGCTCTTTATCATGTGGTGATAAATGATATGGGCAAGATCCAATTTTTTCCTATTGAGCAAGCACCAAATGATGAAGACTTCCATACAAGTGACATCTGAACGACCACTAGACTTGGGCAGAATAGTGTATGTAATTATATTGTGCTGAAGTCTAGCCTCAAATGTCAATCTATTCACATACAATCTCCCAATACTAGTGATAAATTGATCATTGCATATTTGTCGGACAGCTGTGAGTGGATCAAAACCATGAACATGTGCCCAGTTGTGTGTTTGAAAAAATTAAAAGACTCCTTTGGCAATCCCTAGGTGAGTTCAGAGTTCTATTTTTGAAAAAGAGATTTTCTTCCCTTTGACAAATGAGACTAACTCTGTAGAGTCTGTGTCTTCCTCCAAATGTGCATAAAAAATTCTAACAAGCTTCAGGTAAGCAGGTTTTTGAAGTGAAACAAATTTTCCCCACCCGATGGCATTGAACAAAGTATAGGTGTTCAAATGATGTTTAGCACAGATGAGAGGAGTTACAATCTTACCTTTGGCCACGCACTTGTTGATGAAATCCTTTTCATAAATAGCCTTGATTTTAGGAGATTTAAATAACCTAAGATTGGGTGCCACCAGAGGAGTCGAACTCTTGCCGGGATCATGTCTCCCTTTGGTACGTCTCTCTTCTGCTAAGCGCATAGTTGAGCGTTTCCTTGTGAATGAGCAAGGAGGCATGGTGAGATATAGAAGTGGAGAAGAGTGGGGATGGAAGAAAGAGGTTAGATGAAAGAGATGAGACTAGTTAGAGAGTAAGAGGACAGAGGCAAAATCTAAGGCGAAAAAGGAGTTGCAGAGGCTAGGGTTAAGTGCTGCATGAAATAAGAAGAGGATGGAACTGATATATATAGATCAACACTTTTAGGCGGCTGAAAGTTGAGTTTCAGTCGGCTGAAAGTTGTGTTTCAGGTGACTGAAATTTTTTTTTCAATCGGCTGAAAGTGGTGTTTCAGGCGGCCGAAATGCTTGTTTAAGGCGACTGAATTTAGCAGCAAGAAGTGTAAACACCGCTCATCGGGAGATTTTTTTGGCTGTCATGATATGTCCCAATTGTTGAGAGAGCTGATTCTCCATGTCTTTCAGTCGACTTAAAGTTCAATTCAAGTGGCTGAAAATGGTAGAGGATGAATTTAAAAAGTGAGATCAAGAATGGATCACCTCATTCTCTTTTGTCATTCCAATTTCTCTCCTAATTTTATATAAACGATCCTCTTGAAGAGGTTTAGTAAGAATATCGGCCAATTGGTTTTCGGTATTTATGAAAATGAGCTCAATATCACCCTTAGACACATGATCTCTCAAGAAGTGGTGCCTAATCTCAATGTGTTTGGTCCTAGAGTGTTGAATGAGATTTTTGAAAATTCATATTGCACTCATATTATTACACCTGATAGGTATGTGATCAAATGTAAGTCCAAAGTTCTCAAGTTGTTGTTTAAAGTAAAGCGTTTGTGCACAACAACTACCGGCGGCCACATATTCGGCTTCTGCCGTTGATAATGCCACGAAATTTTGTTTCTGACTAGACCATGAAACAAGAGAGTGTCCTAGGAAGTGACAATTACCACTAGTGCTTTTTCTATTGATTGTGCATCTGGTAAAATCGGCATCTGAATAACTTATGAGGTTAAAGGATGTAAATCTAGGAAACCAAAGTCCCAAATCAATTGTGCCACTCAAATATTTGAAAATTCAGTTTACAATACTTAGATGAGATTCTTTGGGACATGATTGGAATCTTTCACATAAGCAAACACTAAACATGATGTCTGGTCTACTTGTCGTCAAGTAAAGAAGACTTCCAATCATTCCTCTATACTTCTTGATATCAACTTCTTTTCCTTTTTCATCCTTATCAAGTTTAGAGGTGTTACCCATAGGAGTTTTTGCATGTTTGGCATCCTCCAAGCCAAATCTCTTTAGCAAATCCTTAGCATATTTGGATTGGCAAATGAATATTCCATCCAATGAGTGTTTGATTTGCAATCCTAAGAAGAATTTAAGTTCACCTATCATGCTCATCTCAAACTCATTTTGCATTTTAGAGGCAAACTATTTGCATAACTTCTCATTTGTTGATCCAAAAATTATATCATCAACATAAATTTAAATAATCAACAATTTTTTATCAATGGTTTTTGTAAAAAGTGTATTGTCAATTTTTCTTCTAACAAAACTATTTTTTAGTAGAAAACCACTAAGTCTTTCATACCAAGCTCTAGGAGCTTCCTTCAATTCATGCTTTTGACAATTTGAAAACATGGCTTGGAAGGTCATGACTTTAAAATCCCGGGGGTTGTTCTACATAGACCTCTTCTTCTATGAATCAATTCAAGAATGCACTTTTCACATCCATTTGATATAACTTAAAGTTCTTATGTGAAGCATAGGCAAGGAGCATTCTAATTGCTTCTAATCTAGCTACCAGTGCAAAGGTTTTCTCATAATCAATTCCTTCTTCTTGGTTAAAACCTTGGGCAATAAGTCTAACTTTATTTCTCACAATAATGCCCGATTCATCTTTCTTATTTCTATACACCCACTTATTGCCTATGATGGTTTGGTCCTTAGGTCTAGGAACTAACTTCCAAACTTGATTCTTTTCAAATTAACTAAGGTCATCTTGCATAGCTAAGATCCAAGACTCATCATTTTTAGCCTCAAGAAAATTCTTTGGCTCTATTTGAGACACAAATGCCAAATGATTACACACATCTCTAAGTTGATCAAGATCTTGTACCTACACCCATAGATGGATCACCTATAACTTAGTCAAGAGGATGATTATGGACAATTCTCCAACTTCTAGGGAAGGCATCATTTGGATCACTTTGGGTGATCTCATCATTGACTTCCTTATTTTGTAGACTTAGTGAAGGCTCACATGTTTTTTCACTAATCTCTAGTCCATCAATACTTTTCTCAAGATCAACAATTTCATCATCCACATTTTTTTTAGGAGCAAATGGAAGAGATTCATCAAATACTACATGTATAGATTCCTCAACTACTAGAGTCCTTTCGTTGAAAACTCTAAATGTCTTACTTCTTGTTGAATATCCTAGGAAAACACCCTCGTTAGATTTAGCATCAAATTTTCCTAGGTTATTCTTATCATTAAGCACAAAACATTTACACCCAAACACTTTAAAATACCCAATATTGAGTTTCTTACCATTCCATAGCTCATAAGGTGTTTTATCAAGCTTCTTTCGAATAATAACTCTATTATTGACATAGCAAGAAATGCTAACGGCTTCGGCCCAAAAATATCTAGGTAAATTGTGCTCATTAAGCATAGTCCTAGCCATTTCTTGAAGAGATCTATTCTTTCTTTCAACAACACCATTTTGTTGAGGAGTCCTAGGTGCCGAAAGATTGTGATCAAATCTATTTTCATCACAAAATTTTTCTAAGTCTTGATTTTCAAATTCTCTACCTCTATCACTTCTAATGGTCTTAATTTTGTAGTCCTTTTTGTTTTGAACTTTTCTACAAAATTTGGCAAAGATTGCATGTGTCTCATTCTTGTGAGTAAGGAAGGAAATCCAACAAAGTCTAGTCTAATCATCAACAATAAAAAATGCATAAAGTTTTTCACCTAAACTAGTAACTCTTTCCAGACCAAATAAATCCATGTGGAGTAGTTCTAAAGGTCTAAAGGTCTAAAGGCTGTGATGTCCTTTTTCCTTTTAAAGGAGGATTTGACTTGTTTCCCTAATTGGCAAGCACTACAAGTCTTGTCTTTTATGAACTTAGCCTTTGGGAGGCCTTTGACTAAGTCTTTCTTAGACAATTTTAAAATCAAATCTATGCTCGCAATGAAAATTTGTAAACCATCTTTTTTAACTATGCAACTTCCCGATTTAAAGATAACATCAAAACCTTTATCACACAATTGACTAATGCTAAACAGGTTATGCTTTAATCCTTCTACAAGAAAAGCTCCATCAATAGAGGAAGAGGAAGATATACCTTTAGTGCCAACGCCCACAAATTTACCTTTTGAATTGTCTCCAAAGGTGACATTGCCTCTATCATAGGGCTTGAGGGAGATGAATTTAGAGCAATCTCCCGTCATATGCCTCGAACATCCGTTATCAAGAAACCACTTGTCTTTAGAGACCAAAGAGGATTTCAAACAAACCTATAAGACAAACTTAGGTGACTTCTTTTGGTACCCAAATCATTTTGGGTCCTATTTGGTTAGCAATCATAGAAAATGTTCCTTTTGGAACCCAAATCATTTTAGTCAATTTTCTTCTTCTAAATAGACAAGCAAAGATCTTATGTCCCATTTTCCTACAAAGATTGTATATAAAGCTATTAAAGCTAAATTGAGATCTTTTGACAAAGAAGTGATTCAACGGTTTGAACTTGTCATTCTTGGAAGAAGGCCTTTTGATCAAAGATTTTTGTTTGTCGTAAGGATTGTAGCCACTCCCTTCTTTGTCATAAACATCTCTTTGTCTACCAAGAAGAATAGTTAAATTGTTTCTTCCTTTGGTGAATTTTGCAAGAATATCCACTTGATCCTCAATAATTTTCTTCAAGTTATCAATTTTGGATTGAGAATCAATTGAAGAACATTTGTTTGACGAAAAATTTTCTCTTTCACTCTTTAACAAAACATTTTCATTTTGAATTTTTGAAAGAGATAAAGACAAGTATGCATTTTCTTTTCTCAAAGAATCATTTTCATTTTGAACATTTGAAATTTTTAGAGAAAGAGATGTGTTTTTCTCTTTAAGAGTGGATTTTTTCAAAATTACCTTTTCTAGCTCTCTATGCAAATCCTCAAAAGCACATTGCAATTCATCATATGAAATCAATGGATAAGTTTCAAGGTTAGAATTTACCTCATCATCAATTGCCATAAGGCAAAGATTTGCAACTTCATTGCTTGTGTCGCATTCCGAATCGCTTGAGTCGAAATCATCCCATGTGGCTTTCATAGCAACTTTCTTACTTTTATCTCTTCTTGGCTTGCAATAATCTTTTAGAAAGTGTCCCAATTTGCCGCAATTGTAGAAGTAGGAGGTTCCTTTTTACTTGAATCTCCTTTTGGCTCATCTCTCTTGAAGGGTCTTCTCTTGGGTAAAGGTTCCCTTCCTAAGAATTTCTTGAATTTGTGAGCAATGAATGCCATGTCATCCTCATCATCACTAGACCCACTTTTATCAATTTCTTTCAAATCTTGGTGAGATGATTTCAATGGTAAAGTCTTCTTTGGATTATCTATTTCTTGACGACTACTAACTTGAATCTCATGAGTCATAAGCAATCCCATAAGGTCTTCAAGACTCAAGGTATCAAGAAACTTAGCTTCTTAAATAGACGTTGCCTTTGCATCCCAACTTGTAGGAAGACACCAAAGCACCTTTCTAACATTGTCGGAGTTAGAATAAGTTCTACCAAGATGAGACAAGCTATTAACAATATTAGTAAATCTAGTAAACATTTCATTACTAGATTCACTTATAAGCATGCTAAAAAGCTCATATTCACGAATTAACATACTAATTTTGGTAGCTCTAACTTGCTTAGTGCCCTCATAGGTCACTTCTAATTTGTCCCAAATTTCTTTGGCCGTTTTACAAACTGAAATTCTATTGAACTCAAATTTGCTTAAAGCACCATACAAATTAGTGATAGCTTTAGCATTGATTTGAATTAGTTTTCTATCACCATTGGTCCATTCTTCCTCATCCTTGGAAACTTTCCTATCTTCAATATTTTTCATAAGAACTAAAGGCCCTTTACAAACAACTTCCCAAACTTGATAATCAATGGATTGAAAAAAGAATGTCATTCTAGGCTTCCAATAATTATAGTTGGTGTCATCAAACCAAGGTGGCCTATTGTTTGATTGTCCTTCTATATGAGAAGCACCTTGCATGTTTGCCATGATCGAACTCTAAGATGGTTAGGTCAAAAACTAGAGCCCTAGCTCTGATACCAATTGTTACTCAAGTAATGACCCTAGAGGGGGGGTGAATAGGGTCTTTGGCAAACAATAGAATCAAATCTAAGAATTAAAAAGATATGCAATAAATAATGAGCTAATGATAAAATTAAACAAGCACAATATAAATAAGTTAGGGATAGAGAGATTCAAACACTATCAACACAAGGATGTAGCGTGGTTTGAGAACTCCTACTCCACGACTCAAGATCCCTCTTGAGATTTTTCCCAATCCACTATGGCTCTTCCTTTTCGGTGGAAAGCAAACCCTTACAATGGAGAACACAAGCTCCTTCTTGCTAAGTGAATTCCTTCACTTAGTATAATAGGGTTCAACAACCCTTTACAACTAATGTAGAACAGAATTTGTGATACAATAGATATCTCTCAAAGAATAAAACACAATTTCAAGCTCTCAATACTATAGTTAAAGTTGAATCACAAGTTTGAAGCTCAAGTGTATTGAATGATGGTAGATTGCAATGAATGTTGCTCAATAAATGCTCAAGAGTATTGGTGTATCTTCATAAATGCAGAGCATATCAATATATATAGAACCTTTGAAAAATATAGCTGTTAGAAGGTAGTTGTGGGCATTAAATGCACTGAACTAGTCGTTGTATTTAAATTCAACTACTTTTAGTCGGCTGAAAATAAAGTTTCAGTCAGAAGAAAAGGTGCTCTAGAAACATCAAAGTGTATTGTCATTTTCAATCGCCTGAAAGTGCATTTTCAGCAAGCTCAAACTTCACTTTCAGCAAGCTCAAACTTAACATGTCTTAGAAGGATTTTCAACAAAGTGCAAGAAAGACTTTTTTGAAAAATATCCCTAAGGCTTTAAGACTAATTTCTTAGTGATAAAATAACCAATAGATGATATGTATGTGAATGCATCATAGTCATGATATGCAAGTGAGCTTCAAACAAGTTATTCAAAAATAACTTTGACAGATTAATTCCTATCTCTCACCAAGCTATAACTACCCCATTTCTTCATGCTTGAAAATGTCTTGAAGCTTTGAGGTACTTCCTTCTTCTTCAATGAATGCTTCTCTTATGTCATTGTCTCCTTTCATGATCATTCCACAATGTGAATGATTTCTTTGTTTATGACAATTATCCTAAGCAATCACTCAATTTAGATGTTAGTATTTAACATCATTAATGATTTGTTATCATCAAAATTACTGGATTGCCCTTAGGTTAAAACCTTTGGGTCAACAGAAAGTTTTAGAGAAGTTTGGGTTGACTAGGAAAGCAATTCGGATCAAAAAGGAAATTTTCGCGTGCATCTGCTAAGTCGGACCGGTCTTGAAAATTGGGGACTGGTGGGACTTTTCAGACATGTAAAATTTCAACAGTCCCGAGAGAAGTTGGACCGATCCTCATATATGGGGACCGGTGGGACTTTGAAGGAATTTAATTTGTACATTTAAAGCATATTTTCTAAGTTATAAGCCCACCAAACTTCAAAACATAGTGTCCTCACTCACATACCTGTTCTAAGTGATGTCCTCGTCAAATCTATGGTATCGAGACACATTCTGTTCAGCTCCGAAGATCGAGACACAAGATCAACCAAAAACTACAACTCGATCAATAAGTTTTGACATCAAAATTTTCCAATTACAATTATATATCTCACACTGCCCACAAGGGTCACTACAATCCACCCCCCCAGGAAGCCTGACATCCTCATCGGCACACTTCTGGCTGGGTTTCGGCTCTGATACCATTTGTAAGACCCGCTCTACTTGATGGTATGATATTGTCCGCTTTGAACCTAATCCTGCAAGATTTTGTTCTTGGGTTTTACCCCAAAAGGCCTCATACAATTTGGAGAGAACACATTACATATAAGAATATCTCCTTCTCCACACCCAGGTGATGTGGGATTGAGTATCCTGTAACCTGTTAGTGTGGTAGTTTGCCTAATGTCTCTTCTTGCACCCGCCCACAAGGGTCACTACAATCCACTCCCTAGGGCCTAAAGCGGACAATATCATACTATATGGTGGAGCGGGCCGTTACAAATGGTATCAGAGCCGAAACTCAGTCGAAAGTGTGCCGACGAGGACGTCGGGCCTCCTAGGGGGTGGATTGTAGTGACTCTTGTGGGCGAGTGTGATGTGGGCGGGTGAAAGAAGAGAAACTGGACAAGCTACCACACTGGCAGGCTACAGGGTACTCAATCCCACATCGTCTGGGTGTAGAGAAGGGGATGTTCTTATATGTAATGTGTTCTCTCCAAATGGTATGAGGCCTTTTGGGTAAAACCCAAGAGCAAAATCGTGCGCGCTAGAGCGCAAAGCGGACAATATCTATCATCGACCGTTACACAATACCTTCGGATTGGATTTAGACAACACATAAAACTGGTAAGTGAGTGAGTATGCTTGTTTAGTGGAGTTGGGTTGATTGAGGTTCTAGAAATTGGGCTTCAAATGACAAATAAATTATTCCAGAATACTTGCCAATCAGTTGGAACTTTTCTCCAACCTGTTGGACATAGTGGTATTGGTTCTCTGAACACTCCCCGACTGGTCCAGCTGGACACCTTATAATTATATCATTAAGAGATGCATTTGCTGATGCTAGGAATTCAAAATTAATTGTTTTATTCTTCTATCTTGGATGAAGGGGATATAGAAACCCTGCATTTCTCCACTGGTTTTCTTTACTTCCGGCGGGAGTGTCAAGACACTTGTAGCCATTTAAAAATCGGGAAGCCTTTTAAAAAATCATGGTTGAAGTTGACCTTTTTTTTCCCCTTGGATGTTTTGGGTACTGGAAGTGATTTTATATTTGACACAGAGATTGGTTTCTGTAGTAGTTCTGCTATTGAATTTTGTTTCTGAATGGGCACAAAATGTTTTTCTCAATGAAACCCAATATTTTTATTTCCAGGCATATATCTTCTATATTAGTCTTTGTGTGATTCTATCACTGATTGAGATATGGGGGAAGAATGTCATATATATATATTTTCTTGTTTACATCTCAGGTTGCACATTTAGTCAGCGAAGAGGAAACAAGGGCAGCATCTGATCTAGTCGAGATACATTGTGAACTTGTTTTGGCACGGTTGACTATCATCGAGTCAAAAATTATATAATTTTGAATGATACCCTCAGTTTCTAATTTATAAATTTCAAGATTTGGTTATATTTTTACTGATATTATTTGATTAGTTTTTTAAACGCTGTTTTTGACTTTTTTAGTCAAGAAACTATTTAAAACAGTGTTTTTTTACAGAATTTCAAAAACGTTTTGAAAAAAGTTGGACAGCTTCCTAAAACACTCTTCTTTTTCAAGACAAGGAGAATTATTTATGGTCTAATGAAACTTTCAAAATATCAAACATACCCTTTTTGTTTAGATCATGAAAAACTTAAATTACAATCTATGTTATTATAAAACTCTTCGAAAATACAGTTTTCAAACACTTACACATAAATCAAATAGAAGTGATAACTTCTGCTTCTAGTATAAAAGTTAGAAGCAAAAGTTATGTGGCCTATTATCATTATGCAACAAGTCCAATAACATCCGATACTTACTTACTTTTCTTAACAGACAAAGGGGCGCGCCCAATGCATATATCTGTTGTTGATGAAGGTGCATTGAAGTGCTGATCAAGGAAAGCAGGTACAGGTAAAAACGTGGATGAGGTGAAAACGTGTATGCGCAACAACTCTACTACAAAGTCCAACTATCCCACCCATACATTAGAAATAAGAACAAAATTGGATATCAGATAGCAACTTTCAATATTTAAATAATAGTCATTATTATATATTCAAAACCCTCTATGCCTATTACTCTTCTCTCTCATCTCTTCCATGCCCTCAATCCAAGATAGCACCAATATCGAAACCAAACCCAGGAGCAGATTCTTTATGGGTTGTTTCCAAATTTTCTTTTCGGAGAAAATGTCTACTGACATGCTCAAACCCACTTGCTG
Organism: Cornus controversa; assembly: GCA_026545225.1. Classification (NCBI taxonomy): domain Eukaryota; kingdom Viridiplantae; phylum Streptophyta; class Magnoliopsida; order Cornales; family Cornaceae; genus Cornus; species Cornus controversa. The sequence continues at coordinate 7,008,109 of CM048849.1, read as the reverse complement.
GAAGAAGCAGCGCCAGTTTTCTTGCTTCCGAATGAAGAAATTAACTAAAACCGTTCCCATTGACGCTGCCAGTATTGCATCCGAGAAAGTCAAGCTTGGTAAGAAAATTCAGTCCGACGAAATGATCACTTCTAAATATCATATTCCGTCCACCACCAGTTTCAACCAGTGTCAGATTCCGGCGTCCGTGCTAGATCAAATTGTGTCTCAGAATCTTCAAGAGGTATGCATGCAATTGACACTCTCTTGCTTTCATGTACTACTTGTTAAACCAAACTTTCACTCTGAAAAAAACTAATTCATATGGCGAACTCAAACAATATGCTTTCAAGCAACACTTTTTTATCAAAAATATTTTTATGTTTTTCTTTAAAAAATATTGTAACAAATTTTAGGTTACCAAACATGTTTCCAATCTAGGTAAAAAACACAGCTTCCAATCACAAATGAACACACTCCACAACAAAAAATTTATTTCTAAAACGAGCCCTTAGCTAAAGAGTTGGGTCTACTTTTGTTTAATGAAAAGAAAAAAAAATTAGAGTAGTAACAATTTGGTTGAGTAATCTAACAAGTTTTAAAAATCTCTTACAGAAGACATTTATTGGGTCATTTTCAATTTTGTTATTCATAAAATGATTTTAAAAAACTGTTAAACAAATGGATTTTCAAAAGTATTTTGTTTTTCAATTTCTAGAGTAGAAAACTGTTTTCAGAAAACTCAAACTAAGTTATAGTCTCTTGATTTTGAATTAGGTCCACTCAGAAACTGGTTCATCAATTAGAATTAGCTACCCTGGTTCTCTGGCAAACAAATCTGGTCACATTGCCACCCTAATGTCTTGCTCAGCCTCTTTTCGGCCACCAAAGCGGACGACGAAACAAGCGGCGATGAACGGTGGAAGCTCTCCAAAACTTGAAAGTGATACAATAGCATGCACATTTGAGAGGGTCGTTGGGATTTCAATTATAGTGGTCACCCTAATAATAATGTTAACATGGGGCAGGGTATGTGCCATCCTTTGTACATCTACATGGTTTTATTTCATTCCTCGCCTCAGAAGATCAACGGTAGTCGTTGAATCAAATGGCATGATCAAAAATGGATATTCTAACTCTGACCACTCCGATGATTTTAATTCAGTTGGGTACAAGAAGAAGGTAGTGTTAGAAGGGTTTCTAGAGAGAAACCACCGAAATGGTGTCAGAATTTAACTTCATTATTTAGAAATAGAGGCGCATGTTATCATATGAGGAGCGATTTTGCTAAAATGAGCTGATGGAGAGAGAAATTATCATTTTTTATTGAATTTAAGGTTATTGTAAAGCAAATTTTTTTTTTTTTTGGTAACCAAAACCTAATTCTCCCAAATTTCTAAACCGAATGGCAGCCTACGCTCCGAATTGTTAATTTTAATATCCAAAATATCCTTTATTTTATTTAGAAATTCTCAATCCCTTCTTCATCTTCTCCAACTCCACCTTCAAATATCAGAGCTTCAAGCGATGAAGAAGGAAAACAACATATAAAATTATGTGAACAAACATCAAATGGGTAGCAAAATCATTTTCTCCCAACAACACTCGACCACATTCTAGTTGCTCTCACACTCTCTCCTATAAGAAAAATATTTTGTAGTTGCAATTGAAGTGGAGCTTGGATATACCGTTATTATCAATTGCTTCTACAATTCTAAATTAATTTGACAATGTTCAATACTATATTCATAACAGAACCCCAACCCATCAAAGCAAATTTAAAGAAATTCTATCTATTCAAATCAGTTAGCAATTCATAATGTATTACAATATCTACCCCTAAAAAATAAAAGAAGTTGCATTCCTATGAATAGCACGAACTTAACTTATGGAATCTGGACACTTTATGGACTTCAAGAAGAAAAAATAATATTTTTGTTCACGGCAAGAGGTCCTAATTAATGAGTTGTATCTTCACATGTCTTTTTTGTTTCCCACAATGAATTAATGTACATATAACCTCATCTTCAGTAAATTTCACGAAACCAAGGAAGAGTTAGTAAACATGCCATTGTTCTGCTTCCAATGGAATAACACTCTTATTAAAGTTTATATAGAAAACGCATGGTTTACTGAAAATTTTAACTTTTGCTAGCTAATTATTTTAATATCAAACATACCCATTTGTCACCATTCTTTTGAAGTTTATGATATTTTAAGGTAGAACCGGAGAAGACTGATGAAGGAATTGGGGACCTCTTAATAAAAGGAAGGGTGTTTTGGACGTTAAAATTAATTGATTATTCATTAACAATTATTTTTTAAAATTAATCACTATTTATCTTTTATTAAATTTAAGATCACTGTAAAGCAATTTTTTTTAACTTTGGTTACCAAAATATAATTCTTATTTTTGGTCACCAAAAGCTAATTCTTCCAAATTTTTAAACTAAATGGTAGCGTACGCTCCTAATTGGGTTTTAAATTTAGATATTATATCACGCTACAATGTAAATTTAATACATAAAAATGACTTAACCTTCAACTTACCGGGGGGTGGGGTTGGGGTGTTAGGATTCATGTGTTTTGGTTTGTGAACAATGGAAATTTGAGTTTGGGTTACAACAGCCGAGCTATTGACTCCACAACAGCATTTTCCTTGCCCTGGAAAAAGAAATTGGTCTCCACCTTGTGGTCATGCGCGGAGACAACCACGGACACAGATACTGCTACTTGCTGCCCCTGTTACTCAAACGTCCAACCTGTGACAACCGCCGAGCCATTCAACAAGTCCACTCTCAACTGATCACCAATGCCTCACACTCTGCTGAAATGCCGATGACAATCTGGAACGCTATTCTTCGGCACTACTCACTCGGTTCCTTCCCCGAAGAAACTCTCTCTCTCTACAAATACCTTCAACTCCAACAAACACACCAACCCATCTCCTTCGATAGCTTCGCCTACTCTTTCCTCATCAAAGCCTGCGCTAACTTGCAGCGAACTGTAATGGGTGTGCAATTTCATGGTCTTACTCTCAAAGCTGGCTTCGAGTTTCACGTCTACGTGCAAACTGCTCTGGTAAATATGTATGTGGTTTGTGGGTCTGTCGTCGGAGCAAAGAAGGTGTTCGATGAAATGCCTGAGAGAAACTCCGTCACCTGGAATGCTTTGATCACTGGCCTAATGAAGTGGGGAGAGTTGAACCTTGCCCGCTCTCTCTTTGAAGTGATGCCGACTAAGAATGCCGTTTCGTGGACTGCTCTCATTGATGGGTATGTGAGGATGAATCGGTTGAAGGAAGCTTTGTCCTTGTTTCGGAGAATGGTTGTATATGAAGGTATCAAACCAACTGAAATAACGATTTTGGCAATTATCCCAGCACTTTGGAATCTCAGGGCTCTTGAGCTTTGCCAATCCGTCCATGGTTATGGAGAGAGAAGTGGGTTCAATGCATCTGATATTCGTGTAATGAATTGCCTTATAGATGCTTATGCGAAATGTGGTTGTGTAGAGAGTGCATTAAGAGTTTTCGAGGATGTGTCCGCAGAGAGGAGGAATTTGGTGTCATGGACCTCAATAATCTCTGGGCTTGCAATGCACGGGATGGCAAAAGAAGCTGTGGATAATTTTAGAAGGATGGAGAATGCTAGTGTGAAGCCGAATAGTGTGACATTTTTGAGTGTTCTAAATGCTTGCAGCCATGGAGGGCTGGTTGAAGAGGGGCTCAGGTTTTTCAGAAAGATGGTTAATGAGTGTCAACTAGTACCAAACATTAAGCACTATGGGTGTTTAATAGACATGTTGGGAAGGGCCGGGAGGTTTGAGGAAGCAGAAAAGATGGCTTTGGAGATTCCTCCTGAGATGGCTAATGTTGTGATTTGGAGGACGCTTCTAGGTGCTTGTAGTTTCCATGGTAATGTTGAGATGGGAGAAAGAGTTACAAGGAAGGTATTAGAGATGGAAAGAGGATATGGTGGTGACTATGTGCTTTTGTCCAACATCTTTGCTGGTGTTGGTAGGTTTGCAGATTCAGAAAGGACGAGGAGAGTGATGGATGAGAGAAATGCCCCCAAAGTTACTGGCCTTAGTTTGGTTTGATTAATAGAGAAGCATAAATTTAAAAAGCATGGTATATAACTTTTATGTTAGAGAAACCCATTTTTCACATTTTATTGTGTATCCAGTTCCTTATGGGCAACCGGTCTGTCAACATGGGGTTTTTCAACCGAATTCTGAGGGAAATGTAGTCTTTTAGAATACGTCCCTCTTGAAACTACTTTAATTTTTTTTCTGATGCAGTGAAGCTTTTTCAGGTATCGTGGTGGAAAAGAATGGTATATAAACAAGTAATGTTGGAACAAATGTAGGGGCTAGTTTTGTGACTTTTAACTTCTTGAGGATTGTAGATTTTGCAGATATGTGGTGAAAATCTAGATTACTTTGAGGCAATGAAGTTACTAAGAAGATTCCGTAAATTGGTTAAATGGTGGTACTCGTCTTATTAGCTTATGGTAGAACTAGATTAGTTGATACCAGATTCAAATATTTAGAAATTTGGTGGACGTTTACCTAAGTGAGCAACGATTGATGCAGTGTGGCAAAGAGTTTAGTCAACCTTGAATGCCTCCCTGTGATGTGAATGAAGTGCACAAACTAATATAGAATTTGCCAATATCTATAGATGTCACGGTGTAAAAGGAAACTGCTCCATGCCTTGAATCTCAGACTCAGCAATTTTTTCATTTCTTCACCTCGCTCCCCTGCATCATCAGTTTAGAAGGTTTTCAATTCGGTGAACACCCATTCAAATGATTTGGATAGAGATTTACTTTCTCAAATTTTTTCTACCCATGACTGCCAACGAATTCTCAAGGTGACTTTGAGTTCTTGCCGTACTTGTGTTATCAGCATCTGAGATTTATTTTATCTTTCGCTCTACCATATGAGTGTATGTGATATTATCATCCCTCTCACATAGACTCAGAAATTGTCGAATTCGACTTCTCTATCGCAACTCGTCATTTTAATGTTTCTCTTTTAGTTGCTTCACAGTTTAGTTTAGTTTAGTTTTTGATGAATGAATTTACTTTCTTGCCTTCACGAAAATAAAATAAATAAACAATCAATTCTAATAAAATAAATAAACAATCAATTCTACCAAGTTATATGGCATATAAGAATTATAAATGAAGTAATATATCTAATTGTTGCATTTGACTAATGCTTATGACCACCAGGCCATTCGCCAAAATGGTATAATACCTCTAATATTTACTGTCGATCCTCATCTGGGGCATTCATGGGGCTGTGTATTCATGTGTGCGAAATTACCTAAACCCTCCAAATAAATAAATAAATAAGAAGAAACTAATGCTTATAAATTTCATCATGTTACCATTAAAAATACATATGTGCCCATCATACAGTATAACTTCGATAAATTAATACTCCACAAATCTGGCTTGAGCTAAGGTACTAAATTAATAATTTCATTAAATTTATAAGATAATACATTTCAAAATTTTCCTTATAAGTTTCTATAAGTCACACTAATTACATAAATTAATAATTTTGTAAGAAATACATATATTACTGACAATGAAGCTTTCTTAAAGTATTAATCTAGTGTTACTGTCTTTTTCTTGAAATTTAAGTCTAGTTGGATCTCATATCTAATTTTTTTGCAATGCACTCAGAAGTTCTGTGGTTGTATTCTCGTATTGCAACAAGAAATTATTTAGCGTCAATGATGCTTTGAGTGCCTCCTTGCATGAAACGGTTGATGTATCATTAATTGATTCGATGAGTACAGTACATATAATCTTAATTGATTAAATGAGTACAATACATTGAATCTTTATGACTATTAAGAAACTAAATGTTTTGAAAAAAATAATAATAATGTACATAAAATATCTTGTTAAATTAATATCTCGCTTAATTAATAGAATTTATGTGATTCCAACACTATTAATTTATAGAGGTTATTGTATTATGCAAATTACTTAATAAGTGAAAAGAATAAACTTCTCCACTTCAAAAGATTGGTAAAATAAGATATGTAATTATTACGATAATACAATTGTTTTGCATGCTTTTTCAATGCATGTTTATGCTTCATTTGGTAGGAGGGGAGAGAGGAGAGTTGAAGTAGGTTTCTATTGTTTGGTACGATGAATGGACGTATGAGGCATCTTTCCTAACTCATAAATTTTCATTTGTGCAAAATTATACGGTGAGAGAAAAGAGGATAAACTTTATTACCTTTCAATATTTTGCATGTTTTTGGATTAAATATTTAGTTGCATATTAATTAGTTTAGATAATAAGAATGTGCTAAAAATGATATAGATAAATTTCTCAGGTAAAGTACATAAACCCTCACCCCCCCCCCCCCTCTTTTAGTTTGAAAAGTGTACAAAAAATCTCCTTCATGTTCACTTTTCACCCCTGTAGTTTGTATTTGGTGCAATAAACCCTTCAGACATCAATAAGGCTATGTGCATGCCAAAAACACTCTTTAATACCAGTTACCCTTTAATTGTTCCCAAACTACCCCTTCTTCATATCTATATATATTACACCCTAAAATGCACTTTCTCTATCCATAGGAATGATTTTGTGAGTTTGAGGCATAGAAATGATTGTAATGAAGGTTTTGGTTCAACCGTTTTGATGCGTATTGAAGTGGTAGTAGTACTAGTAGTGGTAATATTTAAATGGTAGTGATAGTTTGTAACAACTAATAGTTAGTTGTACTGTGGTGTTAAATGAAGTATTATTGTTTACTTGTCATGTCACGCCCCAAATTCCAAAACCCAGACGAGTATGGAAAATGGAGGTGATTAGATTAAACATCAACACCTTGCAACACACTCTGATACCAAATTGTCACGCCCCAAAATTCGAACCACCAAAATCTCGATTCCAGATCCGAATTTCAAGTGTGAACCCGTCCATTATTCCAATGAAAAATTAAAACTTTACAACTGCAAAAGCATCATCATACATATATATACATTATATCTTCTATCAACGGGCCCCACCACTTGGGTTACATACACATTGGTACGATTTCCAATTTATAACAAATTAATTCCAAACAGGTCAGCTTCGGTCAACTAAAGACACTTCAGCAGCTGGCTAAAGACTTGGGGAAGCTTCGGTTGGTTAACTAATTCATCAGTCGGCTAAAGCCACTATTTTGGTCGGCCGAAACGTGGTCTCGGCTGAACCAAAAATTTCCAACTCTCAGGTTTGTAATTTTAAATCAGCCAGCCGGCCGATAAACCCCTATCAGGAGGTCAAAACTACCCAGATTCCCAAAACTTGTGCAAACAACATCCATGTGTATTCCATAGCCTAATATTACCACATATTGATCCCTTAGCATCCAAAACATGTATAAACAAGATATAAATCGTGGAATCTTCATTGAAGTGGAATTTATTCAAAATTCGTACAATATTTCTAAACGGGTCGTGTCCGAAATATACATGATACATTCAAGTTCCCAAAATTAAAATTACATAAATTGTCAATGCACTTGCCCAACTACCATATTTCAATCTCCCATAAGTGTCAACATGACACATACATACATCGATATACAAAATCCCAAAAATACCCTCGAGTGCTCCACACTAGTAACTCAAGTCCCGTCCACCACTAGTACTTTATCTGTAAAAATGTTTGGGAGAGAGGGATAAGCGATACACGTGCTTAGTAGACGCGCCCCAACCCACCTAGGCATCGACTCGACGCCGACCTACATGATATGTAGTCATAACATCACTATACTATATGGCATACTTGATGCACATATGTCAATTAACTCCAATGTAATACATCATGCATAGAAACAACATTCACAATGCTTAAACAATGTATAACTCATAAGCATTTACAAAATTTGCAACTATTTGGTCAAACTTCGATAATGGTATATGATTGGGCACACTTTGACATCATGTAATGTTTATCAACTCCGAAGACACTAGTATGGTTGGTCTCTCTCCAAATGCCATACAATATTGAAAAATCTTAAATTCGCCTGTATGATTGGGAAACTCCGATGATCATACAATTATGGACTACTCCGATCTTAGGCATCAGCCTAGGTATGATTGGACAACTCTAACGGTCATACTATTATGAATAATTTTTCACTTCTATAACATAGTTAGGCGACTCTGAATGCCATGTATGGTGTTCTTGGAGATGGATTTATAAAGAATTTTAGCAATTCTATAAATGTGCATTAAGCAACAAATCTCATATCTAACATACTTACCATGCTCATTTCCGTATTTTTATGCTCCATGACAATCTAGCATATCTCATGCTTTCACGTACTACACAAACACTTACATGCTTACCATTCCACATATATGCTCAACATTATACATATAATTCATAAATGCTTATAATTCACCATATATCACATATATGTTCACAATTACCACATATAAAACGTATATGCTCACAATCATCAGAAATTTCAAAAAGAGAAACATATATAGCATGCTTTTAACAATTAAGGAAGATGGAAATAGCTAAACACAACCATTTTAACCCTCCTAAGCATCCCAAACCACCCCAAACCATCACAATTCATCAATAACCCTAGGAAATCGATGACTAGGAGAGAAAGAACACCCTTACCTCAAGTTTCAAGCCTTTTCTAGCAAAATCCAAAAACTCTCTAAGCTCCAAACTTCACCAAATTAGACTTTGTTCAGTTCAAAATGCAGTCCTTAACATGTAGAACACTTTGTTCTTCTTTAGCAACCTCCAAATCTAAGCCTAGAGATTCCAAAATAAAGAGAGAAAAAAGAAGAGAAGGGACAGAACGGTGTACCCGGCTCTTTTGGTCTGTGAGAAGTGAAGAGAAATCCCAGCCAATTGATATTTATAATATCTACAGTATAAAGAGACCAAAATGCCCCTATGCCACTTAACGTACCCTCTCAACCTCCGTTTTCGATTCCGAAAGTGGCTACAACTTTAAAATTGCCTCCATATCTCTTCTAACATTTCAATTCATCTAAAACCAAAAATAATAATTTTAAAAAAATATTTGGCCTCCCGGGCCCACCTGACCCGCGTCTCGATTCCCGCAAACAGAAAAATCTCAAATTGAGCCAAATAGCTCAAAAACATTCCTGGACCTCTAAACAAGTCCCCACACATGCATTTTATATGTAAAACATGTGTAACATTATTTAAAATTATTTAAAGACAATAAATGATAAAATAAAAGAAAATGGGTCAAAATTGGACCTGGTCTCTACAACCTCCCATCCTTTAAGGAATTTCATCTTCAAAATTAAAACATACCTCAAGTGGTGAACAACTCGAGATACTTTGAACAAACTTCTTGTTCCCACTCCCACGTTACCTTCTCGACTCTGTTATGCCTCCAAAGCACCTTGACCAATGGAATGGTCTTGCCCCAAAACATTTGCTCTCTAGAGTCCAAAATTTAAATTGGTCTCTCTTCATAAGACACATTCTCCTCTACTTCCATATCTGTCCAATCTGACATATGTGAAAGATCTGGCTCATACTTTCTTAACATAGAAACATGTAAAGTATTATACACACTTGACATTTGTGATGGCAATGCTAAGCGGTATGCAAACTCACCTATACGATCCAATATCTCAAATGGACAGATGAATCATGGCGATAACTTGCCACTACGCCCAAATCTTATCAAACCCATCCATGACGAGACTTTGAGAAAAACATGGTCTCCCACCTCAAATGCCAAAGGACATTGCCTTATATCGACATAACTCTTTTGACGACTTTGAGTAGTAAGCAACCACTGCCTTATCATATTAATTTATTCTGTAGTCACTCAGACTATATCTGTCTCCAAAACCAATGTCTCACCAACCTCGATCCAACAAACAAGTGACCTACAAGGCCTACTATATAATGCTTCAAATGGAGTTATCTCAATACTAGCGTCATAGCTATTATTCTAAGCAAACTCCACCAATGGAAGGTGATTCTCCCAACTACCACTAAAATCTAAGATGCAAGCCCGAATCATATCCTCCAAAATCTTAATAGTACGTTATGAATGGTTATCTGTCTGAGGATGAAAAGTTGTACAAAAATAGAGATCCATGCTAAGAGCTATCTGAAAACTCTGGTAAAAGCGTGATGTGAACCGTGGGTCTCTATCCCATATAATAGAAATTGGCACGCCATGCAACTTCAGAATCTACTCAATGTATAACCGGCTAAAAGCATCTATATCATCAGTCACATGAATAGCGAGAAAATGAGCCACCTTGGTCAATCTATCAACAATGACCCAATGACGTCGTGGCTTTTCCTCTACCTCGGTAATTGATATGGTGTTAATTTTACTTAATCACTCGTAATATAATGAGTCCTCATAGGACATGGCTATATAAAGGGTGTCAAACCTCAAGGACTTGCAAGGTTGAATTGCTAAGATACTTAGCCTTTAAATTAATTCTAAAATAATTGAAAAATATTGTTGGTGTCTGATACTTAATTTAAGTTGAGAAAATTAAAGTTATGTGAAATTTTGTTTAAGATAATTAATCAGAAGAGAAGGTCCTAGGAATTGACTTCACCACTAACCTTTTGACAATGACAAATTGTATTAATTCAGGACATCTAATCTATGCATTCAGAAAAGAATGGCTACAAGCCTAATTCAATTCTATCAAGAGGATTCGTTTAACATATAATTAAGCATATCTCATCTTCGTTTAGCATGGCATATACATCTTACTACAGACGACAAAATAAAGTAACTAATAATGTGATAGCCCATCTTTGCTTAGTATGAATTATCAAAATTCTAAATTAAATGATCAGTGAAAACTATTGTATAACCTTTCTTAACAAAATCACAGAAGTTGATAAGAAACCAAACCCTAATCACTGTAAGCTTGCAATCATTTTACAAGAATAAGAGTAATAATGCAATGAAATAATCCATTCGAAATAAAATTAACAGCACAGCTATTGTTTATGTCTTGGTTATACAATCAATGTATAAATTAAAGTGTCCCAGAATTATACTACAGTTACAACATTGAAAGTAAGGTTAAAGTTATATCACTTACCGAAAATGGTGTTTAGCCGCTCATGATCAGAGGTCCAGGCTTGAACGATGATGAAATTACCATCTTCTCACCTTCGTTTTGCCCATATTGTCATGAATCACCTCTGTATATCTCTCTCTCTAAAGAATACCTAATTTCCTTTTCTTTTCCTCTATATATCTTGTGAATCAGCATAAACGAGACATCTGTCACCCCAGGGGTGCACTTGTGCTTTTGGAAGTGGCACCTGCACCCTCATATGCGCATTTGCGCCCCTAGAGGGTGCACCTGCTCAAATGGGGCAGAACGGTGCTGTAAACGTCTATTTCAGAAAAATTTCGTGAAAAATGAAAAGTTCCGTAATTGAATTTCCGCTAACCTAAGCTTGGGCCATTTTGATAGTCAAATATGGAGTTATGGTAAGAATACCAAACATGTTCAGTATTTTCTGGGCCTGAATTGGCCCAGTCTTCAATGTGAATAGACCCATGCTCATTTTCTTCATTTAAACTCATTTTCGGCCCACTTATTTAGTCCATTTAACTTGGATCTTCAATATAAAATTACCCAATGGATCTTCAATAATCTTCTCTCTTATTGAAGCGCTAAATTATCTAAATTGATTGAATTTGCAGGAAACTTCCTAAAATTAACAAAAGTAAAAAAATAACATAAAAATACAAAAGTAAACACAACTAAGGAATTAACATATGCAATTAAAGAGGCTTAAATGTGCAACATTTAGTGCTTATCACACCCCCAAACTTATATATTGCTAGTTCATTAGCAATACAAAATTAGAAATAAAATGAAACAATTAAACTACTTCCTCTTTCGTGGAAGATTCGATTGCATTTAGCGAATGCAACAAGCCTTTTAAACCCCTAGGCATCCCTAGTGGACAAGTGAAGTCTCGTGAGGGTTTAACAGAAATGATATCCACAAACATTCATAAAAAATGACGACTACAACGAGTATTTTAAGGAATTATCATTTATTAGCAATCTACAAACTTCTAAAAATCATGAATAAAATCAAAAATTCCCACACAAAGCTCAATTAACATATCAAAATAGCAATCAAGCATAACCTCCTTATGAAAGTGAACTTACATCCAAACATGCGGCTTAACCATACCCTTAGATGCAAATTGCAGCATCTTCAAATCATTAGAATTCCCTTTTAAATAGAATTACCAAGGCATGAACACACACAAATAAAACATAAATGAATTTTTTTTTTAAGAGTAGTTGTGCAATGTCTAAATTCATTAAGCTATCTACATTCATAGTACTTCCTCCATCAATGATGACTTTAGAAACTTTTTTCCCACATTTGACAAAAGTGTGAAAAATACTGGTGCGCTTTCAATTGTCATTCCCCATAGGGATCGATAAGAGGCACCTCATGACATTGACGCGGGAGTCGTCATTTTGCCAATCTTCCTCATTTTCCTCTTCAGAACCTGACATTCCTAAGGGGTCAACCACTTGGTTAACATCGATGTCGAGGTTAAGATCCTCTATCTCATTGCCTAGGGTCAATGTACGATATAGACAATGAGAAGCAACATGGCTCTTGCCATGGCAATTAAAACACTCAATAGCGGACCCGCTCTGACGGGAGCTTGAGATTGTAACTTCTGTACCCTTAGAAGTGTTGTCTTTTGGAGTCAGATTGTTGTTATCTCGAGAGATAACAAGTCCTGACTGTGAAACTCCGCTAGACCTCTCAAAGGTAACTGTTCTAGATTGCTGAGACTCCCCGACATGGGAAGTCATTCGCCTGGTGGTAGGAACTCTGTTATATCTCTCAACTTCTAAAGCCTTGTGATAGGCTTACTCTAATGTGTCAGGCGAGTGTAAATTGACCTCCTTCTTGATTTTAGGTCTCCATCCATTTATGAACTTGGTTATAGTTATCTAAGGTTCCTCATGAATGCCACTTCGCATGGAGAGCTCTTCAAAGCGAGCTAGGGAATCAGAGACACTATAAGACATTTGTCACAGATTCATCCATTGATCAAGCAATTGTCTTCTATAATATATTAGAAGATATTTTTCTTTTAACTTTTGCTTCATCTCTACCCACAAAGTAATAGGTGGTTCTCCTAGACGCTCGAGATTTCTTGTAATTCTTTACCAATAACGCTTGGCATAACCAACTAACTTCTTTCGGGTAAAACGGACACGATGGTTATCTAACATGTCATACCAATCAAAATAGTCATCCATGTCAGCTAGCCAATCCAAGAATGCATTGGGGTATAATCTTCCATCATAGCTAGGGGCATTAACTTTGACCCTTTTCGTTATGTCTCCAAAATAATTACAAAAATTTTTATGCGGGTCTTGATGGTGCCGATTACCCCTATTCTAATTCCTATCTTATAGATGAGGTGGTCTTTGGTAATCATCAAGTTCATATCCTAAAGAGGACTCAACCTCATCTATATCCGCTAGACTCCCTAGCAAATGTCTACGATCTATTACCCGATGTGGGTAAACAACTGAAGATCCCTTATTATTCCCCTAGACTCGACTCTCTCAAAAAGTGGGGTTTTGACCTTGATGATTTTGGGGGACTCTCAGATTGGGAAGTAACCCCTGTTGGGTGTGAGGAAATTGTTGTTGACTATCACCAGGACCATGTGTAAAATTTGGGGAATCAAATTTTCCACCCCTCTGATCCTCAATAGGTTGTTTTCCTAGCATTGTTACCAATTGGGAAAGTTGCTTACGTATTTCAGTCAATTGGGCACCATGATCTAAATGAATCACATTATGGAGTTGGTTTACTAATTCTTTTAAACTGGCAAGATCATGTTCTACAGTTTGAATTCTTTGTTCCATTATGGTTTAGGCTCAGTCAAGTCTCGAATTGTCATAATGGTTTCAATGGGAATGGTGTGAGCATGCAATGGTCAAAAGGTATTTTGCTGATATATCAACTCAAATCGAATGAAATAAATCAAATTATAAACTTTTGCAATGCTCAAATAAGAAACAAAAGTGCCAACAAAATTAATTATACGAAGCTCATGCACCAATTGAAACCATTGATGGTTGATATAAAAGTGGTTGTGAAATAGTAAATTGAAGAATCAATAATGAAACAAATTTTTTTTTTGGCTTGGTTGGATTTGAAAGGCAAGGTAAGGTTTACGAAAATAAAAATAAAAATTAGTTGAAATCTTTTTCAAATTTATGTACTCACCAACAAATAAAAGAGATTAATCACAATTTTTAGAGTAAAGTACCTTTCCGAGTCCAATTTACCTTACTTTTTTTTTTTTTGGGCTTGTTCTGGACTTATGCTGAAGTGGCATCTAAACAGGCTTGGACTGAAGTATTTTAAGTTGGGCTAAATGTGAGTTAGGCCGGCTGGATCTGGATCAATTTCATGTTTCCTGGATTGGATAGAACCCTGACTTTAATGTTGTGTTGGACTAGGCCCTAATATGGGTCAGATCTGGTTATAAAATAATCTGTCCCTTCCTATCTCAAATACAAACAATGCATAAAAGCCTATTCCTTCCTTCCAAATTGAAAAACGAAGAAAGTGTAGAAGTTTTAGGCAACCAAATATGTTCCTTCCAAAATTAAATGCGAAGAAAGTGCAGGAAATCTCGGCTGAAGCTGCGATGAAGATGGGCTTGTGTGACGTGTTCGGCAATGATGGAGCGATGAAAATAATGGCGAGTCACTGACGAAGAACAAGATGTATTCTGTGACGACGATAGGTAATTGTTGACGATTCGGACTGTGGTGATTATTGTGGCTATGTTGGTTTGTAGATTTCAGCGGCGATGGACAAGTGGTGTAGTTACGGTGCTTGATCGGCTTGATATGATTTAATGGTGATGGTACGTGTTTGAGGGGTTGGCTAGGGTTTGCGGCAGCAGTGGTAAAAGTTGTTGGCTTAGGTTTGTTTATTGGTGTATAGTTACGGGTTTATGTTCAAATAGGGTTGGTTGCAAATGGTGAATATTGCTGGGTTGTGGTTTTCTACTATTAAGTATTGTTTGGTCACTGTGTAAACAGTAGATGGTTGAGATTAGGAGTGGCAAAGGTTAGGGTTGTTGACAGAATGGAAAAGTTGATATATGTGTTTGTTTTGGTGCTTTGAATGATTCTACTTGATCGTTTTTTCTCTGATACCAATTAATGACGATCTAGAAAAGAAAATAAGAGGAGAGGAGAGGAGAAGAGAAGAAAGAAAGGTAGAGAAGGAAGAAGGGAAGGAAGAAGAGAGAAGAGAAGAAATAGAGAGAGAATTCAAAGAATGATAATATTAATTATTCCAAAAAGCTCCCATAATATGTTACATGAAAGCCTTTTATAGGCAAGCCCTAATGGAAAACAAAATAACCAATAATTACTAAAATATTCAATAAATATTAAAATGAAAAATACTAAAATATTCCTAATAAGATTTCTCTGTGCCGACGCCTGACATAGGTGCAAAACATCCCACGATCTCCATCACTAAGGAATGTCGGAAGCACACCTTGCATAAGGTTACCCAGTACAAGAAGGGAAAGGATAGTTTGGCTGAACAGGGCAAGCGCCGGTATAGGTTATGGTGGACAAACCAAACCTGTTTTCCACAAGAAGGTAAAAACTATTTCTATCGTGTCTCTTTTTCTTTACAAGGTATATTCTTCATTTGAAACAATCCTAATTCATGTTTTAACTAACTGATACACTTCTTTCCCATAAAGGTCCTATCTTATAAATTTAACCTTTGTATTGTTGGTAGAGACTTCAGGGAAGTTTTTTGCAACATTGATTTCTCTTTGTGTAAGCAAAAACTACAAAGAAGATTGTGTTGAGGCTGCAATGCCAAGGATACAAGCATGTATTATAGCACCCAATCAAGGTTATTTTCTCAGCTTCCATTTGTTCTTTGGTTATGGATTCCTAAAGTGTTGTTTTCTTGTTATTTATGGACATATATGTGGTGGGTTACCATTTATTTTTTTGCAGAGGTGCAAGCATTTGAGATTGGTGGAGATAAGAAGGGGAAGGGGACTTCTTGACGCCGGACAGAATAGTGATTATTCTGTAGGCTAAGGGCAACAGAAAATAAACAGAAAGAAAGCACGAGAATTGCCCAAAAACTTAGAGAAAATTCTCTGGTATTCAATATTATTATTCAAAATCAAAAGTACCTTCGAATCAACCCACAAGCCGGGTTATATAGCTGAACTTCGTCAACATTATCAAAAATACTAGTATTCGTGCCAAAATAAAATACGAAATAAAAGAAGGAAGTTGCTAGAAATCTGGCCCAAATCAAGCACAGAATCTCTTCCTAATCAACAAAATAAATATTACTAAAAAAGGAAAGAAATAACTAAAATTAGGGATTCAGAGGAGAAAACAGTGGATTTTGGCATAAAAAAATACACACCCAGCTTTAGCTGGGTGCCCACGACGTGCGCGCCGAACCAAGCTTTCCGAATTGTGGTCATAAAGGCGATTCTGACACCTGTAGCCAAAGTTATGGCCAAAATACTGAAGTGCATCCAAAAATACCCTAATTAGTGACAAGGTCACGATTTCCTGCCATCTTTACGCTGATCTGCCAACTCAAGATATTTCAGTGCCATCAACGTGTCGTCTGACAACTCAGCATCATCTGACTCGGATGCTCCTGCATCACTTCTCTTTTCTAAGTGTCAGCTTTATGGAGTATTGTTATCCTAGTCTTATTGCTGTGCTATTTTTCCTGACCTTTAAGTTGAGCTTTCAATTTGAATGCATCTGATTCTATGCTGGTCACTATGTCAATTGAAGTTTTTACTTTTTAAAATGGATGGATACCTTGAATACTTGAGGGGCAGTATAGCTTGGGTTAGTTATTGAGATAATGATTATAAAAATGGAATTTATATATCAATAATAATTAGCAAGTAGGTTCTAAAAAATCCTGATAAATTCAATTGGTTTATAGCACATAATGTCAAATTATACTTTTAAGTTTGAATTCCTTTGTGTTGCATTGTCTTTTTTGGCTTTCTTAGTTGATTGTCATAGACTTTTGTGTACTAAACCTTGTTACATAGGGGTGCACAAAAAATCGGTGGAACCAGAACTGTAACTGAATTGAATCGTTCCGATTCCAGGTCCATTAGAACCAAACTGAACTGAAACCGTTATTGTTACTAATTATATATATTATATTATTATAATACTTTACTAATTATGTATATATATTTATGAGTATAACACATATAACCCTAACCTAACAGACATCTCTCATTCTCTATCTCACGACTCCCACTCCCACAAGCTCCAATCACCTCATTTTCTTTCTCACGGCTCTCACTCCCAACCCCAGTCACTAGGAAAATAACCGTCCAGAACTGCTAGGCCAAGGTCTTTGCCGCTTTGTTCATCGAGATTGCTAAGTTCATGTGGCTGAGATCGATGGCCAAGGACTTGAGCGGCACTGTCAAGGTCCCAAAGAGATCGCAAGGACTTGCAGCAGGAAAGATGTTGAAATTCCTCTGGATTGACTCAGTGACTTAGTGAAATCAGGTTAAAAGTTCTTTTCTTTATTCATGTTTGAATAAATAGGAGATTGGATCTCGATTGATCGAGATTTTGATCAATCAAAATGAGATCTCGATCAATCGAGAGCTCGATTAATCGAGATCAACATCTCGATTGATCGAGATGCCTTGGCTGCAATTTCTAACTTTTCTCTTCAGCTGCAACAAGCCTCAAACTTTGCTCCTTTCACTACAAGTCCTGCAATACATCAAAAACACAAAAATACCATAAACACATCTCGGTAAACGTAGAAACGGAACTAACATATGCAATAAAGAGGGTTCAAATGCATAGAATTGAACACTTATCACACCCCCAAACTTACATATTGCTAGTTCCTTAGCAATGCAGTATTACAAAAATGGAATGAACTATCTTATACAAAAATTTAATCATGCTCAGTCATCAACTAGATAAAGGGCGATCATCCGTTCATTTCTCATTTGACAAATGCAACAAGTATTACAGAACTATGTGGTCATTAGCAAAAATGGACTTTCACAAGCTATAAATAAACGACGGTCCCCACATAATGGCCAGTCCGAACAAACATACCAATTCTGACCCCAAAATCCTCTTTGAAAAGTGAACATGCATTTTAACGCGTGGCTTTTGTCATATTTGGAGAAGAGCAAGAACAAATCCGTTTTTACGAGAAAAACTCATTGAAAAAGCTCGACACTGCCGTTCATTATCTCAAAACATTCATGATTGCTCATGTGCGGCTGACTGACTGTGCAATGTTTAGCTCTTTTTGCTTTCTTGTAAGCCTATGTAGCGGCATTGGGCCAATGACTCCCAAACCAATTGGCTTTAGGGCATTAGGTGAAGAAACACCCCTCGGACTTAATAACCGAGCTTACAAGGCGATGAACTTAAGCAAGCCACCCGCTTATTATTGCTCGACCTTGCACACTTATACGCGAACACTCCATGCTTTGAGGCATAGAAATCTGATTTATTGAGTGGAAGGCTTATTGCATTTATTTTATAATATATATATATATTTTTTTTTTACAACAACCGGAAGAACTTATTCTTTAAGTTGTTCAGATAAAAACAGAATTTTACAAAATTCTCCATCAGACTTATACCCCACAATTTAAAATACATGTGTGCGAATTTGTGCAGTTAAGGACAAATTTAGGGCAAGAACTATACGTGCTCATATTTGGACAAAAATGTAGACCGTTCTAGCCTACTATATAGCTTGCAAAAGTGCGGGTATTTACAATGTTAAAGTTCTTAACTACCTGCTGCATTTACCTTGGACATTTATTAGAATGATCTACCTTTAAAAAGCAAGACATCATAGCAAGCATGCAAAAATATCAAGAAAAGAAACTTACTCTACAATGACAATCAATATAACGAGTGAACATTGCATGCATATGCAAGTGGTATAGCATACCGCACCCCCAAACTTATATGCAACATTGTCCTCAATGTTTGAACAAGAAGAACAAGGAAAGAAAGTACCGGGACTGCAGAATGCGACAAAAATGGTATTCCAATAGTAACGGTCATCCTGCAAATAAGAAAAACCTGCACGGAACACCAACTGGATACCACGAGCATTAAAAGGAACAAAAAGTAGATAAACAGAACAGAATAAAATAATTATGCACAACCGGACAATGCCAATATCACTGTACATCTAAGGGTCTGAACTGGTGTTTCCCAATTGTCTAAAGGGTCTATGCGATAAGATATTGACTATCCAGGCACGCTAACGTATAACATGCAAATGGGCTGCCTTTCTTTATTAACGCCATACTGCGTTGAAGCAATCTCAACAGTATTGGGAATTTAAACCAGGCGGTAATAAACGGAAATCATTAACTGAATCGCATATAACAATTAGGCAAGTGGTACTACATACATAGTCAAAGTATAGAGAACAGAAATATTGACAGAAAGCAAAAATAAAGACAGAAAAGATAACACATGGTATAAAAGAAGAGATAAATGTATTCTATATATATGAAAATGAGGTTAGTACAAAGCGTACATGCATCTGGAATACTCATAAAAAGAAAGAAAACATGGCCAACATGGCCTATTAAACATAAAGAAAGAAGAAAAAGAAAAGAAAATACAGAAAGTAAAACAGTAAGTGCAAATATACAGAGCTACTCGAGGGCGGGTGGTGGTGGCGGTGGCTCCGTGGGAGTAGAGGTGGAGGCGGAAGCTCGACCTGGGAACAGGAACTGCAGGTCCTGCCGGAAGGCTCGGAACTCGTCTAGAATCGCCCTCTGACCCTGTGCCAGAGAAGAAATGTCTGATCGAATGCCCTCCAGCTGACTCTGCGTCACCTGGACATGCTCCTCAAAACCCTGTTGGAGCCGCTCAACATCAGCTACGAGGCATGAATAGCGAGTCGCCAGGATGTCATGCCGCTCTACAGCAATATCCATCTCCTCCTCTTCCATCTCCTCATCATCAGACTCACCCTCGGCAGGCTCTCCCTCATCCATCTCCACCGGGGCATCCATATTTACATCGTCTGGTGGATCGCCCTGGTGGTCTTGTCGCTCTAAGTGTCGCCTCACCCGCTCCCACTGCGTAGATGTGAAGCGGGTGGGCAGTGCCAACTGAACGTCAGTATCACTGACCGGTATACTAGCACGACTGAGAAAAGCTGCGACCAGGAAAAGGAAGGGAAGCCGCTAGCTTGCTGCTCGCCGCATCCTCTTGTTGACGAGGCCGTCCCAGACCTTGAACATCTGCCCCCATACCAGCGACGGGACAGAAAACCACGTGCCCGTGTGGAAAGCATAAAGGCAACGGAGGAGGTCACATCTGCGCTCTACCACATGCTGGAGAGGACACGCGTTCTTGATGAGAACGGTGCCCAGGAACCATAATCTGCTCGGGCACATCGATTTGGACGTGCAATTGTGACTGGGCATGATAAACGCCCCGCCACACATGTCCATCACGATGGAAAATAGTGTCGAGTCTGCTGAAAGTGCGGCCCTGTAAATCGGTCGACCGTCCTGATCAACCATATCTGGCGGCTGCTGGTGAGGGATGTCGAGCATCTGCACAATTCGGCTCGGCGTAATAGTAATCGTAGTGGTGCCCACGATCATCTCCAATGTGTCCGGCGATGTGCATGAGTAAGTCATGCGCTCGTAGAAGACCTGCACTAAGCGCTCGTGTGCCACATCAGTGGGAGGCACACACAATCGGTCGAGGCGACTCCTCCTGAGCTCGACGACAGTCCATGCGCTGTCGGGACGCCTCTCGAACTCGCCCAGGTCAAATATTTACTCCGAGTGAAACTTCCGAGACCAGAAGGCTGGCCCGAGCACGTCTCGAACAGAACCGGGGGCATTCTTCACCCTCGTCATGATCTCGAAACAGTCTGCACATTATTCCAAAAATCACGTAAATAAAAAGAAAATAAAAGGAATAATAAACTAAGAATAAAAATAAAAATGAGGTCCTAGTCCATGGTGCTAACTCATGAATTCAAAAATTCGCTCTCAAAGAGGCAGCGTAAGCGGATGCAACCGAAACGAAGGTGCCGTGGTTACAAACCGTACAGTAAGCATTCGAAGAAAAATAACGCAATATTTCCCCCATACATGAATTCCTACCCCCCCCCGAAACCCGCAAAATCCCATTATAAATACCGCAAATGCACCATTCCAACCCAACATCAACTGTCTATGTTTATTACGCTGTAAAACTACCAAAAATAGTGAGAAAGTACGCAAAAGATGGCCATGCATCACTTACCTCAGGGTGAAGATGATGAATGACACACAAAGATGAAAGCCCACTCGCAGCCGCGAAGAGAGGGATGCGCGAGTGCTCGAGGGGATCTCAGACTACGGCGAACGGCGGGGGATGGTCGGGGATGGTAGATCAAGCGCGGGATGGTTCTTGGAGACGCTCTGGATCGCACGAAGAGAAGGAAGAAGTCAGATGGTCTTTTGAAATGAGAGGGAAGCCCAATGGTTTAAATAAGAGTTCGGCTCACGTGCAGGCATCGCGTGCATCTCGATTAATCAAGATGTGCATCTCGATTGATCGAGATTTTGATTAATCAAAATCCTACTTCGATCAATCGAGATCAGCCTCGATCAATCGAAATCAACTTCGATCAATCTAGATTCCTTCGATGCATCAAGACTTTAATTCGATCAATCAAAATTTTACTTCGATCAATCGAGATCCCATTTCGATCAATCAAAATTTTGATCGATCGAGGACCTATCAAAGTGCTATCGAAGAATACTACCTCTCGGGACTTTGGACTTGGCAAATTCTCGGCAATATTTCGATCAATCGAGACCGAAATCTCGATCAATCGAAATCATCAAGATTTCAGCTTCGATCAATCGAGATGCTCAAAAATAGTCAGCTTGAGTTCTGCTTTCATGGACTTGGATTTTTTTTTTTTGGACTTAGATACAAAATTTCTTAGATACAAATTTTACCTTGGATTAAAGGGACATCATGGAAGCATGATAGCTACCATGGCTTCGCCACCTTACACGTCTATGGCATGACGTCTGAATTGCCTCACAAGTCAAAATACACGGGATCCGTCAAAGCGACGACATCCACGTATTCGGTGGTAACTTGATCATCCATGCACATTTTTAAACGCTGCCCGTTTACTTTGAACAACGAGCCGGCTTTCAAGTCCTTCAATTCCACCGCTCCGTGGGGAGCGACAGAATTAACCAAAAATGGACCATCCCAACGGGAGCGGAGTTTTCCGGGAAACAAATGGAGGCGTGAATTGTACAACCATACTTTTTGGCCTGGAGAAAACGTTTTGACTCGAATATTACGATCATGAAAGGCTTTGGACTTTGCCTTATAGATTTTAGCGTTCTCATACGCGTCATGTCGCAATTCTTCCAATTCATTTAATTGAAGCTTTCGATTAGATCCGGCCGTTTGCATGTCAAAATTGAAAGTTTTGGTGGCCCACATAGCTTTATGCTCTAATTCAACCGGAAGATGACATGCTTTGCCATAAACCAACCGGTAAGGTGACATTCCAATGGGAGTTTTATACGCGGTTTGGTATGCCCATAATGCATCATTTAGCCGCAATGACCAATCTTTTCGGTCAGGCTGAACGGTTTTCTCAAGAATGTTCTTAATCTCCCTATTGGATACCTCTACTTGGCCACTAGTTTGAGGATGGTATGGGGTGGCTACTTTGTGTGTGACAGAGTATTTGGTAAGCAAGGTTCAAAGGAACCGATTACAGAAATGTTTACCTCCGTCACTGATGAGGGCTCGAGGTGTACCAAACCGGCTAAAGATATTTGCTTGAATAAACTTAACCACGACTGCGTGATCATTGGTTTTGGTAGCAACGACCTCTATCCATTCAGATACGTAGTCCACCGCCACAATTATGTACTCATGACCAGTAGAGGGTGGAAATGGTCCCATGAAGTCAATGCCCCACACATCAAATATCTCAATAATAAGAATATGGTTAAGAGGCATCATGTCCTTCTGAGATATCGCGCCGAGGCACTAACATAGCTCACAAGAGCGGCAGAATGAATATGCATCCCGATGAAGTGTTGGCCAAAAAAATCCGCACTGAAGAATTTTTGTTGCGGTTTTCTTAGCACTAAAGTGTCCCCCACAAGTGAGTGTATGACAAAATTTGAGAATGCTTTGGAATTCACTGTTGGGTACACACTTCCGAATTATTTGATCGGGGTAATATTTGAACAATTGAGGATCGTCCCAATAGTATGATCGTGATTGGGAGAGAAAACGATCCTTCTCTTGTTTGGTCCAAGAAGATGGTATTTTACCGATTGCCAAGTAATTAACCACATCCGCATACCAAGGGATACTCTCTTGAGAAATGACAAAGAGTTGTTCATCCGGGAAGGATTCATAAACTGGAATGGAGTTATGGAGGGATTCAATAAGAATTCTAGAAAGGTGGTCAGCCACCACATTTTCAGTTCCCTTTTTGTCTCTAATCTCAAAATTGAACTCTTGCAACAAGAGTATCCATCGGATCAACCTAGGCTTGGTGTCCTTTTTGGCCAAAAGATGCCGGAGGGCAGCATGGTCCGAATAGACAATTACCTTTGAACCTAATAAATAAGCTCAAAATTTGTCTAATGCAAATACTACCGCAAGCAACTCCTTTTCCGTTGTGGTATAATTGATTTGAGCCTCGGAAAGGGTTTTACTTGCGTAGTAGGAGACATGTGGTAATTTGTCTACTCTTTGCCCTAAGACCGCACCCATGGCATAATCAGATGCATCACACAAAATCTCAAATGGGAGAGCCCAATTTGGAGGGATAAGAATTGGAGCAGTTCTAAGCATGGTGCGGATTTTTTCAAAAGCGTTAAGGCACGCTTCATCAAAGGTAAAGCAAGACTCTTTTTCAAGAAGGTGACACAAAGGCCGAGAGATCTTGCTAAAGTCTTTGATGAAACGGCGATAAAAGCCTGCATGCCCAAGGAATGAACGAATCTCTCTCACAGTTGATGGTGGAGGAAGTTTGGAAATGAGTTCAACCTTGGCTTTATCAACCTCGATTCCTCTCTTAGACACAATGTGCCCTAGGACAATACCCTCTTGAACCATAAAATGGCTCTTTTCCCAACTAAGAATTAGGTTGGTCTCTCGACATCGTTTGAGAACACGGGATAGATTTTGGAGGCATGATTCAAATGAAGGCCCAAAAATGGAAAAATTATCCATGAACACTTCCAAGAATTTTTCCACCATGTCCGAAAAGATAGACATCATACACCGTTGAAAAGTCGCCAGTGCATTGCACAACCCAAAGGGCATGCGTCTATAAGCAAATGTGCCAAAAGAACATGTAAAGGTGGTTTTCTCTTGGTCTCTCGGGTCTATAGCAACCTGATTATAGCCGAAATATCCATTTAAAAAGCAATAAAAACTTTGTCCGGCTAATCTCTCCAAGATTTGATCAATAAAGGGGACGGCAAAATGATCTTTCCTAGTGGCTGAATTTAATTTCCTATAATCAATGCACACTCTCCATCCCGTGGTGGTGCGTTGGGGAACTAATTCACCCTTATCGTTTGGTTGCACCGTAATACCGGACTTCTTTGGAACCACTTGAGTGGGACTAACCCACTTGCTATCTGAGATGGGGTAAATAATTCCCGCATCTAGTAACTTCACCACCTCCTTCATTACAACGTCCTTCATATTTGGATTCAATCGACGTTATGCCTCTCTTGAGGTCTTTGCATCTGCTTCCAAGTGTATGTGGTGCATACAAATAGAAAGGTCTATTCCCTTAAGATCTGCCACACTCCATCCTATTGCTTCCTTGTGCTCTTTTAGCACTTTTATGAGTTCCATCTCTTGATCATTGGTAAGATTGGAAGCAATAATGACTAGAAGGGTATCATTAGCGCCCAAGAAAACAAACTTGAGTGTAGTCGGTAGAGGCTTGAGCTCAAGTTATGGTGGGGAAATTAGAGAAGGAGTTTGGGAAGTTTTGGACAATGGAGGCAAGAGTTCTCTAGGAACTCTCCATTTAGGAAAATCCATGACAGTAGTGACATCGAGCATTGAGTTGACTTCACAAATGGATTGCTCAATGTTAAAATCGTCACAGTTGAAGTGATTTAGGCATGCCTCTAAAGGATCCTTGGAAAGAATAAAAGGAAGTGCTTCTTGAACAAGGTCTTCCACTACATCGACACAAATGCACTCACTTTCGTCTTCGGATGTGTGGTGGGAAGTATTGAAGATGTTCAAGCAAACTTTCATATTCCCGAAAGAGATGTTCATCACTCCGGTACGGTAATTAACGCAAGCGTTTGCCGTGGCCAAGAATGGACGACCTAGAATGATAGGAATATGTCGATTTGGATTTTGGACCAATTTCGTGTCAAGGACTATGAAGTCCATCGAAAAGTAGAATTTGTCCACTTCAATGATTACATCCTCGATTATGCCACGTGGTTGCTTCACCGATCGGTCGGCAAGTTGCAACACAACCGTAGTATGCTTAAGTTCCCCCAAACCTAGTTGTTGGTAAACTGAGAATGGAAGTAAATTGACACTAGCCCCTAAATCAAGAAGTGCCTTTTCAAAAGATTAATTTTTGATGGTGCACGAAATGGTCAGAGCACCCGGATCTTTGAATTTAGGAGGGGCTTGGTGTTGGAAAATGGAGCTTATGTGCTCAGTTAAGAGGACTTTCTTAGGAGCATTAGTCCTAGATTTGCGCTTTTGAGTGCATAAGTCCTTCAAGAATTTAGCATAGGAGGGAATTTGCCAGATAGCATCAAGGAGAGGGAGATTGATCTTTACTTGTTTGAAGATCTCCATCATGTCTTGGATTTTCTCTCCTTGCTTCCCAAAATGAGAAGGTTCCTTCAATCTTTGCCGAAAAGGAACCGGAGGTTCGAAAGAAGTGTCAAGATTTGGAATTGATGACGACACAACTTCACTTGCCTTTCCTTTTGGATGTAATGGGATGTTATGCACATTTGGATTTAACGGAAACAATTTTGGATTTAATTGGGATTCTTTTGAATTTTTGGGTTGCTCTTGGGATTCCTTTCTCTCTTCCTCCCCTACTTTGGAATTGATGACTTTACCACTCCTTAAGGTGGTGATTGATTGAACTTGCTCCTAAGGAGCATTACAAGATGAAGATGATGGATCCTCAATCATATGAACACCCTTAGGATTCGCCACCGGTTGACTCGGTAACTTACCTTCCTCCCTTCTATTTAAGGCATTGGCTAGTTGCCCGATTTGAGCTTCTAACCTAGCCATAGATTGAGCATTAGCTTCCAGCTTAGAGATTGATTGAGAGTGAGTTTGTAATAAGCGGGTATTGGCCTCAAGATTGCTTATCACTCTTTCTTCAAAGCCTTGGCTTCTAGGAGGAGGTGGTGGTTGTTGGTAATTGGATCTTTGATGGTAAGGTTGAGGATTTGGCCTATATTGAGGTTGTTGAGATTGGGAATTGAAAGAATTTTGCCCTTGAAAAGAGGGACTTGATTCTTGAGGTTTCCATGAAAAAGCCGGATGATTCTTGTAACCAGGATTGTACGTGTTTGAATATGGATCATTCATTTGTTTAGAGTACAAGGCATTCGCTTGCTCTTGAGCATAATCGGGAGATTGCCCGGTAATAGGACAATCTCGCACAAAATGCGAAGTGCTATAGCAAAACGAACACCCTTCCTGATTTTGAACAGGTTGGTTTGGAGTAGGCAGCCCATTTTTTATAATTAGGTCCATTTTTCGGGATAAGGCTTCTACTTGCAGGGCAACCTCATCTACCCGTGAAATTTCATGGACTCTTCTACAAGGTTGGGTGGCATTCCCTTTCCTAGTGGAGGAGTGTTGAGCTGAATTATTGCTTAGGGTTTGAAAAAGTTTCCATGCCTCATCGGGGCTTTTCAAAAGGTATCCACCTCCACACGTGGAGTCTATCATTTGTCTATGTTGCTCACTCACCCCATCATAAAAACTTTGCACTAGCTGCCATTTTGGGACAGCATGATGCGGACAAGATTTAAGAAGGTCTTTTAATCTCTCCCAAGTCTCATGAAATTGTTCTTGATCAATTTGAGTGAATCCGGTGATTGCTCTCCGAATATCACTCGTCTTTCCCATTGGGAAGTATTTTTTTAAGAACTCTATTTGCATCTCCGCCCAAGAATGGATTGAGTTAGGTTCTAAGGAATTGAACCAACTTCTAGCTTTATCTTTTAGGGAGAAGGAAAACATACGCAGCTTTAGATCATCCTCCGTAAAGTGTGGTACACGAATAGTGGAACACACAGAAAGGAAGTAATCTAAGTGCCGGTATGGATCCTCATTAGGGAGACCATGGAAGCTATTAAGAAGATTGATGGTGGAGGACTTTATTTCGAATTGATTTGCTACTACATCTGGAAACTGAATACATGAAGGTACTTCAAATGTAGTCGGAAGATAAAAGTCCATAAGCAACTCTCCTTGAGGAGGTGGAGGTGGAGGTGGTTGTTTATGATTAAAAGGAGGTAGTCCGGGAGGTTGTCTCTCATTTGGGTCCATATTTTCAGTCCTAGGCAATATAGGTTCCCTAGAGGTTCCTCTACGTTGTCTAAGTGTTCTTTCAAGTTCAATATTACAAGAAAGTAAAGGAAGTGACAATGACCGTCTACCTAGCATGCATTAATAGTAGAACAACACCTCAATACGCAAAATAAACAATAATATATACAAAGAAAAATGGATGAACTCAAACCCACTAATTTTAGACTTTATACTCACAAAGGGTTCCAACTTCAATTCTTTTAGATGCCCGCTATGTGGTATACCTAAAATCAAGAAATTTGAGAAATAAGAACAAGATATATACAAAAAGAATGAAAGAATTTCTAGCCTAAGAATTAAACCAGATTTAATCTTCCAATGGCGACAATTACACCGTAGTCCCCGGCAACGGCACCAAAATTTTGATGTGGCTAAACTCGAATTATATTGTAAGCTTAATTTTGCCCTTTTATCAAAATATAATTTAACCACTCGCAAGAGCACGAATCTTTGTAGATAAGGTTCTATATAGAGGGTATCGATCCCACGAGAACTAGTCGCAATTGTCTTAAAGAAAGATTAATTCCACTTTAATCCTAAAAATAAGGTTTTGAGTTTTTGTTTATAAAACTATTGCATGAATGAAATAACAATAAAATTAAAGGGTAAAGGATGGGAGAGAGAACTAGGGTTGGTTTCCACCACTAGCCATTCACATGTTCATAAGTGTAGCAAGCATGTGATTCATAAATTAAATGCCTAACAATGTCATTAGGCTTGTGACCTCAATGACATATCAAAAGATTAATATGTGTGCTAACCTATCATAATCCATCTTCAACAAGCATAGCTCTTCAACCTAACTAACTACCTAATTACCCTACTCTCTAAGTGAACCTACATGCATCCAAACTAACTTATCTTGGCATGGGTTATACAAGCAAACATCACACATTCATTTAAACACCATTATCTAGCCATCATTTGCACTTCTTGTGGAATATGCAAATGTTGTGCATTCACATGAAGGAATCTACTCTAAGACAAGAATAAACTCAACATCAAATGAATATATAAAAGAAATGTATTAGTGTACATGGTCACTAAGCTAAATAATCAACATTTATTTACAAATCTCAAGTGCTACAAAGATGAACAAGTTTACACTCTTCCATTGATGGAGAAGATGAAGCTTCTTGGTCTGGTTCAACTCCTCTTTCTCCTCTCCCGAATCTCTCTTTGTGTATTCTGATGTGTATTGAGAGATATATGAGAGATATGTGGCTTCTTTGTGCTTTAAGGCTCCTTTTTCAACCTTGGGGCCCACCATATATATATATATATATCAATATATACACCCTTTATATAAATAAGGTCCCCAAGGGTCGTGTTCAAGTCAGACAATCCCCCTAAGTCGTGCAAAAAGAAGGATTTTGTTGCAAGTGGGAGAGCAGGTGGGCAAGTGGCTTCTGCAGAATCTCAAAAAATCGAGATTGGATCTCGATTGATCGAGATTGATCAACATCTCGATTGATCGAGATACCTTGGCTGCAATTTCTAACTTTTCTCTTCAGCTGCAACAAGCCTCAAACTTTGCTCCTTTCACTACAAGTCCTGCAATACATCAAAAACACAAAAATACCGTAAACATATCTCGGTAAACGTAGAAACGAAACTAACATATGCAATAAAGAGGGTTCAAATGCATAGAATTGAACACTTATCAACATGATTAACCATACAAGCAATCATTACTCAAGGGAAAAATAGTTCTATGATACCATACATCTCCCACACATACACTTGTCTCAAAAGATACATATCGGTCATATGGTTTTCCAAGTTTATAGTCATTACAAGAATTTACGCATAAGGTTCAAAATGCAATAAATTCTATCATGACTACAACTAATTCATTACCGTACCACAAGCCGGCACAGATAGCCAAATGTACAAAATTAACAAGAAAAGGAGTTCTAAGACTCTGAATCTATATCATGAATGCTCACCATCCATCACTTCCTTGCCATGTCCAGAAAATGTTAATGTAGGGGGATGAGCAAGTTCAATGGCTCAAAGTTATATGTTGTGCAATCCACTCAAGTATACATTTCATATAATTCCATAAAGGAATTATCAATGCACAATCCAGCTACGTGTCATGCTTCCTAGCATTCTAGTCAAAGCAATACGTTCATTTTCATGGCATGCTCATCAAATACATTTAACAACCATAATTTCACAACATATCTCATTTCACGAACCATCATATCTATAACATATGATACATTCAAATTCATCCATAATTCCACTTGCTTCACATAAGTCACATTACTTCACATAGTTCAACACAAATTCACATAGTACTCAGAATTGAACTCACACCCACACCACACACCCAAGATATGTACCGTAGTCCCACATCTTAAAACTCTTCAGCTATTTCGGGCTACTAACCCGTCCGGTCACCACCCACTTGCGCAAGGTAGAGGACTTTCAACCCCAAAGAGGATGTTTTCCTCTTCTATTTTCTATGAGTCATTCCCGAGTATTCATTACAAACACAAAACACTTCACCTTTTTGCGCATACATTCGCACATTGGCTGCATTGCACTCAATACATGCCCTATATCCATTCTAGCATGTGATTCAATAATTCACAATGCCACAAGTATACATCCAATTCCCAAACTCAAACATTTCAATAAATTCACCAAAAACTCCATAAATGCAATATATATGATCAATTTGCACAATTAAGTAATTCATGCATTCAATGACATCTACCAACCATTTCTAATCTAAAAGACATATCTCATCAGTTAAATCCAACAATAAATCTACAAAACCTCATTTTATCATATATAACACAATTACATTAATTTTATGCTAAAAATATGAAATTAAACTTGGAATGTAAGACACAACACACACCCCCTACCTCAATAGCTATAGTTTCAAGCTATTCCTTACTTCACTTGAAAAAAATTTACTTTCTTGGAAATTAATTCTGGACCTATCAAATCCAAGCCTTCGTCACATAGATCGTTTCTTCCTTCTTCGGCGAACTCAAAATCCCACCTGAAGTCCCTCTAAATTGATGAAGAAGAGAAGGACAAGAAGTTGCTATGTTTGTGTGTAGATATATGATGTTCACGAGGGAAGAAGAGAATAGGGCTGGGTTCTCTCCTCTTCTATTTAAAAAAAAAAAGACCTACCCATAATTACAACAATGCCATTACTTTTTCACTAAACCTTCCCGGGCTCGTTTTCGGAGTTTCATAACTCCGATTGACACGAAATCGATTCCGTAGCGCGTCAAATATTTTATTTAAGCTACCCTCCAAATTTAAAGTCATTCTGAGACTTTTTGATTTTTTGGACCTACGGGGCCCACGCCCACGGGTTGACCGGACCCGAAAAAGTCAACTTTTGCCAAATACTCCAAAAAAAATTTCAAACCTTATATATGTTATCTAAACATGTATTTCACATTTAAAACACATATAAAATCATTTAAAGCATCAATATGACAATTAAATGAAATTATAAAAAAATCGACCAAAAATTGTCACGGTTCTTACAACTTACCCAACTTAAAAGAATTTTGTCCCCGAAATCAAGTCATACCTGAAAGGAATAAGTCTGGATACTTAGAATGAACTTCTTACTCTCACTTCCAAGTAGCCTCCTCTACATTGTGATGATGCCACAAAATCTTGACTAACGAAATGGTCTTACCCCTCAGAACTTACTCTCTAGTATCAAGAATATGAACTGGTCTCTTCTCGTAGGTGATATCCTCATCAACCTCAACATCTACCCAACTCAGAACATGTGATGGATCAGGTTCATATTTCCTCAACATGGAAACATGGAATTCGTTGTGAACCTTCTCCAACTATGGTGGTAAAGCCAATCTGTAGGCCACCTCACTGACACACTCAAGAATCTCAAATGGTCCAATGTACCTCGGTGATAACTTACCACTTCGCCCAAAATGCATTAATCCTTTTCGTGGTGAAACCTTTAGGAACACATGGTCTCCCACCTCAAAGGATAACGGCCTTCGCCTCCGATCGGCATAGCTCTTTTGTCGACTCTGAGCTGTCAACAATCGTTGCCTAATCAACTTAATCTTTTCTGTAGTCTTATGCACAATATCTGGACCTAAGGCTGTGGTCTCGCCTACTTCAGTCCAACAAACTGGAAATCTACAAGGTCTGCCGTATAATGCCTCAAATGATGACATCTCGATACTGGCCTGATAACTGTTGTTGTACGCAAACTCCACAAGTGGTAAGTGGTCCTCCCAACCACCACCAAAATCAATAATACAAGCACGAACCATGTCCTCTAATATCTGGATAGTATGCTCTGACTGTCCGTCTGTCTGAGGATGGAATGTTGTGCTAAAATGCAACTCGGTATCCAACACAGCCTGAAATCCCTGCCAGAATCTCGAAGTAAACCGTGGATCCCTATCCGACACAATGGACACTGGAACCCCATGTAATCTCACAATCTGCTCCACATATTGCTTACTAAGCCTCCTCACATCATCATTCAGCCTCATAGGCAAGAAGTGAGCAGTTTTGGTCAATCTATGCACAACAACCCAAACTGTATCATTGCCCTTGTTTGATCTTGGAAGACTCGTCACAAAATCCATGGTAATATGTTCTCATTTCCACTCTACCACTGGGTAATGGTTGCAACAACCCAGCTGGCTTTTGGTGCTCTGCCTTTACTTGTTGACAAGTAAGGCATCTAGCCACAAATTGTGCTATATCCTTCTTCATACCTCGCCACCAATATTGGCGTCTCATATTGTGGTACATTTTGGTCCTACCAGGATGAACTACAAAACGAGAATGATGGAATTCTGGTAGTACATCATCACGACACTCAGAAGGAACTGCCATCAACCCTCTAAATCATAGACCTCCATCGAAATGCAAGGCCAATCTCTCACTGTCGTACCACCAACAATTTGTGAGTGAATAGACTCCAACTCACTATCCTTCTTCTGGGCTTCGATCACCTTGCTCACAAGCATAGGTTGAGCTACCAAGCTAAACAACGTAGCTGGCTCACTATCATCACTGAAATACAATCCCAACTCCAAGAAATCTTCCATTACCAAATGGCTATGCTAGCTAGAGTCCCGTGAGACTTTCTGCTCAACACATCTGCCACCACGTTTGTTTTCCCCAGAAGGTATTGCAAATCAAAATTATAATCCTCCATGTATTCAACCCATCGCCTTTGTCTCATGTTCAAGTCCTTTTGGGAGAAAAGGTACTTGAGGCTCTTGTGATCCGAATACACTTCAAATTTCTCACCATACAAGTAGTGTCTCCACCCTTTCAAGGTAAAGATCACCGCTGCTAACTCTAGGTCATGCGTAGGATAGTTGTGCTCATAAGTCTTTAATTGTCTAGACCCGTAAGCAACTACTCTATCACATTGCATCAACACACAACCTAGTCCGTTCCCTGAAGCATCACAATAAATCACATACCCCAAGCCACGCTCGGGTATCACCAAAATAGGAGTTGTGGTTAGCTGTTTCTTTAATTCACGAAAGGCTAACTCACACGCTTCGTTCCACACAAACTTCACACCCTTACGAGTGAGTCGTGTCATAGGCGCTGCAATACTAGAGAAGTCTTTCACAAACCTTCTATAGTAGCCCGCCAATCCAAGAAAACTTCGAATCTCAAAGACATTCTTCGGACTCTCCTAACTCATCACGGCCTCAATTTTAGATGGATCAACTGAAACTCCACCTCTAGAAACAACATGTCCAAGAAATTTCACCTCTTGGAGCCAAAACTCGCACTTCTCATACTTGGCGTACAATCGGTGCTCTCTAAGGATTTGTAAAACTGTCCTTAAGTGAAACTCATGCTCCTCCTCTAAAGATGAGTACATAAGTATATCATCCACAAATACTACCACAAAAGTATCAAGGTACTCATAGAATGTGTGGTTCATTAAGTCCATAAATGCCGCCGGTGCATTAGTCAAACCGAATGGCATAACCAGGAACTCATAATGTCCATATTGCGTACGAAAAGCCGTTTTGTGGATATCCTCATCCTTCACCCTCAATTGGTAATATCCCGACCTTAAATCAATTTTAGAGAAGTAGTGAGCTCCCTTCAATTGATCAAACAGGTCATCTATCCTCGGCAACAGATACTTGTTTTTGATTGTCACATGATTTAACTTTTGGTAAACAATGCACAACCTCAAGGAACCATCTTTCTTCTTTGTAAACAACATCGGTGCTCCCCACGGTGATGCACTTGGTCTAATGAAGCCTTTGGCTTTCAAATCATCCAATTGACGCTTTAATCCCACTAACTCCGCCGGTGCCATCCTATATGGTGCCATAGAGATAGGCGCCGTACCGGGTATAAGATCAATCCCAAATTCTACTTCTCTCTTAGGAGGCAAATCTGTCAAGTCCTCTGGAAAGATATCCAAGTACTCACAAACCACCATCGGGTATTCCTCTCTCAACATCTCATCTCCCTCGGCCAATAAACTAGCCAAGATAAAACTGTCTCGCACTCGACTGCTAATGCTATAACATGGAGAAGTATAGGAATCACTCTGATCCCCTACAAAGCAAAAGCAATCGCCCTCGGGCGTATAAATCGTCACTCTCCCTCTAAAACAGTCTATCGTAGCCCGAAACTTTGACAACCAATCCATCCCTAGGATAATGTCAAAACTACTCATATCTAGGAGAATGAAGTCAAACTGTAGTGTCCTCCCGGCAATCTCAATAACACATCCCCGGCACACTCTATCAAGTATCATCGTACCACCTATTGGCGTGTCAACACAAACTGCTCTACCCAATGGACTAATCTCTAGACCCAAAGCCCATGCAAAAGGTGTAGCAATAAATGAATAAGATACACCTGAATCAATCAATACACGTGCCCAAGAACTGTATACTAAAAATATACCTTAAACCATTGAAGGACCCACTGAGGTCTCAACTAGTGTGATAGCATAAGCACGACCCTATACACCCCATCCTGCCTGACCACTCCCCTGATGGCCAGATCACTGTGTAGAGGTAACTGATGTCGCTCCCCTCCCCGGGTGCGAACTCTGAACAGATTGTGCTAGCTGTGGTGGCTGAGGAACTCTGAATCCTGTCCGTGCCCCAGAAGCTTGTGGATATTGCTGCTGTGACCCTGCAGCACTATAAGTACCACTCCCCCTCTGTAGGCAATCCCTCACCACATGACTCGCCTGTCCACACTTGTAGCACTTCCTCGCATCCCCTTCCGGTGCAGGTTACAACTGTGGGCATTGTGATTTGTAATGCCCCAACTGCTGACAGTGAAAACATTTCACCTTGTCCCTCAAGGATCCCACAGGCATAGACACTATAGAGAATAACTGAGTCTACTGTGGCCCTCGAGAGAATGAACTACCACCCTTGTGCTTCTTTTTCGGGTTCGCTTCCGAGTGAGAAACTGCACCCCTAGACTGACTCCTCAAACTTCATATCCTCTGAATATCATTGTCATCCGCCTCTGCTAACAATGTCCTCCTCACCACCTCTGCATAACTTGGCAAGTCCAAGATAGTGACTTTGGCCCTTAGCTCGAATCGGAGTCCCTTCACAAACCTCCTTGCTTTTGCCTGCTCATTCGCTATCATCTCTGGAGCGAATCGAGACAATTCAGTAAACTTGTTTTCATAGTCCATCACACTCATTGTCCCCTGAATCAAGTGGATGAACTCATCTTGCAAGGCTTCCTTCACTGTGTCTGGAAAGTACTTCTCAAGGAACAACCCTCGAAAAGTTTCCCACTCCATGTCCCTCACCTCGTGAGTGTGAGTCATGGACTTCCACCACAAGTCCGCCGCTCCTGTCAACTGAATAGGAATCATGGACATTCTCAAATCATCCTCCACCATCCTCAACACATCGAATGCTTTGGACATCTGTTCCAACCAATCTTCTGCAGCCATGGGGTCCGTTCTTCCATCAAACATAGGAGGGTTCATCTTCTTGAACATCTCTAGAGCTTTTATTGCCCTATCCACACCTCCTTGTGCTTGATTCTGTGGACCCTCATTGGCCGTCCTAGCCAACAACTGAATGGCAGCAGTCATCTCACAGACCAACTGTGCGCTATCTATCAACGGCGGTGGAATGGGGTTTGCACCCTTACCTCAGCCTCTTCTCGGTGGCATGGTTCTAACAAACATTTCCAAAGAAGATTAATCATATGCATTTATGAATTAATCAATTCAACTCACATGATAATATGTTATCACTTTCGTAGGTAACATGTAGACATGCTTCTCGACACTTGTTTAATCATATAAACATGTTCTCTAATCAACGCATAATGAAAACGCATTTATCATAAAAACACATATTATGTTCGCACATTAACACATAACACATATCAGATGTTATCACATAAGCATATGCAAAGAGCTCATAAGTTGTCACGTTCAACTATGTCCTATCTACATGAATCTCTAGGTTTTCAACTCAAGGTTCTGACCTTTCATGGAACTACACGTGATACGATCCTTTACCCGTTGTCCCTAGGTATTCGACCTAGTTAATCTCTTATAACAAGCTACGCTCTGATACCATTCTGTCACGCCCCAAAATTCGAACCGCCGGGACTCCCCCGGGCCGACCCGACCCGAATCCGGAGTGTGAACCCGTTCATTTAAACCCCAATGACCTCCTTATATTTCCCAATTACAGCGGAAGCTAATCATACGCATGTAATTTCCTATGCGTACACTCATCATTATCCATCCCAACGAGCCCCACATTGATCCATGCATCCATGGCATTCCATTTCCACTCTTAAATCATGAAAAATCATAAAATTCTACATTTTTAAGGTTTCTGAGACTTTGAGGCACCTCAAACTTGAGTTTGAGTCGCTTGGAACTTCCAGAAGGGTCAAAACCACTTAAAAAGCACTTTGAGGCGCCTCAAACTCCACTTTGAGGCATCTCAAAGATTTCCAAGTGCGTCAAAGTGGACTTTGAGCCGCCTCAAACTTTTCCAGACACCTCAAAGTGGACTTTGAGCCATCTCAAACTGCACCAGGTCCGAATTTTTGACAGCATTCCTCAACCTGACTTCAAATGCGAATATCTCACAATCCGTAACTCTGTTTGACCTAAAATTTGGTATGGATCATCCTCAACATGTCTAGTTTCTAACCCAATTTGAATCATCCAAAAATACCAACGAGAACTCAAATTATACTCAAATTAGTGGGAGTGTGTCAGATTTCCAACCCTTGCACCAAAACAGGCATATCTTTCTCATTATAAATCGAAATAAGGCCCGTGACCTATCAAAATGAAGCTAACACAATTCTCTTTTCATATGAATATGTCTCATTTGCTCCTTGAACTCAAAATGAATACTTTTGGGCATGTGTCCCCCCCAATGCCTACTCTAATGCCTCAATGGCCATCAAGAATATCCACATAACATGCATGTCACATATGAAATGTAATTCCATCTATTTTTCTCACCATCTTCACTCAAAAACTCATGCATACATACTTTCCATAATCCATTTGCACATAATTAACCATACAAGCAATCATAACTCAAGGGAAAAATAGTTCTATGATACCATACATCTCCCACACATACACTTGTCTCAAAAGATACATATCGGTCATATGATTTTCCAAGTTTATAGTCATTACAAGAATTCACGCATAAGGTTCAAAATGCAACAAATTCTACCATGACTACAACTAATTCATTACCGTGCCACAAGCCGGCACAGATAGCCAAATGTACAAAATTAACAAGAAAATGAGTTCTAAGACTCTGAATCTACATCATGAATGCTCACCATCCATCACTTCCTTGCCATGTCCTGAAAATGTTAATGTAGGGGGATGAGCAAGTTCAACAGTTCAAAGTTATATGTTGTGCAATCCACTCAAATATACATTTCATATAATTGCATAAAGGAATTATCAATGCACAATCCAGCTACGTGTCATGCTTCCTAGCATTCTAGTCAAAGCAATACGTTCATTTTCATGGCATGCTCATCAAATACATTTGACAACCATAATTTCATAACATATCTCATTTCACGAACCATCATATCTATAACATATGATACATTCAAATTCATCCACAATTTCACTTGCTTCACATAAGTCACATTACTTCACATAGTTCAACACAAATTCATATAGTACTCGGAATTGAACTCACACTCACACCACACACCCAAGATATGTACCGTAGTCCCACATCTTAAAACCCTTCGGCTATTTCGGGCTACTAACCCGTCCGGTCACCACCCACTTGCGCAAGGTAGAGGACTTTCAACCCCAAAGAGGATGTTTTCCTCTTCTATTCTCTATGAGTCATTCTCGAGTATTCATTACAAACACAAAACACTTCACATTTTTGCACATACATTCGCACATTGGATGCGTTGCACTCAATACATGCCCTATATCCATTCTAGCATGTTATTCAACAATTCACAATGCCACAAGTATACATTCAATTCCCAAACTCAAGCATTTCAATAAATTCACCAAAAATTCCATAAATGCAATATATATGATCAATTTGCACAATTAAGCAATTCATGCATTCAATGACATCTACCAACCATTATCAATCTAAAAGACATACCTCATCAATTAAATCCAACAATAAATCCACAAAACCTCATTTTATCATATATAACACAATTACATCAATTTTATGCTAAAAATATAAAATTAAACTTGGAATGTAAGATACAACACACACCCCCTACCTCAATAGATATAGTTTCAAACTATTCCTTACTTCACTTGAAAAAAATTTACTTTCTTGAAAATTAATTCCGGATTGATCAAATCTAAGCCTTCGTTGCGTAGATCGTTTCTTCCTTCTTTGGCGAACTCAAAATCCCACCCGAAGTCCCTCTAAATTGATGAAGAAGAGAAGGACAATAAGTTGCTATGTTTGTGTGTAGATATATGATGTTCACGGCTGAGGGAAGAAGAGAATAGGGCTGGGTTCTCTCCTCTTCTATTTAAAAAAAAAGACCTACCCATAATTACAACAATGCCATTACTTTTTCACTAAACTTTTCCGGGCTCGTTTTCAGAGTTCCGTAACTCCGATTTATACGAAATCGATTCCGTAGCGAGTCAAATATTTTATTTAAGTTACCCTCTGAATTTGAAGTCATTCCGAGACTTTTTGATTTTCTGGACCCACAAGGCCCGCGCCCACGGGTTGACCGGACCCGAAAAAGTCAACTTTTGCCAAATACTCCAAAAATTTACCCAAACCTTAGATATGTTATCCAAATTCCAAACATTTATTTCACATTTAAAACACATATAAAATCATTTAAAGCATCAATATGACAATTAAATGAAATTATAAGAAAATCGGCCAAAAATGGTCACGGTTTTTACAATATAAATAGAAAAAACTGAAAAAAATTAAATAATTCATTAATTGTATATAAATACACCTCATTGAAAAAAATTGTGAATTCTTTTTGCTTGTTTTAATATTTTTTTATTACAATTGGTTGAATTTAAATAACTTGTTAAATATTTTTAAAAATTGCTAATTTTGGTGGCAATTAAAACTACATTTTTTTTTCATTATTATTGTAAATTGATACTAATTATAAAAATTAGAGGTAAAGGTTATATTAAGTATATTAATTAAAAAAATATTTAGGGGTGGTCCTTACAATTGAAAAGTATGACTTATAAGGAATTTTATCTTCTTTTTTTTTTCTATCGAAATACTGCTTTTTGCTTTTTAACAACACTAAGTCTTGTAAAGTTTCAATAAGACCGCTACATCCTACTTTTGAAACCTTTTTTCTAAATAAATTTTGAACCTGTCACTCTTTCATTCCTACCATTCCTGAATTAGAAAAGAATTTTTTAAAAAACTGTTCAAAGTTAACATGTTTAATATACTCTTAGCAATTAAATTTGAGTGTTTGTGCCAAAAGTGAAAGGTTGAGAAAACTAAATGAATTTATGAAACGATTCGTTTGAATTCGAAGCCTAATAGACTCGAGTTATTAAGTTCTTTGGGTTGTCTCTACACCTAATGCCCTAAAATTATCTGATTTGGGAGTCATTGACCTAAAGTTTGTTACATGGGTTTGCTAGAAAAGTTTAATGAATTTAAACATTGCACATCTGTTTGTAAATAAAAAAAAATCATTTATCTTTTATTTTTGTGTGTTCATGCCTTGGTCATTTTATTTTAAAAAATGAACTCTAATGATTTGAAGATATTACAATTTGCATCCAAGGGTACGGTTAAGCCGCATGTTTGAATGCAAGTTCACTTTCATAAGGAGACTAGAGTTGAGTACTATTTTGATATGTTAATTTGAGTATTGTATGAGAAATTTTTTTTTTGGTTTTGATTCATGATTTTTAGAAGTTTGTGGATTGCTAATAAATGATAATTATTTAAATACTCATTATACTCATTTTATTGATAGATGTTTGTGGGTATCATCACTGGAAACTCTCACGAGACTAGAACTTGTCCTTTAGGGGTAACCTAGGGGTTTAAAGACTTGTTACATACGCTAAATGCAATCGATAATATCAGTGAAAGTGGTGTAGTTAGATTTTAATTTTCTGTTAGTTTTGCTTAAGGGCTAGCAAAATATAAGTTTGGGGGTATTTGTTAGCACTTTATTATATGTTATTTTAATCAATAAATGTGTTTTTATGTATTTTTATGTCATTAGAGATTTTCACTCAAAAGAAGATTATTTCAGCAAATAAAGAATTGAAAGACCCAGTTGCACATGCTTCTCTGTTCAAGTCATAACTCTCAAGTCAATTGTCGGAATAATGCAAGCCCAGACTTTTTGAAACTTTTTGGAAAGCTGATTCATAGAGGAACATTTTTGTATTTCACGAGAAAGTCCAAATTCAGACATTTAAGGTGGTCAAAATGCCATAACAAATCAGTGACATAAATTTAGGTGAATTTGATGTTGCATATATTTCTTAACTTTCATCAACCTACATCAAGACCCACCTCAAATATGGAGTAATGGATCATACTAAATTACTTAAAGTCCAAGCCCACTTGAATGTGATCAAATAATAATTATAATAATTATCTTATTGATATATATATGTATATGTGTGTATATATATATATATATAGATAATTATTATAAATATTAAATCTATTAATGTGATCATTACAATTATACCCCTTTAGTAAGCCTATAAATAGAGGTAGAGGGGTAAAAGTCGAGGGAAGAGAAACCAGAGGCCAAGAAAGAGAAGATGGAGATAATCTGGATTTTATTTCATTATGTCTTTTATATTTTTGTTATATTCTTCTACAATGTGTAACTAAATCCCTCAACTAAAGTTGAGAATGAAACCACTATTAATGCAATAAAGTTATTTTGTTCATTTATTGATTCTCATGTGTATGATTTAAATGCTTATGATTTTTGCTTCTTGTGATTAATTATTTTAGATCTTTTTCACCATTTATATTATATATTTGTAGTAGTTAGAAATTATTATAATTAATCAAAACTTGAATTTGTATCTCTTAAAAGTGAAAACATAAAATGCTTAGAATTTTATATTATTTAAGCAAATGAAAATCTACCTTTTAATATATTTTTATAATGCTTTGTTGTTAAATCTTGAGTAAGCAATAGATTAATTTCTTGATTGCTAATTTAAATTTGAAAATTAGTAAATAAATATTAAAAGCTTTATGAATTTAATAGTGATGGAATCCGACACCTTAATAATTTGCTCTATTTGATTTCAATTGTGTTATTTTAATTGAATATTTTGTTTAAACTCTCAAATCAAGCTTTATTCAACTAAATTAGCTTTAAATTAATTTGAACTTGTATTAATTTTTCTTCTTAAAACATTCCCTTAAGTTCGACCTCGTTCTTGCCGATCTATAACTTAATTGATTCATGCACTTAGGATTTATAAAATTTTAAAACACTAACATTACCCATTATATAATAATAGATATAAGTTACATTACCCATTATATAATAATAGATATAAGTATAAACATGCATATTCTCCAAAAATAATAATAACAGATATTATGTGGACAATGAAAAGGGATCAACTTTATTAATATAAAAGATTAGACAACTTTTATTTAGATGTGATTTAGTTTGGTCCCAAATAGAGGAGAGTAGACTAGGGAGAAACTAAAATTTAAAAATAGCGGCACCATTTGACGGCTTGGAAGCGAAAATGTAGAGGCCAAGATCACTCTTGCTTATCACCCCTTTTTCAATCCTTAACTGATAAAATTGCTCCTGATGCAAACACAAAACCATATATCGATTACTGAAAGTCAACCAATATTTCTAGTTTAAAAGGAACTCGAAGATTATGGACTAGTGAAAACAGTTTTCAAACACTCTGAGAACATAAAACAATTTTTAGAGAACTACATATAAGCTTGTTTTTTTGAAATCAGCCATTTTTTAAGTCATTTTGAGAAATGTTATGTTCTAAGCAACTGAATAAAGCTATATTTCCACCTAAAGGAACATAATAAACTAACCTTCAAGTCGAGGATAAATTGAGGGACACTACTCTCTTTCACCAAAGCAACTGCACAACCACCCCAACCAGCTCCTGTAAGTCTTGCCCCAAGAGCACCATTATTTCGACAAATCTTTACAAGTTCTTCCAATTCTGGACAGCTAATTTCAAGAACAATAAAAATTCATCAGTTAATAAGACGTTGGAGGTGTAATTTTTATCAAGTGGATGACATAAGACTATCTAATTCGGGATTTAAATGTGTGTCTCAGCTACTTTTGAAAAGAAAAAAAACCAAACAATTCAATATAGAGTAATGGACAATTACACATACTACAGACCTTTTGTCATAACGAAACAAAAATTATTTTTTTTACGTGATAACGAAGAAGTACATAATGAGTAAAATGGTTTTATTTGATTTCTTCGTTCATTTTTTAACTAAGAAACTTAAATAAAAAGTACTTGTTATGTTTAAGATCCCTAAAAAAAGAAAATCTATAGACAGCTTCATAACATATGCAAAAGATATTCTTGCACAAGGAAATCACTTATTCAGTAACAAACATTACATGTGCATATGCCTGTAAGAAAGAGCATGTGATGCTTGTGCTCAAGAATACACAAGCTACTAAGTAGTGTAGAAGAAGATTCACATTCTCTTATGTTGTGAGATCTAGTCCAGTCTTAACTCTTTTTTTCGTCATTATCGTTGATGATATTGTGCATACACATTCAGGAAGCACGGCTCATACCTGCACTCATATAGAACACTGCAGCTGTAGTGGCTCTCATTCATAAGGTTACCAAGCTTCTTCAGCAAGTCGTCTTCACTGCAGTAACAACTCCTTGGAGGTTAAAGTTCCATAAACTTGAAAACCAAAGTGACTGAATTTTAGTTCCAGAAAAGAAACTCAGACTTTTTGGGGAATTCTTTACGTTTCTAAAGGCATGTAGAGATAGACCGAAGGAGACACCGAACAGGAAATAAAATGAATGGCAAACTAAAAACTGGAGTCAGAAGAGTTGGAACATTCAACAAAAGATGCAAGGACTGAAGCTTACAAAACATCAAATTGCAATAACAAATAATAATGATGATGATGGCAATAATAAAAATTGTCAAGACAAATATGAACATATAATGGAATAATAAACAATAATGAACTCCAATATTGTTTAACCCTGGTCAGCACATTTTTCAAATTTTCAAAACAATTATTTACGCTGCACAACAAATATCTCAATTTTAATACATGAAATGATAGCCTGTGGTGCTGAATAAAGCCGACCTTAATTTTGATGATACAGTGTCCTTGAAAGCATGCACGCGC
The DNA here is from genome assembly GCA_026545225.1 of Cornus controversa. Classification (NCBI taxonomy): domain Eukaryota; kingdom Viridiplantae; phylum Streptophyta; class Magnoliopsida; order Cornales; family Cornaceae; genus Cornus; species Cornus controversa. The sequence continues at coordinate 6,964,506 of CM048849.1, read as the reverse complement.
TTGGCTTCAGAATAAACGTGGGAAGCTCTCTGGAAAATGGAAGTCAGACCAGTATTTAGAGTGCGCTTCTAAAGGGACGAAAGAATCACCATTACCATCAAAAAGTTTGTATTTTGGTTGGTAGCAGAATCTAATAATAAATTACTAGGATATCAGAATTCCACAAAGTGGAAATTTAATTGATGGTGATCTGTACAGAAGATGCAAATAATGCATAAAAGCATCAGGAGACAAGAAGTGGTGGCAGACAAGAAAAAGTTGATCTGAATGTACGAAGAAAGGAATACAGGGAATGCATTTATTTAAAAAAATCTTTCAAAATAGCTCCTAACCTTACGCACCAAATATAGAAGGTTTACGGGGGGAAAAATTGGCAAACGATCAGAGTCTGTAAACAACTTAAATTTGATCATGACTAAGAAAAAACACAAAGTATAATAGCAACCAATATATATATATTGAAAGGTAACAGCAACCAATATTGACAAACTTAAATCATGATAAAATCAAAACGTAGGTTAAAATCAGTTCTTGCCAATTAATCAAAACTACCTGGAATAACTTGTAGTGCTTGGATGCTTTTAGCACATCCAAAGAAGTTGGGGAATTGGCAAAGATTGACTGCAGGTTTTCCTCAATGATTTTCTCAACATCTTCAGCTGTATATGGTTCTTCATTCAAAAGTTCCCAGAGCAGTGACAGAAGAAACCATTAAAATCTGAAATGGATGTCTGGATAGAAACAATTTATTTTACTTGGAAACAACCATGAATCCCAGTAATACACCTATCCTAATATCTAAACAGGGGAAAAAGAATCATAAAAAGGGAAAAAAGAAAAAAGATATAAGTTTTTCAACACACTTGGGGTATAGAATAGATAACTAAATACCTTGACAGCAAGGACAGGATCAGAAGAGCCATGATTCTTGGCAAATGAAACACACAGCCCTTCGACATCAGAAAGTGTTTTCACTTTGGATATTGCCTCTTGAGGTCTCATTCCAAGCTTTATACCGAGCACAATCTGCAAAAGTGTTAAAAAGTTTAATTGTGAGGATAAAAAGAATATTTCTACCAAAAAAATAAAAGCACTTGCATAACCCTACCTTAGTCTCTGGTTTCGTCATATTTCAAATAGATGACAAGATCTAACACAAAATAACAAGTCATTTGTCATTCTTCCTCCACATGCATACACAGCCATGTGCGTACACAAGCACAAGCAGGCTCATACCATTTAACCAAAATTTTGAAAAAGAAAGTCAACTCAACTACTAGAGCATAGTGTTGACACCCAAACATGGCTGCCATGTTGGCCTAATATGGAAGGGCAATTTGATGACATGTGGCTGACGGCCGATCAGAAATGGGCTATAAAGTCGGTCAATTGTGACTCGCTAATTGTAGCTAGCCGATTGTGAGTTAGTAAAATTGTTGCTATAATTTAGGGAGCGGCAGAATAAATGACACGTGGCTACCACAATCTGGATAGCTTGGCTAAATATTTGAATTTCGGATTTCAAGTGAAGATATAAAAAAGACACATGGCACCATCAGGACTCAATCAGCTAGGGAAATGGAAGATTTGAATTCAAACAGAGATTCTGTTGTTTGATTCTAGGAGTTAGTTGCTGAAAGTTAGACGATAAGAGACAATTGGCAATTTCTGGAGCTGTCAGAGACCAATTCAAACTTCAAATTTAAAGAAATATTTGAAGCTAATTTGTTGGAGATTTTTAGTTGATATGTTGCAGATTTCTAGCTAATGCTGTTGACTGGCTGATATTGTTGCAGATTTCAAATTCAAAAGAAGATCTATGCATGATTTTAGGAGATTTCCATCATTGTAAACCATATAAATAGCTCATTTGTAAGATATGCAAAGAGTCCCCGACCATCAACAAGTCAATTTACATTTATCCTTTCATTTATCAATGCACTTTACTTTTCAAGTAACTATCCTAGCATAGAAACTTCTCTTCTCATCCCATACTCTAGATTTCTCATCCTAGAATCTAAATCCCTTTCAGAATCTGTTTTTCTCTTCTCATCTCATATTCTATTCCTTTCATCTCAATTCTTGAAAGTCCTCTTAATTGAGGTAGGAAAAGAACCTTTAAGGGAGTTGTTGAAGGATTTATATATTTAAGTTACACACTCTCTAACAGCTTAAGCTTTTAGAGTAGATGGTTGTTAACATGGTATCAGAGCTAAAGGTCTCGTGTTCAAACCTTACCGTCACCCTGATAATTATAAATTGAAACACGTGTTGGACCAAAAGAAGGCAACAAGTGAGGGGGCATGTTGAAAGATTTATATATTTAAGTTACACACTCTCTAACAGCTTAAGCTTTTAGAGTAGATGGTTGTTAACAGGAGTTATCAATACTCTCTCTCCCTTAAGCAATTGCCTAGTCTAGTTCGAACTCCAAAAGAGATATCGTGTTCGACCGATTTCCATTCCTTTGAGCCGATTACATAGCTCTGACACGCCTGCAATCAATCTAGCTACATCGGTTAACTAAGCCAATTTAGCAGGCAAACATATTTTGGCAAGCTCGGTAGGACGCCAAGTGTGTAAAGAATTCCTTGTGAACGAATTAGCTATACGTTCAGATGTATCAATGAATCAAGCACAAATGTCATCGTTAATGGAAGCGATTGAAATGTGTCGCACGAAGAATGCTCATTGTAAAGAATGGAATGTTTGGAAGAGATGGAAGAGTCTCTTTCTCGACCATTCCTTTTAGTAGGCCAATTCAGACAATCTATTCCAATGTAGTCGTCGACTTCTCAATTGATGTCCCAACATTCTTTTCAGCCATCTACAGTGCATCAGCCGCTAGTGTAGTCACTGTATCCACATAAGTTCTTCCCAATAGAGAACCTCTACACCCGAGGAGCAATCATGTTAGGTGTTAGGATCCGAATCCATTATTTGTCCCAAACCAACAGCCTACGGTATATGGGGGCAGTCGATGGCCAATTAGTCACAAGGTTGGCCAGATTACTACCATTTACCACCAACGGCAAATCAACCGCTAGTGGTAGATCAGCTACAGTATATGGCCAATCAGCCACCTGTTTGGCCAGAATATCAACCACCAGTGGTAAATCAACCACAAGGTTGGTTTGATTACCATCTACCACCAGCGGCAGATCAGCTGTTAGAGATAAATCAATCATAACAAGTGGCTAATAAGCCACCTATGTGGCCTGAATATCGATCACAAAGTTGACCTAATTTCTATCAATCACCAGTGGTAGATCAGCCACAAGGTTGGCAAGAATATCAACCGCAGCATGTTATCAACAGCCGTCTGTGATGAATCAAGCACAATATCAGTCATCACCATGGCTCTAGCACGCCCACAATCAATCTATTGGGGATTAATCCTCCTTCGTTCAGCACAATGAAAGCATATCATCACATCCACAATCACACAAGTATATATGGAGATAACAATCAAACACATTCACACACAACACAATATTTTACATGGTTCACCCAACTCTAGGGCTACGTCTATGGAGAAAGAGTTTTCACTATATTGAGAAGAGAATATACAACACGCAGAAAGCATGCCTACCACACACACTCTTTCACTCTCTCTTAGCATCTTTCCCCGGGAATTACATATACTCTCTCCTCTCCTCACAGCACTCACCAACCCCTTACATCTTTCCCCTCTCTCTCACTCTTTTCCCTTTAACCCTACCTCTATTTATAGAGTCTTCAAACCCAATTCCTTCTTGAACAAGGATTTTCATACCTTGTCTAACAAGAAGTTACCAAATCAATCACAACTCTAAAATAGATGTATACAACTTCCTCCCCAAGTCTTCAGGCTTCCAAAAGGGGAAAGGAAATTGCCGCAACTGAATTTGAGCCACAAACCCAACACAATCTAGCTACATTGGTTAACTAAGCCGATTTAGCAGGTGAACACATAGTTATAAATCTAGACATCTTTGATGCCATAGGAAGGTTGGTCAAGAACAACAACTGGGGTACTTTGTGTAATGGTTTGCAGTACCATGAACAAACATCAAAGCGCCACAACAATGATGTTTCGTGCATATGGATTTACTTACTGCATAAAACACAACATTGATATGAAACAACATAAGAATTCGCATGGCCTAACCAAGAAAGGTTATGATATAAAGATTTGTAACTTGGATTTAATAATAATTAATTTGTAAGCACGCCTGGAATATCTCAAACAATGGAATTAAGGTAAGACTATGCTCAAAGCAGGAAAACATAATCAGAAGTTCAATTCTTGCCCAAATTATTTTAATCATGCTCGTATATATGGGTGATTTTTAATCATGCTCAAACCAACTAAAGAGTACTCTCACAGAACTCAAATCCAATTCGGACAGGGAGTGCATTAAACACCATTTCAAGTTTTTCACATAATCTTGAGTAAGTAGATCTTGAAATGAGGATTTAACAACTCATATAAAGTGTCAGACTTTAAGATAATTGTTTTTAATTTTTTGTTGCTATGTTGGGAGACTGGTATTGAGAAATAAAATGAAAATGAAGTGTCTATTTGACCATTGATGTATAATCCAAAAATCTTAGATCAGACTCCTTCAATCTCTGCATAGAAAGCTAGAATTATAAAGAAATCATCACAAAGATATAGAAATGGCTTTAGTTAGAGAGACTATCACATCCCTCATCAGCTCATTGCTATATTTTGGAACATGCTATGATAGTGACCATAGAAAGTTGCTCTATAGAGAGTATTTTTTCCAATTAAAGTCAAAAGTGTGGCTTTTAACATTAAGATGAAATGCTTAAAGTCACCTCTAGTTGCCAATCTCCTTTAAATTTTCTTAAAATGTAATTTCTACATAATTTAAAAATAGTAACAAGAAACCAGAATACTCAAACAAGAAACAAATTCAGAGGACAGTACAAGGACTAAAGCAAAATTTCAGCCCAAAGGAAGTAACTTGTATCAACTTTCAAAAATAAAAGAGAATAAACAAACTTACAGCAGCAAGCCGACATTCAACAACCCGATTGTTGTAATTTATAGCAGTAGTTACTGCTTTCTGAGATTCGGCCAATGAATTGACTATCACAAAAGACCCACCAGCAGGAAGTTGCACATCAGTTGCACGAATAGGGTTAAAATCAATCAGCTCTGCAAACCCGGATTGAGCCATGACAGAGATTGCCTTTTGAGTGAAACAAGAAATGAACAGATTGATTATGATCAGTAATCTCACTAAAAAAGGAAAACCATGTTAATTCACTTGATGAGCATTAAAATAACATATAACTTGCAGGGAGAGGTATAATTAAAGGACCATCAGAATAAAATCATTGGAAATCAGTTCTAAGCTTAAACTGTATGAGTGTTCAGCAACAGTGAAATTTGCAGAATATTCTGTCATCAGGAACTGAATGATTCGCTATACTGAACAACGGTTATAGCTTCACTAATCAGTGGATGACTTAATTGTCAATGTCATTTGAATGCACAACAAATGTAGGACTGAACAACGGTAACAAGCTAAATAGCTATTGTTCCATGATTAATTTAAAAAGAAAAAACAGTGGATCAAACTAACTCGTGGGATAGCATACCAACTTGCACCAACAGACAATTATATAAAATTAAGTTCTGAATCTTCACATATATTACAGCAAAAAACTGTAAAAAAAGAAAAAAAAAATCAAGTGGTGCATGATATGAGCTCTTGTGGGATCAGGTTTCCATATATTACAAACGTGCATAATTATGACTATGAAGAAACACCCTACAAAAGGGGTAGTTTTAGCACAGTTGTTATGCAACAGGAAACCAAGGTGACAATACTTAGATTTAGCAAAAGCCATACCATGTTATGAAGTTACTTTCACCATGGAACAAGTAGTGATAACCTTATAGCCTAGCACTTACAAAATATAATAGATACTATGCATCATCTTCAACATCTTACTGTACATGAAGTTTATAACAAATATTTCCAGGCATTCCAGGCTGGCAACTAAAACTATCAGGGTGACCCAGCACAAGATAATGGTAAACAAGTCCTCCACCCAAACGGCCTAAAAAAATAGCAGATTGATGACTGTCAGAAAAAACAAGGACTTAAGTGAAACCCTATACTAGTGAATGTTGTAAAGAAAAATTAGCCACCAATTTGATAAGAACACGAGTTCTTAAAATTTCAAGATAACACCCAACGGAAGCCATCTAAATATATCTTCCACTGTAAATTAAAACATAGAAAATGATTAGGTATGATAAGAGCTTGGATCATGTTTGCACTTTGCACAATGCCCTTTTTTTTAACAATCCATAATGAAAATCACGATTTTGGAGCAAGATAAGTCTAACCTGGTCCATTCCACCAGATTGTGTCCCAATGTGCCGTTCACATTCACATGTAAGTTGAGCAACTTCTTTCTGTAGCATAAAAAATATTATTAGAATAAAATAATATAAGTATTTTCACTACTGTGTGGTATGTTACTATTGATGACTAATCGAGGATAATTATATTGATTGTAAAGATCGAATGCAAAAAATAAGAATACAACAAGGCATAGCATAATTGTTAGCCGAGATATGTTAGCCTAGAATCATGGGATTTGACTTACGATGTTAGCCGAGATATGTTAGCTTAGAATTATGAGATTTGACTTTATTTTTGCATATATTTAGGCATAGAATCTGTAGTGATTTTATTTGGTTTTCTTTCCTATAATATTTAAAATGTGCTCTTTTAATATATAAATACCAGAGTTGTGAAATTATTTTCATTGAAGCCTCTACATATTTCTCCTTTATTTCTTCTTGGTATCAGAGCCAACACCTTGCCACAACCTCCAACAGCCTTGCAACTTACGCGAGGGACACCCAAGTCTTTTTCACAACCAGCGCAAGGTCACCTAGGCCTCGTGGTCTGAACAAAGGCCCTTTCGGCTTGTGCGACAACCACCCTAGGCTATTTGCGACACCCTGTGACACCACCGAACATGGTCCTGTGAGTAGTTGTTTTGTAATCGAAGGTATTTCTAAGTTCTACAAGTTTTTGTTTTACTCTTAGGGTTGGGAAAGTTGGTATAGTTGGTCTCCAACACCTAGAAGGGCTTGGGTAAATTATTGTAAGTCTATAGAGGTTCCGATATTCAAAAGGAGGTTGTCTGATTATATGTAAGTGGCCAGCGCTTCTAAAAAAGGTTTGTCTTTGGACTTTTCGAGAATGATCTGAGGACACATTGCTGATTGTTTATGGTCTGAGGAGACACTTTGATTAGTTGACAAGATTTGTGGTCTTTTTGGAGTTGTTTATTGTCTGTGACAGAGTATGGCAGTTTCAAGGTCCTCAATGCATTTTTCTTAAAAAAAGCTTGGGGTATCATTGGCCATGATGTCATCAAGGCCATTAGAGAATTCTTCTCTAATGGCAGGCTTCTCAAAGAGCTCAACTCAACTTACATTGCTCTGGTTCCCAAAGTTCCTAACCCCTCAACTTTAAATGACTTCAAACCCATTTCATGTTGTAACACTGTCTACAAATGCATTGCTAAGCTTTTAGCTGAGAAACTCAAACCTACTCTTCCATTCCTCACTAATATCAGCCATTCAGCTTTCATTCCTGGCAGACAAATCTCCGACAGTATCGTCATTGCTCAAGAACTTTTTCATGGTTATCACAATTCCAATGCAACTCCAAAATGTGCCTTAAAATAGACCTCAAAAAGGCCTTTGATTTTGTGGGTTGGGGTTCTTAATCGATTGCCTCTCCCTCTTTGGTTACCCCTCTATTTTTGTCTCTTGGATAAAAGAATGCTTGAACTCTCCATCTTTTAGCATATCCATCAATGGTGAATTACATGGGTACTTAAAGTGTAAGGACCGGAATAATTTTGACCGGTTCCGGATGAATTTTGACCGGATTTTTTTTTTTTTCGAATAAATTAAATTCGGAAAGATGTGGATATATATATATATATATAGATTGGACGGAGGATGCATATATAGATATATATATGGAAATATATATATATTTATATGGAATATATTTATATTAAATTATAAATATATTTATTAAGTACATGCATTATTATATATACACATAAAAGTGTGTATATGTGTGGGCTTATATGCAATTATGAAGGAGTGTGGGTGCACATACAAGAATACATGTATTTTGTGCATGGTGTAGTATATTATATATATATATATATATGATATATATATATATAATGTGTGGACAAAGAAAGAGAAGACCACATGTGTGGTCAGCAGAAGAAAAGAAAAGAAAAGAAGAAAGAAAAGAAAAGGAAAAAAAAAAGAAAAGGAAAGAAGAGAGGAGAAGAATCGGGGAGAGAGAGAGAGAGAGCCGAGAGGCCGAGATCGGGAGAAACCAAGGGGGGGATCGGCTCCGGCGGCCTGATCAGCGGCGGCGAGGGCCGTTTCCGGCAGTGGCATCGGCGGCGACCGTAGTGTCCACGGTGGAGCTGCCCGGTGCGCGTGGTAGCTCGGTTCGGCCGAGCCGTTCGCGAAGGGGTCTTTCTCGCGGTGGGGGCTTCGCTGGGGTGACGGCGCTTCGGCAGCGAGGGTGGTCGGCGGTGGTTGGTTCCGGCGACTCTAGCTGCAGCAGTGGGGATCGTTTTCAGCGGTGGTTTTCCGGCGTGGGTGTGGCTGGGACCGTTCGGCTGTAGCGACTCGATTGGGTTCGATTTTGGCGCATTTGTTCTCGGCTTGGGTGTGGCTTCCGTGGGTTCTGGTTGTGGCGGCCGAATGGTGGTGGTCGTGGAGGTCACGGTGGTGGCTGTGGTTTGGGTTGCTGGGTTCGGTTGTAAAGGCAGCTAGAGGTTCGGCTTTTGGGTGCCTAGTATTGTGAATCAATTGGATTCAATCTTGGGGTTGTTTTAGCTTGGGTTTGTAGAGCTGGATGGGGCTGGTTTATAGGTTCCATTATTTTCGGATAATGATGACTCGTTTGGATGATGCATCCGATTTGTTTGGGTGGTTGATGGTTGAACTGGGTGGCGTTGACTGCCGGTTTGAAATTGTTTGGCGGTAGGTTGGGTTGTGAGTTGTTTTGGTTATCCGAACGAGAGGGATTCACAATAGGTTATGATTTGGTTGGACTTTGCTCACGGTTGGTGAGGGAGATGGTGGTTCACGGTGGTTGGATAGTGTGGGATTGATCGTATGGGCTTTGACCATAGGTTGGACCAAGCATGGAAACAAAAAGAGAAGGAACGAAAGCGGGTTCGTGGGTGACTTGGACACAGGACTGGACCGGACCGGGCTTGGAAACAGGATGCTTTGCAGGCGCGGATTCCTTGAAAGCGGGACCTAAGGCAAGTTGATTCTTGCCTCTATCTCATACATATCTTTTACGTACATTGAGTAATTTACATATGTCTTAATTTAATCATATGTGGTATGTGTATATACATATATATATAGGTGCTTATATATATGTGGGTGTAGGTGGATGTTGTGCATACATGGGATATGAGAGGATATATATATGCGTGTGTATATATATGTATGTATGTGTGGGTTTGGGAAGCGATAACATGTTAGATTTATCGCCTATTTGCATTGTGATATGCATGTATGTATAGATTAAAGTTTATGAAAAGTATGCTAAATTACATGCATGTTTAGCTATGTGTTGTATTGTATGCATATGTGGTTTTTGTGCATGGTGTCAAATATATATGTGAATATATATATGGTTGCAGTGATGGAAATGCATGATATATATACGAATATGGCTTTGGTGAGCATTTGAAAAGCATGAAATGTGCTAAGTGTTTAATATGTTCTTGATACATATGTGGGTGATGTAATATATATGTGTATATATATTGTGATTGGAATGCATGTTAGCTACTTGTAATGAATACATGCATTGAATGAGAGCATGACTATATTTATGCTAGTGTAAGTGCATATGTGATTTATATGCATGATTTGACATGTACGTGTTTACATGTAGGGTTACGTGAATGAAATGCATGCTATCTGTTTATAGAAAATGTATGCATTGGTTATAGCATGATAAAAATATGCTAAGTTGGAATTGTTTGCATATGTGAGGTGTTATGCAAGTATTTGAACATATATGTGCTATATGTGTTGGAATGTGATGAAAAGCATGCTAAATACTTCTTTTTAGTATTCACAAGCATGGAATGATGCATGAAAATATTATGCTATGTATATATGCCTCTATATTACATATATGGGAGGGAAATGACACATGTGGTTATACGTGGGTTTATGTGGAGATGAAATGCATGCTATGTACTTTTAACTAGCTTATGCATTGTGAAGCACGAAATTGATGTGCTTGATCCATATATGTTTGAAATGCATGTATAGGACCGTTGTGAGGAAATGGGGATGAGTGGTTGAATTGCCTAGAGTAGGTCAATACTCGGTGAGGGCGTTGGAGTGGTTGTGTCACCTCGGAGTAGAGAATACTCGGTGACAAATTCTAAAATTTATCTAATCACCTCGGAGTAGAGCATACTCGGTGATGGTTCGATCACCTCGGAGTAGAGAATACTCGGTGACGAATTTGAAAATGATCTAATCACCTCGGAGTAGAGAATACTCGGTGACATATTTTGAAGCGGTCCGATCACCTCGGAGTAGAGAATACTCGGTGGCGGATTCGGCAGCGGTTCAATCACCTCGGAGTAGAGAATACTCGGTGATGGGTTCCGCAATTGTGTGGGAAGTGTCTCGGTCACATGGTTGGTTAAGAATCATGTTAGGGTGTCGGGTGGGACCCGAGAGAGAGTGAGACAAGTTTATGAAAGTGCTTGCGTTATCTATTGTGGGATATGCAATGTGTTTAACGCATTTTTATATACATGCGTTGCTTGTGAATGGACATGACATATGTTGGATATCTATTGCTCTTACGCATGTTGTATGGTTTAAATGCATCTTTATTGCATTTGAGATGTGCTACTTGTTGAGTAGGGAATGTATTGATTGATTTACATTGGTTATGTAAATGTGTTGACATATATGTTCTATATACGTATTGATGCTTGATGTTTACTACTTTCAAGCATGTTGAAAATGATTTCTAAAATCATGTGTAGTGGATTTTGTATGTTCATATGTGCTAGAGTAGCCATATACATCGTTGGTTCATGCATGCTAGTTAGAGCATGGTCTTAGATATGGTGATATATTTAAGTGCATGTATATTTTTGAGAATATGTGAGGATCGACCTGCTGCAGCGGTGATAGTATGGTTCTACATACCTTGTTGGGCCTTTGAGCTCACCCCCTCCCAGGTTTTGCAGGTATTGCTGGTTTTGGAGTCAGTTGGGAAAACTGATAGCACCAGTGCAGAGGTAGTAATTAGATTCCTTAGAATCTAATTTATGTCCAGGATATTGGATAGATAGGTGTATTACATTTGGATTAAATGTATGGAGAGATTTATGTTGATTTAGTCCTTCAGTTGTATTTTATTCATGTGATGTATGTATTAAATACGGACATTCAAGGACTGAGACATGTATTTATGATTGTATTATGCATGTGTAGAAATATTGGGGGGACACGGGCCCAGAAGTGTCCATTTTTATTGTTTATATATAAATGCTGGGGGGGACACGTGCCCAGAAGTGTCCATTTGAATTGGGAAACAGGTACATCATGCCAGGAGCTGATTATTTAGAATGGGTCATGCCCAATTTTTGTAAAAATGATAGGAAGTTGAGGTTGCATGATCAGGTGGAGGTTATGTCGTGAGGGTGATCTCACGGGGTTCACACCTCGATTTTTGGGTCTCGGGAATCGGGGCGTGACAGAATGGTATCAGAGCATGATACTTTATAAAGGGTCAAAAGGGTCCATTGGGACTAATGGGCAGGTTAACCTCCGGTTTCCCGGGAGTCGGGGATCGGGGCGTTACATAAAGTGTGAAAGGTTTGAGGCAAGGTGACCCCCTTTCCCCCTTTCTTTTTGTCTTAGTTATGAAAGTTTTCTCTTCCATTACCAATCACCTTACCTCAAATAATCCACTCTTCAAATTCCATTGGAGATGTAAGAATATGGCACTCTCTCACATCATGTTCGCTGATGACCTTCTTTTGCTTTCACATGGTGATTTAAACTTTGTCCTTACTCTCCAAAATGCCCTTTCATCCTTCTCTCAGCTTTCAGGACTCACAATTAACCTCTCAAAAAGCTCAATTTTTTGTGCTGGAATTGATCCTTCAATTGAAGCATCTACTATAAACTCTATGGGAATTGTAAAAGGGTCTTTACCTATCAAGCATCTCAGGGTTCCATTGATTTCAACTAGATTAAAGGCTGCTGATTGCAAACCTCTTGTCGACAAAATCACAAGTAGAATTAGGCATTGGTCTTCTAAACATTTTACTTTTGCAAGTAGGATTCAACTCATCAAAGCAGTTTTAATTAGCATTCAACAATTTTGGTCATCCATTTTCATCATTCCAAAGGCTATCCTCATCGATGTTAACAGGTTACTAAGGTGTTTTCTCTGGAAGGGGGATGACTCAAGTCTCCATGGGGCAAAAGTTGCTTGGATACAAGTTTGCACCCCAAAAGAGGCAGGAGGTCTTGGGTTTCCAAATCTTGAATTGCTAAATAAGGCAAACTCTATGAAGAAGATTTGGCATTTGATTAAAGATAACCTTCAAAACATATGGGTGCAATGGACAATTAGGAACTTAATCAAGAATAGATGCATCTGGAGTTTAAAAATTCCTCAAAAGTGCTCATCGAATTGGAGAAGTTTGCTCCATCTTAGAACCATTGTCAGGCCAACTACCAGAGTTACTGTAGGCAATCGTGATTCTTCTTTCTTCTGGCATGATTACTGGCCTTCAGATGGGCCCATCGCCCCAAGGATAAGTGAAAGCATCATCTAAGCTTTTGGAATTGATCTCAATGCCAAACTAAGTAGCCTCATTGTCAATAACAATTGGCAATTCCCTATTTCAATTACTTCTCTCCTTCCCAACTTGAATCTCATTAACCCTCCTTCCTCTTCAATTGCTGACTCTTTTCATTGGACAGCTTCTCCATCAGGTATTTTGTCCCTTAAACACACTCTCCTTGCTATCTCCCCTCCTTCCATTCCTGTTCCATGGTCCCACATTGTCTGGAATAATCTATTCATTCCAAAGCACAAGATCATCCTTTGGTTCATAATCTTGAATAGGTTATCAACATATGATAGCAAGGCTATGGCATACAAGCACTTTCCAAACAGATGCACCCTTTGTCTTTCTTCTGCTGAAACCACATGACATCTTTTCTTTAATTGCTCATTTGTGCAACCTATTTGGAACCTTTTACAAGCTCGGTGTGGTTTTCACATTGGCTCTAACAATTGGTCTGACCTTATTACGTGGATGTCACACCATTGGAAATCCACAAGCTGCAATCACTCAGTCAATAAACTTTGCCTCTTTGCAGTTGTCTACCACATTTGGGAAGAGAGGAACCGTCGAATATTCAAAGAGCACCGATCAAGCCAAAACATGGTTCTAGCCATAATTTGTGAATCTATCAAAAGTAAATTGATGTCCTCTTCTCTGAAAGACTCTTTTTCGGCTAGAAGAATTCGTCATATATGGGACCTTCCTGCCTCTTTCATCCGCCCACCGCTGCAGCATCCTGATTCGCTCCTAGGGCAGCTTAACATGGCTTAATCTGGCTGCTGCCTATAACATTCCCCATGGATTCTAGAATAGGCTGTTGCTTTAGCAATTTTTGAAAATATCGACAATAACTTTTAGTTCAATTTGAGAAGCCAATTATTTTGGCTATTGTTGTCTTGGGCTCGCCCCTTTAATTTGCCTAGGGTGTGGTCTCCCCTAAGCTTTCACACATCGGACCATGTAATTATTTCTTTTTTATATACTTTGCTTGAATTTTCAAAAAAAAAAAAGCTGTTAATTCTCATGGTTCAAGTTCTATGGGTGGGGGTGCCATTTTTTCTACCAACTCATCAGAGAATCTAGGACTTCAGATCACCACAGTGAAGTTGGATGATTCCAACTATTTGATTTGGGTACAATCTGCTAGGATGTTCATTGGTGGCAAAGCAAGATTGACTATATGACTAGCTCTGAGAAAGAGCCAATTAAGTCAGATAAGACATATCCAGGGTGGTTTACAAATAACGCTATAGTTATGTCTTGGATAGTCAATTCAATGCAGCCAAACATAGTCGTTCGCTATATTTTTATGAAGACCACTAAGCAGATTTAGGATTCGGTACAACACACTTATTCTCAGAGGCAGAATAACGCAATAATTTTTCAATTGGGGCGAGATATCACCAAGATTACTCAGGCTGACTCGACAAGTTTCCACTCTTGGAAGGATCCAGAGGATGCAATTTTATATGCGAGAATTGTCGAGAAAAATCTAGTGTTTCAGTTTCTTGTCGGGTTGAACGACGAGTTTGAGTATACTCGTGTTCATCTGTTGGGCTTGTCTTCGTTCCTTACTCTGGAGGATGCATACTCCTATGTGTAGTCAAATGAGAGTTATCAGACTCATCCATTAGGTGTTGCAGCTGCTGCTTCTGCTAACCACTCTGTTATAGAAGTTCGTGTTTAGCCCTTCAGGAACTGCAACATCCCAGTCAGTTCAAAATTCTATCATTGGCCCTCCTCCTGAACGACAACGTGGGCGATGTGACCATTGCGGGAAGCTTGGTCATGTCAAATCTCGTTGTTATCCACTACATGGATGCCCACCGCAACAGAAACAACAACAACCTCAATCCTCTATGCATTCCGTTACACAACTGAACTCTTTGTTAACTCTTAACAACTCTGCCTCTTCATCCTCTGCCACAGTTACCTTGACTCAAGCTGATGCAGGACAGAATTTTGGACGACCGTATTTTGAATCGAAGAGACCCATTCTCAATCGAAAATGACCTAATCAGATGGAGGCATCATCCCAACCAACCTCCACTTATGCCCACTCAGGTACTATTGCAGCTGCACACAATATATCTACATCTTCGATACCATGGATCATTGATTCTGGTGCTTTAGAAAATATGACTAGTATGTCATCCGCCTTCCACTCTTATAGTATCTACTTTGGTCATCCCACAAGGTATGCCTTGTAGATAGGTCTCTGTTTTCCATTGCTGGGAAGGCGATTACTCCTTTAATTTTGTCAGATACACTTCATGTTCCACAACTTACTACTAATCTTATTTCTGTTAGTTGTGTTACTAAATGATTAAATTGTAGTGTAGCATTCCTTCCATTTCACTGTGTTTTTTAAGATCTGGAGTCGAACCAGACGATTGGCAGTGCGTGTGAAGTGGATGACCTATACATGTTGGATGCTCCTTTGTCACCACAGGTCCACAAGCACATTCAGTTTCCTTTTCTAGTTCTATTTCATCTAATAAAGCCCAACTTATGTGTTAGCACTTGCGTTTAGGACATTTCTTTCAATTATTTAAAATATTTGTTTCTTTTTTTATTTAGTAATGTGGCAATCTCAAATATATCTTGTGAGATGTGTCACCTAGCTAAACATATTTGTTCCAATTATCCTACTAGCAGTTATAAAACTGCTTCAGCACCTTTTGATCTTGGTCATTTAGATGTATGGGGGCCTTCCCTAGTTACTTCTAGTCTTGGATTTCGATATTGTGTTGTTTATTGATGATCATAGCCATGTTACATGAGTCTATCTCATGAAGACCAAGTATGAGGTGTACACTATTTTTAAGAATTTTGTGACAATGGTACAAACTCAATATGGCCATACCATTAAAAAAGTCAAATATGATCATGGAACAGGGTACACTTATGGGGAGGTACAGTGGTTATGTACAGAACTTAGGATTGAGCATCAGATGTATAATGTTCAAACCCCTCAACAGAATGGTCGTTCTAAGAGAAAGAATCGCCACATCCTTGACTTAGCGAGAGCCATATGCATTGGCATGAATGTTCTCCAATCGTTTTGGGGAGACACAATTCTTACAAATGTTTACATCATTAATAGAACCCCTTCTAGGGTTCTTAAATTTGCAGCCCCACTCTCAATCCTACATCCCAATCAATCTCATTTTTTGATTCCCTTGTGGATTTTCGGGTGTGTGTGCTTTGCTCAGCAGTTGGGGCAGACTTGTACAAAGCTTGATCCCAAGGCATTGAAGTGTATGTTTTGGGGCTCTTCTCAATCTTAGAAAGGTTACAAGTATTACCATCCTCCCCATAATTGATGGTTTACATCCATGGATGTCTCTTTCTTTGAGCATACATCATACTATGATGGTTCATTTGGTTCTCAGAGTAAGTGTTCCCATTAAACACGATTAATGATCACCTCCTTCTGTCTTCACCTCCTTAACCTCTTCCTATTCCCTAATCTACTATTCCTCCTTATGGTACTCCTCCAACAGGGGGAATTGTTCCTTTTTCATAGGTCTACAGTCCTAGCCAACAGGCTCAAGCTTCTACTCCCGCGCCCGATGTCCCTTTGGCACTAGCTCTGCCTTCTCAAGCTATTGTTCTGCTTGATGATCGTCCTATTGCTCTTTAGAAGGGTGAACATTCTTGTATTTACCCTATTTCTAATTTTGTTTCTGATTATGCTCTCTCACCCTCCTATCAGAGTTTTCTTGTTTTCGTTATCTCGGTTTCTCTTCCTTTTAGTGTTGCAAATGCACTAGCACAACCTCAATGTTGTGATGCAATGACTGAAGAACTGCAAACACTTGAGAAAAATCAGACTTGGGACATGGTTCTGCTTCCTGTTAGACAAAAGATAAAATACTGTAGGGGTGTTGTTGGGTGTTTCATTTAAGCATAATCTAGACAGGTCAGCTGCTTGCTATAAGGCCTGATTAGTTAGCAAGGGTTCAGGTCAAAACCATGGAATAGATTATCAAGAGGCTTTTGCCCTTGTTGCCAAGATGACCACCATCCGCGTATTATTTTCCATTGTTGCGATTCGTGCTTGGCTACTATTTCAGTTAGATGTCAAGAATGTCTTTCTCAATGGTGACTTACAAGAGGAGGTGTATGTGGTTACCCCTTCACGCTTTCGCTCTCTTGCTCATTCCAGGATGGTCTGTCGTCTTCACCGCTCCCTCTATAGCCTCAAGCAGTCACCTCTAGTTTGTTCTGATCGCTTTGGCATGACCATGCTCTAATTTGGTTTCCATCAAAGTGCAATTGATCATACCTTGTTCTTACGCCATTCACGAGGTAAGACAGTTGATCTCATTGTATATGTGAATGATATTGTTCTTACCGGAGATGACACTACTGGGATTGCTGAAGTTAAAAACTATCTTGGTCACTAGTTTGAGATTAAGGATCTTGGTCCCCTTTGGTAATTCTTGCTCTAAGGCTGGCATTTTTATCTCTCAATGCAAGTACGTTCTTGACTTGCTTTGTGCTTCTAGTTAGCTTGGTGTTCGTCATGTTGATACTCCGATTGAGCAGAATCATTGATGGGAATCACATCTACCCATGCATTACTTTACCTGACATTGCTTATGACGCGAGTGTCATGAGTCAATTCAAGCACTCTCCTCTCACCCCTCATTTTGATGCAACTATTCAGATCCTTCGCTACCTGAAGGGATGTCCGAGCCACAGTATTTTGTTTGTCAATCATGGTCACTTACAAGTTGAGGCTTGTATAGATGCATTATGTAAGATCAATTTTAGATAAGAAGTCGACTTTTGGCTACTACACTACTATTGGTGGCAATTTGGTTACTTGGCGCAATAAGAAGCAGGATGTTGTCTCTTGATCAAGTGTAGAGGCAAAGTATAGGGCTATGGCTCTTAGAGTGCGTGAATTGCTATGGATGAAAAAATTGATGATAGACTTGTGCCTTCTAGTGTTGCTTCCATTCTCACTTCATTGTGACAACAAGCCTACCATTAGCATTGTAGCAAATCCGGTTCAACATAACAGGACTAAGCATATAGACGTTGACCGACACTTCATTCGAGGGAAGATCATCTCTAATTAGATTTGTCACTACCTCTCAACAACTTGCAAACATTCCTACGAATGGCATCAACAAGACCATGTTTGAGGGTGCATTGTCCAAGTTAGGCGTCTCAGATATCCATGCACCAAATTAAGGGGGAGTGTTAGTTGAGATATAATAGCCTAGAATTATGGAATTTGACTTATTGTGCTAGCCGAGATATTATAGCCTAGATTTGTTGGATTTGACTTTATTTATGCATATATTTAGGCATAGAATCTGCAGTGATTTTATTTGGTTTCCTTTCTTCTAATATTTAATATGTGCTCTTTTAATATATAAATACCATAGTTGTGAATGAGTGATGATTCTCATTCAAGCCTTTACATATTTCTCCTATATTACTTCTATAATACTCCCTCTAACATGTGCTCTTTTAATATATAAATACCATAGTTGTGAATGAGTGATGATTCTTATTCAAGCCTTTACATATTTCTCCTATATTGCTTCTATAATACTCCCTCCCTCCATCCCAAAATAAGTGTCCACCTTTTCATTTTGGTTTTCCCAAAATAATTGTCTCATTTCAAAATCCAATGAACCATCTGTTTTAACATTCCTAATTTACCCTTCATTGTGGACCCACCATAGACTAATTGGCCATGACTAATTCAAGTCAAAATTTTCAAAGGGTAAATTTGAGAATTCATTCACTTCACTTACAAAAAAAAATTATTAAACAATACACCTTTAAAAAGTTGAGTTCCCAAAAAAGGGACTCTTTTTTTGGGACAGAGGGAGTGTAAAATTATAAGCTAGGAAGTCAATTCTCAAGTCAATATCAAATATTCAAAAACTTCTAAGCATATTTGTTAGCTGAGATATGTGCCTAGAATCATGGGATTTGACTAACCATATTAGCCGAGATGTGATTATTCTAGAATCATGGGATTTGACTATATTTACACATATATTTAGGCATAGAATATGTAGTGATTTTAGTTAGTTTCCTTTCTTGTAATATTTAACATGTGTTCTTTTCAACTATAAATACCAAAGCTGTGAATGGGTGATCAAGACACTTATTCAAGCATTTACATATTTCAATTGTATCTTGTATTTCTTCTTAGTACCAGAGCCAGAATTGCAAAAGAATGTTCCATGTGGTGGTGATTTCGTCTCTGCCACCAGCTACGATGGCAGAGAATGGTCGGTATTGGTGACATCAGTAAGAAGAAGAAGGCTCCTACAAAGAAGGATGCCCCTGAGGAGGGTGAAGGTACTGTGGAGAAAACAACGAAGGGCAGCCATATATTGCGGAAGCTTGAAAAGGAGGTTGTCCGGTTATATGTAAGTAGGTAGCGCTCCTAAAAAAAATAAATCTATATTTGGATTCGAGAATGGTCTGAGGAGACAATGTTATGGCGTTATGGTCTAAGGAGACATCATTATGATGTGAGGAGACATCTTTATGGTATGAGGAGACATTATTATGGTCTGAGGAGACATCATTATGGTCTGAGAATACATCATTATGGACTGAGGAAACTTTTTAGTGTTTGAGGATCCATTGTCCAAGTTGGGCATCTCAAATATCCATGCACCAACTTGAGGGGGAGTGTTAGTTAAGATATGTGCCTAGAATCATGGGATTTGATTTACTATATTAGACGAGATATGATTAGTCTAGAATCATGTAATTTGACTATATTTACATATATATTTAGGCATAGAATATATAGTGATTTTATTTAGTTTCCTTTCTTGTAATATTTAACATGTGCTCTTTTCAACTATAAATACCAAAGCCGTGAATGGGTGATCAAATACACTCGTTCAAGCCTTTACATATTTCTTCTTTTCTGTATTTCTTCTATATTAGTGAGCAATTTTCAGAAAATAATTGGTTTAATATGTTACAAACTGGAACTCATACGAAGAAAGTAACAAAATGGATGCTATTAAGAAGGTTCTGATAAAATGCCTCACATTGATTTATTAGTTTATGTTAAATTATTTTCTTCCACAAAAATAGACTACAAAACCAAGATATCACAGGAGAAAAATACACCTCTTATACTCCAATTAAAAAAAAATCAAAACTCTTAAGAAATCACCACCAATTTATGTAACTAAGTAATTCAATGTTAATCTACTTCAGAAAAGTTGATGGTCGTGACAGATTTTTCACAATCAAAATATAATAAGTATATCAAACAAAATCGATTAAGATAGTTTGGACATGTCTAAAAAGACCACTAAGTGCACTAGTTAGGAAGAGTGACATAATCCATATAGAGGATAATGTCATGGGGATGGAAAGACCAAAAATTAACATAGATAGAATTAGTAAGGAAAGATATGGCAACATGTGGTTTGACTAAGACCATGGCCTTAGATGAAGCTGAACAAAAAAATAGGAGTCATGTATCTGACCTCAAGTAGTTAGGAAAAGACAGTTGAGTTAAGTGTTGTTAGCATAGTCCCACATCGCGTAGGTACCTTTGGGATGTGCAGTGTATATACACATAGGCACCCACTCCTTATAAGCCGATTTTCAAGGATGAGTTCTACCCATGGCTTTATCATGGTATCAAAGCAAGTGTACCGCATCGATGGGTCGAGTTCGTATCTCCTGCCCTGCTTGGAGGGGGAGTGCCGAGTGCCTCCCGCCCTGGCGTTGAGGGGGAGTGTTAGCATAGTCCCACATCGTCCGGGTACCTTTAGGATATGCAGTGTATATACACATGGGCACCCTCTCCTTATAAGCCGATTTTCAAGGATGAGTTCTACCTATGAGTTTATCATGGTATCATAGCCTGGTATCAGAGCAGGGTTTGCTTAGTCCTGGGTTCAAACTTCACCGTCACCCTGATAATTAAAATTGACATGTGCTGGACCAAAAAAAGAAGGTTGCACATGAGAGGGCATGTTGGAGGGTTTAAATATTTAAGCTACACCCTCTCTAATAGCTTAAGCTTTTGGAGTAGATGGTTGTCAACATGGGATCAGGGCCAAACCCAGTCCTTGGTCTGGTGTCATGCTAAGCGCCCGGTCTGAAAGTGTCCTGGTGTGCCCACCCAGGTAGGCAGGGTGGCCCAACCGCAACGAGGGCGTTGCGAATTCGAGTGGGGAAGAATGTTAGAGATGCTAATTTGTCCCACATCAAATCTGAATGGGGAAGAACTTAGGCTTTTGGGTTAGAGGTAAGCGCCTGACCTATTAAACCATGTTAAACCCATGGGTAGAACTCATCATTGAAAACCAGCTTATAAGGAGAGGGTGCCCATGTATATATACACTGCACATCCCAAAGGTATCCAGGCGATGTGGGACTATGCTAACAAGTACCAAAGAAAAACCAAATTTCTTAGGTTGCAATTTTAGCAAGAGACATGGTCACATGATAAGCTATTTTCAAATCAAATGCACTTCTTGGTTCCAATTTGCGATTCAAAAGTTAAATATTTCTGTTAAGATGACAAAGAAACCAAATGAAATACCATTTCAAAAGCTTTCAAGAATGGTAGGAATACCTTTGGAAAGTTCACATTGAGGGCAGCCATTATAGCAATTGTAGAAGAGCAAACAAATGCTGCAGAGCTAGACAGTCCAGACCCTATGTGAAAAGGAGGTGACTCAGATGTGACTTCATTTTATAAAACAAGTGTCTCTCTTCCAAAGTATGACTGATAGTTAGCTAATGAACTTTTTTATTGAACAGCCTTGAAATTGCTATGATACATGAAAATGGTGAGAAAGTTAAGTGTAGGAACTGTTCCATCAATGATGACGTCAAGTCCGACTGGTACACCAACATCCAGTCCTTTTGATTTAGCATACTCATAGAAACCTTTATACCTGCAGAATTACGGACCATTAGTTTTTGTGGTGAGACAAGTAGAGCAGCTGTATATAATTTTTTCAGTAAATTCTCATTATAAATCATGGGAAGAGACAACAAAAAGTAATCAACAAACACAAAAATTCATGCATACATGCAGTTTTGAACTTCAGAAACTGCATATAAAGGTTTAACTTCAACTATTAGTAGTAAATAATTTAACACCAACCTGCCATCTACAGAGCAGTCCGAATCTCTGTCCTTTCTTCAATTTTGTCAAAGCAGCTGAATAAATTTTTAGAAACTTTGGAATCCTCACTCCTCTTTGAACTAATGGTTCAATACCATCATGGAACTTTGACTTAAATTTAGATCATGCAGTATAGCTATTGGTTCTATATTATCACGGCATAGCGATGTTATGTAACCTACTCAAAATCAACTCCCTCCCTCCCCCAACAACACCCCCCCCCCCCCCCCCCCCAACAAAAATAAATAATAAGTAAATAAAATAAAAAACCCCATCACCATTTGGGACAACAGTGCCACCACCATAGGGGGCAAAGCCAGCAATTTACCTTTTATTTGGTGGGATTCTAATAAACTTTTTTGTCTTTTCTGTTAAGTTTCTAAAACATGTTTTAGTTTTTAGGTAAATTCCTTTAAAAGAATTTTTTTAATGCAACTATTTCCTTCAATAAATTTTAATTATATATAATATAGTAAATCCCATGGGTTATGACTTGTACAGGAATTACAATATTGAATATGGATGTGTTTATTATAAAGAAACCACCAAAAGAATAGCAACTATAAACAAAGAAAACAAGTGTTTGCACATCACCAGTTATATTATCACAAATCTAATTCATCTATTGTTGATTGGAAGTAAATTATGTGAAACCAATAGTACCAAGTATATAAGAATATCACTCTAATTATCAGAGTTATAAAAAATATAAAATTTAAAATAATAACTAATAATAATTTTTAGAAAAAAAAAATTTAATTATTAAAATTAGACCCTAATCCTTGACTTTCAAATTGTAACAAGTACCAAATTTTGAAGATCTATAAATATATATATTGAGATATCAAATGAGCCATTTAGTGAAATGCTAAAAGCTCACCAGCGTGCAAATGCAAGTTCAACTCTAAAAGTAGCCACTGTGTGAGCCTATATCCAATTCACCCCTCCTAACCAAGTATGGCCTTTTAGTTTTTATAGATCAAGGTGAAAGAGAGAGAGAGAGAGATTTCAGTGGATCAAATTTTATAAGTTGCCACCAAAATAGCGCAAGCACACATATGTCAAGTATTAAAGTTTTTTATGTTAAAAATTAGAGTTAAATCTTGAAATCATAAGATCAAATGAACTACAGTTTAAGACATGCCTTATGGCTTAATGGAGCAGGAAGGAGAGTCTACTGAGTCGCAACGAGTTTATTGAATAGCAACTTGTGATTTACAGCTACACTGGGCCATTAGCCCAGCTGGTATAACCTTTCCTCCCTCAAAGGGGAGGTGAGGGGTTCAATACCCATAGTGGACATTTGTGTGTGTGAGTATTTACCTAACCAAAGAAAAAAAACTGGTTTATAGCTGTTGGTACTTGTACATGACTCCCTTGCTACATGTGGCACCAACATGGCATGATATACCTCGCCACATGGTGTTGAGGTGAGAATATACATTGCATTTTCTAACCCCTGGCTCGTGACATGTTTTATACAACCATGTGTCATGCTTTCCAACATATGCACCTTCCGTAGTGAATTGTAGCTGAACTCATTTCCAAAATCTCACTAACTCAACACTGATGGTCAAGGTAAAGATATTATAAGGAGGACCGCCTCAGAAACTTCCGACCTTGACCCACAATGAGTTTTTCTATCGTTACCTCTTGTATGTCTAATATTTGATTGCAGATTGGTGCAGTTATCACCTCTCACACACATTTTTGATAGGCTTACCTAACTGGCTCAAGGATTATCATCAAGTAGAATCTCTCTATATCATTACCTCTAAAAATGGAGGACTGTTTATAGAGACTTGTCTCTAACCATATTATCCATTTGAAACATGGCTTATACTACGAGATTGTACTCTCTCTTCAATGGGTCATATATCTAGGGGTGGCAAATTGGGTGTCAATCCGCCAACCCGCCCATATCCGCCCAGTTAAAAATGGATATGGGTGACTCATTTTCTTATACGGGTCATAAATGGGTTGGATAAATATAAACCAATTAATTAGCGGGTTAGATGGGTTGAATATGGGTTGAATATGGGTGCCCAAATTCAACCCATCTTTCACCCATAAAACAAAATGTGAATCAAAGTTTCTCTCTTCTATCCAACCTCTCTCTCTCTTTGATCTCACTTCTCTCTCTCTCTTTCCTTTCTCTCTCTTCGATCCCACCTCTCTCTCTCTTCCCTTTCTCTCTCTTCGATCCCACCTCTCTCTCTCTTCCCCTTTCTCTCTCTATACTTGGACAATATATATATATTTTTTGAAAAAGTATTTTAGTAAGAATTCAATTTTTTTAAAAATAATATTTTTTCTTTTTAGTAATTATTGTCGAATTTTACCATTGTAATTTCTTAATTAAAAATAAGAAGAATATATAATTTAGACACAAACTTTATAGTGCAACAACAATTTTCATTGGAGCATTATATATATATATATATATATATATATATATATATATATATATTCATCATTCTTTAGATTTTTTTTATTAATTCCAAAAAAAAAATGACTCATCGAAAGGTCACATATTTTATTTTTTCAACGGTATTTTTATTTTTATTGATTAGTTCCAAAAGACCCAGACTCATCCAAAAGTCACACTCTCTCCCCCTATGCACAGAGTTCATTTTGTATTAAAAAACAAGAATAATTGAATTTTCAAAAGTCACCTTTCTCTATCTACAGAGTCCATTTTTGTGTTTGAGTACCTTTCTCAATGTTTTAATTTTAATTATATTCCATGTGTTTCTGTGATTTGGTAGGTCATTTTTAAAATTGCCCAATTATGAAGATATAATTGAGTTAGTGTTGAATACCTTTTTCAATTGAAATACTTATTATAATTGTTTGCTTATGTTTTGATTTTTTTAAAGAAAATTTATGCTGACCAAGTTACTCGAGACTCTATACTCTTTTTTCTCTTTTACTATAGATTCATAAATGTAATTAAACACTAGATTGCAATTAAATTCTTATATTCTTTTACGCAATCAGCTCTTGGATAAAAAAAATAAAAAAAATTTGCTAACACCCAAAAATAAACAAACCATATAAATAATATCAGTATGATTAGCAAATTATAGTTTTTTTGTTTGATTATAGACCTTGTGCATTCCATTTTTGTGTTTGACGCCTACCTACTGTCGTGTCTAGTCGGGTCAAATATGGGTTGACGGGTTGACCCGACCCATATTCAACCCGCCCATATTTGACCCGCAACAAACGGGTTGAATATGGGTCACAACCCATATTCAACCCGCCCATATTTGACCCGGCCCAAACCCGTCCAACCCGCCCAATTTGCCACCCCTACATATATCTCATTTCCCGTTAACATGCATCTTGATCTTGATGCACGATTTATATGTCCACGGGCCTGATTATACACTTACACCACCATACAATTTGTATCTTCTACAGATACCTCTCAATCTTCAGGTCTAGTTACAGATGGACCTTGTAGGCTTCGCTACAAACACTTTTGATCTCCAATCGTACCCCAATCTTGTGAACAACACTTACTATAACGACAAAATCTTCTCCTTATATAAGCCCAGATTAGGGATGGCAACGGGTCGGTTATGAGGCAGGGATCCCAATCCCCATCCCCATAATTGCTTGATTTTGGAAACCCCATAACCGGTTATAAATTCCCCCCTTCACCCCATCCACCCATAACTGACCTAACCCACCCCGCCCCAAACCGCCCTGCCCCATAACCGATTAAAACTCATTTGATTCATGAATTTTCAACATTCTCCAAACATTAACATTCTACCCTTTCCAAAATTTTCTTATTTATTTTTGTTGTCCTTGCTTAAAATAAAGGATTACACAATTTCCAACAAAACCAAATATTTTGAAATTTAAGATTTTTTAAAGTATATATACACAAGTAATATAATATAAACAATTAAGTGTAGTATAATCGGGGCCGGTTTTAAATGGGGCGGGGCGACCTTGCCCCGCCCCCGCCCCGAAACCGACTAGGTTTTAAATAACAAAACCCATCCCCGTCCCATTTAAATAAACGGTTCCCCAAACCCGCTTTAAACGGGATGGGGCGGGGCGGGTTTTTTGCATCCCTAGCCCAGATGTTGGCATTTTTATGGCAAGGATCTCATCTCCTCATATAAGTCTTAGTTGCTTTCTCCACAGGAATCTTTGAAGACCATTGCAAGAACCTCTTCTCCTCACATAAGCTTCACACGAAGGCTAAAGCACCCTGATGCACCTCATGCAATGCCAATGTTAGGATCAAGACTTGGGGGCTTTTATAGCTATATGCACAACTGTCATCATAGCCCACTTCAAAATGAGTGAATATGTAATTGTTAATATTGCAAAAGGAGGATAAAAAGAGAACAGTCGTATCTGTTCACTGAATATATGGCCATAATACAATATATAGAAAAGAATAAAACATATGCCCTAAACTAACTAAAGAAGAGAAAGTACAATATTGCCCTTAAAATAAAATAACACTCTAACACCCCCCCCCCCTCTCAAACTCACGATGTGGTAGAAAGAAGCATCGAGAGTTTGCCTAGAAGGAACTGAAAACGAACAACAATATGGGACTTCGTGAAGAAGTCAACCAACTACATAGTAGAAGAAACAAATGGCAAGGAGATATTGCCAAGCTGATGGTGATGACACACAAAATGACAATCAATCTCGATATGCTTTGTGCGCTCATGGAAAATAGAGTTGTGTGCAATCTGAATGGCACTTTTGTTATCACAAAACATGGGAGTAGGATCAGAGAGAGGAATACCCATATCATCAAATAACCATTGGAGCCAGACTACCTCTGCCGTAGTAGCAGCCATGGCATGGTACTCAACTTCAGCAAAGGAGCGAGCAACTACAATCTGCTTCTTGCTTTTCCAAAAGAGGAGCGAGTCACCTAGAAAAACACAGAAGGCAGTAGTTGACTTACGATCAGTAGAGTCCCCAGCCCAATCAGCATCAGAAAAGGCTCGAAGTTCCAAAGCAGAAGTGGAAGAAAACAACACAGTCTGATGTAAAGTGCCTCGAAGATAACGTAAAATACGTAGAACTATAGCCCAGTGAATAGTAGTAGGAGAAGATACAAACTAACTAACAATGTGTACTGTATAGGCAAGATCAGACCATGTAACTGTGAGATACACTAAACTGCCAACAATAACTCGATACAAAGTAGGATCAGTCAATGGAGCACCATCTGAAGAAGTGTAACAAACATTGAGCTCGAGAGGTGTCTCAACTTTTCGAGAATTTATGAGACGAGCTTTGCAAATAACTTCCGTTGCATATTTGGTGTAACAGCCCGCTCCACCACATGGTATGATATTGTCCGCTTTGGGCCTAGCCCGCACGGTTTTGCTCTTGAATTTTACCCCAAAAGGTCTCATACCATTTGCAGAGAGCACACCACATATATAGCACATCCCCATTCCACACCCAGGCGATGTGGGATTGAGCACCTTGTAGCCTGCCAGTGTGGTAGCTTGCCTAGTGTCTCGCACCCGCCCACATCACACCCGCCCACAAGGGTCACCACAATCCACCCCCTAGGAGGCCTGATGTCCCTGTCGGCACACTTCCGGCTGGGTCAGGCTCTGATACCATTTGTAACAGCCCGCTCCACCACATGGTATGATATTGTCCGCTTTGGGACTAGCCCGCAAGGTTTTGCTCTTGGATTTTACCCCAAAAGGCCTTATACCATTTGGAGAGAGCACACCACATATATAGCACATCCCAATTCCACACCCAGGCGATGTGGAATTGAGCACCTGTAGCCTGCTAGTGTGGTAGCTCGCCCAGTGTCTCGCACCCACCCACATCACACCCGCCCACAAGGGTCACCACATTTGGACTGAGAAAGAAGATAGCCTTTGGGAGAAAAGGCTATTTCGATGCCAAGGAAATAACGGAGTGGACCAAGATCCTTCATCTCAAACTATTGCTGCAACTGTGACTTCAAAAGTGTAATACCATCGATGTCATCACCAGTCAAAATCATGTCATCAATGTAGAGGAGTAGAACAATGCGACCAGCAGATGTAGAACGAATAAAGAGAGCGGAATCGTGATCACTCGGACGGAAACCTAATCCACATATCACTGTAGAGAACTTCTCAAACCAGGCTTAAGGAGCTTGTTTGAGACCATTTAATGCTTTCTTGAGTTTACACACCTCTCCAATATTATGAGAAAGACCAGGGGGAGGAACCATGTAAACTTCCTCGGTCAAATCGCCATTCAAGAAAGCATTTTGACATCCATCTGTGAAAGTCCCCACTGACGAACTGCTGCTACAGCAATCAAAGTACGAACAGTCGTCATTTTAGCAACAGGAGCAAAAGTCTCCTCGTAGTCAATACCATACTCCTGTGTGAATCCCCTTGCAACCAAACGGGCTTTATACCATTCTATGGAACTATCAGATTTGGTCTTGATTTTATAAATCCATTTGCAACCAATTACACGAGTGTCAGGGGGTAAGGGTACCAATTCCCACATGCCAGTCTTATGCAGAGCAGAGAGCTCTTCGTCCATAGCCTGCTACCAATGAGGAACAAGAACAACCTCCTTAAAGGAGTTAGGTTCAGAAAGAGAATGAATAGATGCCAAGAAGGAACAAAAATTAGAAGAATAACAAGACTTAGAGAAACCAAAACGATCAGGACACTACGAACTCGCTGAGGATAACCCGAAGGAGCCGGATCCACATTATCAGAATCTAATAGAGAGCCAGCCAAGAGAGAGGGAAATGTACTTGCAGAAGAGACATTTGTATTCCTCCGACTGTAAGTATGAATGACTAGAGGAGGGACAATACGAGCGAAATCAGGAACAGCAAAAGATGGAATCCACATTATCAGAATCTAATAGAGAGCCAGCCAAGAGAGAGGGAAATGTACTTGTAGAAGAGACATTTGTATTCCTCCGACTGTAAGTATGAATGACTGGAGGAGGGACAATACGAGCGAAATCAGGAACAGCAAAAGATGGAACATTTGGAAGAATAGTTGTCAAAGGCGCGCGCCTCGCGCGCCTGAGGCGCGAGGCGCAGCGAGGCGCGGCTTCTGCGCCTGATAGGGACCGAGGCGAGGCGCCTTTAGTAAGGCGCGCGCCTATTGTATAGAGGCGCAAGGCGCTGCGAGGCGAGAGGCGAGAGGCGCGGGGCGCTGGGACTGAATTTGATTAATTTAGTTTAAATTTTAAAGACCCAAACAGGGCCTTTCGACTCTACAGAGCCTTTCGACTCGTGTACTTGCGGGTTGCGGCAGATTGCAAGCTTCAGAGGTTTGAAGATTGCGGCAGATTCCGGCGAGCTCTCTCTCCTCCGGCGAGCTTTCTCTCTTCCGGTAAGCTTCTTCTCTGTTTTTTTTTCTCTTCTTCTTCTCTGTTTTTTTTTTATTCTTCTCTTTCTCTTGGCTCTCAACCTTTTTCTTCTTCTTCTTCTCTCTCTTCCCCTTCTTCTCTGGTTTTTTTTTCTTTTGCTCTGTTCTTCTCTTTCTCGTGGCTCTCGTCCTTCTTCTTCTTTTTCTTCTTCTTCTCTCTCTTCCCCTTCTTCTCTGTTTTTTTTTCTTCTCTTTCTTCTTCTTCTCTCTCTTCCCCTTCTTCTCTGTTTTTTTTCTTCTTCTCTTTCTTCTTCTTCTCTCTCTTACCCTTCTTCTCTGTTTTTTTTTTCTTCTCTCGTTCTTCTTCTTCTTCTCTCTCTTCCCCTTCTTCTCTGTTTTCTTCTTCTTCTTCTTCTTCTTCTTCTTCTTCTTCTCTCTCTTCCCCTTCTTCTCTGTTTTTTTTTCTTCTGCTTTCTTCTTCTTCTTCTTCTTCTTCTCTCTCTTCCCTTTCTTCTCTGTTTTTTTTTCTTCTGCTTTGTTCTTCTCTTTCTTCTTCTCTCTTCTCTCTCTTCCCCTTTCTTCTCTGTTTTTTTTCTTCAGCCATTCAGCCCTGTTTCTTCTTCTTCTCTATTTTCTCTATTCCCCTTTCTTCTTCTTCTTCTTCTTCTTCTTCATTGTATAATAAATTAATAATGCCTCTGACCTCTGTGTAATTGTATAATTATATAATAATAGGTGTTTTTTTCTGCTCTGTTTTTTCCTGTTGCTTTTTTGCTGTGATATTGTGAAATGCGCAAAATATGTTGAGCTGCGAAACCTGTGATTTTTTTTTTTCTTCTTCTTCTTCATTGTATAATAAGGTTTGTATTGTTGTTTGCTTTGTATTGCTAGATATTGGCTACAAATGTTATTTTTAAAATAAATAAATAAAAAAAAAATCAACTTGCGCCTCGCTTCAGTCGGGCGCGCGCCTCGCCTTGCGCCTCAGGCTCCAGGAGGTCTTAGCGCCTCGATGCGCCTTGAGCCTTTAACAACTATGTTTGGAAGAGCACTAGAAAAATCATCAGAAAAGGGATCAATGTGAAGAACAGACTTGTGCAAAGTACTAGTACTAATAGAAATAAAGAAAAAAGGAATGTGCTCGAGGAACACTACATGACGAGATACATACAATCTTTTAGCAACAGGATCATAGCATCGGTACCCCTTTTGACCCTCACCATAATCAAGAAAAACACACATAGCAGAACGAGCAGATAATTTGGTACGGTCAACTTTAGGAAGATTCAACTTTAGGAAGAAGAACAAAGCATGTGTAACCGAAAACTTTCAATGAAAAATAATCAGGAGGTTTACTATATAATCGTTCGAAAGGAGAAATACCAAAGGTAAGAACTGCTAGTATCCTATTGATAACATGGACAGCAGTAAGAACTGTTTCCCCCCAAAAAATACTTGGAACACCAGCAGATAATAGAAGAGATCAGGCAGTCTCCATGATGTGCCTATGCTTGCGCTCAGCAACACCATTCTGCTCAGAAGTATCAACACAAGAGGACTGCAGAATAGTGCCATTAATTTTTAGCAAGTCAAGAAATGCACTATATCTATATTCACCACCTAAGTCACATCTAAAACACCTGATAATAGATGAAAATTGTGTGTGAACCATAGCACGAAAAGTACTAAAGATTAAAAGAATTCAGACCAATTTTTCATAAGATAAATCCAACAGCAACGAGTATAATCATCTAATAAAAGACACATAATACTTGGACCTTCCTTTGGTAGGAATAGGTGTAAGTCCCCACACATCAGAATAAACCAAATCAAATGGTGCCAAAGAAATACTATAACTTTTATTGAAAGGCAAAGCAGAAAATTTTGCAAGTTTGCAGCCACTACAATCAGAAATATCATGACTATGCAAATGACCCAAAACACCAGTAGAAATTAAATACTGTAAACGAGAACGAGAAACATGTCCAAGACGGGAATGCCATAAATAAAAATTTGATGATTGGGGACCCAAAAGAAAAGAGGACAAATCAATAGCAGAAGCAACTATAGCTGGAACATGGAGCTCCTCTAACACATACAATCCTCCCTCTCTACAGCCTGTCCCAATCAGCTTCTTGGAATGAGGATCCTATACAACACAACCGATGGAAGAGAAATAAACAGAATATCCAGAATCGAACAATTGACTTGAGGGATATAATAAACATCAGGAAGAGACAAATGAGGAGAGAGAATGGTTCCAACACCAACCAATGGCATAGGTGTGCCATTGGCAACTAAAATCGAAACAGATGATGGAGGAGCAAAAATAGATGTGAATAAAGAACTGTCACTAGTCATATAGTGTGTAGCACCTGAGTTAATAACCCAGTGTTCTGAGATATACCTGAGGAAGCTGAAGAAAACAAACCTACAAAGGGAGAAACTGAAAGAGCATTTGGCTGATGAGTGGAAAGAAGTTTCTGCAACTGCTCTATAATCGATGACAACGTAGGAGCTGGAGAAGATGCTTCATGATGTTCATGAATTCCCTTATTTGCTAACTTAGGACACTGAGCCTTCCAGTAACCTTGTTGTCGACAAAAACTGCTTTCATCAAAACCAACTCTACCACGCTGCCTGTTCTGTGTAGTAGAATTAGGTTTAGGATGTACTGCTAGGACAGTCTGACTAGGTAAGGGAAGAAGTCCTTTTCCTGGTACAGCTCTGAAACAAAGTTCCTCTCCTAACAACTCATTAACCACCGAATCAACAGAAGGGAGTGGACTCCGGTGAAGAATAGAGCCACGAAGACCCTCAAAATCATCTCTAAGAGCCATTAAGAACTGAACTAATCTTTGCTCCTCTCTATAAGTACAGTAAGGCTGATGAGAACTCAGTTCTGCAGGCTCTGTGAGAGCTAACTGATCCCAATACCCAGTTATAACTGAATAGAATTCCTGAATGCTTTTGTCACCCTGTCTAGCAGCTCAAATCTCATATTCCAACTGATATTGCCAGGCAAAATTGGATTGAATGTACAACCTGGACAAATAATCCCAAATTTCTTTAGCTGTGGAGAATTTGGCTAGATGCACACCAATGGATTGATCTACTGAATTACTTATCCACGTGATTATTTTTGCGTTATTCACTTCCCAAGTAAACAACGATTCAACATATTTTTTAGCATTTTTGTCCAATGGAATGGTCACAGTTCCAGTAATATAACCCCATATGTTTTTGCCTAATCAAAAAAAATTTCATCACATATGCCCAATATGAATAATTGTCACCGGTGAGTTTCACGCTAATAGCTTGAAGAGAGTCACTATTACTGCTAGCCATATCAAATAATTCTGGAATGATACTGTTCGAGATAAACAAAACAAGGTGCGATGATGCGATAGAGATACATCGTTGTTACAATGTAATGAACTGTAAGAAGTTGTTGTTGTGGTGAGATACTGTGATGCAAAATAGAGTTGCGATTTTGCGGAGTTGCGATTATCAAGGGCCCACGATTGTGATTACAATTAAACATAAACTGAGATGCGATTATGATGGCTACGATGCAATCAAATATTGATAAATAATACTAACTTTTGCTGTGAACAGACAGCAAGACCAGAAAGGTTGCTGCGATGCTACGAACAGAGCGAGAAGCGTGAGAGATTACGACTGAGATTCTATTGACTGCAATTAGGGTTTGCGATTGTTGTGATGTTGAGTTGCGATGTGAAGAAATTGTGATACGATGAGGTTGTCGCAATAATATCATCAAAGTTCAGGAATGTTGCGATGCGATTAGGGCCAAGATCGTTGCTCTGATACCATGTTAATATTGCAAAAGGAGGAGAAAAAGAGAACAGTTGTATCTGTTCACTGAATATACGGTCGTAATATAATATATAAAAAAGAATAAAACATATGCCCTAAACTAACTAAAGAAGAGAAAGTACAATATTGCCCTTAAAATAAAATAACACTCTAACAGTAATAACTCTCTACACAGTACACACTTATCATTTTCACATTCCTCTAAATCCTAGAATATACTTGACTTGGTGGCTGAAGTTCAAGATTCGTCAAGGAGACTTCGCACACCTTGACATGACTCGAATAGAGAGTTAGACGGCTTGATTCTTGGACATAATATGTCCTAACGTGGCAGCACCATATTGAACCACCTCTGTGTTGTGAAGTTACTGCCCAAGAGATCAACCCATCAACAGGTAGAGGCAGCCTATTGACCTACAATGAAGCTTACTAGGAAAGCTTGTAATCCCTGTGCCACCTAGGGCCCCACTGGGACCTCTATAGCTAAAATTTAGTCCTTATCACATTCCAATTAAACAGTCCATAGGAATTTTTAGTGACCCCTCTCTCTCACACTCTGGTGAGTTAGTGTCAACTTCCACCTAACCCATGCCACCTGGGATTTATACTATATTACATGGAATACCTCCTTCTCTTATTCATTTGCAACAAACCACAATGGCTATAAAGGTGGCATTGCAGTAGGCAACAAGGCAACCAGTGGAACTGTGGAAGTGTTGGATTCTTGGGTTTTCATTTTGAATGGTTTACAAATTTTCCTATTTTTAATTTAAGAATGTGATATGATATTAATTATAACAGAAGAAAGTGTTTCAGTATAACTTGAAACCTTAGCAAATATATCAGGCAAATTAATTTTTGGACAGTCCAATAATAATATGCTAAGCACCAAAGGTTTTAAAAAGGGCATTTCAAAAGCTTTCTAACAAGATAAGGAACCCTTTATTATTAGTAGCATTTGAGTAACTATAGGAATAACTATTTTTTAAATATTTTTTTGGGGTTGGGAGTGGGGATCAAGGAATGTGTGGCTAGCATGTATGTTAAGCAAGAGATGCATAGCAATTACAAGCAGTAAATAGGTTATCCCAAATCTTAGAGGGAGCTTTGGCCAAAGTAGTTCATACTACATATGGAGAAACTAGTGCATTCTCTATAAAAGTAGAATTACACCAAGGATCATTGTTAAGTTCATACCTATTTACAATAAAAAAATTTATAAGTAAAATTTCATGAAAGAGTGCCCAAACCGGGGGCGAGGCCTAGAACAACTGCACAAACCAAAGACATATAGGCTCAAGCTATCCACAGAAGACAAAAGAATCTCTAAAGATTTATAATTTGACCCCTAAACCCAAAAGAAAAGAGAACTAAAAGAGAAGGGAAAAAAAGAAAAGAGAACTAAGTACAGAGAATCCAAAAACCCCCAAGGAGATTCCATCCCATCAAAGATCTCTTAGTTCTCTCCTTCCACAACGCCCACCAAAGACAGCCATCCTCCACGAATCTCTAACTTGGTGATGTAGGGTTAATATTACAAAAAGATGGGGAGAAACATAGTGATGTAGTAAGTACGATTGGAGCAGGAGGGAAAAAATGGTAAGCTAATTGTATCTTATGTGACAAATAAATTAAAAGAAAAATTATGTATGATAGTTATTAGGCCAGCTATATTGTATGGAGGAGAGTGTTGGGCATTGAAAAAGAAAGAAGAACGATACATTCGTGTAGCAGAAATGAGGATGCTAAGATGGATGATAGGAGTGACTAGAAGAGATAATATTAGTAATGAACGAGTGAGCGAAAAACTATGAATTACATCTACTAATGATAAAATTAGAGAAAGTAGACTTACGTGGTAATGTAGTATGGTGATATACAAGAGAAGGTTAGCTGAAGGAGTGGGCACCTTCAAGAGAAGGTTAGCTGAAGGTGCCCCACTTCAAACCCACCATGATACCATTCCTCAACAAGCTCATTTAGGGTTAAACAGCAATATTTAACACCAGTTTTAAACCTTAATTTGTCAATTGTTGTTAAAAACAAAGCAAGAAACCAAATTAACAAATTACTCTGAATCTGTCAATACTCATTACCATTAAGGTACAAGGCAATAATACAAAGCAAAGTACAAAAAAATGCATAGTTTCTCACCCACAAATGAAATAATGACCCCATCTGTGATTCTTCAAGTCAATAACCTGCAAAATGGAAAGGATCAAGCATGTTGACATGATTAAGAAAAAATCATCAACAAAAGAAGCCCATTATGGAATGGAAACTAACAACACATCAAAACTGTTGTGAAAAACAGCCGCAAAACCAAGCACAATCACAAAAACACGACACAAAACGAATCAAGCACAACGCACAGAACACAAGAATTTACGTGGTTCGGGGATATGCCTACATCCACAGCAAAGATTCGGCAAAAGATTTCACTATGCGAAAATCAGGAGATTACAAATTTCAACCCAAACCCTAGCTCTCGCTCTCTCACTCTCTTTTTGCAGTTTTAGTGTTTTCTCTCGTTTGTACCTCCAACCCCTTAGATGCCCTTATATATCGGGCTACAAGAGAGTCCTAACCCGTGTCCAAAACCCGTAAGCGAAAAGCGGGTCATAAAATTTTTCTTTATGAATGGATGGATAATAAGTATGAGCCACAGGAATCTGGTTAAAAAACGTATTTCAGAAACAAAACAGAAAGAGGAGTAATTAAATCATAGCAAATACTTGAAAAAAAGAAGATTCTTTTAATAGGAGAAAAGAACGTTGTATTATAACTTAAAAGGGTAATCTGTACTTCCGGTGTTAACTCTTGACAATATGCTTTATGGCATTCGTTATCCCTTTAGAGAGAGAGAGTGTGTGTGTGTGTGTGTTTAAATGAGTACATGCAACTATATATGTATATTAAAATAACTTTTGAGGGCTTTCCTGAGTGTAAAACTGGAAATACTCAATTCTCAAATTATATAGGGTAAAGTGCAAAAACAAAACCTTGAACTATGTCCAAATTTGCAAATAACCCCCCTAAACTATATTTCGTACACAATACCCCCTGAACTATCACATTTTGTTACAAAATACCCCCATGCATGCCATGTGATGGACTAATTTTCATCAAATGACCATAATGCCCTTTCTTATTAATTAAAATTAACCCATTTTTCTTATTAAAATAAATTATGAAAAAAAATCATACTACTTTGATGACATATTCTCCACCAAATTTGCATAAATTTACCTTTAATTCTTGAAATTATTTGTTTTAATAAAATCTCAAGTAGAAAATTTTAAAACAATTTAAGTAATTTCATAATTTTTCATGAATATCCTGCTTAAAAAAGAAGGTATTTTTTATTCAAGTAATTTCTTAATTTTTCATGAATATATTGTATTTTTTTTACGGTAAAAAATTTATATTGTATATTTTTTTTTACAGTAAAAAATTTTAAACCGGGTATAATAAGTTTTGTTATAAATAGTAAAACTTTAATAATAAGTTAATCATTTTAGAAAATGGATAAATTTGGTGGTAGTTACAGCTTTGTGTATTTTTTTTTCCATTGTTATGATAAATTGATACCAATAATAAAATTAAAGTAAATGGTATAATTTATATTTAGATAAAATAAAAGATAATTTAATAAGGACAAATTTAATAAGAATGGGTAAAATTGTCTTTTGTGATGGGTATGTCCTTAATTGCAACAAATCATTAGTTCAAAGGGGCAATTTGTAGGTCAGGGGTTTTTTCACAGATTGGCAATAGTTCAGTGGGGTTTTTTTGCACTTTACCCTGTTATATAATATTTTTGAACTCAAAAAAAAAAAAAAAAGATATTTGTCTTTATACAATTAATTCAAAAGAGAAAAAAAATAGAGAATTCAAGTGAATGGCCTAACACCTTTTCCTCCCACTAATAACTTCTGAATTTTCTTAAGAATTATACATTGGGAATCATAAGAAGTATTGTGCACATTGAAAATAATGTGGTATTGCATGTAAAAATCTACAGAAACAATCCATTAAAAGACTGCAAGACATGCATTGCACAATAAGAGCACTCCTTAAATAGAGCCCACATACTGATGACATGCAAAATGTTATCATGCATTCCAGCATGTCTGGTCCCCATGGTAATAGTTGATGATGGTTGAGATTCATTGCTAGTTATAACATGAACAAATCCTTCTTTTTTTATTTCTTCTATCAGTGGTCAGTCATACTGCCTTTTTCATTTTTCTATCATCTTTCATGTTTTTTACTATTTTCTAGTACAGTTGATAAAATGAAGCATGGCCACAGGTATGGAAGAATTCAAATACGGATACAATAAATTCTTAGAAAATAGGACATGGATGCTAAGACAATAAAACAATATATATTTTTTATTTATATGTTTTATGTATGTTACATTTGTATAAAAGATAAAATATGTGTCTTTATGTATAAATTTAAAATAATAATTGCTTATTATGTTGTATAAATATATTAAATGAGTGATGACAAATCAATTTTGTGAATTTATCAGAAATTTTGTATTTCTAATTGTTGGAAATCCGATTGTATTTCTATTTATTAGAAGTTTATTACCTTTTTTCTGTTTCCTTAAATAGAGGCTTGATGTGTTTCTTAAATTAAGGATCTTCTTGATTTAAGGCTCGATGTACTCCTTAAATTAACGTGTTCCTTAAATTAAGGATCACCTTGATTTAAGGCTCGATGTACTCCTTAAATTAATGTGTTCCTTAAATTAAGGATCACCTTGATTTAAGGCTCGATGTTCTCCTTGTATATATATATAAAGGATGGCCAGTTTCATTCGATTCTAAGCTAATTTACTCATATTCTTTATTTATATTTCTCAATTTGGTATCAGAGCCTCAAACCCACGCCTCACCTCTCTCTCTCTTTCTTTCACCGACTCCTTCCCTCTCTCTCTATCTCTACCTTGTCACAAGGCTCTCTTTTTCAGACTGCCATTGTAGTAGTCCTAAGGGGAGCTTATCTCTTCTAAGCTCGACCCCTGTAGGGGAATTCCCTTAGTGTTTCTCATGTACTAAGGGTCAGAAGGTGTCTTTGCAACTATTTAGGGCTGCCGGGATATTCGGCAGCATTTTTTTCAACTCGCCATGTCTCCGGCTATTTGAGCTGATCAAATTCAGGTTTATCTATACTCTCCTTGATATTATTGGTGATCTGTTGAATTGTTTCATATTATGGCTAAAACAAGTAATAATAAAGAGACTCTCTCTTCGGCACAACACACACCGGCTTAACGAGTTACTAGTGTGCTATTGAATGGCCGTAATTTTGCCTCTTGGTCTCATTCCCTCCGCCTTTATGTTGGTGGAAAAGGTAAAACAGGGTGGCTTTTGGGCACTGAAAATAGACCAGATATTAAAGATTCTAAATATGCTTCATGGGATATGGACAATTGCACTATTTTAGGATGGATGTTTAATTCCATAGAGGAACGAATTTATAATATATTCATGTTTTATGACTCTGTTTATGACTTGTGGACTGCTTTGAATCAAATGTATGCTCATTCTAGGAATGATGCTCGTATTTTTGAGTTATACCAGGATATTGCTAAGGCTTCACAGGAAGACCTCAATTTGTCCGTGGCTGATTATTTTGGGTATTTGAGATCTTGTTGGGAGGAACTGGCTCTATATGAGCCTCTGAGTGATTTTTCTTCTGAGGCAGCCTCTCTTCTTGTCAAACGTCTTGGCCGCCAGCATACCTATCAATTTTTGATGAGACTATGTCCAAAATTTGAAACACTTAAGTCTCAGATCTTGAACTCATCACCAATGCCATCCCTGTTGGAAGCCTTTGCTACTGTTGATGGTGAAGAACGCCGACACCGTTTACTTCAACCCTCACTTGTTCCTTCACCAGTGTCTGAGTCTGCTGAGGATAATATGGCTTTTGCAACCAACTCTGGATCCCGTACTACTGGAGGTCAGAATATTTGTCATCACTGTGGAGTGGTGGGACATATTAGAGCTCGCTGCTTCAAACTTCGTCCTGAGTTAAAACAAAAATTTGCTAAGAACCGCGGAACTAGTTCTTCTCGTACTGCTGCTGTCGCAGAGAATGCTGCAACTACTAGTGGACCAACTCTTTTTCCTAGACTGAGTCAGCTTCAGTCTCAGATTGAGCAGATCCAAACCAACTTGGCTCCCTTACTTCCAAAGTTGGTATTCCTCCAGCTGCTCCTACTGCCACTATTGCTACAGGTACTCCTACTGCATTTCATGTTAAGGCAAAACAACATACTTGGGTTTTGGATTCCTGGGCAAATGATCACATGACTAGTGAGTTATTAGTTTTTTCTTCCAATGTCACCCCTGTTACCCAATCTGTGTGTCTTGCGGATGGCTCTACATCTTACATTCATAGTAAGGGTGATGTTTGTCTGTCTCCGGATATTACTATTTCCTCTGTCCTTCATGTACCTAAATTTGCTTCTAACCTTTTATAGGTTAGTCGGCTTGCAAAAAACTTCAATGTGTAGTTATTCTTACCAGATCACTGTCTTTTGTAGGACCTTCGTTCAAAGAAGATTTTTGGCAGGGGTTATAAGCGTGATGGACTTTACTACTTTGGGGAACCACCAGGAATGGGTCTTCAAGTTTCTGTCTTACCTACTTCCAGTACTTTTGATGTTTCTTTTAGCTCTTTAAGTTTATGGCATGCCCGTTTGGGGCATGTAAACTTTCGGTATTTGTGTTTGTTGTTTCCTTCCTTAAATAAAGCATGTAGAGACCATAAATTTCATTGTGAAGTTTGTGATCTTTCTAAACATACTAGAACTAGTTATATTTCTCATATGAGTCGTGCTCCTAGTATGTTTGATCTTATTCATTTTGATATTTGGGGTCGTTCACCAGTTATTGCTTTCTCTGGACATCGATATTATGTAACATTTATGGACGATTATTCTCGTTGTACTTGGGTTTATTTACTGAAAAAGAAATCTGAGGTGCTTCCTTTATTTACCCAATTTCTCCAAATGATCAAAACTCAATATAACACTGTTGTTCGTAATATTCATTCTGATAATGGGCGTGAATATGTTTCTAATGAATTTCGAACTAAACTTATTAACAAAGGAATTTTACATCAACTCATTTGCCCCTACACTCCTGAACAAAATGGCGTAGCTGAACGCAAAAATCGTCATCTTATGTCTGTGGTCCGCTGTCTTTTGCGTGGGATGAATGTGCCTAAATTCTATTGGCATATGGCTGTTCTTACAGCTTCGTTTTTTATTAATCGTACTCCTAGTCGAGTTTTGGATGGTAAGGCCCCACTTCAGATTCTTCAACCTGATTATACATTGTTTCCCCTTCTGCCTCGTGTTTTTGGTTGTACTTGTTTTGTTCATAACCGTAGCCCTTCTCGTCATAAACTTGATGATAAATCTGTTAGGTGTATTTTCTTGGAGTACTCGTCTATGTCTAAGGGCTATCGTTGTTATGATCTTGTGGCCAAACACATATACCATTCTCTTGATGTGACATTTCATTAAACTATTTCTTTTTATGATACTAATTCTGTGATACAGGATTCTCTTTGTTGTGCTCCGGCAACGAAGATCTCTCCTATTGCCCATCCTGTTCCTATCTTTGACAATCACCCAATCCTAGAATCTCCTTCTCCCATATAGGGTTCTCATCCTCTTTTACAGGTCTACTCTCGTCGCCATCACACTGAATCTCCTGCCAAACTCCTCTTCAGATGCGAGTTCAGGTAATTCTCCTTCTTCTGTGACTCCTACCATTCCTGAGCATACATCTCATTACCCTACTCATGTTCGTCACCCTCCTACTTGGTATGGTTTCTCTCAAAGCACTGACCATCCTATTTCCCAGTATGTCTCCTATGATGGCCTTTCAGGTATATATAAAGCTTTCCTAGGCAAAGTTGGGTTTGTTTCTATCCCTCAATCAGTGACAGAGGCCCTCCAAGATCCCAATTGGGTGTCTGCTACGACAACAGAAATGGACGCTTTACAACGTAATAATATATGGGAACTAGTTTCTTTGCCTGCTGGGGAAAAGACAGTTGGCTGCAAATGGTTCTTTACAGTGAAATTCTTAGCCAATGGTATCATTGATCGGTATAAGGCTCGGTTGGTGGCAAAAGGCTTTACTCAGATTCCAGGTAAAGACTTTTGGTGCTACCTTTGCTCCTGTGGCAAAGTTGACGTCAGTGCGACTGCTTATCTCCTTGGCTGCTGCACATTCTTGGCCCCTTCATCAGTTAGATGTCAAGAATGCATTTCTTAACGGAGACTTACTTGAGACCATATATATGGATCCACCCCCTGGATTTCGGGCTGAGGGGGAGTATGCTGGGAAAGTTTGTCGACTGCAGAAGTCTCTTTATGGTCTGAAACAATCTCCTAGAGCATGGTTTAGTCGTTTCAGTGATGTTGTGCTATCTATGGGTTTTGTGCGCTGCCACTCTGACCATACTTGCTTTATTCAGCGTCACTTTGATGGTCGTTGCATTATATTATTAGTGTATGTGGATGATATTATTGTCACAGGGGATGATACTTCAGGGATTGCTCAAGTAAAACTTCATCTTCAAAAGTCCTTTGATCTGAAGGACTTAGGTGCTCTTCGGTATTTTCTTGGAATTGAGGTTGCTAGATCTCGTCATGGTATTTCCTTATCTCAAAGGAAATATGTTTTGGATCTTCTTCAAGATACTGGCATGCTTGGGTGTCGACCCGCCTCCACCCCTATGGACCCTAATCTCAAGCTTTCTGTTGAGTCAAGAGAATTACTTCCAAATCCCTCTGTGTATCAACGTCTGGTTGGTCGTCTTATCTACTTAACTAACACAAGGCCCGATTTGACCTTTGCTGTTAGTGTAGTTAGCCAATTCATGCATGCCCCTCGCTCTACTTATATGGATGCAGTCTGCCATATTTTGAGATATCTCAAGTCATGTCCTGGTCTTGGTCTATTCTATGCCTCATAAACTCAGTCAGGACTCTCATGCTTTACTGATACAGACTATACTGGTTGTAAGACAGATAGACGATCTACTTCTGGCTTCTGTACTTTCTATGGTACTCATCTCATATCATGAAAGAGTAAGAAGCAAGTTGTTGTCTCCAGATCCTCTGCTGAAGCTGAGTATCGAGCCATGGCTCAAGGTATTTGTGAGCTCGTTTGGCTTCAATCGATTTTGGGAGAGATGGGTCTTGTAGAGAAATGTTCTTCAAGGTTGTTTTGTGACAATAAATCAGCCATTATGCTTTCTTCCGACTCTGTGTTACATGAAAGGTCAAAACATATTGAGGTAGACATTCACTTCATTCGAGAGAAGGTTCAATCAGGTATCATTAGTCCAATTTTTGTTCCATCTTCAGAACATACTGCAGATGTGTTCACAAAGTCTGTTGGGCCTTCTCTTCTACAATCTTTCATAGTCAGGCTGGGCTTGGTCAACATATTTGCTCCAGCTTGAGGGGGAGTGTTGGAAATCCGATTGTATTTCTATTTATTATAAGTCTATTACCTTTTTTCCGTTTCCTTAAATAGAGGCTTGATGTGTTCCTTAAATTAAGGATCTTCTTGATTTAAGGCTCGATGTACTCCTTAAATTAATGTGTTCCTTAAATTAAGGATCACCTTGATTTAAGGCTCGATGTACTCCTTAAATTAATGTGTTCCTAAGGCTCGATGTTCTCCTTGTATATATATATAAAGGATGGCTAGTTTCATTCGAAGCTAAGCCAATTTACTCATATTCATTATTTTATATTTCTCAATTCTAACTTATAGCATTAATAATTACATGAAAGTTATATGAGCTTGGATTTTGACTAAGTCCACCATGATATATTCTCATCATAACTCAATTCTTCTTCTCTAAAAAATTCCAAGTGTTTCAAACCCTTGTTACATTTTTTTCTGACAATCATGCTATTATACTATATTAGACATAATTATTACAGTTCAAGACATGCCAAACATGTCTCCAGGGGTATCTCAGAAGTAAAAAAATACATGTAAGAATTTAAAAAAATTATTTTCAAATAATGGGTACATTTAGGAGTATCGAACATCTAGTATGAATACGACTCCTTCTATGGAAGTATATGTGGTTCATAGACATTTAGACAATACATATAGATATAACAAAATCACATTTATTCATTTTCAGTTAAATCATTTTTCTAACTCTGCCCAATATCATGCTCTTAAGTGACCTAACAAGTGGGAAAAGGGTGGCGCTCTTGCTTTTAATGCACAGATTGGCTATTTAAGAATGGACGC
Organism: Cornus controversa; assembly: GCA_026545225.1. NCBI lineage: Eukaryota > Viridiplantae > Streptophyta > Magnoliopsida > Cornales > Cornaceae > Cornus > Cornus controversa. The sequence continues at coordinate 6,920,911 of CM048849.1, read as the reverse complement.
ACCACTAGTCCGTGGTTCGAAGATCATTAGAGCATGGATCCACCACCCATATTGTAACTCCCCTTACCAGACAGGACACCCTATATGTAGTTCATAATCAATGTAAAAACTTTTTTAAACCCCTTAGGTAACACTGCTATTCTTTCTTTTTTTATTTCTTCTATCATTAGTCATTCATACCACCTTTTTCATTTTTCTGTCATCTTTCATGTTTTTTCTATTTTCTAGTATATTTGATAAAATATGAAGCATGGCCACAGATATGAAAGAATCCAGAAACGAATACATATATTTTTTATTTATATATTGTATGTATATACATTTGTATAAAAGATAAAATATGTGTGTTTATGTATAAATTTAAAATAATAATTGCTTATTATGTTATATAAATATATTAAAAAAAAATTATGACAAATCAATTTTGTGAATTTAACAAAAAATTTGTACTTCTAACTTATAATATTAATAATTAAATGAAAAAATCTTAAAGAGGTATGTTACATACTTTCATGGCCATGGATTTTGGACTAAATTAAACATGAATATATTCTCATCATATCTCAATTCTTCTCCTCTAAAAAATTCCAAGTATTTCAAACCCTTATTACATTTTTTTTTACCAATTATACTATTATACTATACAAGACATACTACACATGTCAGACTTGGCTCCAGGAATATCTCAGAAATACCAGATACATGTTCAAAATTAAAAATAAAAAATAAATATATATATATATATATATATATATATTCAAATTATGGGTACATTTAGGAAGTTTTGAATGCGTATACATGAATATCCAAAAATATTGGTATCTGATTCGAATATGACTCCTTTTATTGAAGTATATGTAGTTTATAGACAATATATATAGGTATTACAAAATCACATTTATTCCTTTTCAGTTAAATCAATTTTCTAACTCCGCACTGTGTCATGCTCTAAGAGACCTAACAAGTGGGACGCACCAGTTATTCTAACAATAACCAAAACATTCTCAAACCTATCAAAAGACAACATCCAAAATTGTACCAAAAATATGCTAATCCAACGAAATTGGACATCAAATAATCAACATGCACCAAGATTATAGGAGTCTCTTTAATCTGAATGATCATTCAAACTAAAAACAGAACAACACAATGGATTCACAAATACACATTCACTGTACAAAAATAAAGAAGAACTAGAAGCTTATACCTGGTCTGGATCAGCAGGATAAGTACACATTTGGTACTTCTCGCTAACATTCGCAATCCGAAGAAGCTTTTCGGATTCTCCAGCATCGTGTTTCCGGATCGCCACTATCGTATCTTGCTGAATCGCCATAGGCAACACCGAGTAGCCCTCATAGTCAATGTGTTCCCCTATCAGATTCACTCGCCCTGTATCACATAATATACAAGTTCACCACAATATATATATATATATATATATATATATATATATATATATATTTGATTGAGAATTGAGAGAAAGGCGACCTGGAGATCGAGCGTAGACGTGAGGAGGGTGGCCGACGAATAGATGGGAATTGGAAGCTCTTCGTGTCTCGCCATTTGAACTTGATCGATTGAATGAACCTACTAACGAAGAAGGATTATATACGTATTATATATATATTATATATGTGTGTGTGTGTGTGTGTGTGTTTTCAAACGGTATTTGGCTCTTCCTTTGGCTTTTGCGGGAAAACAAAATTTACATGATTTTGATTTGGATAAAATTACTGGAAAACCGGATGGGATATGTAAGCTTAAACTTAAAAGATAAAAAGATGATCAATCTTGGAGAAAACAGATAATCACAAACTTTTGTTACTTCCCCCCATTTTCTCTCCTCACTCAAATTCAGAGAGGGACGCTTGCTTTTTCAAATAATTGAAATCTTTCTCAAGTGCAAAGAGTCAAAGACATAAATTGTTTGACAAAAAAAAAAAAAAAGACATAAATTGCAACACTATTTTGAGTATTCAACTAATTCCAGATATCAAATTTGTATGAAGGTTCAAACAATTATTTTGAAACAATGCTCTAGTGCTGACTGGGCTAGCACATTTTAATATTTTAATACATTTATAATTTATTTTATTTTTGTAAAATTGTTAAAATATATATTTATTTAATTGTTTGTTTGTGTTTCTTCCGAACGCTATTTTTTCAAGTAAATAAATATAAAAATACCACATATTTTCTCACAAGTAACCAAATAAAATAAAAGGATATTACATATTTTCTCACAAATAAGTAAATAAAATAAAAAGACATTACATATTTTCTCACACTTAACTAAATTAAATAAAAATACATTACATAATTTCGAACAAATAAATAAATAACTTGCATAAAAAAATTACATATTTTTCAAAAATAAAAATGCATTATGTTTAACTATCTGTTTCAATTAATTTACTTAGAATTGCATTTTGTTTAGCAATAATCCATCGTCTTGTTACTTCTGTTGGAGCCGTCGCTGGATCTTGAAGCATTCTATTGTCTTCATGTTCTTCTTTCGTCATCCTTTCTCCTAATATATCTCCATCTGTTTAGTCTCTTCTTTTTTGGTGATCTCCAATTGTTTAGTCCATTGTTTCTCCATGGCAAGTTCAAGTCTTAATCTCTCTCTTTCGATTCCTGCTTCGCCAAACATGAGGCCCTGTTCGGCTATATCTTGAATTTTTGTATGCAAGTTCTTCTACAATGATACATGAGATATATTTTTATTTTTTTCTCTTCTTCATTGCTTTTTGTCCAGCAGGGCGTGCGTCATGCGAACCTTCAATATTCGTTGGTAAGTCGTCATCGCCAAGGTTTACTAAACTTGGAGTTGATACTCCAGGAGTTCATAAACCTGGTGTTGTTGGAATCAATTCAGAGCAATTTGCAAGCTCATTAATATCCAAATCGAATATACCTCTCTTATTTTTTTATTGAGTTAGCTTTTGTTTAGAGTTGCAATGGATCTGTCATTTTACCGAATCCCGAGGTACATTCCAACAATGCTCGAACTTAAATTCATGCCTCTCATTTGTCTAACAAATTGAGACTAGATTTTTTCCACATGCTCAACCTACTTTGATATGTACCCATCACTGCATCTTCACCAATCATGATCCATGCTTTACACAATGCTATATCTTCTTCTTTGGACCAATTTCTACTATTAAGTTGGTGAGAGGGTTGGGATTGAGAAGGTTGACTAGATGAAATTTGGAATTATTCATATAGGGAATTATATGGATATTGGGATTGAGGTGGGTTTTGGAAATTATGTGGCTATTGGAAATTATATGGGTATTGGGAATGTGACATGTACTTAGATTGGGTTGAATCTTGAAGGTTCCACCCATAATTGAATTCAGGTGGTAAATCAGAGTTTGCAAAATGGTTATGTAAGGGTTGTTGAATGGAGGTTAATGATCCATGAAGTGTCGAAGGATGTGAATTGTTGAAGGATGATTTTCAAGTGTAATTAAGTATTAAAGATGAGAATTGAGTGAAATAAGTGTTGAAGGATGAGAATTAAGTGAAATGAGAGTGGTATTTATAGATATTGTTAAAAATATTCCCAACAACTATATGGCTGGCTATATTCCAATGGCTATATAAATCGTTCTTTTATCTTTTGTAATTGCTCATGTCCATTTTATCTTATTTGATTCCTTAAGTTTGTTTTTTCTCTTCTTTGAATCCTTATCTTCATTATAAAAAAAAATGGCTTTATCAACACAATCTATAGTAGTGTTCGAGTCAGAATCTTCACAAAATTTGTTAGATTCTGATCGGGAGACGATTTATCAATTCCATCAGAAATAGATGAAAATGATTCTGAGCATATTCACGTCTGAGAGAATAAAAACATTATTTCAGCCGAATAAGAGACGATATATTAAGCTTGATTGGGAGGAGGCGGCCCAGCAGCTATATAAAGATTACCTTGCCGAAAATCCTACTTATACACTTGAGTTATTTCATAGACGATTCCGGATGCAATGAGAGTTGTTTCTTCGCATTTTGAACAATGTTACAGCTCATGACAACTTATTCAAATAGAAACCCGACGCTACCGGTCGTATGGGGTGCACCCCTATACAAAAGATGGTAGCTGCAATACGTATACTTGCCTATGAAATTTCAGCAGATCTTTGTGATAAGTACACAAAGGTTGCAAGCGCACTGCGATCCAAAGCTTGAAGAGGTTTTGTGATGCTGTAATTGTATTGTATGTGGATCAATACCTATGCTCACCAAACGAAAGCGACATTGCACATATGCTTGAAGAATGGCGAGGAAAGAGAATTCCCAGGTATGCTTGGCTTTATAGATTGTATGCATTGGGAATGGAAGAACTGTCCTACAGTGTGGCATGGCATGCACAAGGGGAGAAGTCGTACGCCTACCCTCATATTGGAGGTAGTTGCATCAAAAAAACCTATGGATCTGGCATGCTTTCTTTGGTATGGCTAGTTTCACACAATTATGTGAATGTCATATATCATTCTCTAATATTCAACTGTATCAATACAATGCCTCCGATTAATTATGTGGTGAATGGACACCAACGTACGTTGAGATATTACTTATCTGATGGTATACACACTAAATGGGTCAACTTTGATGCAGACCATCCCGCACCCAACTATTGCAAAAGAGAAATTATTTTCTCAAAGATAAGAAGCCGTTAGGAATGATGTTGAATGGGCATTTGGTGTGTTGTAGATAAGGTGGGTTATAATGCGTGGACTAGTGTATTATTGAAAAAAAGAAGACCCGAGCAAGATAATGAGTACGTGCATCATATTGCACAATATGATTACAGAAGACGAGCATGATACCAACATTTTGGATTAGACACATATGTCGGATGAAAATGCCTCCCTTCCACACTATAATTGAGATCGATCATTTTTGGCGGCACACATACATACTCGCCTTAACAGGATTTGCAATGGAGATAATGATTTGAATCTCTAGAGAGATCTCATGAACCATTTGTGGAATAAATATGATAATGAATAAGTTCAAAGAAAATATTCTTTTCAATGTAGTTTTTCATATTGTTTGTGATGAATAAAAATTATTTGTTTTACTTTTTTCTCATATATTTGTTAACAATTTTAAAGAAAAATAATTCAATAGGCAAAGAGCTATTTTTTTTATAAAAAACAAAAAGAAACAAAATCATAAGTAAAGAAGCAATTTTTTTTTTGTTTGGCTAATATACAGAGGTAGATAGACCCAAATAATGAAAGAAACACCAAAAAAAAAAAATAACAAAAAAGAAAACAAGAATACATCCTTTAGTGTAAATATTATGTTTATATAAACATATATTTATATCTAATTAGAATAAAATATCAAGTAAAAGGAAAGCAAAAAAAAAAAAAAAGGGAAACCAGAAAAGAAAAAATTAATGTTTAAATCAAGAAAAGGAAAGCAAAAAAAAAGAAGAGAAAAAGGAAACTATGAAAACAGAAAAAAAAATTTGAATTAACAAATCCCAAAGAGTCATTGCTCTTTGGACCCACTTAAATGATGGTTCTCTGCAGCCAGCAGTAGTGCTAGAACAGTGGGGCTGGTCTACTTCTGGACAGCCCCACACGAACTAAAATGCTGGCTAGATTGAGTAGACAACTAGCACAAACCAAATGATACCGCTTGCCCTCATGCTAGATCTACCTTTTAGAGCGGCTCATTCATTAAATGAGTCATGATAGTCGCTACAATCATGATTGTTACTAATGTTTTTCTTTCTAAATCATACAATCCTTCAAAACTCATCACTTTTTTTTTCTTAGTTGAGACTTAGGTGTAAACAAAGACTACCAAGCCTTTAGTAAATCATTACTTTTAATGTGTTAACACATCTAAAGGGTCCTCGTATTCTATAAAATCCAAAAATCAAAAAAGTAATTAAGTTAGAATATATTGACAATCCATAAAAATAAAAATAAACTAATGCCATGCAAAATAAACTACCGATTCTATCATTTGAGTAATAAGTCATTAATTCAATACCTTCTACACCGACACCAAATGTAAGGAATGAAATATTAGAATATATATGGCATTATGTTGTTTGACATAAGTCATCTAATAGGAAAATGTCTTTATAGTATATGTAATTCACAATGTCTTGATCCAATTTTGATGAGAGTTTTAGAGTGTGAGCTTTGATAAGAATACTATTATTATGATAACTTCTCTTTTCAGGATCTTATTATTTTACTTGCTCTTAGATTTGTCCTAATAACACGTACTTTTTCTTTACGTTTTATAATCTCAATCTCAATCTCACCTACTTTCACTGTCAGTGACGACCTTTCAAATAACTACAGATAGTGTGTGATTTTACTCTTATGTGCATGTATTATATATATATATATATATATCTTATTATATATTAAATTTCTTTTATTTCTTTTCTTTCTCCTTCTCTCTTATCTCTCTCACCAACGAAATGGGTCTTCTCCCGTCTCCACCAACCAGCAACACCACTACTGCCGCTATCTTCGACAAAAACATCGGTCATCACATTATAGAACCACAGCTGGGTATTCACAGATCCATCATCACAAGAACCATTATGATGCAGGAGGATCCGAGTCAGATGATGCTAAGTTGTTAGATGACACGTTGATGGCACTAAGATACCTTGAGTTGGCAGATCAGTGCAAAGATGGAAGGTAGTCGTGATCTTTTTCTAATTGGGGCAGTTTTGGGTGCGTTTCAGTATTTTGGCCATAACTTTGGCTACGGGTATCAGAATTGCACATATGACCCTAATTCGGAAAGCTCTTTTTGGCGCGCACGTCATGGCCACCGAGCTATGCTGGTGCGCATTTTTTTTGAGGTCAAAATCTGCTGTTTTCTCTTCCGAATCCCCATTTTTAGTTAATTTTTTTCCGTTTATGGTAATATTGCTTTTGTCGTTTAGGAAGTGATTCTGAACTCGATTTGGGCCAGATTTATGACAGATTACTTCTTTTATTATGTATTTCATTTTGGCATGATTATTGGGATTTTGCTATTTTTGGTAAAATTCTAATAATGACGATTTTGAGCTATACAACCGGGCTTGTGGGCTGATTTTTTAGCACGTTTTGTTTTGATAATATTGAATTGAATACCAGAGAATTTTCTCTATGTTTTGGGGCGATTCTCTTGTGTTCTTCCCTATGAATTACCTATTGAAACTAGCCTGTAGAATAATCACTATTTAGTCCGGCGTCACATTACCAACCATTTTCCTCTCTCGCTGAAACTCAAACTGCGGCGCATTTCATAGGCCAAAGGTCACACCATTTCGAGCTCTATCACGAGGCCAATTGACAACTCATCTTTTAAAATACAAGTAGAATAGTTTGGAAACAGAAAAACCAATCGATTATCTATCATAATGTCGGTTGAATTATACTCATTATTTGGAAACAGAAAAGCCAATAAATTCCAAGACAAAAAATTCTAACATTCAAATTCTCAGTCTCCTTTATTCTCCCACAACCTTCACAGGTTCCATAAACCAAACAGAAATTGAAACCTAACTTTGAAATAAAATCTGAAGAAAACCAACAAAAAAAAAAATTTGATTTTGCAATTAAATTGAGATTGCTTAGAGCTTCCTCTACTGTTTCAAATTTCCTACTCTTCTTTTTCTTCTTCTTTTTCTTTTCATCTTTCAAATCAGTAACAACTTTAGCTTCTGACAAATCCGACGGTGAGAGATCAATTCCACCGATAGACATACCATCACCACTATTGCTCTTTCCATCGTCCAAAATAGTGTCATTTTGGTCAGTGGTACACGCTCGTGACATCGCTTTCTCTACAATTTTCAAGCCCAAATCTTCATTAGCCTCTTCAACGCCGTTGCTCAGCATGATTGGCGACTTAGATGGTCCAGTGAGGTGGGTCTTTGCAGTGGAGACACGACAGAAGGTGGTGGTGATGGAGCTTGATTCGGGTGAAGCTTTGCCAGATGGTGAACTGGAGCTTGGCAGTGAGAAGATGCTCCTGTGCATATATATACATATATATATATATTAGAGACACGACAGAAGATGGTGGTGATGGAGCTTGGTTCGGGTGAAGCTTTGCCGAACGGTGAACTGGAGCTTGGCAGTGAGAAGATGCTCCTGTGCATATACATATATATATATATATATATATATATATATACAACTTGGCAGTGAGAAGATGCTCCTGTGCATATATATTATGTATAATATATATGCACAGGAGCATCTTCTCACTGCTAATAAATTCCAAGACAAAAAATTCTAACATTCAAATTCTCAGTCTCCTTTATTCTCCCACAACCTTCACAGGTTCCAGAAATCGAAACCTAAATTTGAAATAAAATCTGAAGAAAACCAACAAAAAAAAAAATTGATTTTGTAATCAAATTGAGATTGCTTAGAGCTTCCTCTACTGTTTCAAATTTCCTACTCTTGTTCTTCTTCTTTTTCTTTTCATCTTTCAAATCTATAACAACTTTAGCTTTTGAAAAATTCGACGGTGAGAGATCAATTCCACTGACAAACATACCATCACCACTATCGCTCTTCCCATCGTCCAAAATAGTGTCATTTTGGTCAGTGGTACATGCTCGTGACATCGCTTTCTCTACAATTTTCAAGCTCAAATCTTCGTTGGCCTCTTCAACATCACTGCTCAACACGATTGGCGACTTCGATGGTCCAGTGAGGTTGGTCAACCTTCCCTGAGATTTGGTTAAATTTACTCCGGGTACCCCTGCCGTTAATTTTCAGTCAACTTCGTTAAAGTCTATTAGCATAAAAAATCAAATTGTTAAAACTATCATCGGTGGTAGTAGTGTTGGTGTGGCATTGATGGAGAAAACACATATATAAAATATGTTAATTTCAGTCAAAAGGATTAAAAATTTAGGTTATTTTTGCATAAAATATTATAACTTGAGAGTACTTTTATAATTGTGTATTAAATGTGATTTTGTTTAACGGGTCGTTAGTTTAACAGGGTGCTAGAGTAATTTTGCAAAAACTTTAATTTGAGGGTAAATAAGCCAAACTTCAGGGGAGGTCAAAGTAATTTACTCTTAAAAAAGTCATTTGATGAGTTAGAAGAGAAAAATAGATCTTTAGTCATTTAGTGTGCCTAACATTAGCATATTCTTTTTTACCACGTCAGTTGCCGTAACGGTAGGGGGTAATGCGTTACACAGATTAAAAGTTCAAGAAAGGTAGGTGAAATTATGAAACACAGAGGAAATGTATGTGTTATTTCAAGAAACTTCAAGATAAGTAGACGATATTTACCTATTATTTTTTTTTCGTGATAGGCATTTTTTTAGTAAGTAAGAACTTGAGCTTGACAAATTAGTGACCATTGACCTTGGTGCAACCAATCCTCGATTACTTTGAGGGAGAAGAAAACACACACACATATACATTATCTTTGATAGAACAATTAATTAAGCGTGTCATGTAAGATCACGATCATTAATATAGCAGCTGACATCATCCTTGTCATCAGATATAAAAGAATGAATTCTTTTTGTCCTTTTAATACTGCCAAATGTTTGGCGCCTTTCTTTCAGAAAGAATATCAAGCACCTCCCCATTATATATGAGCTGGGATCCTCTGCCCTAGTCGGGCCATGCTCTATCCATGCTCTACTGTCAAATGACGCCGTTTTAATGCAACTTTTAAAAAACGTAATTCATTACTGAAATGGAGAAGAAACGGAGTTAGCCTCACTCTAGCGACACCTTCCAACAACATCATCAATGGTGTACATAGACCACGCCTTCTCCATATCAGATGGAGACATATCTTCTCTGTCTCTCTCCCTCTTCCTTGTGATTTCTAGCCGCCATCATCATCTCTCAACTAAACAATTTTGTTAATGAGAGGCTATGTGCGACAACTCTTCTCTGTCTCTCTCCCTCTTCCTCATGATTTCTAGTTATCATCATCATCTCTCAACTAAACAATTTTGTTAATGAGAGGCCATGTTGTTCTCAAAATCTTTTTGAAGTTATCGTCATCTATCAGCTGCACTATCGACTCGATCTAACCTCTTGTTCAGGTAAAACCATCGATCCCTCTCTTTTTCTCTCTGCATTCACAATTTGAGAGTATTATATGTTATCGATCCATTGTTGATTTTGTTAGCTGTGTTTTCTTTGTTTATCTCATACTTGCTATTTGTGTTAAGATTTGATTGATTTAGTTTGGTTGGTTGGATTTGGTGTGGATCACATTTTGTCTACTAGCTATTTGATAAAATGTGAAACTGAATTTTTTTAAACTGTTTGTGCATAGATTTTGCATTTGTTACAGTTTTGAAGATAGAAGTTGCTCTTATGATCCTTATACTTGTTCTTCTCATAGAAAAGAGGATAATAGTGGTGTAGCTCCTTTTTAAGTGACCTGTTTGTTTGATACATTGACTTCTGATAAGCACAGAATGTTATGCATTCGGTCCTTCTAATTTACATATGTTAATCCTTTAATTATGTTTATATTAGTATTTTTATAGTTTTATTATGTTTTTGTCATTTTCAGATCCTTAGATGAAATAGTGGTTAATTCCATGGTTCTTGGGCTTTCAATGAGGCTTCCATAAGAAGAAGAAATTGCCATTAGTTTGGGCCAAATTCCAATGATGAGTCCATGGATTGGGCCAAGCTATATTGAAGATTTAATGCAAAAGGGGCCAATAATCTGAATTGGTTCATTCATTGGGTCAAGTACAAGTGCAAGACTAATCTCAAGCCCAAAATTCGTTCAAAATTCTGATCTGCACACTGTTTGTATTTTGACCACAACTTCATGCTCCAAACTCCAATTAAGGTGATTTTTGCGGCTATGGAAAGATAAAAGAGAGTTCTAAATATGTTTAGTTTTGAGAAATCTCTAATTCTGACATCTTGGTGGTTGAAAGTGGACAAAATAGTAGGATAAATATTCTGGGCAGATTTTTCTTTGGTTGCTTTGAAAATTTTGTGACAAGTGACCAATGAGATGACAAGCAACCACCCCACTCAATTAATTCACCAAAGTGCTATACACATGGAGGGAGATGATCCAATTCTTCTAAAATGGAATACATATGGAGCTATTTAGGCCATATGATGAGTTTTAGTGGAAGAAATGGTGGACACTCATATTGCACTAACTTTGGCTATAAATGGAGGGGAATTGAGTAGTGTAGAGGAGGAGAAGTGAGTGGAAATATTCTGCACACATATAGAAATATGAAGTGTTCTTCAACTATGAAGACTTGTAAGTTAGCCATGAGGAGCTAAAACTCTTCCAAGGGCATTGATGTAGCCCTAGTCAAGCATCAATGGTATGATAATAATACTTTTATTTGGGATTGTTATATGTGTATAATAAGTTGTATAACTTTGAGGATTACATTTTTAATTGAAGTATAAAGTTATGTTTAATCTTGACTTCATTCTTCTCTTATCTTATAAAGTATGAAAGTTATACAATAATTTTATTAGAACATAAATTCATTAGATTTGATAATTCATGCTTAAGGAAGATGAATCATTCTACACTTTTAATTTCATGTTATGTCTTTTATTTAAGTAGTTAGGTAGACGATTCATACTAACTAGAGATGAATTATTCTTATCTTTTGATTTATGTATTTTCTTGAAGATATCATGGTGGTATGTGACAAATCCCATGAATAATGATTATACATATGTAACTTTCCCAAGTTGAAATACATTCTTCCATTAATGTGAGGCTAGTGGTGAAATCAATACCCTAGTCCCTCTTATATTTATCAATTCAAACTTTAACTAGTGCCATTTATTTTATGTTAAACAAATACCAAAAATATCAACCTCTCTTTCAATGAATCAAATGAGACTAATTTAATCACATTCTCTGTGGGATCGACACCTTCACAAGAGCCCTATCTTACAAAGATTCGTGCTATTGTGAGTGGTTTATTAAGAATTGGACAAGAATTATTTTGGTAAAACAAAATACCCTTTCCAAGCACAACAACTTCAATTTCTGGTAAATGTTGTTTCACAGTACGAGGGAGGGTTAATTAGTTATACATGTCTTTTGTGCTTTCTTGGACTTCTTACAAAAATCTCCCATCATTCAAATTATTTGATAATATTGCCTATAGAGTCATTTATAAAAAGTGACACAATCAGCCTCCTAGAATTGGGTTGGGTTAACTCCTTGATCACCAAACTAAAGGGCTGCTGAAAATCGTTGCTTTGTAGTGCATGATCACATTGTAATATTACTTTTATCTCAACTCATTTTCTCCATCTTCAAAGTTATCAATACTGAATGCATAGAAATTCGCTAAAAGGAAAACATAAAATATTTTAAATATGAAGATGATTGCTTGAACAAAAGCTTGAGTATATTTTTGTTAAGTGATTTTATTTTATTTTTTTCAATTTTAGTATCAAGACAACAACATTTCTGATTGACCACAAAACCTTAGGTGACTCTAACCTGATTCTACCAATCAAAGTCAATAAGTTAATTGTCAACTTCTAAAACGTGGTCTTATGCACATAGGGAACTAAATTTATTCCGGATTTGTACTGCATAAATATGCATATTCACACACACATATATGTATTTATGTATTTTTAATTTCCTAGCTAATAGTATGATTTAATTAAGGTTTGTTTTTTACATAAAAAAAACAAAAAGGGTTGGTTTGGTTCATGCCATCATTTGATTGTGATTAAAGAAGGCCGACAAACTTCACTTGCTTTACCAAGCAACCTAATTAATTATATATGTAGACAATCTCTAAATTCTTCCGCATTAGATCTAAAGGCCCACTTATGACCCTCTTCAAGTATCTTACAACTTCATCAAAGATGATAACTTATAGAAATAGTTTCTACTTCTAGAGCTTCTATATTAAGAAAACTAGGCCTTTATCATTGAAGTTACTAGTAACTTTGGTATTTTGTTTTTTTTAAAACTCAATTGGAGTGTACTTCAGTTAGATGTGGTTATTAACATTTATAATTTGGTTAGCTGTGTTTTCTTTGTTTGTCTCATACTTCTGATTTGTGTTAAGATTTGATTGATTAGTTTAGTTGGTTGGATTTGGTGTGGATCTCATTTTGTCCACTAGTTGTTTGATAAAATGTGCATAGATTTTGCACTTGTTACACTTTTGGACATAGAAGTTGCTCTTATGATCCTTAATTTTTCACACTTAAACACTAGTTTTTTGGACTCTTAAACCCTAGTTTTCAAAAATCTAATTTTCAAAGGCTGTGCTATGTTCTTCTATCATTCATGAATCGGTATTCACATTTTGTCTCAATAGTTGTATAATATTACTATAATCAATATATCTAATATAAGTAAAATGTTGATTTTTTGTAGATTGAAATTAATACTTTAATAGTATGAGACGTACACATGATTTGAAACGGAAACGACCGACTTCTTCGAGTGGTTTTGAAAAATTAGAAAAAATTTCACATAAATCAGGCAAATACTTTATTATTTTCAAGTATAAATTTATAGGATATTTCTTTGTTGAAATATTATATGCATGAATTGATATTTTTTTGTTGATGTATTTGATTTGATAAGGACTAGATTGCTTATTAGCAACTCTGTTATTTTTGTAAATGATTTAGGAGTAAACATAAAAAAAACTGATAAAAGTATTGTGGGGCTCAACAAGGACTACTCAAAATATTGGAAGTCTATGACGAAGAGTGATAAAAAGTTCTATCGAGATGAATACAAGAAAAAATTAGTGGTTTACAATACTAAGGTGAAGAAAAAGCCTAAGCATGTATGGAACTTTACATTCTCCTATTATTTTATTTTATTTATGTTGTTACTTATTATTTTGTAACTTCTTGCAGGACAATAAGGTTAGCTCAATGACAGTCCCCATTTTTTTTGAAACTATCTCAGTTTTCAAAGAAGATAAGATTGTTGCTATTGAAGAGATATAGTTTGGCAAACTCCTACAATTGTAGTGTCGTCATTTGAACCAAAAAACTTTGTGAGTACCTAATAGGAAAATTTGATCCTCGTAGTTGTGGTTTGACACTTTGTGAGAAATTTATTGAGATAATTGAGAAAGACGTCAAGTCTATTCTTGGGATACCCAATGGTCACTACCATGAAAGCTGATAAGAGTATGAGCAACTGGGGTTGGGTCAAAAAATGTGGTTTCCTGAAAGGTAATGTTTTGAAAAAATCCAAAGTGGGTGATGTGCTTCATAATTAGGGTGATCGATCGGTCAACGATGATTTTAAGAGACTTTTTGTACTATATGCATATGGATGCATATTGTCTCCAAACATTGCTCAATCGATGTCGGAGAAATATCTCGGAATGGTTGATGATGTGAAAAAAATCAACCAATACAAGTAGGCAAAATGTGTGCTCAATGATTTAGTAGATGATGTGGATAAATACATTTCTGAAAAACAAAGATGTTGCAATGGTTGTGTTCTTTTCTTAAAGGTATGTACGAGTCTTAAGTGTAATTAAATTTATTTTTAATTTACTAATGACATTACTTACTAGTTCTTTTTTTAATAGAAGGCAGAATGACGTCTAATGTTAACTTTTGTCTTTTGATCTAAATGTTAAGATGATGTCTAATGTTAACTTTTGTCTTTTGGTGTAAATGTTAATATGATGCGTAATGTATTAGAAGTTACTGCTGATAATAAAATGCTTTTTGATGTACAATTTCTTTCTCAATGCTATATATATTACTATCTTTTTTAATTCTTGGATTAGTTTCTGCTTGTGCTCCTACTACCAATTGCAATCTATTTGAGAACATGTTCACTCCCTATTCAAGATATAGCAGTAAAAAAGAGGTCTACCTACAATGAAAAAAACTAAACAAAATATATTTAATGGTTGCAACTAATGTGATCAATTTGAGTACAAAAACAACACTAACCTTTCAAATATGGGCTAGAGCTGAAAAAACACATATCCTAAACACCACATATTTGATTAGTACAAATGAAGATCAGATTAGCTAGTCCTTAGTACATAACCTATTACGTACATTTCCAAAAAATTATGAACCGCTAAACAGAAGTGTAGAAGTCAAAAACTAAGTTTCCAAGGTTCTTCCCAAAAAAGTGTAGAAGTGTATTTAATTGACGTTCTTAGGACACAAATGTGTTTTACAAAAAAAAAATATAGTGGGATACCATGGCCCATCTACACTATAATCATTGCAATTCATTATGATCTCCATTTTTGCAAAAACAAAAAAATTGGGACATACAAAACAACAATATTGTCAGCCTTTTGAAGATGAATTACTTGAAGTTATCTATAGCATTGTATCCTTATTGGCCCATTGCAGATGGCTACCATAACCAGATTGTACAACAGGTGTGTTATACCCAACATAACTAGTATTATCTGCAGAGGCTAATGAACCACCAAAGGCTTGTTGTGGCTGTGTCTGGCTATAGTAATCATAACCTCCCCTCTGAGAAGTCTGCTAGTTTTGTTGAGGATAACTAGTGTATGGTGGCTGAGACATGCCATCTTGAGATGATGGTCCAGGGTATGCTCTAGGTTATATGTAACCATAATCGGGTTGTTGCATTTGAGGACTAGAAGAGGCCTAGTGTAAGAACCGTGACCACTTTTGTCCGTTTCTCGTCATTTTTCATTTAATCATCATATTAGTGTTTTAAATAATTTTTTATGTATTTTAAAAGTGAGATACATGTTTAGATAACATATCTAAGATTTAGGAAAGTTTTCGGAGTATTTGACAAAAGTTGACTTTTTCGGGTCCGGTCAACCCAGGGACACGGGCCCCGTTGGCCCAGAAAATCCAAAAATCTCAGAATGACTTCAAATTTGGAGAGTAACTTAAATAAAATATTTGACGCTCTACGGAATTGATTTCGTGTCAATCAGAGTTATGAAACTCCGAAAACGAGTCCGGGAAGGTTTAGAAAAGTAATGGCATTGTTGTAAATATAAGTGGATCATTTTTCTATAAATAGAAAAGGAGAGCACCCAGCCCTATTCTCTTCTTCCCTCAGCCGTGAACATCATATATATATGGTTAAAATGCTCAAACACCCCCTCAGGTTTTCTTTTATTGCTCATAGATTAAACCTTTTGTAATATAGCCTTTGACACCCCCTCTCATATCAAGATTCCATTTGTTTTGTAATAGAATATGTGATTTTACCATGATACCCTTACATTATTTTAAACAAATATTACCTTATTTTTGAAATGTCAAGAATGGCCTTCATTTGATCTGATAGACACTTACCAAAAACTATCGACAAACTTTTATTGTCTCATAGGCAACCAAAACTACCCCTTTTGTCTTCGATGGAAACCACCCCTTTCATCTCTGATGAAAATGATCATACATTTGTTTGAGTTTGTTCATTAGGGTTTGACATATTAGGGTAAATTTGGCATTGTGCTCTCTTTGTTTTCGTCGAGCCCTAACCCTCTCTTCCTCTCTCATCAACCACCACAGACCCTTCTCCTCAATCCCTGCAATCACCATATCACCTTCTCTCTCCTCACACTTCCTCAACTCTAAAATCATGGGCTTGATCCATCTCTACCATGGCTCCATGGCCTTCCATTTTAGTCCAGGAGTTTGGATAAGAAGAGGTTAGACCACCCAATAACGTGAAGAACACTAAATCCACATGCATACCTGACAAGAATTGGCAAACTTTGATGGACACTACAACGAGAAAAAAAGAAAAAGAAAAATGCTCTAATTTTTATGTATCCTCATGTCACCAGAGATGCATTATACATTAACCTTGAGTATATACCACTTTCTGATGTTTACAACTCAATTGAATCTCAAAAAACAAAACATATATTGAAAACCTGAAGCTCAAATCTTACATGAAATCATTTGTAACTGCTCTATGTAACAAGTTCTATAAAATAGGGGCTCCAATTAGCTCTATCAAATCAAATGTACTTCCAAACTGAAAATATCTCACTGATGTTAATATGCAGTCCTTGGTATTCCCTGATATTCTTTACCTATAATAACCTTCTGACATCCAGATAATAATCTTCTTAGGCAGCGATTCCTGAACCAAATTATAACAAAAGCACATTAATACCATAGCATGAAATTCTAAATAATGTTTCATCGGTGTCTAAATAACACATTGAATCAACTTGTAAGTTTGGAAACAGGGCAACAAAAGGGGAAGTATTATACTAGTACTTTGTGATACTTGTTCCTACCTCTAATCAATTGTAAAATACCAACCTAAGCTTCTGTCATCCTTTTTCCTATTTAGGATGAGCTAATTTAACTTGAAATAATTTGATCTTTTACCATATTAAGACTATCAAGTAAAAAGGATTCTTTAGTATCAAGAGAAAAAATCTATGGGGGGGATGTATCCATCCCAAAAATCTAATCACTCCATATTTGTGATCTAGTTTATGCAAGTTAAAGTAAAATTATTTAGTAAAATAGATCCAGTACATCTGTTTCAATTTATGTAAGGATGCAAAAAACATTTTGGACTTTTCAAGGCCACTTGCATGCAAACTTTAAAGACATTGAATATACACAAATGGAATATATTTGAAATTTGCTGTGCATGAGACTGTCCAAAGCATTTTGGACAAATATTTTGAATTTGTCCAATAACCTATTTATTAAATAGCTTGAACAGGAATGAACGATAAGGACATAGATACATAGAGCATGTATTCATGCATACAGAAATGATACAATATCCTAAACCATCTTATCCAATCATCTACCACTATCCTTTATTTCTTTTCTTTTCGTTTTCCTTCTCGTGGTTGGGAGGTTATAATGAATCCATTATGTCATCTTTTTGCCACAAATTGTAAATCAGTTGTTGAGTAAGCAAGCTAAATGGACTACACATTTGGCCCCTAATAACTAAATATTGGATGGTAATTTACAAAGCCTATTGAAAAAAGCAACTGGAATAAACTACAATTTTAGCCCCTAATAACTAAACAGTGGATGGCAATTAACTGAAACAAGTTCTCATATCAGGTTGCAAATACCACTCAATGGAAACAGTACTCAACCTAAAAGGTCTACTTTAGGAAAGTCCCAAAGAAATGATCCCTTTATATGGTCAAATCAGTAGGACTATGATGTAGGCAATATCTAAAATAAAGAAATTTGTAGATAATCTTAAGATAACATAGGAACTGGTACACACCTAGTAGAAAACATAAGAACTGGTACAACTATTACTATGAATATAATTTCCAGTTGCAATTATATGTTGAAATTTCTTGTTTTGTTTTTTTTTTTTTTTAAATGCAGCCTGGCCTTTAAACCTGACAAAAGAAATAAAAGCAGCAAAAACAATAATCAAAATAATAAGAATGTTTTTTAAAGAATATGAATTTCTTTATATATTTATATTCCTTGTTTAGTTACTCGCATTGTGAAAAGTATTCTACTGATGGGCCACTTTATATATACTTTAAAGTGTCTTATATTAATTTTATGTGCATATTCCACTTTATTAGTAAGTTAGTCATTCAATGATAGTCAGTAGGAATTCATTGAGTTTGGCTACTGTTTTTTGTATTTCACTTCCTACTACAAAAGTGGTTTTTCAAACATGGTATGTTAGGAGCTTTGTTCACACCTACTAGAAAACATAAGAACTGGTACAACTATTACTATGAATATAATTTTCAGTTGCAATTATATGTTGAAATTTCTTGTTTTGTTTTTTTTTTAAATGCAACCTGGCCTTTAAACCTGACAAAAGAAATAAAAGTAGCAAAAACAACAATCAAAGACCAAGTGCTTTAGTATGAGTGAACGGTTTTGATTTACAAGGTATCATGAGATCCAATTTCTTGTCATTTTCTTCATTTTCTGGGTGACCAAGTTCATGGTGAATTGGAACTAATAGATACTGTATTGTTAAATTTATAATTTGAGCAGCTTGGAACTGTAAAGATGATGCATGCAATTCTTGTATCAACACCAACACCAACAGAACATGTCTCTGAAAATGATAATGATGATCCTAATTGGAGTGATGATGAGTGTTACAATGGTTATGATAGTAGTGGTGATGATGTCCATTTGGGGGATGACACTATTCAATTTGTTGATGAGGTATTTAATGAGGAAGATGATGGATAGTTGTCAGATTACAACTCTGAAGACAGTAAAGGGTATACCTAGCTTAGTGATGATGAGGTCATGGATGAGGAGGTTGAAGACATGAGTATTAAGGGTGAGATATTTGTAAGGAGACTTGGTGTCAAGATAAAATTTAAGAAAGGTCTTGTGTTTGATGATGTCTACCATTTCAGAGAAATTCTGAAAGATTACACCATTCAAGAGGGGTTCAAGTTAGTGAGAGATAAAAATGAAAAGTGTAGGGTAGTGGCACATTGTGGTATTGAGGGTTATCCCTGGAGGATCCCTGCATCCCCTATTACAGATGGAATTACATATATGGTGAAGAATAAAGTACCTAAACATACATGTACCAGACAAGACAAAAATTGTGAGGCTAGATGTAGTCGGGTTTGTAAAAAGATGAAGGAGCAACTTAGACTTAATCCAAATATGACAGTGGAAAGCATGTTTGAAGAGGTGAAACAAACTTATGGAGTAAAGGTTAGGGAATGGACACTCCAGAGGGCTAAGAAGAAAGCTACAAGAGAAAATTGGGGGTCTCACGCACATTCATATGCAAAACTTCCTTAATATGGTTAAGAAATTTTTTATGTCAATTACAGCTTCGCAAAAAGGGTTTAAGCTTGGTTGTAGACCTTTCATTGGGTTAGATGGTTGTCATTTGAAGGGTATGGCTAATGGAATTATGCTTTCTGCTGTTGCTCTTGATGGAAACAATGGGGTGTTCCCCATTGCAATTTGTATTGTTGAGGTTGAGACTAAAGAGACATGGGAGTTCTTTTTTGTAGAGACCGTGACCAATTTTGGCCGATTTTGTATTTTTTGCATTATAATTTCCCTAAATGCATTTTGAGTGGTAATTAGCATGTTTCAAGTGTGGGAAACATGTTTGGGAAGTGTTTTTAAGGTTTTGGTAAGTTTTCGGGAGAATTGAAGAAGTTTGACTTTTTGGTCAAACCGGGGCCCGGGATGCGACTTAAGTGGGCCCGGAAATTTGGAAAATTCCCAAAAATATTTATTTTGAGAATGGCTGAGATGAAATGTTTAGAGAGTAGAGGAAGTGATTTCGAGACCGTAGGAGTTTTTAAAATCGAAAAAGGAGTCCGAGAGGGTACGTTAAGTGGCCGGGGGGCATTTTAGTCTTTTTGCGAGCCCTAGATATTTTAAATATCAGTGGTAGAGATATTCAGCCATATCTCATGCCTATTTCTCTCTCAAAAGTTCTCCATCTTCAAAGCTCTCCCTTCTCTATAAATTTCGGACCCGTTCGGCTTGGATTCAAGACTCACCGAAGGAGGGAGATATGTAGGGGACAACTAGGGCTTCCATTTGAACCAAACAAAGTGGTGATTTGGCAAGGTAGACTCTGTTGGAAAATTGGTGAAGTGCTTGGAAGGCCTTCATTTTTGAGGTAGGGGTTATTCTTCTCTCCTAATTATCGATTCTAGGGTTTCGGGTGGAGAGGAGATGTGTAGGTTGTGTATCACATGCTTTAGGATGGTGAGGGGTGTGAAAAGTTGTGTTTTCTCCTTCTCTTGAGTCCTATCTTTGCACATTTGGTATCCTTGTGTTGGTTGTAGCATGTGGGTTAAAGTGTGTGAAATGAAGAAATTGGGTATATAGGTTTTATGTGCTCAAATTGGGGTTTATGTGCAAATGCCTAACCTTGTGTCATTTATGTGATTATATGTGGAATATGTGGTGGTTGAATGCATGTTAGTTCCATATGCTAAAATTATGCATTTAGTGTGGCATGAGTAAAGTATGCTAATTTTGAAGTTGTATGCATATGAGATGTTATATGCATGTGTTTACATATATGTGGTATATGTGGTTTTGTGGAGATGAAATGCATGTTATGTTCCCTTATAACTAGATAATGCATTATGAAGCATGAATATTGAGTGCTTGAGTACAATATGTTTGAAATACATATATGGGACCGTTGTGAGGAAATGGGGAAAAGTGGTTTAATTGCCTAGAGTAGGTGGATACTCGGTGAGGCATTGGAGTGGTTAGACCACCTTGAAAGTAGGAGTTCTCGGTGTAAATCTTGTAAGTGTCTCATCACTTGGTAGGACCGATGTTCTCGGTGGTGTAGTCCGAAGATATCTCATCACTTGGTAGGACCGATGTTCTCAGTGGTGCATTCTAAAAATATCTCATCACTTGGTAGGACCGATGTTCTCAGTGGTGCATTCCAAAAATGATCTCATTACCTGGTAGGACCGATGTTCTCGGTGGTGTGTATTAAAATGACCTAATCACCTGGTAGGACCGATGTTCTCGGTGATGCGCGTTGAAACAGTTTCATTACTTGGTAGGACCGATGTTCTCGGTGATGAAAATTCTGAACTAGTGTGGAAAATAGCCTAGGTTGCGTGGTTGGTCAAGAATCATGCTAGGGTCTCAGGTCGAGTCCGAGAGAGAGACAAGTGTATGATTATTGCCTTCATTTGAGTTATGAAGCATGATATGTGTATAATGCATCCCTATATATATATATGCATTGTTGTGAGTGAATATGATGTATGTTGAATGATATGTGAAATGTTGTGACATGCATCCATGTAGGTCGTGTCGGGTCGGCACTTAGGAGGGTTGGGGAACCTTTACTGAGCCGCAGTGGTGCTCACCCCTTTATTCTAAATATTTTACAGATAAGGCGCTGATGACGGATGGGACATGAGTGTCCAAGTGGAATTATAGTATCTCTTTGCTATCTTTTGGATTTGTGCATTTTTGTGGCTATCCATGCCGGCTTGTGGCATGTGATTTCCTTTTTAGTTGTGGTTGTACTTTGGACATATGTACTTTTGATATATATATTGGATTATAAACTTGTTGTGTGTGGAAAGACAACGGATTAATATATGTAGTGTCCATGCTGGCATCTTGTTCATTTGATGATGCTTTCATTGTGAATGAATTGTGGTTGTGAAAGAGATGATTCATTTTGGTGTATGAAGTTAATTATGAATATGATCTTGAGTATGAGATTGGTGTTGGAACCTTTCATTTATGTTATTAATCATGTATGAGGGGTCCTAGGATGATAGGATGTTGATTGGGCTACAAATGAACCATGTATAGGGTTGTTGGAGGTCCCGGGTAGTGCATTTCGATCAATCGAGATGCCTATTTCGATCAATCGAAACCCCCATTTCGATTGATCGAAAGGGTGATGATTTATGGTGATTTTTGGAGTCCAGAAAGGAGGAATTTTGATCAATCAAGACCCCCATCTCGATCAATCGAGATATTGCAGGTCTGGGGTCCCGAGAGGGTGAAAATCTCGCTAGAATTTTGATTAATCGAGATTTCATCTGGATCAATCGAGATTACTATTCACAACTTTTCCAAAACTTCATTTTGACGTAATTTCTTCGTTCTAGATCGGAATTGAGAGTGGTTTTTTTTAAAATTGAGTATTTTTGGATTCTCTATCGAATGGTGTAAGAATTAGTTCTAGATTCTAAACACAGAAAGTTTTGAGGCTCGAAAGTGAGTGATTCTTAAAAGTGTGGGCAAATAAATGTTCACTAAGGTGTGTGATTTGATGTAGGGCCCATGGGGATTGGTTAAGATGGATTTGTGTGCATTCATATGCAAGAATTAGGTTAAGCTTTCGCAGGAAATGAGGGTAATGAGGGTCTATTGGGCTAAATAGACAGTTTAACCTCCAGTTCTCCAAGAGTTAGAAATCGGGGCGTTATAACATAGTATCAAACCTTGATACTAATGCATTGAGTGTAATTGAGATCATTCACGGGGTTGAGTGAATGGGTTCACACTCGGGATTCGGGGTCGGTCCGGGGGAGTCCCGGCGGTCCGGGTTTCAGGGCGTGACATTTTTAGAATATCTGAAGGATATAATTGGTTGTGAAAATCACTAAAACAGAGTGTGGACCTTTATGACAGATGGTCAAAAGGTATTAAACTGATGTTCTTAATTTTGTTTGAATTCTGATAATGGTTTTAACAATTTTAAATACATCATTAACTGTTTTGTATGCTTCTAATTCATTATTTCAGGGAATAGAGCCTGCACTTAAAAATAACTTCAATGGTTGCATCCATAGAAGATGTTGTAGGCATATATTCAGCAACTTTAAGTTTGAGTTTCCTGGGTTAAAGTTTAGGAAGCAATTTTGGTCTGCAGCTAGGGCATATACTGAAAGAGAGTTTAAGGTTGCAATGAATGAAATTTTGGAGGTTTCTGAGTCAGCGTATAAGTGGTTGTTGGATCACCCTTTGGAACTCTGGGCAAGACATAAAAATTTTGGTTATGCAAGAGCTGATAATGTCACCAGCAATTTTGTCGAGTCATTCAATAACTGGTTAGGAAAATTGAGGGAACAACTAATTATTATCTTAGTGGACACTATTAGGTGTAAGTTGATGGTGCAGATGGAAAAGAGGTTTCAGAAGGTAACAACATGGCATTCCAACATTACCCCAAGGATGCTTGAAATACTGAATAAGGCCATCAATGATGGTAGGGAATGTAATCCATACCTTGCTGGAGTTGATGAATTTGAGGTGTTGGAACCTGACAGAAAGTATGTCGTGAATCTAAAAACTTGGAAATGTTGTTGTCGGGTTTGGGAGCTAAGTGGGATTCCTTGTAAGCATGCTGTAACTTGCATTAGTTTCAAAAGGTTAAAGTTTGAGGACTTTATGGATGGGTATTTTACTAAGGACATGTATTTGAGAGCGTATGGAGACATAATACATCCTATGCACGATGAAAGCAGTTGGCCAGAGGTGGAATGTAATCCAGTACTTCCACCACCCCTTAGAAGGCCACCAGGAAGACCCAAAAAAAATAGGAGAAGGGAAGCTGATAGGAAGGTCTAATAAAGAGATCTTGCACATTAAGATGTGGCGTATGTGGTTTCTATGGACATAATCAAAGAACATGCAAGAAAGCACCAGTTGGCAGTGGGAAAAAGGGTGCAACAAGTGGTACTTCAAGTAGAGCAGGTGGTGCACATAGAAGAGGTACAAGTAGCAATGTTGGCAGGGGCAGAGGCACTATAGTGGATACAAGTGCAAGAGAAAAGAGAGCAGCAACAACCAGTGCAAATAGGAGAGGTAGAGCAAACAGATATACAAGAGTTAGAGTTGTAGTAGCTAACAACTATGTAAGCTAATATGTACAAATATTTTGCAAATTAGGTTTCTTAGAAGGTGCAACTGAAATAATTATTATTTTTTCTCTGTATTCAGTAGGGAACAACTGTTGGAGGTGCAACAACTGCAACAGACAACAACTCTGTAAGTTAAACTTCAAAATTTTTAGCTTCAATGATGGTTATATAATGTGATAATTTACACCTTTTTATTGTTTGTATACAACAAGTAACAACTCAGCAAGACAGCTCCATAGGACATAAATAGCTAAAAATGAAACCCCACTTGGAAAGCTTCGTTTGCCTAGATTTTTTGCAGTTGTTTGTGTTTATGTTGTTACACAAAAATCTATGTTTTAAACAAATGTCTTTAATTTTGAACAATAATGCAGGATTTTGTGTTGAACAATGTTATTCAGTTACATTACTTATGTAATGAATTTTTTAGAATGAGAGTATTCACGATTTCACGTAATAATCTGTTTTGGTATGATATAATATTGTTAGAACTTGTACTCAAATTATTAGGTGACTTTTTTATAATTTTGTTGGTCATGTTAATCTACTGTTAAGTGACCATGGTAGATGTACGGATTAATTTCTTGGTGTTTGGTGGGTTTGGGATTTTCAAGACCCCTTACTATTGTTTTGGTTTGTAACATGGTTTTTGCCATTTTTATATGAATGAAAGAATGCTTGCTTCTTAATAAAAAAAATAGTAATATGGAAGTTCATTATAAAATGGTTCAAGACGATGACCAAAGAAGCTTTTATATATCAATTGGTCAATTTTTTATTTTTCTTATAAAAAAAAGTGACCAAATAAGCTTTTATATATCAATTGGTTAATTTTTTATTTTTCTTATAAAAAAAGTGACCAAACAAGCTTTTATATATCAATTGGTCAAAAATTTTTTTTTTAAAAATAAGTTCAAGAAATAAAGTTGCAATTTATCATTTTTTTATGTTGTGGGGGTATAAAGGTCCATCTAATTAATGTTATAATTGTACTTTTAAACATGAAGGGTAGTTTTGGTATAAATTAACTAACTTATAATGGCTCTAACAGTTGGGGGGTGTTAGGGTTATATTAACCAAACCTTAGGGGGTGTCAAAGCCTATATTGCAAAATGTTTAATCTATGAGCAATAAAATGAAACCTGGGGGGGGGGGGACCTTGGGGGGGGGGGGGGTTGTTTGAGCATTTTACCCTATATATATATAGCAACTTCTTCTCCTTCTCTTCTTCATCAATTTAGAGGGACTTCGGGTGGAAATTTGAGTTCACCTAAGAATGAAGAAAAGATCTACGCGACGAATGCTTGAATTTGATCAGTCCGAAATTAATTTTCAAGAAAGTAAAATTTTCAATTGAAGTAAAATATAGCTTGAAACTATAGCTAGTGAGATAGGGGGGTGTGTTGTGTCTTACTTTTCTTAATTTCATATTTTTAGCATAAAATTGATGTATTCATGTTATATATGATTATATTGGATTTTGTAAATTAATTGTGGAATTGAATTGATGATATATGTCTTATTGAATTGGAAATGGTTGATAGATGTTATTGAATTCATGAATTGCTTAATTGTGCAAATTGATATATAGATTGCATATGTAAATTTTTAGTGAATTTATTGAAAGGCTTGATTTTGGAAATTTAATGTATACTTGTGTTATTATGAATTGTTGAATGACATGCTAGAATGGACATAGGACATGTATTAAGTGCAATGCATCCAAATGTGCGAATGTACGTGTAAAATGTGAAATATTTTGTGTTTGTAATGAATACTCGGGAATGACTCATAGAAAATAGAAGAGGAAAATATCCTCTTTGGGGTTGAAAGTCCTCTCCCTTGCGCAAGTGGGTGGTGACCGGACAGGTTAGTAGCCCGAAATAGCCAAAGGGATTTAAGATATGGGACTTCGGTACATATCTTGGGTGTGTGGTGTGAGTGTGAGTTCAATTTCGAGTACAATGTGATTTTGTGTTGAACTATGTAAAGTAACGTGACTTATGTGAATAAGTGAAATTATGGATAAATTCGAATGTATCGTATGTTATAGATATGATGGGTTATGAAATGAAGCATGTTGTGAATTGTGGTTAACAATGTATTGATGAGTACCTCGTGGAAATGAATATTATAGTTTTTTATTAGAATGCTAGAAAGCATGACACGTAGCTAGAATGTGCATTGGTATTGCCTTTATGCAATTATATGAGATGTGGACTTTAGTGGATTTCTCAACATATTACTTTGAGCCATTGAACTTTCTTATCCCCCTACATTAACATTTTTAGGACATGGCAAGGAAGTGGTGCATGGTGAGCATCCATGATATGGATTCAGAGTCATGGAACTCATTTTCTTGTTAATTTTTTCATTTGGCACGACCGGGATGTGGACTTAGTGCATATTAAATATATATATGAAACTTAGATATGATACATTGCTTTTATATTTTGTGAACACGTTGGAATTATGCTACGATTTCATTTTCCATATATAAGTATGCACGTGATGATTTATCATTTGTAGATAATTAGAATGATGTATGAATGACCCTAAGTTGTTATGATGAAATTTGGACACAAAATCATAGCTAATGTATTATATCACGTCCCAAAACCCAGACTGTCGGGACTCCCCCGGACCAACCCGAATCCCGAGTGTGAACTCGTTCACTTAACCCCGTGAACGACCTTAACTACAATCATGCGATAGTATCAAGTTTTGATACCATGCTATAACGCCCCGATTTCCTGACTCCCGGAAAACCCAAGGTGACTACCGTCCATTAATCCCAATGGACTCTCTCACCTCAAACACCGCAGAAGCTAAACTCTATTCTTGCATGTAGATATGTAATATTCCACCTCAACCATTCCCAATAGGCCCTACATCAAAGCATATCACCTTAGTGAAATTCTATTTATCCACATTTTCATGAATCACTCACTTTAAGACCTCAATAATTTGTGTGTTTGGAATCCAAAATTAAGACTTATTCCATTGGATAGAGAATCCAAAAATACTCAATTTCAAAAAAAGAATCACTTGATTCCGGTTTAAAATGACCAAGTTATGCCTATTTCAATATTTTGAAAATCTACATTAGTCGACTTATAGGGCATCAGTCGACTTATGAAGTGCATTAGTCAACTAATTTGCTACTCTAGAAATCTCTAAAATATTCTGCCAGCATTAGTCGACTTATAAAAAGGAGTAAGTCGACTAATTCAGCCTGGAACCCCATTTTTCACCTTTTTGACCAAAATTCACCCCAAAACTCATATCTAAACCTTTCCAACACCTAAAACTCATCCAATAGCATTCAAATAATTTAGAAATGCTATATCACCATACCCATTTATCAAATCACCCATTTGAATCACAAAGATGTCACAATCCATATTCTTTCTCATCAAGATTACCCATATCTTTACATATGTCCACAAATTCTCATAAACTAACCTCATCTTTATACATATAAGATTCAAATGAAATTACACAAGTTACATATATGGCAATGTAATTACAACATTTATATAATCCCAAAAATATTCATTGGGTCCAAAACATACATCCCAAATCCAAATGGCTTCCAAGTTTATAGTCATTACAAGGATTTCATACATAAGGTCCAAAAATGCTAAAAATCCAACCATGACTACAATTTCATATTCAACGTGCCACAAGCTGGCACAGATAGCCACAAAAATATACAATATCCCAAAATGTATCAAAATGTTACTAGAGTTCCACTTGGACACTTAAGTCCCATCCGTCATCGGCGCCTTAATAGTAAAATAGTTTAGAATAAATGAGTGAGCACCACTGCGGCTCAGTAAAGGTTCCCCAACCCTCCTAAGTGCCGACCCTACATGACCTACATGAATGCATGTCACTACATTACATGTATCATCCCACATATATCATGTTCATCCACAGGCAATGCATATATATAAGAATGCATTAACACGTATCATGCTTCACAATTTGAATGAAAGTAATAATATATCCTTGTCACTCTCTCGGACTCAACCCGATACCCTAACATAATTTTTACCAACCATGTGACTTGGAACGCCTCCCATAACCGTCTCATAACTTTGGCCTACTCCGCCCACATCATACTCCCAGGGTAATATTTTGGTTTATCCATTGGTGATTAGTCCATATGATCAGCACCGTCACCAAATATTTGTTTACTCAAGGTGATTAGACCATATCAGCACCGTCACTGAGCATTAGGTGGCTCAAAGTGGTTAGTTCATATCAGCACTTTCACTGAGCATAATTGGATTCAAGGTGGTTAGTCCGTATCAGAACCGTCACCAAGTATTAGGTGGCTCAAGGTGGTTAAACCATATTAGAATCGCCACTGAACATAATCTGACTCAAGGTGATTAGACCATATCAGAACCGTCACCGAGTATATGTCAACTTTTCCTTCCCTTGTTTCCTCACAACGGCCCCATATATGCATTTCAAACATATGAAGTATAGCATATCATCTCATGCTTACCCCAATGCACCCATTTTCAATACGAAAGATAGCATGAATTCAACTCATATAACAACACATATAATCACGTATATGTCAAATCATGCATATAAATCACCTATGCACATATACTAGCATAAATATTATCATGCTTCACTCAATGCATACACTTACTATAAATAACTAGCGTGCATTTTCATCTACAATATATGACCACATATATATTCTATCATCCATATACGTATTATGCACATATATAACAATTAGCATATATCATGATTCTCAAATTCTCATCGATGCTATAATCATATTTAGCATGCATTTTCACTTCCACAAAATTACATATAGCACATATATGTATAACACATGCATATAACCTCTCCTATGCACACAACTTCCAAAATTAGCATACTTTACTCATGCTACACTCAATGTATAATTTTAGCATATAGAACTAACATACATTCAACTACCACATATTCCATATATATAATTACATATATGACACAAGGTTAGGCATTTGCACATAAACCCCCAATTGAGCACATAACACCTATAGACCCAATTTTTCCCACTCACACACTTTAATCCACATGCTAAAACCAACACAAGGAACACCAAATATGCAAAGATAGGATTCAATAGAAGGATAAAACACAACTTTTCACACCCCTCACCATCCTAAAGCATGTGATACACAACCTACACCTCTCTTCTTCACCCGAAACCCTAGAATCGATAATTAGGAGAGAAGAAGAACCCCTACCTTGAAAATGAAGGCCTACCAAGCACTTCACCAATTTTCCAGCAACGTCTACCTTAATGAATCACAACTTTGTTCGGTTCAAATGGAAGCCCTAGTCGTCCCCTATGTATCTCCCTCATTCGGTGAGTCTTGAATCCAAGCTGAACGGATCTGAAAACTAGAGAGAAGGGAGAACTATGGAGATGGAGAGCTTTAGAGAGAGAAAGAGGTGTGAGATCTGGCTGAAATATCTCTGCCCCTGATATTTAAAGTCCCTAGGCCACAAAAAGACCAAAATATCCCCGGGCCACTTAACGCACCTTCCCAGCCTCAGAATTAATTCTTGAAGACTCCGATGGACTTGAAATCGCTTCCTATACTCTTTAAATATTTCATCTTAGCCATTCCCAAAAATAAATATTTTTCAAAAATTTTTCGAATTCACGAGCCAACTTAAGTTGCATCCCGAGCCCCGATTTGACCAGAAAGTCAAACTTTTTCAAATCTTCCAAAATTTACCAAAACCCTTAAAACACCTTCCAAACATGTTTTCCACTCTCGAAACATCCATAACATCATTCAAAACGTATTTATAGCGAAAATGATAAAAATTTGGTAAACCGACCAAAATTGGTGACGATCTCTAAATATTAGGTTTAGGAATTTTGCTGAAGTTCAGGTCGAGTGCAGTTTGAGGTGGCTCAAAGTGCACTTTGAGGTAGCTAAAAGTGGAGTTTGAGACGCCTGGAAATTTTGAGGTGGCTCAAAGTGGAGTTTGGGACGCCTGAAAATTTTGAGGTGGCTTAAAGTGCACTTTGAGGTGGCTCAAAGTGGAGTTTGAGGCGCCTGAAAATTTTGAGGTGGCTCAAAGTGTAGTTTGAGGCACCTCAAAGAGCCCTTTTTGAAATCACTAAGTCTTCTAGAAGTTTAAGGCGACTCAAACTTGAGTTTAAGGTGCCTCAAAGTCCCCTGGCCCTTAAAAAGTTGAGATTTTATGATTTAGGAATGAAAATGAATTGGTATGGATGCATTTACCGATGTGGGGCCCATTGGGATGAATAGTGATGAGTATAAGAATAGATAATCATGTGCATATGATTAGCTTCCGCGATTATGTGGTGTTAATGTTTCATTTAATCACCCTAAATTAAGATATCAAACATGATATCAAAAGGGTGGGTGTGACTAAGAGTGTGGGTTTTTACTCAATCACCCTCGATTTCTGGGTATCAAAAATTGGGGTGTGACACCCAGCTTGTGGGAGGTTTTGCTTGGTAACCTGGCTGAGCATACCCTCCAAATTGAATTATTGGATTTCTCTAACGATTCTGCACAAGATTGTTATCCCAAATGAACCAAGAATCCCCATCAATGGTTGCATATTGAAAACCAATATGCCTAAAGAAAAGCTGACCATGTATACATAAACAAACTGAACAAAGACTCCTCTAGATATCAACACAAGGCAGCATGTGTACTTTAGATGTTATTGTATTCTAAACAAAAATATCCATTGCATATTTGTATTAAGAGGGGTTCAGATCAAAGTGCTACATAAAAACATAAATAATTAAATAAAAATTACATAGATATTACCATGATTAAATATACAATTAATATGATACAAAAAATATATATTTACCCAATCATTGCATGGATTTGCTTCATCTCTTTCATTATCGTAATTAATTGTCTCATTAACCTGAAAATAAGTATGTGTGAATTCAATCATTCATTGTTTATACAAAAATACGGGCATTATAGTAACAGATGAAAATAGGCACCAACCTGACAATAAGATGCTTGTGAGCTAATATTCAATTATGTGGTGGGTTGTGACAAATCATAAGTCATTGTTTTTGCATTTGTTGTTACCTTATCTCCATTACCTTGATTAGAATTGAATAAATTGGTAGTCATTGGACCTTTGGAAACGAGGGCTTGGGGTATACTACATTGTTGGCAAATGTGAAATGCATACTTGCTTTGAATCTCAGTACCCTACAACAAAAAACATAGGATAAATTAGTTAGTTTTGCTCATATGTTTTGAACTAATGTAATATAATAGAACGTCACTCACCTTATTCATGACATAGGATTCAACGGGTTGTTTCAAAGACTTTTTTTTTTTTTTTTGTGTGTGGATTTTTTGGGATGATTTGTATCTCTTTTTGCGCCCTCTTGACGTGTCCCTTTTTTTCAAACCTGTTACAGTAATTTCATGGCCACTTTACTTGTAAGTAACATGAATTTGATGCCCATTACCAACCTTGGATGGATTCTCACCATTATGTTGCACCCGCTTTTCCCTTCTCATATCTTCTAGAAGCTTAAGCAAATATTGACCATGTACAATGGATAAATTATAAAACTTATCACCTACTGATGTAGAAGCTTAAGAAAATGTTGACCATGTACAATGGATAAATTATAAAACTTATCACCCTCTGATGCAAATGAACTAACACGTGTGAAAAGATGACACGTGTCTAGTCATGCCCCAG
Source organism: Cornus controversa (assembly GCA_026545225.1). Lineage (NCBI taxonomy): Eukaryota > Viridiplantae > Streptophyta > Magnoliopsida > Cornales > Cornaceae > Cornus > Cornus controversa. The sequence continues at coordinate 6,888,837 of CM048849.1, read as the reverse complement.
AATTTGGACCGTCGGGATTCCCCCGGACCGACCTCGAATTCTGAGTGTGAACCAGTTCCCTCAACCACGTGAACTATTTCAACACTAATCTCACCTTGATATCAAGCTCTGATACCATTCTGTCATGCCCTGGAATCCGGACCGCCGGGACTCCCCCGGACCAACCCCGAATTTTGAGTGTGAACTCGTTCACTCAACCACGTTAACTATTTCAACACTAATCTCACCTTGATATCAAGCTCTGATACCATGTTGTCATGCCCCAATTTTTGACTCCCGGGAACCGAGGGCGAATAGTAAAGGTTCCACTCGGTTCACGTCCATAAACCACTAAGTATCCAGAACCTAACTTCCTGTACATTTCGAATTTGAGTGTGACACTTAACCCATTAGAAAGAGGATCCAAAAATACTCGATTTTAAAAAAAAAACCACACTCAATTCCTATTCAAAACGAAGAAGTTATGCCCGATTGAAGTTTGAGAAAATTTCAGAGCATGCTGTGAATAATGACTTCGATGGATCGAAATGACGATTTAGATGCATCGAACATGTATTGACCAAAATTTAATCTCGATACTTTGACATTCTAAAATCCTTTAGGTTTTTTGATCGATCGAAAAGGAAACTTCATTGCATCGAAGCTTCGATGGATCGAAATGGACATTTCGATGCATCAAAGTGCCCTGATCCTGCAACTATGCAGATGGTCATTTTTGGCATTCTAAGCCCTTTCTACCAACATAATCCATTCTTACAACCTCCAAATCATACATGAAAGGTACCTACATCATTCACAAGCATTAAATCATACATTCACCTGATTTCATATCTCAAAACCTTAATCCTCATCATTTCATACAAGTTACATATCTTATCCATGAAATATGTCCATACACATAACTATAATATAAAGAGATGTCAAAGTCTTGAAATCCATACATTTACCATAACATACATATGGTCTAAATACACTCCAAGTCCAAAATGTACATTTCATCTACGAGATTTTCAAGTTCATAGTCATTACAAGAATTCATGCATAAGGTTCAAAATGCTATAAATCCTACCATGAATACAACTACATATATTAACGTGCCACAAGTCAAAATGGATAGCCAAATTCCTAGTCTATGAAAAAAATGTCAAAAATGCCCCAAAATATCTAAAAATGCTCCTATGAGCTCTATTTGAATCATCAAGTCCTTTCCACCCATGATGCCATACCTGTAAAATGTTTGGGGGAGAAAGGGGTGAGCACCATGGCGGCTCAGTAGAAATACCCCAACTCACCTATGTGTCAACTCGACACCGACCTACGTAAATGCATACGTCACATAACATGTCATCATGCTCATTCACATACTCACTTAAGCAATGCATATTTTTAAAAAGATGCATTAAACATGATTCATACTCATCATTTTTTCTTATAATATTTTCGTCTATGCATTTCTAACAAAATGTCAAGCACATCATTTTAATGCCTCATAAAGGCGTAAGCTAGTACTAAGGGTACCTAGCATGCATTTTTCATTATATGTCATACATACATTCACATGTATATCAAAACTTTCACATAAGTCACAATTGTTTCCAAAACATCAATTTAACATATACTATTCATGCTTCAACAATACATGCACTTGCTACACATCACTAACATGCATTCCTCACTACTTTATCAACATATAACACACACAAGCTTATCATTTCATATAGTCACAAATACATATTAACTGGCATAAAATTATTCATGCTCTCACACTCGACACATTGTACATATGAGTACATATCATTATAAACATCACATATACATCCCTATAACATGTAAGAATCATATAAGAGGGAAGGAAACACAACCCCGCAACCCTCCCTTTCACTCTCTAGCATACAAACATGACCTATGTCTCACCACATAACTCGAAACTCTAAAATCGACAACTAGGCTAGAAGGAGAACCCCTACCTTGAATTTGAAGACCTTTGAAGAGATTTCTAAAATTCTTAGCAAGATTTACCTTGCTGAAAGTTGAATTTGTTCAGTCCAAAACAAAGCCCTTGCCGTCCCCTACGTACTTCCGTTCTTCGACAAAACCCGAATCCAAGCCTCAAACCTTCAAATTGTAGAGAGAATGTAGAGGGGGAAATAAAAGAGAGAGAGATCAGCTGGGCGTGAGATCTGAGAAATGAAATATCTCATTTGAGTTGCCCCTTTAAAGCCCTAAAGTTGTAAAAAGACTAGAATACCCCTTGGGCCACTTAACGTACCTTCCTAGGCTCCGGTTCTAAGTGATTAAACATTTCATCTAAGCCAATCTCAAAAATAATTATTTCTAAAAAAAATTTTGAATTTCTAGGCCCACCCGAACTGCATCCCGGGGCTCAATTTGACCAAAAAGTCAAACTTCTCCAAATCTTTCAAAAGCTTTCAAAAATCTCCTAACATGTTTCACACTCTCAGAATGTCCATTACATAATTCAAAACGCATCTACCACAAAAATGATGTAAAATCGAAAAACGACCCAAAATTGGTCACGGTCTCTACAACCTCCCCACCTTCAAGGAATTTCGTCATCAAAATTTGGAACATACACCAAGTCTCCAAAAATTTATCACAAAATCTTTATTGGCCCTTCTTATCTCCCTTTACTTTTAGTAAAAGCCATCGACTTGCCGGTCTCTAAGACTCAGCTTCGTTCCTTAACCATTGAGGTTTTGAGTTACCCTCATGCACAACTTCACTCTAAGTCCGTGAAACATCTTAACTACTATCACCCTCATATATACATATATGTGTATCCAGGTATCACCAAAAATGTGGTGTATATGCTGAAAACCCTCATGTCAATTATCACTTTCTATGCGAAGTTCAGGAAGGATTAAAACTAAAATTAACTCACTTTCAAAATAGTGAAAGTATGGGTGCATACTCCTATCCACCAACTCGTCTACCTTGAGTCTCAAGTTTAAGAATCTCCTCATTAGATCACGCTATGTGTACAAACCTAACCCACGTTTCTTGTACCTGGCCTAGAGCCAATATCTCCATAGATCCTTGGATCCTATCTATTTCACCGGTACCACGAGGTATGGTTCAGTAGAAATCTTACTACCTACACATCACAACTGTCTTTTTGTTAATTATTAACCAAGAATAAAATTATTGGTGTGATCACCGTCCTTCTCTCATGATGTCAAAACTAATCATGCTCCAAAACTGAGTTAAATTCTGTATAATGATCAAAACTTTGATCTCTTAGGGTCATATTACCCATAACTATACCTCAATAGACAAAACTGTGTCCAGAGATAAAAATCTTGCCTCAACGAATGCGTCGGTAGACAAAACTGTGTTTATTTGATGAAAAGTACTCTCTTAGGTGTGTCAATGGAGCAAACTGTCCCCAAATGACAACCATCAAATCCAAAGGCTATGCTATAGACAAAACTGCATCTTCAGCGATGACTAGTAACAGTGGATGGGTCAATGGATAAAACTGTGTCCAGAGATGACACCAATCCTCCAATAAGTGTGCCAATAGACAAATGTGTGTCCAAATGGCAACACTCCATCAAGCGTGTCAATGGAGAAAGTTGTCCTCAACTAACGATCACCAAATCCAAAGGTTGTATTACAGACAAAACTGTGTCTTCAGCGATGACAACCAGTAACGGTGGATGGGTCAATGGACAAAACTGTGTCCAGAGATGACACCTATCCCTCATTTGATGTGTTAACAGACCAAACTGTGTCCTTATGAGAACATCATTCTCACCGGTGTGTCAATAGATAAAACTGTGTCTTTGAGACACCCGTTACTCCAATGGATGCGTCTATAGACAAAACTATGTCCATATCAATAACAACCAACGCAATAGGTATGTCAACAAACAAAGCTGTGCCTTAAGGACATTCCCTCTCAACAACCATTCTAAAATCTGTCACTTTCTGAAAACCTTAAACTGTCTCCTCCAGTAATCTAACAAGTACTACAATGCTTCCTCAAGAGTGGCTTAAAACTAACCTACTCTTACCATTACAAATCGTTTGATAAGCATTTTTTTTTTTTACTTATCCATAACCATATATCCCGGTAATTTGTTATACAAATATTTTTCCTCTAAACCATCTAAATCTCATTTCCTTACTCGTCAATACCTAACAAGTCAATTCCATAACTATCTGGACCTAACACATTGTAAGAAAAGTGCTAATCAAAGAAAAATGTCCGGTCGGGCCATTTTATCCCATTAGTCCAACCCCGACAATATGCTATTCTTATCTTCCCAACTTTGGTTCCCTCAAACATGTGACCACAATCAGTTCTCAGTTTTTTTTTCTATATGGGAAACACTACATTAAACCTTTCTCATGGTTCTAGACTTTCACAACTGGAGTTTACCACCACCCCTATTTCTCAACTATTGTGAGTTCATTCAAGCTCAAATCTTTGGCCTGTCTCATCAAATCACCAAAACTAAAATCTTTAGGCGATAATAATGTGCCTACATATATCATACGATTCATAATGTAAACACTTATATAGTCACATAAGTTATGTTAATTACCTAGCACATCACCTACTGCATCTAGCATTAAAATTGAACATGCCGTACTAGGTGTAATAAACAACTCATGACGTATCACATGATTTCAAATGGATCAATACTCTAACTCATAAGCTAGAAACCATAATCATACCTCAACTCCTATGGACCAGTCCTCTGATACTTGGACTGTTAGTTTGACACATTAAGTTTGATCTTCCTCACTGCTCGTGAACCCTGAGTAGGTTGCGGTGGCAGTGGTGATGCTCTAAAACTAGGCCGACCCATCGGAAGCTGAGTGGTACGCTGTTGAGATCTTTGTTCCACTCTGTGCACTCTATCCCCAAGGACAATCTACTTTGATATGACTAGTATGGAGGCAGAGATAACAAATCTGTTCCACTACTGGTGCCAACTGTATACTGGGACACTCAGCCCTATAGTGACCTGGCTACTGACAGTGGTTACACACCACTTTTGATCATGAAGATCCCGCATGTAAGTACACCGATAGTGTCGAGCTAATCCTCTATTGCCCCTGAGAAAATGAGGTACCACCTCTTTGTCTCTTCCTCACCTAGCTACCAGGAAACAGTCCGACACTCTTAGCCTGATTCTTAAAGTCCCATATCCTTTGGGTATCTCTATCGTCTTCCTCTGCCACTAGAGCTCTATCAACTACTTCGTTATAGGTTTTCAAACCTAGAACCGACAGTCTTTTCCTAATAGAGGTTTTCAATTCCCTCACAAACTTTTTTACCTTCAGTTATTCTTTATTCACTATTTTTGGTGCAAAATGAGCCAATGATGTAAACTTGGTCTCGTACGCTATAACATCTATGTTCCCTTGAACTAGTTCCATAAAATTTTGCCTCATTCGGTCTTTTACTGAAGTTGGAAAAAACTTATCAAAGAACAACCTCTTAAAGGTGTTCCCCCCATAGTCTGGGTGTTATAGGTATTTCCAATGAATTGCCACCACCGATCCACTTCTCCTTGAAAATGAAGTGCTACCACTCCCACCCTTAGGTCCTCATTAATGGCGAAAGCAACCATAAGTTTGTGGGTTTGATTAATCCAACCCTCCGCCACTAGTGAATCACGTCCACCCTTAAAAGTAGGTGGTTTAAACTTCATATATTCTTTCATTACAACCATCTTTCTGCTCAAGACAACCCTAGGTTGTGTCTGAACTTCCTCTTCTCTAGTCTCCCTTGCCACTAGTCTCACGGTGTCTACTATGTCGCGCATGAACAGTGTCCCATCTATTGGCTCCTATGGAGCATCAGCCCCCACCATGCTTACACATACAATGCCAATTCAATCTATAGTTAGCATGTAATTAAAAGAGTAAGTAATAATTATGTCAATCTCATCATCCTAATTGACTCAATTCTAACCGTCCACCTAGGTTCACTTATCCTTAAAATCTGGGATTCCTAAGTGGTGACTACGTATCACTACTAGTCATGTGACGTACAAGAAAATACTAAAATGCAATACTCTGTCACATAAATAACATATTCCACATAGCACATAACATACAACATGCTAAACCAAACAAACATATACAATGCATGATATGACACAGGATGCATCTAAATAACAGGTAACCTAGTCCTCGAACTAAAACTTATAAACATACCTCGTCACCAAGCAATCGCTAAAGTCCTGTCCCTTTCCTTGTATTATGCCTTTGTGGGCAGTTAGCCTTGATATGTTCGGGTTGCTTGCAATAGAAGCACGCCCTATCCCACGCCGACACTGCTGGCATTAGTGGGACTGCTGCCTTTGAGGGCACTCACTACGATAATGGTCAAGCTGCTAGCAATGGTAGCATGCCCGGTCCCCCACCGGTGGCTCTAGCACTAGTGTCACTACTTGCCTCTGAGGATAATCATGCCTAATGTGTCCAGAGTGTAATACCCCACTCCAACACATGGTATGATATTGTGTGCTTTGAGCCTAAGCTCGCACGGTTTTGCTCTTGGGTTTTATCCCAAAGGCCTCATACCATTTGAAGAGAACATACTACATATAAGCACATCCCCTTCTCCACACCCAGGCGATATAGGATTGAGCACCCTGTACCCTGTCACTATGGTAGCTCAGCCCAATGTCTATTTTCGCACGCGCCCACTCACACCCATCCACAAGGGTTACTACAATCCACCCCCCTACGAGACCCGACATCCTTGTCGGCACACTTTCGGCTGGGTTCAGGCTCTGATACCAACTGTAATACTCCACTCCAACACATGATATGATATTGTCCACTTTGGGCTTAAGCCCGCACAGTTTTGCTCTTGGGTTTTATCCCAAAAGGCCTCGTACCATTTGAAGAGAACACACTACATATAAGCATATCCCTTTCTCCACACCCAGACTATGTGGGATTGAGCACCCTGTACCCTGTCAGTGTGGTAGCTCAGCCCAGTGTCTATCTTCGCACCCGCCTACTCACACCCGTCCACAAGGGTTACTACAATCCACCCCCTACGTGGCACAACGTCCTCGTCGGCACACTTCCAAGATTGTAGTAACCCTTGTGCACGGGTGTGAGTGGGTGGGTGCGAAGACAAACACTGGGCTGAGCTACCACATTGACAGGGTACAGGGTGCTCAATCCCACATCGCCTGGGTGTGGAGATGGGGATGTGCTTATATGTAGTGTGTTCTCTTCAAATGGTATAAGACCTTTTGGGGTAAAACTTAAGAGCAAAATCGTGCGGGCTCAGGCCTAAAGTGGACAATATCATACCATGTGTTGAAGCGGGGTATTACACAGGCTAGCGATAATGAAAACAATTCTTTGGTGGTTGAGAGGATTCCACAAGCATAGGAATCCACAAAGTCATTGGTGCTAGTGGTAACATCCCAATACTAGACTGACTCACAGAAGATTGTGGAAGGTACTGTTGAGACCTTGCCTCATACTGTGTACTCATCCTTCTAGGGCAAATAGACCCACCATGGCCATGTTGATGACAATGGTAACAAAACTAACTTTCCCTTAGTGTCAACACCCTCCTTAGGCACTTAGACCATTGGTGGTCTGGATGATGGCAATGAAAGCATAATCTGTCCAATTGGGAAGATCCCATGGGTAAAATGGTTATTGGCACTACTCATCTCTGCCTTTTCTTAGCACGTCCACTCACTTGCATCGAACTCACCTGTTGCGGTCCTGTCACAGTACTCATCACCCTTGCAAGTTGTTGCAGGGTTGCAACTACATCCATAACTGCCTAAATTCCATTATTGGTTCCTCGTGATCCACATGGTGCCTTTCCATGATCTTTCCCTGAAGTTATCTTGTTACAAAGGTAATAAGAAAATACTCAAGAACAGGGTATACCTCAATTGACCAATCCACTCGTATCATGCTTACACAACATCATGCTAAGTCAACTCATAATTTGCATGTTATAAATGTATAAACAAATAATTATGTTTCACATAAGCAATTTATAACTTCAAGTCCAAATCCTTATGTTCTAATTCTCAAACTCAACCTAAATTGTCCAAGGTGTTCCTATGACCTTGCTACCCTCGGCATTCAACTCCAATGCTTCAATAGCAATCCGAGAATTGTCATATCCTTACTATTACACGTTGTCCCAAGTTACTCCAACCTAGTACTCTACCATCTTGTATAAGGTGCTTCACAAACTCACATGTGGTATGACCACTATCCGTCATCCCTAAGTTTTCTAACCAAGTGCTCTGGTACCATTCTGTCACGCCCTAGAATTTGGACCGCCGGGACTCCCCGGACCAACCCCAAATTTTGAGTGTGAACCCGTTTACTTAACCACGTGAACTATTCCAACACTAATCTCACCTTGATATCAAGCTCTGATACAATTCTATCATGCCCTGGAATTCGGACCGTCGGGACTCCCCTGGACCGACCCCAAATTTCAAGTGTCAACCTGTTCACTGAACCACGTGAACTATTCCAACACTAATCTCACCTAGATATCAAGCTCTAATACCATGTTGTCATGCCCTAATTTTTGACTCCCGAGATCCAAGGGCAAACAGTAAAGGTTCCACCCGGTTCACGTTCATAAACCACTAAGTATCTAGAACCTAACTTCCTGTACATTTAGAATTTAAGTGTGACACTTAGTACATTAAAAAGAGGATCCAAAAATACTCAATTTAAAAAAAAAACCACACTTAATTCCTATTCAAAATGAAGAAGTTATGCCCGATTGAAGTTTAGAAAAATTTCAAAGCATGCTATGAATAGTGACTTCGATGGATTGAAATGATGATTTAGATGCATCGAACAAGTATCGAACATGTATTGACCAAACTTAACTCTCGGTACTTTGACATTCTAAAATCCTTTAGGTTTTTTAATCGATCAAAAAGGAAATTTCGATGCATCGAAGTGCCTAGATCCTGCAACTATGCAAATGGTCATTTTTGGCATTCTAAGCCCTTTCTACCAATATAATCCATTCTTACAACCTCCAAATCATACATGAAAGGTACCTACGTCATTCACAAGCATTAAATCATTCATTCACCCGATTTCATGTCTCAAAACCTTAATCTTCATCATTTCATACAAGTAACATATCTCATCCATGAAATGTGTCCATACACATAACTATAACATAAAGAGATGTCGAAGTCTTGAAATCCATACATTTACCATAACATACATATGGTCTAAATACACTCCAAGTCCAAAACGTACATTTCATCTATGAGATTTCCAAGTTTTTAGTCATTAGAAGAATTCATGCATAAGGTTCAAAATGCTATAAATCCAACCATGACTACAACTACATAGATTAACGTGCCATAAGTTAGAACAGATAGCCAAATTCCTAGTCTATGAACAAAACGTCAAAATGCCCCAAAATATCCAAAAGTGCTCCTATGAGCTTCATTTGAATTATCAAGTCCTTTCCACCCACGATGCCATACCTATAAAATGTTTGGGGGAGAAAGGGGTGAGCACCATGGCAGTTCAGTAGGAATAACCCAACTCACCTATGTGTCAACTCGACACTGACCTACGTGAATGCATACGTCACATAACATGTCATCATGCTCATTCACATACTCATTCAAGCAATGCACATTTTTAAAAAGATGCATTAAACATGATTCATACTCATCATTTTTCCTTATAATATCTCCGTCTATGCATTTCTAACAAAATGTCAAGCACATCATTTTAATGCCTCATAAATGCGTAAGCTAGTGCTAAAGGTACCTCGCATGCATTTTGCATTACATGTCATACATATATTCACATGTATATCAAAACTTTCACATAAGTCACAACTGCTTCCAAAACATCAATTTAACATATACTATTCATGCTTCAACAATACATGCACTTGCTACATATCACTAACATGAATTCCCCATTACTTTATCAACACATAACCACGCACAAGCTTATCATTTCACATAGTCACAAATGTATATTAACTGGCATAAAATTATTGATGATCTCACACTCTACACATTGCACATATGAGCACATATCATTATACACATCACATATACATCACTATAACACGTAAGAATCATATAAGAGGGAAGAAAACACAACCCCATAACCCTCCCTTTCACTCTATAGCATACAAACATGACCTATGTCTTACCACATAACTCGAAACTCTAGAATCGACAACTAGGCAAGAAGGAGAACCCTTACCTTGAATTTGAAGACCTTTGAAGAGATTTCCAAAATTCTTAGCGAGCTCTACCTTGCCAAAATTTGACTTCGTTCTTTCCAAACCAGAGCCCTTGCCCTACGTATTTCCTTTCTTCGACAAAACCCATATGCAAGCCTCAAGCCTTCAAATTGTAGAGAGAAGGTAGAGGGGGAAAGAAGAAAGATAAAGTAGCTAGGCATGAGATCTAAGAAATAAAATATCTCATCTGAGTTGCCCCTTTAAAGCCTTAAAGTTGTGAAAAGACTAAAATGTCCCTCGGGCCACTTAACGTACCTTCTCGGGCTCTGTTTTCAATTTTAAAAACTCATACGGTGTCAAAATAACTTCTTTAACTCATAAAAAATTTCATCTTAGCCAATCTCAAAATCATTATTTTCTAATTTTGTTTTGAATTTTTGGGCCCACCTGGACTGCATCCTGGGGCCTGATTTGTCCAAAAAGTCAAACTTCTCCAAATCTTTCAAAAAGTTTCAAAAATCTCATAACATCTTTTCAAACATGTTTTTCACTCTTGAAATATCTATTACTTCATTCAAAACGCGTCTACAGCGGAAATGATGTAAAATTAAAAATCGGCCAAAATTGGTCACGGTCTCTACATGTCTCTAAAACATTAGCGTTGTTGCAAACTAGGATCCGCCTACACTTCATGGCCAATGAAATCCAACACTACCGCATCTCTCGCCCCTCACGTCCACTGTTTTACTATGTATTCCTCAGGTAATTTGGTTTTGTGCTGCAGCTCTCTATAACCTTTATCACATTCGAACACAGAAAACCCACAATTACACATCAAGTAGCCGTTTTATCTCTTTCTTACACATCGTTCTTGACTATGTCCATTAAGTGATGCCACCATGTAAATGAATTCTCCATCCTGCTGGATTGTTTCTTTGTGATAAATTTCAACCATCTTTTCAAATTGTTGTGAAATCGCTCAAAAATATTTCTAGTGTATCTCTCACTAGCTTGGACTAGCATTGTGTTTGGATTTTTTATTTTTGGCATTTTCAAAGCCAAATTGTACTCTACTAGCAATTCCTTGTACGTTTTGTTTGTGACCATCTTATCAAAGTTTTTGAAAAAATCAAGAATAGTATGGTTAGATTTTAAGTACTTTTTCAATGAGGCATTGTGGCTTTCACTTAGTTGAGTGCTCCGTATACCAGCACACCAATGATGTTTTACAAATGCCTTTACCCATTTGGTTCTGAGACCATATAAAATAAACAACCATTTGTTGCCACGAGCACCACACTCGATTAATATAGACTCCCAACACATTTCAAATTCGTCTTCATCCTCATGTTGATTCACAAACTCAAATAAAATATCTTTTATACCAACCAAATTCTCACATGGCCTAAATGTTTCATAGCATTTTGCATAATATGCCATGTATAGAGGTGATGGTGTGTCTTGGGCATAACCAATGCTAGCCCTTTTGCAATAGCTGCATCTTGATTTGTTATAATTGTTCTTGAATTTTTTTGAGATATTGCTGCCAAAGATTTATAAAACAACCACACAAATGAGTTTGCCATCTCATCATACATCAAAGCAACTCCAAATATAACTATTTCTCTATGATGATTCAAACCAACAAAAGCAACAAACGGTCTATTCGCATTATTTTTATTATAGGTTGTGTCGAATGTCACAACATCTCCAAAATGACGGTAGTCAATAATCATCCATGTATCCACCCAAAATACATTGGTTATCATCTCTTGATTGTCCAACTGAACTGCATGAAGAAACGAGGGATTGTCCAACAGTTAGGATTGAAAATACTTAAATATGCATCCAGCTTCTCCAAATTGCAACTGCTTTTGTCTCTTCATTCTCAAATAATTTTTTTGGTCTACTTTTGTAAACCCAATCGCTTCTCTTGCCCCGACTTATCTTCCCATTAGTTCATATACAGAACCAATAGGTAATCCAGAATTAGTTGCCAAATTGACATTAATTGCCTGAGGTACAAAGATGTTTTGTTGTGAAGGCATCAAATGAGTGCAATCTTTTCTAATGAATTCATGGTTGTGCACTTCTTCAAACTTATCTAGGAAAAATAGACTTTTTCCCTTACTAATTTTATATGCATGAAGGCACCACATCCGATCCTCGTTTTCACCCTTGCTTCTTTTGTAAGATGGTCCCTCTTATCTTTTTCTCTGTAACCCTCCTTGCAGCATACAAATTTGGCAGAAGTAACTTTTCCAATTTTTTGGTATTTATTTGTATGATCCTTTCTTATACTAAATCCAATTTGACGTCTGTATGCATTGTAAAAGTCGTATGATTCATTGACTGACTCAAACACCATTCAAACTTTGGATTTATGTTCCTATTCACCCAATGGACTATCCATTGATTTCAATCACCTACAACAAGATAACGAAGTGTACTAGAAATTTCATTTCTTAAGAAATCTAGTGTTAATTCAAAGTATGATATAAAAAATAATAGTTCTAGGTATGACGGTGGTGAAATGTAAATTTAAGTTAGTGAAAAATAAATTTAAGGGTGGTGAGGTATAGATGAACTGTAGTGAAATTTTTTTTATCTATAATATTTGAACTATTTTTAGCTATATGGGTGGTGAAATGTAGATTTAAGCTTGGTGAAATATAGATTTAAGGGTGGTGAGGTGTAGATGAACTGTGGTGAAAAAATAATTAAGTTATAATAATACAAATATTTTTTGCTATGAGGGTGGTGAAATATAGATTTAAGGTTGGTGAAAAATAGATTTAAGGGTGGTGAGGTATAGATGAACTGTGGTGAAAATTTTTTTATCTATAATATTTGAAGTAGTTTTAGCTATATGGGTGGTGAAATGTAGATTTAAGCTTGGTGAAATATAGATTTAAGGGTGGTGAGGTGTAGATGAACTGTGGTGAAGAAAATTAAATTATAATAATATAAATATATTTAGGTATGAGGGTGGTGAAATGTAGATTTAAGGTTGGTGAAAAATAGATTTAAGAGTGGTGAGGTATAGATGAACTGTGGTGAAAAAAAAATTACTTATAATATTTGAAGTATTTTTATCTATATGGGTGGCGAAATGTAGATTTAAGGTTGGTGAAAAATAGATTTGAGGGTGGTGAGGTATAGATGAACTGTGGTGAAAAAATATTTACTTATAATATTTGAAGTATTTTTAGCTATATCAGTGGTGAAATGTAGATTTAAGCTTAGTTAGTATGAATTATCAAAAATCTAAATTAAACGATATGTGAAAACTATTGTATAACATGTCTTAACAAAATCATAGAAGTTGAAAAGAACAAACCCTAATCATTGCAAATTTGAATTCATTTTATAAGAATAAGAATAAATGTGCAATGAATCAAAACATTCAAATTGAAAGTAATAACAGAGCTATTGTTTATGTCTCGGTTATACAATCAATGCACAAGTTAAATTATTCCTAAATTAACATACAACTTAAAACATTGAAAGACAGGTTAGGGTTACGTCACTTCCCTGGAATGGTATTTAGCCGCTCATGATCGGATGTCTAAGCTTGAACAATGATGAAATCGTCATCCTCTTATCCGTATCGTCACAAATCGCCTCTGTATTTCTTTCTGTGTTTTTTCTCCCTCCAAATACCTAGTTTTCTTCCTTTTTTTCATTTTTACTTTGCAAAAAAAATCAACAGGACACTTGGCCTCCCCAAAGTGGCAAGTGCGCAAAAAAAATGGCACTTGCACCTCACAAAGTGGCATTTGCGTCCAAAAAGTGGCAGCTGCACAAATAGGGCAGAAAGTTGCTGAAAACGTCCGTTTTAGGAAATTTTTGTGAAATATGAAATTGTACAGAATTGAATTTCTTTCAACCAACTTAGAGTTTGGGTCATTTTGATAATCTTGTACGGAGTTATCGTCTAAATACCAAAACGGGTCCAAAACTTTTTAGGCCTGAATTGACCCAATCTTCAATGCGAATAGGCCCGTGCTCCTTTTCTTTATTTAAATTCATTTTCAGCCCATTTCTTTAGTCCATTTAGTTTGGATCTTCAAGATAAACATATCTCTCATGGGTCAAGCTTCAGTGATAAGTAAATGAGTACCATTTGTAACCCAATTTCACCATTATTAATTAGAATTACCCTTAATCACCTGAAATCATAAAAAGATTAAAATTATTAATAAAAATATGAAAGAAATATTACTAAGACACTAATTCATATAGTTTTAGGGATATTGAATATGCAATATTCATTACTTATCACACCCCCAAACTTACATATTGCTAGTCTCTTAGCAAAACAAAACTAAAAATGAAGTAAAACAACTAAACTATTTCCTCTTTCGTAGGAGATCCGATTGCATTTAGCATATGCAACAAGCCTTTTAAACCCCTAGGTTACCCTTAGTGGATGAGTGAAGTCTCATGAGGGTTTCCAGAGATGTTACCCACAAACATGCCAAAATTCTTGTTTCAAACTTTAATCAAGACGGAGACTACAAAATGCAGTTAAAAGACTTGCATTCAAGAATATTTTCAAATCCCTAAATCCCATAGTTCAAAACAATGGTTCTCACACAAAATTTACATCAATCACAACTCAAAGAAACTAACTCTAGCCCCCTCATGAAAAGTGAACTAGCATTAATCAATATAGTTTAACCCGGCCCTGAGTGAGCAATTACAAGTCCCTTCAATTCATTGGATCCCCTTATTGAATGTATCACTCAAAACATGAACACATGCAAATTATTTTTATTTTTATTTTTATTTTTATATATATACATATATATGGTTGTGCAATGCCCAAGTATATTAGGCTTTCGAATTGATCCATGTAGCGAGCTTTCAGCCTATGACTCCCAAACCAAATGGCTTTAGGGCACCAGGTTTCAAGATACCTCGAGGGACCTAATAACTCGAATCAAAACGGCCACAAACCATAGACTAACCAATAACACAATACCCAGGTTTATTAGGCTTTCGAATTGGTTCATGTAGAGAGCTTTTAGCCTATGACTCCCAAACCAAATGGCTTTAGGGCACTAGGTTTCAAGATACCCTGAAGGATTTAATAACTCGAACCAGAACAGATACAAGCCATAGGATTATTTATATATATATATATATATATATATATATATATATATTTTACAAGTGTAGTATGTTTAAAATGTTTATTCTCAAGGGATACCAACTTATATTCAGCACACATAATTGATACTCAAAGCCAAGTACAAACCCCACTAACTCTACTAGTGTGTGTGTGAATTGTGAAAAGAACTAGAGTCAACTACTCTAAGTCATGTCAATGCAAATAACAACTTAAACCACTACCTTCAAACCATAGTTTCTATAAATTTTTCACATACTATACAATTTCAAGTCAAGAACCGACATAAAGTATTAAACTCTTGATTGATGTTAAAACAAAATAACCTATAAAAAGAAAACTACCAAACAATTCCTAAAAATTAACAAAATAAAAAGTTCCCTAAAACATGCCACTACTTCACCTTCATATTTAAAACATAAGAAATGTATCGCCTTACCCCCAAACTTAAATGGTACAGTGTCCTCAATGTATAAGGAAGAGAAACATAGATGAGAGTCAGAACGATATTACCATGAATAGTGGAGTGGACAGATTGCAAACCAGTAGCTGGAAGTTAACAATGGTGTCCCCCCCCCCCCAAACTTGGATGCAACATCCTGTCAAAAGACACCACTATACAAGCCAAGTGAAATGAATGGGTCCATAATAAGAAATATAAATAACGAACATGCTGAAAACAAGTAACTAAAGTTTTTTTTTTGTGTCGTCATTCTCTGAACTGGTGGTTCCTAATTTTCCAAGATGTATATGTGATAAGATATTGATTATCCAGATACTCTAACGTATAGAGTACAAAGGGACTGCCTTTCCTTAGTAAAGCCATATTGTGTTGAAGCAATCTCGACAGTATTGGGTATTGAAACCAGACTTTAAAAAATGGAAATCATCAACTTTATTGGAGCCTAGCTAAACATTGGAAATCCTGTTTATGAAGGGCTATTTCAGAAAAGTAAAGAGTCGGCAAAGAATTGGACTCTTCCATTTCCTTATTTAATCACCAAAATATTGCAACATTATGATTTCCCGATTGCTGCCTCTGAGCCAGCAGAGAGAGGCATCGTTGTTTTTTCTCTTACAGATTGGACAAGGAGAACTAGTCGACAGTATTAGGTATTGAAACTAGACTTTAACCGACTGGTGCTCCTTGTCCAATTTGTAAGAGAAAAAACAACGATGCCTCTCTCTACTGGCTCGGAGGCAACAATCGAGAAATCATAATGTTGCAATATTTTGGTGATTAAATAAGAAAATGGAAGAGTCCAATTCTTTGCCAACTCTTTACTTTTCTGAACCACCCTTTCATAAACGGTGTAGAATTGTCCCCAAATGATGGCAGGGATGGAGATCCACTGCTTCACATGAAAAGCATAGAGAGCTTCTAGAATTGCTCCTTGCCTCTGATTTGAATGCCCCATCGGATGAACGTTCCTGGACAATACAAAATCCACAAACCACAACTGTTTGGGAAGTCGAGAACGGGTTGTAGCATTCCACTTATTATCAGCATATTGCTCGTTACACATGTTTTGGATCATATCATGAAGATCTATATCCGAGAACTCCTTAAAAGTACTCCACAAATTGCTGGGTGTATCATCCCAAACCCCCAATGCCGCTTCAACAACATCTATCTCAACTCAAATTTCATGCCCATCTATTGAGGTAAACAACACCCCCTGTTCGTCTTTTGAAGATGTCATATTCTGATAAAATAGTCGGACTAGGCGAGGGTAATACACATTGGATGCCGGAGTAAACAATGGCTCCAAAAGTCTATCTCTGAATGCTTGCACTCCCCATTTTGTATCGTCATGATCGACGAAATCATCTACCATGAATGTAGTCTCTGGAGTAATTTTTTGCGAAGCCCATTCCGCTCGCACCACATCCTTAGCGCTCCGGACACGCTTCGGAGGTGGTGGATTGGAGGAAAATACACCCTTCCTCGCCATTGGTAGAAGGTAAAGTGATGGGGTAATTTATTCAAGCACTTGGTGAGCACCGTGGGCCAATGTCAAAATTAAAATCAACAGTGAATATCGAATGTTGAACAAAACAGAATCGTCTTGCAATATTCGAAGTTGCTCGAGATGTTGTGATCAATTTAACAAAGAATTGGAAGATGATTGCACTCATAAATTAGGGTTTAATTACTTTTAGATAAACTGCAACTGGCTGAAGCAGATGTGCAAGGAGGCAATGTTGACTGGTGCTTGTGGCGGATGCGCATATGCTGGTGCATAGTGGCTCAGACAGAGAGTAGTTGCGCACTCTAGAGGCGCTGCTGCCCGCTGGCTGGTGCAAAGTGGAGGGAGTGGCTACCGGCAGTTGGATGTCCTTGCGTTTCTAGGGTTGGATTGTGGCTGTTGGTTGGTGAAGACGACGCATATGCATAATTTTTAGGAAACGAAATGGGTTGCGGGCTTTTGGCATTGGCCACTACAAAATGTGCATATGTGCAAATTTTAGTGATCCTCCTACATAAGTGGGTCTTGTGGACAGTAGGTTCAGGCAAATACTGTCTTTAATTGCGCAAATGCGTTCCAGCAGGCGCTATTGCGCTTTTTGTCCAGTAGACTCACCTTGAAAACCTGTAATTGCGCAGATGCGCTTTCGGAAACGCTTATGCGCTTATTAACCAGTAAGTTTACCTGAACTCATGAGCAAAAACATTAAAAACGTCCACACATAAAAATAAAAATAAAAACTAACTTCAAAACTCAACGAAACATATACAACAGATAAAATAAATAAAGAATTAAACAAAATATAATAAAATAATAAATAAATAAATACAAATGAAACACTCTATACAAATAATAATAATAATAACAAATAAAATAGAATAAAAGAAAAATTAAAAAAATAAAGCAAAATTACACTAAGAAAACCAGGTTTAACATCCCGGCCAGACGGACACCAACACTCACTCATCAAATTAAACGGGATCTGCCAACTAGATGACCTCTGCATTTTCACTAAGCACCTCATTCTCAATGTAAAGTTTTAATCTCTAACCATTCGCCTTTAGGACTTTACCATCCTTGATATTTTGAATATCAACTGCTCCATGTGGAGACACGGATAAGACAACATAAGGGCCTTCCC
This sequence comes from Cornus controversa, assembly GCA_026545225.1. Classification (NCBI taxonomy): domain Eukaryota; kingdom Viridiplantae; phylum Streptophyta; class Magnoliopsida; order Cornales; family Cornaceae; genus Cornus; species Cornus controversa. The sequence goes on along the minus strand of CM048849.1, from coordinate 6,870,373 downwards.
ATCTCAAACGAAGCTTACTAGAAAAAAATTGGAGTTTAGAATTATATAACCACACTTTTTGCCCCGGTTCAAAGGACTTTCGCATAATGTGCTTGTCATGAAATGCCTTAGTTCTTGCTTTATAAATTTTTGCACTGTCATGCCCCGATTTCCAACTCCCGGGAAATCGGAGGTTAACCTATCCATTAATCCCAATGGACCCTCCATTTTCTCTATAATTACCATGAAAGCTCAAATTTACCTTTCATATAGATATACATCATTTAACCTTAATCAACCACCATGGGCCCCAAACCATGCCTCGATTGCATAACCAACTAGTTGCAGCCTACATATTTTCACACATACGAACCTGTGTGATCATAAATTGTGGCTAAAAACCACACCATTAATTGGATAGAGGATTTAAAAACACCTAATTTCAAAAAAAAAAATGGCACTCAATGTCACGCCCCGGTTTTCGACACCCGATTAGGAGCGAGGGAAACGGGGGTGAATCCGTAATTTCACCTCAAGTTCCCACACCTTAATCTCATTATAATCATTTCTATTGCAGAAGCATTCTATATGCACACCCTTCAAGTGGCATTAGATCATCAAAGGCCCTTGCAAATAATTTTCACCTTTGGTTCCACACATATAAACCACCAAGTTCTGGACCTCAACTTTTTACAAAGATGGAATTTGATTATGAAACCTACACCATTGGATAGAGCTTTCAAAAATACTCAATTTCAAAAAAACCACGCTCAATTCTGATTTAAAACGAAGAAATTACATCGAAACGAAGTCTGGACAATTTTTGAACCTTGCTGTGAATAGTAATCTCGATCAATCGAGATTGGATCTTGATCAATCGAGATTCATCTCGATTAATCGAGATTTTGACCCCATCAATCGAAGAAAACAGCCTCTCGGTAACTTGGACCTGCAATATTTCGATTAATCGAGATTGGGACTTTCGATTAATCGAAATTAAGCCTGAAAAATCATAAAATCTCGCAACCATTTCGATCAATCGAGATGGGCATCTCGATTAATCGAAATGGGCATTTCGATTAATCGAAATGCATTGCCCAGATTCTCCCAAACACCTATATCAGATCAAATTGAACCCAAATCTCAACCAAACCACCTTAGATCATTCGTATCTCATATAATTCATCTACTATTGATATAAAATCATACTCACACATCAACCTATGCATTTGAATCTCAAATCTTGCATAATCATAGAAAATTCATCCAAAGTCCACCAAGCACATAAAATTTCAAGTGAACCAAGCATCCTCATTTTTTTCAAAGGTGATCTTCATTAATCCAACCATACAATCTAACTTATACAATGAGATCCTACAACCATGATTCCAACATAAATCCACAACTCTAAACATTCATATCCACGAAATTAAAATACACGAGACAAAAGAATACATTCATCCATTTAAATCCCAAATCCATACATAATCCATGGAACCATATATATAAGAATTTGAATGGCCCTTTTTGCATACATTCAACAAGTCTCAAATAAAGGAAACCATTATACATACACTTCTCAAAAATCACTTTCCTACAAGTGTGGCACTTACATTTGAATTTCACATACATAAGAAGATACAAATGTAAGGGCAACACCACAACCATTGTCTACATGCCACAAGCCGGCATGGACATTTATCTACATCTCAAAAGAGCAAAAGTCCAAAAATAAGCTCAACATATCCATCGAGCTAATCATGCTTCGTCTTCCATTGGCGCCTTATCTGAAAATGTTTTACATAATGGGGTGAGCATCTCAACGGCTCAGTAGAAATGATCCACCCATCCCCACTCTAACCCGTAAGCCATGCATGAATGCACATGCTCATGCATTTTTACCCAAACATCCACATTTTTCAAATCATGCATGATGCTCCACATAAAGTGCAAATACATATGTATATATATATATATGTATATATCAAATTGGACAAGTCACAACTTATATATATATAACTCACACCAAATCAATCCAAAGGGGCTTTCTCATCACTCCAATAATAAGGGTCTCTTCGGCACCCAAACTCTGCTTGTGCTTTATCGGGTTACTAACCCGAAGGGAGCACCTCCTCTTGGCCAAGTTTTGGGTCTTTCACCCTAGGGGCCTTCCCCTTATCTTAATTTCACACTCATGCCCCAAAATCATCATATAGTGCATATAATCACTCCAATGCACATAGTCACACAATGCATGCATTTTTCCTCAAATCAATGCATTTTCCTTCCAACTCAAGATTGTCACAATACTATCACACTCACATCATGAAAATCACTATGCTCATGGATTTTTGCTAGAAAATCATATTTTTCATATTTTCATCAAACAAACACATTTTTTTCACCAAAAGCATTATAGTCACATTTGCACATACATACCACGCATAAGCCCTAACTAACATGTTGGACACTTATACATGCATAAATCACCATGGTATACATATGTATATATATATACATAGACCTAGGTTCAAGAAATCAAAAGCTATCTCTTATGATATTTAGAAAGGGACCACAAGATCAAAGTAGAAGTGAGTCTAGCACCCCTACCTCAAATTGGAAGAGCTTCCAATTGATTTTCCCCAATCTCCCAAAACCCAACTTCCTCTGAAATAATTTTTGAACCGATCAATCTCGAGCCCTCGATGCGTAGATCGTTTCTTCCTTCTTTGGTGAAATCAAAATCCCACTCTAAGGCCCTCAAATCTAGTGAAGAAGAGGAGGAGATGAAGCTTGAATGTATAAACGTGTATATCTCTCTCTCTCGGCTGCTGGGATGAAAAATGAGAGAAGGGCTGATCTCTCTTAGTATTTATAGATAAGTGACCTCCTTATAATTACTAGTTTGCCATCACCTTTTTGCAAAACCTTCTCGGGCTCATATTCGGAGTTCCGTAACTCAGATTGACACGAAATCAACTCCGTTGCGTCAAATATTTTATTTAAGTTATCCTCAAATTTTGAAGTCATTCCGACACTTTTAAAATTTCTGGGCCCACAAAGCCCACGCCCCTAGGTTGACCAAACTCAAAAAAGTCAACTTTTGTCAAAAGTCCCCAAAACTTTCCAAAACCCTATTCCAACCCTCTAAACATGTTCCCCGCATTCAAAACATGTTAAACATCATTTAAAATGCATTTAAAGCAATAAATGACAAAAATCGAAAAATCGACCAAATTGGGCACGGTCTCTACACTCAAGTTCGATCTAAAACGAAGAATTTACACCCGTTTGAAGTTCGGATGCAAATGGAGCTACCCAGGTTCCTTTCGGTCGGCTGATGGGTAGTTTTGGTCGACCGAAAGAGGACTTCAGTCGACCGAAACACTGTTCAGTTGACTGAAACCTGTTTCCATCCATTTCAACTCTCGGGATCTTGCAGTTTCGGTCGACCGATGCAGATGGCACTCGACCGAAAGTGTAAAAATGCCTCAAAACTTATTTTTCCAAGCCTCAAAGCATCCTACCACTTCACCAAACCATAATCCAACTTAAATCAAGACTTAAACCATGATTAAAACCCACCAAAAATAGTGTAATTTCTCAAGGTCACTCAATGGTTCCAAGTTGAACACCCTTGGGCATATACTTTCCCCAGTGACAACCTCAATCCCTCAATTGGCATCAAAACCATTCACACTACTTATAACATGTGAATGAAAACATAATTTTATAATCTTTGCATTCCAACTCATCCATTCCATCCAAATCATACTCCAACCATAATTATACAAAACCATAATTAAAGTCCATCCATTCAAATCACATATCCTTTCCATTCATTCCCAATTTTTATACTTGAGAAAAGTCCAAACATAAAGTTATAATATAAGAGGAAATCATAACTTTACAATCCATAATTGAATTTAATCTAGGAAATAACCACAATACATCAAGATTCCAAGCTTATAGTTATTACAAGGATTTCATGCATAAGGTCCAAAAATGCTAAAAATTCAACCATGACTACAACTACATAGACAACGCGCCACAAGCCGGCGCGGATAGCCAAATATACAACATCCCCAAAATATATCAAAAATGTTACCAAAGTCTCACTTAAACATTCAAGTCTCGTCTGTCATCGGCGCCTTATCTGTAAAAATTTATAATAAATGGGTGAGCACCACTACGGCTCAGTAGAGATACCCCAACCCACCTAAGTGCCGACTCGACACGACCTACATGGATGTATGTCACAACATTTCACATATCATTCAACACACATCATGTTCATTCACAACAATGCATATATATATAGATGCATTAAACACATATCATGCTTCATAATTCAAAATGAAAGCAATAATCATATGATTGTCTCTCTTTCGGACTCAACCCGATATCCTAACATGATTCTTGACCAAATCATGCAACCTGGGACCTTTCCCACCCAAATTTTAGAATTTACATCACCGAGAACATCGGTCCTACCAGGTGATAAAACCATTTCAGTACGCACCACCGAGAACATCATTCCTGCTAGGTGATGAAATTCTTTTAATACGCACCAATGAGAACATCAGTCCTACTAGGTGATAAAATCATTTCAATGCTCACCACCGAGAACATCGGTCCTACCAAGTGATGAAATATTTTTGGAATACACCACCGAGAACATCGGTCCTACCAAGTGATGAGACCCTTTCGAGACTTTCACCGAGAACTCCTACCTCCAAGGTGATTAGACCCCTTTCCCTCATTTCCTCACAACGGACACATACATGCATTTTGAACATATAGTGATCGAGCATTTAAAATTTCATGCTTCACAATGCATAAGCTAGTTATGAAAATTCATAGCATGCATTTCATACTCATCAACCCACATATATACATTCCTATATATGCAAACCCTAGCACAATTAGCATATGCCCACAAAACTTCACTTATGCACACTTTAGCCATGCTTCACTAATACACACATTTTCTATATAAGAATAACATGTATTTAACTTACTCAACAACACATAATACATACATATTCAATATAACACATTTCCACATATATAGACAAAAGCTTGCATGTAAGCATGTGTACTAATATCTTTCACACATTCACCCCTTTCATCATGTGTACTACCATATACATAACTATTGCACCATAGAGACTAAAGAGAGTAGGAAAACACCACATCTCACCCCTCTTACCACTCTAAATCATGCAATACACACCCTTAGCTCTCAACGTTCCACCCGAAACCCTAGAATCGACAAAGAGATGAGAAGGAGAACCCCTACCTCAAAATTCAAGCTTAGAAGTGGAAGACCCAAATTTCACCAAACTTCAAACTCCTCTAATGGTAACTTTCCACCTATCAAAATGAAGAGGAGAGTGAGGGAAACAACTTTTGTTCTTGGCTTCACCCTCAAATCTCACTTCTAGGCCCTCAAAAGTTAGAGAGAAGGAGAGAAGATGAACTTTGTAGAGAGAGAGAGAGATTCGGATGTAGAGAGAGAGAGAGAGAGAGAGAGAAGTGAAATCTGATTTTTTTTCCTCTTCTTACACATATATATCATTTATTTCAACTTTTGCAACTAAACCCTCTACCTTTTCCTTATTTGCTCCTTGTTATGGCCCTTTTTTGCTTATTCGCAAACTAGCCTTTCCTCATTTTTTAAAACTTCATTGATGCCCTTAAAACTTTATCCATACCCCCACACCACTCTCTAGAGTCCGTAGTTATTTTCCCCCGATTACCCGAACCCATTTTGATCCCATAACCGTAACCGAAAACACAAAAAGATCATTTAATTTCACTAAGCATGTCATAAACAATTAATCATGCTTAAAAATTTACTTAACTTTTAATCATAATTTGAAAAAAAAATTCGGGTTGTTACATGCACTCTTGTAAGCATCATTACGCAATTATTCCAATTCATTCAACTGGAATCAACAACTAAAGCCTAGTAATTGCATATCAAAATTAAACTTTTTAATTGTCCACATTGCTCTATGTTTTAATTCGACTGGGAGGTGACAAGGCTTCCCATAAACAAGTCGATATGGCGACATGCCAATGGGAGTCTTATAAGCTGTATGATATGCCCAAAGAGCATCATTAAGCCTCAATGGCCAGTCTTTCCTATCAGGCCGAACCATTTTTTCTAAAAAAATTTTAATCTCCCTATTTGACAATTCAACTTGCCCACTAATTTGGGGGTGGTAGGGGGTGGCAACCTTATGAGTGATACAGTACTTAAAAAGTAAAGTTCTGAAAAACCTATTGTAGAAGTGCTTACCTCCATGACTTATAATTGCCCTTGGCATCCCAAAACGACTGTAGATATTTTCTTGAATGAATTTAATCACCACTTTGTGATCATTCGTTCTGGTAGACACCGCCTCAACCCATTTCGAGACGTAGTCGACCCCAACTAGAATATATTCAAACCCAAATGAGATTGGGAATGGTCCCATAAAATTGATGCCCCAAACATCAAATATCTCCACAACTATTATAGGGTTAAGTGGCATCTTATCTCTCCTGGTCATGGCCCCCAACTATTGACATCTCACACATGCCCTACAAAACTGGTAAGAATCCTTAAAGATTAAAGGCTAGTAAAAACTACATTGTAGAACCTTAAATGCAATTTTTCGAGCACTGAAGTGCCCGTCACACACTAAAGTATGACAAAAAGTAAGCACACTATGGACCTCACACTCAGGTATGCAACACCGGATCACTTGATCCAAACAATATTTGAACAAGTTAGGGTCCTCCCAATAATAGGACTTAACATAGGCATAAAAATGGTCTTTTTCATGTTTGAACCAATGAGGAGGAGTTTTACCTATTACTAGGTAATTCACAATGTTAGCAAACTAAGGTTCCTTCTCATGAGTGACTGCAAAGAGTTGTTCATCTGGGAAGGAATCACATATAAGGGGTGGATTGCATATCGACTCAACGAGAATACGAGCAAGGTGGTCGGCCACCACATTCTCGGAACCCTTTTTATCCTTAATTTCATAATCAAATTCTTGTAACAAGAGAATCCATCTAATGATTCAGGGTTCGGTTTCCTTCTTGGTCAACAAATGTTTGAGAGCAGCATGGTTAGAAAACACTACAACTTTGGACCCTAGAAGATATGACTGAAATTTGTCTAAGGCAAACACCACAGCTAGCAACTCTTTCTCGGTAGTGGTGTAATTCAATTGAGCACCTAAGAGAGTTTTACTAGCATAGTAAATCACAACTAGCAACCTTTCTTTTCGTTGCCCCAAAATAGCACCTACGGTATAGTCTGAGGCATCACACATGATTTCAAATGGTAATGACCAATTGGGGGGTTGCATGATAGGGGCAGAGGATAGAAGTGACCTAAGATTTTCGAAGGCTTCTAAACATGCATTATCAAAGTGAAAAGGAACGTCTTTAGAGAGTAGATTACACAATGGTTGTGCAATCTTACTAAAGTCCTTAATAAACCTACGATAAAAACCTACATGCCCTAAAAAGGAACGAATACCCCTCACCGAATTTGGTGGAGGTAGTTTGGAGATGAGCTCAACCTTAGCCCGATCAACTTCTATGCCCCTCCCTAACACTATGTGACCTAACACTATACCCTCTTGAACCATAAAATGGCTATTTTCCAACTTAACACCAAGTTGGTGTCTTTGCAATGTTTAAGCACAAGGGTTAAATGTTTCAGGCAACAATCAAATGAATCCCCAAAGACTGAAAAGTCATCCATAAAAACTTTGAGAAACTTCTCTACCATGTCTGAGAAGATAGACATCATAAACCTTTGAAAAGTAGTGGGTGCATTACGTAACCTAAAAGGGATCTGTCTATATGCAAATGTACCAAACGAAAATGTGAAAGTCATTTTCTATTGGTCATTAGGATCAACTGCCACTTAGTTATACCCAGAATAACCATCTAGAAAATAATAGAAACTCTGACCTACAAGTCTTTCTAGGATTTGATCAATGAATGGCAAGGAAAAATGATATTTTCGAGTGTTTGAATTCAACTTCCTATAGTCAATACATACCCTCCACCCAGTAGTGGTTCGTTGTGGCACAAGCTCTCCCTCAGAATTTGGAACCACAATGATTTCAGACTTTTTGGGCACAACTTGAGTGGGTCTCACCCACTTGCTTTCAGGGATTGGGTAAATGATACCCGTATCTAACAAATTCACCACTTCCTTTATCACTACCTCTTTCATGTTAAGATATAAACGACGTTGGGCCTCTCTCAAAGGTTTAACATCTTCTTCTAGATGAATTCGATGCATACACATTGAAGGATCTATACCCTTAAGGTCAGCCACACACCATCCTATGGCTTCTGTATGCTCCCTAAGGACATCTAAAAGCTCACTCTTCTGGTCACTAGACAAGGTAGAGGAAATGATGACCGGAAGAGTTTTGTTTAATCCTAATAAAATATACTTAAGATTGTCTGGTAACAGTTTTAGCTCTAGCTCAGGAGGAGACACTAAGGAGGGAATTGGCGGAGTACTAGGCAATGGTTCCTTAGCTGATCTCTAAGGTAAAAAATTAGCACTGGTTATACTTCCTAATAGAGAATTTACCTCACATATATTCTGATCTACATCAAAATCCTCACAGTCAAAATGGGTTAAACATGCCTCAAAAGGGTCTGTGGTCAAAATCAATGAAAGTAAATTTTCCACAGCCTCTTCTATAAGGTCTACATCATAGCACTCATTTTCATATGCATGATGTTGAGATGCATTAAAGACATTTAATCGCACCTTCATATTCCCAAAAGAAATATCAATAACCCCCGTATGACAATTAATGCAAGCATTAGCCGTGGCTAAGAAAGGACGACCTAGAATCACAGGAATGGACTTCATAGGATCAGGTACAGGTTCTGTGTCTAGGACAATGAAATCGACTGAGAAATAAAATTTATCCACTTTTATTAACATATCCTCAATAATCCTATGTGGTTGTTTTATTGATCTGTCTGCTAATTGTAAAACAACTGACGTGGGATTAAGCTCACCCAATCCCAATTGCAAGTACACCGAGTAAGGGATAAGATTCACACTCGCCCCTAAAACAAGTAGTGCCCTATCAACACCAACATCCCCTATAATACAAGATATAGTGGGTGCACCTGGATCTTTAAACTTAGGGGGGGTGTTATGCTGAATAATCGAGCTCACTTGCTCGGTAAGAAAGATTTTCCTTGGGACACTTCCCCTTGAATTACGCTTTTGAGTGCATAAATCTTTCAAGAACTTTGTATATGTTGGGATTTGTTTTATAGCATCAAGGAGAGGAAGATTTATTTTTACCTGCTTAAAAACTTTCATCATATCTTACACTTTCTCCCCTTGTTTCCCAAAAGGTGGTAACTCCTTGAGACGTGTAGGGAATGGAGCTTTGGGCTCAAATGTTATCTCAAGAGTTTGAGTAGGTGGAGAAAGTGTTGCTTTATTAATTTTAGACTCTAGATTAGGACTCTTTTTCATTTCACTCTCAACCTCATTCTTCTCTTCCACCTTATTATCTAACACTCTCCCACTTCTTAAGGTGGTAATAGCTTGAACATGCTCATAATGATGGCCACTGGCAGCGGCATCATCAATTGCATATTGCCCTCTAGGATTAGTTACTGGCTGACTTGGCAACTGTTCTTCCTCTTTACGATTCAAAGTGTTAGCTAGTTGTCCCATTTGAGCTTCTAGCTTAGATATGGATTGAGAGTGGGAATGAAGTAACTGAGTATTCAATTCAAGTAACTAAGTGCGAGTGTCAAGGCTATCTAATGCCGCTAACACTTTATCCTCAAACACTAAATTTTGAGGTGAAGGCTGAAAAGTTTGATGATATTATTGATTATGGGGCATATTAGAAGAAGGATAAGCAGATTGATGACCCGATTGAAAACCTAACATAGGGACTAGTCCTTGGGACTGAGGGACAGGATTGTTTAGAGATGGACTACGCCATGAGAGATTTGGATGATTCCTCAAACCTGGATTATATGTATTAGAATATGGATTATTTTCATGTCTAGAGAAAGCAGCATTAACTTGTTCTGGATTGGATTCAAGAATTTGCTCTGACATGGGACAATCTATGGAATAGTGTGATGGACTAGTGCAAATACCACATCCTTCCTGTAAGATAGGAGAAGGGGTCAGAAATTGACTAGCCGCCATGAGTTGATCAACTTTTCTCGATAATTCATCCACTTTGGTGGAGACATCGAGTGATGTGCCTATTCGAACGCTCCTCTAGTTTTGCGAGAACTACTTGTTCTAACTCGACTGGCGGAATCATGTTGTGTGGAATTTTCACTTAGATTCACGAACAATGTCCATGCCTCATCCTCATTATTAAGCATGAATGTACCCCCACAAGTTGCATCTACCATTTGCCTATATGACTCAATTAGCCCATCATAAAAAAATTGTACAAGTTGCCACTTAGGAATATCATGGTGAGGACACTTTCTAAGCAAATCACCATATCTCTCCCATGTATCATGAAATTGCTCCCCTTCTATTTGGAAAAAACTGGTAATGGATCGCCTCATTTGATTTATTTTCCCTATTGGAAAGTATTTTTTGAGGAACTCTTGTTACAATTGTGCCCAAGAGGAGGAACTCTTGTTGTAATTTTGCCCAAGAGGTGATCGTATTTGGTGTTACTAAATTCCACCAGTATTTAGCTTTATCTTTTAGAGAGAATGGGAAAAGACGCATCCATAAAGCATCATCAGAAAAATTTTAGATTTTAACAGTTGAACAAACTTCTACGGATATTCAAAATGCTTATACGGATCCTCATTATTAATTCCATAGAAAGATGGGAGCATTTGTATAACGCTAGACTTAATCTCATAATTTACTGTTGTGACGTTAGGCAATTGCATGCAGGATGGGGATGTATATACCCCAAGAGCGAAGTGCTCCTTAAGGGCTCGAGGATTGTGCTCAGCCATATTTTCAGTCTCAATCTCAGTCTCAGATGAATGTTCTTCCTCTAAATCTTGGGCCCTAATTTCTCCCGTATGTTGATGTAAGATTCTTTCAAGTTCAGGGTTATATGGGACTATTGGTGTATCTAGAGACCGACGACCCAACATATACCACAAGTAAGGACTAAGAATTAATTAAAAATAATAAATAAATGAACAAATAAATAAATAAAATAAAATAAATAAGAAAAGAAACTAAAATAATAAAATAATAACAAATGAAAGCAAAGTACTAACTAGAATAAGCAAGTACAAGTAATTTGAATATGAAAAGCTCACAGAGAGTTACGATGAATTCCACTCCTCCATTCATGGTTCGTAACCAAAAGCACCTGTACTCGAACAATAAAAAAATAAAAAAATGAAATGGATTAGAAAGGAATAAAGAAAATTCCTAACTTAACAATTAAATTAAAACTAATTTTTAAGACTAGGCACCAAAACGATTCAAGCAAGTCCCCGGCAACGGCGCAAAAAAATTGATGTGGTTTCAATTCTACTTAACCACTCGCAATAGAACGAGTCCTCGTAGAATAGGGCTATATAGAAGGTGTCGAACCTCAATGACTTGCAAGGTTGAATTGTTATGTTACTTAGTCTTGAATTAATTCTAAAATAATTGTAAACTAATTGTTGATATTTGATCTTGATTTTAATTGAGAAAATTAAAGATATTTGTAAATTGATGTTATGAAACTTAATCAGGAAGAGAAAGTCCTAGGAATTGACTTCACCACTAACCCTCTGACAATGACAATTGTACTAATTTGGGACGTTTACTCTATGCATTCAGAAAAAAATGGCAACAAGCCCAATTCAATTCTATTAAAAGATTCGTTCAACATTCAATTAAGCATAACTCGTCTTCGCTTAACATGGCCTATACATTTGACTAATTAATGTTATGATAACCCATCTTTGCTTAGTACGAATTATCAAAAGTCTAAATTGAACAATATGTGAAAACTATTGTATAACCTGTCTTAACAAAATCACAGAAGTTGAAAAGAACAAACCCTAATCATTACAAATTTGAATTCATTCTACAAGAACAAGAATAAATGTGCAATGAATCAATACATTCAAATTGAAAGCAATAGCACAGCTATTGTTTATATCTTCGCTATACAATCAATGCACAAGTTAAATTATTCCCAAATTAACATATAACCTAAAACATTGAAAGACAATACGTCACTTCCCCGGAATGGTGTTTAGCCGCTCATGATCGGATGTCCAAGCTTGAACAATGATGAAATCGCCATCCTCTTGTCCGTATCGTCACGAATTGCCTCTGTATTTCTCTCTGTGTTTTTTCTCCCCCCGAATACTTAGTTTTCTTCCTTTTCCTCATTTTTACTTTGCGAAACAAAACCAACGGGACACCTGGCCTCCCCAAAGTGGCAAGTGTGCATAAGAAAATGGCACTTGCACCTCACAAAGTGGCATTTGCGCCCAAAAAGTGGCATTTGCGCCCAAAAAGTGGCAGTTGTGCAAATAGGGCAGAAAGTTGCTGAAAACGTTTGTTTTAGAAAATTTTTGTGAACTATCAAATTGTACAGAATTTAATTTCCTTCAACCTCCACGAAGTTTGGGTCATTTTGACAATCGTGTACGAAGTTACCATCTGAATACCAAAACGGGTCCAGAACTTTTTAGGCCTGAATTAACCCAATCTTCAATATGAATAGGCCCGTGCTCCTTTTCTTCATTTAAATTCATTTCCACCCCATTTCTTCAGTCCATTTAGTTTGGATCTTCAAGATAAACATATCTCTCATGGATCAAGCTTCAGTGATAACTAAATGAGCACCATTTGTAGCCCAATTTCACCATTATTAATTAGAATTACCCTTAAACACCTGAAATCATAAAAAGATTAAAATTATTAATAAAAACATGAAAGAAATATTACTAAGACACTAATTCATATAATTTTAGGGATATTGAATATGCAATATTCATTGCTTATCAGTGAAATATAGATTTAAGGGTGGTGAGGTGTAGATGAACTATGGTGGAAAAAAAAAGTTATAATAATAAAAATATTTTTAGGTATGAGGGTAGTGAAATGTAGATTTAAGGTTGGTGAAAATAGATTTAAGAGTGGTGAGATATAGATGAACTATGGTGAAAAAAAATTTACTTATAATATTTGAAGTATTTTTAGCTATATGGGTGGTAAAATGTAGATTTAAGGTTGGTAAAAAATGGATTTAAGGCTGGTGAGTTATAGATGAACTGTGATGAAAAAAAATTTACTTATAATATTTGAAGTATTTTTAGTTATATGAATAGTGAAATGTAGATTTAAGCTTGGTGAAATATAGATTTAAGGGTGGTAAGGTGTAGATGAATTGTGGTGAAAAAAAAAGTTATAATAATAAAAATATATTTAGGTATGAGGGTGGTGAAATGTAGATTTAAGGTTGGTGAAAAATAGATTTAAGAGTGGTGAGGTATAGATGAAATGTGGTGAAAAAAACATTTACTTATAATATTTGAAGTATTTTTAGCTATATGGGTGGTGAAGTGTAAATTTAAGGTTGGTGAAAAATAGATTTAAGGGTGGTGAGATATAGATGAACTGTGGTAAAAAAAAATTTACTTATAATATTTGAAGTATTTTTAGCTATATGGGTGGTGAAATGTAGATTTAAGCTTGGTGAAATATAAATTTAAGGGTGGTGAGGTGTAGATGAACTTTGGTGAAAAAAAAAAAGTTCTAATAATACAAATATTTTTAGGTATGTCGGTGGTGAAATCTAGATTTAAGGTTGATGAAAAATAGATTTAAGAGTGGTGATGTATAGATAAACTGTGGTGAAAAAAAATTACTTATAATATTTGAAGTATTTTTAGTTATAGGTGTGGTGAAATGTAGATTTAAGGTTGGTAAAAAATAGATTTAAGGGTGATGAGATATAAATGAACTGTGGTGAAAAAAATTAAGTTATAATAATACAAATATTTTTAGGTATGAGGGTGATAAAATGTAAATTTAAGGTTGGTGAAAATAAATTTAAGAGTGGTGAGGTATAGATGAGTTGTGGTGAAAAAAAATTTACTTATAATATTTGAAGTATTTTTAGTTATATGAGTGGTGAAATGTAGATTTAAGGTTGGTAAAAAATGGATTTAAAGGTGGTGAGTTATAGATGAACTGTGGTAAAAAAAAATTTACTTATAATATTTGAAGTATTTTTAGTTATATGAGTGGTGAAATGTAGATTTAAGGTTGCTAAAAAATGGATTTAAGGGTGGTGAGTTATAGATGAACTGTGGTGAAAAAAAACTTACTTATAATATTTGAAGTATTTTTAGATTTATGGGTTGTGAAATGTAGATTTAAGGTTGGTGAAAAATAGATTTAAGGGTAGTGAGATATAAATGAAATATGGTGACGATATTTTTTTACTAATTCTGTAGACAAACTTTAATTCTTTTAATAAATATGAATTAAACAATTTTTACAGCATTTATCATCACACACATTTCCACATATTACATTTCAAGATAAAAAAAATATTACAAGACAAAATTAAGGTGATCAAGGGACAAAATAAATGTTGGTGAAATATAAATTTAAGATTAGTGAAATATAAATTTAAGGTGATGAGATATAAATATGGTGACAAGAATTTTTTTAGTAAATATGTAGACAAAATTTAATTCTTTTAATAAATGTGAAATAACACATTTATTGAAGAACAGTTTTTTACAGCATTTATTATCACATTTATTTCCACATTTCTTATGACATTTCAAGTTTTAAAAAAATACAAGATAAAATTAACAATATTCAAGGGACAAAATAAACACTATTAAAATAATATTGAAGCCTAAATCACACAATAATTAATAATTAATAAATAATATTATTAACATGTTCAAACTTGATGATGATAGAGAGAGGAGAAGAGAGAAATGATAATCCTGATAAGTGAGTTTTGGGCGGGAATAATGATAATAAATGTGTTAGTAAGTGAGTTGGTGAATGAATTGAATAGGTCGGTGAAAAGTGAAAGTATAAAATAATATTTATATAATCAATACAATACAATAATGGAGGCTGAAAGTATAAAATAATATATATATAAGTAATATAATATAATAATGAAAGTTGAAAGATAAAGGAGAAGAAACGGAAGAAATCAACCAAAGTTAGCAAACTAATCAAAACGATGCCGTACCGGATAGGGCACGGGTCCAGTAGCGTAGAGGATCCCACCTCATTATATATATACACACACACCTCACTATCTGGGTAGGTGTATTTGTGCTTGTTCACATTTTTTTCAGTGAGAATCTCCTAAAAGTCTTGCCATCTAGTGCACTACTATTTTTAGGTTCATTAGGCTTTTGCTATTTAACTGCATGTAGAACTCTGTTACTCGGCCTATTAATTTGAGATTATTTTTCAACCCAATTTAACCAGACCTACAAGATAAGTATATCGGAACCAAGTTCCAGATTATCGGAGCTCAACTAGTTCATTTGATAATCAGCTTGAAGTAGGTTTAGGCTCTTGAAGTAGGTTTAGGGCTTCATGCTGGACAAATTTTAGAAAGTTAAACACACCTTTCACTCAATTGTTAGTAGGCAACCAAATCTCCCGATCGTCATTTGCAGAAGGTTGTAAATTAGAAGGCATAGAGGACATATATATATATATATATATATATATATATATATCTGCACCCTATTCAAAGGGTTAGTCCAAGTGTTTTCTCAATTTAATGAAGCTTTTAACTGGTTCTCTGAAAGCCATTCATCTCTCTTTTTAGAGCTTTCAGCAGAGTAAAAACATAGATCAGCTGCCATCTCTCACGCTTGTTCAAAGACAAATTCATAAAATATTAACAACAAAAGATGACTTTAAGATACTTTAAAGCAACATTAGACTAATTTGAAGTCCAGAAAGGGTTATCTAAAAACTAGTACCCAAGAACAATATTTTTTCTTACAACAAGTCATGCCAACCTTTCCGTCTTCAAATAGGTGGTTTAGTTACTACTCTTGATGGTCCTATACAAACTATTGTTTCAAGAAAATTTGCCCAACAAAATACGTAAAGTTAAAACGAAAATCTGGCAATCTCTTCGTCTTCATCCTCATCTATCACGTCGTCGTCATCATTGGTAAACCTCTCATAGTCATTGTCTTCATCTTCCTCTTCCTTGTCTTCTTCCTCCACCATGGCCTTGCTAGTGGCTTCTTTGTCCTTCAAGCCAGTGCTCAAGACAACAGTTTCCCCCCTGGACTTCTCCATGTCATTCCTTAGCTTCTCCATGTTCTCTCGCCTGCGTTCTTCCTCCAAATGCTGCTTCTCTGCTCGCCTCTTGTCAAGATCAGCCCTACAAAATCAAGTATATGGAACACAAATTTGACCTTTTATCCTAATAATGAAAACCCATAATCAGACAAACAAAAGCTATACTGTGCTCATTCGAGTACAGAATCACCACAGTTGAAGATGCAACAAATTATTGAGTTCAGGAGGTACTTGTAAGTTTCCATGTACTCTTCAGCACTTGCTTCAATGGCCTTGAAGAAAGCCTCCACCCCAGCACCAGAAACTGCAGATACTCCAACAGATCGTAAATTCTTATAAAACTCCTCCAGAGCAAGAGATAGGCTTCTAGTAAGGGTTGAAGTGTACGACTGATCTGAATCGAGTGCCGCATGAAATACCTCAAAGTCTTCCATCCACTGCACCACACCAACAGTACTCGAATCAAGATAAAGAAAACAAAATAGGACCTGAATTTACATATCCAAGAAAATAGACCACACTGGGATTGAAGGAAATTTGAAAAATCAGAGAAAATAAGGGAGAAACAACCGCATTTATAGGTGTAATCCTACTGCTGACTGTTATATTGAAGTATTGGCTCAAATTGTAGCCTTTTTATTTTCAAGAAACAACCTCATAGTCTTTAAAGAACAGAAAATAAATCACAAAATTTTGAGATTTGCTTCTATATATTCGGTTGTGAGAAAGAATTCATGTTGAAGGGGAAAGACAAAAGACGGATGGAGGTATTGAAGACATCATCATCCTTGCCTTAATCCCATATGAATGGGGTCGGCAACGTGAATTCTCACCAATTGAATGAAAATTCATCAAAAAGATTTGACATAAGTTTTACAGTTGGTATTGAAGACAGTTTTTTATATTTCTTTTTCCATTTTGAGAATGCGGAAAGATGAAGAGAAATTTCTGAACTTCTATCACTACTTTGGTGAGCTACTCCAAAAACAGAAAAATTCTCTCTCCAAATATCCCAAATACTTTATCTTTTCCTGTATCACTACCAAAATTTATTATTGCAATTACATATTTCTTTGCTTCATTTCATCAGGAAATGAGAGCTCAGCCAATACATAAACTATGCAGCTACTATATCTTACTAGTACAAGTTTTTTTCTTCTTAAAGCTCTTACAATCAGCTAGATTCAAAATTAAAGATGTGGCTCCCTTATAAAAATATAGAAACTCCATATTTTAAAAGACTTCAACTTGTCAAAAAAAAAAAACTTCAAGAACTTGAAGAAAACAATAAAATTCTATCCTAACAATGTGACAGACGCATCGTTCCTCATTGGGGGTTTTACTCCAGTTAAGGTCATATATGGTTAAATCATTGTACAGGAAATTGATTACCCTTATTCGATATCCTTTTTGGCCTTCCACTTTTCCTTGAAGTGCCTTCAACTTGTAGCAGCAATTATCCACCTTCACTAACAGCTCATTCTACTCAACAATCGTCTCATTCTCAAATGAAGCTACTCTGCCTCCTTAAGATATTCTAATATCCATTCATTTCCTTCCAATAAATTGTCTTTCTATTCTTCTTTTGATATGCATAACCTAACATGTTGTCTCTTGACAACCCAATTTCCTGCTCATAAAGCATGGCTGGCCTCTTAGCCACCTCAAAAAAAAAAAAATTCTTTCAAAGTCACAGGAAATTGGAATCACACAATGCTGAACATTTTTTCACTTCAAATAGCTTAGCTTTACAAATTTTACCCTCTACTTCCAATTTCAATGTATTCCTTTTTTTTATATAAGTAATTTCAATGTAGTCTAATTCCAGTTTTCCCAAAGTAACAATTTCGATGATTTGTATTTCACTTGCAGACTCACTTATCCTCAATTTTCTTATTATAATTCATCTCTCAAAATTCTAGCATAGCCTCTATAGTTCAACCAAGACTATATCATAAAGGAACAACACATACAATCAAGCATTCCAATCAATTGACAGAAAACCAATACAAATAATAAGGGTCAAATTCCAAAACCAGTCTCACCTCAGACGTAAAGTGCAAGGAGGAATTGAATAGTATACTTACTCTTAAATGTGATGATGTGACTAAGCTAAATAAAACACTTAAGTGTTGCTTAATAAAACCAAAAATTAGTACAAGATTAATAGCCATGAAGCACTAAATCTATAGAACTAAATATTTAAAGGTAACTTGAAAATCCAGATTAAATTTCAAAAGTGCCTTTCATTTAAGGCATTTAACTTCCAGTGATAACTCAATTCTCTCTTACCTAAAATCGACACCCTTTTCTTGAGTGAATTTTTCTCAAGTGATAACGATGTAATTTATCAAATTTACTTAATAGAGAAGCCACTGAAAATTTCAGTTTTAACTTATGTATTTAATTGGGTTATGAACAAATTAGTTGAAATAGATATGCTAGTTCCAAGTTAAGAAAGGATTGCATTTAGGCAATGAAAGAGTATTTCAAGTTAAATTTAAATGCATAAATTTCAAATTTACCTTCAGAAGGGGCAAAAGGAGAATACCATTAGAAAATGGCATAAAGTGTTCATATTTAGTTTAAGTCATAACATGCTGTGAAGTTCTGTACTTGATTAAGTTCTTTACTTGGTTAAAGACAAAGTGTTTATTCATTCTATTCTACTACATAAAGAAAATGAAAAAGGAACTAAAATAAAATAAGCTCAAATATAGGGAAAACTATAAATCAAGAAAAAAATATACCACAATGCATATTTAGTGATCCAGAGTGAGCCCTTGACACACACCTATCATTTATGAAAAGCCACGCAGAGACGTTTTACCACCAAACAAAACACATCTTAATTCAACACCATAACCATGAACATGAAATTCGTATAAACATACCAAAGTGTAAATGTTCATGCAACAGAAGAACTAAGGCATCCAGGGTTTACTGCTTACAGGAAGTGTATGAATTTCAGAATTTTTCTTCCAAAGGATACTGTTGTTTCACTGATTTCAAGTTTACTTGATGTAATCATGGATAAATGAAATACCGTGGAACCTTTTCTTTTAATAAAAACCATTTAACTAAATTTTGGAGCATAAAAGAGAACAACCATATTTAGAAGAAGAGAAAGCAGAAAAGAATAAGAAATTGGTTGTGTTTATTAAAAATAAGAAGAATTAAATAATATCTACTTTGTTTCGTATTAAAAATTCAGTATTGTATACTTTCTTGGATTTTACTGTCATACTTCATTGGTCTATACTTATTCTTCCAGGATTTTGCTACCACACTTCATTTCATGTTTCACATTTGGTATGCAAGGGCTCACAATTTAAGCTCGAGCACAACAAAACATAATTTTAAGAATACAACCTCAGGACTTCAGCTTAAGTACTATCTCCTCCACCTCATGAATAGGACGTTGAGATTCAAGTCCCCATTGGGACAAAGAGGATCTATGTCCATCTTAACTATCCAAATAAGAAAATGTTAAAAGAATATAAACAAGAGCATCTTTTCATAGCTTGTAGATACCAACCTCAGAAAGGCTCGGTTACTGCTCACCAGTAAGGTTGTGATGACATACATAATGAAATGACAGCTTCAACAAACCAAACAATCAATGCAATCTCACTGTTTTTGAAAAAAATAATCAATTGGAAAGGCTTGAATAGTTTCACATCACATCACATCCCATCCCATCACTTATGAATTATGACCTACTCTGAAATTTAAAATAAATCCCAAGCCAAAATTTCAAATTTGCTGGTTGTTGCTGATTTAAAAATTAGATTCACTGAAGATTTTTTTTAATGGGTTTTCAAACCTAGATCAGGCTAGAATTGAATAACTGGAACCATCAATCTCCATAAATCTATGACCTTGCTTATTAAGTAACCTGACGCTTCTTTGTATAAATAGAACATCACAGGAGTCTAAGCATAATGTTTTAAATTGATTTAAGATTTTAAGGGAGTTGACAAAATTTTATTAATAAATTAATATTTATTAAATTTACTCAACAAACTTTCCATTGCAAGCCATCTGGTTGGGGTAGATGAACCTTTTGACCCATGAACTGGACGATTCCTAACACAAGATACCCAACCCCCATCTTGTTAAAATATAGCACATTTACTAAACTCCAATATAACAAAATGCGAGATGTTCCAAGTATAAAACCTAACAACACATAAACCTCCTAGGTGTAAAACTTTTGCAGTCTAAATTACTTCTCTTACATAATGTGTGTGCATGTATGTGTTTATATATATAGACAGAGTATAAACACACACATTGAGCTTGATGTTCTTAAACAATGAATGCATTCAAGTTGCATTTTAAAACTAGCTCTGAATATGATGCAAATCTATGCACATAATTTGCTTTGAGGTCACTTCAAAAGTCAAAATTAAATTTCTAGCTTTGACTTCAATTATTAGCACATGACGCCTGTTCACTGCTACAATTACAGCTCCTAGTTTGCCATGGCTGTATCTGATCCATGTAATACACCTTAATATGTGTCGGATAAAAGCTGTACATGTCATGAAAATTTTAAAATGTTCTTTTAGTTTCGCACATGTACCATGCCATCAATAAGTCCGGGATACTTCAAGCACACGACGGGGCTTACTATATAACTTTATGTTCTTTAAATGGGGCACTAGTTAATAATGAAGGCATTTGTTTTAGAATAGAACTTGGTGGTGGGTAATTCTTTCTTTCTTTCTTTCTATTTTTTTTTTTAAAAACAAAAATAGTTTTAGGCATCTGAAAGGCTGATAAATCGGTCCCATTTCATAATCTGCTCTGGACTCACTCTCTCATTAGAAGCTTAAGGAACCAAAGCGAAACCCAAGCATACCCTCAACAGAACCCAATTGAGCTCACACTAAAACCTAATCAAGCCTCAATCAGAACATAACCAAACTCAAACCGAACCCTCAACTGAAACTAATAGGACTCCAAATCAAGCCTAATCCCTCTATTAATTTCAATTAGGCTCTCAATAGGTTCTACGCCTTAATCCTTGACTGAAACCTAACAACTTAATTGAACCCTCAATGAATCAAACTCTAATTGCACCGTTCCCCATGTCCAGATAAGAAAAGTATACATAGTATTTGAAAAAGAAGAAGATGATGATGCAGGAGACAGGACAAACTTCTCCTTTTTCTTAATCTAGAGGAGTCAATTTTATTTTGCAGTGTTATTTCCCTATTCTAGTGCAAGGGGGGCCAAAGGCTTTCTTAATTGTTTATTGCTTGGAGCTTTTGTTTGCCTTAGTTAATTAAATACTTCTGTTCGTGCTATATAATTAGGCTTGTTTGCATAAAGACTACTTAAAAGGGGTTAGCACAGTGCACGAGATTCTCGCCAGTGCAGAGTCTAGGGAGAGTCAGATGTATGCAACCTTATCTCCGCATGTGGAGAAAGACTTTCCGTTTTAAACCCGTGTCACAATGGAGCAACCTCACCTTTGCACTAAGGCCCGTCTTCTGCATTAAGACTACTAATTGAGCTAAAAACACAGAATTCTTAAAAAAATATTCAATACATATCTATTGTCATATATATAATATCTATTAATTTATATTTATTCTTGTTGTGTCCTCTTCTTTTAATAGATTTTATTTTATTGTTGTACCCATATCATTTCATATCCTTTCTCCATATAAGTATAAAGTATCTATGGTTCATAGGACAAAGCAAACTAGCATAAAAAAGAAACAAATATCAGGTTTAAAATTACTTCATGAACGGAAAGAAAAAATTAATAGTCAACAAATACAAGAACCAAAATAATATTTCGTGCAATTTATGAGTAAGTAATACCTCCAAAGCAAATTGATGTTGAGCCACATCAGTCTTGTTGAATGCCAATACCAAAGGCAACCTTGTCTTGTAGAGGATGCTACAAGCATAAAGCATATTGCTCATAAAAGTAGATGGATTGGCAGAACGAGGTGTATCAACTACATAAGCAATTATAGTCGGAAAGGTTGAAGCAAAAGCTTCTGTTATTATTGCTCCGGAAGCAGACCAAGTGAATATCTCAATCTGTCCAGGAGTGTCGACAAGAACATAGTCGAGTTGATCTGCTCGCTTCTCAATAACAGATATAACCTGAAATTGGACATTGTTAAGAATTATTACACGCTTTTAAAGCAACGGAAATTTGATTTTAGGGGAAAAGACAAAACTAAATTATTTGGAGTAGAAATAAACTGAGACCAGGGGCAGACCAATGAAGGGACCAATGGGGGCCATGGCCAACCCCCCCCCCCCCCCCCCCAAAAAAAAAGCAAAATTATATTAACTACCTTCAATTTTAAGTTGAGTTCTGAATATTTTTGATCTGGCCCGCCCAAAATTTTACAAAATCTATCCAATTGAGTCCTGAACTTTGAATAGTTCAAATCTGGCCCTTAAACAAACCCACATGATATCGAAACTCTCTTAAAATATAGCCTCAAACCCATCAAAGTACATCTGTACACAATATCAAAATTCAAATTACATCAACTAATTTCTAATAAATCATATACACAATATCAAAACCTAATATGTGTGTGTGTGGATTTTTGTTTTATCTCTCTGTTTGGCTAGTACAATGTTAGTTTAATTTGATTATTTTTCTCCAGATGTCTAATGAATG
Source organism: Cornus controversa (assembly GCA_026545225.1). Classification (NCBI taxonomy): domain Eukaryota; kingdom Viridiplantae; phylum Streptophyta; class Magnoliopsida; order Cornales; family Cornaceae; genus Cornus; species Cornus controversa. The sequence goes on along the minus strand of CM048849.1, from coordinate 6,847,412 downwards.
TATCTTTTCATATTTGTTACACTGAAGTCTATTATTTGTTTATTAATTTAATTTTTTCCGCAGCATAAGAGTACATCATTTTCTGTGTTTGTTTTGAATTTTCTTAGCATATCTCTTACTAGATTGGTCTTTTCGATGCTAGATTAAGGAAAAAATACTAATTTTTTGCATCATTTATTAACTAATTATTTCCTATGTGATTTATTATTCATTTATACATTTCTAATGCTATCTGCTATGTGCATCTGAACTTTTGGATTTATTTGGATGTGCTTTATTTTATAAGTATTAGAACGCCTTCTTAAAGTGTCTTCGGCACAACCTTGATAGTAGATATTTGATATATTCGTTCTGTTTTTACACAATTTTATGTCATAAGTAACAAATTAATGACAAAAATATTTTTTATCCAACTTTCTACATATCAATTCCTTAATTAAGTAGACATGTTTTTGTGCTCCATTTAATTGACAAATGATCTTATTTTAGACCATCTTTTACATTAAGAATTAAGATTTTTATTGTAAAAAATATATATGTTACAATTTATAATTTTTTTAAATTTCTCGTCCCCAAATTGAAAGTTCCCCAGACTGAGACAAAAATTCACATAATGCACTAGTACCAACCCCTACAGCATGGACACTTAGAAATATGTTGAAAGTTTTGACCCCAATTTCCATATACAAGAAATGCCGAAGAAACATAGTCTGAGTGAAGCTAACTTAGCTAATCATTCACTCTCTCTCCTGCTACATCTTTGTATTATATGCACGTATGTGTGAGCGCATCAACATGTATATGTATGTGTATATTGTGTTAATGGTAGTTATGGATAATAAGATAGGTGACCTCAATTAAATACATATGGCCTAATGGCCAAAAGACCATCCACTCACATCCACATAGATGCCTGTTCCACTGCATGACAGGCTACAATTTATAAGTTGCAGCACATTGGAATGCAGATTTTAGAGTTTTCAACTGCTCCACATAAAAAAATTACCTCATCGAACTTTGTTGCAAACAAGTTGAGCGATGTCAGTATTCCTCCATTGGGACCTAGATTGAACTGCTTCATTACTTCCTTGTACCTAACAGTGTCTCTTATATCAATATTTGCACCAAATGGGAGTGTCATGACAGCAGGGTCAAGGTTCATCACATAACCCCGAAGCTTTGAAGCTTGTGTGTGACACACCAACCGATGAAGAAAAGTTGTTTTCCCACTCCCTAGCACATTTAGCACATTTCTTAAATCCCAAACTCATCATAACATAAGGTAATTCTGGAAAGCAAGAGATACAAACTATATATATATATATATATATATATATATATATATATATATATATATATATATATATATATCATACCAGCCATTCCTACAACAATAATGATAACTGGCTTTCTCTTGAAATTAGTTGATAATCTCCCTTCCTGGGCAGATGATGACTCCTCCATATGTAGTTTTCCCATTGATTTAGTGATATCATCTTTCTCTTTAGCCTTGGCATACAGAACCCAAAATATTAAATAATAATAACAAACAAATAAAAAATAAAAAGGAAGCAACAAAACAAACTGTCACACTATTAGAGACAATTTAACAAACACAATGAAGCTTAAAAGGATGCAAATATTAGTTGATTGTTTACTTTAGTTTCAGATGATTCCTCCGAGTCCATTTGCATTGCCGACGCAGTTTCCACAGGTGTTTTCGAATCGATGTCCATTTTAAGCGAACTTGTTAGATTGACAGTGTTCAGTCTTACGCAGCCCTACCAAATAGAACACAATCACGATTTTTTGTAGCAAATTATATATATATATATATATATATATATATATATATATATAACAGTTCTCTGTTTTGGTGTCGAGAAAATACAGTTTAGGGTTGGAGTTTTCATAAAAAAATTCCTCTTTTATCCTGTTGCTTCTCGGTAATCAACGTAAATACAGCCTGAATCCATATATGAAAAGTAAAAATGGAAAAGCCAAACTTACTTATTCGACTTCGAATCGAAGAAGAAAGTGAGCTCCGAGCCCTACCTCTGCTTCTTTCTACTTATGAAAGGGTTTTACCAGGGTTTGCTTCTCTCTCTCTCTCTCGTTCCGCATAAATACATCCGCTAGAGATACGTCGCCCTACGGTGGGTCGGGGTTTCTTTTATGTCATTATTCATTCTTTCTTTTCCCTCTAAATTAACCAAACCAACCCTAAACCGTACCGCGATTTACCCAGGGGTGCAGCCTGAAACCGGACCTAACTCGAATCCTACCCGATCTCGGGTCACTGTGGACTAACCGACCCCAACCCGACTTCGGGTTAGAATTGTGAACCGGGACTCAAAAACTTTTCGGATTAAACGAGTTGGGCCGTAAAATTTTTTTTTTCTCTGTTTGGCGGTTTTTTTTTCCTGTTTGTTGATATCTATAAATAAAAAAACAAAAAAAAACAGAACAAATTCATTCTGAGTTTGTACGAAAGCATGTAGACAACAGAAAATAAGAATCAAATCTTGAATCGAAAGCATTAAAAAAATATATATATTCTGAGTTTGTACGAAAGCATATAAACAACAGAAAATAAGAATCAAATCTTGAATCGAAAGCATTAAAAATACAGACATACAAGTACAAACCCCAGAAATTTTATTTTATTTTTTTTAAAAGGAAACCAACCCCAGAACATGTATCATAGTTTCCATATATAAGAAAAAAAATGAATAAAGAGATCATATACACGCAGAGAGATGGGGAAAGGATCTGACCGTATTTTTTTTTTTGGGGGGGGGGGGGGGGGGCGGGGTTAGTAGATGCATAAACATCCAAGGCTTCGGAATATACAGTGAATCTAGAAAGCACACACTTCATCGAGGTGTTATATCTGTGTCGTGTAAGCCAACTCAAAGTGAAGCGATTTATACCGAGCAAGAACCTGCACTAGAATAGGAAAAGCCAGGGTTTTTTGTAACTCTGCAATCATACTCTTCAATCATCTGATTAGATTCTCATTGACACTCGGACACCATATTGAACACTTGGATACTCATCGAATACGTATCGGACAATTTATAGAAGTGTCTTGACGTTTTTCTTTTTAGGACACTTCTTGGACACTTTTCGAACACTTCTTGGACACTTCTTGAACACGTGTTGGATACTTTGTAACAGTGATATTGTTCAGTTTTTATTAATCAGCCAGACAGGCCGATTGATTATTTGTGTTTGCAGGCGTGTCAGAGCCGTGGTGTCAGCTCGATGTAAATAATTGGTCAAACACAAGTATCTTATTTGGAGGTCGTGTTGGATCAAGCGATTAGTTAGAGAGAGAGAATACAAACTCCCTATTGAGTTCTTTCTTGCCTCAATTAAAAGTATTTTTAACTGTGTGCAAAGAATTGAGAGACTGAATCGTAGCAAGGAGGGAGGTCGAAGGAGGGAGATAGCAAGGAGGAAGGTAGAAACTGAGGGAGAAATAGACAGATGGACTGATCAGAGGAGGCTGAGAGCAAGAAAAATGAGGGAGATGTAGATTGAGTGAGGATCAGAGTAATATTCTGGAGAATATCAAGAGTGAAATAGATTACATGTGATGCAACTATTTTGTTGTGGTTGTTGGAACCCTTAACACATAGTTCCTTTCATTTATTTATAGAAGAAGAATTACATTACTGTATCTAACCCTAAATTACAGGATAATAATGAAATAAAAGAATTACATAAAAAGAAAAAAATATGATATATTCTAATGCACCGTGTCCAAGAAGTGTTCCATATATAAGAAAAAAAATGAATAAAGAGATCATATATACAGAGAGATGGGAAAAGGGATCTGACCGTATATAAAGAGGGGGTAATAGATGCATAAGCATTCAAAGCTTCGGAATATACAATGAATCTAGAAAGCGCACACTACACCGAGGTGTTATATCTGTGTCTAACACTCGGACATTATGTCAAACGCTTGGACACTCATCGAATACGTATCGGACAATTTGTAGAAATGTCCTGACGTTTTCTTTTTAGGATACTTCTCAGACACTTTTCGAACACTTCCTGGACACTCTTCAAACACGTGTTGGACACTTTGTAATAGTGATATTGTTCAGTCTTTATTAATCAGCCAGATAGGCCAATTGATTATTTGTGTTAGCGGGCGTGCCAGAGCCGTGGTGTCAGCTCGATGTAAATAATTGGTCAAACACAAGTATCTCATTTAGAGGTCGTGTTGGATCAGACGATTAGTTAGAGGGAGAGAATACAAACTCCCTATTGAGTTCTTTCTTGCCTCAATAAAAGTACTTTTAACTGTGTGCAAAGAATTGTGAGACTGAATTGTAGCAAGGAGGGAGGTCGAAGGAGGGAGATAGCAAGGAGGGAGGTAGAAACTGAGGGAGAAATAGACAGATGGACTGATCAAAGGAGGCCGAGAGTAAGAAAATTAAGGGAGATGTAGATTGAGTGAGGATCAGAGTAATATTCTGGAAAATATCAAGAGAGAAATATATTGCATAAGATGCAACAATTTTGTTGTGGTTGTTAGAACCCTTAACACATAGTTCCTTTCATTTATTTATAGAAGAAGAATTACATCACTGTATCTAACCCTAAATTACAGGATAATAATGAAATAAAAGAATTACATAAAAAGAAAAAAATAGGATATATGTAAGGACCGGAATAATTTTGACCGGTTCCGGGTGATTTTGGACTGGACCGATTTTTTTTCGAATAAATTAAAATTCGGAAATATGTTATATATATATATATATGGAATTATATATATATATATATGAAGTTGGAGGATATAGATATATATATATATATAGGAATATATATATATATGCACATGGTGGGTCTATCTGTAATTATAGATAAATAGAGAGGGATCTTGGTAATTATATAAGTAAGTGTGGGAAAATACATGTGAATACATGTATTGTATGATGTTATGTATATATATATAAATAATGTATATACATATATATGTGGAGGAGGATTAGTTGAGAAAGTATGTGGACTAAAATAAAAAGAAGAAAAGAAAAGAAAAGAAGAAAAGAAGAAAAGAAAAAGAAAAAGAAGGAAGAAGAGAAGAAAGAAGTCGGGGAGAGAGAGAGGGGCCGAGATCGTGAGATCGGGGGAGAGAAACCGAGAAGGGGGAGGAGCTCGACGGCGCTCCGGCGGCTCGTGGGCCCGTTCGACGGTAGCTGCTCCGGCGCGAGCACCGCTGGGTTCGGCCGTGACGTTCGGACGGATGGTCCGTGGTGGCGTGACCGAAGGAAGATGGTGGGGTTCGGTGGCTGGTTCGTGGGTTCGCCGGCGGTGGCCGTAGCTGGAGCGGCTGTTCGCGACGGCTGGAGGAGGCCGAGGTTGATCCGATTTTGGGTTTGGTTCGCTGGTTCGATGGGTGGTTCCGGTGAGTTTCGGCGATCGTTTGAGGTTGCTATAGTGGCCGTATAGTCTGTTTTGGGTCCTCTTCCAGTGGGATTGGCTCGGCTCTAGGTGCTGGCGTCGTGGCTGGTTTCGGGTGAACTCGCGGGCCTGCCATGGGAGAAGCTGGGTTGGTCTCGGCCGTTTGTAGCTGATGCTCACGGTTTGAGTGTGGCGGCTGTCCGACGGTTGATGGAGGGGCTGGGTTCGGTCGCTAGCTGATTTATATTGGGTCACCAAAGGATTTCTCACGGCTGGGTGTGCAGGTGGTGACTATGTTGAGGTGGTTGCTGGTTCGGCTTTGGGTGATTCTCGGCTGGGATGGCTGAGGCTAATTTATAATTGGGTTCATGGTTTGGCTAAGTTCGCTTCCATAGTTGTTGATTGGGAGGTGGTCCGGCAGTGCAAGGTTCAGCTGGGACAATGACATGGATGGTGGTCGGAAATTGATGTCCGGCCATGGTAATGGAGGAGCGTGGCTCACGGGTCTGTGGAGTTATGGCTTCACGGCTGTGGTGAATTTGGATAAGGTTTGTAGTTGATGGGTTTTGCTTGGGCAGCCACATTTTTGGGCTGTTATGTGGGTTGTGCATTGTTGTTGGATGGTTAACTTGGGTTTGTAGAGCTGGATGGGGCTGGTTTATGGGTTCCATTGTTTTGGATAAAGATGACTCGTTTGGATGATGCATCCGATTTGTTTGGGTGGTTGATGGTTGAACCGGGTGGCGTTGACTGCCGGTTTGAAATTGTTTGGCGGTAGGTTGGGTTGTGAGTTGTTTTGGTTATCCGAACGAGAGGGATTCACAGCAGGTTATGATTTGGTTGGACTTTGCTCACGGTTGGTGAGGGAGATGGTAGTTCACGGTGGTTGGACAGTGTGGGATTGATCGTATGGGCTTTGACCATAGGTTGGACCAAGCATGGAAACAAAAAGAGAAGGAACAAAAGCGGGTTCGTGGGTGACTTGGACACGGAACTGGACCGGACTTGGTAGAGGCCGATTTGCAGGCACGGACCGGCTGAGAGCGGGACCTAAGGCAAGTTGATTCTTGCCTCTATCTCTTACGTACATTTTATTACGTTGAGTAATTTACATATGTTATTAATTTGATCATGTGTGGTATGTGTATATACATATATATGTAGGCGTTTATATATATATGTGTATAGGGAATGTGGTACATACATGGGATGTGAGAGGATATATATATATATATACGCGTGTGGGTATATATATGTATGCGCGGGTTTGGGAAGCGATAACATGTTAGATTAATCGCCTAATTGCATTGTGATAAGCATGTATGTATAGATTAAAGTCTATGGAAAGTATGCTAAATAATACCTGTTTAGCTCTGTGTTGTCTTGTATGCATATGTGGTTCTTATGCATGGTGTTCAGGAAGTATATATATATATGTATGTGAATATATATATATATATGGTTGCAGTGGTAGAAATGCATGCTAAGTTGAATTTAACTTTTGGCGAGCATTTGAAAAGCATGAAATGTGCTAAGTGTTTTATATGTTCTCGATACATATGTGGGTGATGTAATATATATATGTGTGTATATATATTGTGATTGGAATGCATGTTAGCTACTTGTAATGAATACATGCATTGAATGAGAGCATGACTGTATTTATGCTAGTGTAGGTGCATATGTGATTTATATGCATGATTTGACATGTACGTGATTACATGTGGGTTTACGGGAATGAAATGCATGCTATCTGTTTATAGAAAATGTATGCATGGGTTATAGCATGATAAATAAGTGCTAGGGTTGAAATTGTTGGCATATGTGATGTGTTATGCGGGTATTGAACATATATGTGCTATATGTGTTGGAATGTGATGAGAAACATGTTAGATACTTCTTTTTAGTATTCATAAGCATGGGTTGAAGCATGAAAGTACTATGCTATGTAGATATGCATCCATATTGCATGTATAGGAGGGAAATGACACATACATGATTGTACGTGGGTTTACATGTATAGGTAATTATATGTGTGGTTATGCGGAGACGAAATGTACACTATGTTTTCTTAAAACTAGCTTGTACATTGTGAAGCACAAAATTGAATGCTTAGTGTTTATATGTTTGAAATGCATATATGGGGCCATTGTGAGGAAACGGGGAAGTGTGGTTGAATTACCTAGAGTAGGTTAATACTCGGGTATGGTTGTGGTCATAAAGTAGGCAAATCACCCAGAGTAGGTCAATACTCGGTCACGGTGAGGGCGTTGGAGCGGTTATGTCACCTTGGAGTAGGTAAATACTCGGTGACAGTGGTCTATCCACCTTGGAGTAGGTAAATACTCGGTGGCGGTGCTGATATGGTCTAACCACCTTGAACCATCTAAGACTCGGTGACGGTGCTGATATGGTCTAATCATCTTGAGTCAAAATAAGCTCAGTGGCGGTGCTGATATGGTCTAACCACTTCGAGTTACCCAATACTCGGTGACGGTGCTGATATGGTCTAATCACCTTGAGTAGACAAATAATTGGTGACGGTGCTGATATGGTCTAATCACCAATGGGCAAACCAAAATATTGCCCCGGAAGTATGACGTTGGCGGAGTAGGTCAAGGTCATAGGATGGTTATCGGAGTTGTCCTAGGTCACATGATCCTCGGAGCGGGCCAATCATGTGGGGTATCGGATGAGGACCGAGAGTGAGAGTATGTGCAAGCTTTGATGCTTGTCCTATGTATCGGATTATGACCGTGGAAGGTGAAAAATACATTTATGCTTATGTGTTTATCTGTTAAGCATGTTTTCCTGTTTAAATGCATCTTCATTGCATTTGGGATTGCTACTTGTCGAGTAGGAAATGTGGTAGATGATTTACATTGGTCATGTAAATGCTTTGACATATATGTTCTACATACATATTGGTGCGGAATGTTTACTGTTCTCAAGCATGTTGAAAATGATTTCTAAAATCATGTATAGTGGATTTTATATGTTCATATGTGCTAGAGTAGCCATATACATCATTGGTTCATGCATGCTAGGTGGGGCATGGTCTTAAATATTGTGATATATTTAAGTGCATAAGTATATTTTTGAGAATATGTGAGGATCGACCTGCTGCAGCAGTGATAGTATGGTTCTACATACCTTGTTGGGCCTTTGAGCTCACCCCCTCCCAGGTTTTGCAGGTGTTGCTGGTTTTGGAGTCAGTTGGGGAAACTGATAGCACCAGTTACAGAGGTAGTAATTAGATTCCTTAGAATCTAATTTATGTTCAGGATTTTGGATAGATAGATGTATTACATTTGGATTAAATGTATGAGGCGATTACGTAGATTCAGTTCCTTCAGTTGTATTTATTCATCTGATGTATGTATTTAATACGGACATTCAAGGACTGAGGCATGTATATTTATGATTGTTTAGGCATGTTGTAGAAATATTGGGGGGACACGGGCCCAGAAGTGTCCATATTTACTGTTAGATATAAATGCTGGGGGGACACGTGCCCAGAAGTGTCCATATGAATTGTAAAGCAGGTGTAATATGCCAGGAGCTGATTATTTAGAATGGGTCATGCCCGATTTTCGTAAAAATAATAGGAAATTGAATTGTATGATCAGGTGGAGGTTATGTCGTGAGGGTGATCTCACGGGGTTCACACCTCGGTTTTCGGGTCTCGGGAACCGGGGCGTGACAGAATGGTATCAGAGCTCTAGGTTGGAATACCTAGGGACGACGGGAATGGACATATCATGTGTATGGTTGAGAAGGTTGGATTATATACCTAATACCAGAATGGTATGGATTTGAGGAACTCTGGATTGCTGTTAAAGCATTTGGTTCGAAAACTTAGGGTATCAAAGTTGTAGGTTCGAATACCTAAGGACGAATGGTCAAATCATGTGTTGATTTGGAGATAGGCAATAGTGGATAGTTGTCTAGATGATAGGTTTGAATACCTATGGACGGTAGTGGTATGAATTGCTCGGTTTGAGCAACCCAAATGAAAGATTAAAGTGTTGGTATGAAATTGGATTTAGTTGGTAAAACTTCCAGAATTGGTTGAGTTTAGACCTTTGATTTAGGGATTAAGTCTCAGTAGTGAGCAATGAAGAGGTACCGCAAGGAAGTTTGCGAGTGTTCAAGTCCTTAGAGATACTTAGGGACTTATGAGATTGATGAGTGTTGTCGGGGTTGGCAATTGGGATTGAGATGGGATACAAGGAAGGCATGTTGCCGGAGTTGGGCTAGCTTTGGAAAATGGCTCGGCCGAACATTTTTCTTTAATTAGCGCTTCTCTTACAATACGCCGGCTCTTGTGGATACTGAGTTGTTTCGTCTGGATGACGATAGATAAAGGATTCCCAATAGTAGGGATATGTCACTGAAAGTGATTGGTATTGATAGTCAAGGTTGCTACCTTAGACTATAGAAGCGGATAGATTGGTAGGTGTTTACCAATGGGTACAGAGGATGAGAGTAGGTTAATTTGAACCACTCTAGATGTTGTGTTCTAGTATGTGTATATACTAGGGGGACTGGGCCGTGTTTTACACGCTTGCTCAGGCAGAGGAGGTACCAGGACCGTGTATGGTCAGGGGTATTTTTCTAGCATTAGCCCGAGGGCTAGGGTTTTGATTGATGCATCATATTCATATCATGCATGGTATGTGTTTATTTGATTAGCATGTTGTGTGTTATATGCTATGTGGTATATGTAATTCATGTAATTGAGCATTGCACTTTAGTGTTGCATTTTGTGTCACATGGTTAGTAGTGACATGTAGTCACTTAGAGAGTTCTGGTTTTGAGAATTGGTAAACCTAGGTAGAGGTTTGAACCCGAGTGGACTGTGATGTTGAAATAGACGTATAGTGATAGGCTTTGAAAGTAAGTCTGGATTTGTGAGGTCCTAGACGAAGCAGTCAGGATCTTGGAGTGTCAAGTGAGATGCTGGAAAGGAATGGAATGTAGTCCACAACAATGGACAGGACTGGATGATTTGTTTTGACAAGTGCACTCCTTATGTGCCTTAACCTTAGTGGTGTACTGTAATATGTGCATGATTGATGCAGTTGGATCATAGTGTGGATATGATGTTAAGAAAAGGATGGGTTGATAGTGGATGAGGATCCTGACATATGGTATCTAAAGTGAGGATAATTTCTTGCCGTGAAGGGGAGAGGTGGACGCAGTGGACGTGTAGACGCAGTGGACTGCGGCCACTGTATGGCTGCTGTTTGGCTACTGTAAGTGACCTCAAACTTTCATTGGTAAGGGTTGTCTAAAGTGAAGTGCTAATATGAAAGGAATTCTCTCTAATTGTCAACTGGCTCCTTAGTGCGAAGGATGAAAATGGGAAATGAATCTCCTCTTGAATAATGAGATTGTGAAATTAGTGGGATGTAAGATCCTGGACTTGGCATTGGATTCCAGTGGGTTGTAGTCTATGAGACTGGGCAGGATGATGTGGCTTGCTGCGGCAAGTACACTGTTTGTGTTGTTTTTATCGGCGAGTACACTGTCATGTGCCTTGCTGGTGAGTGCGCTTGTGATGTGCACTGGATTGATGTGGTTTGTGGTATGATGATGCCCAGGATATTGGACTAAGCCCGGGAATGATATGCCAGAGATTGAAAGTCATGTTTGATAATAAAATAATGACTTTGAGTATTGATGATCCCGGATTATAGGGAAGTATCACTGTGAGTGATTGGAATGACTAGTCAAAGGTGTTGCCTTAGACTAGAGATAGAGATAGACTGGATAGGTCTTGAGGTAGAGACTGTGGACTCTAGGAAGCAAGTCGAGATGCACTGTTGTGCAAGACTTGAGAGTTATGAGTTAGGTGTTACAAGTGTAACGCCTAGGGTATGTGGAAAGGAAAAGTGACGATCATTGGCGAGAATGACGTCTGGTAAGGATTGGTTTTGGAAAGACCATGAATACGTTAATTTCGAGGACGAAATTCCTTGAAGGAGGGGAGGTTGTAAGGACCGGAATAATTTTGACCGGTTCCGGGTGATTTTGGACTGGACCGATTTTTTTTCGAATAAATTAAAATTCGGAAATATGTTATATATATATATATATATGGAATTATATATATATATATATGAAGTTGGAGGATATAGATATATATATATATATAGGAATATATATATATATATGCACATGGTGGGTCTATCTGTAATTATAGATAAATAGAGAGGGATCTTGGTAATTATATAAGTAAGTGTGGGAAAATACATGTGAATACATGTATTGTATGATGTTATGTATATATATATAAATAATGTATATACATATATATGTGGAGGAGGATTAGTTGAGAAAGTATGTGGACTAAAATAAAAAGAAGAAAAGAAAAGAAAAGAAGAAAAGAAGAAAAGAAAAAGAAAAAGAAGGAAGAAGAGAAGAAAGAAGTCGGGGAGAGAGAGAGGGGCCGAGATCGTGAGATCGGGGGAGAGAAACCGAGAAGGGGGAGGAGCTCGACGGCGCTCCGGCGGCTCGTGGGCCCGTTCGACGGTAGCTGCTCCGGCGCGAGCACCGCTGGGTTCGGCCGTGACGTTCGGACGGATGGTCCGTGGTGGCGTGACCGAAGGAAGATGGTGGGGTTCGGTGGCTGGTTCGTGGGTTCGCCGGCGGTGGCCGTAGCTGGAGCGGCTGTTCGCGACGGCTGGAGGAGGCCGAGGTTGATCCGATTTTGGGTTTGGTTCGCTGGTTCGATGGGTGGTTCCGGTGAGTTTCGGCGATCGTTTGAGGTTGCTATAGTGGCCGTATAGTCTGTTTTGGGTCCTCTTCCAGTGGGATTGGCTCGGCTCTAGGTGCTGGCGTCGTGGCTGGTTTCGGGTGAACTCGCGGGCCTGCCATGGGAGAAGCTGGGTTGGTCTCGGCCGTTTGTAGCTGATGCTCACGGTTTGAGTGTGGCGGCTGTCCGACGGTTGATGGAGGGGCTGGGTTCGGTCGCTAGCTGATTTATATTGGGTCACCAAAGGATTTCTCACGGCTGGGTGTGCAGGTGGTGACTATGTTGAGGTGGTTGCTGGTTCGGCTTTGGGTGATTCTCGGCTGGGATGGCTGAGGCTAATTTATAATTGGGTTCATGGTTTGGCTAAGTTCGCTTCCATAGTTGTTGATTGGGAGGTGGTCCGGCAGTGCAAGGTTCAGCTGGGACAATGACATGGATGGTGGTCGGAAATTGATGTCCGGCCATGGTAATGGAGGAGCGTGGCTCACGGGTCTGTGGAGTTATGGCTTCACGGCTGTGGTGAATTTGGATAAGGTTTGTAGTTGATGGGTTTTGCTTGGGCAGCCACATTTTTGGGCTGTTATGTGGGTTGTGCATTGTTGTTGGATGGCTAACTTGGGTTTGTAGAGCTGGATGGGGCTGGTTTATGGGTTCCATTGTTTTGGATAAAGATGACTCGTTTGGATGATGCATCCGATTTGTTTGGGTGGTTGATGGTTGAACCGGGTGGCGTTGACTGCCGGTTTGAAATTGTTTGGCGGTAGGTTGGGTTGTGAGTTGTTTTGGTTATCCGAACGAGAGGGATTCACAGCAGGTTATGATTTGGTTGGACTTTGCTCACGGTTGGTGAGGGAGATGGTAGTTCACGGTGGTTGGACAGTGTGGGATTGATCGTATGGGCTTTGACCATAGGTTGGACCAAGCATGGAAACAAAAAGAGAAGGAACAAAAGCGGGTTCGTGGGTGACTTGGACACGGAACTGGACCGGACTTGGTAGAGGCCAATTTGCAGGCACGGACCGGCTGAGAGCGGGACCTAAGGCAAGTTGATTCTTGCCTCTATCTCTTACGTACATTTTATTACGTTGAGTAATTTACATATGTTATTAATTTGATCATGTGTGGTATGTGTATATACATATATATGTAGGCGTTTATATATATATGTGTATAGGGAATGTGGTACATACATGGGATGTGAGAGGATATATATATATATATACGCGTGTGGGTATATATATGTATGCGCGGGTTTGGGAAGCGATAACATGTTAGATTAATCGCCTAATTGCATTGTGATAAGCATGTATGTATAGATTAAAGTCTATGGAAAGTATGCTAAATAATACCTGTTTAGCTCTGTGTTGTCTTGTATGCATATGTGGTTCTTATGCATGGTGTTCAGGAAGTATATATATATATGTATGTGAATATATATATATATATGGTTGCAGTGGTAGAAATGCATGCTAAGTTGAATTTAACTTTTGGCGAGCATTTGAAAAGCATGAAATGTGCTAAGTGTTTTATATGTTCTCGATACATATGTGGGTGATGTAATATATATATGTGTGTATATATATTGTGATTGGAATGCATGTTAGCTACTTGTAATGAATACATGCATTGAATGAGAGCATGACTGTATTTATGCTAGTGTAGGTGCATATGTGATTTATATGCATGATTTGACATGTACGTGATTACATGTGGGTTTACGGGAATGAAATGCATGCTATCTGTTTATAGAAAATGTATGCATGGGTTATAGCATGATAAATAAGTGCTAGGGTTGAAATTGTTGGCATATGTGATGTGTTATGCGGGTATTGAACATATATGTGCTATATGTGTTGGAATGTGATGAGAAACATGTTAGATACTTCTTTTTAGTATTCATAAGTATGGGTTGAAGCATGAAAGTACTATGCTATGTAGATATGCATCCATATTGCATGTATAGGAGGGAAATGACACATACATGATTGTACGTGGGTTTACATGTATAGGTAATTATATGTGTGGTTATGTGGAGACGAAATGTACACTATGTTTTCTTAAAACTAGCTTGTACATTGTGAAGCACAAAATTGAATGCTTAGTGTTTATATGTTTGAAATGCATATATGGGGCCGTTGTGAGGAAACGGGGAAGTGTGGTTGAATTACCTAGAGTAGGTTAATACTCGGGTATGGTTGTGGTCATAAAGTAGGCAAATCACCCAGAGTAGGTCAATACTCGGTCACGGTGAGGGCGTTGGAGCGGTTATGTCACCTTGGAGTAGGTAAATACTCGGTGACAGTGGTCTATCCACCTTGGAGTAGGTAAATACTCGGTGGCGGTGCTGATATGGTCTAACCACCTTGAACCATCTAAGACTCGGTGACGGTGCTGATATGGTCTAATCATCTTGAGTCAAAATAAGCTCAGTGGCGGTGCTGATATGGTCTAACCACTTCGAGTTACCCAATACTCGGTGACGGTGCTGATATGGTCTAATCACCTTGAGTAGACAAATAATTGGTGACGGTGCTGATATGGTCTAATCACCAATGGGCAAACCAAAATATTGCCCCGGAAGTATGACATTGGCGGAGTAGGTCAAGGTCATAGGATGGTTATCGGAGTTGTCCTAGGTCACATGATCCTCGGAGCGGGCCAATCATGTGGGGTATCGGATGAGGACCGAGAGTGAGAGTATGTGCAAGCTTTGATGCTTGTCCTATGTATCGGATTATGACCGTGGAAGGTGAAAAATACATTTATGCTTATGTGTTTATCTGTTAAGCATGTTTTCCTGTTTAAATGCATCTTCATTGCATTTGGGATTGCTACTTGTCGAGTAGGAAATGTGGTAGATGATTTACATTGGTCATGTAAATGCTTTGACATATATGTTCTACATACATATTGGTGCGGAATGTTTACTGTTCTCAAGCATGTTGAAAATGATTTCTAAAATCATGTATAGTGGATTTTGTATGTTCATATGTGCTAGAGTAGCCATATACATCATTGGTTCATGCATGCTAGGTGGGGCATGGTCTTAAATATTGTGATATATTTAAGTGCATAAGTATATTTTTGAGAATATGTGAGGATCGACCTGCTGCAGCAGTGATAGTATGGTTCTACATACCTTGTTGGGCCTTTGAGCTCACCCCCTCCCAGGTTTTGCAGGTGTTGCTGGTTTTGGAGTCAGTTGGGGAAACTGATAGCACCAGTTACAGAGGTAGTAATTAGATTCCTTAGAATCTAATTTATGTTCAGGATTTTGGATAGATAGATGTATTACATTTGGATTAAATGTATGAGGCGATTACGTAGATTCAGTTCCTTCAGTTGTATTTATTCATCTGATGTATGTATTTAATACGGACATTCAAGGACTGAGGCATGTATATTTATGATTGTTTAGGCATGTTGTAGAAATATTGGGGGGACACGGGCCCAGAAGTGTCCATATTTACTGTTAGATATAAATGCTGGGGGGACACGTGCCCAGAAGTGTCCATATGAATTGTAAAGCAGGTGTAATATGCCAGGAGCTGATTATTTAGAATGGGTCATGCCCGATTTTCGTAAAAATAATAGGAAATTGAATTGTATGATCAGGTGGAGGTTATGTCGTGAGGGTGATCTCACGGGGTTCACACCTCGGTTTTCGGGTCTCGGGAACCGGGGCGTGACAATATATCCTAATACACCATATTTTCAAGTCCCCTTGATTGTAGTGTATTAATATAAATAGGACAAAGATCGGATCGACATGCTCGTTGTTTCTTCGGGACGTCTTAACAGTTGAATTGGGCAAAAAGTAATGTACGATTTTGATTATGGCACGATTTCTCTTGGAATAGGACTTTTCGAAATAAAACAACTAAAACGAATCTAGTTTAAAATAGCTGTTGCCATGCTCGTTTCTTTTGGATACCCAGACAGTCGAATCTGGCACAAAGCAAAGCACCATACAATAGAGATCATGAATGATTTTTTATCAGAATTGCTCTTTTCGAATCAGGACAACTCAAACAAAACAGGACGAAGATCGGATTGACATGCTCGTTGTTTCTTCGGGACATCTTGATGGTCAAATTTGACAAAAAGTAATGTACGATTCTGATTATCGCACAATTTCTCTAGGAATGGCACTTTTTGAATCAAAAAATTTAAATGAAACTAGTTTAAAATCGTTGTCGCCCTACTCGTTTCTTTTAGATGTCCAGATGGTCGAATCTGGCACAAAGCACTATATGGTTGAGATCATTAACGATTTTTGCTAGGAATTGCTCTTTCTGAATCAAAACAACTCAAACAAAATAGGACGAAGATCAGATCAACATGCTTGTTATTTCTTTTAGATGTTTTGATGGTCGAATTTGGCAAAAAGAAACGTACAATTCTAATTATGACACGATTTCTTTAGGAATGGTACTTTTGAAACAAAACAACTCAAACGAAATTACTTTGAAATTGTTGTTGCCATTCCCATTTCTTTTGGATGTCCAGACGGTTGATTCTGGCAGAAAACACTATAAGGTTGTGATCATGCACAATTCCTGCTAGGAATTACTCTTTTCGAATCAAAATGACTCAAATAAAATAGGACGAAGATCGAATCAACATGCTTGTTATTTTTTCGGGACGTCTTAACAGTCGAATTTGGCAAAAAGTAACGTATGATTCTAATTATGGCACGATTTCTCTAGGAATAGGAATTTTTGAAACAAAACAACTCAAACGAAACTAGTTTAAAATAGTTGTTGCCATGTTTGTTTCTTTTGGATGTCTAGATGGTCGAATCTGGCACAAAGCACCATGCAGTTTTGATCATGCATGATTTCTACTATGAATCATTTTTTTCTAATCAGTATTACTCAAACAAAACAGGACGAAGATCGGATTAACAAGCTTGTTGTTCTTTTGGGACATCTTGACAATCGAATTTGGCAAAAAGCATTGTTCGATTATGATTATGGCACGATTTATCTAAGAATGAGACTTTTCGAATCAAAACACCTCAAATGAAACTAGTTTAACGTCATTGTCGCTATGCTTGTTTCTTTTTTATGTCCAGATGGTCAAATTTGGTACAAAGCACCATACGGTTGAGATCATGATAAATTTTTGCTAGGAATCACTCTTTTCGAGTCAACATGACTCAAATAAAATAGGACAAAGATTGGATAGACATGCTCATTGTTTCTTCTAGACGTCTTGACGGTCAAATTTGGTAAAAAGTAATGTGCAATTCTGATTATGGCACGATTTCTCTAGGAATGGGACTTTTCAAAACAAAACAATTCAAACGAAACTAGTTTAAAATCATTTTCGCCATCCTCGTTTCTTTTGGAAGTCCAAACGGTTGATTCTGGTACAAAGCACCATACAGTTGTGGTCATGCACAATTTCTGCTACGAATTGCTCTTTTTGGATCAAAACGACTCAAACAAAATGGATGAAAATCAGATAGGCATGCTAGTTGTTTCTCTTGGACATATAGACTATTGAGTTTTGCAAAAATGACGTATGATTCTAATTGTGGCACGATTTCTCTTGGAATGGGACTTTTGAAATAAAATAACTCAAACAAAATTAGTTTAAAATCGTTGTTGCCATTCTCATTTCTTTTGGATGTCCAAACGGCCGAATCTGGCACAACGCACGATACGGTTGTGATCATGCATGATTTTTGCTACAAATTGCTCTTTTCGAATAAGGATGACTCAAACAAAACAGGACGAAGATTGGATCAGCATGCTCGTTGTTTCTTCGAGACGTCTTGACAATCGAATATGGCAAAAAGTAACGTACGATTCTAATTATGGCGTGATTTCTCTAGGAATAGGACTTTTTGAAACAAAACAACTAACGAATCTAGTTTAAAATAGTTGTTGCCATGCTCATTTCTTTTGGATGCTCAAACGGTCGAATTTGGCAGAAAGCCCCATACGATAGATCATGAACGATTTTTGCTATGAATTGCTCTTTTCGAATCAGGATGACTTAAATGAAACGGGACGAAGATCAGATCGACATGCTGGTTGTTTCTTTGGGACGTCTTAACAATCGAATTTGGTAAAAAATAACGTACAATTCTGATTATGGCACGATTTATCTAGGAATGGTACTTTTTGAAACAAAACAATTCAAACAAAATTAGTTTAAAATCGTTGTTGCCATTTTTGTTTCTTTTGGATGTCCAGACGATCGATTATGGCAGAAAGCACTGTACAGTTGTGATCAAGCATAATTCCTGCTAGGAATTGCTCTTTTCGAATTAAAATGACTCAAACAAAATAGGACGAAGATCAGATCAACATGTTCATTATTTCTTCGGGACGTCTTGACGATCGAATTTGGTAAAAAGCAATGTACGATTCTGATTGTGACATGATTTCTCTAGGAATAGGACTTTTCGAAACAAAACAACTCAAATGAAATAGTTTAAAATAGTTGTTACCATACTCGTTTCTTTTAGATGTCTAGAAGGTCGAATTTGGCACAAAGCACCATAAGATTTTGATCATGCATGGTTTCTACTATGAATTATTTTTTTTTAATCAGGATAACTAAAAAAAAATAAGATGAAGATTGGATTGACATGATTGTTGTTTCTTCGGGACGTCTTGATGGTCGAATTTGGCAAAAAGCATTGTAAAATTTTGATTATGGCACAATTTCTCTAGGAATGAGACTTTTTGAATCAAAACAACTCAAACAAAACTAGTTTAACATTGTTGTCGCTATGCTCATTTCTTTTTTATGTCCAAATGGTCGAATCTGGCCCAAAGCACCATACGGTTGAGATTATGAAATATTTTTGTTCAAAATTGCTCTTTTCACGAGAAAATGACTCAAACAAAACAGGATGAAGATCGGATAGGCATGCTTGTTGTTTCTTTTAAACGTCTTGATGGTCGAATTTGACAAAAAGTAACGTGCAGTTTTGATTATGGCATGATTTCTCTTGGAATAGGACTTTTCAAAACAAAACAACTAAAACGAATTTAGTTTAATACACTACAATGAAGGGGACATGAAGACACGGTGCATTAGGATATATCATCCACATAGTAAGCCAATCGTGGCCCTCAGCTTTCTGTTATAGCCGTCAGCCTTCTGTCACAGTCATCAGCCTTCACCAGTACAGAGTCCAAGGTTTTCCAATCTTTTGTTTTGCATGAAACTCAACTAGAGTTCAAAGTGGATCAAATCCTTCAATTTAGGCTTATAGGAAGCAATCCTATATATATATATATATATATATATATATATGTCTATAATATCATTTATATGTAAGTTAAGTCATATGGGTAACTTTCAAGAGCCCATACTATCTCAAACTTCTTCTTACTCAGCCTTTAGAGTCACCTTCTTAATGGACTCTTATGCACTAAGCCAGCCTTCATGTAACAGCCTACTATGTAGCCGTCAGCCTTCACAGAGTCCAGAATCTAGCAAATATCATCCCAATAATATAGCATACCCTTGTAAGAGCCCATCTTCAATGTAAACTAATCAACTATATATATATATATACATATATATAAACATATAAATATATATGTATATATATATAAAGTCCACACTTATCCAAAGTCTGATAAAGCTTCAAGAGTCCAAAAATGTTAATAATTCTATTCTTATCAACCTTTAGAGCCATCATTTCTATGGACACTTGATAGAGTCCAATTCCACTAATATTGCTTGGTTAATCTATTTCTCTTTCTATGTATATACTGATTTCTACCCATGTCATTACCAAAGTGGCAGCCACGTGTCACGCCACTTTTGGGTGTCAAAAATTGCCCCCACTTTCAAATGTCTTATGGCTTATCAAGCCAATAATATTTTTGAAATTTAAAATTATATTGGAAGGAACCTCTTATAACCATGGCTGATTGAACTAGGACTTGTAAAGGAATGACAAATAATATGACTTCAAAACAATGTGCATTTCCTTTATTCTGGATCACCATTAATGTAATCTTTATTCCGAGCCAGCCCTACTACATTGACTGATCCTAACCTTCCACTCTTCCCTTTAAAGATGGCTAATAATGATTCTTGCACAGCTTGCCAAAAAGTTGGCTGATACCCATCGGCCAGCCATATACCCAAAGTTATCATAGCATAGTTATGATCGACCAGCATCAAATTATTATACAATGTCATGTTGGCCAATCGAGCTACTTGCAGAATAACATTGTCCCAATATACTTGAATTTCTTCATCTATCGCCCAATGAAGTTCAATCCTCAGCTGATATACATCTTTGGGAAATTATGTCAAGTCAGTATCAGCCAAGCTCTTTTTCACACTAGCCGATGCTAGTATTTTAGTCTTACAATTTTCATTATGCACCATGAAATCGGCCATATAAAACTTTGTATTGCCTGGCCGATTCATCTTTTTCCATAAGACTAACTTTGCCTCTATCCAATTTCATTGCCCCCTGGGTCTGGAGGTTTACGTGGAGGATGAAGTTATTCACTTTTTTTATCAAATACATGGCTGATCGGCCATGCTTTGCCCCTTTAGACTCATCTTGATCATTGACCGAGCAATGTTTTTTAGTGAGTCTTTGGAGTTATTATTAGCTAAGCTCTTTTTTGTACTGGTTGATGCTGATATTCCTATCATATAATTGTCACTAGGAAAAATGGAATCGGTCACATAAAATTGTGTATTAGCTGGCCGATTCATTTTCTTCCATGAGGCCACCTTCGTTTCTAACAAATCTTGTTGCCACCCAAGGTCTGGAGGTTTATGTGGAGGACGAAGTTCTTCATTTTTTAAGCAAATATATGGCTGATCGCCAAGCTTTCAACATTAAAACCCTTACTTTCCAGAATTGGAAAAGAATAACTTGGCTAATTTTTTGAATCAGCCAACTGGCTTCTTTCCTGGGTTGGCTAATTAGTTCTTTTTTTTCCATTTACCACTCGTGGCTAATTAGCCACTAGTGGCTGATAACAATTAGGTTAACTGCTTGGTTGATCTACCCCTAAAGGTTGATTATAGTTAAACCAACCATATGATTGATTGGCCATCTTCTATGTCACACCCCGATTTTCGACTCCTAAAAATTGAGGGTGATTAAGTTACATGTCATCATCTCTGATCAATAATCTACCATGTTCTGATATCAATCTATCATGCCCCAATTTTTAACTTCCGAAAAACTGAAGGTGAACCCGTCCATTTATCCTAATGAACCTATTTTTTCCTCTCAAATACTGCGAAAGTTTAGCTCTATTCTTAGGCAAAAAAAAAATGTGCCTAACTCCACCTTAATCAACCCTAATAAGCCCTACATCAAGCCACATCTCCATAGTGAAAATTTGATTTATTCACACTCATAAATCACTCAGTTTCAGGACCTAACCCTTAAAAAAATTAGAATTTGGTACTAAGACCTACACCATTGGATATAGAATTTAAAAATACTCTATTTAAAAAAAAATCATGCTCAATTTCGATCTAAAACGAAGAAGTTACACCCAATTGAAGTTTGGGCGAACCCAAAAGGTTCCCAGGATACTTGCTATTCCTTCGGTCGGCTGGAAGATAGTTTTAGCCAGCTGAAAGCCCTCTTTCAACCGGCTGAAACCTTCTTTCAGCCTGCTAAAACCTGGTACCCATTTGCAAACATTCGGGATCTTGCACTTTCTATTGGCTGCTGTAACGTCTAGGCGACCGAAGTGCCCAGTCGACTAAAAGTGCCTAGAAGCTCAAAACTTGTGTTTTTCAAGCCCAAATATATTCCACAACTATACCATTCCATAATCAAACTTGAAACATGATTAAAACCTATTCAAAATGGCAAAAATCTATATATCCCTCTTACAAATCCAAAATAGACACTTTGGGCGTGTGTCCCCCCAAGCTATTCTAATGCTTTCCATTTACATTCTAAAATATCCATACATAATTCAATATGTGAGAGGAACAATACCCCATCATCATGCATAACCAAAAGTAAAATTCCTTATACATACTATACTCAGCTCATTTTCATCCTCTCATTTCAATCATTCTCTATTAACATACATACATACATAGAATTTAATATAAATTTAATTCATTATGCTCATTGTCTAGCATTCAACATATTCGCAACATACATATGAAGTATGAATCATAAAACATAAATGCAACATGTTCTCGAATCATAAATGGTCTTTACATGTTGATCACATGCATATAGTTTACAATCTGGACATGCATTCAAATAAAGCAATAAATGGTCTTTGAAAGAAACTAAAATTCGTTCCACGCCAATACTCTATTGGGGAGACTCCATAACCTCCTTTTCATTTCCTAAAAAGAGTTAATCCTCATGGGATGAGCAACCAAATACTCAGTAGGAATGTTTAAAATATAATTCTGCAAGTTCTGTGAATACCACATAAACATACATTTGCATTTAGATATGTTAAACAAATATCCACATATCACATCCATATCACAAGCAACGTGTAAAGCAACATGATATGCATAACTCCCTCATCTTCTCCACACATCCATTGGTCTCCAATTCCCTCGGACAACCAATCCCACCTATCCGAGGCTCTATAATAAGTCCACCTCATCGTATGACTCACTTTTATGGGGAGTATCTTCTTCATTTCTAACGGAGCTCTCTAACAAGTGCACTTCACGAGGGCTTTCCTTTTACTGGATCACCTCATCACTTGCCAAGAGGACATTACCAACCAATTGAGCTCACCACCTTCACTATGCCAATGAAGATGCACCCACATGTACAAATTAATATGCATTTACAATTAATGATCAATATGGCATTCAATTGTCATACTTGCACAAATTCCCATTACAAAATGTCACATGCATTCATATTAAACATGCTTCACATCTTTCATATTTCATAAAATTTACACTTTTCACAATTCACATAATTCATATATATTGACAATTAAATCATGCTTTATACTTAAGCACATTTCTAAAGCAATTCACCAAACACATAAGTGTCACCTTCACACATATACATGAATTTGCACAATTCTTCCACAATTCAATCCCATCATGCTTTATAATCAACTATTGTAATTATAAACATTTAATTATCTAATCTAGCATAAAAAAATCATTAATTAGCATAATTAAGCATGCTTTACTATTGAAAAATATCTAATTATCTCACCTAACCAATTGGTTGCCTTAACAACCAATATACTTACAAAAACCTTAGATTCTATGGGTTAGGCATCTCAACCTCAATTTGGAAGAGCTTCCAAATGAATTCCCCAATTCTCACTCAAAAGATCAACCTTTTTCAAAATTAATTTCGGACCGATCAATCTCGAGCCCTCGACACATAGATCGTTTCTCTCTTTTTCGATGTCGCACAATTCTCACCCGAAGGCCCTCTAATTCAATGGAGAAGTGAAGAAAAAGATGAAGCTATATATATATATGTCCCTCAAGGCCCTGGAGAATGGGAATGAAAAGATGAATTCTCTCTTTGCTATTTATAGAAAATGACCTACACTTATTTAAAAGTATGCCACTACATTTTCACTAAACTTTTCCAAACTTGTTTTCTGAGTTCTGTAATTCCGATTGACATAAAATCAATTTTGTAGTGTGTAAAATATTTTATTTAAGCCACCCTCCAAATTTGGAATCATTCTGACACTTTCAAATTTTCTAGGCCCACGGGATATATATATATATATGTCCCTCAAGGCCCTGGAGAATGGGAATGAAAAGATGAATTCTCTCTTTGCTATTTATAGAAAATGTCCTACACTTATTTAAAAGTATGCCACTACATTTTCACTAAACTGTTCCGAACTTGTTTTCTGAGTTCTGTAATTTCAATTGATATAAAATCAATTTTGTAGTGTGTAAAATATTTTATTTAAGCCACCCTCAAAATTTGGAATCATTCTGACACTTTCAAATTTTCTAGGCTCACGGGGCCCGCGCCCCTGGTTAACGGGACCCGAAAAAGTTAACTTTTGCCAAACGCTCCAAAAACTTCCCCAAACATTAAATAAGTTATCTAAACATGTATTTTACATTTAAAATACACATATAATCATTTAAAGCATTAATATGACAATAAATGAAATTAAAGAAAAATAGGCCAAAAATGGTCACGGTTCTTACAACCTACCCAACTTAAAAGGATTTCATCTCCAAAATCAACTCATACCTTGAGGAAACAAGTCTGGATACTTAGAATAAATTTTCTACTCTCGTTCCCAAGTAGCCTATTCAACATTGTGATGATGCCACAAAACCTTGACTAATGGAATAGTCTTACCCCTCAGAACTTGCTCTCTAGCATCAAGAAATTGAACCAGTCTTTCCTCATAGGTGACATGTTTGTCGACCTCAACATCTACCCAACTTAGAACATGTGATGGATTAGGTTTGTATTTCCTTAATTTCAAAATATTAAACATGTTGTGAACCTTTTCCAACTGTGGTGTCAAAGCCAATCTGTAGGCCATCTAACTGACAGACTCAAGGTACTCAAATGGTCCAATGTATCTCGATGACGACTTGCCACTTCGCCCAAAGCGCATTAATCCTTTTCGTGGTAAAACCTTAAGAAACATGTGGTCTCCCACCTCAAAGGATAACGGTTTCCTCCTCTGATCGATATAGTTCTTTTGTTTACTCTGAGCTGTCAACACTCGCTATTTGATCTTGAAAGACTCATCACAAAATTCATAGTAATATACTCCAATTTCCACTCTACCATTGGTAATAATTGCAACAACCCAGCTGGCTTTTGATGTTCCGTCTTTACTTGTTGACAAGAAAGACATCTCGCCACAAACTGTGCCACATCATTCTTCATCCCTCGCCACTAATATTGGCATCTCATATTATGGTACATTTTGGTTCCACCAGGATGAACTGTAAAATGAGAATGATAAAATTCCTGTAATACATCATCACAACAATCAGAAGGAACTACCATCAATCCTCTGAATCGTAGACCCTCATCAGAATGTAAGGTCCAACCCACCACTGTCGTACCACCAATAATCTGTGAGTGAATGGACTCCAACTCACTATCCTTCTTTTGTGCCTCAATCACCTTGCTCACAAGCATTGGTTGAGCTACCAAGCTAAACAACATAGCTGGCTCGCTATAATCATTGAAATACAATCCCAACTCCGAGAAATCTTCTATCATTTTCTAATCCCGAATAGCTATGCTAGCTGGAGTCCCGTAAAACTTTCTGCTCAACGTATCCACCACTATATTTCCTTTTTCCAGATGGTATTGTAAATCAAAATTGTAATCCTCTATGTACTTAACCCATCGCCTCTGTCTCATGTTCACAAGTTCTTTTAGGAGAAAAGGTACTTGAGACTCTTGTGATCCGAATACACTTCAAATTTCTCACTTTACAAGTAGTGTCTCCACCCTTTCAAGGCGAAGATCACTGCTGCTAACTCCAAATCATGCGTAGGATAGTTGTGCTCGTGAGTCTTTAACTGGCTAGACCCATAAGTAACCACTTCGTCACATTGCATCAATACTCAACCTAGCCTACTCCCTGAAGCATCACAATAAATCACATACTCCAAGCTACGCTTGGGTATCACCAAAATAGGAGCTGTAGTTAACCGCTTCTTGAGTTCATGAAAGGCTAACTCACATACTTCATTCCATACAAACTTCACACCCTTACGCGTGAGTCATGTCATAGGAGTTGTAATACTAGAGAAGTCCTCCACAAACCTCCTATAGTAGCCTACTAACCCAAGAAAATTTTGAATCTCGAAGACACTCTTCAGACTCTCCCAACTCATCACGACCTCAATCTTAGATGGATCAACTGAAACTCCACCTCTAGAAATGACATGCCCAAGGAATTTCACCACTTAGAGCCAAAACTTGGACTTCTCATACTTATCGTATAATTGGTGTTCTCTAAGGATTTCCAAAATTGCCCTCAAGGGTAACTCATGCTCCTCCTCTGAAGATGAGTACACAAGTATAACATCCACAAACACTACTATAAAAGTGTCAAGGTACTCATGGAATGCGTGGTTCATCAAGTCTATAAATGCCACCAGTGTATTACTCAAACTGAATGGCATTACAAGGAACTCATAGTGCCCATATTGTGTACGAAAAACCATTTTATGGATATCCTCATCCTTCACCCTCAATTGGTAGTAACCCAACCTTAGATCAATTTTTGAGAAGAGTGAGCTCCCTTCAATTGATCAAATAGGTCATCTATCGTTGGCAACGGATACTTGTTATTGATTGTCATATGATTCAACTTCCAATAATCAATGCAGAATCTCAAAGCACTATCTTTCTTCTTTGCAAACAACACTGGTGCTCCCCATAGTGACGCACTCGGTCTAATAAAGCCTTTAACATTCAAATCATCCAATTGGTATTTTAATTCCACCAACTCTGTCGGTGCCATCCCATATAGTGCCATAGAAATGGGTGTCGTACCGAGTGTAAGATCGATCCCGAATTTTACCTCTCTCTTGGGAGGCAAATTTGTCAAATCCTCTGAAAAGACATCTAGGTACTTATATACCACCGCCGGATATACCTCTCTCAGAATCTCCTCTCCCTTGGCCAACAGACTAGCCAAAATAAAGCTGTGTTGCTCTCGATTGCTAATGCCATAACATGGTGAAGTATATGAGTCACTTCGATCTCTCACAAAACAAAAGCAATCGCCCTCGGGCGTATAAATTGTCACTCTCCCTCTAAAATAGTCTATCATAGCATAAAACTCTGACAACCAATCCATCCTTAGGATGATATCAAAATTGCTCATATATAGGAGAATGAAATCAAACTCAAGTGTCCTCCCGGCTATCTCAATAGTACATCCTTGGCATACCCCATCAAGAATCACTGTACCACCCACTAGTGTATCAACATAAATAGGTCTACTCAAAGGACTAACCTCAAGCCCCAAAACCCATGCAAATGATGTAGCAATAAATGAATAAGATGCAACAGAATCAATCAGTACACTTGCCAAAGAACTGTACACTAGGAATATACCTCTAACCACTGAGGGTCCTGCCGAGGTGTCTACAAGTGTCACCGTATAAACCCTGCCCTGTGCCCTCTGGTCCTGTGCTCAACTAGCCTGAGACCCTGACTAATGCATGGATGCACTAGGGGTAGATCCCCTCACTAGTCTTGCACTCTATGCCCCTCAAAAGCCACTATCAAAGTCATGCTTTGCTTCATTGCCTCTCTCTTCTTTTGCCTATCCCTTGTTTGTGCCTCAGCCATCAATGCCTTCTCAACTGCCTCGGTATATACCTTCAAGTCCAAAATAGATATGTATGACCTAATCGAATGATGAAGGTCATTGATGAACCTCCATGTCTTTTCCTCCTCATCTTTCACTACTTCGGGTGCAAAGCGTGAAAGAGAAATGAATTTGTTCTCATATTCAGTTATGGTCATGCCATCATGAACAAGCTCCTCAAACTCCTTCCTCAACGCCCTCTTCTTTGGCCTAGAAAAGTAATGCTCAAGGAATAGAGTCTTGAACTCTTCCCATAGCATCATCTTAACATCGTGTCAGTCACTCACTGACTTCCACTAAAGCTCCACTCCACCTAAAAACAAGTATGTACCAAGAATTGACATCATTTTCAAGTGTTTCTCCACTTGCTCTAACCAACTATCCACTACCAACGGATCCGAACTTCCCTCAAAACTTGGACGCATAAACTTCTTGAATTGAGTTATGAATTTGAATCTCCTTTTAACTTCACCCTCTTTCAGTTGCACTACCAGTTATTGTACCTCATTAGCAACTACCCTCACAAAGTCACTGTAAGGATTGTGACCATTTTTGGCATATTTTTCTTTAATTTCATTTATTGTCTTAATAATGCTTTAAATGAGTATTTATGTGTTTTAAATATAAAATACATGTTTAGATAACTTATTTAAGGTTTGGGAAAATTTTTGAAGCGTTTGGCAAAAGTTGACTTTTTCGGGTCCGATTAACCTGGGCACGCGGGCCCCATGGGCCCAGAAAATCCAAAAGTATCAGAATGACTCCAAATTTGGAGGGTAACTTAAATAAAATATTTGACGTGCTACGAAATTGATTTCATGTCAATTGGAGTTGCAAAACTCTGAAAATGAGCCTGGAAAGGTTTAGGAAAAATGCGATGGCATTTTTGTAAATAAGTGTAGGTCATTTGCTATAAATAGCAAAGTTAGAGATTCCCAATTCATTTCTCTTCCTCCATGAGCCGAGAGGGCTCATATATATATATATAAATATATATATATATATTATCTTCTTTTTCTTCATTAAATTAGAGGGGCTTAAGGTGAGAATTAAAAGAAACCGAAGAAGAGAGAAATAGTCAATGCGTTGAGGGCCCAAGATTGGTCTGATCAAAATCAATTTTGGACAAAGTTG
Source organism: Cornus controversa (assembly GCA_026545225.1). Taxonomy (NCBI): domain Eukaryota; kingdom Viridiplantae; phylum Streptophyta; class Magnoliopsida; order Cornales; family Cornaceae; genus Cornus; species Cornus controversa. The sequence goes on along the minus strand of CM048849.1, from coordinate 6,818,801 downwards.
GGTTTTTGGTGAGATTTGGCTTGGAATTGAGGTAGGGGTGTTCTTTCCATCTTATCATCAATTCCTTATGAATTGATGTAATTTCTATTGGTTAGCATATTTAGAATTGCTATAAAACGAGTCTTGCACTTTTAATTGGGTAAATTCTTGTGAATTGATGATATTGTTGAATTCATGTGAATTAAATTATGTTTACATGCCTATGTGTTGTTAATTGTGGTTAAATGTTATCTTATAACATGGATTATAGTGTAGAGACCATATTGTACATGATGCATTTTATGTTTGATAAGATGCATGAAAATGACCATTTCTTCAAATGTTGCATTGTGATATACATGGAATTACATGTTTAGCATGGGAATTAAGTGTCTTATGATGTACTTGAATTATGAAATTGTTGCATTGTTATATGCATGGAATTATATGTTTTAGTATGAAAATTAAGTGGCTTATGATGCACTTGAATTATGAAATTGTTGTATTATGGTATGCATGAAATTATATGTTTTAGCAAGGAGATTAAGTGGCTTATGATGCGCTTGGAATTGTATATGTTGCCATACTTGAAACCTATGTGATTGGTTGTTGATTTTGGGAGTATATCAAAAATAAAAAAGGGCCCCGAGCTCGGAACTTGCCCAAGGGGTTTTGTCTAGACCTTTGGGTTAGTAGCCCATAAAGTAGAATATTTGGGTTTTGTCTAGACCCTCAGGTTTTAGCCCGTGAAGTAGAATATTTGAGAAAATTGCTCAAATTTTTTTTGACCCGTGACCTACGACTACTCTCTTATGTGATTTCGAAACTTATGTGACTTAGTTTTTAAGTTTTGTTGTTGTATTGTGATATTCATGTTGGTGCATACGTGACTGTCAACTTAAAATGAGCATTGTTGAGTATAAATCTCATTAATTATTGAATTGAGACTTTCTTGAGCATGTACATTCTTGTATACCATGTAAAGTGTAAGAATGCCAGGATAATATCTCACGAGCATTGGAAGTATGCCATGTAGTATAAGGATGCCATCCCGCATTCATGTAGGTCGCATCGAGTCGATGCATAAGTTGGTTTGGGTGCCTCTATTGGGCATAGTTGTATGCTCACCCCCTTCCCCCAACCATTTTTACAAATAAGGCATCGGTCGTCAATGAAACTTGAAGTGCTTGGGTTGTGGGGTTTACCTTTCATTACTACTGTCTGTGTTATACTTTCATGTGCCATGTTTAGGCATCTTGTATTTGAATTTAAGTAATGGATTTGATATGTAGGAGCCATGTTTGACATTGAGACCATTGAAGGTCAAATTATAGAATTTATGCTTAAGCTGGACCACTTCCTTTACATCATATATATACCTAAATTTTTGGATTCATATATAATGTTTATGTTTCAAATATGCTAATGTACAAATGGTGTTTTTATAATTTGATCTTGACACATATATACCTGTTATGATTGTTGTTGAATATCCTCCAAGAACAGGTCACTTTGAGTAGGAAGAAATCCACTTTGAGCTTGTTGAAAGTTCATTTTGAGGCTGCTAAAAATGGCAGAATGAAATAAGCATTTCTAGAGCACTTCTTTAGCTAACTAAAAGTTCATTTTGAGCTTGCTGAAAGTTCACTTTGAGCTTGCTAAAATTCCACTTTGAGGCTACTAAAAATGGCAGAATGAAATGAGTGTTTTTAGAGCACTTCTTCAGCCGACTGAAACACCAGTTTCAACCTGCTGAAAGAAGCTGATTTTGAATATAGCCCTTAGCTAATTTGATAAATAGAATGAGTATGATTAGCTGTGTGCGTGGCCATGTGTGGCCCATTGAGACGAGTGTCGTAAAATTGTGCATAGGTAATAGTGTGTACATGATAATTTTTTCGTGATGTTGAGATGGGTTTGTGACTTAATCACCCTTGATTTTCGGGAGTCAAAAATTAGGGTGTGACAGTCACAGAGAGTCGCAATCATATTAGTGACCAAATGGTTCCCCTCGGGTGCTCCACCCCCAACTTGTAACGACCCAAATTATTTTGACCGGCCCAGGATGAATTTTGACCGGTCCAGATTATTTTTGGACCGGATTCATTTTTTTTTCGAATAATTTATTTCGGAAGAATGCGAGAACATATATATAAATGGAATTATATATATGTGTGTTGTTGAGCATGTAATGGCATGTACATGTGGTGGTATATATATATGTATATGTATATGTATATATACGTATAGGAATATGGGTGTAAGTGTGTATATGGTACGCGGATACAGTTAGGTTTTATTATTTGATGTGGTATTAAATAGATATATATATATACATATATATGTATAATATATATATATGTGGAACTTGTGGCTGGGAGAATAAGATAATGAGTGGACCAAAATAGAGAGGACCACATGAGTGGGTCGGCTGAAGGAGAAAAAGAAGAAAGAAAAGAGAAAAGGGAAAAAGAAAGAAAAAGAAAAGAGGAGAGAGAAGGAGAAGTCGGGGAGAGAGAGAAGGAGAGACCGAGTGAGATCGGGGAGAGAGAAACCCGGGGAAGGAGGGGCCGCCAATCTCGGCGCCGATGGTGGCTTGGCTGTCGGTGGTTTGCGGTGGTCGAAGGGGTTGAGATGGTGTGTCGGTGACGCGAGGCGGCTCGGTGCGGCGGAGCGGTTCGAAGATGGGGGGGTTTTGCGGCTGGAACTTGTTGGTTCCGGCGAGTGCTGGCGACGGCGAAGGCTGTGCTCCGGCAGTGGCTGACGGCGACTGGTTGCGAGTTACTGGCCGCGAGTGGGGGGTTTCACAGCTGGGCCATTCGCGAAGGGGATCTTCAGCTGGTTCGATGGGGGTCCAATCACGGTGGGTTTTCGGGTGGTTTCGGTTGTGGCGGCCGGATGATGGTGGTCATGGAGGTCATGGTGGTGGGTTTGGCCGTGGCTGGTGCCGACGGTGGCTTCGGCTGAGTCTTCACGGTTGAGGTGAGTTGATTGGGTCAAATTTCTGGGATTTATTGGCGGCCGTTTTGGGGCTGATTTGTGGACTGTTTGGGGTGCTCGCTATTGGGTTGAGTAGCGGCTGTTTTGTTATTATTTGAGGATGCACATGGTGGCACCGGAGGGGTTATTTGGCAGTGAGATGATGGCCCGGTTAGGGGCTGTTTGGCTTACATTTGATCACGAGTTCGGTTGGGTTTCTTCCGTGGTGCTTGGGTTTTTCGGTTGACTATTCCGGCGGTGAACTGTCGTGGCAGCCATGGGAGGTTTAGTTGAGTTCGGGGCACACGGCTGGGCTGGATTTTGGGGTCTTCGGTTGCTGCCGGTTTGACGGTGTTTGAGATTGGGCTTGACAGCCATGGTGGCTGGTTTATGGATGCTTGCTGAGGGTTCGGTTATAGCGGGCCTATGGTGTTCCGTGGTTGTAAAGAGGTGGTCCAATGGATTTGTTCGTGTGGGCTTTGACACTGGACTGGACCGGGACTTGGAGATAGGCCGATTTGCAGGCACAGAACGGTTGAGAGCTGGACCTAAGGCAAGTTGATTCTTGCCTCTATCTCATACATATCTTTTACGTACGTTAAGTAATTTACATATGTCTTAATTTAATCATATATGGTATGTGTATATACATATATATGTAGGCGCTTATATATATATGTGTATAGGGAATGTGGTACATACATGGGATGTGAGAGGATATACATATGCGTGGGTGTATATATATGTATGTGCGGATTTGGGAAGCGATAACATGTTAGATTAATTACCTGATTGCATTGTGATATGCATGTATGTATAGATTAAAGTCTATGTAAAGCATGCTAAATAATACCTGTTTAGCTCTGTGTTGTCTTGTATGCATATGTGGTTCTTATGCATGGTGTTCAGGAAGTATATATATGTATGTGATTATATATATATATGGTTGCAGTGGTAGAAATGCATGCTAAGTTGAATTTAACTTTTGGCGAGTATTTGAAAAGCATGAAATGTGCTAAGTGCTTTATATGTTCTTGACACATATGTGGGTGACGTAATATACATATGTGTGTATATGTGTTGTGATTGGAATGCATGTTAGCTACTTGTAGTGAATACATGTATTGAATGAGAGCATGACTATATTTATGCTAGCGTAAGTGCATATGTGATTTATATGCATGATTTGACATGTACGTGTTTACATGTAGGGTTACGTGAATGAAAATGCTATTTTTTTATAGAAAATGTATGCATTGGTTATAGCATGATAAAAATATGCTAAGTTGGAATTGTTTGCATATGTGAGGTGTTATGGAAGTATTTGAACATATATGTGCTATATTTGTTGGAATGTGATGAAAAGCATGCTAAATACTTCTTTTTAGTATTCATAAGCATGGGTTGAAGCATGAAAGTGTTATGCTAGGTATATATATGCATCTACGTTGCATATATGGGAGGGAAATGACATATATGTGGTTATATGTGGGTTTATGTGGAGATGAAATGCATGCTATGTTCTTTTAACTAGCTTAGGCATTTGTGAGGCATGAACATTGAAATGTTTAGTTATTATATGTTCGAAATGCATATATAGTGCCGTTGTGAGGAAACGGGGAAGTGTGGTTGAATCACCTAGAGTAGGTCAATACTCGGTCACGGTGAGGGCACTGGAGTGGTTACGTCATCTTGGAGTAGGTAAATACTCGGTGACGGTGGTCTACTCACCTTGGAGTAGGTAAATACTCGGTGGGGATTCCAAAAAGATGCCCAATCACTTTGGAGTAGGTAAATACTCGGTGATTGTGGTTTACTCACCTTGGAGTAGGTGAATACTCGGTGAGAATTCTAAACAGGGGCCAAGTCATCTTGGAGTAGGTAAATACTCGGTGACGGTGGTCTATCCACCTTGGAGTAGGTAAATACTCGGTGGCGGAGTTGGAATGGTGTGGGAAAGGTCTCGGTTACATGATTTGGTCAAGAATCATGTTAAGGTTTCGTGTTGAGTCCAAAAGAGAGACAAGTGCGCGAATTTGCTCACATTTTCTATTGTGAAGCATGCTTTGTGTTTAACGCATTCTCATATATGCGTTGTGTGTGATAGAACATAATATATGTTGGATATCTATTTCTTTTGAGCAGGTTATATGGTTTAAATACATCTTTATTGCATATGAGATTACTACTTGTTGAGTAGGGAACGTGACAGATGATTTACATTGGTTATGTGAATGTGTTGACATATGTGTTCTATATACATATTGGTACTGAATGTTTACTACTTTCAAGCATGTTGAAAATGATTTCTAAAATCATGTGTAGTGGATTTTGTATGTTCATATGTGCTAGAGTAGCCATATACATCGTTGGTTCATGCATGCTAGGTGGGGCATGGTCTTAAATATTGTGATATATTTATTTGCATGTATATTTTTGAGAATATGTGAGGATCGACCTGCTGCAGCGGTGATAGTATGGTTCTACATACCTTGTTGGGCCTTTGAGCTCACCCCCTCCCAGGTTTTGCAGGTGTTGCTGGTTTTGGAGTCAGTTGGGGAAACTGATAGCACCAGTTACAGAGGTAGTAATTAGATTCCTTAGAATCTAATTTATGTTCAGGATTTTGGATAGATAGATGTATTACATTTGGATTAAATGTATGAGGCGATTACGTAGATTCAGTTCCTTCAGTTGTATTTATTCATGTGATGTATGTGTTTAATACGGACATTCAAGGACTGAGGCATGTATATTTATGATTGTTTATGCATGTTGTAGAAATATTGGGGGGACACGGGCCCAGAAGTGTCCATATTTATTGTTAGATATAAATGCTGGGGGGACACGTGCCCAAAAGTGTCCATATGAATTGTAAAGCAGGTGTAATATGCCAGGAGCTGATTATTTAGAATGGGTCATGCCCGATTTTTGTAAAAATGATAGGAAATTGAATTGTATGATCAGGTGGAGGTTATGTCGTGAGGGTGACCTCACGGGGTTCACACCTCGGTTTCCAGGCCTTGGGAATCGGGGCGTGACACAACTGCTCCTCTACGACATCTAGGCAGCAAATTTCTGTCTTAATTCAAGGCATAAGTCAATGATAATAAGTTATCACATACTACATATTCAACATAATCAAACTACAACTCAACATAATCAACATGTTATCATTTCGCATGTAAAACAAAGACATGCTTCTCAATACACATTTAATCACTTAAACAAATTCTCAAGTCAACACATGACACATATCATATGTTATCACATAAGTACTCTTCCATTTCAACACATAACATATAATAGATAACCTGCATTATAACATAAGCACACTTTCATTTCATCACATAACATATAATTCATGTTATCACATAAACAAATGTGAAGTGCTTATAAGTTGTCATGTTTAACTATGTCATGTCTCCACGCATTTCTAGGTTTTTAAGTCAAAAGTTCTAATTCACGATGGTTATTCAACTTGGTGTTCTAACAAGCTATAAACCATGTCAAACCCACACATGATCTGTCCATTATCCATCGCCCCTAGGTATTCAATCTAGTGCTCTGACACCAATCTGTCACGGCCCAATTTCTGACTCCCAAAAATTGAGGGTGATTAATTTACATGTCATCACCTCTAATCAATAATCTCACTATGGTACCATGCTCTGATACCAATCTGTTATGCCTTGATTTTCGACTTTCAAAAAATTGAAGGTGAACCCGTCCATTTATCTTAATTGTTCGATGTACAAAATGCGATAAAATATTACTCCCTCCGTCCCATAATAGATGGGTACTTCAAGAATTGTGACTCACAAAATTGTGAGTCACAGTTCCCGAAGTGCCCATCTATTATGGGACGGAGGGAGTATGTAATAGTGTCATTATGTTACACCTCGACAAAAGAAAAATTTACAAAAACCTACAAATACTCTACTAAAATTAGTAAAGCGGTGAGTAGGGGTCGAACCCACAGAGACTGTGTTGGTTTTGTTGTTAAGCTCTCAAGACCTTGTTTGATTTAATTCAAAGAGAATTTGTTTTGTTTTTAAATTTAGGTGTTGAAATTAAATGACATAAATAAATGATAAATACTGGAGAGAGAGGGTCCTGGGAATTAACTTCACCACTAACCTTCTGACAATGACAACTGTATTAATTTGAGACGTCTAATCTATGCATTCAGAAAAGAATGGCTACAAGCCCAATTCAATTCTATCAAGAGGATTCGTTCAACATACAATTAAGCATAACTCGTCTTCAATTAGCATGGCCTATACATTTGACTAACAAATAATGTGATAACCTATCTTCGCATGAATTATCAAAACTTTAAATTAAACCATTAGTGAAAACTATTGTATGACATGTATTAAAAAAATTACAAAAGTTGAAAGAACCAAACCCTAATCACTGCAAACTTACGTTCATTATACAAGAACAAGAGTTAATATGCAATAAAATAGTCCATTCAAATTAACCAATAGCACATCTATTATTTATGTCTTAGTTATACAATCAATGCACAAATTAAATCATTCCCAAATTAAGATACAATTTACAACATTGAAAGATAGGCTAGGGTTACGTCATTTTCCCGGAATGGTGTTTAGCCGCTCATGATCGGAGGTCCAAGCTTGAATGATGATGAAATCGCCATCTTCTTGCCCATAATCGTCATGAATCGCCTCTGTATATCTCTCAATGTTTCTCCCCTCCAAAATACCCTAATTTCTTCTCCTATCTCTCTTTTATTTTGTGAAGCCAGCACAAACGGGACACCTCACCTCCTAAAGTAGCACATGCGCCTAAGAAAATGGCACTTGCACCTCAAAAAGTGGCAGCTGTGCAAATGGGGCAGAAAGGTGCTGTAAAGGTCCGTTTTAGGCAATTTTTGTGAAATATGAAAATGTACAGAATTGAATTTCCTTCAACCTAAATAGAGTTTGGGCCGTTTTGACAATTTAGTATGGAGTTATGGTCTACATACCAAAATGGGTCTAGAAGTTTCTAGGCCTGAATTGGCCCAGTCTTCAATGTGAATAGGCCCATGGTCCTTTTCTTCATTTAAATTCACTTCCAACCCAGTTCTTCTATCTATTTAATTTGGATCTTTAATATAAACATCTCATGGGTCAAGCTTTAGCTTCCTACTAAAATAGCACCATCTGTAGCCCAATTGCACCATTATTAATCATAATTAACCTTAATCACTTGAAATCATAAAAGATTAAAATTATTAATAAAAACATTAAATAAATATTATTAAGATGCTAATTCATATAATTTTAGGGGCATTAAATGTGCAACATTCACTGCTCACCATACCCCCAAACTTACATATTGCTAGTCCCTTAGCAATACATAACTAAAAATAAAATAAAACAACAAAACTACTTCCTCATTTGTGGGAGATCCAATTGCAATTAGTGAATGCAACAAGCCTTTTAAACCCCTAAACATGCAAAATTTCCTGTTTAAAACATTGATCAAGAAGAAGATTGCAAAATGTAATTAAAAGACTGCATTTAAGAATACTTTCAAATCCTTAAATCCCATAATTCAAAATAATGGTTCTCACACAAAATTTACATCATCACAACTCAAAGCAACCAACTCTAGCCCCCTCATGAAAAGTGAACTAGCATTCATCTATGTGGCTTCCTTTTAGGTATTTTTTTGTTAATATATGCAAGGTCATCGTTCTGTAGCTGATCTTTTGAAACCTCTTGATCTTGAGCTTGAATGTACTCTTAAACAACAGAAGAACATTCCTGTTGATACCTTTATGCAAGAGGAAGAATTCATTGATGACATGGCGGAAGAAATGAATGACAATATTGTTCCTAATGCTGCTGGTGAAAGGGCTAGATTGCTCAAGGACTACTATGTTCCTGAGATAGACACTTCACCACCCAGTTTCCAACTGCCCAATGTCATAGCACAGAATTATAAGATCAAGTTTAGCATTATTTAGATGCTTCCATCCTACTTTGGGCTTACTCAAGAGGACCCTTACAAGCATTTCAATGAATTCATAAAAGTGTGCTCAACTACTAAAATTCACAACTTCTCTGATAAGCAATCAATGGATAGGAAGCAATCTAATCTCTTAGTGAGTATGGTAATCTAGTAGGCAGTCTGGTGGGAGATAGAATCCCACATTTCTTAGGTGGGTATGATTGTATCTTGATAGCCCATGATTAAAGAGATAGGTATGAGAAATTCAAATGATAACGAAATGAATTGAAGGATTCACTCTAGTGGGGCATACCGTGAAAATGGTTTACGTACAGTATGTCATGCTGTGTACGTTTTGATCGCAAGGTCAAGATGTATCCCAAAAGGGGTAACAATGGTGGCTTGCTTCTCTTTGGGCCATCCATGGGACAAGATCCCTAGTGTAAGAGAGGATAGAATACTACTATCAACCCCACTCGATTAATGGAAGAATTAACAGGAGACCCTTAGATTGACACCTTAGGGTGCATTCCTTATATAAAAGGTGTCACCATCATGTCGTTGTTGCAGAAGTCATTATGGAAGGTTAGTCTAATTATTTCAGGACTGGACTGAACCACTCATTCGTAGGTATATCCTCGGCCCCATATGAAACTTCCTTTTCCTCATCTTAGGTCTTAGGATGCTCATTTCTAATAGAAAAAAGGCTCAAAAGAAGCGTAACATAGCCCAACTAGCTCATTACGATAACGAACAAGAACGACTACGCTATGAGTGCTCACTTTGTATAGATAGCATTGCAAGCTCTTATAGTCGAGTAGTGCTCACTAGTCAAGTTGGGAAGGCCCAACGAGCTATATTAGTTGGGTTTTTCTTGAGTAGACGACAAGAACATAGGACGGGGGTGAGATTCTTTACCAGCATTCGCTAAGCGTGTAGAATAGTCAATGGGTCTGGCTACATGAACCATTGCAACTGTTAGTCCTTCAAGACATATTGAAAGCAACACATCAATCAAAGAATAGACCACTAGCAATAGTGTGTAAGAGCTACATCCGAACAAGGGGAAAAGTGGCCGGCTTCGTGTAATAACCCTTGTGGACGGGTGTGAGTGGGCGGGTGCGAAGATAGACACTGAGTTGAGCTACCATACTGACAGGGTACAAGGTGCTCAATCCCACATCACCTGGGTGTGGAAAAGGGGATGTGCTTATATGTAGTATGTTATCTTCAAATGGTATAAGGCCTTTTGGGGTTAAACCCAAGAGCAAAACCGTGCGGGCTCAAGCCCAAAGTGGATAATTTCATACCATATGTTGGAGCGGGATATTACAGTTGGTATGAGAGCTTGAACCCAGCCGGAAGTATGCCAACGAGGACGTCGGGCCTCGTAGGGGGATGGTGTCACGCCCCGAAACCCGGACCGCCGGGACTCCCCCGGACCGACCCCGAATTCCGAGTGTGAACCCGTTCACTCAACCCCGTGAATGATCTTAATTACACTCATACATTAGTATCAAGGTTTAATACCATGTTATAATGCCCCGATTTCTAACTCTCGGAGAACCGGAGGTTAAATTGTCTATTTAGCCCAATAGAGCCTCATTACCCTCATTCACCATGGAATCTTAACCCAATTCTAGCATATGAATGCACACAAATCCATCTTAACCAATCCCCATGAGCCCGATGTCGAATCACACACCTTAGTGAACATTTACTCGTCCACACCCTTGAGAATCACTCACTTTCGAGCCTCAAAAATTTTTTTGTTTGGAATCTGAAACTGAGTCTTACACCATTGGATAGATAATCCAAAAATACTCAAGTTCAAAAAAAACCACACTTAATTCTGATCTAAAACGAAGAAATTACATCGAAATGAAGTTTTGGAAAAAGCTGTGAATAGTAATTTTGATTAATCGAGATGGGCATCTCGATTGATCGAAATTGAATCTCGATTGATTGGAATGCTTGCAAGATTTTCACCCTTTCAAGAACCCAGACCTGCAATATCTCGATTGATCGAAAATGGGACTTCGATTGATCGAAATTCCTACGTTTTGGACTCTAAAAATCACCATAAATCATCACCCCTTTGATCAATCGAAATGGGGGTTTCGATTGATCGAAATAGGCATTTCGATTGATTGAAATAAAATCTCGATTGATCAAAATGCACCTCTCGGGACTTCCAACAACCCTATGTATGATCCATTTGGAGCCCAATCAACATTCTATCATCCTAGAACCCCTCATACATGATTAATAACATAAATGAAAGGTTCCGACACCAATCTCACATTCAAGATCATATTCATAATTGAATTCACACACCAAAATGAATCCTTTCTTTCACGAACATGATTCATTCACAATGAAAACATCATCAAAATGAATCAAGTGCCGCCATGGGCATTACATAAATTAAACCGTCGTCTTTTCACACCCAACAAGTTTAGATTTTAGTGCATGAAACGGTAAGGCATGAATGATACATGTTTTTGGAATACAAATGGTCCTTACATATTCATACCATGCATATGGTCCATAATCCGGACATGCATTCCAACAAAATAACATAAAGTCTTTAAAAGGACCAAAACCACTCCACGCCAATGTACTATTGGGGAGTCTCCATCACCTCCTTTCCATTTCTTGAAAAATGTTAATCCACATGGGATGAGCAACCACAAGCTCAGTAGAAAAATTTAAAACATAATTCCACCAACTCCGTGAATACCACATGATCATACATTTGCATTTAACATATTGAGAATTCATGCACACAACACAACCATATCACAAACAAGGTAGAATGCAATATGATATGCACAACTCCCTCTTCCTTCCCACATATTGGTCTCCAATTCCCGTGGACAACCAATCCCACCTATAGAGGGTTACCTTCACCGGAATACCTCTTGAGGGTTACCTTTACCGAAATACCTCACTACACATCAATCCATGAGGGTACCTTGACCGAAATACCTCACGAGGGTTACCTTTATCGGAATACCTCACCATTTTACCGAATGGATTCCACCGTTCACATTGCTTGCCTCCCTCACCACACCAATGAAGATGAACCCCACAATTTTATCAAATGTACATTCACAATTTGTAACTAATAAGGCATCTAACAATCACACTTAAACAATTTCCCATTTAGGCATCATATGCATTTACAATGAACATGCTCCACACCTCTACATTTCACATAACCACACATCCTTCACAATGCTTTTAGAGCAATTTATCAAACACATGAAAGTCACCCTCATAATTATACATAAGTCCACCAACATAATTTCACAAATCAATCCCAACATGCTCATAAATTTCTCTAAGGCATTTATAAGCATACAATCATATCAACCAACATTATGAGCACATTTAATGATATAAAATAGCATGCTTGAACATTAAGGAACATCTATTTACCCGACATAACCAATTGGTTGTCATAGACAACCAATATACTCGCAAGAATCCCAAATTTTATGAGTTAAACATCCCTACCTCAAATTGGAAGAGCTTCCAATTGAATTCGCCCAAATCTCACCCAAAAGATCAACCTTCTCCAAAAATGATTTTGGACCGATCAATCTCAAGCTCTCAACGCGTAGATCGTTTCTTCCTTCTTCGGTGAAATCAAACTCTCACCCGAAGGCCCTCAAAATTCATGAGGAAAGGAAGAAGATGAAGATGCTATGTATATATATATGTATAGATGCTTACACGGCTGGGAGAAGAGAGTGAGAATGGCTGAGTTCTCATGGCTATTTATAGCCTAAATGACCTACTCATAATTACAAGTATGCCATCACCTTTTCACTAAACCTTTCTGGGCTCATTTCGGAGTTTCGTAACTCCGATTGACACGAAATCAACTCCGTTGCGCGTCAAATATTTTATTTAAACTATCCTCAAAATTTGAGGTCATTCTGAGACTTTTGGATTTTCTGGGCCCACGGGACCCGTGCCCCTAGGTAGATCGGACCCGAAAAAGTCAACTTTTGCCAAACATTCCGAAAACTTCTCCAAACCTTAAATAAGTTATCTAAACATGCAGTTTACATTTAAAACACATATATAATCATTTAATGTCTTAATATGACAATTAAATGAAAATTCAAGAAAATCGGCCAAAAATGGTCACGGTCCTTACAGATGGATTGTAGTAACCCTGTGGACGAGTGTGAGTGGGCGGGTGCGAAGATAGACACTAGGCTGAGCTACCACACTGACAGGGTACAAGGTGCTCAATCCCACATTGCTTGGGTGTGGAAAAGGGGATGTGCTTATATGTAGTATGTTATCTTCAAATGGTATGAGGCCTTTTGGGGTTAAACCCAAGAGCAAAACCGTGCGGGCTCAGACCCAAAGTGGACAATTTCATACCATATGTTAGAGCGGGGTATTACGCTTTGCTGAACAAGTAACTCATCATTCAGAGCACTCACTGCACCCGATAGCGTAGGCAAGCAATCTCAACAAAAAATGTAGAGACCGTGCCCAATTTTGGCTAATTTTTTAATTTTTGTCATTTATTGCTTTAAATGCATTTTAAATGATATTTAACATGTTTTGGATTCGGAGAACATGTTTAGAAGGTTAGAATATGGTTTTGGGAAGTTTTGGCAACTTTTGGAAAAGTTTGACTTTTTGGTCAACGGGAGCCCCGGGATGAGGTTAAGTGGGTCCGGAAAATCTAGGAAATTTTACTTTTGGTTATGGACTAAACGAAATATTTAGAATGTTAAGGAAGTGATTTCGAGTCCAACGGAGTTTTCGGGAATTAATTCCAAGCTCGGGAAGGTACATTAAGTGGCTAGGGGTAAAATGGTCATTTCGCACCCCTAGGGTTGAGATAAATATCAAAAAGGGTCTGAGACATTTCATTTTACAGATCTCTCTGTCTCTCTACGTATCCCACTTCATCTCTCTCCCTTCTCTCTAGAGTTTGAGGGCCTTAAGGTGTGATTTGGAAGATCTTGAAGAAGGAAAGTGTGTAGGGGACATCAAGGGCATCGGTTTGAACCGATCAAAGTCTCCGTTTCGTGAAGTTAAGAAAGCTGGGATTTCTCAAAGTTGGATTCAAAGCTTGGGAATTTGAGGTAGGGGTGCTAGACTCATCTTTACTTTGATTCTATAGGTCACATATTTGTGACATGAAAGCTAGATTGGGATTTCTTGAGTTTAGGGTCATATATATGTGTATATATGTATACTAATGTGATTATGCATGTATAAATGTCTAGCATGTGGGTTAGAACTTATATATGTTGTGTATGCACAAATGAGACTATGAATGTTCTTAATGGAAAATGTGATCATTTGGTGAAAATATGAAAAATGTGAATTTTTATAGACTTGTGCATGAAAGATATGATTTTCCCTGTTAAATGCATAAGCATGGTGATTTTCATGATATGAGTGTGATGGCATTGTGACAATCTTGAGGGAAAGGAAAATGCATTGATTTGACAAAAAAAAATGCATTCATGGTGTGGAATAAGTGCATTGATGTGATTATGTGCACTATGTGAAAAGCAAGTTTTTGGGGCGTGACAACATTGAGAATTAAGGTGAGGGAATGGTCCCTAGGGTGAAAGACCCAAAACTTGGCCAAGAGGAGGGGCTCCCTTCGGATTAGTAAATCGATAAAGCACAAGCAGAGTTTGGGTGCCGAAGAGACCCTTACTATGGAAGGAGTGACAAGCTAGTCCCCATTGAAGTGATTTCCGGATTTATGTGGCGTGAGTTATATATATATATATATTGTGGCTTGCTCAATTGGGTATATATATATATATATATGTATGTAAATGCATCGAGATGTGAAGCATCACGCATGATTTGAAAAACGTGTTTGTTTATGTGTTAAAAGCATGTATACTTGTTATGTAGACATGTAGGAATTTCATATGCATCCATGCATGGCCGCCTGAGTTGGAGTGGGGTTGGGTGGATCATTCCTACTGAGCAACAGTGTTGCTCACCCCATATTTATATAAATATTTTCAGATAAGGCGCCAATGGAAGACGAAGCATGATTAGCTCTATGGATATGTTGAGCTTATTTTTGGACTTTTGCTCTTTTGAGATGTAGATAAATGTCCATGCCGGCTTGTGGCATGTAGACAATGGTTGTGGTGTTGCCTTTACATTTGTATCTTCTTTTGTATGTGAAATCCAAATGTAAGTGCCACACTTGTGGGAAAATGATTTTTGAGAAATGTATGTATAATGGCTTCCTTCATTTGAGACTTGTAGAATGTATGCAAAAAGGGCCATTTGAATTCTTATGCGTATGGTTCCATGGATTATGTATGGATTTGGAATTTAAATGGATGAATGTATTTTTTTGTCTCTTGTATTTTAATTTCGTGGATATGAATGTTTAGAATTGTGGATTTATGTTGGAATCATGGTTGTAGGATCTCAATTTATAAGTTAGATTGTATGGTTGGGTTAATGAAGATCACCTTTGGAAAAATGAGGATGGTTTGGTTCACTTGAATTTTATGTGCATTGTGAACTTAGGATGAGTTTTCTATGATTATGCAAGATTTGTGATTCAAATGTATAGGTTGATGTGTGAGTATGATTTTATATCAATGGTAGATGATTTATATGAGATATGAATGATCTAAGGTGGTTTGGTTGAGATTTGGGTTCAGTTTGATCTTGTAGAGGTGTTTGAGAAATTCTGGGCAGTGCATTTCGATTAATCGAAATGCCCATTTCGATTAATCGAGATGCCCATCTCGATTGATCGAAATGGTTGCGAGATTTTATGAATTTTTGAGCTTTATTTCGATTAATCGAAGTCCCAATCTCGATTGATCGAAATATTGTTGGTCCAAAGTACCGAGGGGGTGTTTTCTTCGATTAATGGGGTGAAAATCTCAATTAATCGAGATGAATCTCGATTGATCGAGATCCAATCTCGATTGATCGAGATTACTATTCACAGCAATGTTCAAAAATTGTCCAGACTTCGTTTTGATGTAATTTCTTCGTTTTAAATCGGAAATGAGCGTGGTTTTTTTTTGAAACTGAGTATTTTTGAAAGCTCTATCCAATGGTATAGGTTTCATAATCAAATTCCGTCTGTGTAAAAAGTCGAGGTCCAGAACTTAGTGGTTTATGTGTGTGGAACCAAAGGTGAAAATCATGTGCAAGGGCCTTAGATGATCTAATGCCACTTGAAGGGTGTGCATATAGAATGCTTCCGCAATAGAAATGATTATAATGAGATTAAGATGTGGGAACTTGAGGTGAAATTACGGATTTACCCCCGTTTGCTTCGCTCCTAACCGGGTGTCGGAAATCGGGGCGTTACAACATGGTATCAGAGCTTAACCGGGTTTGAATACCTAGGGACGACGGGAAATGGTTGGATCACATGTGGAATTGTGAGGAGTAGGTTGAGTGCATATTGCATGAAAATTTTTTATGTGCTTATTTGTTTGATAGGATATGCTACTTATGAAGTATATAAGTATGTTGAGTACGCATGAAGTGAATTGGACATGACATTCATGTTTTGAATTTTTAAGTATCTTCTTGTCATCTATACAGAAGGATGCCACCAAGAAGAGCTCATGATGTGACACCGGAAGTGGTCCCTATTGGAGGGGAGGAATTCATGCGCGACATGGTCGCTACCACGCGCCAAATTGCGAGGGAAACACAACGAGAAACTCAAGAGGAGACCCAAGCTCCACCTAGAGCAGCTCCTCCTAGTCGGATGATAACGGCATTGGGGCATACCAAGAAGCACAATCCGCCAACCTATTCTGGGGGACCCGATCCAATGGTAGCTGAAAGCTGGTTGGATGAGATGGTTACACTCCTTAATGTACTTGAAATTGAGGAGGACTTGAAAGTTAAGGTAGCCACTCATTACCTGAAGGATGACGCCAAACGTTGGTGGAAGTTCTTGGGAGATTACCATGATTTGGAGATAATGGAATGGGATACATTCCAAGTGCTTTTCTTCGAGAAGTACTTTCCAGTGACAATGAAAGACAGTATGAGGAGAGAATTCTTTAACCTTGTCCAAGGGACAATGACGGTGATGGAGTACGAAACAAAGTTCACCTCCTTGGCTCGGTTTGCAAAGGAGATGATCCCAACAGAAGAGCTTAAAATTAAGCAATTCATAAGAGGTCTCCGAACCTACATACGAGACAAAGTGGGAATTTTAGGCTTGACCAACTATGCAGCAGTAGTGGAGAGAGAATTGATTTCTGAAGAGTTTAGCAATGATAATCAAAGAATAAGAGAAGCACAGAACCAAGCAAGAGGCACGGGATCCCTTACGGACAATCGTGCTAGAAAGAAGATGAGGGTTGGTGGGTCATCCTCACAAAGGCAACAAACCCAATCAGTGAGTTCTATGGCTATACCTTCTGGGCCTTTTCGATCAAGGATAGTCTATTTCAATTGCCAGAAACCGGGACACAGAATGGCCAAGTGTACTCAAGGGCAAGTTCCGTTAGTGGCAGATAAAAAGTGCTACCATTGTCATCAAATGGGGCATATTAGTTGGAATTGTCCTTAGAAGAACAGTGTTCAGGGTGGTACTGGTTCTCAGCAGCGTCCTATGCAGCCTATGACTTCACAGACAGGTTTTAGGGCATTGCCACCACAGCAGACAGCGCCTTCAGTTCAGAGTTCACGGGCACCTGCTAGAGGAGCCACGTCTAGTGCTCCCAGTCAGCAGTCGGGATATCAGGGTCTGGGACAGCAGGGCCAGAGACCCCAAGGCCGTGCTTTTACTCTTGTTCCGGCAGAGACCTCGGCAGGACCGTCACTGGTCCGAGGTATATTTCTTGTATCTAGCTCGTGGGCTAGGGTTTTAGTAGATTCAGGTGCATCACATTCATTCATATCATATGCATTTGCTTGTGCTTTGGGGTTGGAGGTGTCATCTTTGGACTCAGTTTTATTCATTGATACTCCAGTTGGTGGTAGAGTGGTTTTGAGTGATGTGTGCCGATCTTGTGAGATCGAGATTTTGGGACATCGACTAGTGTTTGATTTCATTCTCCTTGAGATGTCTAGCTTTGATGTGATCTTGGGTATGGATTGGCTATCGACCTACAGAGCCAATATTGATTGTCATCGGGGAAGAGTGACCTTGTGTACACCCTCTGGTGTTAGTATATGTTTTGTGGGGGAGCGGGATGACTTCTACTTGTCATCTTTGCATGGTTTGAGTGATCAGAGAGGGCTTGGGCATTTCTTAGCGAGCCTACTAGTTGATGGTGATGATGAGACACTTGGAGAGCTTCCTCGTGTAGTGTGTGAGTTTATGGATGTATTTCTGGGGGAATTGACACAGTTGCCTCCGAAACGGGAAGTGGAGTTTATGATAGATCTTGCTCCAGGTACCACGCCCATTTCTATGGCACCGTACCGAGTGGCACCGGCTGAGTTGAAAGAGTTGAAGGACCAATTACAAGAGCTACTAGACAAGGGGTTTGTACGTCCTAGTACATCACCTTGGAGAGCTTCGGTTCTTTTTGCTAAGAAGAAGGACGGGTCTTTGCGGCTTTGCATTGACTATAGGAAGTTGAATCGGGCAATGATCAAAAATAAGTATCCCTTGCCAAGGATAGATGACTTGTTCGATCAACTTAAGGGTTCGAGGTGTTTCTCAAAGATAGACTTGAGATCGGGCTACTATCAGTTGGGGATTAGAGAGGCGGACATTCCGAAAACCGCTTTTCGCACACGATATGGGCATTATGAATTTTTGGTGATGCCGTTTGGTTTGACGAATGCACCGGCAACATTCATGGACCTAATGCATAGAGTGTTCAATGCCTACTTGGACAAGTTTGTGGTTGTATTTGTCGATGACATCCTAGTGTACTCGTTTTTGTCTTCGGAAGAGGAGCATGAGGGTCACTTGAGGATTGTGTTGAAGCTTCTAAGAGAACATCAATTATATGCCAAATATGAAAAATGTGAATTTTGGCTAGCGGAAGTGAAATTCCTTGGGTATGTTGTGTCTAAAGGAGGGGTGTCCGTAGATCCATCCAAGATAGAAGCGGTGATGAGTTGGGAAAGACCTAAGAGCGTATTTGAGATACGTAGTTTCTTGGGATTGGCCGGGTATTATCGGAGGTTTGTGAAGGACTTTTCGCGGTTAGCAGCACCAATGACAAAGCTTACTCGAAAAGGAGTGAAATTTGTGTGGGATGATGCTTGCGAGCATGCATTCATGGAATTGAAGAGTCGGTTGACTTCGGCTCCAATTTTGATCATTCTGGAACGTGGGTTGGGGTATACAATTTATTGTGACGCTTCACGACTTGGTTTGGGATGTGTACTAATGCAAACCGAACGAGTAGTGTCGTATGGTTCACGGCAGTTGAAGACCCATGAACAAAATTACTCGACACATGACTTGGAATTGGCAGCCGTGATCTTTGCACTTAAGGTGTGGAGACATTATTTGTATGGTGAGAAGTTTGAAGTGTTTTCAGATCACAAAAGTCTCAAATATCTTTTCTCACAAAAGGATTTGAATATGAGGCAACGGAGGTGGATGGAATACATGGAAGATTATGACTTCGACTTGCAATATCATCCGGGAAAGGCCAATGTGGTAGCGGATGCATTGAGTAGGAAGTCACATGGCAGCTTAGCGAGCTTAGCCATACGGGAGTGGAAGATGATGGAAGATATCTCAGAAATGGGATTGCATTTCAGTGAGGATGATGGACTGACAATGTTATTTACTCTTATCGCTCAACCAACTCTTGTGAGTAGAGTGATTGAAGAGCAGAGGAAGGATAGTGAGGTTAAGACTATTCGCACACAAATTTTGGGTGGTGAAATAGTGGAAGGATGCACAGTTCATTCAGATGAGAGCATGAGATTCAAAGGGAAGATGTTTGTTCCCTTAGCTTGTCGGGATGAGATTTTGAGGGAGTTTCATAACTCGAGGCTAGTAGTACATCCGGGTGGTACCAAGATGTATCATAACCTACGCCGACAGTATTGGTGGAAGGGAATGAAAAAGGATGTAGCTCAGTTTGTGGCGAGGTGCCTCACTTGTCAACAGGTGAAGGCCGAGCATCAGAGACCGGTAGGCTTGTTACAACCATTGCCTATGGCTATGTGGAAATGGGAGCATGTCACTATGGATTTTGTGATAGGGCTTCCAAGGTCGAGGAAGGGCCACGATGCAGTTTGGGTAGTTGTTGACAGATTAACGAAAGTAGCTCACTTTATTCCCATTAGAGTGACAGATGATGTGGATACTCTCAGTAGATTGTATATTGAGCAGATCCTTAGGCTTCATGGCGTGCCAGTTTCTATTATTTTAGATAGAGACCCGCAATTTACATCTCGATTTTGGCAGAGTTTCCAAGCAGCACTTGATACAGACCTTCACTTTAGTACGGATTCTCATCCCCAGACGGATGGTCAGTCCGAGCGTACTATACAGATTTTGGAGGATATGTTGCGGGCGTGTGTACTTGACCTTCGGGGTAGTTGGGAGGATCACCTTCCTTTGGTGGAGTTTGCATACAATAATAGCTATCAGGCTAGCATTGAAATGGCTCCATTTGAGGCTTTGTATGGTAGACCGTGTAGGTCACCTATCTGTTGGACTGATGTAGGGGAAATAGTTTCTTTGGGACCGGATTTAGTTCGGGAAACCACAGAGAAGATCAAGTTAATTCGGCAAAGATTGCTTACAGCCCAGAGTCGTCGAAAAAGCTATGCTGATAGAAGACGGCGACCATTGGCATTTGAGGTGGGAGATCATGTTTTTCTGAAGGTCTCACCACGGAGAGGTTTGATGAGGTTCGGTCGTAGTGGCAAGCTAGCGCCACGGTTCATCGGACCATTTGAGATTTTGGATCGGGTAGGAGAGGTTGCTTATCGCTTGGCATTACCACCGCAATTGTCAAGTGTGCACAACACTTTCCATGTGTCTATGTTGAGGAAGTATGAGCCAGACCCTTCACATGTACTCGATTGGGCAGACCTTGAGGTGGAGGAGGATGTGTCATACGAGGAAGGACCAATTCAGATTTTGGACACTAGAGAGCAAGTGCTTCGGGGAAAAACCATTCCATTGGTTAAGGTGCTTTGGAGGCATCACGGGGTGGAAGAAGCTACATGGGAGCGGGAACAAGAAGTCCGCTCAAAGTATCCCGAGTTGTTCACCACTTGAGGTACATTCTAATTTCGAGGACGAAATTCTTATAAGGTTGGGAGGTTGTAGAGACCGTGCCCAATTTTGGCCGGTTTTTCAATTTTTGTCATTTATTGCTTTAAATGCATTTTAAATGATATTTAACATGTTTTGGATGCGGAGAACATGTTTAGAAGGTTAGAATATGGTTTTGGAAAGTTTTGGCAACTTTTGGAAAAGTTTGACTTTTTGGTCAACGGGAGCCCCGGGATGAGGTTAAGTGGGTCCGGAAAATCTAGGAAATTTTACTTTTGGTTATGGACTAAACGAAATATTTAAAATGTTAAGGAAGTGATTTCGAGTCCAACGGAGTTTTCGGGAATTAATTCCAAGCTCGGGAAGGTACATTAAGTGGCTAGGGGTAAAATGGTCATTTCGCACCCCTAGGGTTGAGATAAATATCAAAAAGGGTCTGAGACATTTCATTTTACAGATCTCTCTCTCTCTCTACGTATCCCACTTCATCTCTCTCCCTTCTCTCTAGAGTTTGAGGGCCTTAAGGTGTGATTTGGAAGATCTTGAAGAAGGAAAGTGTAAAGGGGACATCAAGGGCATCGGTTTGAACCGATCAAAGTCTCCATTTCATAAAGTTGAGAAAGCTGGGATTTCTCAAAGTTGGATTCAAAGCTTGGGAATTTGAGGTAGGAGTGCTAGACTCATCTTTACTTTGATTCTATAGGTCACATACTTGTGACATGAAAGATAGATTGGGATTTCTTGAGTTTAGGGTCATGTATATGTGTATATATGTATACTAATGTGATTATGCATGTATAAATGTCTAGAATGTGGGTTAGAACTTATATATGTTGTGTATGTGCAAATGAGACTATGAATGTTCTTAATGGAAAATGTGATCATTTGGTGAAAACATGAAAAATTTGAATTTTTATAGACTTGTGCATGAAAGTTATGATATTCCTTGTTAAATGCATAAGCATGGTGATTTTCATGATATGAGTGTGATGGCATTGTGACAATCTTGAGGGAAAGGAAAATGCATTGATTTGACAAAAGAAAATGCATTCATGGTGTGGAATAAGTGCATTGATGTGATTATGTGCACTATGTGAAAAGCAAGTTTTTGGGGCGTGACAACATTGAGAATTAAGGTGAGGGAATGGTCCCTAGGGTGAAAGACCCAAAACTTGGCCAAGAGGAGGTGCTCCCTTCGGATTAGTAAACCGATAAAGCACAAGCAGAGTTTGGGTGCCGAAGAGACCCTTACTATGGAAGGAGTGACAAGCTAGTCCCCATTGAAGTGATTTCCAGATTTATGTGGCGTGAGTTATATATATATATTGTGGCTTGCTCAATTGGGTATATATATATATATGTATGTAAATGCATCGAGATGTGAAGCATCACGCATGATTTGAAAAACGTGTTTGTTTATGGGTTAAAAGCATGTATACTTGTTATGTAGACATGTAGGGATTTCATATGCATCCATGCATGGCCGCCTGAGTTGGAGTGGGGTTGGGTGGATCATTCCTACTGAGCCCCAGTGTTGCTCACCCCATATTTATATAAACATTTTCAGATAAGGCGCCAATGGAAGACGAAGCATGATTAGCTCTATGGATATGTTGAGCTTATTTTTGGACTTTTTCTCTTTTGAGATGTAGATAAATGTCCATGCCGGCTTGTGGCATGTAGACAATGGTTGTGGTGTTGCCTTTACATTTGTATCTTCTTTTGTATGTGAAATCCAAATGTAAGTGCCACACTTGTGGGAAAGTGAATTTTGAGAAATGTATGTATAATGGCTTCCTTCATTTGAGACTTGTAGAATGTATGCAAAAAGGGCGATTTGAATTCTTATGCGTATGGTTCCATGGATTATGTATGGATTTGGAATTTAAATGGATGAATGTATTTTTTTGTCTCTTGTATTTTAATTTCGTGGATATGAATGTTTAGAGTTGTGGATTTATGTTGGAATCATGGTTGTAGGATCTCAATGTATAAGTTAGATTGTATGGTTGGGTTAATGAAGATCACCTTTGGAAAAATGAGGATAGTTTGGTTCACTTGAATTTTATGTACATTGTGAACTTAGGATGAGTTTTCTATGATTTTGCAAGATTTGTGATTCAAATGTATAGGTTGATGTGTGAGTATGATTTTATATCAATGGTAGATGATTTATATGAGATATGAATGATCTAAGGTGGTTTGGTTGAGATTTGGGTTCAGTTTGATCTTGTAGAGGTGTTTGAGAAATTCTGGGCAGTGCATTTCGATTAATCGAAATGCCCATTTCGATTAATCGAGATGCCCATCTCGATTGATCGAAATGGTTGCGAGATTTTATGAATTTTTGTGCTTTATTTCGATTAATCAAAGTCCCAATCTCGATTGATCGAAATATTGCAGGTCCAAAGTACCGAGGGGGTGTTTTCTTCGATTAATGGGGTGAAAATCTCGATTGATCGAGATCCAATCTCGATTGATCGAGATTACTATTCACAGCAATGTTCAAAAATTGTCCAGACTTCGTTTCGATGTAATTTCTTCGTTTTAAATCGGAATTGAGCGTGGTTTTTTTTGAAATTGAGTATTTTTGAAAGCTGTATCCAATGGTATAGGTTTTATAATCAAATTCCATCTGTGTAAAAAGTTGAGATCAAGAACTTAGTGGTTTATGTGTATGGAACCAAAGATGAAAATCATGTGCATGGGCCTTAGATGATCTAATTCCACTTGAAGGGTGTGCATATAGAATGCTTCCACAATAGAAATGATTATAATGAGATTAAGGTGTGGGAACTTGAGGTAAAATTACGGATTCACCCCCGTTTCCTTCGCTCCTAACCGGGTGTCAGAAACCGGGGCGTGACAAAAAAAGCATAGCTTAGTGATGACTATCAATTTACTAAGAGAAGAAAGATCGGATTGTAGGAAAGATTCTACGGTATGCCTAAAGGTATGCTAGTTGATTGATTATACTCCACTTTCCAGATCAAGAGATGAACCCAGTCATTCCAGTCTTCCGGTTGCAATGCTTCCACGGTCTCTTTCGTATCTTAATCAAGACCATCCACCATGGCCACAAGGCCTTGGTGGCTCGCCTCCAATGCGTCCATCCGCTCCATGAGTTGAGGTTGTCCTGAAACCATTTCCCCGAACTAAGAGGTCTACATCTCCAAGTCCTCGATCCGCTCCTTTTTCATCCTGTTGGTCTGCTAGGTAGCTTGTGATGTTGAACTCGAACCCCTTGCCATGATGTCCTCCAACTATCCCTCGAGTTGGCTCTGATACCAAATGTCACGGACAACTCCTTTGCACTAGGCGTGTCCGTGTGACATTTCATAGAAGTGTGCTCAACTACTAAAATTCACAACTTCTCTGAAGATACTTTCAAGATGAGACTTTTTCCATTCTCCTTGAAAGAAAAAGCAAAGTATTGGTTCAATTCTCTACCTGTAAGTTCTATCACAATTTGGACTCAAATGCAATATGAGTTTCTCAAGAAGTATTTTTTGATAGGGAAGACCAATCAATTTAGACGTGCTATCACTGGTTTCTCCTAACATAAGGGGGAACAATTCTATTTGACATGGAAAAGATTCAAGGACCTTCTTAGGAAGTGTCCTCATCATCAGGTTCCAAAGTGGCAACTAGTGCAAAGTTTTTATGAAGGGCTAACAGAAGCTAACAAACATATCGTTGATGCATCCTGTGGAGGTACTTTTATATTGAAGAGTGAAGAAGAGGTATGGACTTTGTTCAAAAATCTTAGTGACAACTCTCTACAACATGTATCCTCTACTCGTTCAAACAAACCTGCGACTACAAGGAAGACTGATGGAAGTTTTGAGGTTGGTGCTACAGAAGCTATGCTAACCGATATCGATTTAATTGCATAGAAAGTGGCTGCAATTATGGCTACCAATCAGCTCCTTCTGTTTCAAATCCTTTATTGATAGGCCCTTGTGAATTTTTCTCCAATCCTATGTATAATGTGAACAATTGTCCTTCTGTTGGGCAATTTTTTGATCTTCAACATGAGCAAGTCCAAACTGCATTCACTAGACTAATGAATCCTCCACGTGGTAATACTTACAATCCAATATGGAGGAATTATCCTAATTTTTCCTACAGTAACCAAGGGTAGCAATGCAACCTACATATCAGTCTAGGAATTATGTACCTCAATAGCAGTATTAAGCATAAGTTCTTATGGCACAATTTTTTTTTGCTATTGAAGACAAGCTGACACTTGCCCTAGCGGGATGCATTGTAGAGATAGTGCAAGCTATTGCAGCAATAGTGCAATTTATAACTCAACTAGTACATTCTCACTCTCAATCTATTACCAAACTAGAATCTTAGTTTGGAAAACTTGCTAACGCTTTGAGTAGAAGAGAAGAAGGGAAGCTCCTTAGTCAACCAGTTACTAATCCTAGAAGGATGCATGCTTCCACAAGTAATCTGTACCATGAGCAGGTTCAAGCCATTACCACTTTGAGAAGTGGGAAAGTGATTGATAACAAGGTGGGGAAGAAAGAGAAAGAAGAAGAAAAAGTGATCATAAGTCCAAGTGTTGAAAATTCTTGTGAGCCCAAGGCTCTTTCCCACAACATTTTCTTGAAGCATCCAGGTTGGGGAAGCAAGGGGGCAAGTTGCATGACATGATGGAAGTGTTTCGACAAGTGAAGATTAACTTGGCACTCCTTGATGCCATTAAGAAAATTCCTTCTTATGCAAGATTTTTGAAAGACTTGTGCACTCAAAAGAGGTGTTCTAAATGTCATGTACCAAAGAAGGTGATGCTACCGCAACAAGTGAGTTCTATAATTTAGCATTGCACTCCTCCCAAGTACAAAGATCCTGGTGCTCCAACTATCTCATACATTATTAGAGAGCACCATGTGGATAAAGCTCTTCTTGATTTTGGTGCTAATGTGAACTTGCCACCTTATTCAATTTACCTATAATTGGGATTGGGAGAATTGAATCCTACCTCGGCGGTGTTGCAATTTACAGATTGATCAACAAAGCAACCCTGTGGGAACATTGAAGATGTGCTCATTAAAGTGGACAAGTTCTACTTTCTCATTGATTTTATTATACTTGACACTAAGCCAGTTCATAATTCGAGGAGGCACATTCTAGTCATCCTTGGTTAACCTTTCTTAACTACTGTAGATGCTTGCATAAATTGTAGGTCAGGGATCATGGATATTTCACTTGGCAACATAAAGGTCAAGCTCAATATTTTCAATGCTGTTGAAAACCCTCCAGATCAGACCAATGTTTTCTTTATAGATTCTGCAGATGTGTTTGAGCCTCAAGATGAAATAAAGGTTGAAGAGAAGAAGAAGGGAGAGAATGTGCTAGAAGATCGATTCTCTAAGATTATGGTAAATTCTAGGTGTGCTAAACTGCCTAAGTTACTTCAGGATGAGCAACTATTTGGAGTATCCAATGACTCAATGCCATGGTACGTAGATATTGTGAATTATTTGGCCACTGGAAAAGTGCCACGAGGCTGGACCAAGCGAAAGCGTGATAGATTCTTCTCTAAAATTCATCATTACTTTTGGAAGGATCCAAAATTATTCAAATATTGTCTAGACTAGATTATTCATTGGTGTGTCCCAGACCATGAGTTTGAAGATGTTTTTAAGTTCTGCCATTCTTTAGCATGTGGAGGTCATTTAAGTGCAAGGAAAATGACGGCAAAGGTACTTCAATGTGAGTTTTTTTGGCCTTCTTTGTTTCATGATGCCTATGTCTTCTGTAGAACTTATGGTTGATATCAATGGTTGGGTGCTATGTCTAGATGATATTTGATGCCAATGAGCCCCATTCCGGTGGTGGAGATTTTTGATGTTTGGGGAATTGATTTCATGGGACCGTTTCTGCCCTCTTTTAGCTATGAGTAGATTCTTGTAGGAGTGGATTATGTTTCCAAATGGGTGAAAGCCATGGCAACTTGAACCAATGATCACAAAGTGGTAATCAAGTTTATGCATGAGAATATTTTTAGTTAATTCGAAGTTCCTCGAGCTTTGATCAGTGATGGTGGTTCTCACTTTTGTAATAAATTCCTAAGGGGTTTGCTTGCTAGATATTTAGTGACACTTAAAGTAGCAACCCCTTACTATCCTCAGGTGAGTGGGCAAGTGGAGCTGTCCAATCAAGAAATTAAGCACATTTTAGAGAAGACAGTGAGACTAGATAGAAGGGATTGGTCATTACGGTTAAGCGAGACATTGTGGGCATATCAGACTGCTTATGAGACTCCTATCAGTATGTTGCCATATCGGTTGGTGTATGGGAAAACATGTCATCTTCTAGTAGAAATTGAGCACAAGACACTTTGGGCAATCCAGAAGTTTAACTTCGATGCGAAGAGGGCTGGAGAAGAGAGAAAGTTATAGTTGAATGAATTGAAAGAGTTCAGATGTGATGCTTATGAAAGTTCATGCATTTATAAAGAGAGGACAAAAGGCATTCCATGATAGACATATCTCACAAAAGTCCTTCTCTTCAGGTGATAAAGTGTGGCTCTTTAATTCAAAGCTTCGGTTATTTCTCGGGAAGTTACGTTCAAGGTGGGATGGACCATTCCAAATGATTTCAGTTTTTCCTCATGGTGCTATGAAAATTTAGAGTTTGAAAGATAATACTTTGATGAAAGTTAATGGGCAAAGGTTGAAGCATTGTGTAGAAGGAGTTATGCCAACAAGAGACTTGGAGTTCGTCGACTTGACATATCCCGTCTATCCTACTTAATCCTTTCAGAGAGTTTATCATTGCTTATGGATGTTAAATTGTAGGAGTTATATGTATTTCTATCCTTTAATTTCTTTAGTTTTCTTTGATTTCAATTTTTAGTTTATATTTTCTTAATTTTTCTTTCACTTTTAGTTGCATTTTGATGTGTTTTCTTTGAGTGTTTGATGTATAAGTTACTTCTGGAGGATGCCAAGAGGTGTACCGAGATATTTGGACTCAAAACAGGTGAAAGAATGAGCTCTTAGTCAACCTTGGGCGATCACTAGGACGAAAATACATGTCCCGGTCAACCTTAGGCGACAGAGGCTCCAACAGGAATTAGTAGGGGGGATTGATCACCCCCATTTTTTCTCAGCATAGAGGGGCAACCAGCTGGGTGATCGATTGCCCAGCCCTAGGGAGATCAATTGCCCTAGCTTGTTTAGGGGCTGGTCAAATTTTATTGTTCTATATAGACCCCCTCTCCAACTTACTTGCTCCTATTTGCTTCCTTGAAGACTTGGTACTCTACTTTGAGTCCTACATTAATCGGGATTATAATTTGTTCAATTGGTGACTCTTATACAAGTATTTATCATTGATCATCATCATCAAAAACTTCAAATTCGGGTTGATCATCTCTAGTTCTCAAGAAAACTCTTACTTTTTCAAGTTCTTCATCAAAGTAAGTAGAGTTTTTATTTTGCAAAATTGAGCCAACCTTTTTGGGGGCTTTTGAAGACCAAATTTGGGGGACATTATTGGTGGATTGAATTGTTCAAATTAGAGTGAAAAAATTGCTGAAAGAAGAGGTTGAAAAGGGTACTTTAATTGTACACGCCAAGTGTTTGTCATACTTTTTCTATTTATATGGCACCAAAGAGAGCAAGTAACCAAGGCGTTTCAAGCTCGCGTAATCCTCACTGAACATGACATGATCCGATATCGGGTACCTCTAGATCTCATTGAGAAGGGATATATGAGAGATGACACCCAAGAACATTAAATTTTGAAGCGACATTTGATGTCGGTGAACTTTATACTATGTTTCTCGAGACACGGTGGGGTATTTATAACATACATTGTCGTCGGGCTACTTCAATTTTTGTTCTATCCTCTACCACTATATACCCGAGGCTCGTCAAAGTCTTTTATCAGAATTTGATGCTAAAACTTAATGAACGGGGGCGTACTTATTTCTTTGGTGGATAAAACACAAGTTCAGATTGATATGCCATCAATTACTATTGCCATAGGCTGTCCTCATGAATTCCTAGATGATTTAACCAACATCTACACTCCTTTACCCGATGATCTTTCAGTGGGTAATTTGGTTTCATGGTTATGTGCTACCAATTCTCTGGGCCAAAGCATAATGTAGCTTCAAAGTCCTCTATGCCGAGTTATCTATGGTTCCTTGATGCCGTTTTGTATAAGAATATATGTCCCATTGGGCACAAAATCGAGAGGCATCAAGAGTTCCTTCGAGCTTTATATGCTATACACTTTGGGCATTAGTTATCATTCCCACAGATCGTCTGGGGCCAAATTGAGAAGTTTCATTCAAAGGTTGTGGCCAAGGCACTATATAGTATGAGTGACTGGGAGTTCTCATTCCCTACTATCATTCACCAGTTGCTCATTGCACATAGATATGTAGTTGATGAAGACGAGCTTGCTTTTCCATGTAATATTCACTATGGCACACATGACTGAAACATGAGCAGATCTCATATACATCAAAGGTTCATTACCGTGCCACGTGAAGTGTCTAGATTGGCCCAATGAAAGGAAGCTGTAGAAGTACCACCACCGGTGGAGGATCCAGAGGAGATAGAAGCTGAGGAAAAAAATATCCATGCAAATGCTGGCAGACATGATTATGGTTATCTAGAGGGGCAGATTGCTGGGTTTATCACCCAGTTTGGCACCTTACAGACTGGGGTCTTCGTACAGTTTGGAGCTATGCAGACAGAGATGGCGGATCACTATCACGAGACTTGGTAGGATCAGAGAGAAATGAGGAGGATGCTGCGTGCGTTGATGCGCCAGGCGAAGCTGGACCAAGATGCTTAATCATCACCACATCCTTGATTTGGAGGTACCTATCTTGTTTATTTTGTTTTATTTTTAGTTTTTATTTTTTTATTTTTTTTATTTTCTTTCTGTATTTAGTTTTTTTTTATAACTTTCAATTTTTTTTATTTAAAAAAAACAATTTATTTTTTTATTTTTTTGTTTCATATTTATTTTCACCCATGCTATTTCACTTGGTTGGTAGGGTATAGTGGTTTATTTTCACAGGTTGTTGCATCTAAGTTTGGGGGTGTGCTTGCATTGCCTTCATGCTATTGTTTTGGTCGATTTTCTTGCCACTTCTCCATATTCACGGTGCCATCGTTTTAACCCTTCTTTATGCTTTTATTGGGTGTACATTGAGGACAATGTACAGTTTAAGTTTGGGGGTGAGGCAATATCTTTTATGTGCTATTTGCAATATGGGGGGGGGGGAATTTTTATGAAATTCGTCTTGTTTTAGGACTTTTTGTTTATTTTATTTTATTAGTTGTTTTATTATTATTTTTGTTTTGTTTTTAGATAGAATGCTTTTACATTATTCAAGGGATTAATACCTTATGTAGGTTCTTAACTTGTAATTCTTGGGTATGTTTTAAATTTTTAGAAACTATGATTTTAATTTAGTGGTTTTAATCATGGTTTGCATTGACATGCCTTGGGGTAATGGGTTTTAGTTTCCTCATATGCACAGACAGACTATCATAGTCTTGTGGAGTATAAACTTTGGCTCTGAGTTATTGAGTTACATATGCTCGATATTAATTAGTATCTCTTGAGAATAAGTATCGATGATGTGTTTTACTTGACCTCAATGGAAAAAAAAAAAGAAGAAGAAAACAAAGGAGAAAAAAAGGAAAATATGTGATGAATAGCAAATCAATTTTCATGAGTAATTGGGCCTCTATGCCTCAAGAAACATGGAGTGTTCGAGTCAAAAGTGAAAGGGTGAGAAAAGATGAGCATTGGTTGTCTTGGTTTGTAGCCTGACTGATTCGGGTAATTAGGTTCATCGGGGTGTCTCAACGCCTAGTGTCCTAAAGCCATCTGGTTTGGGAGTCACTGATTGAAAGCTTGCTACATGTGCCTTAATATATTCGAAGCTGAGTTATGCTACATAAGAGGACTGTTAGTTCACTTTACACAAGGGAGCTAGAGTTGGTTATTTTGAGATATATTGATGTGAATTGTGTGTGGGGACCATTGCTTGGAATTATAGAATTTGAAAGTTTGAAATTATTCTTGCATGCAAGTTTTAAATATTTGTGAGTAACATTTCTGGAAATCCTCACGAGACTATAACTCGTCCACTAGGGGGAACCTAGGGGTTTAAAGGGCTTGTTGCATATTCTAAATGCAATCATTTCTCCCACGAAAGTGGAGATGGATAGTTTAGTTTGTGTTTAGTTAAGTTTCCTTTATTTTAGTTTTATTTTATTCTATTGCTAAAGGACTAGCATTATGTAAGTTTCGGGGTGTGACCGACGTTGAATGTTACGCATTCTAGCCTCTCAACTTGCGTATTTTATTCTCCTAGTGATAAATTATTTTGTGATTTTACTTCGTTTTTGTGTTTTCTATATTTTTTGGGCCTTAATGATTATTTTAGTATAACCATGATTTTGGGCTTTCAAAGATGATATGCAAGAAGGTTAGATGAAGTTTACATCAAATGGATCCATTCAACTTTATATTTCAACTCAAATCAACCCAGGGAAGAGGTTCAAGAGAATTACAACTGCTTAAGGAGATTCTGGGTTGAAGCCCAATTTTGCGCTGAATACAATTTTAATCCCGTTTCGGAAAGTAGGCCAGAGGTTATATTTCTGAGCCTCAAATCGACTTAATTTTTAATTTGGTTGAACGAAATTCAATTTTGGACACTTTTGTATTTCACGAAAAATTTCATGAATCGGACTTCTAGTGGGTCAAAAGGTGGGCCGAATATTAGTAAAAAAATCCACCTATTTAGTGCTGCGGGAAACCTTAATTATTTCCTGATTAGATTAGGACTTGGATGTATTCTCTTGGGGCATAAAGTGGCAAATTGAAAGCTATTTTGAGAGAGCTCAAAGACACTTTTGAAGAGATAATTTGTAGAGCTTTGGAGTAAAGATCCATTGGAGAATGAAATCTGCGCGTATTTCATGAAGATGATGCCTTCTTCCTCAAACATTGAAGCTTATTCTTCTACCATGAGCGGCTAGTTCATCCACTAGGGTTTTGATGTAGCCCTAACTAAGCATCAATGGTTTGATTATTTTAATTATTGGAAATTTTTGTATACATGCATAGATTGTGTAATTTAGAGGATTCTTATTATTGATTTGAGCTATAAAAGTCTTATAAATTCAGTTTCAATGATTTCTTATCTTGTCTTAGAGATTTAGTTGTTGTTATTGAACTCAATCTCTCTTATTTTCTGTAATTATGAGAGCGATTATTACACAACGGTAATCAATGAATATATCATTAAAAGCTTTGATGTAGTATGCCTAGAGAAGATGGACCATACTGCACCCTAGAGTAGAGTAGTTAGACAGATGGCCCATGCTAATCGAAGATATTCCATGACTTAGCCATAATCATATGTTATCTTCTTGACGGATGAAAGTGAGCTTGTAGCCACCAACACCACTTATGCATGATATAATTCCCCATAGTTATTTCAATTGGCCATTGATTGTGAAGTTAGTGGTGAAGTCAATAACCCTAGATTTATCTCATATTTTCTACACTCTCTATTTTCTTTTGATTTATTTTAATTGCTTCCTTAATTTAGTTAGATATAAAAATCAGAATTCTTCTCTTTAAAATTTAATTAGAATTAGTTCTGATTTTCCAACTCATTCAGACCATAATCCCTGAGGTTCGACACCCCTTTCGATAGCCCTATTATGCAAGAAATTCGTTCTATTGCAAAGTGTGGTAATTTTAATTGATACTCTTACCAACGAATTAGGACGGAGGATGTATATATATATATATACTTCCTCCACCCACATATATATATAATCCCAAATATATATATATATATATATATATATATATATATATATATCTACATTCTCCATACATTTATAATTAAATATAAATATACCCACTATGGATATATATATTTGGGATAATATATATATATATATATTTGTAGTGGGTATTTATGTAATTACAAGGAAGTGTAAGTGCACATGTGTAGTGGGTATTTATGCAATTACAAGGAAGTGTAGGTACATATGTATAATTATATTTATGAAGATATATATATATATATATATATATATATATACATAATGGACCCATATGTGATTATAAGGGAATGGAGGTGCATATATATTATTATATGTATGTGGGGATGGTAGTAAGTGTAATTGGTTTCATATACATACATAGGAGTACATGTATGTGTCATTTTATGTATACTTGTATAATGTATAAATTGTGGAGTGGAATACATGGACTTATATTTGTGTAGTATTATATATATGTATATATACCTTGTGGAGGAGATTAGTTGATGAAATGAGTGGACCAAAATAAAAGAGAGTTGAAATTCAAAAATAAGGTGAAATGTGAATCGGTTGAATGAGGAAAGAAAAGAGGAGAAAAAGAAACGAACGAAAGAGGAGAAAAGAGAAAGAAGAAAGGGAAAGTTAGAGAGAGAAATGAGGAAACCATGAGAGAGAGTGAAGCTGAGAGAGGAGCTGGTTCCAGTACTGGCGGTGGGCCTTCGGTTTCACAAAAGTGAGGTGGCTGGGTGTGGCTCACGGTGGTGATGGTGGTGACTATGGTTTGAATCATTGGCTTCAGTAGCATGTGAGCTTAGTTTCGATTGCTAACGATGAACGACTGATGGTGGCCATTGAGGGTGGCTTGACTATTGATAACACTGGGTTTCCCTTAGTGAGCCTCAGCTGTGGGATAAGGTAGATGATGGTGGTTTTTCGGTGGTGAAGCTGGGTCCTCACGGCTATTCAGACAGCCTATTTTGGTGGCAGTTTTGGCAGACTGAGGTGTGGTGGAACACGGTGGTCTTGGGTTTTGACTCATAGTTTAGTGAGGGTGGTTGATTAAGGTCTTCATGTGGTGGTTCCATGGGAACTTGGTAGTGGTGGTGGCAGGGTATGGTGGTGCATAGGCTGCCATGAAGATGGTCCTTAGTGGGTCTTCTTGGTGCTTCGGCGGCTAGGTGAGTTGATGGGTTCAATTTTGAGGCTTTTTGGTGTTGCTTTAGTTGGTGTGTTCTGTGGTGGTGGCCGGGAATGGCCTGTTTGGGTGGTCTCGGTGTAGCCATGGCAGGCTGACCATGTTGGTTAGTGATGCGGCTGGGCAATGGCTATTTTGGGCTATTTTAGCTTAGGTGTGTAGAGCTTGTGGTGGCTAGTTTGTGGGTTCCATTGGTTTGGATGAGGTGGATTCTCAACT
Organism: Cornus controversa; assembly: GCA_026545225.1. Taxonomy (NCBI): domain Eukaryota; kingdom Viridiplantae; phylum Streptophyta; class Magnoliopsida; order Cornales; family Cornaceae; genus Cornus; species Cornus controversa. The sequence goes on along the minus strand of CM048849.1, from coordinate 6,784,417 downwards.
TGGTTGATGGACTTAACACAGTGGTTATTAGTGGCTGAAGGTGGTCCGACAGCAGTGAAATAGGGGCTGATTTCGATAGTAGTAGCCATGGTGGTGCTGGGACTTCTATAAGGATTTGTGGGATAATATTGAGACATGTGAACATGTATGATATCCTTGAGATGAAGCTGTGTGAAAGCATGAGTTTGTGTTTATTAAAGTATCTGAATTGATGTTAAAATGTATGATTTTAAAGAATGTATGCAAAATGCTTGATTTGGTAAAGCTTATGGTTAGCTTTGATTATCTACGGGATGTAGGCATTGTCAATGAAAATGTTACATACATAGTGTTTGACAAAAATGCTTATGTGTAAAAGTTAAGTTGTATGGTTAAACATATATCGCTTGGAATCGTCTATGTGATGAAAATTGCTTACGTGCATTTAATGAATATGTTATATATGTTTAAATGTTCTAGTATATGCCATGTAGTTGATAGGGATGCCATGACTTGCATTCATGTAGGTCGGCATCGAGTTGGTGCTTAGGTGGGGTTGGGGAATCTCTTCTGAGCTGCCGTGGTGCTCACCCCGCTCCCCCCCAACAATTTTCAGGTTATGCGTCAAGGATGGATTGAAGAGACTCGAATAGAGCATGTTAGTCACTTGAATGAAATTTGAAGATTATGCTTAAACCATGTAATGGTAGCTATCCATGCCAGCTTTTGGCATGTGACATTACTTTGAGGTTGTAGTTACATTATTATATGTGTAACTTGTACATTTCATTTGATGTATATATATGAGACGGACATTTAGGGAATGAGTCACATTTCAATTATAGTATGCATATTATAGGAATGTATTAGATGACAATTGAGGGATTGGAATGGCCATTAGGGGGGGACACGTGCCCAAAAGTGCCCATTTTGAATTTAAGATATGAATGATGGGGGGAACACGTGTCCAAAAGTGTCCATTTTAAATTTAAGATGTGAATGATGGGGGGACACATGCCTAAACATGTCCATTTTGAATTTAAGGTGTGAATGACATACGAGACTGAATTATATTGAAATTGGATATGTTTAATTTTGTGAAAAAATGCATAGAGAAAATTGGGAGTGTATGTTCAGGTTGTGATATATTGTGAGCATTGGATCACGGAGTCACACCTCGGTTCTCGAGACTCGAGAATTGGGGCATGACAGAGTGGTATCAAAGCTCGATACTATCGCATGAGTGTGGTTAAGGTTGTTCACGGGGTTGAGTGAACAGGTTCACACTCAGGATTCGGGTTAGTCCGAGGGAGTCTGGGCTGTCCGGTTTTGGGGCGTGAGACTGACCACTTTCCTGATAGTGAGACTACTGAGTAGGAGTACTAGGAGTCACTCCCATCGCTGGTTGTGAATTCTAAACTGACGATACAAGCTGTGGTAGCAATGGACTAAAATTTGATTGTACCACAAAAGTTTGAGAATAATGTTGTCTTTACCTCGTAGCACTGTGAATACTACCCTTCTTATATAGGTAATTCTTCACTACAAGACCCACTTTTCCAAACCAATAGAATTTCCTCAAATCTCCCTTAGGTGTAGGTTATAACTGTGGGCATTTCGATTTGTAGTGCCCCCTCCGATAGCAGTGAAAACATCTCACTCTGTCTAGAGAAGATTTTATAGGCAAATGAGTGGATGGTAATAACCGTGCCTACTGCAGTTCCTCTACATAGTGTGTATCACTTATCTTTTGTGGACACTTCTTTCTTAAGTGACTTGACTAACCACACTTGTAACAAGTCTTTGGCATAGCACCCTGCAAATCATATGATTCCCTTTGTCTCTTATTCAAATAACTCTCAAGATGAGTCTCAACCCCACCAAACAATCTCTTTGAACCATCAGCCCCAACTTGACATTGGTTACTTTCACTGATAATCCTAACCAGCTGTTGGATGATTATCATCATATCCCTAATCAAGATGAGTCTCAACCCCACCAAACAATCTCTTTGAACCATCAGCCCCAACTTGACATTGGTTACTTTCACTGATAATCCTAACCAGCTGTTGAATGATTATCATCATATCCCTAACCAACTGAGCTTCATTTGTTGGCGCTTGTGGAGTAGAACTTGTCCCCTTTCCACGTCCTCTATGTGGTGTCATATTTCTAATAAACAATTTCAATCGAAGATTAATTAATGTATATGTCAATTAATCTATTTTACTCATTTTAGAGAATCATGCTATTGCAAGTAACGCAATTTAAAATACATAACACCTAACACGTAAGAGTCGCCTAAACCTAACCCTTAACCTACATCCTTAGCCATCTCAACCTAATACTAACATTCGACTCTTAACCTTCGTCCTCAGTTATTCAAACCCAGTTAAGCTCTAACAATTGATCAATATCCTTTATCCCTAGGTTTTTCAAACCTAGTGTTCTGACAACTACATGTTAACACACTCGACAAACATAAAACATAAAAGTTTCCTAACCATCGTATTGACAAGAAAAAATTAAACATATTACTCTGAACTAACATATAAACTAACCTTTACCCTCATCCTTAAGTATTGAAACCTAATTCTCTAACAACCAATCCTTAACCTTTGTCCTTAGATTTCCAAACCTAATGCTCTGACATAAGTCTATTACTCAATGTATCACCTCAAATCCACACTTGATTTGACCATCACCCTTCGTCCCTAGGTATTCCAACCAAGTGCTCTAATACTAAGTTATCACACCCTGATTTATGACTCCCAGATACCGAAGGTGATTAAGCAAATCCTCCACACTCTAATCACAATTACTTTGATACCAAGTTTTTATGCCCTAATTTTTCGGTACCCAAGTGAGTACTGGAAACGAAGGTGAGCAGTTAATTTTGTACTACATGTCATCATCCACATGTTCAATTACCTCTCGTCAATCACAACAATTATTTAGACACCTTATAACCGTGCAAACTACTACACATACAAAACTACATAAGAGTATGCCCTTTGTAATTCATCCTAATGGTTTCCACATAAGTCTACACCTTTATCTCTGTTTCAAAATTTATAAAATTCCTTCCCAGCCCAATTTCAATCGGCTGGTACAACCTTCCGGTCGATTGAAACCTCGGCTCGATTAACCCCAGTCTGCCCAATTTTGTCAGTCGGCTGGAGGATAGTTTTAGTCAGCCAAAAGGAAGCTTTCGACCAGATGAAACCCCTCCCTAGTTGCCCAAAACAAGTACCCAAAATGCAAATGTTTGGGATCTCACAGTTTCGGTCGGCTGCAGTAGAGATGAGGTCACCGGAAGTTCAAAAATTGTCCCAAACCTATTTTTCCCAAGTCCAAGTGTTTTTCCTAACTCCATACATGCATTTATAACTTGAAACATGAACAAAATCCCACAAGAATCCATACTTTTACACCTCAAGGTGCTATATCATACATTTCATCCATAAACTTCAAAAACATACATTTTTGACATCCTTCAAGCATTTTAAACTTTCTACATAAGAAAAACATGATGTTCTAATACATATACATATACATCATCCAACATACAATTCTATTAATGAAGTGTGTATACATTAGTTCTAAACTAGTCCATAATGCACCAACAAGCGTGGACACCTATGTGCATGTCTCCAACCACAAAAGCTCAAAAATGGGATTCTTCTCCTCTACCACCTCATTGCCATATTCTAAAAGTCTTAGTGTAGGGGGAAGAACAATTTCAATGGGCTCAAGGTTATATGTTTTGCAATTCATACAAGTCTCACATTTCATGATAATACATAATACATTTCAACATGCATAACCTAGCTACGTGTCATGCTTCCTTGCATTCTAGTCAAAAGCCAAAACTTTCACCTAACATGGCATAGACATCAAAATGCTTGACAACCACACAAAATCAATTCAAACAATCAACAATGCACCATCTCTATCATTCACATGACAAACGTATCACATCACAATGCACAAAAATTCAAAATTCTCAAATTACACAAGAATCATTTCACAGTCTCGTTATACATGTATCAATAAGACAAAAATCACAATAACAAATTCAAACATAAACCCAACACAAAATCACATTACTCTCGAAATTGTACTCACACCCACACACGCAAATAAGATATACGCCGAAGCCTCATACCTCAGGTTCATGGTTATTTGAGGCTACTAATGCATGTGGTTACCAACCATCTTATGCAAGTTTGAGATTTTTTAACCCCCAGAGATATGTTCCCCAACTACTTTCCCATGAGACATTCGCGAGAATTCACCACACCCTTACTAACCATATCAAGTTGTAACATAACAAACACAATTCCTCAATGCAATAGCACCTATTTCATGTCCTAGGTTTGTCTCTAGCATGGCATGCAAGGAACCATAACCAACATATATAAAAATCAGTTTATATTGAACTTAGGGTTCAACGTATAACATTTCTTAGTAAAACATCTCCTAAACCTCATATATGCAAACATGTATCACATATGGCATATAGAAACAACTATTTCATTCTAAATTATAATTCAACTATTTCTATTCATAGAAAATGTAGAGACTGTGCCCAATTTTGGCCAATTTTTGAATTTTTCATCACTTGTTGCTTTAAGTAAATTTTAAATGATGTTTAACATGTTTTGAATGCAGGGAACATGTTTAGAATGTTGGAATATGGTTTTGGAAAGTTTTGCGAACTTTAAAAAATGTTTGACTCTTTGGTCAACGGGGTCCCAGGATGAGGTTAAGTGAGTTCGGATATTTTGGAAAAATTTTAGAAAATTTTATTTGTGGCTATGGACTAAAAGAAATGTTTAGAATGTCATGAAAATGATTTCAAGTCCAAAGAAATTTTTGAGAATTAATTTGGAGGTCGGGAAGGTACATTAACTGGCCTGGGGGTAAAATCGTCTTTTTGCACCCCTAGGAGTGGAATAAATATCTGGGGGGTTAGAGATATTCATTTTTATGGATCTATCTCTCTCTTTCTCTAAATCTCCCACTTCATCTCTCCCCCTTCTCTCTAGAATTTGGAAGGCTTAAGGTGTGATTTGGAGGTAACCGAAGAAGGAAAGTGTGTAGAGGGTGTCAAGGGCATCGGTTTGAACCGATCAAAAGCTTCATTTTGTAAAGTTGGGATAGTTGGAATTTTCAAAAGAGGGATTCAAAGCCTAAGATTTGAGGTAGGGGTGCTAGACTCATTCTTGCTTTGACCTTATAGGTCACTTTTATGTGACATGAAAGATAGATTTGATTTCTTGAGCCTAGGGTTATGTATATGTGTATATATGTATACCATTGCGATTTATGCATGTAAAAATATCTAGCATGTTAGTTATGACTTATATATGTTGTGTATGTGCAAATGTGACTATGAATGTTTTTAATGAAAAATGTGTTCATTTGGTGAAAACATGAAAATGTGGGTGTTCATAGATTTATGCATGAAAGATATGACTTTTCTTGTAAAATGCATAAGCATGATGATTTCCATGATGTGAGTGTGATGACATTGTGACAATCTTGAAGTGGAAGGAAAATGCATTGCATTGTGTTGATTGAGTGCATCGATGTGATTATGTGCACTATATTGAAAACAAGATTTTTGGGGCATGACAACATTGAGAATTAAGATAAGGGGATGACCCCAAGGATAAAAGACCCAAGACTTGGCAAGCGGATGGCGCTTCCATCAGAATAGTAAACCGAGAAGTGTTAGTAGAGTTTGGGTGCCGAAGAGACCTTTACTATGGAGGTGGTGTGATAAGCTAGTCTCCATTGATTTGATTTATGAAAATTTGTGGCGTGAGTTATATATATATATATATATATAAGATGTGGAGCATCACTCATGATTTGAAAAATGTGATTGTTTATGGGTAAAAAGGCATGTATACTTATCATGTAGACATGTAGTGATTTCATGTCCATTCATGCATGGCTGACGGGTTGGAGTGGGGATGGGTGGATCATTTCTACTGAGCGAAAGAGGATAAGCTCACCCCCTATTTATACAAACTTTTTCAGATAAGGCGCCGATGGAGGACGAAGCATGATTAGCTCAATAGACTTTGTTGAGTTCCTTTTTAAGATTTTTGATCTTTCGAGATGCAGATAAATGTCCATGTCAGCTTGTGGCATGTTGAATATGGTTGTAGTGTTGCCTTTACAATTGTATCTCATTTTGTATATGAATTCCTAATGTAAGTGCCACACTTGTAGACATGAGACCTTTCTTTGAATTGTAGTTATATTTTGAGCAAATGTAACTTTTGTGTATGATTGGACTATGGACTTCTTGCACATGATAAAATAATGGACTTGGTTATGAAATGCTTGTTAAGAGCATCTAGTTCCATTTGATGGACTAAAATAGTTGTTGGATAGTTTCATTTTTGGATAAAATGTGTTTATGAGTGAGAATGACTCATATTGGTGTATGATTTGATTATGAGCATGATTTAGAACTTGTGAATGATATAAACTCCTTTCTTATATGATTTGGAGGTTGTTTGGATGGATTATGTTGGTAGAAATAGCCTAGAAGGTCAAAAATGACCATTTGCAAAGTTTCAGCTTCTGGGCAGTTTGATGCATCGAAGTGCCTAGTTCGAGGCATCAAAAAACCTGTAGAGATTTTGGAATGTAAAAGTCCCGAGAGTTTTTTTTGGATGATACTTGTTCGATGCATCGAAGCTTCGATACATCGAACTCAGCACTTCAATGCATCGAACTTATCACTTTGATGGATCGAAGTCACTTTTTACAGCATACCCTAAAAATTGTCCCAAACTTCAATAGGGCTTCACTTCTTCATTTTAAGTCGAAATTGAGCATGGTTTTGTTTGAAATTGAATATTTTTGGATTCTTTATCCAATAGAGCATGTCTCAGTTTCGGATTATAAACACATGAAGTGTTGAGTCCTGAAAGTGAGTGATTCACGAGAGTGCGAATAAATAGAATTCCCACTAAGATGTATGATTTGGTGTAGGACCCATTATGGTTGGATAAGGTGGAGTTATGCATATCTATATGCAAGAATAGAGTTAAGCTTCTGTAGTAATTAAGAGTATAAAGAGTTCATTAGTGATTGATGAGGTGATTCGGTAATTCAGTCACCCTTGGTTTTCAGAGAATGGAAATCGGGGCGTTATAGAAAAGATAAAAAAATCATAAAAAACATCATAACAAGATCTCAAAAACACATGTATCACATGAAAACGTCTCATTTTATGCATTAAGATAAAATAAATCTTATATTGGATGGAAAAACACACCCCCTATCTCAACAGCTATGGTCTCAAGCTATCCCACATTTTCACCAATCTCAAAGTTGTCTAACCGCTACTTGGTTTGGTTCCAAGAGAAGCCCTTATCGCGTAGAACACGATTCCTTTCTTTGACATCTTCTGAATCAAACCTTAACACCTTCTAGAGAGAGGACTATTTAGAGATAGAAATAGTGGCTCAAATATCTATCTCCTGATATTTATAAGCCCTACACCGTAAAAAGACTAAAATGCCCTTACTCACTTGACGCACCTTCTCGACCTTCGTTTTTGAATCTGAAAGAAGCTATGGATTTAAAATCACTTCTAAGTCTCTCAAAATATTGTAATTGATCTCTAACCAAAAATAAAATTTTCTAAAAAAATATCTAGATTCCCAGGCCCAGCCGACCCCTGTCCCGAATCTTGAAAACCCAAAATTTCAAAAATGACCGAATGGCTCACAAAACTCTCTAGACTTCTAAACTAGCCCCTGCATATGTAAATCATACTTAAAACATATGAAAATCATTTAAATTCCTATTTCAAAAAATAAATAAAATAAAAAAAAATTTAGATCTCTACAATTCATGTATGTTGTGGTTATTTTTGGTTGCATGTGAATATCGGAGACATATGCATGCTAAAATTTGAGAATGGATATGACTTAAAAAATTAGAAAAACTCAGGAATTTACCCAGGAGGAATTACGATTGTTTGTAATCCCCATTACAATTAATCATTATTCCAAGATTGAAATGGAGGCTAATTCAAGTGTGTTACGAGAGACCCTACAATACATCTAAGATTAATCGCAACTAAAATTGATCATAACCTCAATTACAATTGATCCTATTGAGGATTACGATTAATCGTAGCTCAAGTTACGATTAATCGTAATTTAAAGTTAGAATGAAGGCCAATTCCAGTATGTTATGATTGACCCTACGATATATCTACGATTAATTGTAACCTCAATTACGATTGATCGTATTGAGGATTATGATTAATCATAGCTCAAGTTATGATTAATCGTACTATGCAGCTGCTTATGAAATTTGAGGTTGGAGCTTAAGTATACATATACCCTAATGAGGAACCCACTTGTACGAGTTGATAAATATATATATATATATACACATATGTATTATATGTATGATTATAGCTATGTTTCCACAGTCATTAGATTTGAAATTGATTAAGGGTTTGGATGACGGTTCACATATAATAATTAACCCCATTTCCCTCACTCTTAACTGGGTGTTGGAAAACAGGCCTGATAGCTTGGTATTAGAGTGATTGGGTTTGAATACCTTTGGATGATGGGTTAGGATTGAACCATATGTGTACTTGAAGTTGTACTTGTACTTAAGGTTTTGACTTTTTCATGGAATATGCTTACGTTCTTACTTTTTTGGTATTGCATGCTAAATTATAGAATAACTTAGCATAGTGTTGGTAAGCTCGTTGAGGTTGATCAATTAATTTTGTACATTTTGAAGTTAAGTGCTTCTTGTTGCCCATGTAGTGAGATTCCACTAAGACGTGCACGAAGACGAGGTACAATATCCTAAAACATAAGTTGATGGGGCATAATTCATTAGAGAAATCATCGAGACCATATGACATGTCACACGGGAAACTTGTGAGGAGCAAGTACAAGTGCAACCTAGAGTGGGACTTAGTTAGATGATGATTGCAATCAGAGAGTATAACAAGTATAGTCGATTGGGTAAATAAATGCTAATGCTCTTGATTGCACTTAGGATTGATGAAGTCCTAAGGGTCAACATTATTGCACTTCACCTTTTGGGAGAGGCAGATCGTTAATGGAAATTTGTTGGGAACACTCACAATATAGAGGCAATGGAGTGGGAAGTGTTCAAAGGGATTTTTTTTGAGAAGTACTTTCCAACACCGGTGAAAGATCGATTGAAGCAAGAATTCATTGATCTCACACAAGGAGATATGAGTGCGATTGAGTACGAGACCAAGTTTACTTCTTTGGCTCATTTTCCCCCGAAGATGGTGTGCAATGAAGAGATGAAGGCAAAACAATTTGTGAGATGAATTAAGAACTCCATGAGGAGGCGAGTTTTGATTTTAGACCTAAATATCTATGTCGTAGTTGTTGATAGGGCTTTGATAGCTGAAGAGGATGATAGGGATGTTGTAAAAATTTGGGATTCCAAGGGACATACTCGAAGTATAGCGCTATATTCTAATAGCTAGGCAAGGAAGAGGCACAGGGTTAACACTTTATTCTCTCAGGGATAGCTGATTCGCTCAGCACCATCAGTGCCCTTACCCACTGGATCCTCATGACCTATAGTTGTGTGTTATCAGTACTAGCGGTGAGGTCACTATATGGTTTAGTGTCCTCACAGGCAAATTGTGGTTTTAGGTGGAGAATGGACTTGTTACTATTTTTTCTAGCCTGATCACCTCAGGGCTGATTGTCCCTAGAGATAGGGTTCGTAGAGTAGATAGGCTCATAGCAGCTGTAAGAACTGTGACCATTTTTGTTAGATTTTCCTTTATTTTCATTTATTGTCATATTAATGCTTTAAATGATTATATATGTGTTTTAAATGTAAAATACATGTTTAGATAGTTTATTTAAGGTTTGAAAAAGTTTTCAGAGCGTTTGACAAAAGTTGACTTTTTCGGATCTGGTTAACTCAAGGTTGCGGGCCCTGTGGGCCCAGAAAATCTAAAAGTATCAGAATGACTCCAAATTTGGAGGGTGGCTTAAATAAAATATTTGACGTGCTAAAGAACTAATTTCATGTCAATTGGAGTTATAGAACTCTGAAAATGAGTCCGAGAAGGTTTAGGAAAAAGTAATAGGATTCTTGTAAACAAGTGTAAGTCTTTTTCTACAAATAGAAGGAGAGATTGCCCAGCCTTGTTTCTCATTTATCTCAGCTGAATGGAGCAAGATACATATATACATATATAGCAGCTTCATCTTCTTCCCTTCTCCATTGATTTTGAGGGACTTAGGTCCATAATTGGAGTTCGAGAGAAACAGTCTATGCATCGAGGGCTCGAGATTGATCGGATCGAAATCAATTGCGGAGAAATTTGGTTTTTGAGAGAATTGAAAAATTTTCATTTGGAAGCTCTTCCAAATTGAGGTAGGTATGCCAAACCCATAGAATTTAGGATTTTAAGAGTATATTAGTTGTTAAGGCAGCCAATTGGTTATGTGAGATAATTAGATATTTTTTTTTTCAATAGTAAAGTATGCTTAATTATGCTAATTGATGAATTCACTATGTTAGATTTGATAATTAGTTGTTTATAAATGCCATAATTGATTATAAAGCATGATGAGATTGAATTGTGGAAGAATTGCACAAATTCATGTATGTGTGAAGCTGACACTTATGTGCTTGATGAATTACTTTAGAAATGTGTTTAAGTGTAAAGCATGATTTAATTGTCAATATATGAATTATGTGAATTGTGAAAAGTGTGATTTTTATGAAATATGGAGGATGTGAAGCATGTTCAATATGAAAGCATGTGGTGTTTGAAATGAGAATTTGTGCAAGTATGACAATTAAATGCTATATTGATCATTAATTATAAATGCACTTTAAATTAAACAAGTGGGGCATCTTCATTGGCATGGTGAGGGTGGTGAGCTTAATTGGACGGTAATGTCCTCTTGACGAGTGATGAAGTGATTTGGTAAAGAAAACACCCTTGTGGAGAGGGCTTATTATAGAGCTCCGTTAGAAATGAAGAGGATACTTCCTATAAAGGAGAGTCCTAAGATGAGGTGGACTTATTATAGAACCTCGATAGGTGAGATTTGTTATCTAAGGGAATTGGAGACTAATGGATGTGTAGAGAGGATGAGGGAGTTATGTATATCATGTTGCTTTACATGTTGCTTATGATATATGGATATTTGCTTAACATGTCTAAATGCAAATGTATGTTTATGTGGTATTCACAAAACTTGTGAAATTATGTTTTAAATATTCCTACTATGCATGTGGGTGCTCATACCATGAGGATTAACTCTTTTTGGGAAATAAAAAGGAGGTTATTGAGTCTCCACAATAGAGTATTGGCGTGGGGCAAAATCGGTTTCTTTCAAAGACAATTTAGTGCTTTATTTGAATGCATGTCTGGATTGTGAACTATATGCATGTGATGAACATGTAAAGACCATTTATCATTTGAGAACATGTTGCATTTATGTTTTATGATTTGTACTTCATATATATGTTGCAAATATGTTGAATGCTAAACAATGAGCATGATGAACTAAATTTTCGTTAAATTCTATGTATGCATGTATGTTAATGGAGAATGATTGAAATGAGAAAGCATGAAAATGAGTTGAGTATAGTATGCATAAGGAATTTAACTTTTGATTATGCATGATGATGGGGTAGTGTTCCTCTCGTATATTGAATTATGTGTGAGTGTTTTAGAATGTAAATAGAAAACATTGGAATAATCGTTGGGGGGACACACACCCAAAAGTGTCTATTTTGGACCCATGAGAGAGACATATAGATTTTTGGTATTTTTAATAGATTTTACTGATGTTTGAAGTTAGATTTATGACTGGTTATGTTGTAGTATACATTTGGGGTTGAAAAACACAGTTTTTGAGCTTCTGGACACTTTCAATCGCCTAGGTTCTACATCAGCCAATCGAAATTGCAAGATCCTGAATGTTTGCAAGTGAGTACCAGGTTTCAGCAGGCTGAAGGAGGGTTTTAGCCGGCTGAAAAAGGATTTTTAGCTAGCTGAAACTACCCTCCAGTCGACCAAAGGAATCTTGGGGAATTTCAATTGCACCCAAACTTAAAACAAGTGTAATTTTTTTGTTTTAGATCGGAATTGAGTGTGATTTTTTTTTTAAAAAAATTGAGTATTTTTAAATTCTCCAATGGTGTGGGTTTTAGTTCCAAGTTCCAATTACACAAGGTCGTATGTGCGAAAAACTATTGGCCACAACTAGTTGGCTATGCAAGCGTGGCATGGTTTAGGGCCCATTGACGTTGGTTAAGGTTGAGTGGTGCACATCTATGTGTAAGAATAAACTTAAGCTTCTGTGGTATTTCAGAGGAAAAATGAGGTTCATTAGGGTTAATAGACGTGTTCATCTTCAATTTTGGGGAGTTAAAAATTGGGGCGTGACAACATGGTATTAGAGTACTAAGTCGAATGCCTAAGGGGGACGGGTAAAGGGTTGTACCAAGTGTAGTTCATGATAGGTTAGAATTATGAGTTTGATAACCTAGAAACGTGTTTAAGCATGACATAGTTGTTTTGATAAACTTATGTACATGAGAAATATGCTTACATGATAATATGCTAAGTGCTTATATAATAAAATGTGTAATATGTTATGTGTTAAAATAAAAATATGCTATGTGATAACATACGTTATATGTTTTGTGTTGACTTGAGAAAATATTTATGTAATTAAATGTGTGTCGAGAAATATGTCTATGTGTTACATGTGAAATGATAATCTATTGTTATGTTGAGTTATAGTTTGATTATGTTGAATATATAACATGTGATAGCTTATTATGTTGACCTATATCTTGACTATATAGAGATATGCCACCGAGGCGTTGAGGAGGGGTAGTTGGGGGCAGAGTACTCGAAGGAAACCGTTTAGTTGCTGATATGACCACGACCCTCCATGACTTTATGAGAGCAGTCGCTAATGAGGTGCAACAATTGATAGTGCAACTGGTAGAAAATGAGGTTGAAAGGAGATTCAAATTCATCACTCACTTTAAGAAGTTGATGCCTCCTAGCTTTGAGGGATGTTTGGATCCGTTGATAGCGGATAATTGGTTGGAACAAGTGGAGAAACACTTGAAAATGATATCTATACCTAATGATGGTATGAAGGTCATTCTTGCTACCTACTTATTTTTGGGTGGAGCTAAACTTTGGTGGAAGTCAATTAGTGACCGGCATAATGTTGAGACTGTGCCATGAAAAGAGTTCAAGACTCTATTTCTTGGGCATTACTTTCCCAAGCCAAAATGGAGGGCGTTGAGGAAGGAGTTTGAGGACTTGGTTTATGATGGTATAATTGTAATAGAGTATGAGAACAAGTTCATTTCCCTTTCATGCTTTGCCCCCGAAGTAGTGAGAGATGAGGAAGAAAAGACATGGATGTTCATCAAGGGCCTTCATCATTTGATTAGGCCATACGTATCTATTTTGGGCTTAAAGGTATATATTGAGGCAGTTGAGAAGGCATTAATGGTTGAGGTGAAAACAAAAGATAGGCAAGAGAAGAGAGAGACATTGAGGCAAAGCAAGGCTTTGACCATGGGTTCAGAGGGGCACGCACGGAAGAAGTTCAATGGTGGTTCTTCTCATACATTGGGTTTATTTGGAACAGCCTATGGCACGTTCTGCACCAACTATTCCCTTGTCCATAACATATGCTTGAGTGGAGGTGGTATGCTATACGTGTAAGCAGCCGAGGTATTATAGATCTGATTGTCCTTCAATGACACCTATGAGAGCACCTCAGAGTCAGCCTATGAGGTAGTCTAGAATGACAACATGCTTTGGTTTTGGGCAACATGGACACAAAGTGAGGCATTATCCACAATAGGGTGGGAATGCTCAAGGTGGTCAGGGCTTACAACAAAGGCTAGCTCATACCATGATTACACAGTCCAGCTATAGAGCTATGACTTCACCGTAGCCAACTATGTATACACAGAGTGTGAGACTAGTGAGGGGATCTACCCTTAGTGTATCCACACGTCAATAATAGTTTTGGGCTAGTGGAGCAAAGGACTAGAGGGTACAGGGCATGGTTTGTACTGTGACACCTGCAAACACCTCAGCAGGACCCTCAATGGTTAGAGGTATATTCCTAGTGTATAGTTATTGGGTACGTTTATTGATTGATTTTGGTGCATCTTATTCATTTATTGCTATATCATTTGCATAGGCTTTGGGGCTCGAGGTTAGTTCTTTGAGTAGAGTTATTTATGTTTATACACTAGTGGGTGATACAATAATTCTTGATGGGATATGTCGGGGATGTGCTATTGAGATAGCTGAGAGGACACTTGAGTTTGATTTCATTCTCCTAAATATGAAAAGTTTTGATATCATCTTAGGGATGGATTGATTGTCGGAGTTTTGTGCTACGATAGACTGTTTTAGAGGGAGAGTGATGATTTGTACGCCCGAGGGCGATTGCTTTTGTTTTGTGGGAGATTGGAGTGACTCCTATACTTCACTATGTTATGGCATTAGCAATCGAGAGTGACATAACTTTATCTTGGCTAGTCTTTTAGCCGAGGGAGAGGAGATTCCCTGAGAAGTGTACCCGATAGTGGTGTGTGAGTTTGTGGATGTCTTGCTAGAGGATTTGATTGATTTTCCTCCCAAGAGAGAGGTAAATTTTGGGATAGATCTTATACACGATACGACACCCATTTCTATAGCACCATATCAAATGGCACAAGCAGAGTCAGTGGAATTGAAACGCTAATTGGATGGTTTGAAAGTTAAAGGCTTTATTAGACCAAGTGCATCACCGTGGGGAGTACTGGTGTTGTTTGCAAAGAAAAAATATGGTGCTTTGAGATTGTGCATTTATTATCAGAAGTTGAACCATGTGACAATTAAGAATAAGTATCCATTGCTAAGGATAGATGACCTATTCGATCAATTAAATGGAGCTCACTACTTCTCAAAAATTGATCTAAGGTCGGGTTATTACCAATTGAGGGTGAAGGATAAGGATATCCACAAAATGGCTTTTCGTACGGGGTATGGTCACTATGAGTTCCTTGGAATACCATTCGATTTGACTAATGCACCAGTGACATTTATGGACTTGATAAACCGCGCATTCTATGAGTACCTTGACACTTTTGTGGTAGTGTTTGTGGATGATATACTTGTATATTCATCTTCGAAGGAGGAGCATGAGTTACATTTGAGGGCAGTTTTGCAAATCCTTAAAGAGCATCGATTGTACACTAGGTATAAGAAGTGCGAGTTTTTGTTCCAAGAGGTGAAATTCCTTGGGCATGTTGTTTTCGGAGGTGGAGTTTTGGTTGATCCATCTAAAATTGAGGCCATGATGAGTTTGGAGAGTCCAAAATATGTTTTAGAGATTCAGAGTTTTCTTGGGTTGGTAGGCTACTATAGGAGGTTTGTGAAGGACTTCTCTAGTATTGTAGCTCCAATGACATAACTTACTCGTAAGGGTGTGAAGTTTGTGTAGATTGAGGCATGTGAATTAGCTTTTCGTGAATTGAAGAAGCGATTAAGTACAACTCTTATTTTAGTCATACCTGAGCATAACTTGGGGTATTTGATTTATTGTGACGCTTCGGGAAGCGGGCTTGGTTGCGTGTTGATGCAATATGACGGAATGATTACTTACGGATCTAGACAATTAAAGACTCACGAGCATAACTATCCAATGTATGACCTAGAGCTAGCACCAGTGATCTTTGTCTTGAAAGGGTGGAGATACTACTTGTATGGTGAGAAATTCGAAGTCTATTCGGATCACAAGAGTCTCGAGTACCTTTTCTCCTAAAATGACTTGGGCATGAGACAGAGGCGATGGGTTGAATACATGGATGATTACAATTTTGATTTACAATACCATTAGGGGAAAACAAATGTAGTGGCGGATGCATTGAGCAGAAAGTCTTATGGGACCTTAGCTAGCATAGCCATATAGGATTGGAAGATGATTGAAGATTTCTCGTAATTGCCAGTCAGTTACGTTGTTTAGTTTTGTAGCTCAACCGATGCTTGTGAGCCAAGTGATTGAGACACATAAATGAGATAGTGATTTAGAGGCCATTCACTCATAGATGTGTTTGTGGTATGACAGTGGTGAGTTGGACCTTGCATTTCGATGGGGGTCTACGATTCAGAAGATTGATGGTGGTTCCTTCTAATTGTCGTGATGATGTATTATGGGAATTTTATCATTGTTGTTTTCAGTTCATCCTGGTGGCACCAAAATGTATCACAATGTGAGGTGTTGATATTGGTGAAGAAGTATGAAGAAGGATGTGGCGCAGTTTGTAGCGAGATGCCTTACTTGTTAACAAGTAAAGGCGAAGTATCAAAAGCCAGCTGGGTTGTTGAAACTGTTACTGATTCATTGGTAAGTGTATCAATTAAATTTAACTGAAATAATCATTAAGGCCCTAAAAATACAGAAAACACTAAAACGAAGTAAAGTCACAAATAATCTATCACTAAGCGAATAAAATATGCAAATTAAGAAGCTAGAATGCGCAACATTCAATGCCTATCACACCCCCAAACTTCATATTGCTAGTCTCTTAGTAATAGAACAAAATAAAACTAAAACAAAAGAAACTAACTAAACACTAACTAAACTACCCAACTCCATTTTTGTGGGAGAAACGATTGCATTTAGCATATACAACAAGCCTTTGAACCCCTAGGTTCTCCCAAGTGGACGAGTTTTAGTTTCGTGAGGGTTTCTAGAAATGCTACCCACAAACATTCAAAATTCCTGTTTAAACATTAATCAAGAAGAAGATTACAATATATAGGTACAAACTTGCATTCAAGAATAATTTCAAACTTTTAGATTCCATAATTCAAAGCAATGGTCCCACACATAATTCACATCAACATGTCTCAAAATAATGAACTCTAGCTCCCTTGTGAAAAGTGAACTAGCAATTATCTCATGTGGCATAACTCAGCTCCGAATATATTAAGTCACATACCCCTTCAAGTCACTAGCTCCCCTTATTGAAATCATACTTCCAAACATGAATAGAAGACTTTTTTTATTTTTTTCATCATCATTTTTTCATTGCTTATTGGTTGTGAAATGTCTTGGTCCATTAAGCTCTCTGGAAGATCCATGTAGTAAGCTTTCAGTCAGTGACTCCCAAACTAGATGGCTTTAGGACATTAGGTGTTAAGACACCCCGAAGAACTTAATAACTCAAATCAACCAAGCTACAAATCAAGACAACCAATGCTCATTTTTTCTCACCCCTTCAATTTTGACGCAAACATTCACTGCTTACTGAGGGAAGATGCCCGGTTACTCATGAAAAGGATCAAATTGATTTGCTCTTCATCACATATATTCTTTTTTCTATTTTTTTTATTGAAGTCAAATAAAACACATCATCGATACTCCATCTCAAGAGATACCAATTATTATCAAGCATATGTAACTCAACAACTCAAAGCCAAAGTTTATACCCCACAAGATTATGCTAGTGTGTCTGTGCATATAAGGAAACTAAAATCAATCACCCTAACTCATGTCAATGCAAACACTGATTAAAATCACTAAATTCAATTCACAGTTTCTAAAAATTTAAAACAAACCCAAGAATTGTAAGTTAAGCACCTACATAAGGTATTAATCCCTTGAAAAATGTAAAAACATCATATCTAGAAACAAAACAAAAGAAAATAAATAAAAAAATTAAGAAAAATAAAATAACCAAAAAGTCCTAAAACAAGAAGAAAATCCCCCCCCCCATATTGCCATAAAGCACATAAAAGGTATCACCTTACCCCCAAACTTAAACTGTACATTGTCATCAATGTACATTAAATAAAAGTATAAAAAAGGGTTAGAACAATATTACCAAAAAATGGGAGTAGTGGCAAGAAACTAAAACAAACCAATAGTATGAAGTCAATGCAAGCACTCCCCTAAACTTGGATGTGACAACCTGTCAAAACAAACCACGATACCCCACCGACCAAGTGAAATAATATTGGTGGAAATAAATATGAAACAAAGAAAACAAAAATAGAAACAAGAAAGAATTTTTTTTTTGAAACTGAATTTATAAAAATACTAAATGCAGAAAGAAAATAATAAATAAAAATAAAAATAACAGAAACTAAAAAAATAAAATACACAAGATAGGAACCTCCGAATCAAGGATGTGGTGGTGACTGAGCATCTGGGTTAAGGTTGGCCTGGCGTATCAAAGCACGCAACATTCTCCTTATCTCTCTATGATCCTGGCGAGTCTCTCGGTACTGATTCGCCATCTTAGTCCGTAAAGCCCCACACTGGGTGGATAACTCTGTCTGTAAGGCACCAAATTGGGTAGTCAACCTAGACATCTACCCTTCCAGATGACTATAATCCTGTTCGCTAGCTTCTACCTCCTCCGGTTCCTCCACTAGTGGTGGTGCTGCTACAGCTTCTCTTCCCTGGGCTAGTCTGGATACTTCACCTGGCACAGCAATGACTCTCTGGTGCATATGTGAACAACTCATGTTCCAGTTATGTGTGTCATACTGTATATTTCTTGGAAAGGCAAGCTCATTCTCATCAACGACATACCCCTATGCAATGAGCAACTGGTGAATAAGAGTAGGGAATGGGAATTCCATGTCACTCACACTGTCTGGTGCCTTTGCCATGACCTTCGAATAAAATTTCTCAATTTGGCCCAAACGATATGTGAAAATGACAACCAATGCCCAAAGTGTATAGCATATAAGGCTTGAAGGAACTCTTGATGTCTCTTTGTCTTATGCCCAATGGGATACACATTCTTGTAAAACACTGCATCAAGGAACCACAAATGATTTGGCAAAGAGGATTTAGAAGCAACATTACGCTTCAACCCAAAAAATTGGTTAGCACACAACCGTGCAACTAAGTTACCCATCGAAAGATTATCAGGTAAAGAAGTGTAGATTTTTGTTAAATCAGCTAGGCATTCATGAGGATAGCCTATGACAATAGCAATGGTTGACATATCAACATAAACTGGTGTCCCATCCACCATAGAAATAAGAACTCCTCACTCATCAGGTTTCGGTATCAAGTTCTGGTAAAAAACCTTAACGAGCCTTGGGTATATGGTGGTAAATGATGGAACAAAAATTGAAGCAGTCCGTTGATGATGGATGTCAGAAATACCCTACCGTGTCTCGGGGAACATAGCATAAAGTTATGCGATATCAAACGTTGCCTCAAAATTTAAAGTTCTTGAGTGTCATCTCTCATGTATCCTTTCTTTGCGAGGCCTAGAGGTAATCAGTGTTGGATCATGACGTGCTCTTCGAGGATTATGCGAGCTTGACACGCCTTGGATGTTTTCTCTTTTTGGTGCCATATAAGTTCAAAAAGTGTGGTTGAGGAATTAAGACAAACACTTGGTGGGCACAAATAAAGTACTACCTTCAATCTCTTCTTTCAGAATATTTTCCACCCCAAATTAAATAATTTAATCCATCAATAACTTCCCCCAAACTTGATCTTCAAAAGCCCTCAAAATTATTCACTCAACTTTGAGAAATTAAAAACTCCATTTACTTGATGAGAACTTGAGATGATCAATCGAGATTTGATGTTGTTGATGATGATGATCAAGTGTAATTGCTTGTCATAGAATCACCAATTTGAGAAATTATAATCCCAGTTGATGTAGGAGTCAATAAAGAGCACCAAGTCTTCAAATAATTAAGTGTATGCATGTAACTTGGAGAGGCTTATATAACACACAAGGAAAATTTAGCCAGCCCATATATATACTTGGGCGATCGATCCCCTTCAAAGCTGGGTGATCGATTGCCCAGCTGTAGCCTTGCACCTTCAAAAAATAAATGGGGTGATCAATCCCCTTGCTGGGAGGTTCTTCGGCCTCTATCGCCGAGGGTCAACTGGGAAGGGTATTTTTGAGCTAGTGATTGCCCAAGGTCGATCAAGACCTCACTTTTTCACCCATTTTGAGTCCGAATACCCTGACACACTTCTCAGTATTCCTCGGAAGCAACTAAGACATCAAAAAGTCAAAGAAAACACATTAAAACACACCTAAAATTGAAAGAAAAATTAAGAAAACATGAAGTAAAAATTGAAAGAAAAGAAAACAAAAGTAATTAAAAGTTAGAAATACATACTACCCTTACAGTTAACGTCCGTAGGTGACGATCATCTCTCTAAAAGGATCAAGTAAGATAGACGGGATCCGTCAAGTGGACGGACTCCGCGTCTCTGGTTGGCCCAATTCCTTCTATACAATGCTTCATTCTTTGCCCATTGACTATTTCGTCGAAAACCCTAAACAATTGCTCATCTAAAAATAAGTCGCAAATAGCTAATGCATCAAACATGGAATCAAACATAATCCAGGACAAATGATCCGCGACTACATTCTCGGTCCCCTTTTTATCTTTAATCTCCAAATTGAACTCTTACAACAATAGAATCCATTGAATATGGTGCGGTTTGGTTTCTTTCTTTGTCAACAAGTGCCTCAACCCAGCATGATCAGAGTAGACAATCACCTTAGACCCCAATAGATAAGAACAAAAGTTGTCCAAGGCAAATACAAAAGCTAGAAGCTCTTTCTCTGTGGTGGTATAATTAATTTGAGCGTCAGAGAGAGTCTTACTAGCATAGTAGATGACATAAGGGCATTTGTCTTCTCTCTATCCTAACACTGCTCCTACTGCATAGTCAGAAGCATCACACATAATTTCAAAAGGCAGTGTAAGGACCGGAATAATTTTGACCGGTTCCGAGCGATTTTGGACCGGATTAAAACTTTTTTTGAATTAATTAAATTCTGGAAAAGGTGTGGATATTTTCCCATATATGTGGAAGGTGTATATATATATATATACGTATATATGGTGCATATATTTATAATTAATTATAAATATATGGTGGGCCTGTATGTGATTTTGGATAAGTAAAGAGGGACTTTTATAATTATATAAGTAAGTGTGAGAAAATACATGTGAATACATGTATTGTGTGATATTATGTATATATATATAAATAATGTATATATATATTTGTGTGGAGGAGGATAAGTAGGCAAAAGTGTGTGGACCAAATGAAAGGAAGAAGAAAAGAGACCAAAAGTGGTCTCCGCTGGCTGAAGGAAAAGAAGAAAGAAAAGAAAAGAAAAGAAAAAGAAGAAAAGAAAAAGAAGAGAAGAAGGAGAATCGGGGAGAGAGAAGAGAGGGAGAAATTGAGAGAGAATCGGGAGAAATAGAGAGAAACCGAGAGGGGATCGGCTCCGGCGGCCCGATCAGCGGCGGCGAGGGCCGTTTTCGGCAGAGGCGTTGACGGCGACGTGGTTGTCCACGGTGGAGCTGTCCGGTGCGTGTGGTAGCTCAGTTCGGCTGAGCCGTTCGCGAAGGGGGTCTGTCCGGCAACTGGTGCGCTCATCCGGCAGGGGACTCACGGCCGGCGAAGCGCTGTTTGACTGGGGTTCTCACGGCCGTGGTTGGTGGTTGGTGATCCCTCGATTTTTAGACGGATCTGATGGGGGTTTGACCGGGGTGTTGACGGGGCTTTGGTTCGGGCTGTGGTGCTCGGTTTTATGGACTTGGTTGGGGTTATTCCGACCATGGTGGTGGCCGGAGATGGGTTCTTCGCTGGTAAGGTTGATACGGCTTGTTTGGGCTGTGGTTGGTCCAATTTTTTTGGGGTTATTTCAGTTGGGCTTTTGAATGGATTCCACGGAATGGTGGAGCTGGGTTTGGCTGGGGTTGTGGTGATCTTACATTTGAGTTTGGTTAGTGATGAAGCTGTTCGATAGTGGAACTTCGGGTTCGGTTGGGACAGCCTATTTGGTGGCCGGGTTCAATGGTGTTCGGTGAGATTGGTTTGAACAACTATGAGGTTTCGGCGGTGGAGTTGGTTGGCCATGTATGGGGCTATTTTTGGTTTGGGGTTTGCGACTCCCATGGAGGTTCGGCCATGGTGATGGGTTAACTTGCTTGCGGTTTAGACTGATGGCCACAATTGTGACTGGCTGGGTGCAACCATGGGTAGTTGGTGTTGGTTAGGTTGCCGGTTGCACATCTAATTAGATTTGTATACATGAGTGGGGCATGATTTGTGTGGTTTTGTGAAATTGATGGTCTAATGGAAATGAGTCGCCCATGTATAAGAATTGGGTTAAAGCCAATTGGGTTTTAGATTGAAAAGGGAGCCGGATTGGATTGGAAACAAGACGAGGGTTGGACCAAGCATGGAAACAAAAGGAGATAAAGTGGTTCATGGGATTGTTCATGTGGACTTCGGCACAGGACTGGACCGAGCATGGAAATAGGCCGCTTGGCAGGCACGGGCACAGAAAAAGCGGGACCTAAGGCAAGTTGATTCTTGCCTCTATCTCCTATGTATATTTTAATTATGTTGATTAATTTTACGTATGTTCTTATTTTGATCATATGTGGCGTTCGTATATATATATGTGCATATATATATATAAAGATGGATACATATATGTATACACATGGGAGGTGAGGATATATATATGTGGGTATATATATATATGTGTGTGGGCTTGGAGGGTAAGAGCATTGTTAAATTCAAATGCTGATTTGCTTTGTTATATGCATGTTTAGGGACTGAGCCATGTAAAGTATGCTAAATTATATATGTACATTTAGCTAGATGTTGCCTTGAATGCATATATGATTCTTATGCATGAAATGAGTATATGTAAATATATATGTGTTTATACATGTGGTGCAGTAGTAGAAATGCATGCTAAATTGATTATGGCATAGAAGGACATTGGAAAAGCATGAAGTATGTGAAGTGTTATGTATGTTTTTGCTACCTATATGGGTGACATGATGTATATATATATATATATATATATATATATATAATTGCGTGATTGCATATGGTTATAAGAATGCATGTTGGTTGCTCATAGTAAATGCATGATTAGAATGAAAGCATGATTATTTATCCTAACATACGTATATATGTGATTATATGCATGATGTGACATATATATGTTGTGTATGTGCAAATGTGACTACGAATGATTTCGGTGAAAAGTATGTGTATTGGTGAAAACGTGAAAATGTGGTGTTTATAGATTTATGCATGAAAGATATGACTTTCTTGAAAAATGCATAAGCATGACGATTTCCATGATATGAGTGTGATGACATTGTGACAATCTTGAGGTGAAAAGAAAATGCATTGATTTGACGAAAATGCATTCATGGTGTGGATAAGTACATTGATGTGATTATGTGCACTATTTGAAAAGCGAGTTTTTGGGGCGTGACAACATTGAGAATTAACCCGATAAAACACAAGCAGAGTTTGGGTGCCGAAGAGACCCTTACTATGGATGGTGTGATAAGCTTAGTCCCCATTGAATTGATTTTCGGAAATTTGTGGCGTGAGTTATATATACGAAATGTGACTGTCAATTTGATATATATATAGATATACACATATATCTATGTATATGCATTGAGGTGGAAAGCATCACGCATGATTTGAAAAACGTGATTGTTTATGGGTAAAAAGCATGTATACATATCATGTAGACATGTAGTGATTTAATGTGCATTTATGCATGACTCTATGGATCTTGTTGAGTAGGTGATGTGGTATTTGATTTACATTGTTCATGTAAATGCTTCTGTTCATATATGTTTTCTATACATAATGATGTTGGATGGGTATTGCTTTTGAACATGTTGTAAATGATTTTCATAAGTCATGTATAGTTGATTTAAATGTTCATAAGTGCTAGAACTGCCATGTGCATTGTTAGTTCATGTATGCTAGGAGGGGTATGACTTTAAATATTGTGATATATTTAAGTGCATGTATATTTTTGAGAATATGTAAGGATCAACCTGCTACTGCGATGATAGTATGGTTCTACTTACCTTGTTGGGCCTTTGAGCTCACCCCCTCCCAGGTTTTGCAAGTGTTGCTAGTTTTGGAGTCAGTTGGGGAAACTGATAGCACCAGTTGCAGAGGTAGTAGTTAGATCCCTTAGAATCTAATTTATGTCCAGGATTTAGATAGGCGCATTACATTTGGATTAAATGTATGAAGTGATTATGTTGAGCTAATCCCTTCAGATGTATTTCATTCATGTGATGTATATGTATATAATACGGACATTCAAGGATTGAGACATGTATTTTTGATTATATTATACATGTTGTAGAAATGCTGGGGGGACACGTGCCCAGAAGTGTCCATTTTGATTGTTAGATATAAATGCTGGGAGGACACGTGCCCAGAAGTGTCCATATGAATTGTAAAGCAGGTGCATTATGCCAGGAGCTGATTATTTAGAATGGGTCATGCCCGATTTTCGTGAAAATCATTTGCAAGGGCCATTGATGATCTTATATCACCTGAAGGGTGTACATATAGAATACTTCTGCATTAGAATAGATTATAATGAGACTAAGGTGTGGGATCTTGAGGTGAAATTACGGATTCACCTCCGTTTCCCTCGCTCCTAACCGAGTGTCGAAAATTGGGGCGTGACAGGCAGTGCCCATTTCAAAGATTGCATGATTGGTGTGGATGATAGTAAAGACCAAAGCTTCTAGAAGGCTTACAAACACTCATCATCGAAGGAAAAAAGGAACATCTTTAGACAACAGATGACACAAAGGTTGAGCAATTTTACTGAAGTCTTTAATGAATCTTCTATAGAACCCAATATTGCCCAAGAAGGAATGGACTTGCTTCACTGTAGTTGGAGGAGGAAGAGTAGAAATCAGATCGATCTTTGCTTTATTAACTTCAATACCTCTCTTTGAAACAATATGCCCCAGCATAATGCCTTCACCATAAAATTACTCTTCTCCCAACTAAGGACCAAATTCTGGTCTCGGTATCTCTGAAGCACAAGTGATAAATTCTCCAGGCATCCCTCAAAGGATGTCCTGAAAATAGAGAAATCATCTATGAAAACCTCCAAGAACTTTTCTACTATGTTAAAAAATATTACCATCATACACCTCTGGAATGTCGCCGAAGGATTACATAACCCAAAGGGCATACAATGATAAGCAAAAGTACTAAAGGGGCATGGAAAAGTAGTCTTCTCTTGATCTTATGGATCCATAGCCACTGGATTATAACCGAAGTAGCCATCCAGGAAACAATAGTAGCTCTGACCTGCTAGCCTCTCAAGAATTTGATCAATGAATGGAAGAGGAAAGTGATCCATCCTTGTCATGGAGTTAAGCTTTCTGTAGTCAATGCAAACACGCCACCTCGTGGCAGTGTGTTGAGGAATGAGTTCTCCACAGAATTGGGAACAATAGTAAGGCCAGACTTATTAGGAATAACTTGAGTCAAGCTCACCCATGTGCTATCAGAAATTGGATAAATGATACTGATAAGCGTCAAATGTTACACATTTGAGCCTTCTTAATTGCATATGTTGATTCCATATTTGTGTTTACCTTGGTATTTTTATGCTATTTTTGTGTTTTTGTTGAATATTAGGTTTTGTCCCAAAAGAGGGCGATGTTTTCGATCAAGTGCTGAGGAAGTGAAGAAATCAAGAAAAATTCATGAAGGCATTTCGCACAATTGAGATGATGATTTTGCACAATCGAAATCTCGATTGTGTGAAACTTCAGTTTCGCATGATCGAAATCTCGATTGTACGAAAACTCAATTTCACACAATTGAAATTCTGCAGACTGTAACTTGCCCACTTGTCCATTTGCCCACTTGTCCACTTGCTTCCAAGAATGACCTTTGCACGTCCTTTTTGAAGATTTTTTGACTTCAAAGAGATATGTGAGGGGAGCATATATATAGTAGGTGATTTATATATATATATATAGGCAAGGTGGGACCCAAGGACAGTAGTGGATGGACATATATTGCAAGTTTTTGGGAAAGAGAGAGGGAGACAATTTCAGAGGAGAGAAGGAGAGCTGAACCAGACCTTTGGAGCTTTATATATCTGGCAATGGAAGATTGCAAGTCTCCTATGATTAACTAACTTTCTATCTAGGGTGTGGTTGAACTCCCTAGCCATGTAACTTGTGCATTTTATAGCTATTTTGGGATCTTTATGTATATGTTAATTACTTAGCCTAGTGTTTTGTGTACTACTTGTGAATTTCTTCAATATATTCATTTGATTTTATTTCTCCATCTTGTCTTAGAGTTAAAATACTTCATTTTGAATGCTCAACATTTACAACTTTCACAAAAAAGTGTAAATGATGGCTTTGTAATGGTGTTTAATGGAATGTGATATTTCTTGCTTATATAGCCCATGCCAAGATAGGATAGTTCGGACACACGTAGGTACATTTAGAAGGTATGATAAGTAGATAGGTTGAAGGGCTATGCTTGTTCAAGATGGGTTATGTTTAGTTAGAAATCATATTTATCTTTTGATATGTCATTATAGGTCACAAGCCTAATGACATTGTGTTGCATATACTTGTAGAAGATCCCATTAGCTACATAAATGAACATGTAAAATGGCTAGAGGTAGAAACCACCCCTAGTTCTCTCTCTCTCAACTTTACAAATTGTTCTAAATTTAATGTTTTTACATTCTATAAAATAGTGTTAAATCAAAACCAAAATTCTATTTTTAGAATTAAATTGGAATTTCTCTCTTAATAGTGCAATTCAACCATGTACTCCTTGTGGGATCGATACCCTCTATAGAGAACCGTATCTACAAAGATTCATTCTCTTGCGAGTGGTTTAAATTATATTTTGATAGGCAATAGTAAGCTACAAAAATAACAATAAGTTTGGCCACATCAGATACCTGCATCAAGTAACTTGATCACCTTTTTCTTCACAACCTCTTTCATATTGGGACTCAATTGCCTCTGTGCTTCTCTGGATGGCTTTCTTCCTTCTTCTAAATGAATTTTATGCATGCAAATAGAAGGATCAATGCCCTTGAGATCTGTTACACTCCATCCAATTGCTTTGCGATGTTGGTATAAGACCTCTATTAAGCGTGCCTCTTGAGCTTCTATTCTATCAAAGGCAATGATAACTGGAAGAGTTCTATGAGCTCCCAAAAATACACATTTCAACTTATCAGGTAAGGGCTTCAACTCTAGTTATGGAGGGGACTCTAATGAAGGCACTAGAGGAGTGTTAGAGAGGGGAGGCAATGGCTCGACCGGAATTCTCCATGGTAGAGTATTCTGAATGGCATCCACCTCAAGCATAGAATTTACCTCTTCGCTCAGTTCTTCTTCATAAATTGTCTCAGAGTCAAAAAGAGATTTACAAACCTCCACAGTGTTTCGAGATAGAGAAGATGAAGCAAATTCTTCCACACATTCTTCAATAACATTCATGTAAAAAATATCAATCTGATTTGGAGGTTGCTAGATAACATTAAAAATATTGAGCTTGACTTTCATGTTGTCAAATGAGATATCCATGATCCCCGACCTACATTTTATGCAAGCATTTGCAGTAGCTAAGAAAAGTCGACCAAGGATAACTAGAATGTGCCTCCTTGGTCTGTGTACTAGCTCAATGCCAAGTATAATGAAATCAACTAGAAATTAGAACTTGTCAACTTTAATGAGCACATCTTCGACAATCCCTCGTGGTTACTTTGTTGATCTATCTGCAAATCGTAACACAACTAAGGTAGGTTTCAATTCTCCCAAACCCAACTGTAAGTAATTGAATAAGGCAGCAAGTTCACAATTGCATCCAAATAAAGAAGAGATTTATCAACATGGTGCTCCCTAATAATACATGAGATAGTTGGGGCACCATGATCTTTGTACTTGGGAGGAGTGCAACATTGAATTATAGAACTCACATGTTATGGTAGCATTACCTTCTTTGGCACATTACGTTTAGAATGCCTCTTCTAAGTGCACAAGTCCTTCAAAAATTTGGCATAAGGAGGAATTTGCTTGATGGCATCAGGAAGTGGCAAATTAATCTTTACTTGTCTAAAAACCTCCATTATGTCATGTAGCTTATCCCCTTGCTTCCCTAACTTAGATGCTTCAAGAAAATGTTGTGGGAAGGGAGCCTTAGGCTCATAGAAATTTTCAGCACTTGGACTTGTGATAACTTCTTCTTCTTCTTCCTTCTTTTCACCCACCTTGTTGTCAATCACTTTCCCACTTCTCAAAGTGGTGACAACTTGAACCTACTAATGGTGTGGGTTACTTGAGGAAGCATTCTTCTCTCTAGGATTAGTAACTGACTGACTAGGGAGCTTCCCTTTTTCTCTTCTACTCAAGGCATTAGCAAGTTTTCTAAACTAAGATTTTAGTTTGGCCATGGACTGAGAATGAGAATGCACTAGTTGAGCTATAGTTTGCACTGTTTCGACAATGGAGTCTAGCTTCTCAAGTTTAGAATCAATCTTTTCAAGTCTTGCCAAGGCACTCATCACCTTATTTTCAAAAACAAAATTTTTTTGTGGTATAGGTACTTGTGCTTGATATGGCTGTTGAGGTACATAGTTCCTAGGCTGATATATTTGTTACAGTGTTGCCCCTTGATTGCTGTAAGAAAAATCAAGATGATTCCTCCATGTTAGATTGTAAGTATTACCACGTGGAGGATTCATTGGTCCAATGAATGTAGCTTGGACTTGCTCTTGTTGAAGATCAGAAAATTACCCAACTGAAGGACAATTGTTCACATTATACATAGGTTTAGAGCAAAAATCACAAAGGCCTAGCAATGAAGAATTTGAAATAGAAGTAGGTTGATTGGCAACCATAATTGCTGATACTTTTTATGCAACTAGATCAATATTGGTTGGCATAGCTTCTATGGCACCAACCTCAAGAATCCCATCAGACTTCCTTGTAGTAGCAGGTCTGCTTGATTGAGTGGAAGACACATGTTTTAGAGAGTTGTCACTAAGATTTTTGAATAAGGTCCACGCCTCTTCTTCACTCTTCAATATAAAAGTTCCTCAACAAGATGCATCAACCATCTATCTGTTGGCTTTTGTCAGCCCTTCATGAAAATTTTGCACTAGTTGCCACTTAAGAACCTGATGATGAGGACACTTCCTAATAAGCTCCTTGAATCTTTTCCATGTCTCATAAAATTGTTCCTCCTCATGTTGGGAGAAACCAATGATAGCACATCTGAACTGATTGGTTTTCCCTATTGAAAAATACTTCTTGAGGAACTCATGTTGCATTTGAGTCTAATTGTGATAGAACCTGCCGGTAGAGAATTGAACCAATACTTTGTTTTGTCCTTCAAGGAGAATGGAAAAAGTCTCATCTTGAAAGCATCTTTAGAGAATTTGTGAATTTTGATAGTTAAGCACACTTCTATGAATTCATCTAGATGCTTGTAAGGGTCTTCTTAAGTCAGCCCATAATAGGATGGTAGCATCTAAATATGCTGGACTTGATCTCATAATTCTGTGTCGTGACATTAAGCAGTTGAAAACTAATTGGTGAAGTATATGTCTCAGGAACATAGTAGTCCTTGAGTAATCTCGCCCTTTCCCTAGCAGCATTAGGAACAATCTTGTTATTCCTTTCTTCAGCCATGTCATTAATGAATTCTTCCTCTTGCTCAATAGGATCAACATGAATGTTCCTCTGTTGTCTAAGAGTATGTTCAGGCTCAGGATCAAGAGGTATCAACGGATCAGTCACAGAACAACGACCTTGAATAAAGTAACTAGAAGTACCTGAAAATAAAACATAAATAAAATTAAAAACAAAATATAAAAATTTCCTAAACTAAAAATCCAATTAAAATTAATTCTATAAAATCCAATCAATCAAATAGATAGTCCTTGGCAACGGTGCCAAAAATCAATTAAAATATCACACTTCACAATATAACAAATTTCTTGCAGAATAGGGGTGTCGAACCTTAGGGACTATGGTCTGACTGAGTTGGATGTCTGAAATTAATTCTAATTAAATTTTAAAGAAAAGAATTCTAATTTTTATAACTAAATTAACTAAAGAAGAAATTAAAATAAAACAAGAGAAACTAGAGAGTGTAGAACATATTAGATGAATATAGGGTTGTTGATTTCACCACTAACTTCACAATCAATGGTCAATTGAACTAATATGGGGAATTATACCATGCATGAATGGTGTTAGTGGCTGCAAGCTCACCTTCATCCATCAAGAAGATAACATATGATTAAGGCTAAGTCATAGACCATCTTTGATTGGTATGAGCCATCTGCCTAACTACTCTACTCTAGGGTGTAGTATGGTCCATCTTCTCTTGGCATAATCCATCAAAGCTTTTAATGATATATTAAGTGATTACCATTGTGTAATAATTACTCTTATAATCACAAAAATAAGAGAGATTGAATTCAATAACAATAATCAAGTATCTAAGACAAGATAAGAAATCATTGAAACTGAATTTATTAGACTTTTATTACTCAATTCTATAAGAAGAATCCTCTAAATTACACAATATTTGCATGAGTACAAAAATTCCTAATAATTAGAACAACATCAAAACCCTAGTGGATGAACAAGCCGCTCATGGTAGAAGAGACTATTTCAACTGTTGAGGAAGAAGGTGTCATCTTCATGGAATATGCGCAAGACTTCGTTATCCAATAGCTCTTCACTCCAAAGCTTTGAATAGTCCTTACTCAATTAGGAAATAATTAGGATTTTCCCGCAACCCTAAATAGTTGAATTTTTTGTTGACGTTTGGCCCGAGTTTTGACCCACTAGAAGTCTGATTAACAAAATTTACGTGAAATACAAAAGTGTGCATAATCAAATTTTGTTTAACCCTTATTGAAATTAAGTCGAATTGATGCTTGAAAATAAGAGTTCTAGGTTGTTTTCCAAAATGGGATTAAAACTAGATTATGCGTAAAATTGGGCTTCAGGCCCGAAATCTCCTTAAGCAATTATAATTCTCTTGGACCACTTCCTAGGGCTGTCTTGAGTTAAAATATGGAGTTGAATGGATCCACTTGATGAGGCTTCATATAACCCTCTTGCATGTCATCTTTAAAAGCCCAAAATCATGGTTTTAACTGAAATAATCATTAAGGCCCTAAAAATACAGAAAACACTAAAATAAAATAAAATCATAAATAATCTATCACTATGAGAATAAAATATACAAATTAAGAGGCTAGATACACAACATTCAATGCCGATCAGTTACCAATGGCGGAGTGGAAATGAGTATATAGTACTATAGATTTTGTGATGAGGCTTCCAAGATCAAATAAGGGCAATGATATAGTTTGGGTTGTTGTGGATAAATTGACCAAAACAGCTCACTTCTAGCCCATGAGGTTGAATGATGATATGAGATGGCTCAATAAGCAATATATGGAACAGATTCTGAGATTACTTGGGGTTCTAGTATCCATTATATCAGATAGGGATCCACAATTTACTTTGAGATTTTGACAGAGATTTCAAATGGTGTTGGACACCGAGTTACATTTTAGCACAACATTTCATCATCAGACTGACAAATAGTCGGAGCATACCATTCAGATATTGGAGGATATGTTTCATGCTTGTATTCTTGATTTTAGTGGTGGTTGGGAGGACTATTTGATGCTTATGGAGTTTGCGTATAGCAATAATTATCAGGCTAGTATTAAAATGGCACCATTTAAGGCGTTGTATGATAAACCTTGTAGATCTTCAGTTTGTTAGACTGAGGTGGGCGAGACTACAGCCTTAGGACCAGATATTGTGCATAAGACTATTGGAAAGATTAAGTTGATTAGGTAGCGATTATTGATAGCTCAGAGTTGACAAAGAGCTATGCTAATCGGAGGAGACCGTTATCTTTTGAGGTAGGTGACCATGTGTTTCTGAAGATTTCACCACAGAAAGGGTTGATGCACTTTAGGCATTGTGGTCACCGAAATCTATTAGACCATTTAAGATCCTAGAATGTGTCAGTGAGGTGGCCTATAGATTGGCTTTGCCACCACAGTTGGAAAAGGTTTACACCGTATTCCATGTTTTGATGTTGAGGAAGAACGAATCTGACCCATCACATGTCTTAAGTTGGGTAGATGTTGAGGTTGATGAGGATGCCACCTATGAGGATAGACTGGGTCAGATTATTGATGCTAGAGAGCAAGTTCTATAGGGTAAGACCATTCCATTGGTCAAGGTTTTGTGGCATCATCATAATGTTAAGGAGGCTACACAGGAACGAGAGCAGGAAGATCGTTTTAAGTATCCTGACTTGTTTCATTAAGGTATAACCTGATTTTGGGGACAATATCCTTGTAAGTTGGGTAGGTTGTAAGAACCGCGACCATTTTTGTCTGATTGTCCTTTATTTTCATTTATTGTCATAGTAATGTCTTAAATGATTACATATGTGTTTTAAATGTAAAATACATGTTTAGATAGATTATTTAAGGTTTGGGAAAGATTTTAGAGCATTTGGCAAAGTTGACTTTTTTGGGTCCAGCTAACCCAGCGGGCACAGGCCCTGTGGGCCTTGAAAATTTGAAAGAGTTGGAATGAGTCCAAATTTAGAGGGTGACTTAAATAAAATATTTGACATGCTACAGAATCAATTTTGTGTCAATCGAAGTTACGGAACTCCGAAAACAAGTTTGAAAAGGTTTAGGAAAAAGTAATGGCATTCTTATAAATAAGTGTAGGTCTTTTTCTATAAACAGAAGGAGAGAATACCCAGCCTTGTTTCTCATTTCCCTTAGCCGAATGGAGCAATATACATATATACATATATAGTAACTTCATCTTCTTTCCTTCTCTATTGATTTTGAGGGATTTAGGTCCATAATTGGAGTTTGTCAAAGAAGAGAGAAATGGTCTATGCGTTGAGGGCTCAAGATTGATCGGTTTGGAATCAATTGTGGAGAAAGTTGGTTTTTGAGAGAATTGGGAAAATTTTCATTTGGAAGCTCTTCCAAATTGAGGTAAGGATGCCTAACCCATATAATCCATAATTTTTGTGAGTATATTGGTTGTTAAGGCAACCAATTGGTTATGTGGGATAATTAGATTGTTTTCATCAATAGAAAGCATGCTTAATTATGCTAATTGATGAATTCACTATGCTAGATTCGATAATTACAAGTTTCTAATTGCAATAGTTGATTATAAAACATGATGGGATTGAATTGTGGAAGAATTGTGCAAATTCATATATATGTGTGAAGGTGACACTTATGTGCTAGATGAACTGATTTAGAAATGTGTCTAAGTGTAAGGCATGACTTAATTATCAGTATATGAATTACGTAAATTATGGAAAGTGTGAATTTTATGAAATGTGGAAGATGTGAAGTATGTTCAATATGAATGCATGTGACGTTTGAAATGAGAATTTGTGAAAGTATTACAATCAAATGCTATATTGATCATTAATTGTAAATGCACATTAAATTGAACATGTGGGTCCATCTTCATTGGCATGGTGAGGGTGGTGAGCTCAATTGGACGGTAATGTCCTATTGACGAGTAATGAGGTGATTCGGTAAAGGGAAAGCCCTCGTGGAGTGGACTTGTTATAGAGCTCCGTTAAAAATGAAGAGGATACTCCTTATAAAGGAGAGTCCTAAGATGAGGTGGACTTGTTATAGAGCCTCAAATAGGTGGGATTGGTTGTCCAAAAGAATTGGAGACCAATGGATGTGTGGAGAGGATAAGGGAGTTATGTATATCATGTTGCTTTACACGTTGCTTGTGATATGGATGTGATTTGTCGATATTTGCTTAACATGTCTAAATGCAAATGTATATTTATATGATATTCACGAAAGTTGTGAAATTTATTTTTAGACATTCCTACTGAACGTGTGGTTGCTCATCCCTTGAGGATTAAGGCTATGTTTGGTAGAATGGAAAAGAAAAGAAAGGATAACATTAGTAATGAGAGAAAAGAAAAGAAAGGAAAGGAAATGATAGTGTTAAACTTTTATCGTGTTTGGTTGATTAGTAAAGGAAAAGAAAGGAAAGTATAGTTAACATGTTTGGGAAAAGAATTTAAATATTTTACCATTATACCCTTTTATATTTAAAATAACAAATTTTAGCTTTTATCAAAACAACGGCAAAGTTGGTATTAACAAAGTTTCATTAAAAAAGTTAGTCTTTCCTTCCATTTTCTTCCATTTCTTCCCATTTTTGGAAGGATAACAAAAGCTACTATTCACCTTTAATTTATCCCTCCAAATCCTTCCATTTCCTTTCCTTTCCTTTAAAAATTTCATACCAAACACACAAAACCATAACCCTCCAAATCCATTCTTTTCCTTTCCTTCTATTTCTTTCCAACCAAACTAACCCTAACTCTTTTCAGGAACTGGAAAGAAGGTTATGGAGACTCCCCAATAGAGTATTTGCGTTGAGCAAATTTTAGTTTCTTTCAAAGACCATTTATTGCTTTATTTGAATGTATGTCCAGATTGTGGACTATATGCATGTGATGAACATATAAAGACCATTTATGATTCGAGAACATGTTGCATTTATGTTTTGTGATTCTTACTTCATATGTATGTTGCGAATATGTTGAATGTTAGACAATGAGCATGATGAACTAAATTTCTATTAAATTCTATGTATGTATGTTAATAGAGAATGATTGAATTAAGAAAGCCTGAAAATGAGTTGAGTATACGATACATAAGGAATTTTACTTTTGATTATGCATGATGATGGGGTAGTGTTCCTCTTGTACATTGAATTATGTGTGGGTGTTTTAGAACATAAATGAAAAACATTGGAATAGCCATTGGGGGGACACACGCCCAAAAGTGTCTTTTTTGGACCTATGAGTGAGACATACAAATTTTTACTATTTTTAATAGATTTTATTGATTTTTTAAGTTAGATTATGATTGGTTATGTTCTATTATACATTTAGGCTTTAAAAATATAGGTTTTAAGCTTCTGGGCACTTTCGGTCGCCTAGGCTCTACATCAGCCGACCGAAATTGCAAGATCCTGAATGTTTGCAAGTGACTGCCAGGTTTTAGCAGGCTGAATGAGGGTTTTAGCCAGAGGAAAGTGGACTTTCAGCCGACTAAAAGTACCCTCCAGCTGACCAAAGGAATCCTAGGGAATTTCAATTGCACCTAAACTTCAAACAAGTGTAATTTCTTCGTTTTAGATCAAAATTTAGTGTAGTTTTTTAGATTAAGTATTTTTAAATTATCTATCCAATTATGTGGGTTTTAATTTCAAGTTCTAGTCACATAAGGTCGCATGTGCTAAAAACTATAGGACACTACTAGTTGTCTATGCAAGTGTGACATGTTTATGGCCCATTAAGGTTTGTTAAGGTTGAGTGGTGCACATATATGTGTAAGCATAAACTTAGGCTTCCATGGTATTTGATAGGAAAAAGAGGATTCATTAGGGTTAATGGACGGGTTCACCTTTGATTTTTGGGAGTCAAAAATTGGGGCATGACAGTAGTGTTATGCTTAGTCTAACGTGAGTCAGTCTAGTTTTAGGGCATTACCCCCACCTTAGCTAGCTCAGTTAGCACATGGTTCACGAGTGATGAGAGGGGCTACTACTAGTACATCCAGTCAATAGTTTGGGTACCAGGGTACTGGCCAGTAGGGTCAAAGGACACAAGATCGGGCATTCACACTCACTTAGAGAAATGCCCTAACAGGACCGTCAATTATCTGAGTTATCTTCTTGGTTTCTAGTTTGTGGGCTAAGGTATTGGTTGATTTGAGTGCATCTTATTCATTCATATATGTTGCATTCGCATTTGCTTTGGGTTTGGAGGTGTCTTCACTAGATGCAATTTTGTTTGTTGATGCACCAATTGGGGGCAGATTTATCCTAGGTAGAGTTTGTCGGTCATGTGAGTCAAGATTTCAGGACGTCGATTAGTGTTCGACTTTGTTCTTCTAGATATGGCTAGTTTTGATGCCATTTTAGGTATAGAATGGTTGTCTACCTTTAGAGCCACTATTGATTGTTATCATAGTTGAGTGACGGTGTGTACACCGGAGGGTGATTATTTTTGTTTTGTGGGAGAGTAAGATGACTTTCACACATCTTCTTGCATAGCTCCAGTAGCCAGAATGGAGTGGGTTACTTCTTGGCTAACTTGTTAGCTAACGAAGGGAATATGATGCATAGGAAATTTCCACTTGTCGTTTGTGACTACGTAGATGTATTTCTGGAGGAGTTGACATTGTTGCCACTGTAATGAGAAGTGGTGGTTACTATTGATGTTGCTCTTGGTACTGTGTATATCTCTATGGCACCGGCAGAATTGAAGGAATTGAAAGGTCAATTGCAAGACTTGTTGGACAAGGATTTTGTACATCCTAGTACATCACATTGGGGAGCTCTGATACTCTTCGCTAAGAAGAAGGACGGGTCCTTGCGATTGTGTATTGATTATCAGAAATTGAAACAAGCAATGATTAAGAACAAGTATCCTTTGCCAAGGATAGATGACTTGTTTAATCAATTAAAGGGTTCAAAATATTTTTAACAGACCGACTTGAGGTCGGGGTATTACCATTTGAGGGTAAAGAAAAAGGATATACGGAAGTCCACTTTTTGTACTCAATATGGACACTATGAGTTCCTAGTGATGCCATTTGGGTTGAAAAATGCACCGGAGGCTTTCATGGACTTAATGAATCATGTCTTTAGTGCTTATTTAGAAAAAATTGTTATAGTGTTTGTGGATGACATCCAAGTGTACTCATCATCGAAAGAGGAGCATGAGAATCACTTGAGGATGGTGTTATAACTTTTGAGGGAACATCAATTATATGCCAAGTACGAGAAATGTGAGTTTTGGCTAACGGAGGTAAAGTTCCTTGAACACGTAGTGTCAGGAGGAAGAGTTTCCATGTATCCTTCTAAGATCGAAGTTGTAATGAGTTGGGAAAGGACAAAGAGTGTGTTTGAGATCCGTAGTTTCTTGGGTCTAGCCAGTTATTGTCGACGCTTCGTGAGGGAATTCTCATGATTGATAGCACCTATGATATGAGTTATTTTGAAAGGAGTTAAGTTTATGTGATATGATTTTTGTGAGCATGCATTTATGGAGTTGAAAGGTAGATAAACTTTCACTCCAATCTTGATTATTCCAGAATGTGGTTTAGGGTTTGTTATCTATTATGATGTTTTATGGGATGATTTGGGTTGTGTCTTGATGCAAACTGTGAGAGTGGTAGTGTGTGGTTCTTGGAAGTTGAAGATCCGCAAGTAAAATTATATGACTTATGATTTGCAGTTAGCAGCATTAATATTTACATTGAAAGTGCGGAGACATTACTTATACAAAAAAAAGTTCAAAGTGTTCTCCGATCATAGGAGTTTGAAGTACCTTTTCCCACAAAAGGACTTGAATATAAGGCAACAAAGATGGGTAGAATATATGGAGGATTATGACTTTGATCTACAATATCACCTGGGAAAGGCTAATGTTGTAGTCGGGCATTTAGTAGGAAATCAGGTGGTTGTATTTCAGTGAAGATAGGGAAGCGGCAATGTTATTCACACTTATTACTCAACCTACTCTAGTGAGTAGGGTGATTGAGGAATAACAACGGGATAATAAAATGGAGACCATTCACACTTGGATTTCAAGTGACGAAGTGGTGGAAGGTTGGATAGTCCATTCCAATTGAGGTTTGAGATTCAAAGGTAAGATGTTTGTATCATTGGCTTGTAAGGATGATGTACTTAGATAGTTTCATCACTCTAGACTTGCAGTACACCTCGATAGTACCAAAATGTAGCATAACTTGCGTCGACAATATTAGTGGAAAGGGATGAAGAATGATGTTGCTCAATTTGTGGCAAAGTGCCTTGTCAAAAAGTGAAGGCCAGACATCAAAGACCGACGGGTTTGTTACAACCACTACAGGTAGCAATGTGGAAGTGGGATGATGTCACCATAGATTTTGTGATGGAACTTTTGAGATCGAGAGAGAGCCACGATGCCGTATGGGTCATTGTTAATAGGTTGACCAAGGTGACTCATTTTCTCCCTATTCTTATCAATTGAATCTTCACATAACAATTATGATGATATAAATGTGCATTGACATTGTATATATATGTCTTGATGAATTTGTTGATTGAAAGTATGTTGGTACATGTGTTAATGTGAGTTATACATGTGAATTGTGTTTACATGGCATATATGCTAGAAATTGAGGATACATGTTATTCATTTGAATGATTTGTAGTTGTGGAGACTATGTTATACATGTTGCATGCCACATTTTTGATAAAATGCATGAGAATATTTTTTTCTATAAAATTGCATTTTGTGAATGCCTTGTGAGAGAATTGATAATATATTGTTATATTCATGAAAAATGACATATTTTAGCATGAAACTAAGTGGTTTATGGTGAGCTTGAAATGTATGATACATTTGGAAATGTATGTGTTGTCATAGTTGAAACCTATGTGATCAGTTGTTAATTTTGGGAGGAGGTCAAAAAAGTAAGAAGGGCTTAGAGACTTAGGGTACAAATCCTGAAACTTAGCCAAGGTAGTTTTGTCTAGACCCTCGGTTTAATAGTTGTAAAGTAAAATATTTTAGATAATTCACCACGTTTGCAGTTATCCAGTGGATCTACGAATACTCTCACTCTTATTTTATTTCAAAATTTATGTTACTTGGTGTTTAAGTCTTGCTATTGAATTATGATATTCATGTCAATGCTTGTGTGGCTTTCTTCGTGTTCGGTTATAAATCGATCAACCAAGTATGCCGATTGATTGCAGGCGTGCCAAAACCATAATGTTGGCTGAATGTAAATAGCTCGGTCGAATACAAGTATCTACTTTCAAAGTCTTGTTAGATCAGGTGATTGGCTAGGGAGAGAGAATACAAAACTCCTTATTAAGTTCTTTCCTTGCCTCAATTAAGAGAACTCTTAACCATGTGCAAAGAATTGTGAGACTAAATTGTAGGAGGGAGGTTAAAGGAGAGAAATAGCAAGGTGGGAGGTAGAAAGAGGGAGAAACAGATTGAAGGACGGATTAGAGGAGGCCAAGAGCAAGAAAATTCAAGGAGAGGTAGATTGAGTAAGAAATAGAGCAATATTCTGGGACAATATTGTGAGAAGGATAAATTACACGTAATGTAATTTTTTTGTTATGGTTGTTGGGAATCCATAATATAGAGTTCTGTTGATTTATTTATTGAAGAAATCGAGTACATCACTTGTATTTACAAGATAATTACATAAATAACAAAGAAAACATTATTAGTGGTTCGTCAATCTCTTTATACAAGAGTCCATACCTAATTCAAAGTTATCCATGCAGTCTCTCCATTTCCTAATGCAGATGAGTTATTGGAGTCTTTTCTTCATGGGGAGTCCACCAGTACCTATACTCATCCTACAATCCATGTTTAGCCCAATCTTTTATTATTCACGAAACTTATGGGAGTCCCCTTATTAGCTTGTCACAATATGGAGCCCAACTCTTTTTAAACTCTCGTGTCCATCCTACAAGATTAAGTGATATTCATGTATGTCCATATATATGCACACACACATGTATAGATATACTATGAGAATAATTATTTAGATATGTGCATGTTATCTGTTAGGACAGCCTTAGCTTATATTTCAGCCCCTTTGAGTTTTATTCTTGAGAAGCCTAACTTACTTCCTACTCTCTCTGATTCCATGGCCCCCAAATCCACTGACTTAGCACCTCCTTCTGAGGATACTTTTTCTAACGCTAAACAAGCCGACGTGACTTTCAATGCCACCGTCCTCAGCCAACTCTACTTAGACGTTCTCATCGACCTCTCCAATGGCTCCAAAAAGCTTGGCCCTACCTTCGTAGAGAAAATGCCCACTGATATCTCATCTTTCTATCCCTTGGCAGAAAAACATCTCATGGTTCAATGCCTAATGATCATAAATGAACCCCCAGTTACCCAGTACCAACTTCAGAACTAGCATTCGATCAATTCAAAATGGAATGCCTGGGTAGATCGTGTTTCTGTCGAGAAAGGGAAATTGTGGAAAGCTTGTGACACTTATGATGCCATCCAACTTAGTACCATGCCCATGATCCATGACAAGTATCTCATCTATTCTGCTACCCTGTTCTGGTCAATTACGACTAATTCCCTCCATTTGCCTTGTGGAATGATTTCTCTAACCATTCGGGACATTTGTATGTTAATTGGGCTCAAAGAAATAGACATCAAAGTTAGTTCCTTTCTCCCTGAATCGACAATGTCCTTCCACTACCAGCCAAAAACCACAAGCAGCAAGGCCACCATCTCTTCCTATCGCCCTTTTTTTATGGCCACCAGAAAGACTTATGGTCCTGTTAGTGATGGTGAGAACATCACATTCATTCTATACTTGCTAAACAAATGCCTCCTTGGTGTACCGGCCTTACAAGTTACGAAAGATGTGACTGAGATTGCCTTTACTTTAACTGAGGAAAAAATCCTTGCCCTGACTCCTTTTGTTTTGTGCTACCTTTATAAAGGTCTTTACGACCTGGTGACAACCAATTATTTTGAAAATTTGGCCCCTTCTGGTTATTCCAGATATGGCTAAGGGCTTATTTCCCTAAACTGAGCCTAGTGGTTTCTCCATTGGCCAGCGATTCCCTAGTCTCCTTTTCATATGCGTCGGTCCTACCCAAGGCTTAATCCTTCAATGACTGCGTCAAGTTTTTTCTTCACTGTCGCCAACATTCAGCCTCACAGTTTCTTCCATTCTCAGACCTTCCTCAGATTCTAACCTGGCTCCAACCTCCCACAAGTTCTTCCACCAAATGGGAGTTGAACGACTACAATACTTCTTAGGCTAGTTTTCTGTTAAGTCAAGAACTTCATTATAGTGCTTGTAAGGACCGGAATAATTTTGACCGGTTCCGGGTGAATTTTGACCGGATTTATTTATTTATTTATTTATTTTTATATAAATTAAATTCGGAAAGATGTGGATATATATATATATGTGGAATTATATATATATAGTTTGGATGTAGACATTTATATATATAGGATTATATATATATCTAAGTGGAGGAAGTGCATATATATATATATATATATATATATAGTGAGTTTGTACACAATTATGGGTATATAGAGATGCATGTACATAATTATACGTGTATGTGGGAGAAAGGAGAATACTCATGTGGTATTTTATGCATATAATAAATATATATGTGCATATAAATAACCAGGTGGCTGAGAGTGGGTGATGTGTGTGGTGTATGAGGATTTAAAATAAGAAGAGAAGATAAGGAATGGGTGGTCAGCCGAAAAAGAGGAAAAGAGAAAGAAAAGAAAAAGAGAAAAAGAAGAAAAGAAGAAAGAAAAGGAAAAAGAAAAGAAAAGAGAAGAAAAAGGGAAATCGGGGAGAGAGGGAGAACCGAGAGGGATCGGGGAGAGAGAGGACTGAGAATGGAGGTGATCCTAGAGCCGGCAGTAGGCCTTCGGTCTCCCGAAGGTGAGATCGGCTGGGTGGGGCTCCGGCAGCGGCTGGGCTGGCGGCCAAGGGGCTCGGTTTACACGGGTGGATAGCAGCGACGGAGGTTTCGCGGCTGGGTTTGTGGGTGGTTCACGGTGGCAGCGAGAGGTGGTCGGTAGTGGGTTTGTCCGGCAGCTGGTGCGTTCGTCCGGTAGAAGGATTCACGGCCGGCGAGCAGATTGATAAGTGTTCAATTCTATGCATTTGAACCCTCTTTATTGCATATGTTAGTTTTGTTTTTGCGTTTACCGAGATATGTTTACGGTATTTTTGTGTTTTTGATGTTTTGCAGGTATTGGAGTAAAAGGAGAAAAGTTGGAAGCTTTCTGCAGTCAAGAGAAGAAATCAGAAATTGTTGCCAAGGCATCTCGATCAATCGAGATGTGGATTTCGCTCAATCGAGATTTCGATTGATCGAAATCTCATTTCGATTGATCGAAATCTCGATCAATCGAGATTCAGTTTCGATCAATCGAAACTCTGCAGAGTCCACTTGGCCACTTGCTCACCTGCTCTCCCACTTGCAACAAAATCCCCCTTTTTGCACGACTTAGGGGGATTGTCTGACTTGAACAAGACTTTTGGGGGCCTTCTTGATACAAGAGATATATATAATGATATATATATATATATGGTGGGCCCAAAGGAGAAAAAGGAGCCAAAAAGCATACAAAAAGCACCAAAAGCCACATATCTCATATATCTCTCAATACACACAAGAAGATCAGCAGAGAGACCTTCGGGAGAGGAAGAGGATAGCTGAACCAGACCAAGAAGCTTCATTCTCTTCATCAATGGAAGGGTGCAAGGCAACCATGATCAACTAACTCTTCTACTAGGGTGTTGGTTTCAACCCCTAGCCATGTAAACTTGTTCATCTTTGTAGCTCTTGGGATTTGTAATTAAATGTTGATTATTTAGCCTAGTGATTATGTACACAAATACATCTCTTTTATATATTCATTTGATATGGAATTTATTCTTATCTTAGAGTAGGTTTTGTCACTTAAATGCACAACATTTGCATATTCCACAAGAAGTGCAAATGATGGCTAGATAATGGTGTTTAAATGAATGTGTGATGTTAGTTTGTATAGACCATGCCAAGACAAGGTAGTTTGGATGCATGTAGTGTTCACTTAGAGAGTAGAGTAATTAGGTAGTTAGTTAGGTTGAGGAGCTATACTTGTTGAAGATGGATTATGATAGGTTAGCACACACATTGATCTTTTGATATGTCATTGAGGTCACAAGCCTAATGACATTGTTAGGCATTTA
Organism: Cornus controversa; assembly: GCA_026545225.1. Classification (NCBI taxonomy): domain Eukaryota; kingdom Viridiplantae; phylum Streptophyta; class Magnoliopsida; order Cornales; family Cornaceae; genus Cornus; species Cornus controversa. The sequence continues at coordinate 6,741,640 of CM048849.1, read as the reverse complement.
ATTAATGAATCCCTTGCTTGCTACACTTATGAACATGTGAATGGCTAGTGGTGGAAACCAACCCTAGTTCTCTCTCCCAACTTTACTCTTTAATTTTATTGTCATTTCATTTATGCAATAGTTTTTAACACAAAACCAAAAACCTATTTTTAGAATTAAAGTGGAATTAATCTTTCTTTATGACAATTAACGACTAGTCCTCGTGGGATCGATACCCTCTATATAGAACCTTATCTGCAAAGATTCGTGCTCTTGCGAGTGGTTAAATTATATTTTGATAAAAAAAGGGCAAAATTAAGCTTACAATATAATTTAGTTCCGACCACATCACAGATCACTCCGGCAGTGGCGCGTAGCTGGGGCTTCGGCTCACGGTTGCAACTGTTTCGACGAGAAAGAAATGGGCCTTCTCGATCTGATCAGTTATTGTGGTGTTTTTCCAATTTGGGTATGGCTGGACGGTGGGTTCGTGCGCAGAAGAAACGCAGCTGGGGTGCATTTGGTTCGACCATGGGTGTACTCCATGGAGGTGCCGAAGGGGCTGGTTTTTGGGTTTTCGGTTTGGTTGGTGGTCAGCTGTGGTTGTACCGATGAGGGGTGGCCGGTTGTGGCTGCATGGTGGCTGATAGTTTCGGCGACCCGTAGTGACTCACGGTGGCTTCGGTTGTGACCGTTTGGGGGTTTTGTTTATATCAAAGGAATGGTTCCACGGCATGGGTGAAGGTAACAGATTGGGGGCTGCTGGTGATGATGGCTTAGTTGGTGTTGGGTTCAGCCAACTTGGCTAGGATCTTCATGGTGATGCTTTGAGGTGGTTGTCCATGGACAGTAGCTTTGGTGGCAGATTGGGTTCGGCTGTGGTGAGGTGGACTTGGGCAGTTGGTCTAAAATAATTGGGCCGACTTTGTATTTGATTTGGGACTCATTGTATGAGGCTTTAGGTTAGGGGTTGTGGCTTGTTTGGATATGAGTTGACTAATGGGTCAATTGAAGTAGTAGTGATGGTTTAATGGAAAAAATTGGGTTGGCTAGCATATAAACTTGGATTGGACTCATCGATTTTGGATTTGAATTGATGCATAGAAAATTGGGCTATAATTGGGCTTACATGGGCCGAATTGGGCTAGTGAAGAATGAAGGGCCAAGCATGGAAACAAAAAGGAAATGAATTACTCCAATGGATTTGCTCGTGTGGGCTTTGACACCAAACTGGACCGGGATTGACTTTGGACTACTTGGCAAGCACGGGCTTAGCAAGAGCGGGACTTAAGGCAAGTTGATTCTTGCCTCTATCTCTATGTATATTTTAATTATGCTGATTAATTTTACATATGTGCTTAATTTAGTCATATGTGGCGTTTGCATATATATATGTGCATATATATATATATATAAAGGTGTTTATATATATATATACGTGGGATGTGTGGGTAAATACATGTGGGTATATATATATATGTGTGGGCTTGGAGAGTAAGAGCATTGTCATATTTGAATTCTGATTTGCATTGTTATATGCATATTTAGGGATTGAACCATGTAAAGTATGCTAAATTATGTATTTACATCTAGCTAGATGTTGCCTTGCATGTATTATGATTCTTATGCATGAGTGGAGTATACGTAAATACATATGTGATTCTATATTTGGTGCAGTAGTAGAAATGCATGCTAAATTGATTATAGCATAGAAGGGTATTGGAAAACCATGAAATATGTGAATTGTTCTGTATGTTTTTACTACCTATATGGGTGACATGATATATATATATATATGTATATATATATATTTGCGTGATTGTATATAGTTGTAAGAATGCATGTTGGTTGCTCGTAGTGAATACATGATTGGAATGAAAGCATGGTTATATTTATGCTAATCTACGTATACATGTGATTATATGCAAGATGTGACATCTATATATATGTTGTGTATGTGCAAATGTGATTATGAATGATTCCGATGAAAAGTGTGTTTGTTGGTGAAAATGTGAAGATGTGGTGTTTATAGGTTTATGCATGAGAGATGTGATTTTCCTGAAAATGCATAAGCATGATGAATTCCATGATATGAGTGTGATGACATTGTGACAATCTTGATGTGAAAGAAAAATGCATTGATTTGATAAAAATGCATTCATGGTGTGGATAAGTGCATGGGTGTGATTATATGCACTATATATATGATTTTGGGGCAGGAGTGTGAAATTAAGATAAGGGGATGGCCCCTAGGGTGAAAGACCCAAAACTTGGCCAAGAGGAGGTGCTCCCTTCGGGTTAGTAACCCGATAAAGCACAAACAGAGTTTGGGTGCCGAAGAGACCCTTACTATTGGAGTGATGAGAAAGCCCCCTATGAATTAGTTTGGTGTGAGTTATATACGTATGTATTTGCACTTTATGTGAAGCATCATGCATGATTTGAGAAATGTGGATGTTTGGGTAAAAATGCATGAGCATGTGCATTTATGCATGATTCAATAGATCTTGTTGAGTAGGTGACGTGGTATTTGATTTACCTTCTTCATGTAGATGCTTCTGTTCATATATGTTTTCTATACATAATGACGTTGGATGTGTACTGCCTTGAACATGTTGTAAATGATTTTCATAAGTCATGTATAGTTGATTTAAATGTTCATAAATGCTAGAACTGCCATGTGCATTGTTGGTTCATGTATGCTAGGAGGGGCATGACTTTAAATATTGTGATATATTTAAGTGCATGTATATTTTTGAGAATATGTGAGGATCGGCCTACTGCTGCGATGATAGTATGGTTCTACATACCTTGTTGGGCCTTTGAGCTCACCCCCTCCTAGGTTTTGCAGGTATTGCTGGTTTTGGAGTTAGTTACTGACAGCACCGGTTGCAGAGGTAGTATCTAGATTCCTTAGAACCTAGTGTATATCCAGGATAGTGGATAGATAGATGCTTTACATTTGGATTAAATGTATAAAGTGATTTATATTGATTCAGTTCCTTCAGTTGTATTTTATTCATGTGATGTATGTGTTTAATACGGATATTCAAGGACTGAGGCATGTATATTTATGATTGTTTATGCATGTTGTAAAAATATTGGGGGGACACGGGCCCAGAAGTGTCCATATTTATTGTTAGATATAAATGCTGGGGGGACACGAGCCCAGAAGTGTCCATATGAATTGCAAAGCAGGTGTAATATGCCAGGAGTTGATTATTTAGAATGGGTCATGCCCGATTTTCGTAAAAATAATGGGAAATTGGGATTGTATGATCAGGTGGTGGTTGTAGCGTGAGGTTGAGTAAACAGGTTCGCGACCCGGGGTTCGGGTCAGTCCGGGGGAGTCCCGGCGGTCCGGATTCTGGGGCGTGACAGTGCTACCCCCTTTGTATTCTCCAAATAGGGGTGGAATCCTACAACCCAACTCAACTTGCGAGGCAATTTGGCCTTGTGCAATTAATTCCTTTACCCCTGTACTTTTCCTACAATTCAACCTTTGATGACAGGGTCAAGTTTTAAGAGGACCGATATGTCCTTGATATATCGGCTAAAATGCAGCTGATCGGTCTCAGTTTCAACCCTTCACTCCTTAACCCCAAGTCGATCCCTCTTTCAACACTTGGTGGGCTTTCCACATTACTTTGGCCTTGGACGTTGATGAATCTGTCTTCTTCCGGCGTCTTACTAACTCCTTCAAATTCCTAGCTGTCAGCTCTCAAGGGGACGACACATCTCCTATTACTTTGCTCAAAATTGATATGAAAGCTCTTACCAAGAATACCTCAATACCCCTTGTTGTTGGTGCCCCCACAGCCACCAAAACTAGGTCAAAGTTTAAGCAAGGTAGCTCAATGATCTTTTGGGTACTCTTAACTCTAAACTATTTTTCTCAATCTGACCTTGTTCTTTCGCAGCCCAATCTTCCAGTCATACCCTTAGTGATCAACCCATAGACCTTACGACTGAGGCGGATCCCCAGGCCAAGGAAATCCAGAGCCAGCCCGAGCCCCAGCCAACAGTTGAGACTTCACAACCTCTTCCACCTAAGGTAACCTTTAAACCCTATTCAGTTCATTTTCCTTGATGGGTACCCTAACATTATCTTCCATTCCAGCCCAAAAGTAAGGGTTCATTAAAAGGTACCATGCTCATCTCAGATCCATCCCTGTATCCCGCATCAAATTTTGATGACGAACCTCTTGTTAAGAAAGGTAAAGGAAAGTTAGGCTCCGTTCCACAAGTACCCCATTTTCTTTGCTTACCTGGCTTATTGATTTCACTAGACTTGACCTTCTCATTATTGCTTTTGTAGGTTAATCCTAAGGTCGTGCTCCAACGTTAGTCTTCCCCCCACACAAGGCAAATTGACCCCTCTCCTGAAGGTTTGGAGAAGAGTGGCCCATTCGCTAAGAACACCGATCCCCTAGACTAACCAACAACTTCTACCTCGAGCAACGTGGTCGAGTCCCTCACTTCCATCAAGGAAGTACGTATTTATCCTGAGTTCTCTCGAGTTTTTCCTTATTTTTTAACTCCATTACTCATTTTCGCTCCTTTTCAGAGTTAAGTCCAGTCCTTCCCTTCCCGGCATGCTGGTGCTTCTTTTTGTACCATGAAGAATTATCTCCAGTCACTAGTTACCTCAGTTTTGATGAACTTCTCCTTTATCAGTGCTCCCTTTGCCATTGAATCCACTCCTTCTACGCAGACCTTTGTAGAATCAAAGGAGGCTCTCAAGAAGATCTTCGACGGGGATCTTTTAGACCTGCTTTCTTTGGCTCCTGAGATCTCAGCGTTGCTAGCCACTATCAACTTGCATGAGAACCTCTCCCTAGTTATGTAGACCATCGTTACGTCCCTGCAAGTAGAACTTCCTACAATGGTCGAATCCATTTCTGAAGTCATTCATGTTATTTCCCTTTTTAAACAATAATTTGATGTTGAGAAGGAATTAGGAACTTGGATCCTGGAGATAGCAGCAAAATTTGGGAAGCTCGGCCATCTAAATGAAGAGCTCAGAAAAGAAAAAGAACACCTACGAGTGGAGCTTGCTTGGGTCAAGGCTACTACGGCTATTGTTTCTTCAAGAGCTAGTGCCTTGCTGGAAAAGACAGATCAACTAGCTCCCCAGCACATTGCCCTCAAGTCTCAACTCCTTTAGCTACAAAAAAGCAAGGTCTTGGCCGAGCTTGCTCTATAACAAAACAAGCTCTTTTGGGAGAACATGAAACTCAAATTTAACACTTTGTAATTTCTTTTGTTATTTAAGCTGTTGGTGCTCTTGAATTGTTAACCATGTTTCATTTTGGCTTATTATTCAAGACTTTATCAAAGATAAAACTAAGTCTACCAAAAGAACACAAAAGAAAGGGATAAGAAGAGAAGACAAACCATAAAAAGAAAGGAAAAGAAAAAAAAAAAAATTTTGCAAACCCATACTATACTCAGGAATCTTTTGCTTATTATTCTTGAACTGATCAAATAATCTAATCTCCTGCTAGTCTCTCAAATATCGTTGGCCGATATTCCTTTAGATAGATTTCGTTGATCGGCTTGGGATGCACTTCCCCATCTAAGTCTTTTACCTTGTACGCTCCTTTACTCACCACTTGATGAATCAAGTATAGGCCATCCTAATTCGGAGACCACTTACCATAAACTCAATCATGTTTTCCCATTGGTAAAATTACTTTCCATAATAAATCACCTTCGACAAATGACTTCGGGCGCACCCTCTTGTTGTAGGCCTTCATCACTTTTTGTTTGTGAGCCCTGATGCAATGCTGCTCTAGTTGATCAAACATTTAGTTCTATAGGAAGAATAGCGCCATGGCCATAGGTCAACAAGTAGGGAGTAACGCATGTACTTCTTCTCTTAGAATTTCTATAGGCCCAGAGGGCTTCTGACGATGACTCATGCCACACCCTAGGTTTTCCTTAATCATTTTCTCTATGATTCTAATAAGCACCTTGTTTGAAACTTCTACATAGTCGTTACCTTGGACGCAATAAGGCGTTCACATCACCATCTTGACCTTCATCTCATCCCCAAAAGCTAACACTTTTATTGCTCTGAAAACGGTTCCATTGCCGGCCACAATTGACTCAGGGAGGTCGAAGCGATGGAAGATGTGTTTTTTTGATAAACTCAATCACCACCCACTGGTCCACTAATCGATAATCCACAACCTCTACCCATTTCATGAAGTAATTTATTGCCACAATAATCCAATGATGTCCTCCTAGTGATGGTGGGTTGATTTTGCCAATGAGATCCATGGCCCATCCTCTGAACGGCCAAGGTTTGACAATTATTTGCATCATTTGGGCTAGGACTCTTTGAATTGGCCCATGCCTTTGACAAGCATTACAGCTTTTGGTATATTCTATACAATCTTTCAAGATCCCTGGGGCATTTTTACTCCTGCTTGATGGGCTCCACAAGTTCCTTCATGGACCTCTACTAGAATTCTCAAGGACTCTGCCTTATTGATACATCTAAGAAAAAGTCTGTCTTCTGCACTTTTCTTGTACAGCTTGCCAGCTAATAACAAATACCTCACAGCCTTTCTTCTGATTCATCTATCTTCTGGCCGATTTGGATTGTTTAGGAAATCGACCAAAAGATGCCTCCAGTCAACATCTTCTAAAGGGTTGACATCAATTGCGAATGTGTCAACCATGGTTACATTTCATGCTTTGGTTGAAGGAAAGATCATTCACGAAACCCTGACTAGCCTTTTGGCCAATCCTTCCAAGACCCTTACTCCTAAGGCAATCTGGGCTAGATTATTTGCCTCCTTGTTGAATTCTCTTGGCCGATATTCTAATTTCATAAAGTTGAACTGCTTTACTAACTAAAAGGCCAAGGAATGAAACGGCCTCAACTGCCAGGCTAGGCATCGAAAGTCTTCGGATATTTAGTTGATGACCAAATTTGAATCACCTACTATGTGTACACCTCTGACTGATAATGACTCAATTGGAATCCTCAAAGGTGGAGTATTTTTCATGGCCACTACATCAAGTAAATCATTCACCCCCTCAATGAACTTCTCAACATCATGAGATAGAGCTTCCAGATCATCTTCTTCAACATAATCATCAAAGCCATCCATGAAGAAACAATCACTCTCATCTAGAGGATGCTGAATGACATTAAAAGTATTCAAGTTCAATTTAGGCTCGTGAGAAATTTCAACATTTGGACTCTTTGTCACCTCTTGTTCATCAAGTTTCTTCTCCCCCACCTTGTTCTCACTTATTTCTCCACTTCTAAGAGTGGTGATGGCTTGAAATTGTTCATGGTGTAGGTTGCTCAAAGAAGAAATATTGTTAAGGACATGAACCCCTCTTGGGTTGGCAACTAGTTGGCTTGGTAGTTTCCCCTCTTCTCTTCTACTCACGGCATTGACAAGTTGTCCAAACTGAGATTCCAGTTTGGCAATTGATTAAGAATGAGAGTGAACTAGTTGAGCAGTGGATTGAACTATTGCTACAGTAGCTTGCACTATCTCTATAATAGAGTCAAGCTTCTCCATTTTTGCTAGGACAATTGTCATCTTGTCCTTAATAACTGAATACCTCTGTGCCATAGGAACTTGTTCTTGATATAATTATGAAGGCACATAGTTCTGAGGTTGAAAAGTGGGCTGAATTCCTGCCCCTTGTCCTTGTGGAAGATCGACAAACTGCCCAAGTGAAGGACAATTATTCACATGTTGCATAGGACTCGAGCAAAAATCACATAGCTCAAAAATAGGAGGGTATGAAGATGGATTAGGATCTTGACCAACTACCATGAGTTGCACTCTCTGTGCCACAGCATCTACAATGGTAGACATAGCATCTGTAGAACCACTCTCAAAAATACTATCAACCTTCCTTGTATTGGATGGTCTGCTTGAACGAGATGAAGACACATGTTGCAAAGAATTGTCACTGAGATTCTCGAACAAAGTCCATGATTCATCTTCACTTTTTAATATAAAAGTTCCCCCACATGATGCATCCACCATTTATCTGTTACCTTCTATCAGCCCCTCATAGAAACACTACACTAACTGTCACATTGGAACTTGATGATGAAGACACTTCCTAAGAAGGTCCTTGAATCTCTCCCATGTCTCAGAAAATTGTTCCCCCTGAAATTGAGAGAAACCAGTGATAGCTCGTCTGAATTGATTGGTCCTCCCTATCAAAAAATATTTCTTCAAAAACTCATTTTGCATTTGAGTCCATATAGTGAGAGAACTCGTCGGTAGAGATTTGAACCAATACTTGGCCTTTTCCTTCAAAGAGAATGGAAATAGTCGCATCCGAAAAGCATCTTCTGAGAAGTTATGAATTTTCGTTAATGAGAAAACTTCTATGAAATCATCTAAGTGCTTGTACGGATCATCATCAGTCAGCCCAAAGTAGGATGACAACATCTGAATGATACTGGGCTTGATCTCATAGTTCTATGCTGTGACATCAGGCAATTGAAATCCAGCTGGTGAGTTATAAGTCTCTAGCACATATTAGTCTCTGAGCAATCTCGCCCTCTCCACAATAACATTAGGCACAATATTGTTGTCCTCATTGTTATCACGCACACCATCCATGATGTCAATAATCTCTTCCTCTTACTCAACGCTATGGTGATTGAAGTACCGGAAAAGAAATAAAATAAAAAATTAGATTAATAATAAAAATAAAAATTCTAAACTAAAAAAAATAAAAATAAATAAAACAAAACAAATTAGTACTTGAAAAAAAAAATTAATAGTAAAAAATAACATAAAAAAATAAAAATGAAAATGAAAATTCCTAAACTAAAAATCCAATTAGAACTAATCCTAAAAATCCAAACAATCAAATAGACAGTCCCTAGCAACGGCGCCAAAAATTGATTCGTGTGTGAGTGTGACTCAATAAGTGTATCAATTAAAAATTACCAAACTTCGCAATAGAATGAATTTCTTGCAGAATAGGGCTCTCGAAAGGGGTGTCGAACCTCAGGGATTATGGTCTGATGAGTTGGAATATGTAATTAATTCTAATTAAATTTAGAAGAAAAGCATTCTGATTTTTAAACTAAACTAATTAAAAATTAAAATAAAATAAATCAAAGTAATTAGAAAGTGAAGATAATATGAGAGAAATCTAGGGTATTTGACTTCACCACTAACTCCACAATCAATGGTCAATTGAATCAAATATGGGAAATTACATCATGCATAAGTGGTGTCGGTGGCTATAAGCTCACCTTCATCCGTCAAGAAAATAACATATGATTAAGGCTAAGTCATGGACTATCTTCAATTGGCATGGGCCATCAGCCTAACTACTCTAATCTAGGGTGCAGTATGGTTCATCTTCTCTAGGCATAATCCATCAAAGCTTTTAATAATATATTCAGTGATTACCATTGTGTAATAATCGCTCTCATGTAACAACAACTAAATATCTAAGACAAGATAAAAAATCATTGAAACTGAATTTACAAGACTTTTATTGCTCAATTCTATAATAAGAATCCTCTAAATTACACAATCTATGTATGTATATAAAGGTCCCCAATAATTAAAACAATCAAACCATTGATGCTTTGTTAGGGCTACATCAAAATTCTAGTGGATGAACTAGCCGCTCATAGTAGAAGAAGAAGCTTCAACTGTTGAGGAAGAAGGCATCATCTTCATGAATTACGCGTATGACTTCGTTCTCCAATGGCTCTGCAAAGTATGTCTTCTGTTCTGTCCAAAGCTCTCTCAGACTCTCCAATCTCCATAATCACTTTCTAAATCAGCCTCCGATTCTTTACTTTATGCCCCAAGAGAATACACCAAAGTCCTAATCCAATTAGGAATTAATTAGGTTTTCCCGCAGCACTAATCAGGTGGGTTCTTCCTACTGATGTTCGGGCCCAAATTTTGACCCACTAGAAGTCTGATTCACGGAATTTACGTGAAATACAAAAGTGTGCAGAATCAAATTTCGTGTACTCTCACGACAATTAAGTCAATTTGAGGCTCAAAAATAAGACTTCTGGTCCGTTTTCCAAAATAGGATTGAGACTGTATTACGCGCAGATTTGGGTTTCAGGCCCGAAACCTTCTTAAATAGCTGTAATTCTTTTGGACCTCTTCCTTGGGCTGATTTGAGTTGAAATAAATGGTTGAATAGATCTTCTTTATGTAGGCTTCCTCTAACCATCTTGGAGTTCTTCTTTAAAAGCCCAAAATTATGGTTTTAACTGAAATTATCATTTTGGCCTTGCAAATACAGAAAATACTAAAACAGTGTAAAATAACAAAATAATCTACTACTAAGAAAATAAAATACATAAGTTAAGAGGCTAGAATGCGTAACGTTCAACGCCGATCAACACTCCAAAATGATTATTTATCAACTGGTTGGCCACTAGCAATGGATACTCATCTTTTGGGGTAGCCTAATTCAGGTTTCTGAAATTGACACATACCCTTAGCTTCCCGTTCTTCTTAATAACTGGTACCACATTAGAAATCCATTCCACATACCTAACTAGTCGAATAAAGCCTACCTTCAGAAGTCTTTCTATTTCTTCTTTGACTTTAGAAACTAATTCTTGGGGCATTCTCCTTAGCAGCTGCTTGTACGGTCTACAGCCCTCCTTGATGGGTAACTTGTGCTCTACCAATTTTCTTGACAACCCTAACATTTTCTCATAGTTCTATGCAAAGTAATCTTTGAACTCCTCTAGTAACTCAATCATCTGAGCTTGGTATTGAGGTTCGAGAAGAGCACTAATGTATGTAGGCTGTGGATCATCGGCCTTTCCCAAATTTACTTCTAGTAACGGATCCTGAACCTCTTCCTTAAGGTTATCTAGTTTATTTGGGGCTGATTCCAAATCTGCTAACTGAATTGCATCCAGTTTTCCATCATCAATTTTAACTACTTCAGCCATGTTGGTCGATAGTTCATGGTAGAATTGTTCTGCGTTGGCGATTCTCTTTTCTACTAAATATGCTCTCAGGCTAGCATAGGCAGCCTTGAAGGCCTGCCACCTCTTGACTTCTTTATTGTGCTTGTTCGTCATGATTAATTGTTATTTTTGACTCAGGATCAGGTCGATGGAGCTCCAACATCGGCCGATGTACTTCGTTTAATAACTTTATTACTTCTGAAGTTGCGAATCCTCTTCTCATCACCACTTCAATGGGGTGCTGACCTGGACCCGCATCTCATGCATGGCATCCATCAAAATTGCCAAATCTGATGGACTAGTGACAAGATCTCCCATAGGCTGAGGAACTTCTTTCCCCTACTCGTCATCACTAGTGGTTGAGCTCCATGTAGATCTACGCTTGGGTGGCATCTTCTCAATTCTTTAGCACTTTCCTGGTCCCACTGGGCATACCAAAATATGTTCGGTTATAAATTGATCAGCTAAGTATAGCTGATTGATTGCAGGCGTGCCAGAACCGTAGTGTTGGCTCAATATAAATAGCTCGGTCGAACACAAGTATCTGCTTTGAAAGTCTTGTTAGATTAGGTGATTGACTAGGGAGAGAGAATACGAAACTCCCTATTAAGTTCTTTCTTGTCTCAATTAAGAGGACTTTTAACCGTACGCAAAGAATTGCGAGACTGAATCGTAGAATGAGGGAGGTAGAATGAGAGAGATAGCAAAGAGGGAGGTAGAAAGAGGGAGAAATAGATTGACAGATGGATTAGAGGAAGTCAAGAGTAAGAAAATTGAGGGAGAGGTAGACTAAGTAAGAAGCATAGTAATATTTTGGGAGAATTTTTTGAGAAGGATAGATTACACGTAATGTAATTGTTTTGTTATGGTTATTGGGAACTCATAATACAGAGTTCTATTTGTTTATTTATAGAAGAAACCGAGTACATCACTTGTATTTACAAGATAATTACAGAAATAACAAAGAAAATATTATTGGTGGTTCATTAACCTCTTCATACAAGAGTCCATACCCAATTCAAAGTTATCCACACAGTCTCTCCTTTCCTAATACAGCAGAGTTATTGGAGTTCTTTCTTCATTAGGAGTCCATCGGTACCTATACTTATCCTTGAATCCATGTTCATCCCAATCTTTTATTATTCACGAAACTCATGGGAGTCCCCTTATCAGCTTGTCACAATATGAAGTCTAACTCTTTTTAATCTCTTTTGTCCATCCTGCAAGATTAAGTGATATTCATATATGTCCATTTATATGCACACACACATGTATAGATATACCATGCACATAATCAAATAGATATGTGCATTTTATCTGTTAGGACAACCTTAGTTCATATTTCGGCCCCTTTGAGTTTTATTCTTGAGAAGCCTCATTATCAACCTTATTACGACAGCTTTTATACTGGGCTACCAAGTGGCGCCAAGTTTTGGTGTCAACACTTTAATTTAGCATTGTTGAAAATATGATTCATTCACGTATTATATTGAGATTCATGAACATGAACATTGAAATCATGTCATGTAGTGCATAGGAATGTCATAATTGGATTTCATCAAGGTCGCATCAAGTCGATGCATAAGTTGGTTTAGGTATCTCTACTGGGCATGTTGGCACTTATCCGTCTCCCTAGCTATTTGCTGCATGGTCGCAACCATGTCGCGTATAAACTGCTCTCCATCTATGGAAGCTACTGTCGGTGCTCCCCCACGAGCTCTACGTGGTGGCATCTTGTTACATAGATAACAAGAAGACATAAAATTCAAAGCATGAATATCATTATCCAATTCTCCACATGCACACTCACAACATGCTAAGTTACTTCATAAAAAACATATTATATAAAACAAGTAAGCACATACGCATGTTCCATGTAATATGTACTTAACCTTAAATCTTTGATCACATCCTCAAGTTCACAATTCAAGAAATCATCAAATCCTTTAAATCAAAGTGTGGCCTAACCTTTTCTTGTCATCCCTAGGTATTCCAACCTAGTACTCTGATACCAAGTTGTCACGCCCTGATTTCCTACACTTGGTTAAGAGCGAGGAAATGGGGGTGAATGGTGAAATCAATAATCAATTCTATTCATCACTAATTGTACTCCAATATATTTCATACCTGTAATCTCAATGTGGAAGCGTAATCACCTACACACGTTTACATACGTATATCTCAACCTCAATAGCCTATTATGGGCCCCACACATGGGATCGGAGATGACGTTGTCTATTAAACCCTAATGGAAAGTTCATCTATGTACATCACCATGGAAGCTTAAATTGCATGCACGTATGTATACACATACATTAGGTCCAACTAACCCCAATGATTCCATTACATGACATCCCATAATTTTCCAACTTTATCTCAACAATCCACCAACCACATATTACAATGCATCATAATTTACGATGCATCATTGTAGATGCGTAACATCCTATGAAATTCTCTGAATTTTGTACAGAACATTCAACCATTTATGATGCATCGTTATTGCTTTTACGATACATCATAATCACTCACCTGCTACAATAACCAATCCACCAAGTGATTATAATTAATCATTCTTGTCCTAATTCTTAATCCACAACATAAGTACACCTACTATATCAAGCAACATATTGAAATGATCCACAACATGCTTTACATGGTCCCAACATGTAAATTAAATCTCTAATCAATTGAATCTGTAACACATAAATATTGAGATTCAACTATGCACTATACGTGACAATTACATTTGAAATCTAAATATGCCAGTATAATTAAAATGTAAATAAAAATATTTCATCATAGTCCACATGCCACAAACCAGCATGGACAACTATCTACATATTCAAAAGGTAGAAATCCAAAAGAACTTATAAAGTCAACGTGCCAACCAAAGCTCCATCCTCCATGGGAGCTTTATCTGTAAAAGAGTTTGGGGGAAGGAGGCAAGCATGCAACTACGATCAGTAGGAATGATCTACTCGACTCTACCTTAACTCAAGTAACCATGCTTGAAATGTAAATGAAATCTCTACATAGTTAAATGACAAATATCCATGCTTTTCACCCTCAAAACACTCAAGTTTTGGAAATAATGAATGACGCTTCATATATCATTATATAACAACTTGAATGAATTCACAATTCGCATGTAAACTCACACCATGTATAATCCCAAAATTAATTTAACTGAGGACTTCGTTTATCACAATTCCATAAAAAGGGTTCCTTCGAAACCACAAGCTCTGCTTACATTTTTTGGGCTACTAACCCAACGGAAGCGATACCTGCTTGGCCAAGTCTTGGGTCTTGCACCCTGGTGCTCCAGGCCCTTCTTAATTCTCACACATGTCCCTAAAACTTCGCTTATCACATAAAGTACACTTATCACATAAATGCACAAAAATTCACAATTCTCATAATTCTCACCAAATGCATAACATATGTCAAGTTTATGCACACACTTTCACCTCAAGCTTGTCACAATGAAAATCCTCCATTTCATGGGAATTACAACCAATGCATTTTCAAGAAAATGTTCTTCATGCATAAGTTCATCATTTAAAATCAAATTTCACAAAGCACCTCAAATAAACACAAACTCATAAAATTGCATTCATAAACCTCCACCACACATATGTATATACAAATTTCAACTAAAGCATGTTAGACATTCAACACATATATGCAAAAGTCATATTTTCACAAAATTATCAAAGAAATGTTCATGTCACAAGTATGTGACCTATAGAATCAAAATAAAGAGAAATTTCACACCCCTACCTCAAGTCTTAAGCTTAGATGTCAAGTTTCAAAAATCCTAGCCCTTTCTACCTTACAAAATATGAACTTTGTTCGGTCCAAAGTGTAGCCGTCACCGAGTAGAGCAATTCGCTTGCTTCCAGTATTTCTCGATTCAAAGCCTAAGTCTTTTGAAATCAGGAGAGAAGGGAGAGAGATGAAGTGGGAGAGTTATAAAGAAAGAAATTGATGGAAAATGAAGTATTCTAGCCCCCCCAGATATTTATATCTCCACTTGGGGTACGAATTAACCTTAACGCCCCTAATTCACTTAACGTACCCTCCCGACCTCTGTTTTTGATTTTGAAAGTGACTATGGCTCCGAAATCAATTCCTTAACTCCCTAAATAGTTTTTTTGGTCCATAACCAAAAATAAGATTTTTTCAAAAAAATTTCGAATTCCCGGGCCATTAGACCTCATACCGGGGCCACATTAATCTAAAAAGTCAAATTTCTCCAAATGTCCCCAAAACCCTAAAACAACTTTCCAAACATGTTGACCACATTCAAAACATGCTAAACATCATTAAAAATGCATTTAACGAAATAATGGTGAATAAAGTGGAAACTAGTAAAAATTGGACTTTGTCTTTACTGATTAATCGAAGTCACTATTTTGATCAATCAGAATTTCAACTTTAAAGGAAAGGTTAATTCAAGTGTGTTCTGATAGAATCAACAATACAATTGCTATTGATCGTAACTTTGATTAATCAAAACCTTAGTTGCAATTAATCGTAATGAGTGTTGCGATTAATCGAATGGCAAGGTTCGATTAATCACACTGGGTAACAACTGTGTCTTTAAAAAGGGATTTAAGTATGTACATACTTCAACGAGGGACTCACTTATTGGAATTGAATCACATATGTATGCATGTACACACAGTACGTACGATTAAGCTTCCGCGAGTTAGTCTCAGTGGTCTGGATCGGAATCGAGAATGAGAAATAGTATTTTCCATGGTTGTCCAGGTCATGGGATGATGATCGGCCGATCGTGACACCTCACAACCCGAAGTTCGGACTCGGACCAGGGGAGTCTTGGTGGTTCAGATTTTGGGGCATGACAAATCCTGAAACTTAGCCAATGTGGTTTTGTCTAGATCCTCAAGGCCACAAAATAGAATATTTTAGATAATTGGCCTGGTTGACGATTATCCGGTGGACCTACAAATACTCCCACTCTTGTTTGATTTTGAGATTTATATTACTTGATGTTTAAGCCTTGCTATTGAACTATGATATTCATGTTAATTCTTTTGTGGCTTTCTTTGATTAAGTGTTATTGAAAATATGATTCATTCATATATTATATTGAGATTCTTGAACATGAACATGGAAAACGAGCCATGTCACGCCCCGATTTTTGACTCCTGGGAACTAGAGGTGAACCCGTCCACTAATCCCTTTACTCTCAAATTACCGCAGAAGCTTAAAACCCAAAGTGCACATGTATATGTATAACTCAATATCATCTTACTTTAATTGGCCCCACACATTATTCTATACTCTACATATCCAACATAGTGGGACAATAATTTTTCGCATAATTGAAATTTTAGTTTTGCACAATCAAAATTATGGTTTTATAAGATCGAAATATTCAATCTATCGAAGTACCTGCGAAGTACTATCAAGATCCCCTTGGATTTTTGACATTCGAGACTGCAATTTTTTGCACAATCGAAGGCATTTTCGCACAATCGAAATCATTTCGATCATACGAAATGGGCATTTTGCACTATCAAAATTGCCTTCTACAGAAAATCCTGAACCCTCACACTAAGTCCATTTCATGCACAATTCCTATTCTAGCAACCTAAAATCATCCATATGCATTCACACAACCTCTCAATCATCAATACAATGTTATAACATCATCTACTCCATCCCAATCATACATTGAACCAAATCTAATATACCATTGGACATACTTTCAAAATTCACAAGTCAATCTCTTATAAATATACAGATGTGTCCAAAAACATACATCATATTAAATGTCCATCTCAAGTTCATAGTCATCATATGAATTACATGGTTAGAGTCCAAAACATCCACAATTCAATTATGAATACAACCACAACAAAATGGATATGCCACAAGCCGAGATGGATAACTATATACGTAATATCAAAAATAAAGCCAAAAGCTATGAGGAGATCCGCTCGGATGCTCAAGTCCCATGCAATGTCGGTGCCTTATCTGTAAAAAGGTTTAAGGGAGAGGGGTGAACATACAATTATGCCCAGTAAGAATGTCACAACCCACCTAGGCACTGACTCAACATTGACTTACATGATATATATGTCACTACACTATATGACACTTTCAATGCTCTCATATTAATCGCCACAAATGCAAGTCTAAGAGTATGACTTTAATCCATATATCAAGCTTAACAATTCAAATACATAAGTAATAAGATATATACACATTTCTCGGTCATAATCCCATACATACACAGGATTGGTCAACTCTGACGATCATGTGACCTTGAACACCTCCAATGACAATCATATGATTTGGGCAACTTCAAAGAATCATACAACCTTGACAATATGTTGGTTTTCCATGTGTGAGTGGACAACTCTGAACTTCACAAAGTTTATGGACAATCTCTGATTTATAAGCCTAAGCCTTGGTATGATGGGGGCAATTCCAATGGTCATATCTAGTGGATAATTGTACCACTCTCGTGACATGATTGGGCAACTCCGAAACTCCATGCAGGGTCCACTTACACAATTTTCTGGCAATTCCTCATATATGCATATTAAACACATATGTCACATATCATATCATTTTCATGCTCTTCAAATGCTCATTCATGTTACATATATATATATATATATATATATATAGCATGAAATTTCACTACACTAACAACATATAGTGACATATATGTTCAATGCTTGCATATAAATCACATATACACACAATAAAAAACTTATCTATACATATTCTCATTTCGCACACATTACATGTATACACTTAGTACACTACATATATCATAATGTACATCATTCTAGCATGTAAGAATCATTAGAAAAGGAATAAATCATAACACCACAAAAATGAAGGACTTTCAAGTTATTTCCAAGATTTCCACCGAGGTCTACCTTGCCAAAATCAAATATTATTTGGTTCAAGCCGAAGCCTTTGCCAAGCTCTACGTGTAGTCCTTCTTCTTCAACTCCCGAATCTAAGCTAAATGCCTTCGAAATGAAAAGAGAAGGAAAATGGATGAAGTGGGAGAGAGATAGTGTGTTTGGGCATGAGTTTGAGCTATAAGAAATGAAGTGTTCTCTGCTCTTATAGATATTAAAAATATCTAGGGCAGTGAAATGATTAAAATGCCCCCAAGCCTCTTAACATACCCTCCCAACCTCTGTTTTCCATTTCGAAAGTGGCTATGGCCTAGAATTACTTCTTTAACTCTTTAAGCCTTCTATTTGGTCTAAAATAGAAAATATATATTTTTCAAAACAATTTCAGATTCTCGGGCCCCGTTAGCACAAAAATCTCAACTCTGTCCAAATGTTTTTTGAAAACTTCCAAAAACCGTTAAACAACTTTTCAAACTTGTTACCCACTCTCAAAACATTCATATCATCATTTAAAATGTATTTATGGTGAAAATGATGAAAAATTCAAAAACTAGTTAAATTTGGTCCCGACCTCTATAACCTCCCCACCTTCAAGAAATTTCGTCCTTGAAATTAAGAACATACCTCCTCAAGTGGTAAACAACTTAGGTACTTTGAATAGACTTCTTGTTCCCATTCCCATGTAACCTCCTCAACTCCTTAATACCTCCAAAGCATTTTAGCCAATGGAATAGTCTTGCCAGTGTGAGTGAACAACTCTGATGGTCACGAGTTGCATAGACAATTTCAACTTTTAGGCCTTAGCCTTAGTATAATGAGACAACTCCGACAGTTATACTCTAGTGGGTAATTATGCCACTTCTAAGACATGGTTGGGCAACTTCGAACCCTATGTATGACTCACTTACACAATCCTCTGTGTCACGCCCCAATTTCCTAACTCCCGGGGAAAACGGAGGTGAACCCGTTCATTAACCCCAATGAACCTACTCAATTCCCTCGAATTACTGCGGAAGCTAATCATACGCATGTAATTACCTATGCGTATTCTCATCACTATCCATTCCAATGGGCCACACATCGGTCTATGTATCCATGATATTCCATTTCCACTCTTAGATCATGAAAAATCATAAAATTCCCCATTTTTAAGCTTTTCAGGACTTTGAGGCGCCTCAAACTCGATTTTGAGGCGCCTGGAACTTCCAGTGAGTTCAAAATTTCAAAAATAGCACTTTGAGGCGCCTCAAACTCAACTTTGAGTCGCCTCAAAGATTTCCAGGCGCCTCAAAGTTGACTTTGAGTCGCCTCAAACTGCACCAGACCTGGATTTTTGACAACACTCCCCAACCTGACTTCAAATGCGAATATCTCTCAATCCATAAGTCCGCTTGACTTGAAATTTGACATGAATCATCCTCAACATGTCTAGTTGCTAAAAAAATTTGAATCATCCAAAAATACCAACCACAACTCAAGTTATGCTCAAATTAGTGGGTGTGGGTCAGATTAACCACTCTTGCACTAAAACATGCATATCTTTCTCAATTTAAATCCAAACAAGGTCCATGACCTATCAAATTGAAGCTAACACAATTCTCTTACTATATACATAAATTCCATTCACTCCTTGAACTCAAAATGAACACTTTTGGGTATGTGTCCCCCCAATGGCTACTCTAATGCCTCAATGGCCATCAAATAAATTCACATAACATGCATTTCATACTTGAAATGTAATTCCATCTATTTTTCTTACCATCTTCACTCCATAACTCATGCATACACACTTTCCATACTCCATTTGCTCATGATTAATCATACAAGAAATTATAATTAAAAAGGAAAATGGTCCTATGGTACCATACATCTCCAACACACACTTTTCTCAAAAGATATGTATATATATCATTCATATGGTTCTTCCAAGTTTATAGTCATTACAAGAATTCATGCCAAAGGTTCAAAATGCCACAAATTCTACTATGACTACAACTAAATCATTACCGTGTCACAAGCCGGCACAGATAGCCAAAAGTACATATGTCCAAAATATAGCAAAATATAACTAGAACTCTTCTTGGACACTCAAGTCCCATCCGTCATCGGCGCTTTATCTGTAAAAGAGTTTAGAATAAAGGGGTGAGCACCACTGCGGCTCAGTAAAGGTTCCCCAACCCTTCTAAGTGCCGACTCGACACTGACCTACATGGAATGCATATGAATACACTACATGCCACGTCCACAATCTCATAAACAATTTAACAAATGCAATTAAAGAGGATTGCATATTTCATAAATCATGTATAACATGTTCAAACATAAAAGCATTAAGGAAAGTAAATGCTCTCTCCCTCGGTCCTCATTCGATACCCAACATGATTGGCCCGCTCCGAGTATCATGTAACCTTAGACACCTCCTCTAACCATCCAATGACCGGGACAACTCCGAAAGGTCATTATACCATAACAATGTATAGGATCGCCATGAAGTGAGGGGACAACTCCGAGGCTCACAAATCTTGGACATTCTCCGATAACCATCCAATGACCGGGATAACTCCGAGGGGTCATTAGTATTAGGCATACTCCGATCCTAGGCATTAAGCCTTAGTATGGTGGGTCCACTCCGAGGGTCATACATAGTGGATAATTTCACCACATTCCACCACACGGTTGGACTACTCCGAAGCCCCGTGCACCTTATTTGCGTCATTATCCCGCAACTCCCCACATATGCAATATAAATGCATAAACACATGATATTTTATTTTCATGCTCAACTCATGCTCATTAATACTAAAAAGAAGTAAAAAGCATGTTTCTCACCACCACACACCACATATAGCACATATATGTATAACACATGCATATATCATCTCATATGCATACAACTTCAAAATTAGCATATTTTACTCATGCTATACTCAATGCATAATTTTAGTACATAGAACTAATATGCATTCAACAACTACATTTCCACATATAATCACATATATGACACTTGGCACACATTTTTCACATATACACCAAATTGAGCACATAATGCCTATGTATCAATTTCTTACACTCACCCACTTCAAACCCACATGCTACCACCAACACAATGGACACAATTGTGAAAATATAGGACTCTAGAGAAGGAGAAAATACAACTTTCCACACCTCTCACCATCCTAAAGCATGTGAAACACAACCTACACCTCTCTTCTTCACCCGAAACCCTAGAATCGACAATTAGAAGAGAAGAAGAACCCCTACCTTAAAAATGAATGCCTTCCAAGCACTTCACCAAAATTCCAGTGACGTCTACCTTTTCAAATCGCAACTTTGATCGATTCAAAGGGAAGCCCTAGCCGTCCCCTACGTATCTCCCTTCTTCGGCGAAACCCGAATCGCACCCGAACGGCTCCGAAATGTAGAGAGAATGTAGAGAGGAGAAGAGGGAAATGTTAGAGAGAGAATGATCCGTGTGAAATAGCTGGGATCAACCTCAGCCAGATATTTAAAATATCTAAGGCATGGAAAATGACTAAAATGCCCCTCGGCCACTTAATGTACCTTCCCGGGCTCTGTTTTTGATTTTGAAAACTCCTACGGTCTTGAAATCACTTCCTCTACTCTCTAAACATTTCATCTAAGCCATTTCCAAAAATAATTATTTTTGGAAATTTTCTGGACTCCCGGGCCCACTTAAGTCACATCTCAGGCCCCTGTTTGACCAAAAAGTCAAACTTCTCCAAATCTTTCGAAAAGTTCCCAAAACCTTTAAAACACTCCCCAAACATGTTCCCCACACTCAAAACATGTTAAACATTACTCAAAATGCATTTATGGCAATTATTATGCAAAAAATGCAAAACCAGCCAAAATTGGTCACGGTCTCTACACTCTGAAGCACTTGCTCCTTAGAGTCCACAATCTCCACCTCAAGATCTATCCAATCTATCTCTATCCATAGTCTAAGCTATCATCCTCAACTAGATGTCTTAATCACTAACAGTGATACCACCCTATTGTTGGGGTTCATCTACCCTCAAAATCATTCCATCATTATACATCATTATTTACAATCCTAGCATACCATTCTGGGCATAGTCCATAATTCTGTGCAATTACCATAACAAACCACATCAATCTAATGCACTTAACATTTTAAGCACACTTACCAAAACAAAGCACATAAATAGTGCACTTGCCGAAATAAACCACACAACTCTGCCCAATTTCATAGACTGTAACCCAAAGGAATCCAACGTCAAGTTTAGGATCTTTACATCCCACTGATTTCACAATGTCATTACATCATGTCTCATTCCATCCTTCCACTCCAAAGAACTAGTTAACGGTTAGAAAGAAGTCCTTTCATATAGCACTTCACTTTAGATAACCCCTACCAATGAGAGTTTGGGGTTATCTACAATTACCTACAATAATCATACAGTGGCCTCGGCCTGCTGCGTCCACCGCATCTATTGTGTCCACTTTTTCTCCCTGATGGAAAGAAATCATCCTCACTTCAGATACCATATGTCAGGGTCCTCACCCACAGTCAACTTATCATTCACTTATCATCATACCCAACACTTATCATACCACTTTTAACTCATCTAACATAAACCAAATGTCTTACTTTTTGACATACCAACCGTCACATGCTCATTAACTCAAAAGGAATTAGATCAATCCCAAGCATTCATCTGACTATCTCAATAGTACACCTTAAATATATCTTGTTTAGAATCACAATATCACTAATTTCCTTACTCATTTAACTGACCTCTATCCTCAATTGTTTGTGCAAATATCATGACTTTAACATGAACCACCAAACTCTCAGTTTGGAAAATGTTAAGGTAAATCATAAATTTTCTAACAACCCCAGACTAAGACTCTCAAAGTCTATCACAACATATCTATCTCAAACATCGCAATCAACTCGAGTTCAAACCTCTACCTAGATTTAGCAATCCTCAAAACCAAAATTTCTAGATGGTGACAACATGTCATTACTAGTCAAGTGACGCACGATGAAACACTTAAGTACAATGCTTAGTCACATGAATCATGTTAGCTACATAACATATAACATACAACATATTAAATCAAATACAACACACACAATGCATGATATGACATATGATACATCCAAACAAACTAATACCCTAGCTCTCAGGCTAAAACTTATAAATATACCTATCCCTATCCATACACCCTGCCTTAGAGGCCATTTTGCTCTCACATGACTTGTTGTCGGCAATAGAAGCAAGTTTGTTCCCCCACCGATACCACTGGCATTGGTGCCATTTCTTGCCTCTGATCGGTGTTGAATGTTGCGGATTTTAGTCTCTTAATTTGTATATTTTATTCTCTTAGTGATAGATTATTTGTGATTTTACTACGTTTTTATCTTTTTTTTGTATTTTCAGGGTCTTAATGATTATTTCAGTTAAAACTATGATTTTGGGCTTTTAGAGATGACATTCAAGAGGGTTTTATGAAGTCTTCATCAAATGGATCCGTTCAACTACATATTTCAACTCAAAACAGCACAAAGAAGTGACCCAAGAGAATTATAACTACTTAAGGGTATTTCGGGCTGAAATCCAATTCTACACGTAATACACTTTTAATCCCATTTTGGAAAACAACCCATAACTCTTATTTTTGAGCCTCAAATTGACTCAATTCTCTCTTAAGTTGAATGAAATTTGATTCTAGACACTTTTGTATTTCATGTAAATTTTATGAATCGAACTTCTACTAGGTCAAACTTTGGGCCAAAAGTTAGCAGAAAAATTCATATAATTAAGTCCTGTGGGAAAACCCTAATTACCTCCTAATTAGGTGGGGACATTTCATATTCTCTTGACGTTTAAAGTGGCAATTTTTGGAGACTTTTGGGAGAGACTTTTGGATAGTAACTTGCAGAGCTTTAGAGTGGAGAGCCATTAGAGAATAAGGTTTTAAGCATATTCCATGAAGATGATGCCTTCTTCCTCAATAGTTGAGGCAGTCTCTTCTACTATGAGCGGTTAGTTCATCCACTAGGGTTTTGATGTTGCCCTAACTAAGCATCAATGGTTTGATTGTTCTAATTATTAGGGATTTTTGTATTCATGTATAAATTATATAACTTAGAGGATTCTTCTTATAGAATTGAGCAATAAAAGTCTTACAAATTCAATTTTAATGATTTCTTATCTTGTCTTAGATACTTGATTATTGTTATTGAACTCAATCTCTCTTATTTTCTGTGATTATGAGAGTGATTATTACACAATGGTAATCACTGAATATATCTATTCAGTTATAAATCAATCAGTCAGATAGGCTGATTGCTTGTGGGCGTGCCAGAGCCATGGTGTCAGCTCGATGTAAATAGTTTGACCGAACACAAGTATCTCCTTTACAAGTCTTGGTGGATCAGGCGATTGGCTAGGGAGAGAGAATACGAACCTCCCTATTGAGTTCTTTCCTTGCCTCAATTAAGAGGATTTTTAACCATGTGCAAAGAATTGTGAGACTGAATCGTAGAATGAGGGAGGTAGAATGGGGGAGATAGAAGGAGGGAGGTAGAAAGTGAGGGAGAAGTAGACTGACAGACGGATTAGAGGAGATCGAGAGCAAGAAAATTGAGGGAGATGTAGATTGAGTAAGAAACAGAGTAATATTCTAGGAGAATATTATGAAAGAGACAGATTGCACGTGATGTAATTGTATAATTGTGGTTATGAGAACCCCTAAAATAGAGTTCTATTCATTTTTTTATAGAAGAAAAAGAAATACATCACTTGCATTTAATCCTAAATTACATGATAATTACAAAAATAAAATAATAAAAGAGATACATTATCGGTACTGAATCAACTTCTTCATGCAAGAGTCTATATTCGGCTCAAAGTCGTCCTATGCAGACCTTCCTCTCATAGAGTCCATGCTTAATCCCTTTTCCTAATGCAACCAAAACTCATTGGAGTCCTCATTTATGAAGAGTCCATCAGTACTTAGACTCAATCTATAGTCTATGTTTAGCCAATTCTTCGAGTATAGCTAAAATTTATAAAGGTCCCTTCGTCAGCCTTTCCATAGTATGGTGTCCAAGTAATTTTAAACTCCTTGCACCCATCTTGTAAGATCAAATGACACCCATATATACTCATATATACATATATACACACGTCTATAGATGCGTGTATAGATTTGCTATGGAAATGATCAGATAGGTGTGCGTATGTTCTTAGGCATCGATTACTTTTGTTAGAACAACTTTGCTCAAATATCAACCCTTTAAAGTTTTACTCCCTGGAGGACTCTTTGTCAGCCTTCTTATAACAGCTTTTATCCTTGGCTGCCAAGTGGTGCCAAGTTTTCGTGCCAACAACTACCTCATGAATTCAAATACTTGGGGTGAGCCATTTATTTTATCGTGCGAACTGGTTTTGTTTTAAAACTGTAAAAGAACTCGCAAGTGTACGAATCTATTAAAGTATATATCAGCAAGAACGAGGTCGAACCCAAGGGAATGCTTTGAGAAGAAAAACTAAAACAAACTCAAATTAATTTAAAACTAATCTAGTTTAAACAAAAGTTGATTGATTTGAGAGAAATTAAACTAACATGCAAATAAAATTACACTATTGAAATCAAATAGAGAAAATAACTAAGGTTTCAGATTCCACCACCATTAAATCCATGAAGCTTCTAATATTCATTTATTAATCCCCAAATTAAGAGTAGCAATCAAGAAATCAATCTATTGCTTACTCAAGATTTAACAATAAAGCACTATGAAAAATATATCAAAAAGGTAGATTTTCCTTCGCTTTACTAGTGTAAAATTCTAAGCATCTTATGTATCCAATTTAATGAAAAACATAAGATCAAAGATTATCACTTTTAAGAAATACAAACCCAAGCTTAGATTAATTATAATACTTTCTAACTACCACATATACATGATATAGATGGTGAAAAAACTATAAAATAATTAATCATAAGAAGCGAAAATCATAAGCATTTAAATCATACACATGGGAATCAATTAATGAACAAAATAACTTCACTGCATTAATGGAGGTTTCCTCCTCAACCTAGTTGAGGAGTTTAGTTACACATGATAGAAGAAGAAGATAACAAATAAATAAAAGACATAATAAGTAAATAAAATCTGGATTGTCTCTGTCTTCTCTACCTTGGCCTCCACTTCTTTTCTCCTCAAAAATAGACTCCAATTCACCACTTTATAGTCCAAGAGAATACATAAAGTTCTAATCCAATTAGGAGATAAAGTCCTAATCCAATTAGGAGATAATTAGGATTTTCCCGTAGCCCTAAATAGGTAGGTTTTTCTGCTGACGTTTGCCCAAGTTTTGACCCAGTATAAGTCCGATTCATGAAATTTACGTGAGATACAAAAGTGTCCAGAATCGAATTTCATTCAACTATAGTAGAAATCAAGTCAAATTCACACTCAAAAATAAGACTTTCAGTCCTCTTTCCAAAATGGGATTAAAACTGGATTATGCGCAGAATTGGGTTTCAGGCCCGTAATCTTCTTAAGCAGTTATAATTCTCTTGAACCTCTTCCTTGATCTGATTTAATTTAAAATATGGAGTTGATGGACCCATTAGATGTAGGCTTCATATAACCTTCTTGGATATCATCTTTAAAAGCTCAAAATCATGGTTTTATCTGAAATAATCATTAAGGTCCTGAAAAAGACAGAAAATACAAAAACAAAGTAAAATCACATATAAACTATCAGTAAGAGAATAAAATATACAAATTAAGAGGATAGAATGCGTAACATTCAACTCACTAGCTCCCCTTATTGAAATCATACTTCCAAATATGAATACATGACTTTTTTTTCATTCTTTTTCTTTTTTTTATTGCTTTATTGGTTGTGCAATGTCTTGGTCTATTAAGCTTTCTGAATGATCCACGTAGCAAGCTTTCAGTCAGTGACTCCCAAACCAGATGGCTTTAGGGCACTAGGCGTTAAGACACCCTGCAGAACCTAATAACTCGAATCAATCAGGCTACAAATCAAGACAATCAATGCTCATTTTTTCTCACCCCTTCACTTTTGACGCGAACACTTCGTGCTTCCTGAGGCATAGAGGCCTGGTTACTCATGAAACAGATTAAATTGATTTGTTATTTATCACATTCCTTTTTTTTTTCATTGAAGTCATGTAAATCACATCATCGGTACTCATTCTCAAGAGATACCAATTAATATCAAGTATATGTAACCCAACAACTTAAAGCCAAAGTTTATACCGCACAAGATTATGCTAGTGTGCTGTGCATGTGAGGAAACTAAAACCAATTACTCCAAGGCATGTCAATACAAACCATGATTAAAACCACTTAATTTAAACTACATATTTCAAAATTTTAAAATATATCCAAAAATTGCAAGTTACGCACCTATATAAGGTACTAATCCCTTAAAAAATGTAAAAACATTATATCTAAAAACAAAACAAAACAAAATAAAATAAATAAACTAAGAAAAAAATAAACAAAAAGTCCTAAAACAAGAAGAATTTCACAAAAAATTTCCCCCATATTGTAAATAAAGCACATAAAAAGGCATTGTCTCACCCCCGAACTTAAACTGTACATTGTCCTCAATGTACACCCAATAGAAGTATAGAGAAGGGTTAGAACGATATTACCAGAAAACGAGAGTAGTGGCAAGAAACTAGAGCAAACCAGTAGCATGAAGGTAATGCAAGTACTCCCCCAAACTTGGATGCGACAATCTATCAAAACAAACCACTTACTCCAACGACCAAATAAAATAACATAGGTGAAAGAAAATATGAAACAGAAAGTAAAAACAAAAGTTTTTTTTTTTGAAACCTAATATTCACACGAAAACAACAAGTACTACTCTTCTCCTCATTCTCTTAACTGGTGGGTCCCAATTTTTCAAGGTGTATATGTGATAAGATATTAATTATCCAGACACCCTAACGTATAAAGTGAAAAGGGGTTGTCTTTCTTTATTAAAGTCATACTGGGTTGAAGCAATCTCGACAGTATTGGGTATTAAAACCAGACTTTAATAAACGGAAATCATCAACTTTATTAATCATATCACAACTTGTAGATTAGTACTACATACAAAGTCAGAGAATGAGTGGCTATACCAGACCATTATTAAATTTCTTTATCTCTTTTTTTTTTAAATAAAAAATTAAAATTAAATACACAAACTAAAAGAAAAAAAAGATTGGCAATGACTAAAAATAAAAAGACGCAAGTCCTAGAAATCCTAAAACTAATAGTGTACAATGATAAAATGGACTATAACTCAACCGATACCTAGGCTTTCCATCTTGGCTTTTCATTTTTTGGTGTCTATAAAATGGATTGAATTCAAGGAAACATTCACATTCAATAAAGCATTCACATCTTTACAAGCACTATCAATATTAAAATTATAGCCAAAATTAGTTAGGCTTGCCTCTAAAGGGTCCTTATAACTAGCATGAATAAAAATATCTTGATCTAGACTCTCTATTAAATTTAACTCACAAATATTCTCAGAGTCTGGTGGTTGTCGACTTACGTTAACAACATTAAGCTCAACCGACATGTTACCAAAGGAAAGTTTCACAACACCATTTTTACAGTTAATTAGAGCATTTGAAGTGGTTAGGAATGGACGACCTAAGATGACAGGAATCTGGCTAGTAGGATTAGTTACAGGTTGAGTGTCTAAGACAATAAAGTCTACATGAAAAAAGAATTTATCAACCTAAATGAGCACATCCTCAATAACACCACGAGGTACCATAACTGAACAATCTGCTAATTGGAGTACTACTTTCGTGGGTTTCAACTCACCAAGACCTAGTTGCTCATAAATAGAGTAAGGTAACAAGTTGACACTCGCACCCAAGTCAAGCAAAGCTTGCTCAATTTTTTGATCACCTATGGTACATGAAATCGTAACACATTCTGGATCCTTAAATTTAGCAATGATTGAGCTAACTTGCTCAGTGAGGAAGTCTTTCTTATGCACATGCAAGCCACGTTTCACCGTACACAAGTCCTTTAAGAATTTTGTATAAGAGGGGACATGTTGAATTGCATCAAGAAATGGAATATTAATTTTGACTTGTTTAAACACTTCTATAATCTCATTATAGTGATTGTCTTTCTTAGGCTTTTGAAGTCTTTGAGGATATGGTGCAGTAGGAACAAAGTTTCTAAGTGATGGAATTATTTGAGATGGTGGGTTAAGACTAGGGACTTGAATTTCTGATTCAACTTCAGATGTAGTTTTGTCATCCCTCCCTAAACCGTGAATATGGTCCTTTTCACTTTCCTCGTTATGTGTAGGCATTTGGATTCCATTATCAACTTGTCTACCTAATCTTAGGGTTGTGATAGAGTGAACCTGCTCATGTGAACCAGAAGTGCACTGGTCACTAATATGAAACTGGCCCTTTGGGTTAGACATAGGTTGACTAGGAAACTTTCCCTTCTCCCTCTCTCCTACAACAATGGCTAATTGACCTATTTGAGTTTTTAACTTAGAAATTGACTAACTGGTCTGTTGCATGAACTATTGGAGAGTATCCTCTAAAGTTGGTCTCTATTGAGGTGGGGGAACATACGAAGGGGCATTTTGGGACATGAAAGGATATGAAAATTATGGTTGCCCTTGGGGTTGCATAGGTTGCACCCCTTGGTTGTTCCGAGGTTGGTCTTGCCTCCAAGACAAATTAGGGTGGTTCCTCCAATTAGGATTGTATGTGTCAAAATAGGGGCTGTCAAATGGTTTCTTATAGGAATTGAGTGCATTGGCTAGTTCGGCTATACACTCATGAAAAGATGCAATAGATGGACAAGTTTTAAACGTATGAGAAAAACTCTTACATAATTGACACACCTCACTAACTGTATGAACAGAACAATTACTCCCTTTACTCATCTCTATAGCCTCCACTTTCCTAGTTAGACTAGCTATCCTTGCACTCAAATCGATCTCCTCTCGGACCTCATAGATTCCTCCCTTTTTAGGTTCTACGAGCATTGATAGACCACTCCTTTTAACCCTTCTTGAGGACTCCCATTGTTGAGAGTTCTTTGACAATGCATCAAGAAATTTCCATGCTTCATCCTCATTCTTAGACATGAATTGTACCCCACCTCGTGACTCAATTAGTTAACGATTATGAGGTAACAACCCCTCATAAAAGAATTGAACTAATTGTCACTTGGCAAAACTATGATGGGGACACTTAAGGAGAAGATCATTAAATTTTTTCCAACACATGTAAAACTCCTCACTCTTTTTTTGAGTAAATTACATGATATTTCGACGAAGGGCGTTAGTTTTGTGCATGGGAAAGAACTTGGTAAGGAATTTGGTGCATAACCCATTCCATGAATTGACAGACGCGGGTTCGAGTGAGTATAACCAAGATTTTGCTTTCTCTTTCAAAGAGAATGGAAATAACCGCAATTTAATTGACTCCTTAGAAATATTTTGAAATTTTAGTGTGGAGCAAATTTCTAGAAATTCTTTGATATGGAGGTATGGGTCATCAGAGTTAAGACCTCTAAAAGTGGGCAATAAATTAATTACTGCCGCCCGTATTTCAAAATGTCCATGTTAGGTAGTAAGTAACACAATGCAAGACGGGTTGGTAATCTGCATGGAAGTGTAATAGTCCTTAAGGGATTTAGTTCCAACAGGATCTGCCATCTTGGGCAAAGAAGGATCTCTAACACTAGAATTTTTCACACCCTTTTGAAAGGTTCTCTCAATCTTAAGATCTAATGGAAACAGTTCTGGATTCAGAGATCGACGACCTAACATACACTAAAAAGACTCAATAAAATAGATCACTAAAAACAATGTAATCTAAGATGACCTAATGCGAAAGAAAAAAGAGAAAGAAAAAAATGGACTCCTAAAATGACTCACAAAAACACCAACCAAATAAACAAGCAATTTTTTTTTAATTTTTAATTTAAGGTTAGTGATTTCTATTTTAGTTTCTTATTTTTATTATTTTTCCTAATGAATTATCTGAACTAGTTCCAAAATAATTCTTACCTAGTTAGATAGCTTCTACTCCATTTCAAAATAACTAAAGGATTACCAGTTAAGCCCCCACCAACAATACAACCAGGAAAGTTTCTAAGATAGATTTGAGGGGTCACAAATGGTCCCACTTAAAAATCAATCTTCTTAGAACTTTCCTAGACATTGTGAAGTTGGAAGGTGCTCACTGGAGTTACCAACTAAAAACTCTGTCCAAGAGGGTCCTATAAGCTATGTGAATTCCTATGGCCAATGTCTACTTGATTTTAAATTTAGACTAAATTTGGTTTGGGATAGACAAATGCAAGGAGATTTTTAACCTAGTTGGGTAAGGAATTGGCGATGAAATCCAATCCATATCTTGTTGGGGGTTCGTGCCCTTACTAAAATTTTAATACAAGAATGCTAAATTAAAATGCACAAACAAAACACACCATAAAAACAAAAATAAAATAAAAAGTGAGTGAGTGTGTGGTGTTTCTTCTTTTTTCTTTAAATAAATAAAATATAATATAAACTTGAAGAAAGTGTGACCCTAGGGTTATTTCTAAGTTATTCTATCCTAGAGTTCTTATGCAAAAGTTATCAACCTAAAACAAAAATCTATATTTTTCTAATCTAAGAAAAGAAAAGAAGAAAAAATAAAAATAAATAGTAAGGAAAAAAAATGTACTTACTTGGATTCCAAAGTAGTGCCCAAGAACATGCAAAAAAGGCAATTTTCAACAATACCACCTGATAGAGTATTTGACTCCAATTATGAAACGTACAATGTATAGGTTGAGTTCAAGGTGACGTGGATAAGAAGTCTACTTTGACCAGGACTTCTCTATCTCCAGATGAGTCTGGAGAACTAAAGAGCCAGCCTCCTACTAGGACACAGTCCCACTTGACCACTATAAATACAGAGACGATCCATATACTAAGTACGCAATGAATACCCTCAAAAATGTCTTTATAGCTTAATAAAGCCCTTTCAATTTCTGACTGGATCGTCGAAACGTAGTCGGCCGGCACCACGTCGGTGCCCTTTCGACTATCCTTTTTTTGTCTTTTTTACAAGTTGGTGTTTGACTAGCTCGGGGTGAATTTCTGCTTCATCAGTTGGCGCCGTCTATGAAAAACGATTAGTTTTCACAAAATTATCATGCTGATGCGGTCCAGTTCAGGCGCAGCTTTTCGGTCAGGGCCGCAGGTCACCCGAGCACCAACATCCAATATAGCTTTAAATAAAGCTTAAAGCTTTGAGAAGCAAGGTGTCACTGGTTTCCAATCACGGTTTGGTTAGTCTGATTCTTTTGTAATTGATGCAATGCCTGACAGGTGTAAATTAGGCAAACATAGGCATACCAAACATATATAGTCTATTGATCCAATCTTGACAAAGCATGACACCAATAAATATATATATACACATATATATTGTACAGTGTATGTTTGTGAATCTAGTATTTGAAGAAGATATCAGATTTGACTCTTTAAGGATACACAATGATGAAAAGTCTTTAATGACTTTATTCTTTTTGGTTTGGAAACTTGCTATTCCTATGTGCAATTGTAGATAAATATAATTACTGTATATATATATTTATACAACAAACACACGTCTCAGTATCTCTCTCCTCGATTAATGGTAATTGAAAGACATTACTATTTAATTATTTGTTGATTCAAGTAATTGCCTTTTAACTTCTTATCAAAGTATATAAAATTTTGGGTGTACAAAGAGATTTAAAAATCTTGAATTGCATGCAATACATCTTGATTCCCCAAAAGCTCATCCTTTGTGGGTCATTGAAGTCCTATTGTTTTATATAGATAAAAGTTTCTTCAGCCAAGTTTTGGATTTTCACACACAGTATATATATATTTATATGCATATATAATAACATGCATGCCATGAACTGCTGTGCATCTTAAACTTGATTTAAAAGTTTAGTATATTGAGCTTGGGCTTTGAAGTAGGTTGTGGGCAAATATGTGGTATATATATACATGACCTCTAAACTCATGCACAAGATTTCGGTCCATTCTTTTGAAATTAAGCCGAAACTAATGTTTGTGACAATTTTACATGCACATGCACTGTATATATGATGGAAGGCATTAAAAGAGGGAAAATAACTACATAATTTAATATGTTTAAAGACATATTTCGTGGCTGTAAGTCTATATTTTCTTGGTTGGCCAATTCATGGCATTTTTATATAATATATTAGACATTTATATAGCATTAATCAGGTTTGATATAAATTGATTAATGTTATTATTGTCAATGTAAAACTGTACCTGTATACTAATGATGAACTTCAAATATATGGATATTAATGCACACAATATATAAATTTTAAATATATTGCATCTTGCTGGTACATTCAATGCATGTGTTTATTCTGCACTTCGGTGCCCTTTACATATGCCTATTATTCACTTTATTCCACATTTTTGGAGAGGTAATTCAAAGTCGGTCTGTAGAGGATGGACAAGGCCAGTCCCTTAAGACCGACACTAACGACTTATGAAGATAAAATGTTGTAGTGATCACGGTGTCATTCAAATTGTAAACCAAGGAATAGGTGCCAGCCACTTGTCATCAAGGGTGGCCAAATAATAACCTGTACACCTGGGCCATATTGATCAAGCGGATGGATACACAATCAAAGTAAGGGATACTTGTCAAACCGAAAGCTTAATGTTTGAATTTGGGTTCCCGTTCAATGCCATCTTTAATATCAATCAATTGGGTCACTAGCTATTGTCTGTTCGTGCTACTATTCTTTGAATTGCCACATGTCAAGGAAATAGATTACCATGTCGATAAACATGTACTTAATGTTGGGCAACCAGTGAGCACTCAAAAATTGTGAAATTTTCTAAGTCAATTCAGGTTGCTCCTCTCGGGTTCCTCCTTGCACAAACTACATATGTGGGTTTTCTAAAAGTTATTTTTCTCTATACTCCATGAAAACTAGAGTTCCATCTTGACCCAAACCAAAATGTTCTATAGCATTGCTTACAGGATGCCAACCAAGAAGAAGAAGAAGAGGAAGGAAATCACAGTTGTCATTGCAACACTCTTCTTCAATGGTTGCCATCAAGTTTCCAAAAAAGTACTACTAAAAACTAGACCCATGCAAAATGTTATTCAATGCTCAATTGTTCAAAGGCTGGGCATATTGATCCTGATTTTGAGGATTCCTCCTATTACTAGAGGGGTGAGCCGACACCTCCCCTTATTAAAGGGTCAAGCCGCAAACTCTCCCTTATTACAGGGATATCAACAACAGTAATCTACAAACCTCTTTCTTACGGAGCGAGCTCACGAAGCTTGGAACTATTAAATCCCACAAGGATTCACCTCCATAAGAGGGCTTTTAATAAAAAAGGAGGGATGAATTAATTACGAGAACATTGTCAGATAGCCCTACAGGGGCATATCCCTACAGGGACACACCTCTAACAGAGGGCCTTTAATGAAAAAGATGGGATGAATTACTTCCGAGAACATTGTCAAACAGCCCTACGGGGGCATATCCCTACGGGGACACACCTCTAACAGAGGGCCTTTAATGAAAAAGGTGAGTTGAATTAATTCTGAGAACATTGTCAAACAACCCTACGGGGGCATATCCCTACGGGGACACACCTCTAACAGAGGGCCTTTAATGAAAAATGCGGGATGAATTAATTCTGAGAACATTATCAAACAGCCCTATGGGGGCATATTCCTACGGGGACATACCTCTAACAGAGGGCCTTTAATAAAAAAAGGTGGAATTAATTAATCCTGAGAACATTGTCAAACAACCCCACAGAGGGATGCCTCTAAAGGATCTCTTTAATGAAAAAGACGAAATAAGTAAATTCTAAGAACATGTTCAGTTAACCCTGTAAGGCACAACCAGCCTAAGGGAATTTTACCCAATAACAAGATGAGTCCATTGCGTAAGTTCTTTTGCAGGATTATGCCATAAATATTTTTTCTTAGAAACCAGAGGACACCTCGGAGAGAGAAATCTCACACAAAGAAGAGGGTGAAGTTTCACAAAAAGTATGCTGACCAAGGCTGGCACCTAAAATCCAGCCAAGTTCGGCCACTAGAACGCGCTGGAGCAGGTCCCCAAAGGCTAGCCCAAGCTGGCCAGCCCAGGAGCTTAACTGGTTCGGATTCAAAATTCATGGGCCAAGATGGAAGGTCAGAGAAATTTCTTAAAATGGGAGTCCGTTTCTACAACTCAACGGGCCAGCCAAAGTGTTCCTAAGGCCTAACGAGCAACCCTCATGAACAGGGGGCATCTGATAGAGTATTTGACTCCAATTATGAAACGTACAATGTATAGGTTGAGTTCAAGGTGACGTGGATAAGAAGTCTACTTTGACCGGGACTTCTTTATTTTCAGATGAGTCTGGGGAACTAAAGGGCCAGTCTCCTACTAGCACACAGTCCCACTTGACCACTATAAATACAGAGACAATCCATATACTAGGTACGCAATGAATACCCTCAAAAATGTCTTTATAGCTTAATAAAGCCCTTTCAATTTTTGACTAGATTGTCAGAGCGTAGTCAGCCGGCACCATGCCGGTGCCCTTTCGACTATCCTTTTTTGTCTTTTTTACAGCTTGGTGTTTGACTAGCTCGGGGTGAATTTTTGTTTCATCACCACCTATAGAATTCAAGAAGTATCAGGTAAAACAATAATAATAAAATAAAAATAAACTAAACTAAGAAAAATAAGAAAAAAAAATAAAATTAAAGAAAACTAAAACTAAAATTAAACTATAATAATAAAGAAAAGTTTTCTTTTTTGTTTTTTTTTTAAACCTAGAACAATGAACTAATAAAAAAATAATATTAGAATGATTTTTTTTTTTGTTTTTGATAATAATAAAAAAAAAAAAAAAAAAAACTAAATTATAACTAGTAGAAGAATTAAATCAATCGAAATTTAATTAGTTTCTTCTTTGTGATTCCCCGGCAACGGCACGAAAAACTTGGTGTTGTTTTAAAAGTGTAAAATAACTCGTCAGTGTACGAATCTATTAAAGTATAGATCAGCAAGAACGAGGTCGAACCCAAGGGAATGCTTTGAGAAGAAAAACTAAAATAAACTTAAATTAATTTAAAACTAATCTAGTTTAAACAAAAGTTGATTGATTTGAGAGAAATTAAACTAACATGCAAATAAAATTACACTATTGAAATCAAATAGAGAAAATAACTAAGGTTTCAGATTCCACCACCATTAAATCCATGAAGCTTCTAACATTCATTTATTAATCCCCAAATTAAGAGTAGCAATCAAGAAATCAATCTATTGCTTACTCAAGATTTAACAATAAAGCACTATGAAAAATATATCAAAAAGATAGATTTTCCTTCGCTTTACTAGTGTAAAATTCTAAGCATCTTATGTATCCAATTTAATGAAAAATATAAGATCAAAGATTATCACTTTTAAGAAATACAAACCCAAGCTTAGATTAATTATAATACTTTCTAACTACCACATATACATGATATAGATGGTGAAATAAGTATAACATAATTAATCATAAGAAGCGAAAATCATAAGCATTTAAATCATACACATGGGAATCAATTAATGAACAAAATAACTTCACTGCATTAATGGAGGTTTCCTCCTCAACCTAGTTGAGGAGTTTACTTACACATGATAGAAGAAGAAGATAACAAATAAATAAAAGACATAATAAGTAAATAAAATCCGGATTGTCTCTGTCTTCTCTGCCTTGGCCTCCACTTCTTTTCTCCTCATAAACAGCCTCCAATTTGCCACTTTATACTCCAAGAGAATACATAAAGTTCTAATCCAATTAGGAGATAAAGTCCTAATCCAATTAGGAGATAATTAGGGTTTTCCCGTAGCCCTAAATAGGTAGAATTTTTTGCTGACGTTTGGCCCAAGTTTTGACCCAGTATAAGTACGATTCATGAAATTTACGTGAAATACAAAAGTGTCCAGAATCGAATTTCGTTCAACCTTAAAAAAAATCAAGTCGAATTCACACTCAGAAATAAGACTTTCGGTCCCCTTTCCAAAACGGGATTAAAATTGGATTATGCGTAGAATTGGGCTTTAGGCCCGTAATCTTCTTAAGCAATTATAATTCTCTTGAACCTCTTCCTTGGGCTGATTTGATTTGAAATATGGAGTTGATGGACCCATTAGATGTAGGCTTCATATAACCTTCTTGGATATCATCTTTAAAAGCCCAAAACCATGGTTTTATCTGAAATAATCATTAAGGCCCTGATAAGACAGAAAACACAAAAATAGAATAAAATCACATACTATCACTAAGAGAATAAAATATACAAATTAAGATGATAGAATGCGTAACCTTCAACGCCGATCATGAACTCGAAGAAATTTGAATTTGAACAGTATTTTACCTTCTATCCATTAGCTGCACGCCTATCATTAATGGTCATAACTCCTATCCATTCTTGAACCCTGGAAGCTCATTATATAAGCTCAACTATTCCTCTTTCTGCCTCATAAAATCTTCAATATTCTTCTCCGCGGTCATCTTCCAATAGCAAACCCTAACTTTCTCATTGCTCTTTCTAATACCATGGCCCCCAAATCTACTAACCTAGTGCTTCCCTCCAATGATCCTTCTTCTATCGGTAAACAGGTCGAGGCAACCATCAACGCCACTGCTCTTAGTCAACTCTACTTAGATGTTCTCGTTGGTCTCTCCAATGGCTCCAAAAGACGTGGACTTGCCTTTATAAAGGAAATGCCCTCTACAATTTCTCCTTTCTACCCATTAGCTGAGAAACACCTCATGTTTCAAAGCCTAATGACCATTAATGAACCCCCTATTACGTAGTTCCAACTCTAAAACTGGCATTCAATTAATTTTGACAAGAACGCTTGGGTCGATCACATCTCTATTGAAAAAGGGAAGCTTTTGAAAGCTTGTGGCATTTATGATGTCATCTAGCTTACCACCATGCTCATGATCCATGACAAGTACCTCATTCACTTCGCTACCTTATTCTGGTTGATTACGACCAATTCACTTCACCTACCTTGTAGGATGCTCTCCTTGACCATCAGGGATATCTGTATGTTGACTGGGCTCAGGGCAACAAGTATTGAAATTACTTCCCTTCTCCTTGAATCGATGATGCCCTTCAACTATTCGACTAAAACCATAGGTAGTAAGGCACTGTCTCGTCTTACCACCTTTTTTTTTATGGCCACTAGAAAGACTTCTGGGCATGTTAGTGATGATGAGCACATCGCGTTCCTTATATACTGGTTGAACAAATGCCTCCTTGGTGTGTCGGCCCTTCAAGTCACGAAGGATGTGGTTGAGATTGCCTTAGCCTTGACTAAGGGAAAAACCCTTGCCTTGGCTCATTTTGTTGTGCTACCTCTACAGAGGTCTCCATGACCTTGTAACAACCCACTATGTTCATTCAGGGGGCCCTTTCTGGTTATTCCAGATTTGGTTGAGGGCCTATTTTCCTGAGCTGAGTCTAGAGATTTCTCCATCGTCCAGTGATTCCTTGGTCTCTTTTTCGTATGCCTCAATACTACCCAAGACTCAGTCATTCAGTGAATATGTTGAGTTTTTTCTCCATTGCTACCAGCGCTTGGACTCATAATTCCTTCCATTTTTTAGACCTGCCTCAGACCCCTATCTGGCTTTAACCCCCCACCAGCTCTTCCACAAAGTGGGAATTGGATGACTACAACACTTCTTAGGCTAATTTCTTGCTAGGCTGAGACCTTCACTACAGCACTGCCCCTCTGTACTCTCCTAACAGTCGAGTGGGGTTGGAATCTCACAACTTGGCTCAACTTGCAAGGCAATTTGGTCTTGTGCATCTCATTCCTCTGCCTCCATATTTTTCATACAACTCAACCTTTGATGAAAGGGTTGGGTTTCAAGAGGACAGATACGGCCTTGATGTATCGACCAAAAACAAAAATGCTACAGATCAATTTCAGTTCCAACCCTTCATCCCGCAACCCCAGGTCGATCCCTCCTTCAACACTTGGTGGGCCTCCCATGTTGCATCGACCTTGGATGTCGATGAGTCTATCTTCTTTCGGTGTCTCACCAACTCCTTCAAATTCCCAGCCGTAAGCTCCCAAGGGGATGACACCTCCTCTGTCACTTCCCCCAAGAAGGATGGGAAAACTACTACAAAGAGTGCCTTCGTGTCCCTCACTATTGGCACTCCAATGGCCACCAAAACGAGGTCAAAGTTCAAGCAAGGTAACTTAAAGGGGATCCTTTATTTATTCTTGATTCTGGACTATTTTATTCAACCTGACTATGTTTCCTTGCAACTCAATCTTCCAACCACACTGTCAGCGATCAGCCAATTGACCTTACCATCGATGTCGTTCCTCACACTGAAGAAATCAAAAGTCAACCTCAGCCAGTTGTTGAGGCTCCACAGCCTCTTCCTCCCAAGGTAACTCTTTAAGCTTTATCCTTTTTTTCTTCCTCCTGTGATTGCCATGACATTATCTTCTATCTCAACTCAAGAGAAAGAAGACTACCACCAAGGGTTCACTAAAAGGCACCAAGCTTATCTTAAATCCAACTCTAGTCCGAGAATCAGATTTTGATGATGAGCCCCTTGTTAAAAAAAGCAAAACGAAGTTGGGCTTCTTTCCACAAGTACCTCCTCTTTTCTTCCTGCCTAGCTTATTGATTTTTCTTGAATTATCCTTCTCACCATTATTCCTATAGGTCGATCCTAAGGCTGTGCTCCAGTATCAGCCTCCCCCTGACATAGGGAATATCGAACTCTCTCCTGAGGTTTTGGAGAAGTGTGGAAAATTGGCTAAGGACACTAATCCTTTAGCATAGCCAGCAACCTCAGCCTCAGGTAATGTGGCCGAGTCCCCCACTCCTGTCAAAGAAGTATGTATTTCTTCAAAGTTCTTTCAAGCTTCTCATTATTCTTCAATTCCCTTTCTCACCCCTTATTCCTTCTCAGAAACAATCCAGTATTTCTCTTCCCAGCCCATCAGTGGTTTTTTCTCTGCCATGAAGAATTATCTTCAGTCCCTGGTTGCCTCAGTCTTGACAGACAGCTCCTCGACCAATGCTACTCTCCCTATTGTGTCAACTCCTTCTATCCAGACTTTCGTAGAAGCGAAGTACCAATCGGGCATTCCAATTCCTCCAATTCGGTTAGCCGATGGGATCTTTTTTTAAAAGGAAACCTCTTTACACCCATAGAGCGTGTAGTAACTAGAAAGGAGGGGATGTGGTTGAAGCTACTGGTAATTCACCTAACTGGCGTGAACTCTCCCCTATAATGGACTAGGGTTCTCCCTCGGCTCCACATAGTCCTCCTAAAGTGCCGGCTCTAATCCCAATTTTAGCAGTTGAGCTAATGAAAATTCTTTGGTTACAGAGTTAGAAAAATCAATCACAGATCTCTTATTAGATATCTGTTACAAAAATCATACCTGTAGGCTCTCTAGAAGATCTTTGAACGGGACCTTTCGGATTTACCTTCATTGGCCCTTGAGATATCAACCTTGTTGGCCACTATCAACCTGCATGGGAAACTTCCCCTGGTTACGCAAGCCACAATAGCGTCCCTGTAACTACAACTGCCTACCATGGTCGAATCCATTTCTAATGCCACTCATGCTTTTTCCCTTTTCGAAGAAAAATCTGAGGCCGAAAAGACATTGGGTACTCAAATTCTGGAGGTAGCAGTCGAATTTGGAAAACTCAGCCATCTGAATGAAGAGCTTGGAAAAGAAGAACAGAAGCTACAAGTAGAGCTTGCTTGGGTTAAAGCTGCCAGGGCTAATGTCACTTCAAGGGCTGGTACCTTGCTGGAAAGGACAGATCAACTAGCTCATCAGCATATTGCCCTTAAAGCTGAGCTTCCAGAGTTGCAAAAGAGTAAGGTCTTAGCTGAGCTTGCCCTACAACAAAACAAGCTTTTCTGGGGGAATATGAAGTCCATATTTAGCGCTATGTAATAGGACTGTTTCTTTTTATTTAAACTGTTGATGCTCTTGTATTTTGTAACTAATGAACTCTCAACCATGCCTCCTTTCGGGTTATTTATAAAAACTATTATTTCTTACTACTCAAGACTTTGTCAAAAATAATTCTAAGTCAAATAAAAGAAAACCAATGAAACTTCTAAAAGGAAAAAAAGGGAAAAAAGAACTTGTAAACCTATACTACACTTAGGATTCTATTACTTGTTACTCATAGAATGATCGAGTAGTTTGACTAGACCTCTACCAGTCTCTCAAATATAGTTGGCCAATATTCATTTACATAGATTTTGTTGATCGGCCTGGGATGAACTTCCCCATCTAAGTCTTTTAACCAATAAACCCCTTTATTCACAATCTAGTGTATCAAGTAAGGGCGAACCCAATTTGGAAACCACTTACCATAAGTTCGATCATGCTTCCCTATTGGCAAGATTATTTTCCATACTAAATAACTTTCAGCAAATGACTTCTGCCTTACCCTTTTGTTGT
The DNA here is from genome assembly GCA_026545225.1 of Cornus controversa. NCBI lineage: Eukaryota > Viridiplantae > Streptophyta > Magnoliopsida > Cornales > Cornaceae > Cornus > Cornus controversa. The sequence goes on along the minus strand of CM048849.1, from coordinate 6,700,191 downwards.
AGGCCTTCATCACTTTTCATTTGTGAGCTCTGATAAGATCCATAGCATCTAGGCATATGTCGTCCAGATCTTCCAATTCGATTAACATGTCAAGATTGTAATCGGTCGGCTGTAAGTTTTACTCTAATGCCACTCTGATTGATCAGACATTTAACTCTATGGGAAGAATAACGTCATAGCCATAGGTTAACAAATAAGGAGTAACACCTGTGCTTGTTCTCTTGGAATTCTTATAGGCCTAGAGAGCCTCTGATAATGACTTATGACACACCCTTGATTTTTCCTCAATCATTCTCTCAAAAATCCCAATAAGCACTTTGTTTGATGCTTCTGCCTAGCTGTTACTGATGAACCTAAAGGTTATTCAATTTTACTTCACAATATTTCAAGTTTGACTGGCATATGCAATCACACAATTTGAAAGACACACAGATTTATAGAGGAAAACCCCAAGGTGGGAAAAAAACCTCTTCGAACTGAGCTCCACTATGTCTGAAAGGGTAATACAATAATTCTCTCAGTCACTCTCTTGCTCACCCAACTCACAACTCAGTTTTCTCTGGCACTCACCCAGTTCACAGCCTCCCTAGACCTAAACCACTCTCACCAAATTTCACAATAGCTTGTCCGCTCTCAATCCCAACTTAGGCTTCCCGAAGCCCAAACTATCTCACCATAATCACTCACACTCCCCCTGTCCAAAGTATCCCAATACTTGGACTATTCATAGTGATAGTGGAATTAGTTCGATGTCTTGAGTAGTGGTAAGGTCTTCAAGCTTTGTTTGTTTGTCTTCAATGTTAGTCTTCAAATCTGATATTGGTCTTCAACGTTTATCTTCAAATCTTCAAACTCTGATAGTTAGTCTTCAAGATCCAGCTTGATAAAATACACGGTCACTTGCCTTTTTGGCAAATCATGACACTTGAACTTTTGCAATGATAGGCTTCAATGAGCGCACCCTTGAAGTGTAGCTACAATGGTCTTCTAGAAGTTCGCTCTTTCAAGGAATCTCGCCCTCAGCTTCTTAGATTTCCATTCGACTTGGTGTTATCCTTCTTAACAGCTGTTCTGATACTACTTCGTCAGTGTACCTGTTATTAAATATACTTAACAGCAACTAGAGTATAAGTTAATAGCACATAGCTCATGTAAACAGGTATAATAATTGACAGCATAATTAGCAATTTAAATTTAGCACATTCAACAATTCAAAATTATCATTTTAGCAATTTAAATTCAGCACATTTATCAATTCAAAAACAGCATTATTAACAGCTCAAATCAACAACATTTAATTTTCAAAACAGCACTATGTAAGTTGCAAAATCAGCACTGTTATAAGTCCCAAATCAGCAAAACAATAAACTCAAAACAGCAACTATAAGCTCACAAATCAGCATTACATGTTTCAAAAAATCATCCACAATAAGAAATCAATTCAGCATTTTTTAGTCCAAAAATCAGCAACATTAAGAATTCAATTCAGCATATTTTAATCCAAAAATCAGCAACATTAAGACAGCCAATTCAGCAATTATAATTCAGCAATTTCCAGCATAATATGACAGCATAATTTTAGCGAACAACAAAACAGATTTTATAATTTAGAGACATCAAAACAGCTTTGTAATTTCAGCATATAAAAAATTCTAAGCTCAGCAAACTAGATTTTCCAGCAACAATTTGTAATTTCACTATTCCAGCAATGTACTATTCAAGCAACAAGATAAAATTGAGAAAATATTTCCAGCAACTCAACTTCAATCAACAAAATTAAGTTCAAGCATCATAGATATGTGGAATGGAAGAAATGAAGTTTAAAAACAAGAAATTATACCAAACTTTAGTGATTCTGTTCATTTGATTTAGGAAGAACCTCAGAGTTCTGGACTGATGAATCTGGATTTCATTCTTTTGAATAAATGAGACTTATACAAACAATTTGAAGATGTAGATCAGTAGCCCTGAAAGACTAGTGAAGCTCATGCATAGCTTGCAATCTTAAAGCTACTATTTGGAGTCACAAAGCTGCTAATTTGAAACCCCAAAGCTATCGTTTTCCATCCTTGAAGCTGCTATTTTGAAATCACACAGCTATCGGCAGCCATGAAAGGTGATAGGTACACTTAGAGAAGAAAAATCTTCACTAGTTCGACGACCATGGGAGGTCACAGAATCCCTTTTTTTTCTCTCTCTCTCTATCTCTTTCTCTCTCTATCTCTTTGCCTTTCTTTCTTTTGTTTTTCGGCTGTTTCTTTTGAGAATCGAGCATCTAGCACATATATATATCTCTGCTATGTTTATATATATATATATATATATATATATATATATATATATATCTAGAAAGCACAGACACTTCGTACCCGTGTCAGACACTCAGACACTCTGCAGACACGTGTCGGACACTTCGTACCCATGTCCTAACATTTTTCTTTTTAGGACACTTCTCGGACACTCCTTGGACACTTCTTAGACACTTCTTGGACACTCCTTAAAGACGTATAGGACACTTCATAGCAGTGATATATATTCAAATATTTTGAATGAAAATTATATGATACTAAGTTATGATTAAAATCTAAGCTAAATATATATAAAAGACTAAATAAGTCTAGTTCTTTAATTTATTTTAATCTATTTGTCTATTTTTGTTTATAAGTTTGTTTGGTTTTTAATTGTTTGACGATGAATTAAAGTATTTATGTATTGTAGTATTTTTTTATTGAATAATTAATAGATATTAATATATTATATTATTATTTTATAGCCGTATCCTCGCCGTGTCCGTGTCCTGTTTTTTTTAAATTTCTCGTATCGCCATGTCCATGTCGTGTCGTACCCATGTCCGTGTCCATGCTTCCTAGATATATATATATAGAATTCTATCACTTTATCTTATACATATACGTGCCTTTTAACAATCAGCCGAAAAGTGGTGTAAATATATCGCCTTTTTTATTTACAAAACTACCACTTTTTTTTTTTTTTTGCTTTATCTATTAAAAAACTCACGTATATTTATCTACTATGTAAATGAAAAGTGCCGCCCCATTAGCAACATATCCTTTTTTTTTTAATTAATAAAACATGAAACCCTAATGATGTAAATTTCCAAAATACCCTTTCACTATTGATGCCCTAGAAACAAATCCCAAGATGTCCTTCCAATTTAAGTACCTTGTATGTCCCTACAATTAGGTTAGTGCACATAAAATAATAATAGGATAATTAAATAAATCATGAATAGCAAACTCAAAATTTATCATTCAAAGTAAAATGACACTAATGCCCTTATAGATCCTTTTGATATTAAAACTTGGTCAAACATGCTCATGGGCTTCCTAGACCATCAATTACCTTGGGCGTAATAAGGTGTTGATGTTACCATCTTGACCTTCATTTCTTACCCATAGGCCAACACCTCCATTTATCTGAATACGGTTCCATTGTAGGCCATAATAGACTCTAGGAGGCCGAAATGATGGAATATATGTTTTTTGATAAAATCAGTCCCCACTGGTCCACTGACCGATAAGCCACAACCTCTACCCATTTTGTGAAGTAATATATGGCTACAATAATCCATTGGTGTCCTCCTACTGATGGTGGGTTGCTTTTGCGAATGAGATCCATGACCCATCCTATGAATGGCCAAGGTTTGACAATCATTTGTATCTCTTAGGCTAGGACTCTTTGAATCAGCCCATACCTTTGACAAGCATTACAGCCTTTAGCATACTCTATACAATCTTTCAAGACTCCTGGCCAATAATACCCATATCGTCTTATTAGCCAGCGTATTTTTACTCTTGCTTGATAGGCTCCACAAGTTCCTTCATATACTTCCGCTAGAATTCTCAAAGATTTTGTCTTACTGATGCATTGGAGCAAAAGTCCATCTTCTGCACTTTTCTTGTATAACTTATCAGCTAGTAACAAATACCTCATGACCTTTCTTCTGATTCTTCTATTGATTGGCCGATTTGGATTTTTTAGGAAATCGACCAATCGCGAATATATCAGCCGTGGCTGCATTTCTTGTTTTAGCTGAAGGGAGGATCCTTCACGAAACCCTGATTAGCCTTTTAGCCAATCATTCCAGGATCCTTCACGAAACCCTGATTAGCCTTTCAGCCAATCATTCCAGGATCCTTACTCCTGAAGTGATCTGGGCTAGATTGTTTGCCTCTTTGTTGAATTCCCTTGGCCGATATTCCAATTTCATAGAGTCGAACTGTTCTACCAATTGAAGGGCCAAGGAATAGAATGACCTCAGTTGCCAAGCTAGGCATTGGAAGTCCTCTAATATTTGGCTAATGACCAGGTTCAAATCACCCACTATGTGTACATATTTGACTGACATTTCAGGCGGGATTTCTAGGCCGATGATCATAGCCTCGTATTCTGCTTGGTTATTAGAGCATTTGAAGTCTAAAAAGAATGAGAAGGATATCTTCCTTCTTTTTGGGGAGATAATCATTATCCCAGCTCCAGCACCGTCACTGGTACTAGACCCATCAAACAACAATGTCCAAGGTGTCATAAACAGGGTGGCCACTTCTAATTCATCGAAAACATAGGGGTCGATATCAGTCGATGGATGGTCCGCCAGAAACTTAGCCAATGCCTTCCCTTTGACTAATTTCTGAGGGATATAAACAAAGCTGAATTCCATCAAGGCTAGTCACCATTTTCCTATTCGGCTCGTGATTAAAGGCCACGACAGCATGTATCTAATGAGATTGGTCTGATAAATTACATAGACCAACACTGGTAGCATGTATACCCTCAGTTTCATGAATGAAAAGTACAAGGCTAAATATAATTTCTCAATTGAGGTGTATCTACATTCGACAAGGGAAAGGATTCTGCTTAAATAATTGATAGCATGTTCATTGCTTACTTCATTATCCTGCGCAAACATACTTTTGATCGATTCTTCGACTGTTGACAAATAAAGTTTCTTTGACCACTTTTTCTATGGAGGCATAACTATTGGCGAGTTGGCCAGGTATTCCTTTATTCTTTCGAATGCCCGCTGATGTTTTTCATCCCATACAAAATCCTCCTGATCTTTTATCTTCAATAATGAGGAAAAGGTATAGATTTTCCCAGTGCAGTTAAAAATAAATTATCGTAAAAAGTTTACATGGCCGATGAATCTTTGGAACTATTTTTTGTTCTTAGGAGCCATGATGCTCATGATTGCTTTGGTTTTTTTTTATCGACCTCTATTCCACGTTGATGTACTAAGAAACCCAGGAAGTTTCCAATGGACACTCCAAAGGCACATTTAATAGGGTTTATCTTCAACTTGTGGGCCTGCATTCTTACGAAAGGGGCCCTAAGATGTGTTGGCCGATGATTTTACCACTACATCGTTTATATAGACTTCCATAAATTGGCCTATCATGTCATGGAATATGGCATTCATCGCCCTTTCATACATGGCCCTAGTATTCTTTAAACCAAAAGGCATGACCACCCATTTGAACGTCCCAATTAACCCTGGACATCTGAAAGCTATTTTAGCAATGTCTGTTTCTGTTATATATATCTGATTGTAACCTGAGTGGCCATCCATAAGGACATGTTTTTATTTTTGGTGGCTAAGTATATCAACTGATCGGCCACTGGCATGGGATACTCATCTTTCGGGGTGGCCTGATTCAAGTTTCTAAAGTTGATACACACCCTCAGCTTCCCATTCTTCTTAATCACTGGTACCACATTAAAAATCCATTCCACATACCTAGCTATTCGAATAAAGCCTACCTTTAGAAGCTTTTCTATTTCTTCTTTGACTTTGTAAACCACCTCTTGGGACATTCTTCTTGGCGGCTGTTTGTGTGGTATGTAGCCCTCCTTGATTGGTAACTTGTGCTCTACCAATTCTCTTGAAAAACCTGGCATTTCCTCATAATTCTAAGTGAAGCAATCTTTAAATTCTTTTAGTAGCTCGATCATCTTGGCCTAGTATTAAGGTTCCAGAAGAACACTAATGTATGTAGGTCGAGGATCATCAGTACTTCCCAAAATTACTTCCAATAAAGGATCCTAAACCTCTGCCAATTGGATTGCATCTAGTTTTTCATCATCAACTTCAACTACTTTGACCTTATTGGCTGACAGTTCATGGTAAAATTATTCTGCTTTGCCAATTCTTTTTTCTACTAAATATGCCCTCAAGCGAGCATAGGTGGCCTTGAAGGCCTTCCAACTTTCAACCTTTTTATTGGGTTTGTATTTCATCATTAACTGTTATTTCCAAATTAGGATCAGGCTGATGGAGTTCCAACATCAGTCGCTACACGTCATGTAATAGCTCATTTACTTCTGAAACCGCAAACTCCCTTCTCATGATAGCTCTAGTGGGTCGACCCATCTTGTCTATCCCAATGAACTTGATAAGGACACAAGCCTCATCATATAACGCAACTTTGGTAACACATACTTTGGTGATGAAAGGCTTCTTATCAGCCTCTATTATCTTGACCTCATCTATATCCCATAAGATCAGTAACTAATGTAATAATGATGGGATACACATATTGGGGTGAATCCAATCACATCCTAGTAACAAGTTATAGGCCACTATTGACTCAATAATAAAGAAGGCTGTGAACAAAGATCGGCCGCCAATAGTGACTTCTAAAAGGAGTATTCCTTTAGTATTAGTAGAACCCCTATTAAACCCGCTAATCACAACGTCCATAGGGATCACATCTTCTATATTTTTTCCCAGTGCTCTCATAGTCGTTGATGGAATAACATTGACTACTGATCCATTGTTGACCAGTACTCGGTTGACTGGCTAGCCTTCCATCCATACTTTGACATACAATGGCCTCAACTATTAGGCCATGGCCATTGGCGGTCTTTCAAATACCACATTGTTAGTCGTGATAGAGCTCTCCTTGGACACCTGCATCAATACAATCTCTGGGGTGGTTTTTATTCTATGTTATCTATATCAGGCTTGGTGGAATCGGCCATGGCACATAGCTGATTAGGTTTTGCTTGGAAAATGGCTGGCAAAATGAACGCTATATTACAGATCACCTTCTTTGGGAAATTCCTAAATTTGACTCGATATTTTTCCGTATGTTTAGGATCTTGATCAAATCGATCCTCCTCTTGGGAGGACTCTTCATCAGTAAAAGATGGGGACATATCCGTAGGTATGTCTACTACAGCCTCCAAATTGTGATCGTTGACCCATCTCCCTCGATCGTCAGCCTACTTCCTCCTTATCTCGACTCTCTTTCATTGCATTCTTCATTTCTAAGCCCGTGTGGGGGCCCCATTCGGTGCCATGCTCTTAGGGAACTTGGGATGAATCACTCTCCTCTATCTGTTGTGGGTAACCATAGGTCGTTTCACCATTTTTGGGACGGATGTCTGCTTTCTTTATCCATATCTTTGGCTAGCCTAGCAACCCCTTCTTGAACCTTGGTGGATCATGATGGGTGGGAGGTATACTTTTGAAAATTTCTTTCCTTCTGCATGTAGTGACCTCCTCTTTTGGTTGCATTCTTTGAAAGATAAATCGATTTGCGATCGTCTGAGCAGCTCGATCTTGGGGAAACACTATCCTCTCATACATACTTTTGCGTGCAGCTTAGCCCCCAAGTCTGATCTCTTCACTACTAAGAGCCTTGCAATTTGGGCAGCATCCCTTTCTATCAGAGCTAACTGAGCCTCTTATAATTTACATTCTAGTTCCTCGATTGTTCTATGACTCGAGGATTCTGGCAATGTATCGCTAACCACGTTCACCTGCTTGCTATTGACCTCACTAGTTAGACTGATCACGTTGCTAGTTACAATTGTAGGAATTCCATCTATTTATCTGGGAATTTTAGAGTGCCTTCATCGATCACCTTCTGCACAATATTACGAAACACCGTACAATCATTAGTACAATGGGTCCAAGAATTATGACATTTATAGTATTCTTTTCCTTTCAGCTCCATGGCTGATTGTATCTTATGCCCCTTGGGCAAAGTGATCTGCTTATCTGTTAGTAAATGATCAAAAATTTTAGCAGTCATGGACAAATCGAATAAGTAAAACTTGCCTACATCGGTCATCCCCTTTTTTACAGGATTGGTCGATGACGTGGCGGAGTGGGAACCACTAGTGGCTGATTTGACTCTGAATAAACTTTCACATGTATACAGCTTCTTAATGTGGACCTCGGCCACATTCACCTCGAGATCCTCACTAATATCTGCCAAGAATACCTCATAATTGGGATCTTTATAATAAGTCCCCTTTGATGAGATTTTCTTTTCCATTTTCTCATTAAGGATTGACTCATATCGGATAGCCCGAACTTGAATATGTCATGGAATTCTATACCCTCAAACCACTTCTTATGTCCAATGTTTAGACCGTTTAGGGTTAACTTTGTATATTCTATTTCAGCGAGGATCACTCGACATTTTAGTCAGGCCTTCCTAAACCTGGTTATGAAAGTTTCAACTATTTTCCAAGGCAATTGACTTAGCTTGGACAAATTAGCCAATGTAGCCTCAGGTTCTGGGCGATAAAACTTAGTATGAAATAGTTCTTCCATTTGCTACCAAATTACAAGGTATACCAGTTAAAGAACTGGGAAACAACCTTAATTTCCACCTTTGATTCACACCAGCCTCTCCATATTGAATTGTGAAGCAGCCAATGTATAGTAACCCTTGTGGACGGGTGTGAGTGGGCGGGTGCGAAGACAGACACTGGGCTGAGCTACCACACTGACAGGGTACAAGGTGCTCAATCCCACATCGCCTGGGTGTGGAAAAGGGGATGTGCTTATTGTAGAATGTTCTCTTCAAATGGTATGAGGCATTTTGGGGTAAAACCCAAGAGCAAAACCATGCGAGCTTAGGCCCAAAGCGGACAATATCATACCATGTGTTGGAGCGAGGTATTACACAATGTGCTCTAATGTTGACTGATTTCCCTCTCCACTAAATTTAGTGAAGTTAGGGATCTTGTATAAAATAGGATACTCTAATAAATTATATTCCTCAAGATAAGGTTTCCTAAATGTGGGTTGATTAGTCCTTCTTAATCCTAAGGCTCGATAAATGTCATCAAATCGATTTTCAAGCACATTTGGATTTATCAGTTGTTTATGTTCTAGCCACCTAAGTGGTTGATTATTTTCCATCTGCCCCCCATGTGTAGGAGCGATCAGAAGGTCTTGTCTTCTTCCCCGTTGGGGATCATCCCCAAGGCCGATTGGGCCTATGGGATCATTTCGACTATGTACCTAATGTTGTCCAGGCAATCGTCTATCTGTGGCCTCGACTGATGGTTAATTTTTGGCCTCACCTAGCTGAGAGCTACTAGACGACAAGTTGTTTTACAAAGAAGACTGAGGCAAGGGTAGGATTGGACCCTTTAGTTTTTGATCTGCCTGTTGAGCCTTTGGCTAGAGAGGAGACTCTTGGGTGTTGGAGTCCTGAATGGTCGATCGACTGCCTTGCGAATTCATTCATTCGATCATTAGTTTGGGTGATCTTTTCATCTAGTCATTCAAAATAGGTGCTAACTTGGACATGCATTTCATGATTGGCATCCATCAAGATGGCCAGATCTGATGGATCGGTCATAGGATCTCCCACAAGCTGAGGAACTTCTTCCTCCTGCTCGTCATCACCAGTGGCTGAGCTCTGGGTGGACCTTAGCTTAGGTGGCATATTCTCAATTCTTTAGCACTTCTTGGATCCCACCAGGGATGCCAAAATATGTTCGATTATAAATCGATCAGCCAGTTAGGCCAATTGCTTATGGGTGTGCCAGAGTCGTGGTGTCAGCTCGATGTAAACAGTTTGATCGAACACAAGTATCTCCTCTAGAAATCTTGTTAGATCAGGCGATTGGCTAGGGAGAGAGAATACGAAACTCCCTATTGAGTTCTTTCTTTGCTTCAATTAAGAGGACTTTTAATCATGCGCAAAGAATTGCAAGACTGAATCATAGAATAAGGGAGGTAGAAGAAAGGAGATAGACGGAGGGAGGTAGAAAATGAGGGAGAAGTAGACTGATGAACAGATTAGAGGAGACCGAGAGCAAAAAAATTAAGGGAGATGTAGATCGAGTAAGAAATAGAGTAATATTCTGGGAGAATGTTATGAGAGAGACAGATTGTATGTGATGCAATTGTATAATTGTGGTTGTGAGAACCCCTAAAACAGAGTTCTGTTTATCTTTTTATAGAAGAAAAAGAAATACATCACTTGTATTTAATCCTAAATTACATGATAATTAAGGAAATAAAATAATAAAGAAGATACATTATCGGTACTTCATCAACTTCTTCATGCAAGAGTCCATATTCAGCCCAAAGTCATCCAATGCAATCTTTCCTCCCATATAGTCCATGCTCAATCCCTTTTCCTAATGCAACCGAAACTCATTGGAGTCTTTATTCACGAAGAGTCCATTAGTACTTAGACTCAATCTAGAGTCCATGCTCAGCCAAAATTCATAAGGGTCCCTTCGTTAGCCTTTCCATAGTATGGAGTCCAAGTAATTTTAAACTCTTTGCACCCATCCTGTAAGATTAAATGACACCCAAATATACTCGTATATACATATATTCTCACGTATATAGATGCATGTATAGATATGTCGTGCAGATGATCAAATAGGTGTGTGAATATTCCTAGGTGTCAATTACTTCTATTAGGACAACTTTGCTGAGATATTAGCCCTTTAAAGTTTTACTCCCAAGAGGACTCTTTGTCAGCCTTCTTATAACAGCTTTTATCCTTGGCTGCCAAGTGGCACCAACTTTTGGTGCAAACAATATTATTAAAAGCTTTGATGGATTATGCCTAGAGAAGATAGACCATAGTGCACCCTAGAGTAGAGTAGTTAGGAAGATGGCCCATGCCAATCGAAGATAGTCCATAACTTAGCATTAATCATATGTTATCTTCTTGACAAATGGAGGTGAGCTTGTAGCCACCGACACCACTTATGCATGGTATAATTCCCAGTAGTTAGTTCAACTGGCCATTGATTGTGAAGTTAGTGGTGAAGTCAATAACCCTAGATTCATCTCATACTTTATACACTCTTTAGTTTCACTTGTTTTTATTTAATTGCTCCATTAGTTAATTTAGATATAAAATTAATCAATCTTTTCTTTTAAATTTAATTAGAATTAATTTCGTATATCCAAATCAGCTAGACCACAGTCCCAGAGGTTCGACACCCCTTTCGGTAGCCCCATTCTGCAAGGAATTCGTTCTATTGCAAAGTGTGGTAATTTAATTGATACACTTACTGACGAATCAATTTTTGGCACTGTTGCCGGGGATTGTTTATTTGATTGTTTGGATTTTTAGAATTAGTTTTAATTGGATTTTTAGTTTAGGAATTTTTTATATTTTGCTTTTAATTGATTTTATTTTTGTTTTCTTTTCAGATACTAATTTGTTTTATTTTATTTTAGAATTTTTATATTTGCAACTAATTTGTATTATTTTATTTTTTGTTTTCTTTTTAGGGACTTCAATCACCATACCATTAAGCAAGAGGAAGAGATTATTAACATCATGGCTGGTGTGCGTGATAATAATGGGGACAACAATATTGTGCCTAATGTTGTTGTGGAGAGGGTGCGTTTACTTAGAGACTATTATGTCCCAGAGATATATAATTCACCAGCTGGATTCCAACTGCCAGATGTCACTACACAGAATTATGAGATCAAGTCCAGCATTATTCAGATGCTACTATCTTATTTTGGGCTAACTTATGAGGATCCGCAATCACTTGGATGATTTTATAGAAGTTTGCTCAATAACAAAAATTCATAACTTCTTAGAAGATGTTTTTCGGATGTGACTCTTTCCATTCTCTCTGAAGGAGAAGGCCAAGTATTGGTTCAGATCTCTACTAGCAAACTCTATCACTATATGAACTCAAATGCAAAATGAGTTCTTGAAAAATATTTCTCGATGGGAATGACCAATCAATTCAGATGTGTTATCACTGGTTTCTCTCAATCTGAGGGGGAATAATTCTATTAGACATGGGAGACATTCAAGGACCTTCTTAGGAAGTGTCCTCATCACCAAGTTCTAAATTGGCAATTAGTGTAGTGTTTCTATGAGGGGCTGAAAGAAGGTAACAAACAGATGGTGGATGGATCATATGGGGGTACTTTTATATTCAAAAGTGAAGATGAAGCATGGACTTTGTTTGAGAATCTCAGAGACAATTCTTTGCAACATATGTCTTCATCTCGTTTGAGCAGACCATCCAATACAAGGAGGACAAATGATATTTTTGAGATTGGTTCTACATATGGTATGTCTACCATTGTGGATGCTATGGCACAGAGAGTGGTGCAACTCATGGCGGCTAGTCAAGTTCCTAATCCATCTTTAGCAAATCAACCTACTTTTTAGCCTCAGAACTATATGCCTCCACAGCCATATCAAGCACAAGTTCCTATGCCACCAAAGAATTCAACTCTAAAAGATAAGATGACGCTTGCCCTAGCGAAACTTGATAAGCTTGACTCTATTGTTGAAATAGTACAAGCTACTGCTCCATTAGTACATTCTCACTCTCAATCGATTGCCAGACTGGAATCTTAGTTTGGACAACCTGCCAATGCCTTGACAAAAAAAAAAAGAGGGGAAGCTACTAAGTCAACCAATTGTTAATCTTAAAGGTATGCATACTTCTTCAAGCAACCCGCATCATGAGCAAGTTCAAGCCATTAACACTTTGAGAAGTAAAAAAATAATTGATAAAAAGGTGGAAATGTAATACCCCGCTCCAACACATGGTATGATATTGTCTACTTTGGGGCCTGAGCCCACAAGGTTTTGCTCTTAGGTTTAAATCCAAAAGGCCTCATACCATTTGAAGAAAACATACTACATATAAGCACATCCCCTTTTCCACACCCAGGCGATGTGGGATTGAGCACCCTGTACCCAGTCAGTGTGGTAGCTCAGTCCAGTGTCTGTCTTCACACCCACCCACTCACACTCGTGTGTGAGTGTGACTCAATAAGTGTATCAATAAAAATTACCACACTTCGCAATAGAACGAATTACTTGCAGAATAAGGCTATCGAAGGGGTGTCGAACCTCAGGGATTATGGTCTGATGAGTTGGAATACGGAATTAATTCTAATTAAATTTAAGAGAAAAGAATTCTGATTTTTAAACTAAACTAATTAAAAAGTAAAATAAAATAAATCAAAGTAAATAGAAAGTGAACATAATATGAGAGAAATCTAGGGTATTTGACTTCACCACTAACTCCACAATCAATGGTCAATTGAATCAACTATAGGGGATTACATCATGCATAAGTGGTTTCGATGGCTACAGGCTCACCTTCATCCGTCAAGAAGATAACATATGATTAAGGCAAAGTCATGGACTATCTTCGATTGGCATGGGCTATCTACCTAACTACTATAATCTAGGGTGCAGTATGGTTCATCTTCTCTAGGCATAATCCATCAAAGCTTTTAATGATATATTCAGTTATTACCATTGCATAATAATCGCTCTCATGATCACAAAAAATAAGAGAGATTGAGTTCAATAACAACAACTAAATATCTAAGACAAGATAAGAAATCATTGAAATTGAATTTACAAGACTTTTATTGTTCAATTGTATAATAAGAATCTTCTAAATTACACAATCTATCCATGTATATAAAGGTCTCCAATAATTAAAATAATCAAACCATTGATGCTTTGTTAGGGCTACATCAAAACCCTAGTGGATGAACTAGCCGCTCATGGTACAAGAAGAAGCTTCAACTGTTGAAGAAGAAGGCATCATCTTCATAAATTATGCGTATGACTTTGTTCTCCAATGGCTCTGCAAAGTATGTCTTCTGTTCTGTCCAAAGCTCTCTCAGACTCTCCAATCTCCCAAAATCTCTCCTCAACTCAGCCTCCAATTCTTCACTTTATGCCCCAAGAGAATACACCAAAGTCCTAATCCAATTAGGAATTAATTAGGTTTTCCCGTAGCACTAATCAGGTGGATTTTTCCTGCTGACATTCAGCCCAACTTTTGACCCACTAGATGTCTGATTCACAGAATTTTTGTAAAATACAAAAGTGTGCAGAATCGAATTTCGTTCAACCTAAGCAAAAATTAAGTCAATTTGAGGCTCGAAAATAATACTTCTGGTCTGTTTTTCAAAACGGGATTAAGACTGTATTAAGCGCTGATTTGGGCTTCAGGCCCGAAACCTTCTTAAGCAGTTATAATTCTCTTGGACCTCTTCCTTGGGCTGATTTGAGTTGAAATAAATGGTTGAATGAATCTCCTTGATGTAGGCTTCATCTAATTATCTTGGATGTCATTTTTAAAAGCCCAAAATCATGGTTTTAACTGAAATAATCATTAAGGCTTTGAAAATACAGAAAACACTAAAACGAAGTAAAATAACAAAATAATCTATCACTAAGAGAGTAAAATACATAAGTTAAGAGACTAGAATGCATAACATCCAACGCTTATCACACCCCCAAACTTACATATTGCTAGTCCCTTAGCAATAGAAGAAAACAAAACTAAACAAAGAAACTACTAAACACTAACTAAACTACTCAAACTCCACTTTCGTGGGAGAAACGATTGCATTTAGCATATGCAACAAGCCTTTAAACCCCTAGGTTCCCCTTAGTGGACGAATATAGTCTCGTGAGGGTTTCTAGAAATGTTACCCACAAACATTCAAAATTTTGTTTCAACATCAATTAAGAAGAAGATTACAATATATAGTTACAAACTTGCATTCAAGAATAATTTCAAATTTTCAAAATCTATAATTCAAAGCAATGGTCCCCATGCATAATTCTCATCAACATATCCTAAAATAATCAACTCTAGTCCCCTCATGAAAAGTGAACTGGCAGTCCTCTCATGTAGCATAACCCAGCCCCGAATATATTAAGGCACATACCCCTTCAACTCATTAGCTCCCCTTATTGAAATCATACTTCCAAACATGAATACATGACTTTTTCATTTTTTCTTTCTTTCTTTTTTCATTGCTTTATTGGTTGTGCAATGTCTTGATTTATTAAGCTTTCTGAAAGATCCATGTAGCAAGTTTTCAGTCAGTGACTCCCAAACCAGATGGCTTTAGGGCTCTAGGCTTTAAGATACCCCGAAGAACGTAATTACTCAAATTAATCTGGCTACAAATCAAGACAACCAATGCTCATCTTTTCTCACCCTTTCACTTTTAACGCGAACACTCTGTGCTTCTCGAGGCATAGAGGCTCGGTTACTCATGAAAATGATCAAATTGAATTGCTTATTCATCACATATTTCTTTTTCTCTTTTTTTTCTCTTTTCTTTTTCATTGAAGTCAAGTAAACACATCATCGGTACTCATTCTCAAGAGATACTAATTAATATCAAGCATATGTAACTCAATTACTCAAAACCAAAGTTTATACCCCACAAGATTATGCTAGTATGTCTGTGCATGTGAGGAAACTAAAATCAATCACCCCAAAGCATGTCAATGAAAATAATGATTAAAACCACTTAATTTAAACCATAGTTTCCAAAAATTGAAAACATACTAAAAAATTACAAGTTACGCACCTACATAAGGTACTAATCCCTTGAATAATGTCAAAACATTCTATCTAAAAACAAAACAAAATAAAATAAAAAACAAACTAAGAAAATAAAATAAACAAAAATCCTAAAACAAGAAGAATTTCACAAAAATTTCCCCCCATATACAATAAAGCACAAAAATAGGCATCACCTCACCCCCAAACTTAAACTGTACATTGTCCTCAATGTACACCAAAGAAAAGCATAGAGAAGAGTATGAACGATGTTACCAGGAATCCAAAAAGTAGTGACAAGAAAATAGAGCACACCAATGATATGAAGGCAATGCAAGCACACCCCCAAACTTGAAAGTTACAACCTGTCAAAATAGACCACTATACCCCAAAGACCAAGTGAAATAGGATGGGTGAAAATAAATATGAAATAGAAAAATCCTAAGAAAAATATAAAATATATATATATATTTTTTAAATAAGAATCCTAACTACAGAAAGAAAAATAAAACTAAAAGAATAAAAACTAAGAATAAAAATAAAAATAAAATAAAATACAAAAGAAAGTTACCTTCCAGTCAAGGATGTGGTGGTGACTGAACATTTGGATCCAAGTTCGCCTGGTGCGTCAATGCACGTAGCATCCTCCTCATCTCTAGTTGATCCTGACGAGTCTCAAGAAAGTGATCCGCCATCTCAGTCCTCATAGCTCCAAAATGTGTGAAAACCTCTGTCTGTAGGGTGCCAAACTAGGCGGTCAACCCTGTAATCTGCCCCTTTAAATAATGATAATCATGTCCACCAGCTTGTGCATGGACATCCTCCTCTGCTTCCATCGCCTTTAGATCTTCCACCGGTGGTGGTATATCTACAGGTTCCCCTCCATAAGCCAACCGAGACACTTCACCTAGCACAGCTATAACTCTTTGATGCATATAAGATTGGCTCAAATTCCAGTCATGTGTGCCATAATGAATATCACGTGGAAAGGCAAGCTCATCCTTATGGACCTCATACCCCTGTGCAATGAGCAACTGATGAATGATAGTAGGGAATGGAAACTCCCAGTCACTTGCACTGTCCGGTGCCTTGGCCACAACCTTGGAATAGAACTTTTCAATCTGGCCCCAGACATTCTATGGGAATAATAGCCAATGCCCAAAATGGATGGCATATAAAGCTTTGGGGAACTCTTGACGTCTCTCAATTTTATGTCCAATGGGACATATATTTTTGAACAAAATAGCATCAAGGAATCATAAATGATTTGGCATAGAAGACTTTGAAACTGCATTCTCTTTCGCCCGGAGAATTGGTTAGCACACAAACGTGCAACCAAGTTACCCACCGATAAATCATCGGGTAGAGGAGTATAGATATTAGTCAAATCATCCGGGCACTCATGAGGACAACCTATGGTAATAGCAATGGATAACATATCAACTTGAACTAATGTTCCATCTACTGAAGAAATAAGCACACCTTGCTCATCAGGTTTTGACATTAAGTTCTGATAAGAAACCTTGACAAGCCTCGGGTAGATAGTAGTAGATAGTGGAACAAAAATCAAAGCCGACCGGTGATGACGAATGTCAGAGATCCCCTATCGTGTCTCAGGAAATATACCATATAGTTCGGCTATGTCAAACGTTGTTTCAAAATTTAAGGCTCTTGGATGCCATCTCTCATGAATTCCATCTCGGCGAGATCTTGAGGAACCGGATGTTGGATCATGTCTTGCTCGGCGAGAATTACGGGAGCTTGAAGCACCTTGGTGAATTGCTCTCTTTGGTGCCATAGAAATAGAAAAAGTTTGGTTGAGGAATTTAATCAAACACTTGGTGTGCACAATAAAAGTTTCTCCTTCAACCTCTTCTTTCGGCAATTTTTTCACCCCAAATCGAACAATTCAAAGCACCAATTATATCCCCCAAACTTGGTCTTCAAAAGCCCTAAAAAATATTGGCACAATTTTGCCAAAGAAAAACTTCACTTACTTTGATGTAGAACTTGAAAAAGTGAGAGTCTTCTTGAGAACTAGTGACAATCAACCCGGTTTTGATGCTGATGTTGATGATGATCAATGTTGAATACTTGTTTAAGAATCACCAATTGAATAAAATATATTTTCAGTTGAAGTAGGAGTCAAATTGAAGCTCAAAGATGTTAAAGAAGCAAGTAGTAGCAAGTAGATGAGAGAGGGGGGCTTTATAGGCCTCAAAAATTGGGCGATCGATTGCCCACCTGTTAGTGGGTTTCCCTAGAAAAAAACAAGGGGCGGGGGGTGATCGATCCCCCTTCTGCTGGCCTGTTTGACCCTTCATCGCCCAAGGTCGACCGGGACGTGTATTTTTGGGGTCTCTATCACCCAAGGTCGACCAAGAGCTCATTTTTTCACCCGTCTTAAGTCCAAATACCTCAGTAAACCTCTTGGCATCCTCCGAAAGCAAGTTATACATCAAAAACTCAAAGAAAACACATCAAAACGCAACTAATATTAAAAGAAAACTTAAGAAAACTAAAACTAAAAATCAAAATCAAAGAAAACTAAAGAAATTAAAGGATAGAAATACATACAAATCCTACGATTTAACGTCTGTAGGAGACGATCAACTCTCCGAAAGGATTAAGTCGGATAGACGGGATCCGTCAAGTCGACGGACTCTACGTCTCTTTTTGGCACAAGTCCTTCCACACAATGCTTCACTCTTTGCCCATTAACTTTTTTATCAAAAATTCTAAACAATTGTTCATTCGGAAATGAATCTCTAATAGGTAATGCATCGATCACAGGCTCAAACTTAATCCGGGATAAATGATCTGCAACCACATTCTTTGTCCCCTTTTTGTCTTTCTCCAAATTGAATTCTTGCAACAATAAAATCCATCGAATAAGATATGGTTTGGTCTCCTTCTTCGCCAATAAGTGTCTCAATGCTGCATGATCACAGTAAACAACCACCTTAGACCCCAATAAATAGGAACGAAACTTGACCAGAGCAAATACTACAACTAGAAGCTCTTTCTCTATGGTTGTATAATTGAGTTGGGCATTAGAGAGAGTCTTACTAGCGTAATAGATAACATATGGTCGTTTCTCTTCTCTTTGTCCCAACACTGCTCCTACTGCATAATCAGAGGCATCACACATGATTTCAAAAGGTAGAGCCCATTTTGTAGATTGCATGATTGGTGCAGAGGATAATAAAGACCGAAGCTTCTCAAAAACTTGCATACATTCTTCATCAAAGGAAAAGGAAACATCTTAAGATAATAAATGGCACAATGGTCGAGCAATTTTACTAAAATCCTTGATAAATCTTCTATAAAACCCAGCATGGCCTAAGAAAAAATGAACTTGCTTCACCGAAGTTGGATGCGGCAGAGTAGCAATTAGGTCGATCTTTGCTTTATCAACTTCAAAGCCTCTCTCTGAAACAATATGGCCCAACACAATACCTTCTTTCACCATGAAATGACTCTTCTCCCAACTAAGTACGAAATTCCGTTCTCGGCACCTTTGAAGCACAAGTGAAAAATTGCTCAAATAGTCTTCAAAGGATGATCCAAAAATAGAGAAGTCATTCATGAACACTTCTAAGAATTTTTTCACCATGTCAGAAAAGATGGCCATCATACACCTCTGGAATGTCACTGGAGCAATACATAACCCAAATGGCATACGACGATAAGCAAAAGTACCAAAGGGACAAGTGAAAGTAGTCTTCTCTTGATTTTCTAGATCCATAGCCACTTGGTTATAACTAGAGTGGCCATCCAGAAAGCAATAATAGATTTGGCCAGCTAACCTTTCAAGTATTTGATCAATGAATAGAAGAGGGAAGTGATCCTTCCTTGTCATGGAATTGAGCTTTCTGTAATCAATGCAAACACACCAATCTGTGGCAGTACATTGTGGCACAAGCTCTCCCACAGAGTTAGGGACAATGGTAAGACCAGACTTCTTAGGAACCACTTGTGTTGGACTCACCCATGTGTTGTCAAAAATTGGATAAATAATACCTGCATCAAGTAACTTGACAACCTTTTTCTTCACCACCTCCTTCATGTTAGGGTTCACTCGCCTCTGTGCCTCTTTAGATGGCTTACAACCTTCTTCCAGATGGATTTTATGCATGCAAATTGAGGGATCAATGCCCTTAAGATCAGCAACACTCCACCCAATGGCTTCACGATGTTGATATAAGACCTCTACTAAGTACTTTTCTTGAGGTTCATTCAGATTAGAGGCAATAATAATAGGAAGAGTTCTTTGTGCCCCCAAAAATACATACTTCAATTTGTCAGGCAGAGGCTTCAACTCTAATTGTGGAGGGGACTCCAATGAAGGCACTAGGGGGGTGCTAAAGAGAGAAGGGAGTGGCTAGATTGGAATCCTCCATGGTGGAGTATTCTGAATAGCATCCACTTCTAGCATAGAATTCACCTCTTCACACAACTCTTCATCATTAATTGCCTCATAGTCATAAAGAGACTTACATACCTGCAAGAAGTTTCGAGATATAGAGGATGAGACAAATTCCTCTACACATTCATCAATATCATCCATGTAGAACACATCACTCTGATCTGGAGGGTGTTGGATAGCATTGAACACATTAAGCTTGACATTCATGTTGCCAAATGAAATATCCATGATCCCTGACCTACAATTTATGCAAGCATCAGCTGTAGCTAAGAAAGGTCGACCAAAGATCACTGGAATGTGCCTCTTTGGGTTATGAACTGGCTCAGTGTCAAGTACAATAAAATCAACAGGAAAGTAGAACTTGTCCACTTTAATGAGCACATCTTCAATGATCCCTCAGGGTTACTTTGTTGATCTATCTACAAATTGCAATACCACCCGAAGTAGGCTTCAATTCTCCCAAGCCCAATTGTAAGTACATTGAATAGGGTAGCAAATTCACACTTGCACCCAAATCAAGAAGAGCTTTATCAACATGGTGCTCCCCAATGATGCATGAGATAGTTGGGGCACCAGGATCTTTGTAGTTGGGAGGAGTGCACTACTAAATTATAGAACTCACTTGTTGTGGCAGCATCACTTTCTTTGGCACATGGCTTTTAGAACGCCTCTTCTGAGTGCACAAGTTCTTCAAAAATTTAGTATAAGGAGGAATTTGCTTGATGGCATCAAGGAGTGGCAAATTAATCTTCACTTGTCAAAACACCTCCATCATGTCATGCAGCTTATCCCCTTACTTCCCCAATTTAGATGCTTCAAGGAAACGTTGTGGAAAAAGAGCCTTGGGCTCATAAGGAATTTCAACACTTGGACTTGTGGTCACTTTTTCTTCTTTTTTCTTCTCACCCACCTTATTATCAATTATTTTCCCACTCCTCAAAATGATAATATCTTGAACTTGCTCATGGTGTGGGTTACTTGTGGAAGCTTGCAACCATTTTGGATTAGCAATTAGTTGACTAGGGAGCTTCCCTTATTCTCTTCTGCTTAATGCAGTAGCAAGCTGTCCAAACTGAGATTCTAGTTTGGCAATGGATTGAGAATGAGAGTGCACTAGCTGAGTTGTAGATTGTACTATTGCTACAATAGCTTCCACTATCTCTATCAGAGAATCAAGTTTATCAAACTTTGATAAGGTAAGTGTTAGCTTGTCTTCAATAGCAGAAACTCTTTGTGCCATAGGAACTTGTGTTTGATATTGCTGTTGAGGTACAAAATTCTTAGGTTAATATGATGGTTGCATTGCCCCCCCTTGGTTACTGTAAGAAAAACCAGGATGATTCTTCCATGTAGGATTGTAAGTATTACCTCGTGGAGGATTCATTGGTCTAGTGAATGTAGCTTGGACTTGCTCAAGTTGAACATCAGAAAATTGCCCCATTAAAGGACAATTGCTCACATTATGCATAGGACTAGAACAAAATTCATAAGGGCCTAGCAATGAAGGATCTGAATTAGAAGGAGTTTGATTGGCAGCCATAATTGCTGCTACCTTATGTGCAATTAAATCAATGTCGGTTGGCATAGCTTCTGAAACACCAACCTCAAAAATCCCATCAGTCTTCCTTGTAGTGGCGGGTCTACTAGAACGAGTAAAGGACACATATTGTAGAGAGTTGTCACTAAGATTTTCAAACAAGGTCCATGCCTCTTCTTCACTCTTCAACATAAAAGTACGTCCATAAGACGCATCAACCATCTGTCTGTTGGCTTCTGTCAGCCCATTATGAAAACTCTACACTAGTTGCCACTTCGGAACTTGATGATGAGGACACTTCCTAAGAAGGTCCTTGAATCTTTCCCGTGTCTCATAAAATTGTTCCCCCTCATATTGGGAGAAACCAGTGATAGCATATCTGAACTGATTGGTCTTCCCTATCGGAAAATACTTCTTGAGAAACTTATGTTGCGTCTGAGTCCAAGTCATGATAGAACCTGCAGGTAGAGAATTGAACCAATACTTTGCTTTATTTTTCAGGGAGAATGGAAAAAGTCTCATTCTGAAAGCATCTTCAAAGAAGTTGTGAATTTTAGTAGTTGAGCACACTTCAATGAATTCATCTAGATGCTTGTAAGGGTCTTCTTGAGTCAGCCCAAAATAAGATGGTAGCATCTGAATAATGCTGGACTTGATCTCATAATTTTGTGCTGTGACATTGGGTAGTAGAAAGCCCGCTGGTGACATGTATGTCTCAGGAACATAGTAGTCCCTATGCAATCTAGCTTTTTCTCCATCAGCATTAGGAACAAGGTTGTTATTCCTCTCTTCGGCCATGTCTTCAATTAATTCTTCTTCTTGCACAATGGTGTCAACAGGGATGTTCCTCTGTTGTCTAAGAGTACATTCAGGCTTAGGATCAAGAGGTATCAAAGGATCAGCCACAGAACGACGACCTTGCATATATTAGCAAAAAGCACCTGAAAAGAAATCAAAAACAAAATATAAAAATTTTCTAAACTAAAAATCCAATTAAAATTAATTCTATAAAATTCAATCAATCAAATAGATAATCCTCAGCAACGGTGCCAAAAATTGATTCGTGTGTGAGTGTGACTCAATAAGTGTATCAATAAAAATTACCACACTTCGTAATAGAACGAATTCCTTGCAGAATAGGGTTATCGAAAGGGGTGTCGAACCTCAGAGATTATGGTCTGATGAGTTGGAATACGGAATTAATTCTAATTAAATTTAAGAGAAAAGAATTCTAATTTTTAAACTAAACTAATTAAAAAGTAAAATAAAATAAATCAAAGTAAATAGAAAGTGAAGATAATATGAGAGAAATCTAGGGTATTTGACTTCACCACTAACTCCACAATCAATGGTCAATTGAATCAACTATGGGGGATTACATCATGCATAAGTGGTGTCGGTGGCTATAAGCTCACCTTCATCCGTCAAGAAGATAACATATGATTAAGGCTAAGTCATGGACTATCTTCGATTGGCATGGGCCATCTGCCTAACTACTATAATCTAGGGTGCAGTATGGTTCATCTTCTCTAGGCATAATCCATCAAAGCTTTTAATGATATATTCAGTGATTACCATTGTGTAATAATCGCTCTCATGATCACAGAAAATAAGAGAGATTGAGTTCGATAACAACAATTAAATATGTAAGACAAGATAAGAAATCATTGAAACTAAATTTACAAGAATTTTCTTGCTCAATTGTATAATAAGAATCCTCTAAATTACACAATCCATGCATGTATATGATTCGTGTGTGAGTGTGACTCAAAAAGTATATCAATTAAAAATTTTCACACTTCGCAATAGAATGAATTCCTTGCAGAATAGGGCTATTGAAAGGGGTATCGTACCTCAGGGATTATGGTCTGATGAGTTGGAATACTGAATTAATTTTAATTAAATTTATAAAGAGAAGAAATCTGATTTTTAAACTAAACTAATTAAAAAGTAAAATAAAATAAATCAAAGTAAATTAGATATTGAGGATATTAAGAGAGAAATCTAGGGTATTTGACTTCACCACTAACTCCACAATCAATGGTCAATTGAATCAACTATGGGGAATTACATCATGCATAAGTGGTGTCGGTGGCTACAATCTCACCTTCATCCGTCAAGAAGATAACATATGATTAATTCTAAGCCATGGACTATCTTCGATTGGCATGGGCCATCTGCCTAACTAATCTAATCTAGAGTGCAGTATGGTTCATCTTCTCTAGGCATAGTCCATCAAAGCTCTTAACAATATATTCAGTGATTGCCATTGTGTAATAATCACTCTCATGATCACAGAAAATAAGAGAGATTGAGTTCAATAACAACAACTAAATATCTAAGACAAGATAAGAAATCATTGAGATTGAATTTACAAGACTTTTATTGCTCAATTCTATAATAAGAATCCTCTGAATTACATAATCTATGCATGTATATAAAGGTCCCCAATAATTAAAACAATCAAACCATTGATGTTTTGTTAGGGTTACATCAAAACCCTAGTGGATGAACTAGCCGCTCATGGTAGAAGAAGAAGCTTCAACTGTTGAGGAAGAAGGCATCATCTTCATGAATTATGCGTATGACTTCGTTCTCCAATGGCTCTATAAATATGTTTCTGTTCTCTTCTCAGCCCTCTCAGACTCTCCAATCTCTGTAATCTCTCCCAAACTCAGCCTCTTATTCTTCACTTTATTCCCCAAGATAATACACCAAAGTCCTAATCCAATTAGGAATAAATTAGGGTTTCCCGCAGCACTAATCAGGTGCATTTTCCCTGCTGACTTCGGCCCAACTTTTGACCCACTAGAAGTCCGATTTACGGAATTTTTGTGAACTACAAAAGTGTGCAGAATCAAATTTCGGTCAACCCTTCGTGAAAATTATGTCGATTTGAGGCTTGGAAATAAGACTTCTGATCCATTTTCCAAAACGGGATTAAGACTGTATTATGCACAGATTTGGGCTTCAGGCCCGAAACCTTCTTAAGCAGCTGTAACTCTCTTGGACCTCTTCCTTGGGCTGATTTGAGTTGAAATAAATGGTTGAATAAATCTCCTTGATGTAGGCTTCATCTACCCATCTTGGATGTCTTCTTTAAAAGCCCAAAAGCTTGGTTTTAACTGAAATAATCGTTAAGGCCCTAAAAATACAGAAAACACTAAAATGAAGTAAAATCACAAAATAATCTATCACTAAGAGAATAAAATACATAAGTTAAGAGGTTAGAATGCGTAACATTCAACGCCTATCACACCCCCAAACTTACATATTGCTAGTCCCTTAGTAATAGAATAAAATAAAACTAAAACAAAAGAAACTAATAAATACTAACTAAACTACCCAACTCCACTTTCGTGGGAGAAACGATTGCATTTAGCATATGCAACAAGCCTTTAAACCCCTAGGTTCCCCCTAGTGGACGAGTATAGTCTCATGAGGGTTTCCAGAAATATTTCCCACAAACATTCAAAATTCTGTTTCAACATTAATTCAAGAAGAAGATTGCAATATATAGTTACAAACTTGCATTCAAGAATAATTTTAAACTTTCAAATTTCATAATTCAAAGCAATGGTCCCCACACATAATTCACATCAACATATCTCAAAATAATCAACTCTAGCTCCCTCGTGTAAAGTGCACTAACAGTCCTCTCATGTAGCAAAACCAAGCTCTGAATATATTAAGGCACATACCCCTTCAACTCACTAGCTCCCCTTATTGAAATCATACTTCCAAACATGAATACATGACTTTCTCATTTTTTTTCAATTCTTTTTTTTTCATTACTTTATTGGTTGTGCAATGTCTTGATCTATTAAGCTTTATGAAAGATCCATGTAGCAAGCTTTCAGTCAGTGACTCCCAAACCAGATGGCTTTAGGGCACTAGGCTTTAAGATACCCTGAAGACCTAATTACTCGAATCAGTCAGGCTACAAATCAAGACAACCAATGCTCATCTTTTTTCACCCTTTCACTTTTGATGTGAACACTCCGTACTTCTTGAGGCATAGAGGCCCGGTTACTCATGAAAAGGATCAAATTGATTTGCTTATTCATCACATTTTTTTCATTTCTTTTTTTTTTTTTCATTGAAGTCAAGTAAAACACATTATCGGTACTCATTCTCAAGAGATACTAATTAATATCAAGCTTATGTAACTAAATAACTTAGAACATAAGTATATACCTCACAAGATTATTCTAGTGTGTTTGTGCATGTAAGGAAACTAAAATTAACCACCCCAAAACATGTTACTGCAAAATCATGATTAAAACCATATAATTTAAACCACAATTTCCAAAAATTTAAAACATACTCAAAAATTGCAAGTTAAGCACCTACATAAGGTATTAATCCCTTGAATAATGTCAAAACATTCTATCTAAAAATAAAATAAAATAAACAAACTAAGAAAAATAAAATAAACAAAAATCCTAAAATAAAAAGAATTTCACACAAATTTCCCCCCATATTGCACTAAGCACAAAAATAGGCATCGCCTCACCCCCAAACTTAAATTGTACATTGTCCTCAATGTACTACCAATTCAAAGCATAGAGAAGAGTAAGAACGATGTTATCAGAAATTCAGAGTAGGAGTGGCAAGAAAATAGAGCACACCAAGTTGTAAAAAGGCAATGCAAGTACACCCCCAAACTTGGATGTTACAACCTGTCAAAACAAACCACTATACCCCAAAGATCAAGTGAAATGGCATGGGTGAAAATAAATATGAAAGAGAAAAATCCTAAAAAAATATATATATATATTTTTCCATTTTTTTTTTTTTTTTTTTATAAAAATCTAACTACATAAAAAAAAATAAACGAAAAAGAAAAATAAAAACTAAAAATAAAATACAAAAGATGGTTACCTTCCTGTCAAAGATGTGGTGGTGACTGAGCATCCGGATCCAAGTTTGCTTGGCGCATTAGTGCACGTAGCATTCTCCTCATCTCTAGTTGGTCTTGGCGAGTATCACGAAAGTGATCCGCCATCTCCGTCCTCATTGCTCCAAACTGTGTGGAGACCTCTGTCTGTAGGGTGCCAAACTGGGCTGTCAACCCAGCAATCTGCCCCTCTAAATACTGATAATCATGGCCACCAGCCTGTGCATGCACCTCCTCTTCCTCTGCCTCCAGTCATGCGTGCCATAATGAAGATCCCGTAGAAAGGCAAGCTCGTCCTCATGGACTGCATACCCCTGTGCAACAAGCAATTGATGAATGATAGTCGGGAATGGAAACTCCCAGTCACTTGCACTGTCTGGTGCCTTGGCCACAACCTTAGAATAAAACTTCTCCATCTGGCCCCAGACAATCTGTGGGAATGACAGCCAATGCCCAAAATGTATAGCATATAAGGATCTGAGGAACTCTTGATGTCTCTCGGTTTTATGTCCAATTGGACATACATTCTTGAGTAGAACAGCATCAAGGAACCATAAGTGATTTGGCATTGAAGACTTGGAAGCGGCATTCCTTTTCGGCCCAGAAAATTGATTAGCATACAAACGTGCAACCAAATTACCCACTGACAAATCGTCGGGTAGAGGAGTATAGATATGAGACAAATCATCTGGGCACTCATGAGGATAACTTATGGCAATGGCAATGGATGATATGTCCACTCGAACTACTGTTCCATCTACTGAAGAAGTGAGCACATCCCGCTCATCAGGTGTCGGCATTATGTTATGATAAAATACCTTGACAAGCCTCGGGTAGATAGTAGACGAGAGTGGAACAAAAATGGATGCCGACCGACGACGACGGATGTCAGAAATCCCCCATATTGTCTCGGGAAACATACCATAGAGTTTGGCGATGTCAAACGTGGTTTCAAAGTTCAAAGCCCTTGGATGCCATCTCTCTTGAATACCTTCTCGGCGAGATCGTGAAGAACTGGTAGTTGGATCATGCCTCACTCGGCGAGGATTACGTGAACTTGAAGCACCTTGGTGACTTGCTCTCTTAGGTGCCATAGAAATATAAAAAGTGTGGTTGAGGAATTAAATCGAACACTTGGTGTGCACAATTAAATTGTAACCTTCAACCTCCTCTTTTCAGCAATTTTTCCACCCAAATTGAACAAGTAAATGCACCAAATTGATCCCCCAAACTTGGTCTTCAAAAGCCCTCAAAAAGAATTGCACAATTTCACCAAAGAAAAACTTCACTTACTTTGATGTTGAACTTGAAAAAGTGAGAGCTTCCTTTAAGAACTAGTGATTTTTGATCCAATTTGATGTTGAAGTTGATGATGATCAATGTTGAATTCTTGTTTAATAATCACCAATTGAAGATAATTTTTCGGTTGAAGTAGGACTTGAATTGGAGTTCAAAGAGGTCTAGGATGCAAGTAGTAGCTACCAAGTAGGATAAGGAGTCCATTTATAGAGCAAACTTTCGGCCAGCCCCTTTATACCCTTGGGTGATCGATCCCCCTTGGAGTGGGCGATCGATTGCCCACCTGCTGGTGGGGATCTTCAAGAATTCATATGGGGTGATCGATCCCCCTTGGCTGGGGCGTTGATCCCCCCCGGATGCTTGTTGGACCTCCATCGCCCAAGTTCGACCGGGACTTGATATTTTTGAGTCTCCATCGCCCAAGGTCGATTGAGAGCACGATTTTTCACCCGTCTTGAGTCCAAATACCTCGGTACACCTCTTGGCATCCTCTGGAAGCAACTTATACATCAAAAACTTAAAGAAAAAATATTAAAACGCAACTAGAATTGAAAGAAAACTTAAGAAAACTAAAACTAAAAATTAAAATCAAAGAAAACTAAAGCAAATAAAGTATAGAGATACATACAACACCTACATTTAAACGTTCGTAGGAGACGATTAGCTCTCCGAAGGGATTAAGTCAAATAGACGGGATCCGTCAAGTCGACGGACTCTACGTCTCTTCTTGGCACACATCCTTCCACACAATGTTTCAACCTTTGCCCATTAACTTTCATCTCACCAATTCCAAACAATTGTTCATCCAGAAATGAGTCTCGAATAGGTAATGCATCGATTACCGGCTCAAACTCAATCCGAGATAAATGATCCACAACCACATTCTCAGTCCCCTTTTTATCTTTTATCTCCAAATTGAATCCTTGCAACAATAAAATCCATTGAATAAGACGTGGTTTGGTTTCTTTCTTCACCAATAAGTGTCTCAATGCTGCATGATCAGAGTAGACAACCACCTTGGACCCCAATAAATAAGAACGAAACTTGTCCAAGGCAAATACTACAGCTATAAGCTTTTTCTCTGTGGTTGTATAATTGAGCTGGGTATCAGAGAGAGTCTTACTAGCGTAATAGATGACATATGGCCGTCTCTCTTCTCTTTGTCCCAACACTGCTCCCACTGCATAATCAGAGGCATCACACATGATTTCAAAAGGTAAAGCCCATTTTGGAGACTGCATGATTGGTGCAGAGGATAACAGAGACCGAAGCTTTTCAAAAGCTTGCACACATTCTTCATCAAAGATAAAAGGAACATCTTTAGATAACAAATGGCATAATGGTCAAGCAATTTTACTGAAATCCTTGATGAATCTTCTATAGAAACCAACATGGCCTAAGAAAGATCGAACTTGCCTTACTAAAGTTGGATGAGGCAGCATTGCAATTAGGTCGATCTTTGCTTTATCAACTTCAATGCCTCTCTCTAAAACAATATGGCCCAATACAATACCCTCTTTCACCATTAGATGGCTCTTCTCCCAACTAAGTACTAAATTCCGTTCTCGGCACATTTGAAGCACAAGTGATAAATTGCTCAAACAGTTTTCAAAGGATGATCCAAAAATAGAGAAATCATCCATGAACACTTCCAAGAATTTTTCCATCATGTCAGAAAAGATAGCCATCATACACCTCTGGAATGTCGTCGGAGCATTATATAATCCAAATGGCATACGACGATAAGCAAAAGTACCAAAGGGACAAGTGAAAGTAATAATAGCTCTGACCAGCTAACCTTTCAAGTATTTGATTAATGAATGGAAGAAGGAAGTGATGCTTCCTTGTCATAGAATTGAGCTTTCTATAATCAATTCAAACATGCCAACCTGTGGCAGTACATTGTAGAACAAGCTCTCCTATAGAGTTAGGGACAATGGTAAGACCAGACTTCTTAGGAACCACTTGTGTTGGACTCACCCATGTGCTGTCAGAAATTGGATAAATGATGTCTGCATCAAGTGACTTGACAACCTCTTTCATGTTGGGGTTCAGTCGCCTCTATGCCTCTCTAGTTGGCTTATATCCTTCTTCGAAATGAATTTTATGCATGCAAATTGAGGGATCAATGCCCTTAAGATCAGAAACACTCCACCTAATTGCTTCACGATGTTGATATAAGACCTCCACTAAGCTCTTTTCTTGATCTTCTGTCAGATCAGAGGCAATTATAACAGGAAGAGTTTTCTGTGCTCCCAAAAATACATACTTTAACTTGTCAGGCAAGGGCTTCAATTCTAATAATGGAGGGGACTCCAATGAAGGCACTAGGGGAGTGCTAGAGAGAGAAGGTAGTGGCTCAATTGGAATTCTCCATGGTGGACTATTCTGAATAGCATCCACTTCCAGCATAGAATGCACTTCTTCACACAACCCTTCATCATTAATTTTCTCAAAGTCATAAAGAGACTTGCATACCTTCAGGGAGTTTCAAGATATAGAGGATGAAACAAATTCCTCTACACATTCATCAATATCATCTATGCAGAACACATCACTCTGATCTGGAGGGTGTTGGATAGCATTGAATATATTAAGATTGACATTCATGTTGCCAAATGAAATATCCATGATCCCTGACCTACAGTTTATGCAAGCATCAGCTGTAGCTAAGAAAGGTCGACCAAGGATCACTGGAATGTGCCTCTTTGGATTATGAACTGGCTCAGTGTCAAGTACAATGAAATCAACAGGAAAGTAGAACTTGTCCACTTTAATGAGCACATCTTCTATGATTCCTCGGGGTTGCTTTGTTGATCTATCTGCAAATTACAATACCACCGAGGTAGGCTTCAATTCTCCCAAGCCCAATTGTAAATAAACTGAATAGGGCAGCAAATTCACATTTGCACCCAAATCAGAAGAGCTTTATCCACATGGTGCTCCCCAATGATGCATGAGATAATTGGGGCACCAGGATCTTTGTACTTGGGAGGAGTACACTGCTGAATTATCGAACTTACTTGTTGTGGCAGCATCACTTTCTTTGGCACATGGCTTTTAGAACACCTTTTCTGAGTGCACAAGTCCTTTAAAAATTTAGTATAGGGAGGAATTTTCTTGATGGCATCAAGGAGTGGCAAATTAATTTTTACTTGTCGAAACACCTCCACCATGTCATGCACCTTGTCCCCTTGCTTCCCCAATTTAGATGTTTCAAGAAAACGTTGTGGGAAAGGAGCCTTAGGCTCATAAGGAATTTCAGCACTTGGACTTGTGGTCACTTTTTCTTCTTCTTTCTTCTCACCCACCTTATTATCAATTATTTTCCCACTCCTCAAAGTGGTAATGGCTTGAACTTGCTTATGGTGGGGGTTGTTTGTGGAAGCTTGCATCCCTCTAGGATTAGCAATTGGTTGACTAGGGAGCTTCCCTTCTTCTCTTCTACTCAATGAAGTAGCAAGCTGTCCAAACTGAGATTCTAGTTTGGCAATGGATTGAGAATGCGAGTGCACTAGCTGAACTGTAGATTGTACTATTGCTGCAATAGCTTACACTGTCTCTATAAGAGAATCAAGCTTGTCAAATTTAGATAGGGTAAGTGTCAGCTTGTCTTCAATAGCAAAATTTTTTGGGCTATAGGACTTTGTGTTTGATATTACTATTGAGGCACAAAAGTCCTAGGTTGATATGATGGTTGCATTGCTGCCTTTGGTTACTGTAAGAAAAACCAGGATGATTCCTCCATGTGGGATTGTAAGTATTACCTCGTGGAGGATTCATTGGTCCAGTGAATGTAACTTGGACTTGCTCATGTTGAACATCTAAAAATTGCCCCATTGAAGGACAATTACTCACATTATGCATAGGACTAGAGCAAAATTCACAAGGGCCTAGCAATGAAGAATTTGAAGCAGAAGGAGTTTGATTGGCAGCCAGAATTGCTGCTACCTTCTGTGCAATTAAATCAATGTCAGTTGGCATAGCTTCTGAAGCACCAACCTCAAAAATCCCATCAGTTTTCCTTTTAGTGGCAGGTCTGCTAGAACGAGTAGAGGACACATGTTGTAGAGAGTTGTCACTAAGATTTTCAAATAAGGTCCATGCCTCTTCTTCACTCTTCAACATAAAAGTACCTCCACACGATGCATCAACCATTTGTCTGTTGGCTTCTGTGAGCCCTTCATTAAAACTGTGCACTAGTTGCCACTTAGGAACTTGATGATGGGGACACTTCCAAAGAAGGTCCTTGAATCTTTCCCATGTCTCATAAAATTGTTCCCCCTCATGTTGGGAGAAACTAGTGATAGCACGTCTGAACTGATTGGTCTTCCCTATCGGATTCTCGAGAAACTCATGTTGTATCTGAGTCCAAGTCGTGATAGAACCTGTCGGTAGAGAGTTGAACCAATACTTTGCTTTGTCTTTCATGGAGAATGGAAAAAGTCTCATTCTGAAAGCATCTTCAGAGAAGTTGTGAATTTTTGTAATTGAGCACACTTCAATGAAGTCATCCAGATGCTTGTAAGGGTCTTCTTGAGTCAGCCCAAAATAAGATAGCATCTGAATAATGCTGGACTTGATCTCTTAATTCTGTGCTGTGACATTGGGCAGTTGAAAACCTGCTGGTGAGGTATATGTCTCAGGAACATAGTAGTCCCTAAGCAATCTAGCTCTTTCTCCATCAGCATTAGGAACAAGGTTGTTATTCCTCTCTTCTGCCATATCTTCAATTAATTCTTCCTCTTGCACAATTGTATCAACAGGGATGTTCCTCTGTTGTCTAAGAGTACGTTCAGCCTCAGGATCAAGAGGTATCAAAGGATCAGCTACAGAACGACGACCTTGCATATATTAACCAAAAGCACCTGAAAAGAAAACAAAAACAAAATTAAAAATAAAATATAAAAATTTCCTAAACTAAAAATTCAATTAAAATTAATTCTGTAAAATATAATCAATCAAATAGATAATCCCCGGCAACGGCACCAAAAATTGATTCGTGTGTGAGTATGACTCAAAAAGAATATCAATTAAAATTTTTCACACTTCGCAATAGAACGAATTCCTTGCAGAATAGGGCTATCAAAAGGGGTATCGTACCTCAGGGATTATGGTTTGATGAGTTGGAATACTGAATTAATTCTAATTAAATTTATAAATAGAAGAAATCTGATTTTTAAACTAAACTAATTAAAAAGTAAAATAAAATAAATCAAAGTAAATTAGATATTGAGGATCATAAGAGAGAAATCTAGGGTATTTGACTTCACCACTAACTCCACAATCAATGGTCAATTGAATCAACTATGGGGAATTACATCATGCATAAGTGGTGTCGGTGGCTACAAGCTCACCTTCATCCGTAAAGAAGATAACATATGATTAAGGCTAAGCCATGGACTATCTTCGATTGGCATGGGCCATCTGCCTAACTACTCTAATTTAGGGTGTAGTATGGTTCATCTTCTCTAGGCATAATCCATCAAAGCTCTTAACAATATATTCAGTGATTACCATTGTGTAATAATCACTCTCATGATCACAGAAAATAAGAGAGATTGAGTTCAATAATAATAACTAAATATCTAAGACAAGATAAGAAATCATTGAGATTGAATTTACAAGACTTTTATTGCTCAATTCTATAATAAGAATCCTCTGAATTACACAATCTATGCATGTATATAAAGGTCCCCAATAATTAAAACAATCAAACCATTGATACTTTGTTAGGGCTACATCAAAACCCTAGTGGATGAACTAGCCGCTCATGGTAGAAGAAGAAGACTTCAACTGTTGAGGAAGAAGACATCATCTTCATGAATTATGCGTATGACTTTGTTCTCTAATGGCTCTACAAATATGTTTCTGTTCTCTTCTCAGCCCTCTCAGACTCTCCAATCTCTGTAATCTCTCCCAAACTTAGCCTTCTATTCTTCACTTTATTCCCCAAGAGAATACACCAAAGTCCTAATCGAATTAGGAATAAATTTCCCGCAACACTAATCAGGTGGGTTTTCCCTGCTGACTTCGGCCCAACTTTTGACCCACTAGAAGTCCGATTTACGGAATTTTTGTGAACTACAAAAGTGTGCAGAATCAAATTTCGTTCAATCCTATGCAAAAATTATGTCGATTTAAGGCTCAGAAATAAGACTTCTGGTCCATTTTTCAAAACGGGATTAAGACTGTATTATGCTCAGATTTGGGCTTCAGGCCCAAAACCTTCTTAAGCAGCTGTAACTCTCTTGGACCTCTTCCTTGGGCTGATTTGAGTTGAAATAAATGGTTGAATGAATCTCCTTGATGTAAGCTTCATCTACCCATCTTGGATGTCTTCTTTAAAAGCCCAAAAGCTAGATTTTAACTGAAATAATCATTAAGGCCCTGAAAATACAGAAAACACTAAAACGAAGTAAAATCATAAAATAATCTATCACTAAAAGAATAAAATACATAAGTTAAGAGGCTAGAATGCGTAACATTCAACGCCTATCAGTATGTAAAGGTCCCCAATAATTAAAACAATCAAACCATTGATGCTTTGTTAGGGTGACATCAAAACCCTAGTGGATGAACTAGTCGCTCATGGTAGAAGAAAAAGCTTCAACTGTTGAGGAAGAAGGCATAACTTTCATGAATTATGCATATGACTTCGTTCTCCAATGGCTCTGCAAAGTATGTCTTCTGTTCTGTCCAAAGCTCTCTCAGACTCTCCAATCTCCCAAAATCTCTCCCAAAATCCCTCCTCAACTCAGCTTCCAATTCTTCACTTTATGCCCCAAGAGAATACACCAAATTCCTAATCCAATTAGGAATTAATTAGGTTTTTTCGCAGCACTAATCAGGTGGGTTTTTCCTACTGACGTTCGGCACAACTTTTGACCCACTAGAAATCCGATTCATGAGATTTTTGTGAAATACAAAAGTGTGCAGAATCGAATTTCGTTCAACTTAAAAGAAATTAAGTTGATTTGAGGCTCAAAAATAATACTTTTGGTCTATTTTCCAAAACAGGATTAAGACTGTATTAAGCGCAGATTTGGGCTTCAGGCCCGAAACCTTCTTAATCAGCTATAATTCTCTTGGACCTCTTCCTTGGGCTAATTTGAGTTGAAATAAATGGTTTAATGAATCTCCTTGATGTAGGCTTCATCTAACCATATTGGATGTCATCTTTAAAAGCCCAAAATCATAGTTTTAACTGAAATAATCATTAAGGCCTTGAAAATACAGAAAATACTAAAACGAAGTAAAATAACAAAATAAAATATCACTAAGAGAGTAAAATACATAAGTTAAGAGGCTAGAATGCGTAACATTCAACGCTTATCAACCATTTGTCCCGGATTGTGTCAGACTCCATGTCCGATGCATTACCTATTCGCGACTCATTTATGGATGAACAATTGTTTGGGGTTTTCAATGAATCACTCAATGGGAAAAGATTGAAATATTGTGTGGAAGGAGTTGTGCCAATAAAAGACACGTCGACTTGATGGATCTCATCTATGTTACTTGATCCTTTTAGAGAGATGAAAGTCACCTACAGATGTTAATTGTGGGGTAGTATGTATTTCTAATTTTTTAATTTCTTTAGTTTTATTTTCTTTCAATTTTTAATTTATGTTTTCTTAATTTTTCTTTCAATTTTAGTTGCATTTTAATGTGTTTTCTTTGAGTTTTTGATGTTTAAGTTGCTTTTGATGGATGCCGAGAGGTGTGTTGGGGTATTCGGACTCAAAAAGGGTGAAAAAGAGAGGTCTCGGTCGACCTTGGGTGATCAATACATCAAAAATATTATTCTCAGCTAACCCTTGGTGATAGAGGATCAAGTACCTCCCAGCAAGGGGATCGATTGCCCCTTCACCTGGGGCATCGATCGCCCCATTGAAGTTTTAAAAATCATCAACAACAACTGGGTGATCGATCACCCAGCCACATGGGGATCTATTACCTAGTTAAATAAAGGGGCTAGCCGAATGTTTAAAGCTATATAAAGGGCCCTCTCCAAGTTACGTGCATACACTTGAATATTTGAAAACTTGGTGCTCTCCATTGACTCCTATATCAACCGGAATTCTAATTTATCAAATTGGTGATTTTACTACAAGCAATTACACTTGATTATCATCAATAACAACATCAAATTCGGGTTGATTCCTCAAGTGAACTCTAACATTTTTAAAGTTTTTCATCAAGTAAGTGGAGTTTTAATTTCTCAAAATTGAGTGAATCTTTTTGAGGGCTTTTGAAGACCAAGTTTGGGGAGTGAATTGTGATTTGAATTGATTGATTTTGGGGTGACAAATATTCCGAAAGAGGAGGTTGAAGGTGGTACTTTATTCTCACACACCACGTGTTTGTTTCAATTCTTCAACCACACTTTTTAAGCTCATATGGCACCAAAGAAAGCCAATACCCAAGGAGCATCAAGCTCACGTCATCCTCAATGAGCACGCCATGTTCAAGAATCGGTTGCTCCAATGGCACGACGAGAGAGGGTCCATGAAAGATGGCACCCAAAAGCTTTAAATTTTGAAACAAATTTTGATATACTAAAACTTCATGCTATGTTCCCTGAAACTCATTGGGGTATAGCTGACATCCGTCATTACCGAGCTGCTTCAATTTTTGGCCCATCATCCACCATTATTTATCTGAGGCTCGTAAAGGTATTTTACCAAAACTTAATGCCCAAATCAGATGAGCGGAGAGTTCTTATTTCAGTAGTGGATGAGACGCAAGTTCGGGTGGATATGTTGACCATTGCTATAGCTATGGGCTGTACACATGATTGCCTAGATGATTTGATAGGCATCTACACTCCTTTACCCGATGATTTTTTAGTGGGTAACTTGGTTGCATGTTTGTGTGCTAACCAATTTTCTGGGCCAAAATATAATTCTACTTCTAAATCCCTCATGCCCAACCACTTATGGTTCGTTGACGCAGTATTATACAAGAATGTGTGTCCAATTGGGCACAAGACTGAAAGGCGTCAAGAGTTCCTCAGAGCCTTATATGCTATACATTTTAGGCACTAGTTGTCGTTTTCACAGATTGTTTGGGGACAAATCAAGAAATTATATTCAAAAGTCATGGGAAGACACCAGATAGTGAAAGTGACTAGGAATTTTCATTCCCTACTCTTATTTACTAATTGCTATGTGCATAGGGGTACGAGATTAATGCAGATGAGCTCTCATTTATATGAGACATTCATTATGGCACACATGACTGGAATACGAGCAGATCACATACGCATCAGAGAGTCATTGGTGTGCCGAGAGAGATCACCAGACCCGCCTATGGAGGGGAGCCTATAGTATAACCGCTACCAGTGGTGGAAGAGCCAGAAGAGGTAGAAGTTGAGGAAGACATGCATGCACCGGTTGGAGGCCAAACATATGGCCATATAGAAGAGCAGATTACTGGGTTGAATACCCAGTTTGGTGCTTTATAGACAGATGTATCTGCACAGTTCAGAGCTTTACAGGTGGAGATGGCTGATCACTACCAAAAGGCACGACAGGATCGGAGGGAGATGAGGATGTTGTTGTGTGCTTTGATGCAACAGGCTGGCCTTGACCTAGATGCTCCGACACCACATTCTCTTTGATTTTTCAGAGGTAACTATCTTTCGTATTTTTTTATTATTTTTTCTTTTCTTTATTTTATTTTTTGTATTATTTTATTCAATTTCAAAAAAAAAAAACTTTCGTTCTTGTTTCATTTTTCTGTTTCATATTTATTTTCACCCATATTATTTCACTTGGTCAAAGGGGTATAGTGGTTTGTTTTGATAGGTTATTGCATCCAAGTTTGGGGGACTGCCTGCATTCCCTTCCTACTATTGGTTTGCTCTATTTTCTTGCCACTACTCCAGGTTCAATATGTTTTTATTGGATGTACATTGAGGACAGTTTAAGTTTAGGGGTGAGGCGATGCCTTTTTTATGTGCCTTATTGCAGTGGGGGGGAATTTTTTGAAATTCTTCTTGTTTTAGACCTTTTTGGTTATTTTATTTTCTTAGTTTTTTATTTTATTTTTGTTTGTTTTGTTTTTAGATAGGACGTTTTTACATTATTCAAGAGATTAATACTTTATGTAGGTGCTTAACTTGCAATTCTTGAGTATATTTTAAATTTTGAGAAAATGTGATTTGAATTTAGTGGTATTAATCATGGTTTGCATTGACATGCTTTGGGGTGTTTGGTTTTAGTTTCCTCACATGCACAGACACACTAGCATAATTTTTCGGGGTATAAACTTTGGCTCTGAGTTGTTGGGTTACATATGCTTGATATTAATTGGTATTCCTGAAGAATAAGTACCAATGATGTGTTTTACTTGATTTCAATGAAAAAATAATAAAAAAATAATATATGTGATAAGTAGCAAATCAAATTGATCATTTTCATGAGTAACTGGGCCTCTTGCCTTAGTAAGCAGTGAGTGTTCACGTCAAAAGTGAAGGGGTGAGAAAAGATGAACATTGGTTGTCTTGGTTTGTAGCTTAGTTGATTTGAGTTATTAGATTCTTCGGGGTGTCTTAAAATCTAGTGCCCTAAAGCCATTTGGTTTGGGAGTCACTGGATGAAAGCTTTCTATATGGATCTTCCAAAGAGCTTAATAGACAAGACATTGCACAGCCGATAAGAAATGAGAAAAAATGATGAAAAAAATGAAAAAAAAAAGTCATTTATTCGTGTTTGGAAGTATGATTTCAATAAGGGGAGCTAGTGAGTTGATGGGGTATGTGACTTAATATATTCGGAGTTGGGTTATGTCACATGAGATTATTGCTAGTTCACTTTTCACGAGGGAGCTAGAGTTGGTTGCTTTGAGATGTGTTGATGTGAATTATGTGTGGGGACCATTGCTTTGAATTATAGAATTTAAAAGATTTGAAATTATTCTTGAATGCAAGTTTGTAACTATGTATTGTAATTTTCTTCATGATTAACGTTGAAATAGAAATTTTGAATGTTTGTGGGTAAAATTTCTAGAAACCCTCACGAGACTGTAACTCATTCACTAGGGGGAACCTAGGGGTTTAAAGGCTTGTTGCATATGCTAAATGTAATCGTTTCTCCGATGAAAGAGGAGTTGAGTAGTTCAGTTAATGTTTAGTTAGCTTTCTTTGTTTTAATTTTATTTTATTATATTGCTAAGGGACTAGCAATATGTAAGTTTGGGCGTGTGATTGGCGTTGAATGTTGCACATTCTAGCCTCTTAATTTATATATTTTATTCTCTTAGTGATAGATTATTTGTGATTTTACTTCATTTTTGTGTTTTCTGTATTTTTAGAGCCTTAATGATTATTTCAGTTAAAATCATGATTTTGGGCTTTTAGAGATGACATTCAAGAGGGTTATATGCAGCTTACATCAAATGGATCCATTCAACTACATATTTTAACTCAAAACAGCCCAAGTAAGTGGCCCAAAAAAATTATAACTACTTAAGGGTATTTCGGGCTGAAATTCAATTCTGCGCATAACACAATTTTAATTCCGTTTTGGAAAACGACCCATAACTCTTATTGTTGAGCCTCAAACGACCCATAACAAGGTTGAACAAAATTCAATTCTGCACACTTTTGTATTTCACGTAAATTTCGTGAATCGGACTTCTATTATGTCAAACTTTGGGCCAAAAGTTAGTAAAAAAATTCACCTAATTAGGGCATGCGAGAAAACCCTAATTGGCTCCTAATTAGGTGGGGACACTTGATATTCTCTTGACGTTTAAAGTGGCAAATTTAGGGAACTTTTGAGAGAGACTTTTGGACAGTAACTTGCAAAGCTTTGGAGTGAAGAACCATTGAAGAACAAGGTCTTGCGTGTATTCCATAAAGATGACGCCTTTTTTCTCAAAAATTGAAGCAGTCTCTTTTACCATGAGTGGCTAGTTCATCCACTAGGGTTTTATTGTAGACCTAACTAAGCATCAATGGTTTGATTGTTCTAATTATTGGGAATTTTTGTATTCATGCATAGATTGTGTAATTTAAAGGATTCTTCTTATAGAATTAAGCAATAAAAGTCTTACAAATTCAATTTCAATGATTTCTTATCTTGTCTTAGATACTTGATTATTGTTATTGAACTCAATCTCTTTTATTCTATGTGATTCTGAGAGTGATTATTACACAATGGTAATCACTGAATATATCATTAAACGTTTTATTATGCCTAGAGAAGATGGACCATACTACACCCTAGAGTAGAGTAGTTAGGCAGATGGCCCATGCCAATCGAAAATAGCCCATGACTTAGCCTTAATCATATGTTATCTTCTTAACTGATGGAGGTGAGTTTGTAGCCACCGACACCACTTATGCATAGTATAATTCCTCATAGTTAGTTCAATTGGCCATTGATTATGAAGTTAGTGGTGAAGTCAATAACCCAAGATTCATCTCATATTTTATACACTCTTAAGTTTCTCTTGTTTTTGTTTAATTGCTCCATTAGTTAATTTAGATATAAAAATCAACACTCTTTTCTATTAAATTCAATTAGAATTAATTCCGTATATCTAACTCAGCCAGACCATAGTTCCAGAGGTTCGACACCCATTTTAATAGCCCCATTCTGCAAGGAATTCGTTCTATTGCGAAGTGTGGTAATTTAATTGATACATTTATCGATGAATCAGCCTCTCAGGGCAATCATGCCTAACATGTCCAAACTGGCAATAATGGTAACAAATTTGGCCTTCCTTTGGTGCCAACTACCTCCTTGGGCACTCAGACCTATAATGGCCTAGTTGACAGCAGTGATAGCACAACCCATCCAATAGGGAAGATCTCATAAGTAAAGAGATCACTAGTTCCAACCGTCTCCGTTTTTGTTCCAAAGAATATGGAACATCCTCCATTTGTCTCTTCTTAAGGTGTCCACTTACTTGCAACAGACTCACTTGTTGTGATCCTGTCGTAGCACTCATCACCCTTACAAGTTGTTGTAGGGTTGTAACTATGTCTATAACAACCTCAACTCCATCACTAGTCTCTTGTGAAGCAGCTGGGGCTTTCTCATGGTCCTTCTCCGACGTCATCTTGCTACGAAGGTAACAAAGAGACACTTAAGGACAAAACACAAATTAATTGACTAATCCACTCTTACCATGCCTACAAAGCACTATGCCAATTCCATCCACAATTAGCATGTTATAAATGTGTAAGCAAACAATTATGTTACAAATAAGCAATTTATACACTTTAAGTCTAAATCTTTATGTCCCAATCCTTAACCTCAAATGAACACTTCATCAATTTTCCACCCTTCGTCCAAGGTATTTAAACCATCGCTTTGATACCAAGCTGTCATGCCTGATTTTTCGACTCCTTGGAACAGGAGGTGAACCCGTCTACTAATCCCTAATAGACCCTCTTCACTCTTAAATTATCGTAGAAGCTTAAAACCCATAGTGCACATGTATATGCACAATTCAATATCATCCTACCTTAATGGGCCCCACACATTATTCCATACCCTACATGTCCAACATAGTGGAACTGCAATTTTTTACATAATCGAAATATTAGTTTTGCACAATTGAAATCATGCTTTCGCACAATCAAAATTATGGTTTTACATGATCGAAATGTTTGATCTATCAAAGTACAATCGAGATCCCCTTGGATTTTTTACATTCAGGATTGCAATTTTTCGCACAATTGAAGGCATTTCACATGATTGAAATTGCCTTATGTCAAAAATCCTGAACCATCACATTTAGTCCATTTCATGCACAATTCCTATTCTAGCAACCTAAAATCATCTATATGCATCCACACAACCTTTCAATCATCAATAAAATCTTATAACATCATCTACTCCATCCCAATCATACATTGAACCAAATCTTACATACCATTGGATATACTTTCAAAATTCACAAGTCATTCTCTTATAAATACACAAATGGGTCCAAAAACATACATCATATTAAAATGGTCATCTCAAGTTCATAATCATCATATGAATTACATTCTTAGAGTCCAAAACATCCACAATTCAATTATGACTATAACTACAACAAAATGAATATGCCAAAAGTCAACATGGATAGCCATAAATAAAATAAAATAAAGCCAAAAACAATGAGGAGATCTGCTCAGATGCTCAAGTCCCATGCATCATCAGCGCCTTATCTGTAAAAAGGTTTGGAGGAGAAGGGTGAGTATACAACTATGCCCAGTAAGAATGTCCTAACCCACCTAGGCATCGACTTGACACTGACCTACATGATTATGTATGTCACTACACTACATGGCACTTTCAACACTCTCATGTCAATCCCCACAAACGCAAGTCTAAGAGTATGCATTTAATCTATATATCAAGCATAACAATTCAAATACATAAGCAACATGATATATACACATTTCTTGGTCATAATGTGATACATACACATGATTAGTCAACTTCGATGATCATGTGACCTTAAACACCTCCGATGATAATTGTATGATTTAGACAACTTCGAAGAATCATACAACTTTGGCAATATGTTGGTTTGCCAATTGTGAGTGGACAACTCTGAACTTCACAAGGTTTATGGACAATCTCCGATTTCTAGGCCTTAGCCTTGGTATGCTGGAGCAACTCCGACGGTTATACCGAGTAGATAATTGTACTACTCTCGTGACATGGTTGGGCAACTCCAAAACCCCATGTACAGTCCACTTACACAATTTTTTGTTAATTCCTCATATATACATATTAAACACATATGTCACATAGCATATCATTTTCAAGCTCTTCAAATGCTCATTCATGCTATATATATATATATATATATATATATATATATATATATATATATATATATCTAGCATGCAATTTCACTACACTAACAACATATAGTGACATATATATATATGTTTAATGCTTGCATATAAATCACATATACACAACTTAGCTATACATGTTCTCATTTTACACACATTGCATGTATACATTTAGTACATTGCATATATCACAATGTACATCATTCTTGCATGTAGGAATTATTAGAGAAGGAAGAAATCATAACACTACAACCCCTCTTATCACTCTCTTAAATGCCAACACAACCTATATTTCTTTAAACTACTTGAAACCCTAGAATCGATAATTAGAAGAGAAAGAACACCCTTACCTCAAAAATGAAGGCTTTCCAAGCTATTTTCAAGATTTTCACCGAGGTTTACCTTACCAAAATCAAAGATTGTTTGGTTCAAACCGAAGCCCTTGCCAAGCCCTACGTGTTGTCCTTCTTCGACAACTCCTAAATATAAGTCGCAGGCCTCCAAAATGAAGAGAAAAGGAAGAAGAATGAAGTAGGAGAGAGAGAGAGAGAGTGCCTGAGCATGACTTTGGTTTATGAGAAATGAAGTATTCTCTGTACTTACAGATATTTAAAATATATAGGGCTGCGAAATGACCAAAATGCCCCCGGGCCACTTAACGTATCCTCCCGACCTCCGTTTTCGATTTTGAAAGTGGCTATAGCCTCGAAATCACTTTCTTAACTCTTTAAATATTTTATTTGATCTAAAACTAAAAAAAATATATTTCAAAAAATTTCCGAATTTCCGGGCCCACCCGACCCACTTCTCGGGCCCCGTTGACCCAAAAGTCTCAACTCTGTCAAAATGTTTCAAAATTTTTCAAAAACCTTTTAACAACTTTTCAAACATTTTTTTCACTCTCAAAACATCCATATCATTATTTAAAATACATTTATGGCAAAAATGATGAAAAATCTAAAAATCGATCGGTTAAATTTGGTCCCAGCCTCTACATGCTATGTAGTACATAGGAATGTCATGATTGAATTTCATGTAGGTCACGTTGAGTTGATGCATAAGTTGGTTTGGGTATCTCTACTGGGCATGTTGGCGCTCACTCCGTTCCCCGAAACATTTTTAC
Source organism: Cornus controversa (assembly GCA_026545225.1). NCBI lineage: Eukaryota > Viridiplantae > Streptophyta > Magnoliopsida > Cornales > Cornaceae > Cornus > Cornus controversa. Next base: position 6,656,488 of record CM048849.1, on the reverse strand, counting down.
AGATAAGGCATCGGTGATCGATGAAGCTTAGAAGTGCTATGATTTAAATATTTGATTTATCATTCTAGAGTAACTATGTTATATTTTCATATGCCATGTTTGGACATTTATTGAGGTTTTGTAAATTGAATGTAAGAAACACACTATCGTTACCGTAGACATTTGTAATTTTTTTTATCTCGGATATTATTGTAATGAACCTCCTTATGTTCAAAATTTTGAGATGTTTATGTTAAATTTATGGTGAACTAGATATATACATTTTGGCTATTTTACGCTTGAAATGGTGAAAACTATGATTTGATCGTATTCATGTATGTTGTTGTTATTTTGGGTTTCATGTGAATATTGGAGACATGCATGCTAAAAATTGAGAATGGGTAGGGTATAAAAAATTAGAAAAAAAACCCAAGAATTTATCCAGGAGGAATTACGATTAATGATCGTAATCCCCATTACGATTAATCTTAATTCCAAGATTAAAATGGAGGCCAATTCTAGTGTGTTATGATAGACCTTATGATACATCTACGATTAATCATAACCTCAATTACAATTGATCGTATTTAGGATTATGATTAATCGTAATTCTAAGTTAGAATGGAGGCCAATTCAAGTATGTTATGATGGACCCTATGATACATCTATGATTGATCACAACTACGATTAATTGTACCCTCAATTACGATTGATCATATTGAGGATTATGATGAATCATAGCTCAAGTTATGATTAATCATCATGAGCAGTTGCTTATGAAATTTGAGGTTGGAGTTTAAGTGTACATATTCCTTAATGAGAGACCCACTTGTATGAGTTGATAAATTAATATATATATATATATGCATTGTATGTATGATTATGATTATGCTTCCGCGATTACGAGGTTTCGAATTGATTAAGGGTTTGGATGATGGTTCATATACAATAATCACCCTCATTTCCCTCGCTGTTAACTGGGTGTCGGAAAATGGGGAGTGACATTCATCCAAGCCAAGTGTCGATTTTTCACAAAGAGCTCCAATTGGCCATAATTCGTTGCATGGGCAAGCCACCACTGGAATTCGAACAACTTGGGCCATAGAATCTTCAAATTAGCTCTTGCATCAATGGTTTATCACGTATGGCTTGAATGTAATGCATGTTGCCCCATAAATTGCAGATCGTCGGAGAACACTATACTCGAGCAATTGTAGCCTCCATCATTGGAATACTGTCATTCTCCGAATTCAATGACAATTGGGAGACAAGATCGATCCTCCAAGACTGTAGTGTATCTCTTGCGGGGGACAGTCCTTCCCCTAAACCCCATTGATGTCGCTGATTGTGAGAGTGTGCGTTCAAACTCTGAGCTCATACCCTGTGTTTTTCTCTAATGGGTTGATCCCAATCGTTATTGTATATCCCCTTCATAACGGTTAGAAACCCCACCAGTTATTTTCGGGCCGGGCTCAATGCCTTTCTTTTTGGGCCTGTTGCTTCTAAGAGGCTGACGGTAAATATTTTCTATATATAAATTTGCCTTACCTTTCCAAAAAAAAAAAAAATTAAAATATCAGCTTGTTGTCGCAATGTATTCAGTTAGACCAGGCTTTAAAAATTAAGATTTGATCTCTTTCCCACTGTCATAGTGTCATGGCTTTAAAAGAAGAAAATTGTACCTTGAAAAGATTCACTGGCCAAATGATCATGTACCATGCATGAATACTGTTCTCATCCCACATCTCTCTCTCTCTCTCTCTCTCTCTCTCTAGTTATACCTTATGGACGTACAAGTCTGTGCATATATAATATATATCCTATTGCAAAAATATCATATGTACGTTCAAACTACTGCTAGGAATATATACTTATATTCCTGCTAGCTTGTATAAATATGCGTCTAGTACATAATGATGGCTTCCCAAGGATGGGATAAAGCTATATATATGTACAAATTCATTGGCCTTCCATCAAACGCATTCTTCACGTAACTTTGGCTAGAAATCATGTATGGCCATAAGTAGCACTGCATTCAAGTGAACACCACATTCCTAGCAAAGACACTGTCATATGGACAGAGGTCTTCCAAGTACTTCAATAGGTATGAAAACCATATGTTTCATGAGCAATGCTTAAAGCATGAACCATATCTCCACCAAAATCTTCTGCCCATCAACCACTCATCTCCACTTCCCTCAACACCCATATGCATGTTCCCACCATTAATATCCAATGACCTAAGCACAACAAGATTAATTATAGCACCAAGAAATGGAAAAGGAAAAACAAAATGTACATGTCCATAGGTGATAGCTAGAAGGAATTATTAGAGACAGACCTATCTTCGAGATAGTTTTATACAAAGTGACTGCTCTGCATGCTCACCTTCTTCAGTTAATTTGTAAGTCCCGACCTTTTCCCATGAAGCAACAATGACCCCCAACTTAAAGAGAAATGAATAGCCTTAATCATCACAACTTGGTCTCCACTTTTAGTACTTGTGAGTGAAGGAAATGCATGACTCTAAAAGAAAAGAAAAAAAAAAAGTGGACTTCGATCAAACACTGCGACCGTGCACCTTTGATTGAAATTGAAGGTACTTGAGGGCCAAGTGATCTTGAATTTTGAATATTCATGACACATTTAAATTATATATCACACACGTACATTTAAGTCTCTAAACAAAAGTTTATCCATTAACCATTCTATTTTTAGGGTTTCTCCACATTCAATGATTATCATATATAGCAACCCAACTTGCTCAATGCAAGAAACCCTAACCCTAAAAATTCTAATCAATATACCCTTTTTTCAGAAATTCAAGCAGTTAATCAATACACCCTTCGTTAAAACAATATTACACATGCATCCAACAAAATAACAACAATTGACACAAGGAAAATAATTAAGGAGAAATAATAAAACTAATTAATGCTACAAGATCAGAAGTATACAAAACCCAAAATCCCCATAATCATATAGAAAAAAGTAGAATTAAGAACAAAGAATAAAGAAAAGAACCAAGTGTGCCAAACTAGTCCCTGAATGGGCTATAAGCTAGTAATTTTACAGTGATAAACAGATGGGTCACAATGTAATGGGGTGAAGTGGGTTTTCTTAACTAAAGAGAACCCCAGCTCATGAGTCAGCTAGTACAGAAAATTACATACCTATATATATATATATATAATAGGTAAGTCGATCTTTCTACTCTTCTTTGGGCTCCTTTCTAATCTGGGATGGCACAATGTCCTGAAGAAGTCCATGGTCTCTTAGCGAATTAGAAGATGGAGAAGGGCAAAACTGTCTCTCTTGAAGAAAAGTGGGAAATGAGGTCCTAAAGCTCAAAGATGGTGTTGGGTTATGGAAATAGGGTTGTTGGTGCTGTTGATGGTGAGGTTGTGGAATGAGAAAAGAGGAAGCCCCACCACCGAAAGTGGCAGATTCCGGCATGATTCCGAGGCTTCCACGGGGAGCTATCGGGCAAGGATGCGTGTGTGTACCTTCATAGGTGGTGACGACGATTGATGGATCATCAGACGATCGTTCCACCCGCTTCTTCACACCACATGCTACAGTAGTGCAACGATAGTAGCTCCTGTAAAAGCATTGCAAGCCCCACAAAATCTTCAACAATGTTCAATCACAATCATGATATATATATATATATATATATATATATATATATATACATACTCATATATATCAAATTAATATCATAATCATGGTAATTTAAATCACAATGTCCACAACTAAATATAACAAATTAATCATGTGAGTGTGTGTGTCAAATAATTAGGAGCCGGGACCAGATGGTCGAGAACTTGAACCTTGGAAAGGGACTGTTCTTCACAGCTTTTTGACCGTACTTCCTCCATCTATACCCATCATCCAAGTGATCAACTTCGCTCTTTGTCATGAACGCAAATCTGGGCTCTCTTTGCCTTTTTGGATTCTTCTTTTTGGGTTTCAACCTAAACGCACAAAGAAATCACTTTACTTCTTATAAAAAAAAAAAGAGAGAGAGAAAAGAAAAACAAAACAAAATCATAAGCATCAAATCTACACAGTTGACACACACTTGGATTTATATGCATAACAGAGAACCCATTAGCCAAATCTCCTTTTCCCCCTTTACTGGGTTTGTTAATTACTACTTTTTATTTCATGTTTCATGCAAAGCTACTACTGTAAACCTACAGACAAAGAGAAAACATTATATAAAAAAAGTGAATTTATGCATATTCTAATATATATGTGTATATATTAGAAAGAAAAAGAAAAAGAAAAAAAGAAAAGGCTTACTGTTTCTTAGTTTTTTCTTGTTCCTGATCCTCTTCTTCCACCTTTTTAGTATGTTCATCGTTTGCAGCTTCTGTCGAGGACGAAGAGATCGACCATGAATTGGGCGTAGCCGGAGTATTAACCACCTCCGGCGACCCTGGAACCGTAGATGCCGGTGACGGAAGCGGTTGCGTCGGCATCGATGATGTCTGAAGCAGATCGAATAAAGATGGACCATAATCTTGGATACCCAACATGTCCATGAAGCCTAAAGAACCCTTTTCGCCTTCACATGGCATGTCGAAGATGCTCGATAAACCCAAACTCACCGGAATCTGATCAGAAAATGTCGAATTCGCCATCAAATTATCGCTCTTTGGCTCCTCCTCTTTCTTCTCCATAGATTGATATATCAAAGCCTCAGATTCTTCATTTCAAGCTGTTCAGGCAAGTGTAGTTTTATTACAAAAGTAGTGTAGAGAGAGAGAAATAAGAGATAGACTTATTTGGGTTGTTTTAAGTGTGATTGTGTGAATAGAGAGAGAGAGAGAGAGAGAGAGAGAGTATATTTGGTTTTGGGTGTTCTCTAGTGTGAAAGACGTTTTCTGAGGGTTTGAGTTTTGGGGGTGTGTTTGGAGAAGAAGTTAACTAAATGGAAAAAAGGAGTTTTCTAACTTGGGTTGACCGGCAAATGCCGGTGGTATTTTTACGGCGTCAAGTAATTGGGGGGCCTATTGGTATTAAATATGAACAGGACCAGCAAGTGGTCCGGTGAAAGAGTCGACGATTTCGTACGCGGGTTGTTGACTGGTAACCGGTTGCGATTTAGTGTATATGTGTATGAACGAGCTTGGGCTTACACGTGGGCTGTAGAAAAGTTCGGCTCGTGTGCATGTGATCCCTAGATTTTGTTTCGACCTTTTCGCGGTTTTCCTTTTCAACATTTAACGGAAATAATTTTTTTATTAAATTACAAGAATGTCCTTACTCTCCTTCTACGAAGTACTGATATAGACACGGATTACGATACGATAAGGACTCGATAAATTTTTAAAAAGTAAAACACAAATACGACATAATATTCGCAATATCATAAATTTAACAATAAAAATAAATAAATTACACAAATACTTCAATTTATTATCGAACAATTAATGTATTTTGCAAAAAAATATTTTTATTATATTCAAACCTACTACTAGAATCTTGCACGTTAGTTACTTTTGAAATAACAAACAAATAAATTTAAATACAAAATACTAAACAAAACAACATGACTTTATGTTAAATAAAGTTCTATTAGTTTTTTTATTTTTTGTTTTTAAATTTTTTATTTAGAAATTTTATCTAACTATTTTTTATTTTTTAAAATATTTATTTTAGAAAACGGTATATTTATAAAGAAAAGGACATAATAGTCATATTAAATAGTATATATGTCATTATAGTTCTTTCAGGGGGTCAAGATGTCAACTTTTAAAAGATGAAGAATAAAATGCTCAAAAAAATAGTTAAATGAGTGTTTTTGCAACTTTTAAAAATTACAAAATCTATCTTGCCGTGTCCCCCGCGTGTCCCAAAAAAAAAATTCAGGATACTTCTAAGGAGTGTCTGACACGTGTCCGAGTGTCCGACACAGGTACAACACCCTTATATGAAGTGTCCTACTTTCTAGCTCCCCTTTTATGTTTTCCTTTCCCCTCTTCGAGATATATATATATATATATATATATATATATATATATATATATATATTACATTTAACCATTGTATTTGAATTTTTCTAAAAAAAAAAATCACAATCTAATAATAAAAAATACTTAAAAAAATCAATCTTATAGTTCAAAATATTTATACATATCTAGGATCTAAAATAACTCTCTTTATCATTGATCTAACGGTCACGATTCACCCACTACATTCACACCTAAATCATATATACATCTACCTACCGTCATATTCCTAAAATGATTGAGTTTAACAATTTTTTTACAGTGTTGTAGGCACAGACAATATACTAGTCTATATATACACAAGCAATTGCTGTGATGAGAATACTCTCACAATAAACTCATACCCTCATTCATTGAATCAAATATGTGACTTGATGAATACTTGATTGAATGAATAATAATGCAAACTCGTTTAAAAGTGCCTATATATATATATATATATATATATATATATATATATATATATATATATATATCATAGTTGTTTGGTGCAATGAATTGATCGGATTTTGAACTAATTCAACAATAAATACTTTGGACAAATAATGGTAAAGATTATGCGGAGGTAAAACAGCATGTTCTGATAGAATGAAAGAAAACTCAAGCTCTAAATGCGAGGCCAGTTTGAGAAACTGTGGTGGGTCTCACACCACCCCGTGAGTATCCACTTGAGCCGATTTGAGCATAAAACAATTTTCCTAAAACTTTAGAAAAAAAAAAAAAAAAGTGAAATCAATATATCTATGAAGACTATGATCAGGTTTATATATATAGAAATTAATTGATATGAATACTTTAGTTGATTATGTGATCAAACTGAAGTTGGCTAGATAGGTTGATTTAATTCTTATATGCTTCATATGGTGTGTGGACTTTTCAGTTTGTACAATTGTATCTGTATAGTACCTACAATAATATTTTGAGTGGGGCTAGGTTCAATTCCTCACCTTTTTAATATATATATGCGTGTGTGTAGATATATATATATATATATGCACACTAATACACACAACAGTTGCATGGTCTACACCGTCATTAAGACTATTTATTTTGATGATCGTAATCTGCTAACTAATGATGCAATAATTTCAATCACCGAACACCCTTCTTAATTAGGTAGGGTATTCAAGACTTTTTGTTGTTCATGTTGATTAGAGCCATCATTTCTTCTCTTTGCCCTAGCTTGCTTACCTTAACACTATGTCACTCGCCTTTCCAATTAATAATACACGTCTATATATATATATATATATATATAAATAAATAAGAAACTACTAATATATATAAATGGAGAGACTGAAATAGCTTCGCTAACTTGAAGAACAATCTAAATTTGACCTCACGTAGATTAAAGAAAGGAGGAGGATAAAAATAAGATATTTTAGTTAATCAAAAGTTCCAACTAATATATTATTAAATCTCAACTATTAGATCATTTATTAAATGAGTCAGCCTTGAGTAATATATTGTAGACTAAAAAACAAACTTTCAAACATTGTATATATTAGTGTTTACAATATATATATATATATATATATATTAGTCTGGTTCATGAGTTTGTTGGGATGGATGAATTAGGTATACGTCTAAATTTTTTATATTATATACAGAAAGCAACTATAGTTAATTCAAATCAGTATTCTCTCACTTTGACCATTGTATATCAAAACAAAAGAAATAAAGAGTATGAGTGGTTAAGTTTAAAAAGATCTTTTATGTATGGGTGATATAGATAACTTGGTATTATATTCGAACAAATATATAGAGATAGAATTTATTGAAATAGAAATATTTTTATTTATTGAAAATTTATATAGTTAGTTGGTGATACTAGATATCAACCGTGCATAGAAGACTTTTTCCTGAAATTCTTCTAAATATTTATCCCAAAAAAAAAAAAGTCTTGTATAAGCTACACTTTTTTCATCCAAATATTCTATCAAACATGCAATTATTTTACCAATAAATTAGAATGTAAGATAAACATGTACTCCTATTGTTTCTCATGCCCAAGGGCAACTATGTAAAATTATGATTACTTCATACACGCGAAGTTCCATCAGAGCTATATATATATATATATAGAGAGAGAGAGAGAGAGAGAGAGAGAGAGAGAGAGAGAGTAACCGCGTTTTTGTGCGAATGTGCGAAGAAAGAAATGGGCATGTGTGGTCCAAAAGTCTAACAGTGCAGGTGTGATTGCTGACACGATTTCCGCGCCACCGACTCGAACATAGTTTGCATCTTCCCCGACAAGCCAAACACTGTCTATTGAGTATAGAGTTTTATAGACCACTGTTTATTAACATTTTAATTACTTACCAAAAAGAAAAAAAGAATTTCATTTCATTAATTAATTTATTTCAATGTGGTGATCCTTCTTAACCACAACAATATATAACATGTCATATATAGCTTTTTACAATTGATTCTGTTCGTATACATGCATGCTTCATTAGTCATTATTATTAATGTACTAATATACCAATACACCCTTCGATTGTGTGTGTGTATATATATATATATATATACACATATACATACACAATTTGAATCAATTCATGTGTACATAGATTTTGAACATATTACCCTATTAAACTCAAGATAAACACGTACGTACGTACGTGCGAGCATGCATTACCAAGGTTAGAGTACTCTTTTCATAACTTTTTCATGGTATGTTCTGTATGCCTTTATATACAGCATCATGTAATGATTATAGTAGCTTCATGTGTCATGTTCCACACATATATCTGCATGTTATCATTTCACACAAGACTTGATAAGGTACAACCTGGATGTTACTGGTAAGAATCCAAGTTTGGTCTTTTGTCAATTCAATCAAGAGAAAAGGTTTAGGGACATGACTGTCATTCTACATTAGCTCAAAAGACTCTTTTACATCTCGATCGATGTGGGACAAGTGCACTAATTTGACCATCCATTGGTCTAATACGTGTAATCATCGGATCCATCTAAAACCTATTCTAGATTCCACGTGTCAGATCGGACGGCTTGCTCTTCGTTATCAGACTCTACGCTAGCACATGCATACTACGCGGTTTCAGAATATTCTTATGCTTTACTTGCGTTTTACGCTCTTTTGTTTTCCCACACCTTTTCCTTCCTCTCTACATTATCGTTTATAGCTCTCTCTCTCTCTCTCTATATATATATATATAAGTTTATAGCTATATATATATATATATATATATATAATACATATAGTATATACAAAATCTGGTTATGCAGCTCCGGCGGAACCAGGAGTGGGCCAAAATTTGTGATTCTAAAATTCATTGAAAATTTTAATTGGTGCTTCTAAAAAATTTTCAAAACACTAATATATTTACTGCAAAATAAAGAGTTTGAAAATAAATTTAACTTGAACCATTTTATAACCATACTCTTGAAAGCTTAGTCTTCTGAAACATTAATTTAAGTTAAACATAAATTTGAGTTGATTATTAGTGTACCATACTGTTGGTTACTTCATTTATACACACACCTGTATAATATTTATTAATTAATTCAAGAGAGAAAAATACACTAATGTATCCTTATGTTTAATAAAATGCATTAATTTTTTTTTCCAGACATTTTAGTCTGAAAGTATTTACAACTAAAATATCTAAAATTATATACGTACCAATCGTCATTGATGAGTCTTGGGAGCTTTGGGAAGGAAGAGAAATTGAAGTATTGTGAGACCAAAATGGTAAGAATGCCAACAACAATACTGATATCATATATGTATACTAAGATTTTTAGTTGTCACTTACTAAATAACAAATTGTATAGATTCTTATATGAGTTTTTTTTTTGGGTAAGGTAAGTTAGTGTATTGATGTCAAATGTACAAAGAATTTCAATAGGGGGAGTCTAAAAACCGGGACTTTTGGACCGTTTTCTTTTTTCCTTATTTTATCCATTTAAACCATGGAAATGATTTAAGAGATTTTTAATGATGAAATGAAAGTATGAAAACCTATTTTAAGGTTTGGAAATGTTTTAGAAACATTTGGCTCAATTTGAAATTTTCGGGTTAATAGAGCTTGGGACATGGTTCGGGTGGGCTCGAGAAACTGAAATTTTTTTGAAAAATATTTATTTTTAATATTGGGTCATTTAAAATATTGAATGAAGAATAAAATTGATTTCGGAGCTGTAAGAGTTTTTGAAATAAAAAATGGAGGTCTGGAAGGTACGTTAAGTGGTTAGGGGCATTTTAGTCATTTTGAGGGTTAGGGCTTATAATGTAATACCCCGCTCCAACACATGGTATGATATTGTCCGCTTTGGGTCTGAGCCCGCACGATTTTGCTCTTGGGTTTTACCCCAAAAGGCCTCATACCATTTGAAGAGAACATACTACATATAAGCACATCCCCTTTTCCACACCCAAGCGATGTGGGATTGAGCACCCTGTACCCTGTCAGTGTGGTAGCTCAGCCCAGTGTCTGTCTTCGCACCCTCCCACTCACACCCGTCCACAAAGGTTACTACAATCCACCCCCCTACGAGGCCCGACGTCCTCGTCGGCACACTTCCGACTGGGTTCAGGCTCTGATACCAATTGTAATACCCCACTCCAACACATGGTATGATATTGTCGGCTTTGGGCCTGAGCTCGCACGGTTTTGCTCTTGGGTTTTACCCCAAAAGGCCTCATACCATTTGAAGAGAACATACTACATATAAGCACATCCCCTTTTCCACACCCAGGCGATGTGGGATTGAGCACCCTGTACCCTGTCAGTGTGGTAGCTCAGCCCAGTGTCTGTCTTCGCACCCGCCCACTCACACCCGTCCACAAGGGTTACTACATATAAATATCAAAACATTACATTTTAGCCATTCATTTTTCTCTCCCCATAGTCAGCAACTCTCTCTCTGTCTCTCTCTTTTCTCATTTCATCTTCCTCCCTTCTCTCTTAGATTTGAGGAACCTAGAGTGAGATTTGGAGTTTGACCAAAAAGGAACGTATGTTGACCATGGCGAGGGCTTCCATTTAATTGGAGCAAAGTTAATTTTGGGTGAGTTTGGATTCGGTGGAATTTGGGAAAAGCGTTTGGAAGCTCTCCCAAACCAAGTTAGGGATGTACAATTCATGAATTCCTATATTTTTGTGGGAATGCTTAGAGCATCCAACTACCTATATGCATGTCTACATTGATTTATATGATGTTTAACATGTATATAGGTAGAATTGCATAGTTTAAATGATATGCAAATATGATTTATATGTTTATATGCCTTCTATGTGATCTATGTGGGCATGACTTTGGAAGATTTGGGGTTTAAGATTAACTTAATTCACATTGTGGGTTTTGAGGTTTAGGTGTTTGATAAATTGCCTAAATGAATGTGTGAGTATGATTAAATGTCGTAACGTATCTTCTTACGTGGAATTAAATTTTGAAATCATGCTAGTTACATCTTGAGCATAAATTAATGTGCGTTATAGCATTAAATGTGGCATTGGGCATTACACGCATTTAGGTTGTATACATGTGATGGTAAGAGAGGGACACGTAAGGTTTGGTAAAGAAAAAAGGTATGGAATTGTTAAGGTCAGGTTGAGAAGGACCATATGATCCCTATTAAGAATCCAAGTCATAGAAAGGTTTGGAATGGAAAGTTTTGGCAAAGAAAAGTCGGGTTGTGTGATATGTACGTGTGAGAGACACAGTAGAATTACATGGCATATGCATAAGGTTTACATGGCAGGTTTCATGGTATGTTGATTTACATTGAGTATATGATTATGTGATCCTTAGTATGTTATATGCCTTAAGTGGTATTTACGGGATTGTAGGAAATGTGCCTTTTGCATTTCTACTGAGCATATAGGAGCTCAGTCCTCTATATATTAATCTTTTTTAGGTTTCAGAAGGAAGGTAGGATGAACTCACCAACCATGACATGGTTTGGGCAAAGAAGAGTTTTTGGTTGTGTTGTAGCTTTCATTTGAAATGCATGTCCAAATTATGAACTATATGCATATATTGATTATGTATGTGACCTTTACTATTTCAGAAACATGTGATTGAGTATGCTTTATGATTACATGCATTTATATCTAAGGTTTTGGAAATGTATGAAAGATAAATTATAGGATTGATGATCTTATATTTCCATTTATGCATGTATGATCATTGTGGGAATGATTAGGTTGAAGGAATGGTGAATTGAGAGCAATGCATGTTAAGGATGGGAATGAAGGGTTAAAAACTGATACTTGAGGAGTTCTATAAGAAATAATTTTGGAAGACCTGTGATTAATTGGAAGCTTCACTTTGATTAATTGTATACCTTTGATTAATCGAAGATGCCATTTCGATTAATCAAAATTTTAACTTTAAAAATAGAGACTAATTCCAGTATGTTACGATTGAACCTACGATACCACTACGATTAATCGCAACTTTGATTAATCATAATAAGAGTTATGATTAATCGAATGGACAAATTTGATTAATCATAATGAGGGTTGTGATTAATCGAAGGGACAGATTCGATTAATCACACTGAGTGATAATCTTATTTTTACAAATGGACTTAAGTATGCATATACATCAATGAGGGACCCACTTGTAAAAATTTACTCATATACGTATGTATGTACACATAGTAGGTATGATTATAGTTCAGCTTCCGCTGAGTTATGAGAATGAAAATTGAGATTAGAAACCAAGTGTTCCATATAAGAACTAAGGGTGGATCAGTAAAGCTTTCGTGAGAGATGGTCTCGGTGATTTGGATAAGAATCGAGGGTGACAAGATTGTGTTTGTCGTACTCACTCGAGGTTACGAGGATAGTGACCAGACGAGAGTGGCACCTCATGATTGAAGTATGGGCTCAGATCGATGGGTTTCTAGTGAGCTGGATTTTAGGGCGTGACAGCTTGGTCTCAGAGCACTAGGTTGGAATCCTTAGGGACAAAGGGCAATGGTCAGATCATATGTGGATTCGAGATGGTACATTGAGTAATAGATTTACGTCAGAGCGTCTAATTTCAAATACTTAAGGATGATGGGTAAGGGGTAAATGTTGATTTGGTCGATAGCTTGTTATTAAAGCTCGATAGTTATACATACCTAGGGATAGGTCGACTCGTGTAAAAACTCAGAACGGCTTGTTGGTTGATCACTTAGTATTATGGCAATTAGGTTTACAACCCAATAACGTTGGATAGATGTGACTTAGCTAAATTGAGAAGTGAGTGCATACTCTATGTGGTTATTTGATAACATGTTTAAATGTTATGTGTTTATGTGATAACATGCTACTTGCTAGATGTTATGTGACAACATGCTTAAGTGTTGTGTAGTATGTTGGTTATGCTGGATGTATAGCATGAGATATTTAATCATTATTAATTTTTCTCTTGACTATATATCACGATGTCTCCTAGACAATATAGAGGAGTGGGTGAGGGTGATATTCTTGTAAGGAACCGTGTGGTCATTGATTTAACCGCAACCCTTAGGGACTTTGTGAGGACAACTACTGCTAAGCTACAACAACCAGTGGCACAGCCAAAAGAAATCGAATCAGAGAGAAGATTCAAATACATTACAAGGTTTAAGAAGTTGGAGCCTCCAACTTTTGAAGGTGGCTTAGATCCGTTGGTGGCTGAAAACTACTTTGGGCAAGTTGAGAAACACCTTAGGATAATGGCAGTGCTCGATGATGGAATGAAGGTGATGTTAACCGCTTATGTATTCACGGGGGATGCCAAGATATGGTGGAAGATGATCACAGAGATTTATGACATTGACGAAATGGGTTGGGAAGAGTTTAAGGCTCTCTTCCTTGAGAAGTACTTTCCTAGGCCATAAAGGAGGGCAAGGAAAGAATTTGACGAGTTAAGGCATGAGGGTATGACAGTCTCAGAATATGAGAACAAATTTAACTTTCTTTCATGCTTCGCTCCTGAAGTGATGAGGAAATAGGTGAAAAGGACTTGGAGATTTGTGAATGACCTTCATCATTCTATTAGGCCAGTTGTTGCAAATTTAGACTTAAAAGTCTATAGCGAGACAGTGAATAAGGCACTAATGGTAGAGACAGAGGGTAAGGATAGGTTGGAAAAAAAGGAGTCTAAAAAATAGAATAAGGGAAGAGGTGTTTCTTTTGAAAGTCAGTCAAAGAAGAAGCAAAAAAGTTTTCCTTCACAATCAGTAGGATCAACGGGGTCGCAAATTATGCATTATGTGCCTACGACTTCTGTGTCAACGAGATCGATCGGGTTAGGGAGAGTGTGTCACCACTATTAACTACTTGGTCACTATAAGTCAGAGTGTCTCATCATACATTTAACGTCAGTAGTTAAGCAGATTTTTTACTGCTATCATCAGATTGGTCATATGAAGTTGAATTGTCCTTGGGGATTGGGTGTGCAGAGTGGAACGGACTCTCACAACCGCACCAATCAGCTTCTGCAAGTCAGCTTTGATTCTATGGCAATGCCGCCACCTCCACCAGTACAATTTGCTTAAGGTCTACAAGTAGTGAGGGGGAGCATTCCTAGTGGTTATCGAAGGATTGGTCCATGATCGAGGTACATTAGTGATTTTTAGTTGATGTATTATAACACTAGATTATGCAAGTATATTAAGTTACACAGAATGAGTCTTGTACTGTAAATTGAGGAAGCATGATAAGTTGGTATGCTATGAATAGTACACTATTGGTTTAAGCATATTTGATGTAACACGCTTTGTATTTAGAGTGCTTTTAATATACATTGTATGTCTAGTTTACTGTATCCTAATTTTGAGAATTTGATAAACCAAACAGAGAATTGAATATAGGTTGATTCGTGAGGTTTGGGATATATGGATTATAGTACTCTAAGGTCATGTGAGCTTAGGGTTAGTGGGAAAGGTTTGGGATACTTTGATGTCTTTTCATATCGAGATTTTTTGAAAATGATTTAGAGTTAGATATATTAGTTCATGTAGATATTTAGGGACTTAATATATGTGGTCCATTAGTTTTAGGCCGGGATAGGTAATTGACAAGAAAGGCATGTTGTTGGGGTTGGGTTGGCACGAAGAAATAGGCTAGCCAAACATTTTTATTTGATTAGTACTTCTCTTACAACATGTTGAGTCTAGATGATTCTTGAGTTGACTTGTGATTATTGATAAGTAAAGATTGGAACACTGAGATTTTGAGTGTAGATGGTTTCCACTCATAAGGTTTAGGAAACATTTTTTGTCCTCGAAGGTTCATGAGATTCATAGGGATTCATGGTGGTGGGAGTTGTCATTGGGACGTTGGTTCGTCTAAAGATGCACACACTAGAGTCGGGTTTGTCACTTTGCTGTAGTTTTATCTATTGACATACTCGGCAGACCAGAAAAGAGGTCAGTTAGACGCAGTTTTGTCTATTAACACATGTAGTGGTAATTCTAGATGAATTTTTATCTATTATTAAACTCGTGTGGTGAGCGTTGTCATTCAAACGCAGTTTTCTCTACTTACACTCACCGAAAATGGAGCATTGTCGTTTGGATGTAGTTTTGTCTAACGACACATAGGGGAGTCGGGTTTTTCATTTTAATGCAATTTTTTCTATTGACATACTCGACAGACTATAAAAGAGGTCAATCAGATGCAGTTTTGTTTATTGACATATGTAGTGATGATTTTGGACACATTTTTGTCTATTGTCACACTCGTGGTGGTGGGTGTTGTCATTCAAAAGTAGTTTTATCTACTGACACTCACCAGGAATGGAGCATGGTCATTTGGACACAGTTTTGTCTATTAACACACACATAGGAGTTGAGTTTGTCATGTTAGATGCATTTTTATATATTGATGTCCTTGACGAATTAAAATTTATCTGTTGGCACATGTTGGATTAGTTACTCTAGATACAGTTTTGTCTATTGGTGTGCTAGTTGACGGGGTAGATTTGCCCTAAGTGAAATGGGTAATAGTTTTTATGAGATAGGGGTAACAGTTTTTTAGGTCTGTATAGGCCTTAGTTTTCTTGACATAACAAGTTATAAGGTCATCACTGAGGTAAATAGGTAAATCGATATTCACTTCAGTTTAGATTATTTTTTTGTCAAATGTGGGTTGAGATATCCTAGGTATTGAAGTGTTTCATATTATGGGTTAGGACGTGATAGGGGTACGAATATAGTATAATAAGTTAAAGATTCTCTACTCGTAGATTTCTAATGGTATGATAATAACGGATTGGACCTTGTGTCACTATGGTTTTTTGATGAGGTTCCATGGTGGAAAGAATAAATGATATAGTTTGGATCATGGTTGACTAGCTAGTTGACTAAGGCAGCTCACTTATTTTACAGAAAGACGTGAGGAGGCATGGTAGACAATATGTGGAATATATTGTGAGGTTACGTGGAGGTTTGGATATCTATGGTATTGAATAAGAATAAAGGTTTTATCTTGGAGTTCGGTAAAGATTTCAGATAGTGCCTGATACATATTACACTTGGACTTGGTATTGGTTGAGAGGACCATTTACCATTTGAGGTGTTTGCATACGACAATAGTAATCAGGTCAGTATCATTATGGCACCACTTGGGGTGTTGTATGGTAGATTATGTAGATTTTTGGTTTGTTTGACAAAGGTTAGCGAGACTACTGCCTTAGGACTCATGTTGACAAAAGAATTATGTCACTAGAAGAGGCATATGGTTATTCTTTGAGTTGGGAGACCACAAAAGGGATTGAAGTTAGACCATTGGAGATTTTACCGTGTGTTGGCAAGATGGTTTAGCCTTGCCACACAATTGGAGGAGTTCATAATGCTCCATATTAAGAAAACATAAATGAGTTGAGGTGATATTGAGGTTGATGAGGAAAGCTACCTCGAGACATGAGTAGGAAGTCTATAGGATTTAGATTTGTCCTTTTCAGACATAGCTTGATTTCGAGGATGAAATCCTTTTAAGTTGGGTAGGTTGTAAAGACCGGGCCTTTTTGGACCGATTTTCTTCTTTCCTTGTTTTATCAATTTAAACCATGAAAATGATTTAAAAGAGTTTTAATGATGAAATGGAAGTATGAAAACATGTTTCAAGGTTTGGAAATGTATTAGAACTATTTGGCTCAATTTGAAATTTTTAGGTCGAAGTGGCCCAGGACGCGGTTTGGGTGGGCCCGAGAAATTGAAATTTTTTTGAGAAGTATATATTTTTGGTATTAGGTCATTTAAAATAATAAATGAAAAAGGGAATTGATTTCGAAGCCGTAAGAGTTTTTGGAATAAAACACGGAGGCTTGGAAGGTACATTAAGTGGCTATGGGCATTTTAATCATTTTGAGGGCTAGGGCTTATAAATATCAAAACATTTCATTTTAGCCCTTCATTTCTCTCTCTCCACAGCTAGCGACTCTATCCCTCTCTCTCTCTCTTCTCATTTCATCTTCCTCACATCTCTTAGATTTGATGAACTTAGAGTGACATTTAGAGTTTAACTAAGAAGGAAAGTACGTTGAGCACCCGAGGGCTTTCACTTGATTGGAGCAAACTTGATTTTGGATGAGTTTGGATTCAGAGGAATTTGGAAGCTCTTCCAAACCGAGGTAGGGATATCTAATTCATTAATTCTTATGTTATTATGAGTATGTTGGATGCTTAGGGCATCCAACTAGCAATATGTATGTTTACATTGATTTATAGATGTTTAACATGTATATAGGTAGAATTTCATGGTTTAAATGATATGGAAATATGATTTATAGGTTTATATATCTTCTATGTGATCTATGTGGGCATGACTTGGGAAATTTGGAGTTTAAGGTTAATTTAATTCACATTGTGGGTTTTGAGGTTTAGGTGTTTGATAAATTGCCTAAATAAATATGTGAGCATGATTAAATGTCATAAAATGTTTTCTTACAAGCAATTGAATTTTGAAAACATGCTAGTTACATCTTGAGCATGAATGTGCGTTATAACAGTAAATGTGGCATTGTGCATTACATGCATTTAGGTTGTATACGTGTGATGGTAAGAGAGGGACACGTAAGGTTTGGTAAGGGAAAAAGGAATGGAATTGTTAAGGATTGGTTGAGAAGGACTAGATGATCCCTATTAGGAATTTGAGTCATATAAAGGTTTGGCATTGAAGGTTTTGGCCAAGGAAAGTCAGATGATTCGTTCAGAATTTGAATTATGGAATGTGAACATATGAGAGGTACAATAGAATTACATGGCATATGCATAAGGTTTACATGATAGGTTTCATGGTATGTTAATTTGCATTAAGTATACGATTATGTGATCCATAGTATGTTGTATGCCATATGTTGTATTCACGAGATTGTAAGAAATGTGTCTTAGGCAATTCTACTTAAACTTTTTCAGGTTTCGGAAGAAAGGTAGGAGGAACTCACCAACCATGACGTGGTTTGAGCAAAGAAGAGCTTTTGGTTGTCTTGTACCTTTCATTTGAAGTGCATGTTCGGATTATGGACTATATGCATATATTGATTATGTATGTGACCTTTACTATTTTGAAAACATGTGATTGAGTATGCTTATGATTACATACATTTATATGTAAGGTTTTTGAAGATGATCTTAGATTTACATTTATGCATGTATGATCATTGTGGGAATGATTGGGTTGAAGGATTGGTGAATTGAGAGCAATGCATGTTAAGGATGGGAATGAAGGCTTAAAAATGGACACTTGAGGAATTCTACAGGAAAAAATTTCAGAAGACTTGCGATTAATCAGAAGCTTCACTTCGATTAATTGTAGTCCTTTAATTAATCGAGGATGCCATTTTGATTAATAGAAATTCCAACTTTAAAAATAGATACCAATTCAAGTGTGTTACAATTAAACCTACGATAACACTACGATTGATCGCAGTTTCGATTAATCACACTGAGTAATAATCATGTTATGCATATACATCAACAAGGGACCCACTTGTAAGAATTGACTCATACATGTATGTATGTACACATGGTAGGTATGTTTATGGTTTAGCTTCCACTAAGTGATGAAAATAAAAAGTGAGATTAGAAACCAAGCGTTCCATATAGGAACTAAGGGTGGACCGGTAAAGCTTCTATGAGAGATGGTCTCGGTGATCTGGGTAGGAGCCGAGGGTGATAGGATTGTATTTGTCGCGCTCACTCAGGGTCATAAGGTTAGTGACCAGGAAAGCGTGGCACCACACGACCGAAATACGGGCTCAACTAGTGGATTTTTGGTGGGACGAATTTTGGGGCGAGGCAGCTTGGTATCAAAGCACTAGGTTAGAATACTTAGGGATGAAGGGCAATGGTCAGATCACGTGTGGATTCGAGATCGTACATTGAGTAATAGATTTACGCCACAGCGTCTAAGTTTGAATAGTTAAGGATGACGGGTAAGGGGCACACGTTGATTTGGTCGATAACTTGTTATTAAAGCTCGATAGGTATATATACCTAGGGACAGGTAGACTCGTGTATAAACTCAGAATGACTTGTGGTTGATCGTTTAGTATTATAAAAATTAGGTTTACAACCAAAGGACGTTGGATAGATGTGACTTAGCTAAATTGAGACGTGAGTGCACATGCTATGTGGTTATTTGATAACATATTTAAATGTTATGTGTTTTTGTGATAACATGCTACTTGCTAGATCTTATATGACAAGATATTTTCATGATAACATACTTAAGTGTTATGTAGTATGTTGGTTATGTCAGATGTATATCATAAGTTATATAATTTTTTTAATTTATCTCTTGACTATATATCACAATGCCTCTTAGATGATGTAGAGGAGTGGGTGAGGGTGATATTCCTAGAAGGGACTGTGTGGTCACTAATATGACTATAGCCTATAGGGACTTTATGAGGACAACTACTGCTGAGGTACAACAAACGGTGGCACGACCGGAAGAAATTAAATAAAAATTAAGATTCAAATACATTATAAGGTTTAAGAAGTTGGAGCCTCCAACTTTTGAAGGTGACTTAGATCCGTTGGTGGCTGATAATTAGATTGGACAAGTTAAGAAACATCTCAGGGCAATGGCAGTGCTCGATGATGGGATGAGGGTGATGTTAGCCGCTTATGTATTCACGGGGGATGCCGAGATATGGTGGAAGATGATCATAGAGATTTATAACATTGACGATATGGATTGGAAAATGTTTAAGACTCTCATCCTTGAGAAGTACTTTCCTAGTCCACAGAGGAGGGCATTAAGGAAAGAGTTTGATGAGTTAAGACATGTGGGTATGACAGTCTCAAAATATGAGAACAAATTAAACTCTCTTTCACGCTTCGCTCCTAAAGTGATGAGGCACTATATGGAAAAGACTTGGAGATTTGTGAATGGCTTTCACTATTCTATTAGGCCAATTGTTGTGATCTTAGACTTAAAAGGCTATAGCAAGGCAGTGAATAAGGTACTAATGGCTTAATGGATTTTAGACTTAAAACATATTGGGTTTCATTGAAGGATGTAGGTAGAATGGTGATAAGTGTTCAATACTATGCATTTGAACCCTCTTTATTGCATATGTTAGTCCCGTTATTACGTTTATCGAGGTACATTTACGGTATTTTTGTGTTTGTGATGTATTGTAGGTTTTGTACCAAAAGGAGCAATGTTTGAGGCCATTTGCAGTTAAAGAACAGAATTCAGAAATGAAGCTAAAGCATCTCGATCAATCGAGATGTTGATCTCGATCAATCGAGATCTCGATCAATCGAGATCTCGATCAATCGAGATCTCGATTGATTGAGACATGCATTTCGATTAATCAAAATCTCGATCAATCGAGATTCCAATCTCGATCAATCGAGATTCTGCAGACCCACTTGTCCACTTGCTCACCTGCTCTCCCACTTGCAACAAAATTCACCTTTTTGCACGACTTGGATGGATTTTCTGACTTGAAGAAGACACATGGAGATATTATTAATTTAGTTGGTATATATATTGCTATATATATATACATGGTGGGTCCCAAGGATGGAAAGTAGCCAAATATGCACAAAATGAGCCATTTCTCTCATATATCAGAGACCATACATTAGAGACTTTTGGGAGAGGAGAAGGAGAAGCTGAACCAGACCTTGAAGCTTCATTTTCTCCATCAATGGAAGTGTGCAAGGCTGCCATGATCAACTAACTTCTCCACTAGGGTGTGGGTGAAATCCCTAGCCATGTAAACTTGTTCATTTTTGTAGCATTATTTGGGATTTGTATTTAAATTTTGATTACTTAGTCTAGTGATGATGTACACTTATACATTGCTTATATATATTCATATGATATTATTTTTATTTTTGTCTTAGAGTAGAATGCATCTTATGAAGCACAACACTTGCATCTTCCACAAGAAATGCAAATGATGACTAGGTAATGGTATTTAAATTGAATGTGTTGTTCTTGCTTATATAAACCATGCCAAGATGAGATAGTTTGGATGCATTTAGGTTCACTTAGAGAGTAGGGTAATTAGTTAGGTTGAAGAACTATGCTTGTTGAAGATGGATTATGATAGGTTTGCACACACATTGATCTTTTGATATGTTATTGAGGTCACAAGCCTAATGACATTGTTAGACATTTAATTTTATAAATCCCAAGCTTGCTACATCTATGAAAATATGAATGGCTAGAGGTGGAAACCACCCCTAGTTCTCTCTCCCAACTTACAACTCTTTAAATTTAGTGTTTTTATATTTCATGCAATAGTTTTAAAACAAAAATCAAAACCTTGTTTTTAGAATTAAAGTGGAATTAATCTCTCTTCAAGACAATTAACAACTAGTCCTTGTGGGATCGATACCCTCTATATAGAACCGTATCTACAAAGATTCGTGCTCTTGCGAGTGGTTAAATTATATTTTGAAAAAGGGCAAAAAATAAGCTTACAATTACAATCAAGTTTAGCCACATCAAATGGCTTTCAATTTGTTAGCTATGAACTTAGAAATGTACTTGTAGAGTAAGTTACAACATGCAATAGGTTTGAATTTGTGGACATAGGATGCATTCTGAATTTGAGGAACTGGGGTAATTAAGGTGGAGTTGATTTCCTTTAATATTTTCCCAAAAATAAAGAAGTCCCTAATTGCAGCAGTAACTTCAGTGTCTATTATGGCCTATGTCACGCCCCGGTTTCCGACACCCGGTTAGGAGCGAGGGAAACGGGGGTGAATCCGTAATTTCACCTCAAGTTCCCACACCTTAATCTCATTATAATCTATTCTATTGCAGAGGCATTCCATATGCACACCCTTCAAGTGGCATTAGATCATCAAAGGCCCTTGCAAATGATTTTCACCTTTGGTTCCATACATATAAACCACTAAGTTCTGGATCTCAACTTTTTACACAGATGGAATTTGATTATGAAACCTACACCATTGGATAGAGCTTTCAAAAATACTCAATTTCAAAAAATACCACACTCAATTTCGATTTAAAACGAAGAAATTGCATCGAAACGAAGTCCGGACCATTTTTGAACCTTGTTGTGAATAGTAATCTCGATCAATTGAGATTCATCTCGATTAATCGAGATTTTCACCCCATTAATTGAAGAAAACACCCCCTCGGTACTTTGACCTGCAATATTTCGATCAATCGAGATTGGGACTTCTATTAATCAAAATAAAGCTCAAAAATTCATAAAATCTCGTAACCATTTCGATCAATCGAGATGGGCATCTCGATTAATCGAAATGCACTGCCCAGATTCTCCCAAACACCTATATAAGATCAAATTGAACCCAAATCTCAACCAAACCACCTTAGATCATTCACAACTCATATAAATCATCTACCATTGATATAAAATCATACTCACACATCAATCTATACATTTGAATCTCAAATCTTGCATAATCATAGAAAATTCATCCTAAGTTCACCATGCACATAAAATTCAAGTGAACCAAACCATCCTCATTTTTCCAAAGGTGATCTTCATTAACCCAACCATACAATCTAACTTATACATTGAGATCCTATAACCATGATTCCAACGTAAATCCACAACTCTAAACATTGATATCCACGAAATTAAGATACAAGAGACAAAAAAATACATTCATCCATTTAAATTCCGAATTCATACATAATCCATGGAACCATACATATAAGAATTTAAATGGCCCTTTTTGCATACATTCAACAAGTCTCAAATGAAGGAAGCCATTATACATGCATTTCTCAAAAATAATTTTCCTACAAGTGTGGCACTTACATTTAGATTTCACATACAAAAGAAGATACAAATGTAAAGGCAACACAACTGTAGAGACCGTGACCAATTTTGGCCGATTTTGCATTTTTCGCATTATAATTGCCATAAATGCATTTTGAGTGGTTCTTAACGTGTTTTGAGTGTGGAAAACATGTTTGGGAAGTGCTTTTAAGATTTTGGAAAGTTTTCGAGAGAATTGGAGAAGTTTGACTTTTTGGTCAAACTGGGGCCCGGGATGTGACTTAAGTGGGCTCGAAAATCCAGAAAATTTTTAAAAATATTTATTTTTGGGAATGGCTTATATGAAATGTTTAGAGAGTTAAGGAAGTGATTTCGAGACCGTAGGAGTTTTCGGAATCGAAAAAGGAGTCCGGGAAGGTGCGTTAAGTGGCCTAGGGGTATTTTGGTCTTTTCATGACCTAGGGACCTTAAATGGTCAAAATCTGTAGAAATATTTCATATCTCACGGCTGCTTCTCTCTCTATATTGCTCCCACTTCTTTTCTCTTCCTTCTCTTTAGATTTTGGAGGTCTTCGGCTTGGATTCAAGGCTTGCCAAAGGAGGGAGATACGTAGGGGACGGCTAGGGCTTCCATTTGAACCGAAAAAAGTGGTGATTCGGCAAGGTAGACTCCATTAAAAAATTGGTGAAGTGCTTGGAAGGCCTTCATTTTTGAGGTAGGGGTGTTCTTTCTCATCTACTTGTCGATTCTAGGGTTTCGGGTGAAGTGGTGAGAGCTAAGGTTGTGTATTGCATGTTTTAGAGATGTAAGAGGGGTGGGATAAGGTGTTTTTATTCTTCTCTTGAGTCTCTTGTATGCAATAGATGTGTATCTCCTAGTATGCATGATGTGAGTGACAAATGCATGAGAATGTGGGAGAATGAGAGCATGTATACTTATATGCTAGCTTTTGTGCAAATATGTGAAAATGTGTTATATTGGGCATATATGTGTTGTATGTTGTAAGTGAGTTAAATGCATGCTATATTTGTATAGAAAATGTGTGCATTTGTGAAGCATGATTAAAATGTGCTTAAGTGAAGTTTTGTGAGCATATGTGGATATTATGCTAGGTTTGTATGTATAGGTAAAAATATGTGTGGTGTAGTGGGGATAAAATGCATGCTACATGTTTTTATTAATTAGCATGTGCATTGTGAGGCATGAAATTAAATGCTTGATGTTTATATGTTCGAAATGCATATATTGGGGCCGTTGTGAGGAAACGGGGAAGTGTGGTTGAATTGCCTAGAGTAGGTCAATACTCGGAGAGGGCGTTGGAGAGGTTACGTCACCTTGGAGTAGGTAAATACTCGGTGACGATGGTTTACTCACCTTGGAGTAGGTAAATACTCGGTGGGGATTCTAAAGAGGTTGCCCTATCGCCTTGGAGTAGGTAAATACTCGGTGGTTGTGGTTACTCACCTTGGAGTAGGTAAATACTCGGTGAGAATTCAAAGAAAGGGGGCCAAGTCACCTTGGAGTAGGTAAATACTCGGTGACGGTGGTCCATCCACCTTGGAGTAGGTAAATACTCGGTGGCGGAATTGGAATGGTGTGGAAAAGTGTCTCGGTTTCATGATTCGGTCAAGAATCATGTTGGGATGTCGGGTTGAGTCCGAGAGAGAGACAAGTGTATAATTATTGCCTTCATTTGAATTATGAAGCATGATATGTGTTTAATGCATCCCTATCTATATATATGCATTGTTGTGAGTGAATATGATGTATGTTGAATGATATGTGAAATGTTGTGACATGCATCCATGTAGGTCGTGTCGGGTCGGCACTTAGGTGGGTTGGGGTATCTCTACTGAGCCGCAGTGGCGTTCACCCCTTTATTCTAAATATTTTACAGATAAAGCGCCGATGACGGATGGGACATGAGTGTCTAAGTGGAACACTAGTGGTGGTTTTGCTATCTTTTGAGTTTTGAGCATTTTTGTGGCTATCCATGCCGGCTTGTGGCATGTGACTTCCCTTTTAGTTGTGGTTGTACTTTGGACATATGTACTTTTGACGTATGTATTGGATCATGAACTTGTTGGGTGTGGAGAGACAACGGTTTAATATATGTAATGCCCATGGTGGCATCTTGTTCATTTAATGATGCCTTTTTTATGAATGAATTGTGGTTGTGGGGGAAAATGTTTCATTTTGATGTATAATTCAATTATGAATGTGATATTGAGTGTGAGAGTGGTGTTGGAACCTTCCATTTATGTTATTAATTATGCTTGAGGGGTTCTAGGATGATAGAATGTTGATTGGGTTCCAATTGGATCATGTATAGGGCTGTTGGAAGTCCCAGCAGGTGCATTTCGATCAATCGAGATGCCTATTTCGATCAATCGAAGTCCTCATTTCGATTGATCGAAAGGGTGATGATTTATGGTGATTTTTTGAGTCCAGGAAAGAGGAATTTTGATCAATCGAGACCCCTATCTCGATCAATGGAGATATTGCAGGTCTGGGGTCCCGAGAGGGTGAAAATCTCGCTTGAATTTCGATTAATCGAGATTTCATCTCGATCAATCGAGATTACTATTCACAGCTTTTTCCAAAACTTCATTTCGACGTAATTTCTTCGTTCTAGATTGGAATTTAGTGTGGTTTTTTTTGAAATTGAGTATTTTTCGATTATATATCCAATGGTGTAAGTCTCAGTTACAGATTACAAACAAAGAAAGTTTGGAGGCTCGAAAGTGAGGGATTCTTAAAAGTGTGGGCATGTAAATGTTCACTAAGGTGTGTGATTTGATGTAGGGCCCATGGGAATTAGTTAAGGGGGATTTGGGTGCATTAATATGCATAAATTGAGTTAAGCTTCAGCGGTG
Source organism: Cornus controversa (assembly GCA_026545225.1). NCBI lineage: Eukaryota > Viridiplantae > Streptophyta > Magnoliopsida > Cornales > Cornaceae > Cornus > Cornus controversa. The sequence continues at coordinate 6,630,416 of CM048849.1, read as the reverse complement.
AATGAGGGTAATGAGGGCCTATTGGGCTAAAGGGACGGTTTAACCTCCTGTTCTCCGAGAGTTAGGAATCGGGGTGTTATAACATGGTATCAAACCTTGATACTAATGCATTGAGTGTAATTGAGGTTGTTCATGGGGTTAAGTGAACGGGTTCACACTCGGGATTCGGGGTCGGTCCGGGGGAGTCCCGGCGGTCCGGGTTTCGGGGCGTGACAGAATGGTATCAGAGCACTAGGTTGGAATACCTAGGGACGAAGGGTGAGACTTGACTTAATTATCACTTGAGTTTAATGATCGGAACATAAAGATTTTGACTTGAGATTGTAAATTGCTTATGTGGAACTTGATTTATGCTTAAGATTTCTTAACATGCTTTTGTGGATTAAATAGACATGGCATGTGTAAGAATGATGGAATTTGACTAAGTATGAATGCTTGGACTTAAAATTTTTTTGTTGTGCATATAGAAAGAAATGCCTCCAAGAAGAGCGCGAGACATTGGCGCTGATGCTCCTCAGGAGCCAACAGATGGAACGCAGTTTATGCGTGATATGGCAGACACTATGAGGCGGATGGCTAGGGAAGATAGAGAAGAGGAGGTTTAGGCATTGCCTAGGGCTGCCTTGAGCTGCCAAATGGTGGCAATGAAGGAATATGTGAAATTTAAGCCGCCTACCTTTGATGGCACACGGGATCCACTTGTGGCTGAGAACTGGATAGACCAAACTCACAAACTCATGGTTGCTCTTGCAATCGATGAGGATTTGAAAGTGGGAGTAGTGGCACTTCACTTACAAGGAGAAGCTGATCGGTGGTGGCAATTCATCAGGAATGTCCATAATACCGAGACTATGGACTGGGAAACCTTTAAGGGTTTATTCTTTGACAAATTCTTTCCGACTTCGGTGAGAGACCGAATGAGGCAAGAGTTCATAGACTTAGTCCAAGGGGACTTGGATGTGATGGGGTACGAGACCAAATTTACATCTTTGGCTCGCTTCGCCCCGGAGATGGTAGCTAATGAAGAGCTAAAAGTGAAAAGGTTCGTGAAGGGACTCAAGACCTCTATCAGAAAGAGGGTATCCATTTTAGGTTTGAGGGCCTATAATGAAGTGGTTGATAGAGCCTTAGTGGCTGAGGAAGATGACAGGGACACCCAAATAATATGGGAGTCCAAATAGCAAGCGAAGAATGCGGGGGCATCTTCGGGTAGTCAAGGACGGAAGAGGAATAGGGAGGGCAAGTCAGGTTTCCAGGGGCAGCAACAAGCTCGCCCGGTACCTTCATTGGCCTTGCCTTCTGGATCTTCACGATCTTCTATGGTGTGCTATAATTGCCATCAGTTTGGCCATTTCAGCAGGGAGTGCCCGCAAGGACATACGGTGGCACCAGTGCCAACAGGGATAGTGGGGGAGAGGGTGTGTTTCTCTTGTAAACAACCCGGACATGTGAAAGCTAACTGCCCACGGAGGTAGGTGATACAGAGTGGTACAGGGACTCAGCAGAGAGCTGGGAAGACGACTATAGTTCAGTCTAGCTTCAGGGCATTACCACCACCACAGCCAGCACAGTCAGTACAGGGATCGCGGGTAGCAAGGGGTCCCACTCCTGCTTCTAGTCAGCAGTCAGGGCTACAGGGGACTGGGCAGCAGTCACGGGGCCGTGTGTTCATGCTTGCTCCGGCAGAGGATGTACCGGGACCGTCAGTGGTCAGAGGTATTTTCCTGGTTTCTAACTTGTGGGCTAGGGTGTTGATAGATTCGGGTGCATCACATTCATTCATATCTGTTGCATTTGCTTGTGCCTTAGGGCTGCGGGTGTCATCACTGGAGTCACCATTGTCCATTGATACACCAGTTGGGGGTAGGGTTACCCTGGATAGAGTGTGTCGGTCTTGCGAGATCGAGGTTGCTGGGCGTCGACTAGTGTTCGACTTTGTGTTACTAGACATGACCACTTTTGATGTCATTCTAGGTATGGATTGGCTATCTACATTTAGAGCCACGATTAATTGTCTCCGTAGGAGAGTGACAGTGTGCACACCCGAGGGTGATTGCTTTTATTTTGTGGGAGAGCGGGATGATTTCTATGTTCCATCTCTGCTTGGTTCTGGTGCGAGGAACGGGGCTGGATATTTCCTAGCTAGCTTGTTAGCCGAGGAGGATGAGATTGTGACTAGTGGAGGATTTCCATCGGTGGTCAGAGAGTTTGTGGATGTGTTTCCGGAGGACTTGACAGAGTTACCTCCGATGAGAGATGTTGTGTTTAGCATTGATCTTGCTCCTGGTACCGCGCCTATCTCTATGACACCGTACTGGATGGCACCAGCAGAGTTGATGGAGTTGAAAGATCAATTGCAAGAATTATTGGATAAGGGATTTGTATGACCTAGTACATCGCCTTGGGGAGCTCCGGTCCTGTTTGCTAAAAAGAAGGACGGATCTTTACGGTTATGCATAGACTACCGTAAGTTGAACCAAGCAACGATTAAGAACAAATATCCTTTGCCAAGGATAGATGACTTGTTTGATCAGCTTAAGGGTTCGACTTATTTTTCGAAGATCGACTTGAGGTCGGGGTATTACCAGTTGAGGGTAAGGGAAGAGGACATTCCGAAGACAGCTTTTTGGACTAGATATGGCCACTATGAGTTTCTAGTGATGCCATTTGGATTGACGAATGCACCAGCAGCGTTCATGGATTTGATGAACCGGATATTCAGGGTGTACTTGGATAGGTTTGTGGTGGTCTTCGTGGACGACATTCTTGTGTATTCTTCTTCAATGGAAGAGCATGAGATCCATTTGAGGACAGTGTTACAGACATTGAGAGAGCACCGTTTGTATGCCAAATTCAAAAAATGTGAATTTTGGCTAACGGAGGTAAAGTTCCTAGGACACGTGGTGTCGGAAGGAGGAGTATCGGTAGACCCTTCTAAGATTGAAGCGATAATGGATTGGGAGAGGCCTAAGAACGTATTTGAGATACGTAGCTTCTTGGGATTGGCAGGATATTACTGGCGTTTCGTGAAAGACTTTTCGAAGTTAGCGACGCCAATGACCAAACTTACTCGTAAAGGAGTTAAGTTTGAGTGGAACGAGGCTTGCGAGCATTCCTTTATGGAATTGAAGCGCAGATTGACTAGTGCTCCAATCTTGATTATTCCCGAGCGTGGTTTGGGTTATGTCATCTACTGTGACGCTTCACGGGATGGTTTGGGATGTGTGTTGATGCAGATCGAGAGGGTTGTTGCATATAGTTCCCGACCGATAGGTTTGTTACAGATAGAGACCGTGACCAATTTTGTTGATGCAGATAGAGACCGTGACCAATTTTGGCCGGTTTTGCATTTTTCGCATTATAATTGCCATAAATACATTTTGAGTGGTTCTTAATGTGTTTTGAGTGTGGGAAACATGTTTGGGAAGTGTTTTTAAGGTTTAGAAAGTTTTCGGAAGAATTAGAGAAGTTTGACTTTTTGGTCAAACCGGGGCCCGGGATGTGACTTAAGTGGGCTCGGAAATCCGGAAAATTTTCAAAAATATTTATTTTTGGGAATGGATTATATGAAATGTTTAGAGAGTTAAGGAAGTGATTTCGAGACCGTAGGAGTTTTCAGAATCGAAAAAGGAGTCCGGAAAGGTGCGTTAAGTGGCCTAGGGGTATTTTGATCTTTTCGTGACCTAGGGACCTTAAATGGTCAAAATTTGCAGAGATATTTCATATCTCACGGCTGCTTCTCTCTCTATATTGCTCCCACTTCTTCTCTCTTCCTTCTCTCTAGATTTTGGAGGTCTTCGGCTTGGATTCAAGGCTTGCCGAAGGAGGGAGATACATAGGGGACGGCTAGGGCTTCCATTTGAACCGAACAAAGTGGTGATTCAGCAAGGTAGACTCCGCTGAAAAATTGGTGAAGTGCTTGGAAGGCCTTCATTTTTGAGGTAGGGGTGTTCTTTCTCATCTACTTGTCGATTCTAGGGTTTCGGGTGAAGTGGTGAGAGCTAAGGTTGTGTATTGCATGTTTTAGAGATGTAAGAGGGGTGGGATAAGGTGTTTTTATTCTTCTCTTGAGTCTCTTGTATGCAATAGATGTGTATCTCCTAGTATGCATGATGTGAGTGACAAATGCATGAGAATGTGGGAGAATGAGAGCATGTATACTTATATGCTAGCTTTTGTGCAAATATGTGAAAATGTGTTATATTGGGCATATATGTGTTGTATGTTGTAAGTGAGTTAAATGCATGCTATATTTGTATAGAAAATGTGTGCATTTGTGAAGCATGATTAAAATGTGCTTAAGTGAAGTTTTGTGAGCATATGTGGATATTATGCTAGGTTTGTATGTATAGGTAAAAATATGTGTGGTGTAGTGGGGATAAAATGCATGCTACATGTTTTTATTAATTAGCATGTGCATTGTGAGGCATGAAATTAAATGCTTGATGTTTATATGTTCGAAATGCATATATTGGGGCCGTTGTGAGGAAACGGGGAAGTGTGGTTGAATTGCCTAGAGTAGGTCAATACTCGGAGAGGGCGTTGGAGAGGTTACGTCACCTTGGAGTAGGTAAATACTCGGTGACGATGGTTTACTCACCTTGGAGTAGGTAAATACTCGGTGGGGATTCTAAAGAGGTTGCCCTATCGCCTTGGAGTAGGTAAATACTCGGTGGTTGTGGTTACTCACCTTGGAGTAGGTAAATACTCGGTGAGAATTCAAAGAAAGGGGGCCAAGTCACCTTGGAGTAGGTAAATACTCGGTGACGGTGGTCCATCCACCTTGGAGTAGGTAAATACTCGGTGGCGGAATTGGAATGGTGTGGAAAAGTGTCTCGGTTTCATGATTCGGTCAAGAATCATGTTGGGATGTCGGGTTGAGTCCGAGAGAGAGACAAGTGTATAATTATTGCCTTCATTTGAATTATGAAGCATGATATGTGTTTAATGCATCCCTATCTATATATATGCATTGTTGTGAGTGAATATGATGTATGTTGAATGATATGTGAAATGTTGTGACATGCATCCATGTAGGTCGTGTCGGGTCGGCACTTAGGTGGGTTGGGGTATCTCTACTGAGCCGCAGTGGCGTTCACCCCTTTATTCTAAATATTTTACAGATAAAGCGCCGATGACGGATGGGACATGAGTGTCTAAGTGGAACACTAGTGGTGGTTTTGCTATCTTTTGAGTTTTGAGCATTTTTGTGGCTATCCATGCTGGCTTGTGGCATGTGACTTCCCCTTTAGTTGTGGTTGTACTTTGGACATATGTACTTTTGACGTATGTATTGGATCATGAACTTGTTGGGTGTGGAGAGACAAAGGTTTAATATATGTAATGCCCATGGTGGCATCTTGTTCATTTAATGATGCCTTTTTTATGAATGAATTGTGGTTGTGGGGGAAAATGTTTCATTTTGATGTATAATTCAATTATGAATGTGATATTGAGTGTGAGAGTGGTGTTGGAACCTTCCATTTATGTTATTAATTATGCTTGAGGGGTTCTAGGATGATAGAATGTTGATTGGGTTCCAATTGGATCATGTATAGGGCTGTTGGAAGTCCCAGCAGGTGCATTTCGATCAATCGAGATTTGATCTCGATCAATCGAGATGCCTATTTCGATCAATCGAAGTCCCCATTTCGATTGATCGAAAGGGTGATGATTTATGGTGATTTTTGGAGTCCAGGAAAGAGGAATTTCGTTCAATCGAGACCCCTATCTCGATCAATCGAGATATTGCAGGTCTGGGGTCCCGAGAGGGTGAAAATCTCGTTTGAATTTCCATTAATCGAGATTTCATCTCGATCAATCGAGATTACTATTCACAGCTTTTTCCAAAACTTCATTTCGACGTAATTTCTTCGTTCTAGATCGGAATTGAGTGTGATTTTTTTTGAGCTTGAGTATTTTTGGATTCTCTATCCAATGGTGTAAGCCTCAGTTACAGATTCCAAACACAGAAAGTGTTGAGGCTCGAAAGTGAGGGATTCTTAAAAGTGTAGGCATGTAAATGTTCACTAAGGTGTGTGATTTGATGTAGGGCCCATGGGGATTAGTTAAGGGGGATTTGGGTGCATTAATATGCATAAATTGAGTTAAGCTTCAGCGGTGAATGAGGGTAATGAGGGCCTATTGGGCTAAAGGGACGGTTTAACCTCCGGTTCTCCGAGAGTTAGGAATCGGGGCGTTATAACATGGTATCAAACCTTGATACTAATGCATTGAGTGTAATTGAGGTTGTTCATGGGGTTAAGTGAACGTGTTCACACTCGGGATTTGGGGTCGGTCCGGGGGAGTCTTGGCGGTCCGGGTTTCGGGGCGTGACAACAACAACCATTGTCTACATGCCACAAGCCGGCATGGACATTTATCTACATCTCAAAAGAGCAAAAGTCCAAAAATAAGCTCAACATATCCATAGAGCTAATCATGCTTCATCTTCCATTGGCGCCTTATCTAAAAATGTTTATATAAATATGGGGTGAGCAGCACTGTGGCTCAGTAGGAATGATCCACCCAACCCCACTCTAACTCAGGTGGCCATGCATGGATGCATATGAAATCCCTACGTGTCTACATGACAAGTATACATGTTTTTAACCCATAAACAAACACGTTTTTCAAATCATGCGTGATGTTTCACATCTCATTGCATTTACCTACATATATATATATATATATATATATATATATATCCAATTGAGCAAGCCACAATATAAATATATATATATAACTCACGCCACATAAATTTGGAAATCACTTCAATGGGGGCTAACTTATCACTCCATCCGTAATAAGGGTCTCTTCGGCACCCAAACTCTGCTTGTGCTTTATCGGGTTACTAATCCGAAGGGAGCACCTCCTCTTGGCCAAGTTTTGGGTCTTTCACCCTAGGGACCATTCCCTCACCTTAATTCTCAATGTTGTCACGCCCCAAAGACTCGCTTTTCAAATAGTGCACATAATCACATCAATGCACTTATTCCATACCATGAATGCATTTTTGTCAAATCAATGCATTTTCCTTTCCCTCAAGATTGTCACAATGCCATCACACTCATATCATGAAAATTATCATGCTTATGCATTTAACAAGGAAAATCATATCTTTCATGCACAAGTCTATAAAAACTCACATTTTTCATACTTTTACCAAATGAAAACATTTTCCATCAAGAACATTTATAGTCTCATTTGCACATAGACAACAAATATATGTTCTAAACAGCGTGCTAGACATTTATACATGCATAATCACATTGGTATACATATATACATATATACATAACCCTAAACTCAAGAAATCCCAATCTATCTTTCATGTCACAAGTATGTGACCTATAGAATCAAAGTAAAGATGAGTCTAGCACCCCTACCTCAAATTCCCAAGCTTTGAATCTAACTTTGAGAAATCCCAGCTTTCTCAACTTCACGAAACGGAGACTTTGATCGGTTCAAACCGATGCCCTTGATGTCCCCTACACACTTTCCTTCTTCAAGATCTTCCAAATCACACCTTAAGGCCCTCAAACTCTAGAGAGAAGGGAGAGAGATGAAGTGGGTTACATAGAGAGAGAGAGGAATCTGTAAAATGAAATGTGTTAGACCCATTTTGATATTTATCCCAACCCTAGGGGCGCGAAATGACCATTTTACCCCTAGCCACTTAATATACCTTCCCGAGCTCGGAATTAATTACAGAAAACTCCGTTGGACTCGAAATTATTTCCTTAATACTCTAAATATTTCGTTTAGTCCATAATCAAAAATAAAATTTCCCAAATTTTTTGGACCCACTTAAACTCATCCCGAGACCCCCGTTGACCAAAAAGTTAAACTTCCTCAAAAGTTCCCAAAACTTTCCAAAACCATATTCTAACTTTCTAAACATATTCCCCACATCCAAAACATGTAAAAAATCATTTAAAATGCATTTAAAGCAATAAATGACAAAAATTGAAAAATAGACCAAAATTGGGCACGGTCTCTACAACCTCCCAACCTTATAAGAATTTCGTCCTCGAAATTAGAATGTACCTCAAGTGGTGAACAACTCGGGATACTTTGAGCGGACTTCTTGTTCTCGCTCCCATGTAGCTTCTTCTACCCCGTGATGCCTCCAAAGCACCTTAACCAATGGGATGGTCTTTCCTCGAAACACTTGCTCTCTAGTGTCCAAACTCTGAATTGGTCTGTCCTCGTATGACACATCCTCCTCCACCTTAAGGTCTGCCCAATCGAGTACATGTGAAGGGTCTGGCTCATACTTCCTCAACATAAACACATAGAAAGTGTTGTGCACACTTGACAATTGTGGTGGCAATGCCAAGCGATAAGCAACCTCTCCTACTCGATCCAAAATCTCAAATGTTCCGATGAACCGTGGCGCTAGCTTGCCACTACGATCGAACGTCATCAAACCTCTCCATGGTGAGACCTTCAAAAATACATGATCTCCCACCTAAATGCCAATGGTCGTCGTCTTCTATCAGCATAACTTTTCTGACGACTCTGAGCCATAAGCAATCTTTGCCGAATCAACTTGATCTTCTCCGTAGTTTCCTGAACTAAATTCGGTCCCAAAGGAACTGTCTCTCCAACTTCAGTCCAACAAATAGGTGACCTACATGGCCTACCATACAAAGCCTCAAATGGAGCCATCTCAATGCTAGCTTGATAGCTATTATTGTATGCAAACTCCACCAAAGGATGGTGATCCTCCCAACTGCCCCGAAGATCAAGTACACACGCCCGTAACATATCCTCCAGAATCTGTATAGTACGCTCAAACTGACCATCCGTCTGAGGATGGAAAGTAGTACTAAAGTGAAGGTCTGTATCGAGTGCTGCCTGGAAACTCTGCCAAAATTGAGATGTAAATCGTGGGTCTCTATTTGAAATAATAGAAACTGGCACGCCATGAAGCCTAAGGATCTGCTCAATATACAATCTACTGAGAGTATCCACATCATCAGTCACTCTAATAGGAATAAAGTGAGCTACCTTCGTCAATCTGTCAACGACCACCCAAACTGCGTCATGACCCTTCCTCGACGTTGGAAGCCCCATCACAAAATCCATAGTGACATGCTCCCATTTCCACATAGCCATAGGCAATGGCTGCAACAACCTCGCTGGTCTCTGATGCTCGGCCTTCACTTGTTGACAAGTGAGGCACCTCGCCACAAACTAAGCTACATCCTTTTTCATACCCTTCCACCAATACTATCGGCGTAGGTTATGGTACATCTTGGTACCACCTGGATGTAGTGCTAGCCTTGAGTTGTGAAACTCTCTCAGAATCTCATCCCGACAAGCTAAGGGAACAAACATCTTCCCTTGGAATTTCATGCTCTCATCCGAATGAACTTTCCATTCTTCCACTACTTCGCCACCCAAAATTCATGTGCGAATAGCCTCAACCTCACTATCCTTCCTCTGCTCTTCAACCACTCTACTCACAAGAGTTGGTTGAGCGGTAAGAGTAAATAACACCGCCGGTCCATCATCCTCACTGAAATGTAGTCCCATTTCTGAGATGTCTTCCATCATCTTCCACTCCCATATGGCTAAGCTCGCTAAGCTACCATGTGACTTCCTACTCAATGCATCCGCCACTACATTGGCCTTTCCCGGATGATATTGCAAGTCAAAGTCATAATCTTCCATGTATTCCATCCACCTTCATTGCCTCATATTCAAATCCTTTTGTGAGAAAATGTATTTGAGACTTTTGTGATTCGAAAACACTTCAAACTTCTCAACATACAAATAATGTCTCCACACCTTAAGTGCAAAGATCACGGCTGCCAATTCCAAGTCGTGTGTCGGGTAGTTCTGTTCGTGCGTCTTCAACTGCCTTGAACCATACGACACTACTCGTTCTATTTGCATTAGTACACATCCCAAACCAAGTCGTGAAGCGTCACAATAAATTATATACCCCAACCCACGTTCTGGAATGATCAAGATTGGAGTCGAAGTCAACCGACCCTTTAATTCCATGAATGCATGCTCGCAAGCATCATCCCACACAAATTTCACTCCTTTTCGGGTAAGCTTTGTCATTGGTGCTGCTAACCGCGAAAAGTCCTTCACAAATCTCCGATAATACCCGGCCAATCCCAAGAAACTACGTATCTCAAATACACTCTTAGGTCTTTCCCAACTCATCACCGCTTATATCTTGGATGGATCTACGGAAACCCCTCCTTTAGACACAGCATGCCCAAGGAATTTCACTTCCGCTAGCCAAAATTCACATTTTTCATATTTGGCATATAATTGATGTTCTCTTAAGAGTTGTAACACAATCCTCAAGTGACTCTCGTGCTCCTCTTCCAAAGATGAGTACACTAGGATGTCATTAACAAATACAACCACAAACTTGTCTAGATAAGCATTGAACACTCTATGCATTAGGTCCATGAATGCTGCTAGTGCATTCGTCAAACCAAACGGCATCACCAAAAACTCGTAGTGTCTATATCGTGTGCGAAAGGCAGTCTTTGGAATGTCCGCCTCTCTAATTCCCAACTGATAATAGCCCAATCTCAGGTCTATCTTTGAGAAACACCTCGAACCCTTAAGTTGATCGAACAAGTCATCTATCCTTGGCAAGGGATACTTGTTCTTGATTGTTGCCCGATTCAACTTTCGGTAGTCAATGCAAAGTCGCAAGGACCCGTCTTTCTTCTTAGTAAAAGGAACTGGAGCTCCCCAAGGCGAAAAACTAGGACGTACAAATCCCTTGTCTAGTAGCTCTTGCAATTGGTCCTTTAGCTCTTTCAACTCAGCTGGTGCCATTCGGTACGGTGCCATCAAAATGGGTGTGGTATCCGGAACAAGATCTATCACAAACTCCACTTCCCGTTTCAGAGGCAACTGTGTCAAGTCCCCCAGAAATACATCCATAAACTCACACACTACACGAGGAAGCTCTCCAAGTGTCTCATCATCACCATCAACTAGTAGACTCGCTAAGAAATGCCCAAGCTCTCTCTGATCACTCGAACCATGCAAGGACGACAAGTAGAAGTCATCCCGCTCCCCCACAAAACATATACTAACACCAGAGGGTGTATACAAGGTCACTCTTCCCCGATGACAATCAATATTGGCTCTATAGGTCGATAGCCAATCCATACCCAAGATCACATCAAAGCTAGACATCTCAAGGAGAATGAAATCAAACACTAGTCGATGTCCCGAAATCTTGATCTCGCAAGATCGGCACACATCACTCAAAACCACTCTACCACCAACTGGCGTATCAATGGATAAAATCGAGTCCAAAGATGACACCTCCAACCCCAAAGCACAAGCAAATGCATATGATATGAATGAATGTGATACACTTGAATCTACTAAAACCCTAGCCCACGAGCTAGATACAAGAAATATACCTCGGACCACTGACGGTCCCGCCGAGGTCTCTGCCGGAACAAGAGTAAAAGCACGGCCTTGTGATCTCTGGGCCTGCTGTCCTGGGCCCTGATATCTCGACTGCTGACTGGGAGCGCCAGACGTGGCTCCTCTAGCAGGTGCCCGCGAACTCTGAACTGAAGGCGCTGTTTGTTGTGGTGGCAATGTCCTAAAACCTGACTGTGAAGTCACAGGCTGCGCAGGACGCTGCTGAGAACCAGTACCACCCTGCACACTGCTCTTCTGGGGGCAATTCCAGCTAATATGCCCCATTTGATGACAATGGTAGCACTTTTTATCTGCCACTAATGGAACTTGCCCTTAAGTACACTCTGCCATTCCGTGTCCCGGTTTTTGGCAATTGAAATAGATTATCCTCGATCGGAAAGGTCCAGAAGGTATAGCCACAGAACTCACTGATTGGGTTGGTTGCCTTTGTGAGGATGACCCACCAATCCTCATCTTCTTTATAGCATGATTATCCGTAAGGGATCCCGTGCCTCTTGCTTGGTTCTGTGCTTCTCTTATTCTTTGATTATCATTGCTAAACTCTTCAGAAATCAATGCTCTCTCCACTATTGCTGCATAGTTGGTCAAGCCTAAAATCCCAACCTTGTCCCGTATGTAGGTTCGGAGACCTCTTATGAATTGCTTAATTTTAAGTTCTTCCGTTGGGATCATCTCCTTTGCAAACCTAGCCAAGGAGGTAAACTTTGTTTCGTACTCCATCACCGTCATTGTCCCTTGAACAAGGTTAAAGAATTCCCTCCTCATACTGTCTTTCATTGTCATTGGAAAGTACTTCTCGAAGAAAAGCACTTGGAATGTATCCCATTCCATTGTCTCCAAATCATGGTAATCTCCCAAGAATTTCCACCAACGTTTGGCGTCATCCTTAAGATAGTGAGTGGCTACCTTAACTTTCAAGTTATCCTTAATTTCAAGTATATTAAGGAGTGTAACCATCTCATCCAACCAACTTTCCGCTACCATTGGATCGGATCCCCCAGAATACGACGGTGGACTATGTTTCTTAACATGCCCCAACACCGTTATCATCCCACTAGGGGGAGCTGTTCTAGGTGGAGCTTGGGTCTCCTCTTGAGTTTCCCGTTGTGTTTCCCTTGCAATTTGTCTCATGGTAGTGACCATGTCACGCATAAATTGCTCTCCTCCAATAGGGATCACTTCCGGTGTCCTCTCACGAGCTCTTCTTGGTGGCATCCTTCTATATAGATGACAAGAAGATACCTAGAATTTGTGCATAAATATATTGGACCAACTCATTTAATGCATACTCAACATGCTAAAGCACTTCACAAATAGCATGTTATGCAAACAATTAAGCACATAAGAATTTCCCATGCAATGCATACTTACTCTTAGCTTACACTCAAAACCTCAATCTAGGGTCAGAACCTAAATATCAAAATCCTATAAACCATTGATGTCCTTCAATCCAACACGTGGCTTAACCATTTCCCATCGTCCATAGGTATTCAAACCTGGTTAAGCTCTGATACCAAGTTGTCACGCCCCGGTTTCCGACACCAGGTTAGGAGTGAGGGAAACGGGGGTGAATCCGTAATTTCACCTCAAGTTCTCACACCTTAATCTCATTATAATCTATTCTATTGCAGAAGCATTCCATATGCACACCCTTCAAGTGGCATTAGATCATCAAAGGCCCTTGCAAATGATTTTCACCTTTGGTTCCATACATATAAACCACTAAGTTCTGGACCTCAACTTTTTACATAGATGGAATTTGATTATGAAACCTACACCATTGGATAGATCTTTCAAAAATACTCAATTTAAAAAAAAACCACGCTCAATTCCGATTTAAAACGAAGAAATTGCATCGAAACGAAGTCTGGACCATTTTTGAACCTTGTTGTGAATAGTAATCTCGATCAATCGAGATTCATCTCGATTAATCGAGATTTTCACCCCATTAATCGAAGAAAACACCCCCTTGGTACTTTGGACCTGCAATATTTCGATCAATCGAGATTGGGACTTCGATTAATCGGAATAAAGCTCAAAAATTCATAAAATCTCGCAACCATTTCGATTAATCGAAATGGGCATTTCGATTAATCGAAATGCACTACTCAGATTCTCCCAAACACCTATATAAGATCAAATTGAACCCAAATCTCAACCAAACCACCTTAGATCATTCATAACTCATATAAATCATCTACCATTGATATAAAATCATACTCACACATCAATCTATACATTTGAATCTCAAATCTTGCATAATCATTGAAAATTCATCCTAAGTTCACCATGCACATAAAATTCAAGTGAACCAAACCATCCTCATTTTTCCAAAGGTGATCTTCATTAACCCAACCATACAATCTAACTTATACATTGAGATCCTATAACCATGATTCCAACGTAAATCCACAACTCTAAACATTAATATCCACGAAATTAAGATACAAGAGACAAAAAAATACATTCATCCATTTAAATTTCGAATTCATACATAATCCATGGAACCATACATATAAGAATTTAAATGGCCCTTTTTGCATACATTCAACAAGTCTCAAATGAAGGAGGCCATTATACATGCATTTCTCAAAAATCACTTTCCTACAAGTGTGGCACTTACAATTGGATTTCACATACAAAAGAAGATACAAATGTAAAGGCAACACCACAACCATTGTCTACATGCCACAAGCCGGCATGGACATTTATCTACGTCTCAAAAGAGCAAAAGTCCAAAAATAAGCCCAACATATCCATAGATCTAATCATGCTTCGTCTTCCATTGGCGCCTTATCTGAAAATGGTTATATAAATATGGGGTGAGCAACACTTCGGCTCAGTTGGAATGATCCACCCAACCCCACTCTAACTCAGGCGGCCATGCATGGATGCATATGAAATCCCTACGTGTCTACATGACAAGTATACATGCTTTTAACCCATAAACAAACACGTTTTTCAAATCATGCGTGATGCTTCACATCTCAATCCATTTACCTACATATATATATATATAACTCACGCCACATAAATCCAGAAATCACTTCAATGGGGACTAGCTTATCACTTCATCCATAGTAAGGGTCTCTTCGGCACCCAAACTCTGCTTGTGCTTTATCGGATTACTAATCCGAAGGGAGCACCTTCTCTTGGCCAAGTTTTGGGTCTTTCACCCTAGGGACCATTCCCTCACCTTAATTCTCAATGTTGTCACGCCCCAAAAACTCGCTTTTCACATGGTGCACATAATCACATCAATGCACTTATTCCACACCATGAATGCATTTTTGTCAAATCAATGCATTTTCATTTTCCTCAAGATTGTCACAATGCCATCACACTCATATCATGAAAATCATCATGCTTATGCATTTAACAAGGAAAATCATATCTTTCATGCACAAGTCTATAAAAACTCACATTTTTCATACTTTTACCAAATGAAAACATTTTCCATCAAGAACATTTATAGTCTCATTTGCACATAGAAAACAAATATATGTTCTAAACAACATGCTAGACATTTATACATGCATAATCACATTGGTATACATATATACACATATACATAACCATAAACTCAAGAAATCCCAATCTATCTTTCATGTCACAAGTATGTGACCTATATAATCAAAGTAAAGATGAGTCTAGCACCCCTACCTCAAATTCCCAAGCTTTGAATCCAACTTTGAGAAATCCCAGCTTTCTCAACTTCACAAAACGGAGACTTTGATCGGTTCAAACCGATGCCCTTGATGTCCCCTACACACTTTCCTTCTTCAAGATCTTCCAAATCACACCTTAAGGCCTTCAAACTCTAGAGAGAAGGGAGAGAGATGAAGTGGGATACGTAGAGAGAGAGAGAAATCTATAAAATGAAATGTCTCAGACCCATTTTGATATTTATCTCAACCCTAGGGGCACGAAATCACCATTTTACCCCTAGCCACTTAATATACCTTCCCGAGCTCGGAATTAATTACCGAAAACCCCGTTGGACTCGAAATTATTTCCTTAATACTCTAAATATTTCATTTAGTCCATAGTCAAAAATAAAATTTCCTTAATTTCCCGGACCACTTAAACTTATCCCGGGACCCCCGTTGACCAAAAAGTCAAACTTCCTCAAAAGTTTCCAAAACTTTCCAAAATCATATTCTAACTTTCTAAACATATTCTCCACATCCAAAACATGTAAAAAATCATTTAAAATGCATTTAAAGCAATAAATGACAAAAATTAAAAAATTGGCCAAAATTGGACTCGGTCTCTACAGCCTATGCTTTCTTAAAGAAGAGAGATGAATATCCATATAGTCCAGGTGATTTTCCATTTTGGATGGAATGGAAGTAAGATTATGGTGGAAAGAAGGATGGATAGTTTTGGATATGTATTGTGATAGTGTTTGAAAACTAAGATAAAGGGAAATGGATTCTAGAATAGTTTGGAAATGGTTGATAAAAGTAGAGGTAATAGAAGGTGCATCATTTGCACTGGTACCATTAGGAAGAGTAAGAACATGGATTGTATTTTTTTTATGTCTATTGTTGGTGATTTTGAAGAAAAAAGAAGTATATTTTTCACCAATAGAAAACCAATTTATTCTTGCCTTCTGTTTCCCTAATTGTTCCTCACAAAGGCTGAAATGAGTGTATGTTATAGCAAGTCTTTCTCCTTTGACCTAAGAATAGGGTCTAAAGGATTAGAGTCAAGGCATGATTTGTAGGAAAAAAACTCTTGTTTATCTTTGTGGACTCTTGAGGAAATGTAAATTCTTTTTTGTTAAAGGTTCTGAAATGTGGTTTCAAGAGTTTGAGTTTTTGTGTAACTAAGAACATTGGAGCCCTATTGACAGGATTTTACCATACAAGATCAATAATTTTTGAAAAAGAAGGGTGAGAGGCCCAAAAGTTAAAGAATTTGAAGGGAAATGATCTAGAATTAGGTGGAAGTCCAAGTTGAACAATACAAAAACTATTGTCAGAAATGTCACGAGGAAGAATAGTACAATTAGAGTTAGGAAAAGAGATAATCTAATCAAAATAATCTAGCTTTCTAGAAATGTTATCAAGGTCCAAGCTTTGATTTGACCAAGTGAAAAATATACATGTGCTCCTTAGATCCTTAAGGTCAATAACATTGATGCATTTATTAAAATCCTACATTTTTGGGGTCCATCTAATAGATCCCCCATTTCTTTCATTGATGTGTAACACAATGTTGAAATCACCCATAAGCAGGTAAGGTTCATGCAACATTAATGATGAGTGAGCCTTGAGATTTGACCATAATCTATGCCTACCAACCATTGAGTTTAAGCCATAGATGAAGGATGCAGTGAATAGGGAATAGCAGTCTAGATGATTGATAAGGCAGTGAATTACTTGGTCAGACTGATTAATAAATTGTACATTATATTTCTTGCAGTTGTACATAATCCAAATTCTTTCTAGGATTGAGTGATTGTAGATATGAAAAAGCTTCCAAGTGGTGTAGTTGCATCCAACAATTTGTACCAAGACAAAGTCCATGTTGGCCATTTGTATTTTTGTTTCCACGATGGCAATAATGCCAATTTTCTGTTCAGCAAGAAATTTTTTTATTTTAAGATGCTTGATAGGGGAATTGAGACCCATAATGTTCTATTATACAGTCGTATTTTTGAATGGGATTGATAGATGTTTATCAAACCCTAAACCCCTTATAGGGGAAAAAAATTTCTCACTTATTCGAATGGGCCAAACTGATACACAAACGGACCAAGTCCAAAAGGGTTTGAGCCCAAGTATCGGCAGAAGTCCCAAAGAATTGCTTCAAGAAAGAAAATGGGCCTAGTCGCCCCCTTTGTAAGGCCAAAATGGCCCAACCCAGACATAAGTCCAAACTCAAATAGGAATTGAATCCTTGAGAGTAAAGATAGCTACAAATAAGGGGATTTGAATCCTAGAGGGATTCAGATTCCAAACTTGTATAAATATCCAATGACAAATAAATGAAAGGGATCCTCAAATCCTCATCTCAAATTGCTCTCTGACAATATTGTGTTCTTAATTTTTTTAGGTGTGTGCATTGAATTAATTAGCAAAAATTAGCTAGGAAATTTTTTGTACTAACACTTTGGCACCATCTTTGAGAAACATTTAATCATTTTCTATTCGAAATTTGAAGAGTTCATAATCATGGTGGACATGAGAAGAAATACTTAAGATGTGACAGATTTGGGCAGACCCCTCAGGAATCAAAGGGGGTATCACCCATATAGACAAACATATAGGAACCTCTGGTGCAGCCAAATGTGCCGCAATTAACTCAGCAAAATGAGATTGTGCATCAGCAAATCGCTGATCTCTAAGCAAGGGTCGAATGCACCAAAAGCGTGAGAAACCTGGACGATAACATAATGAAGGGGCTGTGAAAGATCTTTCACTTCACCATAGCAGGGACCTCGCTAACCTTCTCGAATAGCTCAGAAAGTTAGTTACTCTACCCACTGGGGTCCCCTCCAGCTTACCCATCGTACTACCCAAAAACCACTTCTACAAAGGCTGGTAAGAAAGCCCCAAAATTCACCTATCATCGCCGGCATAACCATAAGAAAGAATAGAGTAGAGGAGTTAATTAAGGCAGGCGTGTTTTGAGGAGTTTTCTAAAAAAATGGGTGTTTGCACCATCCCCGATGTTTAATTTATAAAGGTTCCTCTCGAGAGCCTCGATCATATACTCTGCGTTATTGTTTAATATTCCATCAGCTACTAACTTATTTTTTTCCTTAGCCCAGAATGGATTGGGATCTAATCAACAGTCATAACAACGAGATTCCCCACATTTCAACACATGAGATGTTTTATGAACCCTTGACCAAGAGTTTGCCCCCCAAGGTCTTTAAAGGACATGTACCACCTTTCGTTGCTATCTAAAGATTCCTTCAATTGTTTCGCTTAGTGGGAGCATGTTGATTCTTTCAATAATGACCTGATAGGGTTGATTGCTATAGGGTTGCTTGGTAAAAGGAAAGAAATAAAAGACTATAGGTTTGGAACCCTAAAGTAAGAAGAAAGCGCAACCAGTAAACCCCTCCATCAAAGGCCTATCCTGACTTGACAGCTTACTCCAGACTTGGTTTGCCAACTTTTGAACAGTGCGGAATAGGGACTAACAACTTACGACTAAAGACTTCCTGACTTGAAAGCAGATAAGGGACTAAATGTCTGAATATCACCATATGCTTACGACTAGGAGCTCCGAAGGCTAGTTGAGAGAAGGGAAAGGCCCTTTGGGAAGTAGCCCGAGCACAACGCCTTAGCCCTGCCAGCTCCCATCCAGGACTGATATCAGGCTGACTTTAAACCAACTTTAGTCCATTCACTCCCCGGTCCGAAATCGTCTCAATAGCTCCCCTCCCCTAACCCCTCCCAAAACTTTGATTGGAGAAAGTGATTAACCAGTCATTGTTCACCCTAGTGCTACATGAGTCTGCTCACCACCTCTGAATCATTATCATTCGACAAAAATTGAAGTTGGAGAACTATCAGACAAATAGAGCTCGGTGAGCGTACGATGAGCCTCGCTTCGCCCTTGCCTCTCTTCCCTCGTAAGTATGGCAAGTCCAAGGCAGGGTAAGCCGACAACTGGTGATCCGAAACCCTCAAATCTATCTCAATCTAATCCAATGAAAGCTGAAGGGAATAGTATGCTCATCTTTCTAATCTTTCTTCTTCTAGGTTAATTCCATGGAGAAGATAACATTGTATAGGCAGTCTCACTAGTCTTCATGTTTTGTTTGTATGGTGGGCTCTGGCTCAAGGTGAGAGTTTAATAGGCAAAGGAGGGCTAAAGGTGGGGAAGGTAGCCAATATACAAAAAGTTAAAGTAAATCCTTCAGAGGGTGGGCTAAAGGTGGATCCTGAAATCTTATTGGGGAACAAGGGAGGGGAAGAGAGCCTGTGTGTGAGTGAATCCCTTAATCCTGCACCTCCAGCAGGTTGACAAGCACCCACCCTTAAGAGATCACAATTTCATCAATAGGGAGTGGGAGGGTAGATAGAATGATTATTGCTTAGGAATTTATAACACATGTGGGTTGCTCCTCCATAGCAAGAATGAGATCCTTACCTCAGAACTTGGGATGAAGGGCTTGTTGAATAAGACTGACTCCTTTTGGCTTACAGAACAAGTGCTCCCAAGCTAGGTAGATATTCGAGTCCCCAAAGAGAGTCATTTGATTCAAAGACTTAGTGCGCTCGCAGCCTATGAGAGAATGAATGCCCTAATAAGGTAGTAAGGAAGATGCACGATCAAATCCCAAATGAGACCGAAGGAGAGGCGAGGAAAGGGAAAGGCAACTTCTGGATATTAAAGCTTGTAAATGGAATAGAAAAAAGAGCTTGGCTTAGAAGGGGACTTCGGACATACCTATTGTAAAGCGAGATTCTACAGCGGAAGGATCCAACCCTTCATGGGGATGGTACATATTTCAACCAATGCTGTCACTATCTAATTAGCCTTCGTAGCAATTCTTCCTTCTTCTAGAAAATCTTTATAAGCAATTGGTCGAGCTAGTTTACTTCCAAGACTTCACCACAAATGAGCTAGTTTACTTCCAAGACTTCACCACAAATGAACTCCGATTTCCCTCATTCAAGCCCTCGAATCCTATCCTTATTTTTTCACTGGATGAAGTTACTTAGCGTTGTTCTGATAACACGAGCTAAGGGACATTTCACTAAAAGGAGAAAGGTGCATAGGATCAGATCGCTTGCTCATACACCACAGTGGGCACGTTGACTGGCTTACTCCCAAACATAGAACAAAGATTAGATTCCTAATTATTTAATCGGGGAAAGGGACGAAAGTAGTTAGTTTCAGCCGTAGGAAAATAAGTCGGTGAAACGGAGGTAGCCTTCTCTGTTGAGCGCTAAGCCGACAAAGTTCTTAGAGGAGAAGTTCTTATAGGTGGGAAGGAAAGAAAAGCAATAAAGGCAGTCAGTCAGTTAACTGCCTCGAAAGAGAGCGGTTGGTTGAATAGGGAAGATGGTTACATCGCTATGCTGGAACAAGTAAACACTAATCCAGTGTCTCTTACCACTACCAGCCCGCAAGCAGGAATCCCCATCTCGATCGACCTAATGAAGATTAGATCAACCCTGCTTTGTTCTACTAAGAATGGAAGGACCAAATGCAGCTAGAGATCGGTGAATTAAAAGGTAGTCAGTCTTACTAACAAGCTAATCGAGCGCTCGTCGCCACCAGACTAACCGAATCTCCTTTCATAGAAAATATAGTCAAGACTGAAAGACTGAGAAGGTTCTCCCTGCCTACATTCATCCCTTTGATGGAAAAATAGATCTGGTGGAGCACATCTTCCAATATCAACAGAAGATGACCCTAGATGTCAAAAATGATGTGCTCATGTGCAAAATATTTCCATCCAGCTTGGCTGGGCCAACATTACTCTGGTCCAAGCAACAACCACCTCGTTCGATCTCAAACTTCTCCCGACTGTGCGAGCTGTTCGTTGCCTAATACGTTGGAAACTAGGAACGAAAGAGGACAATCTCCTCATTATTCACTATGAGGTCGGTTAAAGAAGAGACTCTAAAGTCTTCCTTAACCCGTTTCAATTTAGAGATGTCGATGATATGTCAATGAGATTAAACCGCGGCAATAGAGGCTTTCAAGATAGCAATTTCACCAGAAGAAGGTTTCCACAGATCTCTGGTGAAAAATGTCCCAAAAGATATAGGTGATTTGAACTTTTGCGCTCAAAAATACCTAAGCATAGAAGAGGATAAAACCACCAGAAGACAACAATCGACCTTGTTCACTATGGTGCAACAAATAAAGGCCTAAGTTGCCAAGACAAAACCACCTCAAGTTATTCCTTCATCTACACTGGAGTCCATGGAAAAAAAAGGTCGAAGAGAAGATCACCCCTTTAAAAGTGTCTCTAGCCAGATTCTACTATGAAAATAAGAGCAAGGGAATCTTTCATTCGCCTCCAGCCATCAGGCAACCTCCATAACAAAGGGTTAAGAACAAAAAATGTTCTCTCCATAGAGACTTCGACCACACCACCAATGAGTGAAAAAGTTTAATGCCACAGGTGGAGGCCCTGATCGCTAAGGGTGGTTTACCAGAATATATCTTTCGGAAGAACAAGTCAGACCTTTCGATTAATCAAAACAAAAGGAGAACAAGTAGTTGAACCCTACTCCCATTCTTGTTATCAACGTGTTCATGGTTGACTTGCCTCGGATCGAGAAAGCAAGTTCTAAAAGCGGTCGAACCTGAGGAATGCTCAAAAAATTCAAAGAATTGGAGAGATCTATTCGGTGAATAACCATTCGGCCAATGTACCCATCGTCTAGACAGAAGAAGACATGAGCAAAATCTAGATACCCTATGAGGATCTGCTCGTGATCAGTCTCAGCATAGCCAACTACAAAGTCAAACGAGTGTTGGTCGATGTGGGAAGCAGCGCGAATGTCCTAACCCTATTGGCTTTCCAACAGATGGGCTTAGAGACAAAACACATCAGGCCTACAGCTGAACCACTGGTAGGATTTGACGGCAAACAAGTAATCCCAACTGGGGTAGTGGAACTCCCAGTAACAGCAGCAACTAGAACCTTAACTAAAACTTTCATCATTGTTGATTTTAACTCTTCATATAATATGATAATGGGAAGAGGTTAGATACATAAGATGCAAGGGGTCCCATCGACAGTCCATCAGCTTATGAGGTGCATAACGCCTAATGAAACAGATACAATCGACATCTTGGGAGACTAGGTAGCTGACAAAAAATGTTATGCTCTTACACTATAAGGAAAGGCAGTGAAAGAAGAGCAGACCAAATAGAAATTACAGAATTCTTTACCAAATGGCATTCTGTAAGAGCAAGAAAAAGAAAAGTTGATTGAGGAACCGCTCGAGGAGGTAAAAATTATTTCAGACAATGATCCCACAAATCTAGGGACATCTTTAAACCAGGAAGACCAATCGCAACTAATACAACTATTGAGAAAAAATACAGATATTTGTGCCTGGGATCATACAAACATGCCAGGCATTGATCTGTTAGTATCATTTCATGCGTTCAACGTCAATTTGAGCCACCCACCAGTGAAACAAAGGCAAAGGTGATTCGCTCCAGAGAAGAATCAGATCATAGCAGTGGAGATAGATTGCCTCCTCTAGGCAGGCTTCATCAAAGAAGCTTAATTCTCTGACCGAGTCTAAAATGTGGCAGTGGTACAAAAAAAGAATGGTAAGTAGTGGATTTCCATAGACTTTACCAATTCGAACAAAGCTTGCCCTAAAGATAGCTTTCCTCTGCCAAATATTGATTAAATGGTCAATGCCATAACTAGATATGAGCATTTGACATTCCTTGATGCATACTCTAGATACATCCAGATTTTGATGAACCCAGACGATCAGGAAAAAACCTCATTCATCACTAAGAAAGAAATCTATTGTTACAACGTAATGTCGTTCGACCTGAAGAATGCTGAAGCAACTTACCAGCGACTGATCAACAAAGTCTTTAAAAATATGATGGGTTGAACATTTGAGGCATACATAGATGACATAGTGGTAAAAATTCTTTAAAAGGAGGACCACTTAAGACATCTGCAGGAGGTATTTAACACTCTGTGGAACCATAACATGAAACAGAACTCGTTAAAGTGCTCCTTCGGGGTTTCTTCAGGACAATTCTTGGGGCATATAGTAAATCGAACAAGTATAGAAGCAAGCCCAGTTCAAGTGAAGGCCCTTCTTTAAAATGAAGAACCAAAAACTCATAGGGACGTTCAGATCTTGATAGGACGCATCACCGCTCTAAGCAGATTCAACTCTCAATTGTCTAACAAATGTAAACCTTTTTCGATGTCATCAGAGCAAAGGGGAAATAAGTATGGGGAGCTGAGCAAAATGACTCCCTGGCAAGACTCAAGCACTATTTGATCCAATTGCCCACGCTTTCAACATTGAGTGCAGAAGAGCCCCTTTATTTATACCTTGCGATATCTTGAACAACCACAAGTGTAGTTCTGATCAGAGAGGTTGAGAAAAGACAATATTTAGTGTTTTACTAGAGTAAGACCATGACTGAGGCAAAATAGAGGTACTCAAAAGTTGAAAAGGTCATATCAGCCCTAGTCTAAGCAAAGAGAAATTTAGGCACTATTTTGAGGATCATTTAATCATTGTCCTAATCAAATTCCCGATCAGAGACATCCTTCATAAACTTGATCAGTTATGAACGGTCGCCAAATGAGCACTAGAATTAGGAGTCTACAACGTAACCTACGAACCTTGAAATGTAATGAAGGGGTAGGCAGTTGCAGATTTCTTACTTGAGTATGAGCTTAAGAGTGATGAAGGATAAGAAGTTTTAGCTCAACCCGAATGGGAACTCTATGTTGACGGAACGCTGACTCAGACAAGATCGGGCTTTGGAGTATAAATTCAAACTCCTGATGGAACTACTTTACAACAAGCAATCCATCTAGAGTTCCTTGAATCAAATAATAAAGCTGAGTATGAGGCCCTGTTAGCAGGACTAAAACTGGCATAGACACTCCAGGTAAAAAATTTGTAAGTTTTTAGTTATTCTCAACTAATCATGAAATAGGTTAGTGGAGATTACCCTCCAAAAGATGATCGCATAAAAGCCTTTAAAAACTTGGTGGAGAAGGAAGTCAAGGAGTTTGACCAGGTCAAGATTTTTTAAATCTCAAGGGACCTGAACTTGGAAGTCGATAGCCTATCATGTTCAGCCTCAGCAGCTTAGCCAGATCTGGTCAGGATTGCACCAATGGATTCCTTGCAAATGCCTAGCATCCATGTCCAGAGAGAGGTGCTGGTCTTACAGAACCAACTCAGCTAGATGAATCCCATCAAGGCTTATATCGTCTAGGGGGTGTTGCCAACATCCAAAGAAGAAGCAAGAAAAGTTAGGATGTTTTTCTCAAGATACTCAACGATTGTCGGACATCTTTATAGGAGATTGTTCTCTAAATCGTCCTTGAGATGTGTGACACCTACAAAAGAAAGGGAAATAATTTCCAGAATTCATGAAGGCGTGTGCGTAAATCATTTAGGAGGGTGATCAATGGCCCACAAAGTTATTACCCATGGGTACTTGTCACTCCCCGAAACCCGGACCGCCGGGGCTTTCCCGGATCAACCCCGAATCCCTAGTGTGAACCCATTCACTCAACCCCGTGAACAATCTCAATTACACTCATACATTAGTATCAAGGTTTGATACCATGCTATAACATCCCGATTTCTAACTCTCGGAGAACCGAAGGTTAAACTGTCTATTTAGCCCCATAGACCCTCATTCACCATGGAAGCTTAACTCAATTCTTGCATATAAATGCATACAACTCCATATTAACTAACCCCCATGGGCCCTAGATCAAATCATACCCCTTAGTGGCAATTTACTTGTCCACACTTTCAAGAATCACTCACTTTCAATCCTCAAAACTTACTGTGTTTAGAATCTAAAATTGATACCTACACCATTGGATATAGGATCCAAAAATACTCAAGTTAAAAAAAAATCACACTCAAGTCCGATCTAGAACGAAGATATTACGTCGAAATGAAGTTTTGAAAAATGCTGTGAATAGTAATCTCGATTGATCGAAAATGGGACTTCGATTGATCGAAATAAAATCTCGATTGATCGAAATTCTTGCGAAGTTTTCACCCTCTCGGGACCCCAGACCTACAATATTTTGATTGATTGAAATGGGAGTTTCGATTGATCGAAATTCCTCCTGTCTGGACCCTAAAAATCATCATAAATCATCACCCCTTCGCACGATCGAAATGGGGACTTCGATTGTGCGAAATGGGCATTTTACACGATCGAAATGACCTCCAACAACCCTATACATGGTTCATTTGGAGCCCAATCCACCTTCTATCATCCTAGAACCCCTCATACATGATTAATAACATAAATGAAAGATTCTAACACCAATCTCACACACAAGATCACATTCATAATTGAATTCATACACCGAAATAAATTAGTTCCTTTCTCAACTACAATCCATTTGCTATGAAAGCATCATCAAATGAACAAAATGCCACCATGGGCACTACATAAATTAAACTGTTGTCTTTCCACACCCAACAAGTTCATAATTCAATACATACATCAAAAGTACATATGTCCAAAGTACATCTACAACTAAAAAGGAAGTCACATGCCACAAGCCGGCATGGATAGCCACAAAATGCTCAACATCCAAAAGATAACAAAGGGCTACTAGAATTCCACTTGGACACTCATGTCCCATCCGTCATCGACGCTTTATTTGTAAAATATTTAGAATAAAGGGGTGAGCACCACTGTGGCTCAATAGAGATACCCTAACCCACCTAAGTGCCGACCCGACACGACCTACATGGATGCATGTCACAACATTTCACGTATCATTCAACATACATCATGTTCACTCACTACAATGCATATATATATATAGGGATGCATTAAACACATATCATGCTTCATAATTCAAATGAAGGCAATAATCATGCACTTGTCTCTCTCTCGGACTCAACCCGACATCCCAACATGATTCTTGACCGAATCATGAAATCGAGACACTTTTTCACACCATTCCAATTCCGCCACCGAGTATTTACCTACTCCAAGGTGGATAGACCATCGTCACCGAGTATTTACCTACTCCAAGGTGAGTTGGCCCCCCTTTCCTTGAATTCTCACCGAGTATTTACCTACTCCAAGGTGAGCAAACCATAATCACTGAGTATTTACCTACTCCAAAGCAATTGGGCAACCTTTTTAGAATCTCCACCGAGTATTTACCTACTCCAAGGTGAGTAACCACCGTCACCGAGTATTTACCTACTCCAAGGTGACGTAACCACTCCAACGCCCTCACCGAGTATTGACCTACTCTAGGCAATTCAACCACACTTCCCCGTTTCCTCACAACGGCCCTAATATATATGCATTTTGAACACATAAACATCAAGCATTTCATTTCATGCCTCACAATGCACATGCTAATTAATAGAACACGTAGCATGCATTTCATCTCCACAACATCACACATATATTTACCTATACGTGTAGAACAT
The DNA here is from genome assembly GCA_026545225.1 of Cornus controversa. Classification (NCBI taxonomy): domain Eukaryota; kingdom Viridiplantae; phylum Streptophyta; class Magnoliopsida; order Cornales; family Cornaceae; genus Cornus; species Cornus controversa. The sequence goes on along the minus strand of CM048849.1, from coordinate 6,603,834 downwards.
AACATACTATCCACATATGCTCACAAAATTTCACATAAGCACATTTTAACCATGCTTCACCAATGTACACATTTTCCATACAAAGATAGCATGCATTTAACTCACTTACAACATATAGCACATATATGTCCAATATAACACATTTTTCACATATATGCACAAAAGCTAGCATATAAGCATACATGCTCTCATTCTCCCACATTCTCATGCATTTGTCCCTCACATCATGCATACTAGGAGATACACATCTATTGCATACAAGAGACTCAAGAGAAGAATAAAAACACCTTATCCCACCCCTCTTACCTCTCTAAAACATGCAATACTCAACCTTAGCTCTCACCACTTCACCTGAAACCCTAGAATCGACAATTAGATGAGAAAGAACACCCCTACCTCGAAAATAAAGGCCTTCCAAGCACTTCTCAAAATCCCAGCAATGTCAACCTTACCAAATTGCAACTTTGATCGGTTCAAAGGGAAGCCCTAGCCGTCCCCTACGTATCTCCCTTCTTCGGTGGAACTTGAATCACACCCGAAGACCTCCATAACCTAGAGAGAAGGAAGAGAGAAGAAGTGGGAGCAATATAGAGAGAGAAGTAGACGTGAGATATGAAATATCTCTGCAGATTTGACCATTTAAGGCCCCTAGGTCACGAAAAGACCAAAATACCCCTAGGCCACTTAACGCACCTTTCCGGACTCCTTTTTTGATTCTGAAAACTCCTACGGTCTCGAAATCACTTACTCTACTCTCTAAATATTTCATCTCAGCCATTCTCAAAAATAAATATTTCTGAGAATTTTTCGGATTCCCGGGCCCACTTAAGTTGCATCCCGGGCCCCGGTTTGACCAAAAAGTTAAACTTCTCCAAATCTACCGAAAACTTCCCAAAACCTTAAAAACACTTCCCAAACATGTTCCCCACACTCAAAACATGTTAAACAACATTCAAAATGCATTTATGGCAATTATAATGCGAAAAATGCAAAATCGGCCAAAATTGGTCACGGTCTCTACAGTACTTCTTGCCATACATGAATTGAGAAGCCGAAGAGTATGATAGAAAGTATGACATGTCAAGAATATGCAAGAATACCCCCATCAACCACCAAAGGATTTGACCACCATGGCCAGTCCTTGGCCCATCATAATGGAAAAGCATGTTGCATGTGCCTCATTTTCAAAATGGTTGTGAATCTCATTTGAATTTTTGTTCAAAAGCATGATTATATTGAAATTTATCTCATCTATCAATTTTATGAAATAATTGTGTTCATATTGTGCATAATGATAGGGGGAGCATCTGTGAATGCACTCTATTCTTTATTTGAACACATCAATGTTTTGTCATCATCAAAAATGGGGAGATTGTTGACCCAAAGGTTTTAACCAAAGGACAACCTTGTAACTTTGATGATAACAAACCATTAATGGCGTTGGATTCTAACATTTTCATTGAGTGATTGGTTAGAACAATGATCTATTCAAGATAGCATTCACAATGAGGAAAAATCATTGAAGATGATATGATCAAAAGAACTCATCTCATTGAAATGAACTTGGAACACAAGCTTGAAGAATCATACCAATCAAAGAAGAATTGGGGTAGTTAGGAAATGGTGAGTTTAGGTAATTTTGTAAAGCTTTATTTGAATATCTTGCTTGAAACTCAATTTCTCAAAAGAAATTTTTAAGACCATGTGCATATCATTCTTACATTTCATATTGGTCTTTAGCCTCTTAAGAATAGGACTTGATCATAATGAATCACTTTTTTAAAGTCCTTGATGGCTTAGGCTTTGTTTGGATGTCAAAACTCTGCTTTTTTAATGTTGAGTATAAATCAGTCAACTTATTTGGACAGAGTGCTTTTGACATTTCTAGAAAGGTAAACCAGTCAACTTATTCAAATACATCAGTCGACTTATGCCTTGAAATGATTTTTGAGAAAGTTCTTTTTGATAAGTCGACTTATTCACTTCTATCAGTCGACTTATTTGGACAGAGCGTTTTAGGCATTTCTAGAAGGGTAAACCAGTCGACTTATTCAAATGCATAAGTTGACTTATGGCTTGGAATTATTTCACAAGAAAAATCTTTCTATAAGTTGACTAATACACATCCATAAGTCCACTTATTTAGACAGAACGTTTTAAGCATTTCTAGAGGGGTAAATAAGTCGACTAATTCAAAAGCATAAGTCGACTTACTTTACGGGAACAGATCTGAACGACTATTTTACAGCATTTAATGCTACCCAACTACCTACAACAGCCATATTTTTGAAATATACTATATATATGAGTCTGGCTCTGCATTTATGAGTAAGAGACACCAAGCATACATTTCTTGATCATCATTTACTCATCTCATCCTCTTGAAACAAAGATTTGAGCTTCAAACTTGAGATTCATTTATTGCTATAGTGTGAGCTTAAATTTGAGCATTTATTCTTGAGAGATATCATTTATTCTTCTCCAATCTTCCTCTCATTTATTGTAAAGGGTTGACTTAAACCTTAGAAGACTAGGTGAAGGACTTCACTTAGCAAGAGAAGGAAGAAGCTTGTAAGCTTCATTGTAAAGGTTTGCTCTCCACCCGAAAGGAGAAGCATTAGTGGATTTTGAAAAATCTTAAAAGGGATCTTGAGTCATGGAGTAGGAGATTACGAACCACGCTACATCTTGCGTCACTTGTGTTTGATCCTCTCTAACTCTCTCTCTTAATCTTGTGCATTAATTTTATTTTTCTCATTTCACTATTGCTTCAACTTAGATTTGTTCTTGTAATTTAAATTAGTGAAAAATTGTCATTGTTTGCCATTGACCCTATTCACCCCCCCCTCTAGGGTCAACACTTGGGTAACACATGAAAATCATTTACGAAATGTCAAAACATCAGAGAAATATACAATAATGAATTTCAACATATATGGTGTTCAACTCTAACTACATATCCCATAACCACAAGTCATTCTCATTCCCCCTCCATCATCTTCATTAGTTATACAATTATCCAATCATGCATTTCATAAGAAAATCCTTAAAATCTCATAGTCATAGCTTCAATTACATATGCATAGTCCAAAGGCACTAAGAATTCATAAATGTCTACAAAATATATTTCAACATGCCACATGCCAACATGGATAGTCAAATCTACAATATCCAAAGCATGAAGCGAAAATGCTAAAAAATACTCCACATAAGCCATTCAAGTCCCCTTCATCATTAAATAGTTTTGGCAAAATGGGGTGAGCAACTCAACGGTTCAGTAGGAATACCCCAACCTACTTAGGTGCCGACTCAACACTAACCTACATGAATGTATGCCATTACACTACATGTCACTTTCAACATTCATATATTCACTTAAGCAATGCACATTTAAAAGAATGCATTAAACATGTATCATGCTTAATATTTAATCACATAAGCATAGAGATATGACGTATCTCTCTCTCGGACCTAATATGATACCCCAACATGAATTGGACCGCTCTAACAAATCATGCGACCTTGAACACCTTCGATACATTCGTATGACTTAGACAACTCCGACAATGTCATACTTCATCCGCAATATGTTGGTTTACCCCACTATGAGTGGACAACTTCGATGCTCACCAAATATGAAAATTCTCTGATTTTTTAGGCCTTAGCCTTGGTATGATGGGACCACTCCAACAGTCATACCACATTGGGTAATAATGCCACTTACATAGCATGGTTGGACAATTTTGACATTCCATGCACGATCCCTTTTTCCCACTCCCTCACAATGACCCCATATATGCATTTCTAACATATAAAGTCAAGCATGTCATTCTTATACTACTCAAATGCAAAAGCTAGTTCTAAAGGTACATAGCATCCATTTATCACAACATAAACACATATAATCACATACATGTCAAAACTTGTATATTATTCACATATGCCTACAAATATCCAATTTAGCACATATTGTTCATGCTTCACCAAATGCATATACTTGCTACATATAAATAGCATGCATTGCGCACTACATCATCAACACAAAATCACATAGATGTTCATTATTGCGCATAATCACATACGCACACAAAATTATCATATAGGTATTCATGTTCTCAACTTTGTACATTTCACACACTAGGCCCCCATGTTATACATATCACAAGAATATGCCAATTTGCTCATAAGAAACATAGAAGAAGGATAAAACCTCACATCTCGATCCTTCTCACCACTCATATACATACGTTTACACCTCACCATCTCACCTGAAATCCTAGAATTGACACTTAGAAGATAAGGAGAACCCTTACCTCGAATTGTTCTATCCAAAATGAAGCCCTTGTTGAGCTCTATGCACTTTCATTTTTCGACGAATCCCAAATCCAAGCCAAAACACTCCAAAATGTAGAGAGAATCTGGGGGGATGAAGTTGGGAGAGAGAAGAGAGAGAAACATACGTGATAAATGTCTTAGATCTCTCAGCCCTTAATATTTATAATATCTCTAATTTAACACATATTCTTCATGTTTGACTAAATGAATACACTTGCTACATATAAATAGCATGCATTCCACACTATATCATCAACACATAATCGCTTACATGTTCATTATTGCACATAATCACATATGCACACAAAGGCCTCCGCTTTTTATCGGCATAGCTTTTCTGTAGACTCTAAGCTGTAAGCAACCGCTGTCTTATAATCTTTATCTTTTCTGTAGTTTCTCATATTACATCAAGTCCCAAAGCCACTGTCTCTCTGACCTTTGTCCAAAAAATTGGTGACCTACAAAGTCTACCATACAAGGCCTTAAATGGAGTCATCTCAATACTAGCTTGATAGCTATTATTGTTTGCAAACTCCACAATTGGAAGGTGATCCTCCCAACTACCACAAAAATAAAGTGCACATGTTCTAAGCATATCCTCCAAAATTTGAATGGTACACTCTGACTGACCATCTGTCTGAGGATGGAAAGTTGTACTAAAATGAAGGTGTATATCTAATGCAGCCTAAAAGCTCTACCAAAATTGTGACATAAACCTCAAATCTTTGTCGGACACAATAGAAATTTGCACTCTGTGCAATTTCAAAATCTAATCAATGTAGAACCAATTAAGAGTATCCGCGTCATCTGTCAGTTGAATCAGACGAAAGTGAGCCACCTTGGTCAATCTGTCCACTAGTACCCAAACTGCATCATGACTCTTCCTCGTCCTAGGCAACACCGTCACAAAGTTCATAGTGACGTGTTCCCACTTCCACATAGACATCGGTAATTGCTGTAACAAACCTACCAGTCTTTGATGCTCGACCTTTACTTGTTGAGAAGTGAGGCACCTCGCCACAAACTGTGCGACATCCTTTTTTATGCCCTTCCACCAATACTATCTACGAAGGTTGTGTTACATTTTGGTACCACCTAGATGAACTACAAGCCTAGAGTTATGTAACTCCCTCAAGACCTCATCTCTACAAACCAATGGAACAACCATCTTGCCTCTAAATCTAATTACCATCCGAATGAATAACCCAATCTTCCACCACTTCGCCACCCAAAACCCGAGTGCGAATGCTCTCTATACCTCTATCATGTCTCTGCTCCACAACCACTCTACTCACAAGAGTTAGTTGTGCAATGAGTGTGAACAAAGTAACCAATTCATCACCCTCACTAAAATATAACCCCATTTCTGAGATGTCTTCCATCATTTTCAACTCTCAGATAGTAATACTAGCTAAGGTGCCAAGTGACTTTCTACTCAAAGCATTGGTAACCACATTAGCTCACCCCAGGTGATACTGAAGATCAAAATTGTAGTCTTCTATGTATTCTACCAATCTCCTTTGCCTTATGTTCAAGTCCTTTTGTATAAAAAGGTACTTCAAACTCTTATAACCGGAGAAAACTTTAAACTTTTTCCCTCACAAATAATGCCACCACATTTTTGAAGAAAAAATTACTGCCGCTAGCTCCAAGTCATGAATTGGGTAATTTTGCTCATGGATCTTCAACTGTCGGGAACCATATACAACAGCCCTCTCGGTTTGCATTAGTACACATTCCAAACCATCTTTCGAAGCATTACAGTAGATGATATAACTCAAACCATGTTTCAAAATAATCAAGATAGGTGCACTACTCAACCTACTTTTTAATTCTGTAAAAGAATGCTAGCAAGCATCATTCTAAACAAACTTGACTCTTTTACGAGTAAGTCTAGTCATCAGCACCACTAATTTCAAAAAGTCCTTTATAAAATGTTTGTAATATCCCGCCAATCTCAAGAAACTATGTATCTCAAATATGTTCTTTTGGATATCCCAATCCATCATCACTTTAATCTTTGAAGGGTCTACAGAAACTCCTCCTTCTAACACCACATGTCTTAGGAACTTCACCTCCGTTAGCCAAAACTTACATTTTTCATATTTGGCGTACAAGCGGCGTTCTCTCAAAATCTGAAGCACTGTCCTTAAGTGGATCTTATTATCCTCTACCGAAGAAGAATACATAAGAATGTCGTCCACAAATCTATCCAAGTATACACTGAAAACTCTGTTCATTAAATCCATGAATGATGCAAGTGCGTTCGTCAAACCAAATGGAATCACTAGAAACTCATAGTGGCCATATCTAGTCTAAAAATCTATCTTCCAAATGTCCTCTTACCCCCTCAACTGGTAGTACTCCAACCTCTAATTGATGTTCAAAAATTAAGTCGAACCCTTTAGTTGGTCAAATAAGTCATCTATCCTTGGAAAATGATAGTCTATGTATATACGTAAAGATTTGTCCTTCTTTGTAGCAAACAGGACCGGACCTCCCCAAGGTGACTTACTAGGTAGTATAAACCCCTTATCCAAGAATTCTTGCAACTAATATTTAAACTCCTTCAACTCTGTCGGTGCCATTCAATATGGTGCCATAGAGATAAGCGTGGTACCAGTATGACGCAGAATGGAAGTATAAGGGGTTACTAGCGTAAACCCTAAGAACAGAGAAACTGGAATCCACCAACACAATTAATTGTAAACTAAAGTAAAACTTTGTTGATAAATTGATTCCCCTCTATCCTATGGCAGTACATATATTTATAATAGAGAAATCATAATCCTAACAGTATTAGGAAACCTAAAAATAAAGGAAACTTGTAGAAATTCTAATCCTAACAGGAAAAGAAAATCTATTTCCAAAGGAAATGAAAAAAAAAGGAAAGAAAACACATAAACTTGAACCTCTCGCCAGACTGCCTTAGAGTGCGAATTTGAGGATGAAAACGATCTCAACCGGGTTCCACCCTAGTTGGGTCGTATAGAGCTCTCAATCCTCTTTCTGAAAACATATTATAATAGTTATTCTAATAACCGAGCGAAAAGTTATGCTCATTTCTTCGAACCAGTGCGTTTTGCCAATTTTTGATCAATCTCTTCTTCAAACTCCAAAGCCAATTATCCTACATCACAGTAGTAAGATCAATATTAAAAACTACGTCTCTCATCGGAGGTAACTGTCACGCCCCGGTTTCCGACACCCGGTTAGGAGCGAGGGAAACGGGGGTCAATCCGTAATTTCACCTCAAGTTCCCACACCTTAATCTCATTTTAATCTATTCTATTGCGGAAGTATTCTATATGTGCACCTTTCAGGTGACGTAAGATCATCAATAGCCCTTGCAAAGGATTTTCACGAAAATTGAGCATGACCCATTCTAAATAATTAGCTCCTGGCATGTTACACCTGCTTTACAATTCGTATGGACACTTCTGGGCACGTGTCCCCCCAGCATTTATATCTAAATAAAAAAAAAATGGACACTTCTGGGCACGTGTCCCCCCAGCATTTCTACAACATGCATAATAGAATCAAAAATATACACGTCTCAGTCCTTGAATGTCCATATTACATCTATACATCACATAAATGAAATACATCTGAAGGAACTGAATCACCATAATCACTCCATACATCTAATCCAAATGTCCTAGTTATACATTAAATTCTAAAGAATTTAACTACTACCTCTACCACCGGTACTATGAGTCCTCTAACTGACTTCGTAATCAGCAATACCTGCAAAACCTGGGAGGGGGTGAGCTCAAAGGCCCAACAAGGTATATAGAACCATACTATCATCGCAGCAGCAGGTCGATCCTCACATATTCTCAAAAATATACATGCACTTAAATATATCACAATATTTAAAGTCACGCCCCTCCTAGCATACATGAACCAACAATGCACATGGCAGTTTTAGCATATATGAACATTTAAATCAACTACACATGACTTATGAAAATCATTTACAACATGTTCAAGGCAGTACACATCCAACGTCATTATGTATAGAAAACATATATGAACAGAAGCATTTACATGGAGAATGTAAATCAAATATCACGTCACCTACTCAACAAGATCCATTGAATCATGCATAAATGCACATGCTCATGCATTTTTACCCAAACATCCACATTTCTCAAATCATGCATGATGCTTTCCACCCCAATGCATATACATAGATATATAACTCACACCAAATTAATTCATAGGGGGCTTTCTCATCACTCCAATAGTAAGGGTCTCTTCGGCACCCAAACTCTGCTTGTACTTTATCGGGTTACTAACCCGAAGGGAGCACCTCCTCTTGGCCAAGTTTTGGGTCTTTCACCCTAGGGGCCTTCCCCTTATCTTAATTTCACACTCCTGCCCCAAAATTATATATATAGTGCATATAATCACACCCATGCACTTATCCACACCATGAATGCATTTTTGTTAAATCAATGCATTTTCCTTTCACCTCAAGATTGTCACAATGTCATCACACTCATATTATGGAAACCATCATGCTTATGCATTTTTCAAGAAGAAAGTCATTTCTTTCATGCACAAATCTGTAAACACCACATCTTCACGCTTTCACCAATAAACACACTTTTCATGGAAATCATTCATAATCACATTTGCACATACACAACATATATATAGATGTCACATCTTGCATATAATCACATGTATACGTATATTAGCATAAATATAATCATGCTTTCATTCCAATCATGCATTTACTACGAGCAACCAACATGCATTCTTACAACTATACATAATCACGCAAATATATAAATATATATACATCATGTCACCCATATAGGTAGTAAAAACATACATAACATTTCACATATTTCATGCTTTTCCAATATCCTTCTATGCCATAATCAATTTAGCATGCATCTCTACTACTGCACCACATATATAATCACGGATATACTTACATATATTCAACTTATGTATAAGAATCATATATACATGCAAGGCAACATCTAGCTAAGTATACATATCTAATTTAGCATACTTTACATGGCTCAATCCCTAATTATGCATATAACCATTCTCTTACCCTCCATGCCCACACACACACATATATATATATATATATATCTATCCACATATATATATATCCTCACATCCCACGTACATATATATAAACACCTTTATATATATATATATATACGCACATACATATATGCAAATGCCACATATGACTAAATTAAGAACATATGTAAAATTAATCAGCATATTTAAAATATACATAGAGATAGAGGCAAGAATCAACTTGCCTTAGGTCCCGCTTTTTCTGTGCCTGCGTCTGCAAAGCAGCCTATTTCCATGCTCGACCCGGTCCTGTGTCGAAGTCCATACGAACAATTCTATCGGGCCACTTCATTTTCCTTTTTAATTTCCATGCTTGGTCCAATTTAATTAGGCCCAAGAATAATCACAACTATCTTCAACCCAATCAATTTGCCCAAACCCAATTTAGCAGCCCATACATACATATTTAACTTGGGATCAAATACCAAGCCAAATTCATGGCTGTCCAAACAAGGCTCAAATATCATCAATTACCAACTCACTTGGTTTATAGAATTGCCACCAACAGCCATAGCTACCGGCCGACCCACCTAGTCACACCACCATGTGCTCCTCGCTGGAAAATACCATCCACACCACCATGCATCAACATGTGAAGCCCAACCAAAACCCAGCTACAACTGAAACCCAAACCAATTCGATTTCCACTACTAAGTTGTCACCTTTCAAACTTTACAACTATGGCTGCCACTATAGGCGGCTGAAACCGCCACGAACACCATAGCCAATCCGACCCTCATCTTCACATGTGAACTACCATACATAGCCCCACCTCACCTCGAAACTCAACTAAGAACTACAGCCATGGGAGCCCGACAAAAACATGACCAATGGTGAACCAAACAGCCCCTAACCGAGCTCCTTCCTGCTGCCAAACAGCCACCACAAAACCCAACCGTCAGCCATCGTGAACCAAACCTAGCTGTATCATCACAACTACAGCCAAACCCAACCCCACCATTCCGTGGAGTCCCAACCAATTCTCACCGATACCATCACTCCAACCATCAGACTGTCACCTCCACGGACAGCCGTTAGCACCAACCAGCCCCATCATGCTAGCCCTCCCTGTTCTGTGACCATCATCACCCATGAACTAACCTCCAAAACCAATTAAAACCTGTCGAAACCACTGTCAAAAACCAGCGCGCAACCGTCGGTCGAAACGGCAAACCAGAACAGCCGTCTTTTCTTCTGTCTTCCTCGACGGTCCACCGTCGGAATAACCCCATGAACGACCTCCAACTGCTCCAACCGATCACCCACGCACAGTCAAATCATCAGCCACCATTGAGAACCCCAGCTGAGTCTCCACCGTTTGAAAACCCAGCAACTCCGGCCACCACTCGCTGCCGCCGTGAACCACCCACAAAACCCAGCCGCGAAACCTCCGTCGCTGCTATCACCCGTATAAACCGAGCCCCTTGGCCGCCAGCCTAGCCGCTGCCGGAGCCCCACCCAGCCGATCTCACCTTCGGGAGACCGAAGGCCTACTGCCGGCGCTAGGATCACCTCCATTCTTAGTTCTCTCTCTCCCCGATCTCTCTCGGTTCTCCTTCTCTCCCCGATTTCCCTTTCTTCTCTTCTTTTCTTTTTCTTTTCTTCTTTTCTCTTTCTTTTCTCTTTTTCTTTTCTTTCTTCTCTCCTCTCGGCTGACCATTTCTTCTCCACCCATTTCTTATCCTCTTTTCTTACTTATTATACACCACACATTATACACATACTTGTAATCATACATGTGCACCCACATTTCTTCACAATTGCATATGAGCCCATACATATACACAATTTTATGTGTATATATAATAATGTAGGTACTTAATAGATATATTTATAATTTAATATAAATATATCCCCTATATAAATATATATACCCATATATATATACATGTATCCTCCGGTGTTATTATAATCTCCCGTACAAAATCTTCTCCATCTCTTTATAAATATACAATTCCATGTATATATATCCACCTTTGTTCCGAATTTAACTTATTCAAAAAAAAAATAAATTCGGTCAAAATTTACCCAGAACCGGTCAAAATAATTCCGGTCCTTACAGTAACTCTATCATGTCCCCCAGAAACACATCCAAAAACTCACAAATGACTAGTGGAAATCCTCCACAAGTCACCACCTTGTCATCCTCGACTAATAAACTAGCTAGGAAATATCCAACCTTGTCCTAAACACTGAAACTAAGCAATGATGTAACGTAGAAATCATCCCACTCTCCCACAAAATAAAAATAATCAACCTCGGGTGAGTACACTATCACTCTCCTACGGAGACAATCAATCGTGGCTCTAAATGTAAACAACTAATCCATACCTAGAATGACATTGAAAGCAGTCATATCTAATACCACAAATTCAAACACTAGCCGACGTCTCGCTACCTCAATCTCAAAAGACCGATGCACTCTACCCATAGTAACTCTACCCCCAATAGGCGTACTAATGGATAAAGGTGACTCCAGTGATAATGCCTCCAGCCACAAGGCACAAGCAAATGTAGCAATTATAAATGAATGTGATGCATCTGAATCTATCAACACCGTATCCTATGAGATAGAAACCAGGAAAATACCTCTAACCACTAACGGCCATGGTACCTCCTCTTCCTGGGCAAGTGTGAAAACACAAGCCTGAGTCTGTTGACCTAGCTGACTACCCCTTTGTAAACCCAACTGCTGACTAGAAGTAGGTGTAGGTCCTCTTGCTACCCGAGACCCTGACTTGACAATGCTGGCTGAAGTGGTGGTAATGCCATAAATCCAAACTGAACTGTGGTCGCTTGTATGGACCTCTGTTGAGACCATAAACCATTTTGTGCCCCCTGTCTCAGTGGACAATTAGCCTTAACATGTCTGGGCTGCTTACAATAGAAGCATACCCTATCCCCTACTGGCACTGGTGCCTTTGCTTACCTTTGAGGGCACCCATTGCGATAGTGGCTGGACTGCTTGAAACAATAACACACTACCGATGATCATAAAGATTTGGTAGGTAGAGTCAATGAAGGAACAGTGCGAGCCTGCTGCTTCCCCTGAGAACATGACATGCCCTCTCTATGCCTCTTACTCTCTAGACTACCCGAAGATGCTCCAGCACTCCTCACCGAATTCTTAGAGTCCCATATCCTTCGATATCTCTATCATCCTTTTTAGCCACCAATGCTCTATCGACAACTTCATCATAGGTTTACAAACCTAGGATGGACACCTTCTTCCTAATAAAGGTCTTCAACCCCTTCAAAAACTTCTTCACCCTCAACTCTTCATCATTATTCATTTTCGGGGCAAAATGAGCAAATGACGTAAACTTAGTCTCGTACCCCATAACATCCATGTTCCTTTGGACTAATTCCATAAACTATTGCCTCATCCACTCTTTTACTGAAGCCAGAAAGAACTTGACAAATAACACCTCTTGAAAGTCTCCCAATCCATAGCATTGGTGTTGTTGGTATTTTAAATGAATTGCCACCATTGATCTGCTTCCCCTTGTGAATGAAGTGCTACCACACCCACTCATAGGTTATTACCAATTGCAAGAGCAACCATAAGCTTATGAGTTTGATCAATGAAACTTTTTGCCACTAATGGATCACGTCCATCTTTAAAAGTATGCGATTTAAACTTTACACATCCTTTCATAGAAACCATTTGTCGGCTCAGGGCAATCCTAGGTGCTGCCTGAACCTCTTCTTCTTTTGCTTCCCTTGCCATTTGCTTCATGGTATCTACCATATCGCGCATAAATTGCATTTCGTCTATAGGCTCATTTGAAGCATCAGCACCCCTACGTCGCACTCTTTTTGGTGGCATTTTGCTATATGCACAACAAAAAATTGGGTAAAATACATTGACCTCCCTTGAGATTTGGCCTAATTACACCAGACATCAAACTAATGAATTTTGTTACAATGACCTCCCCTGAGGTTTGCTCCGTCAGACAAAGACCCCCCTCCGTCCAAAATTTTTGTTAGTTTTGTCAAAAAATTATGGTAAATTACACTAACCTCCCCTGAGGTTTGGCCTAATTATACCCGGTATCAAACCAATTGATTTTGCTACAAAGACCTCCCCTGTAACATAAATGAACTAACCGATGTTAACTTTTGGGTGAAATGTCTATTCAACCCTTAATATTATATTGATATAAAAATTAAAATATTTATATATATAAAATGACACTTTTGCCTATCTAATATAATAATATTTACATGGTGGTGGTCATGGCTGTCACGCCCCGAAACCCGGACCGCCGGGACTCCCCTGGACCGACCCCGAATCCCGAGTGTGAACCCGTTCGCTCAACCCCGTGAACAATCTCAATTACACTCATGCATTAGTATCAAGGTTTGATACCAAGCTATAATGCCCTGATTTCTAATTCTCGGAGAACCGGAGGTTAAACTGTCTATTTAGCCCAATAGACCCTCATTACCCTCATTCACCACAGAAGCTTAACTCAATTCTTGCATATAAATGCATACAACTCCATCTTAACCAATCCCCATGGGCCCTATATCGAATCACACACCTTAGTAGAAATTTACTTGCCCACACCTTTGAGAATCACTCACTTTCAAGCCTCAAAACTTACTATGTTTGGAATCTGAAAGTGAGACCTATACCATTGGATAGAGGATCCAAAAGTACTCAAGTTCAAAAAAAACCACACTAAAAAAAAACCATACATGACATTTTATTTTCATGCACTACTCATGCTCATTGATACTAAAAAGACGTAACAAGCATGTTTCTCACCACCACACACCACATATAGCACATATATGAATAACACATGCATATATCATCTCATATGCATACAACTTCAAAATTAACATATTTTACTCATGCTACATTCAATGCATTATCTTAGTACATAGAACTAAACATGCATTCAACAACCACATTCCCACATATAATCACATATATGACACTTGGCACACATTTTTTTCACATATACGCCAAATTGAGCACATAATGCCTATGTATCAATTTCTTACACTCACACACTTTAAACCCACATGCTACCACCAACACAATATACACAATTGTGAAAAGATAGGACTCTAGATAAGAAGAAAACATAACTTTTCACACCTCTCACCATCCTAAAGCATGTGAAACACAACCTACATCTCTCTTCTTCACACGAAACCCTAGAATCGACAATTAGAAGAAAAGAAGAACCCCTACCTCGAAAATGAAGACCTTCTAAGTACTTCACCAAAATTCCAGCGATGTCTATCTTGCCGAACGACCACTTTGATCAGTTCAAAGGGAAACCCTAGCCATCCCCTACGTATCTCCCTCCTTCGGCAAGTCTTGAATCCAAGCTGAACGGGCCCGAAATGTGGAGAGAAGCGAGAGCTATGATGATGGATAGTCTTAGAGAGAGAAAGAGGCTTGAGATATGACTGGGAGTCTCAGCCACTGATATTTAAAATATCTAGGGCTTGTAAAAAGACCAAAATGTCCCCGGCCACTTAACGTTCCTTCCCGGACTCCTTTTTCGATTCCAAAAACACCTACGGTCTCGAAATCACTTCCTCTACTCTCTAAACATTTCATCTCAGCCATTCCCAAAAATAAATATTTTTAGAAATTTTCTGGATTCCCGGGCCCACTTAAGTCGCATCCCGGGCCCCGGTTTGATGAAAAAGTCAAACTTTTCCAAATCTCCTGAAAACTTTCCAAAACCCTTAAAACACTTCCCAAACTTGTTTCCCACACTTGAAACATGTTAAGCATCACTCAAAATGCATATATGGCAATTATAGTGCGAAAATGCAAAACCGGCCAAAATTGGTCACGGTCTCTACAACCTCCCCTCCTTAAGGGAATTTTGTCCCCAAAAATAGAAACATACCTTAAGTGGAAAATAACTCAGGATATTTTGAGTGAACTTCTTGTTCTCGCTCCCATGTAGCCTCCTCGACTCCGTGATGCCTCCAAATAACTTTAACCAATGGAATAGTCTTGCCCCGAAGCACTTGCTTCCTAGCATCCAAAACCTGTACTGGTCTCTCCTCGTAAGATAAATCCTCCTCCACCTCAAGATCTGTCCAATCTAACACATATGAAGGATCCGGCTCATACTTTCTCAACATCGAAACGTGGAAAGTATTATGCACACTCGACAATTACGGTGGCAATGCCAAGCGGTATGCAACCTCACCCATACGATCCAATATCTCGAATGGACTGATAAACCGTGGGGCTAGTTTACCACTATGCCCAAACCTCATCAAATCCCGTCGTGGTGAGACCTTCAAGAAGACATGGTCCCCCACCTCAAATGCCAAAGGCCTCCGCCTTTTGTCAGCATAGCTTTTCTGACGACTCTGAGCCGTAAGCAAACGCTGCCGTATAATCTTAATTTTTTCTGTAGTCTCTCTAACTATATCAGGCCCCAAAGCCTCACCGACCTCTGTCTAACAAACTAGTGACCTACAAGGTCTACCATACAAGGCCTCAAATGGACCATCTCAATACTAGCTTGGTAGCTATTATTGTATGTAAACTCCACCAATGGAAGGTGATCCTCCCAACTGCCTCGAAAATCAAGTGCACATGCTCTAAGCATATCCTCCAAAATCTGTATAGTACGCTCCGACTGACCATCTGTCTGGGGATGGAAAGCCATACTGAAATGGAGGTCCGTATCAAGTGCAGCCTGAAAACTCTGCCAAAATCGTGACATGAATCTCGGATCTCTATCAGACACAATGAAATTGGCACTCCATACAGTCTCACAATCTGATCAATATACAATCGACTAAGAGTATCCACATCATCTATCACTCGAATAGGGAGAAAATGAGCCACCTTGGTCAACCTATCCACAATGACCCAAACTGCATCATGACTCTTCCTCGTCCCAGGTAACCCCGTCACAAATTCCATAGTGACGTGTTCCCACTTCCACTTAGCTATCGGTAAAGGCTGTAACAAACCTGTTGTTCTCTAATGCTCGGCCTTCACTTGTTGACAAGTGAGGCACCTTACCACAAACTGTGCGATGTCCTTTTTTATGCCCTTCCACCAACACTGTCTACGAAGGTTGTGGTACATCTTGGTACCACCGGGATGTACTGCAAGTCTGGAGCTATGAAACTCCCTCAGGACCTTATCCCTACAAGCCAAAGGAATAGCCATTCTGCCTCTGAACCTCAGACCTCCGTCTGAATGGATAACCCATTCCTCCACTGCCTTGCCACCTGTAATCTGACTACGAATGCTCTCTAACTCTGTGTCATGCCTCTGCTCCTCAACCACCCTACCCACTAGAGTTGGTTGCGCTATGAGTGTGAACAAAGTGGCATGTCCATCGCTCTCACTGAAGCACAATCCCATTTTTGAGATGTCTTCCATCATCTTTCGTTCACGAATAGCAATGCTAGCCAAAGTGCCATGTGATTTCCTACTCAATGCATCGGCAACCACATTAGCTTTCCCCGGGTGATACTGAAGATTAAAGTTGTAGTCTTCCATGTATTCAACCCATCTCCTCTGTCTCATATTCAAGTTCTTTTGTGTAAAAAGGTACTTCAAGCTCTTATGATCGGAGAAAACCTCAAATTTCTCTCCGTAGAGATAATGCCTCCACGTTTTTAAAGCAAAAATTACCGCCGCTAACTCCAAGTCATGAGTCGGGTAATTCTGCTCGTGGATCTTTAACTGTCGGGAACCATATGTAACAATCCTCTCGGTCTGCATCAACACACATCCCAAACCATCTCGTGAAGCATCACAGTAGATGACATAACACAAACCGCGCTCGGGAATAATCATGATTGGAGCACTAGTCAATCTACGCTTCAATTCCATAAAGGAATGCTCGCAAGCCTCGTTCCACTAAAACTTAACTCCTTTACGATTAAGCTTGGTCATCGACGCTGCTAACTTCGAAAAGTCCTTCACGAAACACCAGTAATATCCTGCCAATCCCAAGAAGCTACGTATCTCGAATACATTCTTAGGCCTCTCCCAATCCATTACCGCTTCAATCTTGGAAGGGTCTACTGATACTCCTCCTTTCGACACCACGTGTCCTAGGAACTTCACCTCCGTTAGCCAAAATTCACATTTTTTGAATTTGGCATACAAACGGTGCTCTCTCAATGTCCCCTTCCCTTACCCTCAACTGGTAATACCTCTACCTCAAGTCGATCTTCGAAAAACAAGTCAAACCCTTAAGCTGATCAAACAAGTCATCTATCCTTGGCAAAGGATACATGTTCTTAATCGTTGCTTGGTTTAACTTACGGTAGTCTATGCATAACCGTAAAGATTCGTCCTTCTTTTTAGCAAATAGGACCGGACCTCCCCAAGGCGATGTACTAGGTCGTACAAATCCCTTATCCAACAATTCTTGGAATTGATCTTTCAACTCCATCAACTCTGCCGGTGCAATCCGGTACGGTGCCATAGTGATAGGCGCGGTACTAGGAGCAAGATCAATGCTAAACACAACATCTCTCATCGGAGGTAACTCTGTCAAGTCCCCCGGAAACACATCCACAAACTCTCTAACCACCGGTGGAAATCCTCCACTAGTCACAACTTCATCTTCCTCAGCTAACAAGCTAGCTAGGAAATATCCAACCCCGTTCCACACACCGGAACCAAGTAGAGACGGAACGTAGAAATCATCCCGCTCTGCCAAAAAATAAAAGCAATCACCCTCGGGTGTGCACACTGTCACTCTCCTATGGAGATAATCAATCGTGGCTCTAAATGTAGATAGCCAATCCATGCCTAGAATGACATTGAAAGTGGTCATGGCTAGTAACACAAAGTCGAACACTAGTCAACGCCCAGCAACCTCGATCTCGCAACACCGACACACTCTATCCAGGGTAACCCTACCCCCAACCGATGTATCAATGGACAATGGTGACTCTAGTGATGACACCCTAAGCCTTAAGGCACAAGCAAATGTAACAGATATGAATGAATGTGATGTACCATAATCTATCAACACCCTAGCCCACGAGCTAGAAACCAGGAAAATACCTCTGACCACTGACTGATCGGCGTTGAATGTTACGCATTCTAGCCTCTTAACTTATGTATTTTATTCTCTTAGTGATAGATTATTTTGTGATTTTACTTTGTTTTAGTGTTTATAGTATTTTCAAGGCCTTAATGATTATTTCAGTTAAAACCAAGCTTTTGGGCTTTGAAAGAAGACATCCAAGATGGTGAGATGAAGCCTACATCAAGGAGATTCACTCAACCATTTATTTTAACTCAAATCAGCCCAAGAAAGAGGTCCAAGAGAATTACAACTGCTTAAGAAGGTTTCGGGCCTGAAGCCCAAATCTGCGCATAATACAATCTTAATCCCATTTTGGAAAACGGACTAGAAGTCTTATTTCCGAGCCTCAAATCAACATAATCCTCGCAAAAGGTTGAACGAAATTTGATTCTGCACACTTTTGTATTTCATGAAAATTCCGTAAATCGGACTTCTAGTGGGTCAAAAGTTGGGCCGAAGTCAGCAGGAAAAACCCACCTGATTAGTGCTGCGGGAAACCCTAATTTATTCCTAATTGGATTAGGACTTTGGTGTATTCTCTTGGGGAATAAAGTAAAGACTTAGAGGCTGAATTGAGGGGAGATTTTTGACAGAGATTAACAGAGAGATTGGAGAGTCTGAGAGGGCTGAGAAGAGAACAGAAACATATTTGCAGAGCCATTGGAGAACGAAGTCATACGCATAATTCATGAAGATGATGCCTTCTTCCTCAACAGTTGAAACTTCTTCTTCTATCATGAGTGGCTAGTTCATCCACTAGGGTTTTGATGTAGCCCTAACAAAGCATCAATGGTTTGATTGTTTTAATTATTGGGGAATTTTATATACATGCATAGATTGTGTAATTCAGAGGATTCTTATTATAGAATTGAGTAATAAAAGTCTTGTAAATTCAATCTCAATGATTTCTTATCTTGTCTTAGATATTTAGTTGTTGTTATTAAACTCAATCTCTTTTGTTTTCTGTGATCATGAGAGAGATTGTTACACAATGGTAATCACTGAATATATTGTTATGAGCTTTGATGGATTATGCCTAGAGAAGATGAACCATACTGCACCCTAGATTAGAGTAGTTAGGCAGATGGCCCATGCCAATCGAAGATAGTCCATGGCTTAGCCTTAATCATATGTTATCTTCTTGACGGATGAAGGTGAGCTTGTAGCCACCAACACCACTTATGCATGATGTAATTCCCCTATAGTTGATTCAATTGACCATTGATTGTGGAGTTAGTGGTGAAGTCAAACACCCTACATTTCTCTCATATTATCTTCATTATATTATTTACTTTGATTTATTTTATTTTATCTTTTTAATTAGTTTAAAAATCAGAATTCTTTCTTATAAATTTAATTAGAATTAATTTCGTATTCCAACTGATCAGACCATAATCCCTGAGGTACGATACCCCTTCCTTTCGATAGCCCTATTCTGCAAGGAATTCGTTCTATTGCGAAGTGTGGAAATTTTTAAATTGATATATTTTTGAGTCACACTCACACACGAATCACTAACGGTCCCGGTACATCCTCTACCGGAGCAAGCGTGAACACATGGCCCCGCGACTGCTGACTAGTCCCCTGTAAACCCACATATGAATAACACATGCATATATCATCTCATATGCATACAACTTTAAAATTAGCATATTTTACTCATGCTACGTTCAATGCATAATCTTAGTACATAGAACTAAACATACATTCAACAACCACATTCCCACATATAATCACTTATATGACACTTGGCACACATTTTTTTCACATGTATGCCAAATTGAGCACATAATGTCTATGTATCAATTTCTTACACTCACACACTTTAAACCCACATGCTACCACCAACACAATATACACAATTGTGAAAAGATAGGACTCTAGAGAAGAAGAAAACATAACTTTTCACACCTCTCACCATCCTAAAGAATGTGAAACACAACCTACACCTCTCTTCTTCACCCCCTAGAATTGACAATTAGAAGAGAAGAAGAACCCCTACCTCAAAAATGAAGACCTTCCAAGCACTTCACCAAAATTCCAGTGATGTCTATCTTGCCGAACCACCACTTTGATCGGTTCAAAGGGAAGCCCTAACCGTCCCCTACGTATCTCCCTCCTTCGGCAAGTCTTGAATCCAAGCCGAACGGGTCCGAAATGTAGAGAGAAGGGAGAGCTATGAAGATGGATAGTATTAGAGAGAGAAAGAAGCGTGATATTTAAAATATCTAGGGCTTGTAAAAAGACTAAAATGCCCCTGGCCACTTAACGTACCTTCTCGGACTCCTTTTTCGATTTCGAAAACTCCTACGGTCTCGAAATCACTTCCTCTACTCTCTAAACATTTCATCTCAGCCATTCCCAAAAATAAATATTTTTAAATAAAATTTCAATTCCCAAGCCCACTTGAGTTGCATCCTGGGCCCCGGTTTGACCAAAAAGTCAAACTTCTCCAAATCTCCCGAAAACTTATCAAAACCCTTAAAATACTTCTCAAACATGTTTCCCACACTCGAAACATGTTAAACATCACTCAAAATTCATTTATGGCAATTATAGTGCGAAAATACAAAACCGGCCAAAATTGGTCACGGTCTCTACAATGGCAGCTGGGGTTGTGCACAATAGTTGTGGTGGCTCATGGTGGCTCGGCTAGTGGTGGTTCACAGCATGTCAGCCATGGGTGATGGGTCTGGTATGTGCCATGGCAGTGATCTTGGTGTGGTGTCGATGGGTGTGATGATGGCAGTTGGGGTTGTGCACGCACACACACATATGTATAATAATATTCACTATATATACAATATAGTAAATATTATTATATTAGATGGACAAAAATGTCATTATATATATACAAATATTTAAATTTTTATATTAATATAATATTAAGGGTAGAATAGACATTTCACCCAAAAGTTAACATCGGTTAGTTCATTTCTGTTACAGGGGAGGTCTTTATAGCAAAATCAATTAGTTTCATGTCGGATGTAATTAGGTTAAACCTCAGGGTTGGTCATTGTAATTTACCATAATTTTTTTGAAAAAACTAACAGAATTTTGGATGGAGGGGGGTATTTGTCTAATAGAGCAAACCTTAGGGGAGGTCATTGTAACAAAATCTATTAGTTTGATGCCGGGTGTAATTAGGCCAAATCTCAAGGGAGGTTAGTGTATTTTACCCCAAGAAATTTTAACACCAAGTGTAAAATGACACACAACTTCCATCATGCTTACACAACGTCATGCTTTGTCATTTCGCATCTAGCATGTTATAAAAGCGTAAACACTAAATCATATTCAACATAAGCAATTTATAAACTTTAAGTTTAAATCCTTATGTTTCGATCATTGACCTCAATGAACACTTAACCAAATCTCACCCTTCGTCCAAGGTATTCAAACCATTGCTCTAATACCACACTGTCAGGCCCTGATTTTTGACTCTCAGAGACCGGAGGTGATGTCTGTCCATTAAGCCCTAATGAACCTTCCTAACTTCTCAAAATATCATAAAATCATAAGTCTACATACGCACTTGTGGGCGCGAATACTCATTATCATTCACCTCAATGAGGGCCCCCACATTAGTTCATACTCCTAAACATGCTCCCTCATATCCCAAAAATCATGAAATTTCATCCCAGGGCAATTTTGATCTAATGACACTACCCTTTAGTCAGCTGAAACTTGTGTTTAGCTGACCTTTAGGAAACCTGTCACGCCCCGATTCTGGAGGCCCGAAAACTGAGGTGTGAACCCCGTGAGATCACCCTCACGCTATTACCATCACCTGATCATACAACCTCAATTTCTTACTATTTTTACGAAAATCGGGCATGACCCATTCTAAATAATCAGCTCCTGGCATGATATACCTGCTTTACAGTTTATATGGACACTTCTGCGCACGTGCCCCCCAGCATTTATATCTAAACAATAAAAATGGACACTTCTGGGCCCGTGTCCCCCCAATATTTCTACAACATGCATAATACAATCATGAATATACATGCCTCAATCCTTGAATGTCCGTATTAAATACATACATCACATGAATAAAATACAATCGAAGGAACTGAATCAACATAAATCGCTTTATACATTTAATCCAAATGTAAAGCATCTATCTATCCACTATCCTGGACATGCATTAGATTCTAAGGAATCTACTTACTACCTCTGCAACTGGGACTACCGATCCCCCTAACTGACTTCGAAATCAGCAATACCTGCAAAACCTGGGAGGGGGTGAGCTCAAAGGCCCAACAAGGTATGTAGAACCATACTATCACCGCTGCAGCAGGTCGATCCTCACATATTCTCAAAAATATACATGCACTCAAATATATCACCATATTTAAGACCATACTCTACCTAGCATGCATGAACCAATGATGTATATGGCTACTCTAGCACATATGAACATACAAAATCCACAATACATGATTTTAGAAATCATTTTCAACATGCTTGAAAGCAGTAAACATTCCGCACCAATATGTATATAGAACATATATGTTAACACGTTTACATAAACGATGTAAATCAACTACCACATCTCCTACTCGTCAAGTAGCACATCACAAATGCAATAAAGATGCATTTAAACAGGAAAACATGCTTAACAAATAAACACATAAGCATAAAGGTATTTTTCACCTTCCACGGTCATAATCCGATACATAAAACAAGCATCAAAGCTTGCACATACTCTCACTCTCGGTCCTCATCCGATACCCCACATGATTGGCCCGCTCCGAGGATCATGTGACCTAGGACAACTCCGATAACCAACCTATGACCTGGACCACTCCGAAAGGTCATCCTACTCTGGCAATGTATAGGATTGCCATTATGTGAGGGGACAGCTCCGAGGCTCACATTCATTGGACATACTCCGATTCCTAGGCTTTAAGCCTTAGCATAGAGGGTCCACTCCGAGGGCCATACTTATTGGACATACTCCGATGGCAATATATTGGTTTGCCAAATTGTGAGGGGGCAACTCCGAAGCTCATAAACGTTGGACATACTCCGATTCTAGGCATATAGCCTTCGTATGGCGGGTCCACTCCGAGGGCCATGCATAGTGGATAGGTATACCACCTCTTGTGACACGGTTGGACCACTCCGAAGTCCCGTGCACCCCTTTCTGCGTTAATTTTCCCGCAACCTCCCATATATGCAATATGGATGTATACGTAACTAAGCATTTCATTTTATGCTATCCCAATGCACTAGCTAGTATATAAGTACATAGCATGCATTTCTCTCTACACAAACCCACATATAACCACGTATGTGTCATTTCCCTCCTATACATGCAATATGGATGCATATACACACAACATAATACTTTCATGCTTCAACCCATGCTTATGAATACTAAAAATAAGTACATAGCATGTTTTTCCTCACATTCCAACACATATATTACATACATGTTCCAAGACTTGCATAACACCTCACATATGCACACAATTCCAACTTAGCATATTTTTATCATGCTATAACCAATGCATACATTTTCTATAACAGATAGCATGCATTTCATTCACGTAAACCTACATGTAAACACGTACATGTCAAATCATGCATATAAATCACATATGCACATACACTAGCATAAATACAGTCATGCTCTCATTCAATACATGTATTCACTACAAGTAGCTAACATGTATTCCAATCACAACACATATACACACATATGTATATTACGTCACCCACATATGTATCAAGAACATATAAAACAGTTAGCACATTTCATGCTTTTCAAACACTCGCCAAGAGTTAAATTCATACTTAGCATGCATTTCTACCGCTGCAACCATATATATAATCACCTATATATATACTAAACCTCATGCATAAGAGCCACATATGCATACAATATAACACATAGCTAAACAGATATTATTTAGCAAACTTTTCATAGACTTTAATCTATACATACATGCATACCACAATGCAAATAGGCGATAAATCTAACATGTTATCGCTTCCCAAATCCACACATACATATATATATACACACGCATATATATATATATCCTCTCATATCCCATGTACGCACAACATCCACCCACACCCACATATATATAAGCACCTATATATATATGTATATACACATACCACATATGATTAAATTAACACATATGTAATTTACTCAACGTACATAAAAGATATGTACGAGATAGAGGCAAGAATCAACTTGCCTTAGGTCCAGCTTTCGCTAAGTCCGCGCTTGCAAAGCGTCCTGTTTCCAAGTCTGGTCCGGTCCAGTCCCGTGCCAAAGTCTACGCAAACAATTCAACCGAACCATGTTCAACTGGCCAAATTCCAAAGTCCAATCCTTAGTTCTAGTCAACCCACCATTTAAACATCAAACCAAAGCAACCCCAAGTTCTCACCATTGAAGCCACCATCCATGGACAGCCCACTGTCCAAACCGTGAGCTCCATCCTTCAGGCTCTATCCGATCACCACCAATAAAGAGACAAAAGAGAATCGAGCAGAACCACAACCGAAAACCCATAGCCAACCAGCCACCTTCTCCAACCTTTCCACTGCTGGAACAACCTCCATCACTCACCATTTCACTACGAAAAGTGCCATGATCAGCCATCCCAACTCACGTCCACCACCTTGGCCTCAATGACCAAAATTGAACCCAATAATCGTGGAACTAGACTCCACAACAGCCCACTGCCACCAGGTTGTAACCACCGTGAAACACCTTCTCACGACTATCGTCGGCCCACTTCAGCCGCTACCATCAGCCCGCAAACCAACCACCACCATGATCGGACCCTTGCCAACGAGCAAAAGTCACCCAAAACTCAACTGTAGTGAACCCACAACTAGCCACTCAGCCGAACCCATAACAGTCGAGGAGTTCAACCATGAGCCATGCACCGTCCATAGAACCAGCCAACACCACGTCGTTCAGCCACCGTGAACTGCCCCTCGCAAGAATCGCCGTAGCCGAATCCCCAACCGAGCACAATCCCCAAATCGGGCGAAACCCAGCCCCATCTGAAGCCTCTGCCGTCGCCGGAGTGCCACTTCAACGGCCGTACTCAGCCGAAACCAGCACAGCCCAGAAACCCCGGCCAACCAAACCCCAGCCGAGAACTCCCTTCGCGAATGGCTCGACCCATGGAACCACCTTGAGCCACCAACGTCGGCCCAGCCACTGTCGGGGCTCCACCGTGAGCAATCAGCAGCCCCAGCCACCGCCGGCGCCGGACCACCCCTCCTCTTTCTCGGTTTCTCTCTCTCGATCTCCCGATCTCTCCTTCTCTCTTCTCGATTTTCTCTCTTCTTCTTTTCTTTTCTTTTTCTTTTCTTCTTTTTCCTTTTCTTCTTTTCCTCTTCTTTTTTTTTCTTTTTCTTTTCTTTCTTCTCTTCTCAGCCGACAATTCCCTTGGTCTTCTTTTATTTGGTCCACATATCACATATATTATATATATATATATATATAATATACCACACCATATACAAAATACATGTAGAGACCGTGCCCAATTTTGGCAGTTTTTCAATTTTTGTCATTTATTACTTTAAATATATTTTTAAATGATATTTAACATGTTTTGGATGCGGGGAACATGTTTAGAAGGTTAGAATATAGTTTTGGGAAGTTTTGGAAACTTTTGGGAAAGTTTGACTTTTTGGTCAACGGGAGCCCCGGGATGAGGTTAAGTGGGTCCGGAAAATCCGGGAAATTTTACTTTTGGTTATGGACTAAACGAAATGTTTAGAATGTTAAGGAAGTGATTTCGAGTCCAACGGAGTTTTCGGGAATTAATTCCGAGCTCGGGAAGGTACATTAAGTGGCTAGGGGTAAAATGGTCATTTCGCGCCCCTAGGGTTGAGATAAATATCAAAAAGGGGTCTGAGACATTTCATTTTACAGATCTCTCTCTCTCTCTACGTATCCCACTTCATCTCTCTCCCTTCTCTCTAGGGTTTGAGGGTCTTAAGGTGTGATTTGGAAGATCTTGAAGAAGGAAAGTGTGTAGGGGACATCAAGGGCATCAGTTTGAACCGATCAAAGTCTCCATTTCGTGAAGTTGAGAAAGCTGGGATTTCTCAAAGTTGGATTCAAAGCTTGGGAATTTGAGGTAGGGGTGCTAGACTCATCTTTACTTTGATTCTATAGGTCACATACTTGTGACATGAAAGATAGATTGGGATTTCTTGAGTTTAGGGTTATGTATATGTGTATATATGTATACTAATGTGATTATGCATGTATAAATGTCTAGCATGTTGGTTAGAACTTATATATATGGTGTATGTGCAAATGAGACTATAAATGTTCTTAATGGAAAAATGTGATCATTTGGTGAAAACATAAAAAATGTGAATTTTTATAGACTTGTGCATGAAAGATATGATTTTCCTTATTAAATGCATAAGCATGATGATTTTCATGATATGAGTGTGATGGCATTGTGACAATCTTGAGGGAAAGGAAAATGCATTCATGGTGTGGAATAAGTTCATTGATGTGATTATGTGCACTATGTGAAAAGCGAGTTTTTGGGGCGTGACAACATTGAGAATTAAGGTGAGGGAATGGTCCCTAGGGTGAAAGACCCAAAACTTGGCCAAGAGGAGGTGCTCCCTTTGGATTAGTAACCCGATAAAGCACAAGCAGAGTTTGGGTGCCGAAGAGACCCTTACTATGGATGGAGTGATAAGCTAGTCCCCATTGAAGTGATTTCCAAATTTATGTGGCGTGAGTTATATATATATATATATATTGTGGCTTGCTCAATTGGATATATATATATATATATATGTATATGTAGATGCATTGAGATGTGAAGCATCACGCATGATTTGAAAAACGTGTTTGTTTATGGGTTAAAAGCATGTGTACTTGTCATGTAGACATGTAGGGATTTCATATGCATCCATGCATGGCCGCCTGAGTTAGAGTGGGGTTGGGTGGATCATTCCTACTGAGCCGCAGTGTTGCTCACCCCATATTTATATAAACATTTTCAGATAAGGCGCCAATGGAAGACGAAGCATGATTAGCTCTATGGATATATTGAGCTTATTTTTGGACTTTTGCTCTTTTGAGATGTAGATAAATGTCCATGCCGGCTTGTGGCATGTAGACAATGGTTGTGGTGTTGCCTTTACATTTGTACCTTCTTATGTATGTGAAATTCAAATGTAAGTGCCACACTTGTAGGAAAGTGATTTTTGAGAAATGTATGTATAATGGCTTCCTTCATTTGAGACTTGTAGAATGTATGCAAAAAGGGCCATTTGAATTCTTATATGTATGGTTCCATGGATTATGTGTGGAATTGGAATTTAAATGGAGGAATGTATTCTTTTGTCTCTTTTATCTTAATTTTGTGGATATGAAGGTTTAGAGTTGTGGATTTATGTGGAATCATGGTTGTAGGATCTCAATGTACAAGTTAGATTGCATGGTTGGGTTAATGAAGATCACCTTTGAAAAAAATGAGGATTGTTTGGTTCACTTGAATTTTTATGTGCATTGTGAACTTAGGATGAGTTTTCTATGATTATGCAAGATTTGAGATTCAAATGTATAGGTTGATGTGTGAGTATGATTTTTTATCAATGGTAGAAGATTTATATGAGTTATGAATGATCTAAGGTGGCTTGGTTGAGATTTGGGCTCAATTTGATCTTATATAGGTGTTTGGGAGAATCTGGGCAGTGCATTTCGATTAATCGAAATGCCCATTTCGATTAATCGAGATGCCCATCTCGATTGATCGAAATGGTTACGAGATTTTAAGGATTTTCAGGCCTTATTTCGATTAATCGAAGTCCCATTTCGATTAATCGAGATGCCCATCTCGATTGATCGAAATGGTTGCGAGATTTTATGATTTTTCAGGCTTAATTTCGATTAATCGAAGTCCCAATCTCGATTGATAGAAATATTGCAGGTCCAAGTTACCGAGAGGCTGTTTTCTTCGATTAAAGGGGTCAAAATCTCGATTAATCGAGATGAATCTCGATTGATCGAGATCCAATCTCGATTGATCGAGATTACTATTCACAGCAAGGTTCAAAAAATTGTCCAGACTTCGTTTCGATGTAATTTCTTCGTTTTAAATCGGAATTGAGCGTGGTTTTTTTTTTAAATTGAGTATTTTTGAAAGCTCTATCCAATGGTGTAGGTTTCATAATCAAATTCCATCTGTGTAAAAAGTTGAGGTCCAGAACTTAGTGGTTTATATGTATGGAACCAAATGTGAAAATCATTTGCAAGGGCCTTTGATGATCTAATGCCACTTGAAGGGTGTGCATATAGAATGCTTCCGCAATAGAGATGATTATAATGAGATTAAGGTGTGGGAACTTGAGGCAAAATTACGGATTCACCCCCGTTTCCCTTGCTCCTAACCGGGTGTCAGAAACCGGGGCGTGACAACTTGGTATCAGAGCTTAACCGGGTTTGAATACCTACGGACGATGGGAAATGGTTAGGCCACATTTTGGATTGAAAGGACTTGATGACTTCTAAAATTGTGGATTGAGGTTATAAGTATAAGTTAGGGATTAAGTGCATATTACTTGGAAACTTTTATGTGCTTAATTGTTTGCATAACATACTTTTTGTGAAGTGCTTTAGCATGTTTAGTGTGCATGATGTGAACTGGTCCAATAGATTCGTGCACAAATTCTAAATATCTTCTTGTCATCTTTATAGAAGGATGCCACCAAGAAGAGCTCGTGAGAGGACACCGGAAGTGGTCCCTATTGGAGGAGAGCAATTTATGCGTGACATGGTCGCTACCATGCGACAAATTGCAAGGGAAACACAACGGGAAACTCAAGAGGAGACCCAAGCTCCACCTAGAGCAGCTCCTCCTAATAGGATGATAATGGCGTTGGGGCATGTTAAGAAACATAGTCCACCGTCGTATTCTGGGGGATCCGATCCAATGGTAGCTGAAAGCTGGTTGGATGAGATGGTTACACTCCTTAATGTACTTGAAATTGAGGAGGACTTGAAAGTTAAGGTAGCCACTCATTACCTTAAGGATGACGCCAAACGTTGGTGGAAGTTCTTGGGAGATTACCATGATTTGGAGATAATGGAATGGGATACATTCCAAGTGCTTTTCTTCGAGAAGTACTTTCCAGTGACAATGAAAGACAGTATGAGGAGAGAATTCTTTAACCTTGTCCAAGGAACAATGACGGTGATGGAGTATGAGACGAAATTTACCTCCTTGGCTCGGTTTGCAAAGGAGATGATCCCAACGGAAGAGCTTAAAATTAAGCAATTCATAAGAGGTCTCCGAACCTACATACGGGACAAGGTTGGGATTTTAGGCTTGACCAACTATGCAGCAGTAGTGGAGAAAGCATTGATTTCTGAAGAGTTCAGCAATGATAATCAAAGAATAAGAGAAGCACAGAACCAAGCAAGAAGCACGGGATCCCTTACGGATAATCGTGCTAGAAAGAAGATGAGGATTGGTGGGTCATCCTCACAAAGGCAACCAACTCAATCAGTGAGTTCTGTGGCTATACCTTCTGGATCTTTTTGATCAAGGATAGTCTGTTTCAATTGCCAGAAACCGGGACACAGAATGGCCGAGTGTACTCAAGGGCAAGTTCCGTTAATGGCAGATAAAAAGGGCTACCATTGTCATCAAATGGGGCACATTAGTTGGGATTGCCCACAGAAGAAGAGTGTGCAGGGTGGTACTGGTTCGCAGCAGCGTCCTATGCAACCTATAACTTCACAGACAGGTTTTAGGGCATTGCCACCACAGCAGACAGCGCCTTTAGTTCAGAGTTCACGGGCACCTGCTAGAGGAACCACGTCTAGTGCTCCCAGTCAGCAGTCAGGATATCAGGGTCCGGGACAGCAGGGCCAGAGATCCCAAGGCCGTGCTTTTACTCTTGTTCCGGCAAAGACCTCGGTAGGACCGTCAGTGGTCCGAGGTATACTTCTTGTATCTAGCTCGTGGGCTAGGGTTTTAGTAGATTCAGGTGCATCATATTCATTTATATCATATGCATTTGCTTGTACTTTGGGGTTGGAGGTGTCATCACTGGACTCAGTTTTATCCATTGATACGCCAGTTGGTGGTAGAGTGGTTTTGAGTGATGTGTGCCGATCTTGTGAGATCGAGATTTCGGGACATCGACTAGTGTTTGATTTCATTCTTCTTGAGATGTCTAGCTTTGACGTGATCTTGGGTATGGATTGGCTATCGACCTACAGAGCCAATATTGATTGTCATCGGGGAAGAGTGACCTTGTGTACACCCTCTGGTGTTAGTATATGTTTTGTGGGGGAGCGGGATGACTTCTACTTGTCATCTTTGCATGGTTTGAGTGATCGGAGAGGGGTTGGGCATTTCTTAGCGAACCTACTAGTTGATGGTGATGATGAGGCACTTGGAGAGCTTCCTCGTGTAGTGTGTGAGTTTATGGACGTATTTCTGGGGGAATTGACACAGTTGCCTCTGAAACGAGAAGTGGAGTTTGTGATAGATCTTGCTCCAGGTACCGCGCCCATTTCTATGGCACCGTACCGAATGGCACCGGCTGAGTTGAAAGAGTTAAAGGACCAATTACAAGAGCTACTAGACAAGGGATTTGTACGCCCTAGTACATCGCCTTGGGGAGCTCCGGTTCTTTTTGCTAAGAAGAAGGATGGGTCTTTGCGGCTTTGCATTGACTATAGGAAGTTGAATCGGGCAACGATCAAAAATAAGTATCCCTTGCCAAGGATAGATGACTTGTTCAATCAACTTAAGGGTTCGAGGTGTTTCTCAAAGATAGACTTGAGATCGGGCTACTATCAGTTGGGGATTAGAGAGGCGGACATTCCAAAAACCGCTTTTTGCACACGATACGGGCATTATGAATTTTTGGTGATGCCATTTGGTTTGACAAATGCACGGGTGGCATTCATGGATCTAATGCATAGAGTGTTCAATGCTTACTTGGACAAGTTTGTGGTCGTGTTCGTTGATGACATCCTAGTGTACTCGTCTTCGGAAGAGGAACACGAGGGTCACTTGAGGATCGTGTTGCAGCTTCTAAGAGAACATCAATTATATGCCAAATATGAGAAATGTGAATTTTGGCTAGCAGAAGTGAAATTCCTGGGGCATGTTGTGTCTAAAGGAGGGGTTTCCGTAGATCCATCCAAGATAGAAGCGGTGATGAGTTGGGAAACACCTAAGAGCGTATTTGAGATACGTAGCTTCTTAGGATTGGCCGGGTATTATCGGAGGTTTGTGAAGGACTTTTCGCGATTGGCAGCACCAATGACAAAGCTTACCCGAAAAGGAGTGAAGTTTGTGTGGGATGATGCTTGTGAGCATGCATTCATGGAATTGAAGGGCCGGTTGACTTCAGCTCCAATTTTGATCATTCCAGAACGTGGGTTGGGGTATACAATTTATTGTGACGCTTCACGACTTGGTTTGGGATGTGTGCTAATGCAAACTGAACAAGTAGTGGCGTATGGTTCAAGGCAGTTGAAGACGCACGAACAAAATTACCCGACACATGACTTGGAATTGGCAGCCGTGATCTTTGCACTTAAGGTGTGGAGACATTATTTGTATGGTGAGAAGTTTGAAGTGTTTTCGGATCACAAAAGTCTCAAATACCTTTTCTCACAAAAGGATTTGAATATGAGGCAACGGAGGTGGATGGAATACATGGAAGATTATGACTTCGACTTGCAATATCACCCGGGAAAGGCCAATGTGGTAGCAGATGCATTGAGTAGAAAGTCACATGGTAGCTTAGCGAGCTTAGCCATACGGGAGTGGAAGATGATGGAAGATATCTCAGAAATGGGATTGCATTTCAGTGAGGATGATGGACCGGCAATGTTATTTACTCTTATCGCTCAACCGACTCTTGTGAGTAGAGTGATTGAAGAGCAAAGGAAGGATAGTGAGGTTGAGACTATTCTCACACGAATTTTGGGTGGTGAAGTGGTGGATGGATGGACAGTTCATTCAGATGAGAGCATGAGATTCAAGGGGAAAATGTTCGTTCCCTTAGCTTGTCTGGATGAGATCCTGAAAGAATTTCATAACTCGAGGCTAGCAGTACATCCAGGTGGTACCAAGATGTACCATAACCTACGCCGACAGTATTGGTGGAAGGGTATGAAAAAGGATGTAGCTCAGTTTGTGGCGAGGTGCCTCACTTGTCAACAAGTGAAGGCCGAGCATCAGAGACCAGCGGGGTTGTTGCAGCCATTGCCTGTGGCTATGTGGAAATGGGAGCATGTCACTATGGACTTTGTGACAGGACTTCCAAGGTCGAGGAAGGGCCACGATGCAGTTTGGGTTGTCGTTGATAGATTGACCAAAGTAGCTCACTTTATTCCCATTAGAGTGACAGATGATGTGGATACTCTCAGTAGATTGTATATTGAGTAGATCCTTAGGCTTCATGGCGTGCCAGTTTCTATTGTTTCAGATAGAGACCCGCGATTTACATCTCAGTTTTGGCAGAGTTTCCAGGCAGCACTTGATACGGACCTTCACTTTAGTACTGCTTTTCATCCTCAGACGGATGGTCAGTCAGAGCGTACTATACAGATTCTGGAGGATATGCTACGAGCATGTGTACTTGATCTTCGGGGCAGTTGGGAGGATCACCTTCCTTTGGTGGAGTTTGCATACAATAATAGCTATCAAGCTAGCATTGAGATGGCTCCATTTGAGGCTTTGTATGGTAGACCGTGTAGGTCACCTGTCTGTTGGACAGAGGTTGGAGAGACAGTTTCTTTGGGAGCAGATTTAGTTCGGGAAACTACAGAGAAGATCAAGTTGATTCGGCAAAGATTGCTTACTGCTCAGAGTCGTCAGAAAAGCTATGCTGATAGAAGACGGCGACCATTGACATTTGAGGTGGGAGATCATGTCTTTTTGAAGGTCTCGTCACGGAGAGGTTTGATGAGGTTCGGTCGTAGTGGCAAGCTTGCACCACGATTCATCGGACCATTTGAGATTTTGGATCGGGTAGGAGAGGTTGCTTATCGCTTGGCATTGCCACCGCAATTGTCAGGTGTGCACAACACTTTCCATGTGTCTATGTTGAGGAGGTATGAGCCAGACCCTTCACATGTACTCGATTGGGCAGACCTTGAGGTGGAGGAGGATGTGTCATACGAGAAAAGACCAATTCAGATTTTGGACACTAAAGAGCAAGTGCTTCGGGGAAAGACCATCCCATTGGTTAAGGTGCTTTGGAGGCATCACGGGGTGGAGGAGGCTACGTGGGAGCGAGAACAAGAAGTCCGCTCAAAGTATCCCGAGTTGTTCATCACTTGAGGTACATTCTAATTTCGAGCACGAAATTCTTATAAGGTTGGGAGGTTGTAGAGACCGTGCCCAATTTTGGCAGTTTTTCAATTTTTGTCATTTATTGCTTTAAATGTATTTTTAAATGATATTTAACATGTTTTGGATGCGGGGAACATGTTTAGAAGGTTAGAATATGGTTTTGGGAAGTTTTGGCAACTTTTGGGAAAGTTTGACTTTTTGGTCAACGGGAGCCCCGGGATGAGGTTAAGTGGGTCCGGAAAATCCGGAAAATTTTAATTTTGGTTATGGACTAAACGAAATGTTTAGAATGTTAAGGAAGTGATTTCGAGTCCAACGGAGTTTTCGGGAATTAATTCCGAGCTCAGGAAGGTACATTAAGTGGCTAGGGGTAAAATAGTCATTTCGCGCCCCTAGGGTAGAGATAAATATCAAAAAGGGGTCTGAGACATTTCATTTTACAGATCTCTCTCTCTCTCTACGTATCCCACTTCATCTCTCTCCCTTCTCTCTAGGGTTTGAGGGTCTTAAGGTGTGATTTGGAAGATCTTGAAGAAGGAAAGTGTGTAGGGGACATCAAGGGCATCAGTTTGAACCGATCAAAGTCTCCATTTCGTGAAGTTGAGAAAGCTGGGATTTCTCAAAGTTGGATTCAAAGCTTGGGAATTTGAGGTAGGGGTGCTAGACTCATCTTTACTTTGATTCTATAGGTCACATACTTGTGACATGAAAGATAGATTGGGATTTGTTGAGTTTAGGGTTATGTATATGTGTATATATGTATACTAATGTGATTATGCATGTATAAATGTCTAGCATGTTGGTTAGAACTTATATATATGGTGTATATTCAAATGAGACTATAAATGTTCTTAATGGAAAAATGTGATCATTTGGTGAAAACATAAAAAATGTGAATTTTTATAGACTTGTGCATGAAACATATGATTTTCCTTGTTAAATGCATAAGCATGATGATTTTCATGATATGAGTGTGATGGCATTGTGACAATCTTGAGGGAAAGGAAAATGCATTCATGGTGTGGAATAAGTTCATTGATGTGATTATGTGCACTATGTGAAAAGCGAGTTTTTGGGGCGTGACAACATTGAGAATTAAGGTGAGGGAATGGTCCCTAGGGTGAAAGACCCAAAACTTGGCCAAGAGGAGGTGCTCCCTTTGGATTAGTAACCCGATAAAGCACAAGCAGAGTTTGGGTGCCGAAGAGACCCTTACTATGGATGGAGTGATAAGCTAGTCCCCATTGAAGTGATTTCCAAATTTATGTGGCGTGAGTTATATATATATATATATATTGTGGCTTGCTCAATTGGATATATATATATATATATATGTATATGTAGATGCATTGAGATGTGAAGCATCACGCATGATTTGAAAAACGTGTTTGTTTATGGGTTAAAAGCATGTGTACTTGTCATGTAGACATGTAGGGATTTCATATGCATCCATGCATGGCCGCCTGAGTTAGAGTGGGGTTGGGTGGATCATTCCTACTGAGCCGCAGTGTTGCTCACCCCATATTTATATAAACATTTTCAGATAAGGCGCCAATGGAAGACGAAGCATGATTAGCTCTATGGATATATTGAGCTTATTTTTGGACTTTTGCTCTTTTGAGATGTAGATAAATGTCCATGCCGGCTTGTGGCATGTAGACAATGGTTGTGGTGTTGCCTTTACATTTGTACCTTCTTATGTATGTGAAATTCAAATGTAAGTGCCACACTTGTAGGAAAGTGATTTTTGAGAAATGTATGTATAATGGCTTCCTTCATTTGAGACTTGTAGAATGTATGCAAAAAGGGCCATTTGAATTCTTATATGTATGGTTCCATGGATTATGTGTGGAATTGGAATTTAAATGGAGGAATGTATTCTTTTGTCTCTTTTATCTTAATTTTGTGGATATGAAGGTTTAGAGTTGTGGATTTATGTGGAATCATGGTTGTAGGATCTCAATGTACAAGTTAGATTGCATGGTTGGGTTAATGAAGATCACCTTTGAAAAAAATGAGGATTGTTTGGTTCACTTGAATTTTTATGTGCATTGTGAACTTAGGATGAGTTTTCTATGATTATGCAAGATTTGAGATTCAAATGTATAGGTTGATGTGTGAGTATGATTTTTTATCAATGGTAGAAGATTTATATGAGTTATGAATGATCTAAGGTGGCTTGGTTGAGATTTGGGTTCAATTTGATCTTATATAGGTGTTTGGGAGAATCTGGGCAGTGCATTTCGATTAATCGAAATGCCCATTTCGATTAATCGAGATGCCCATCTCGATTGATCGAAATGGTTACGAGATTTTAAGGATTTTCAGGCCTTATTTCGATTAATCGAAGTCCCATTTCGATTAATCGAGATGCCCATCTCGATTGATCGAAATGGTTGCGAGATTTTATGATTTTTCAGGCTTAATTTCGATTAATCGAAGTCCCAATCTCGATTGATCGAAATATTGCAGGTCCAAGTTACCGAGAGGCTATTTTCTTCGATTAAAGGGGTCAAAATCTCGATTAATCGAGATGAATCTCGATTGATCGAGATCCAATCTCGATTGATCGAGATTACTATTCACAGCAAGGTTCAAAAAATTGTCCAGACTTCGTTTCGATGTAATTTCTTCGTTTTAAATCGGAATTGAGCGTGGTTTTTTTTTAAATTGAGTATTTTTGAAAGCTCTATCCAATGGTGTAGGTTTCATAATCAAATTCCATCTGTGTAAAAAGTTGAGGTCCAGAACTTAGTGGTTTATATGTATGGAACCAAATGTGAAAATCATTTGCAAGGGCCTTTGATGATCTAATGCCACTTGAAGGGTGTGCATATAGAATGCTTCCGCAATAGAGATGATTATAATGAGATTAAGGTGTGGGAACTTGAGGCAAAATTACGGATTCACCCCCGTTTCCTTTGCTCCTAACCGGGTGTCGGAAACCGGGGCGTGACAATACATGTATTCTATGTATTTCCCCACGCCTACCTTTAATTGCACATGAGCCCACCCTATATTTATAATTTAATATAAATATAGGCACCATATATATATATATATATATATATACATATACACACACCTTCCACTTGGATGGAAACATAAATGTCCCTACCCTTTCCGGAATTTTAATTAATCCGAAAAAATTTCAATCCGGTCCAAATTTACCCGGAACCGGTCAAAATATTCCGGTCCTTACAAAACCAATTCTATCGGTCGACTAGAAAGTGGCTTTGGTCAGCCGAAAGAATGATTTCGGTCCGCTAGAGCCCCATTTCAGCCATCCAAAATAAGTACCCAATTTTTCAATGTTGAATGCACCGACCTCTACGAGTGGCATCTTCTAGGCCTATGCTACGATCTGGATCTCACACTTCCGATCGGCTGCTGCAGAGGCTAAGGGACCAAAAGTGCCCAAAAGCCTAAAACTACCTTTTTCAGGTTCTAATACATTCTCCTACCATGCCAACTCAAAATATAAGCTTAAACATGATTGAAACTAGTTAAAACTCGCACATTCACCATTCATTAACACAACAAGTCATATATCTCAAGAATATGATTCAAAACATACATTTTGTCCCATTCCCCTTATTCATTCCGACCATATCTTATATCCAACCATCCATGTCACATGTCCAATTATTCTCGAACATACATGGAAATCATTTACAAAATGTCACAACATAAGAGAAATATACATTCATGAATTTCAACACATGTGGAATTCAACTCTAACTACGTATCCCATAACAACAAGTATTTCTCATTCCCCCTATATCATCTTCAATAGTTATACAATTATCCAATCATTTGTTTCATAAAAAAATCCTGACAATCTCATAGTCATAGCTTCAATTACATGTCCATAGTCTAAAAGCATTAAAAATTCATAAATGACTACAAAATACACTTCAACACGCCATATTCTGACAGGGATAGTCAAATCTACAATATCCAAAGCATGAAGCGAAAATGCTACAAAATACTCCACATGACCCATTCAAGACTCGTCCGTCATGGGCGCATTATCTGTAAATAGTTTGGGAAAAAAGGGGTGAGCAACTCAACGGCTTAGTAGGAACACCCCAGCCCACCTAGGTGCTCACTCGACACCACCCTACATAAATGTATGTCATTACACTACATGTCACTTTCAACATTCATATATTCACTCAAGCAATGCACATTTAGAAGAATGCATTAAATAAGTATCATGCTCAATATTTAATCACAAAAGCATAGAGATATGACTTCTCTCTCTCTTGGACCAAATTCGATAGCCTAACATGATTTGGATCACTCTGATGAATCATGCGACCTTGGATAACTCCGACAATGTCATACTTCATTGGCAATATATTAGTTTGCCCCAATGTGAGTGAACAACTCGACGCTCACCAAATATGGAAATTCCCTTACTTTTAGGCCGTAGCCTTGGTATGATGAGACCACTCCGATGGTCATACCTCATTTGACAATAATGCCACTTACATAGCATGGTTGGACAACTCCGACATTCCATGTATGGTCCCTTTTCCCCGTTCCCTCACAATGACCCCATATATGTATTTCTAACATATAAAGGCAAGCATGTCATTCTCATGCAACTCAACTGCAGAATCTAGTTCTAAAGGTACATATCATGTATTTCTCACCACATAAACACATATAATCACATATATGTCAAAACTTGCATATTATTCACATATGCCTGCAAATCTCAAATTTTCCACATATTATTCATGCTTCACCAAATGCCTACACTTCCTACATATAAATAGCAAGCATTTCACACTACATTGTCAATACATAGTCATATACATGTTCATTATTGCACATAATCACATATGCATACAAAATTAGCATATAGGTATTCATGCTCTCAACTTCACACATTTCACACACTAGCCCCCCATGCTATACATTTCACAAGAATATGACAATTTACACATAAGAATCATAAAAGAAGAAGAAAAACTTTTATTTCAATTCATCTCACCACTCATATACATGCAAACACACCTTACACCTCACCATTTCACCTAAAACCCTAGAATCGACACTTAAAAGAGAAGAAAAACCCTTAACTCGAATTTGGAAGGCTTCCAAACAATTTTTGAGAATCTCACCAAGGTCTACCTTTTCAAAATCCAAGATTGTTTAGCCCAAAGTAAAGCCCTTGCTGAGCTCTACGCACTTTTCTTCTTCAGCGACTCCCAAATCCAAGCCAAAACACTGTAAAATGTAAAGAGAATGTGGAGGGATGAATTTGAGAGAGAGAAGAGAGAGAAACATATGTGAGAAATGGCCAAGATAGATTAGCACTAGATATTTATAATATCGAGGGTTCCAAATGGCTAAAATGCCCCCGGGCCACTTAATGTACCCTCCCGACCTCCGTTTGCGATTCTGAAAGCTCCCACGGCTTTGAAATCACTTCTTTAACTCTTAAAACATTTCCTTTGGTCCAAAATCAAAAATATTTATTTCCAAAAGTTTATAGATTCCCTGGCCCACCCGAACCGCATCCCCCTCCCCCCGCTTAACCAAAAATTCAAGCTTCTCCAAATGTTCTCAAAACTTCCCAAAACCTTTATAAAACTTCCCAAACTTGTTTTCCATACTCAGAACATGTTTAGCATCATTCAAAATTCATTTATGATAATTATGATGCATTAAATTTAAACCGGCTAAAATTGGTCACTGTCTCTATAGCCTCCCCACCTTCAAGGAATTTCTTCCTCGAAATTAGTAACATACCTCAACTAGTAAACAACTTAGGATACTTTGTGTGGACTTCTTCTTCCTGCTCCCATGTAGCCTCCTCAACTCTGTGATACCTCCAAAGGACTTTAACCAAAAGAATGGTTTTGCCCCGAAGTACTTGCTCTCTAGCTTCCAAAACCTTTATCGATCTATCCTCGTAAGTCACGTCCTCTTCCTCAATATCTGTCTAATTTAACTCATGTGAAGGATCCAGCTCATACTTTCTCAACATAGAAACGTGAAAAGTATTGTACACACTTGACAATTGCAGTGGCAATGCCAAGTGATATGCAACCTCACCTACACGATCCAATATCTCAAATGGACTGATACATCAACGAGATAGATTCCCACTATGCCCAAACCTCATCGTGGCGAGACCTTTAGAAAGATATGGTCCCCCACCTCAAATGCCAAAGGCCTCCTCCTTTTGTCAGCATAGCTTTTCATCGACCCTAAGCCTTAAGTAACCGCTGTCCTATAATCTTTACCTTTTCTGTAGTCTCTAATACTACATCCAGTACCAAAGCCACTGTCTATCCGACATTTGTCCAGCCAATTGATCACCCTGGTGGTCCTGTCGCTCTAAGTGTCGCCTCTACAAGGTTGGGTGGCCTTCCCTTTCTTAGTGGAGGAGCGTTGAGCTGAATTGTTGCTTAGGGTTTGAAAAAGTTTCCATGCCTCATTGGGGCTTTTCGAAAGATATCCACCTCCACACGCGGAGTCTATCATTTGTCTATGTTGCTCACTCACCCCATCATAAAAACTTTGCACTAGCTGCCATTTTGGGACAGCATGATGCGGATAAGATTTTAAAAGATCTTTTAACCTCTCCCACGTCTCATGGAATTGTTCTTGGTCAATTTGGGTGAATCCGGTGATTGCTCGTCGAATATCACTTGTCTTACCCATTGGGAAGTATTTTTTTAAGAACTCTATTTGCATCTCCGCCCAAGAATGGATTGAGTTAGGTTCTAAGGAGTTGAACCAACTTCTAGCTTTATCTTTTAGGGAGAAGGGGAACATACGCAGCTTTAGATCATCCTCCGTAAAGTGTGGTACACGAATAGTGGAACACACGGAAAGGAAGTAATCTAAGTGCCGGTACGGATCGTCATTAGGGAGACCGTGGAAGCTATTAAGAAGATTGATGGTGGAGGACTTTATTTCAAATTGAGTTGCCGCTACATCCGGAAATTGGATACATGAAGGTACTTCAAATGTAGTCGGAAGGTAAAAGTCCATAAGCAACTCTCCTTGAGGAGGTGGTGGTGGAAGTGGTTGTTCATGATTAAAAGGAGGTAGCCCGGGAGGTTGTCTCTCATTTGGATTCATGTTTTCAGTCCTAGGCAATATAGGGTCCCTAGAGGTTCCTCTACGTTGTCTAAGTGTTCGTTCAAGTTCAATGTTACACGGAAGCAAAGGAAGTGACAATGACCGTCTACCTAGCATGCATTACCAATAGAACAACACCTCAATATACAAAATAAACAAATATATATAAAAGAATGAATGAATTCAAACTACTAATTTTAGGCGTTATACTCACAAAGGGTTCCAAGTTTACTTCTCTTAGATGCCCGCTATGTGGTATACCTAAAATCAAGAAATTTGAGAAATAAGGACAAGATATATACAAAAAGAATGAAAGAATTTCTAGCCTAAGAATTAAACCAGATTTAATCTTCCAATGGCGACAATAAAACCGTAGTCCCCGGCAACGGCGCCAAAATTTTGATGTGGTCGGAACTAAATTATATTGTAAGCTTAATTTTGCCCTTTTTATCAAAATATAATTTAACCACTCGCAAGAGCACGAATCTTTGTAGATAAGGTTCTATATAGAGGGTATCGATCCCACGAGGACTAGTCGCAATTGTCTTAAGGGAAGATTAATTCTACTTTAATTCTAAAAACAGATTTTTGGTTTTGTGTTTAAAAACTATTGCATGAATGAAATGACAAGAAAAGTAAAGAGTTTAAAGTTGGGAGAGAGAACTAGGGTTGGTTTCCACCACTAACCATTCACATGTTCATAAGTGTAGCAAGCATGGGATTCATTAATTAAATGCCTAACAATGTCATTAGGCTTGTGACCTCAATGACATATCAAAAGATCAATGTGAGTGCTAACCTATCATAATCCATCTTCAACAAGCATAGCTCTTCAACCTAACTAACTACCTACTTACTCTACTCCCTAAGTGAACACTACATGCATCCAAACTACCTTGTCTTGGCATGGTCTATACAAACTAACATCACACATTCATTTAAACACCATTATCTAGCCATCATTTGCACTTCTTGTGGAATATGCAAATGTTGTGCATTCAAGTGACAAAATCTACTCTAAGACAAGAATAAATTCCATATCAAATGAATATATAAAAGAGATGTATTTGTGTACATAATCACTAGGCTAAATAATCAACATTTAATTACAAATCCCAAGAGCTACAAAGATGAACAAGTTTACATGGCTAGGGGTTGAAACCAACACCCTAGTAGAAGAGTTAGTTGCTCTTGGTTGCCTTGTACCCTTCCATTGATGAAAAGAATGAAGCTTCTTGGTCTGGTTCAGCTCTTTCTCTTCCTCTCCCGAAGGTCTCTCCTCCTATATTCTGATGTTGCTTGAGAGATATATGAGATATGAGAGATATGGCCCTTTTTGTGTGCTTTTTGGCTTCTTTTTCAACCTTGGGCCCACCATATATATATATATATCTATATATATATCTCTTGTATCAAGAAGGCCCCCAAAAGTCTTGTTCAAGTCAGACAATCCCCCTAAGTCGTGCAAAAAGGGGGATTTTGTTGCAAGTGGGAGAGCAGGTGAGCAAGTGGCCAAGTGGGCTCTGCAGAATCTCGATTGATCGAGATTGAATCTCGATTGATCGAGATTTCGATCAATCAAAATGAGATCTCGATCAATCGAGATTTCGATTAATCGAAATCAACATCTTGATTGATCGAGATGCCTTGGCTGCATTTTCTGATTTCTTCTCTTGATTGCAGAAAGCTTCCAACTTTGCTCCATTTACTCCAATACCTGCAAAACATTAAAAACGCAAAAATACCGTAAACATATCTCGGTAAACGCAAAAACGAAACTAACGTATGCAATAAAGAGGGTTCGAATGCATAGAATTGAACACTTATCACCACAAACTATGCAACGTTCTTTTTCATGCCCTCAACTACAAGCCTAGAGTTATGGTACTCTATCAAGACCTCATCTCTACAAACTAATGGAATAGCCATCTTGCCTCTGAATCTCAAATCACCATCCAAAAGGATAACCCAATCTTCCACCACTTTGCCACCCAAAACCCAAGTGTGAATGCTCTCCATCTCACTATCATGTCTCTGCTCCTCAACCACTCTACTCACTAGAGTTGGTTATGTAATCAGTGTGAACAAAGTATTCGGTTCAACATCCTCACTAAAATACAACCCCATTTCTGAGATGTCTTCCATCATTTACCATTCTCGGATAACAATACTAGCTAAGGTGCCATGTAATTTTTTGCACAAAGCATTGGTAACCATATTAGCTTTCCCCGGGTGATACTGAAGATCAAAATTGTAGTCTTCCATGTATTCCACCCATCCTCTTTGCCTTATGTTCAAGTTTTTTTTGTGTAAAAAGGAACTTTAAGCTCTTATGATGGGAGAAAACTTTAAACTTTTCCCTGTACAAATAATGCTGCCATATTTTTAAAGCAAAAATTATTGACACTAACTCCAAGACATGGGTTGGGTAATTTTGCTCGTGGATCTTGAACTGTCAGGAACCATATGCAACAACCCTCTCGATTTGCTTTAGTACACATCCCAAACCATCTCATGAGTGTCACAATAGATCACATAACCTAAACCACATTTAGGAATAATCAAGATAGCTGCACTAGTCAACCTACTCTTCAATTCCGTAAAAGAATACTCGCT
Organism: Cornus controversa; assembly: GCA_026545225.1. Classification (NCBI taxonomy): domain Eukaryota; kingdom Viridiplantae; phylum Streptophyta; class Magnoliopsida; order Cornales; family Cornaceae; genus Cornus; species Cornus controversa. The sequence continues at coordinate 6,560,267 of CM048849.1, read as the reverse complement.
AGCATCATTCCAAACAAACTTGACTCTTTTACGAGTAAGTCTAGTCATCAGTGCTGCTAACTTCAAAAAGTTCTTTACGAAATGCCAGTAATATCCCACCAATCCCAATAAACTACGTATCGTAAATACGTTCTTTGGCCTTTCCAAATTCATCACCGCTTCTATCTTTGAAGGGTCTACTGAAACTCCTACTTCTGACACCACATGTCTTAGGAATTTCACCTTTGTTAGTCAAAGCTCACATTTTTCATATTTGGCATACAAACGGTGTTCTCTCCAAATCTGTAATACCATCCTCAAGTGGATCTCATACTCCTCCACAAAAGAAGAATACACAAGAATCTCATCCATAAATACAACCACAAATCTATCTAAGTGTACAATGAATTCTCAGTTCATTAAATCCATGAATGTCACCGGTACGTTCGTCAAACTAAATGGCATCACTAGAAAGACATATTGGCCATATCTAGTCTGAAAAAAAATCTTCAGAATATCCTCTTCCTTTACCCTCAACAAGTAGTACCCAGACCGCAAGTTAATCTTCTAAAAGTAAATCGAAATGTCACGCCCCAATTTCTGTTCTCCAGAAACTAAGGGTGACTAGGTTGTCACTTACTCGATTACCCCATGGTGCCATGCTTTGATACCAAGTTGTCACACCCTGATTTTCGGTGCTCCCAGACTTCGAGGGTGAACAGTGTTATCACTCACCCAATCACACCCAATCACCTCACTAATCTCATCATCAATCTTATTGCGGAAGCTTAAATCATGTGCACATATATACGACCATGCATTGCAGACTCAACAAGTCCCATTGGGGTCAATACATAATGCCCCGTGTCTATCCTAAGATATTTTAACATTCCTGCCTGGTATGTATTTTAATGTATCGAAATGATGGTTCGATGCATCGTATGTTCGATGCATCTCCAATGTATAGCTAATGTATCTCTCAAAATCCACTCTCAAGACTTTTGGTTTTCTAAAATCCTAAAGGTTTTACAATACATCAACTCTACCATCTTGATGCATCGAAGTGGGCATTTCGATGCATCAAAGTGCCCAAACTGATGCACCTGCAAAAAATCCTACAACTATGTAATTAGCCATTTTGGCATTCTAAGTCCCTTCTACTATTATAATCATTTCATACAATTCTAAAATCATGCAAGAAAGGAACCTACATGATTCAGAAGCATTAATTCATACTCATGATCAATCACACCCCAAGCATTGATATCCAAGGACTATACAGAGTGGAAACAAAACCAACATTTTCTATTCAACTCCAACAGTTATACACGGTTCATAAAAATTCATTACATTTGCAACTATTGTGCATCAACATAATCAAATGTAATTACAATACTTTTCACCTAGTTCACGTGACACAAGCCTGGATGGACATCTATCTACACATCATGGTCGATGCATCGATCTAGAGGTTTTGATGCAATGAAGATAACGATGCATCAACCATCTATCGATACATGGTGCGGCGGCTATTGGAATTGGCAGGAAAAATGGGATCTTTAAAGTTCAATGCATCGACATTAGTTGCGATGCATCGAAGTAGGGACTTTGATGCATCGTCACTTCTTTGACTGCAATTTTTCAAAATTATCCCAAGTATGAAAAAAAAATTTAATTTTAAGCCCTCAATTCACACCTCTCACACTCAGATACTTCAAAAATATTTAGATACATTTCATTTTAGATTTGAAGGGGTCACACGAAGCATGATAGGACTGCAGAAGTTGTTGCCAAGTTTAACGTCTACGGTAAGACGTGTGCACAAGTTCATTCATCCAAATATATGGGATCTGTCAATTCAAAAAAATCCACATATTCTAATCGCATTTGGCTATCAATGCAAGGTTTCACTCGTTGCCCATTAACCTTAAAAAGTATACCATCTTTGGGATCTTTTAGTTCTGCTGCGCCATGAGGAGCAATGGATTGGATAATAAAAGGGTCATCCCATCGAGAGCGGAGCTTCCTAGGGAATAAGCGAAGCCTTGAATTATAAAGCCAAACTTTTTGGCCCTAAGAGAGTGATTTGGAATGAATATGATGGTCATGGAAGGCTTTAGTCTTTGCCTTATAGATTTTTGCACTCTCATAGGCATCATTCCATATCTCTTCTAATTCACTCAATTAAAGTTTCCAGGTTGAGCCAGCCAACTTCATGTCGAAGTTGAACTTCTTAATAGCCCCAAAGGATTTGTGCTTTAGGTCAACCAATAAGTGGCATGCCTTGTCGTACATGAGACGGTACAGTGACATGCCAATCAGGGTTTTCTAAGCAGTACGGTACACCCACAATGCGTCATTGAGACGTTGGGACCAATCCTTGCGATCGGGGCGTACTATTTTTTTGAGAATATGCTTAATTTCCCTATTAGATACTTCTACTTGAGCACTTGTCTGCGGATCGTAAGGTGTAGCGACCTTGTGAGTCACAGAGTATTTAAGTAGCCAGGTTCGAAAGAACCAATTACAAAAATGTTTACCCCCGTCACTAACGATGGCCCAATGCGTACCAAAATGACTAAAAATTTAGCTTGAATTAATTTGACCACAATTGTGTGATCATTAGTTCTGGTAGCCATAGCCTCAATCCATTTAGATACAAAATCTGTAGAGACCGTGACAAATTTTGGCTAGTTTTGCATTTTTTGCACTATAATTGCCATAAATGCATTTTGAGTGGTGAATAGCATGTTTGGAGTGTGGGAAACAAGTTTGGAAAGTGTTTTTAGGGTTTCAGAAAGTTTTCAGAAGATTTGGAGAAGTTTAACTTTTTGGTCAAATTGGGGTCCGGGATGCAAGTTTAGTAGGCCCGGTAATCTAAAAAATTCCTAAAAATATATTTTTGAGAATAGTTTAGATGAAATTTTTAGAGAGTTAAGGAAGTGATTTCGAGACTGTAGGAGTTTTCAGAATCGAAAACGGAGGCCCGGAGGGTACGTTAAGTGGCTGGGGGCATTTTTATCTTTTGCAAGCCCTAGATATTTTAAAAATTAGTGGCTGAGACTCCCAACCATATCTCATGCCTCTTTCTCACTCTAAGACTCTTCATCTTCATAGCTCTCCCTTCTCTCTACATTTCAGACCCGTTCGGCTTGGATTCAAGACTTGCCGAAGGAGGGAGATACGTAGGGGATGGGTAGGGCTTCCCTTTGAACCAATCAAAGTCGCGATTCAAAAATGTAGACATCACTAGAATTTTGGTGAAGTGCTTGAAAGGCCTTCATTTTCGAGGTAGGGGTTCTTCTCTTCTAATCAGTTCTTGGGTTTCGGGTGAAGAAGAGAAGTGTAGGTTGTGTTTCACATGCTTTAGGATGGTGAGAGATGTGAAAAGTTGTGTTTTCTCCTCCTCTAGAGTCCTATCTTTTCACAATTGTGTCCATTTTTTTGGTGGTAGCAAACTAGCTGGCAATATCTTAAGCTTAAGTGATATTCCCTCTCAGCTTCAAAAGGGCTTCCTCGACGAGAGGACAGGACATCTCTATGGTTGCAATCTGGTATCGTAGAGTTCGTCGATGTACTAAAATATGCATTGAGTGTAGCATGAGTAAAATATGCTAATTTTGAAGTTGTATGCATATGAGATGATATATGCATGTGTTATACATATATGTGCTATATGTGGTGTGTGGTGATGGGAAATATGCTTGTTACTTCTTTTTAGTATCAATGAGCATGAGTTGAGAATGAAAATAAGATGTCATGTGTTTATGCATTCATATTGCATATGTGAAAAGTTACGAGAAAAATGACGCAAATGAGGTACACGGGGCTTCGGAGTGGTCCAACTGTGTTGTGAAATGTGGTAAAATTATCCACTATGTATGGCCCTCAGAGTGGACCAATCATACTAACGCTCAATACCCAGGATTGGAGTATGTCCAATACTAATGACCCCTTGGAGTTGTCCCAGTCATTGGATGGTTATCAGAGAATGTCCAAGATTTGTGAGCCTCGGAGTTGTCCCATCACTCTATGGCAATCCTATATATATTGCTATGGTAGAATGACCCTCCGGAGTTGTCCTGGTCATTGGATGGTTATCGAAGTTGTCCAAGGTTACTTGATCCTCTGAGCGGGCCAATCATGTGGGGTATTAGATGAGGACCGAGAGAGAGAGCATTTACTTTCCTTAATACTTTTATGTTTGAACATATTATACATGATTCGTGGAATATGCAATCCTCTTTAATTGCATTTGTTAAATTATTTGTGAGATTGTGGATGTGGCATGTAGTGTATTCATATGCATTCCATGTAAGTCAGTGTCGAATCAGCACTTAGGAGGGTTGGGGTATCTCTACTGAGCCGCAGTGGTGCTCACCCCTTTATTATAAACTTTTTTACAGATAAAGCACCGATGACAGATGGAACTTGAGCGTCAAATTAGAACTCTAGTGGTGTTTATGCTATCTTTTGGATGTTCAGCATTTTGTGGCTATCCATGCCGGCTTGTGGCATGTGACTTATTTTTGAGTTATAGTTATATTTTGGGCAAATGTAACTTTGATGTATGTATTGGATTATAAACTTGTTGGGTGTGGAAAGACAACGGTTTAGTTTATGTAATGCTCATGGTGGCACTTAGTTCATTTGATGATGTTTTCATTGTGAATGGATTGTGGTCATGAAAGAGAATGATTCATTTTGGTGTAGGAATTCAATTATGAATGTGATCTTGAGTGTTAGATTAATGTTGGAACATTTCATTTATCTTATGGATCATGTATGAGGAGTTCTAAGATGATAGAAGGTAGATTGGGCTCTAAATGAACCATGTATAGGGTTGTTGGAGGTCCCGTGGGGAGCATTTTGATCGTGCGAAATGCCTATTTTGCATAATCGAAACCCCCATTTCGATTGTGTGAAGGGGTGATGATTTATAATGATTTTTAAGGTCCAGACAGGAGGAATTTCGCACAATCGAAACCCTCATTTCGATCGTGTGAAATATTACAGGTCTGAGGTCCCGAGAGGGTGAAAACTTCGCATAATCGAAATGTTTTTTGCACAATCAAGATGCCAGTTTCGTACAATCGAAATCCCATTTTTGCACAATCGAAATTACTATTCACAGCATTTTTCCAAACTTCATTTTGACGTAATTTCTTCGTTTTAGATTGGAATTAAGTGTGGTTTTCTTTGAACTTGAGTATTTTTGGATCCTCTATCCAATGGTGTAGGTCTCACTTTTATATTCCAAACACAGTGAGTTTTGAGGCTTGAAAGTTAGTGATTCTCAAAGGTGTGGGCATATAAATTTCCACTAAGGTGTGTGATTCGATGTAGGACCTATGGGAATTGGATAAGGTGGAGTTGGGTGCATTCATATGCAAGAATTGAGTTAAGCTTCTGCGGTAAATGAGGGTAATGAGGGTCTATTGGGCTAAATAGACAGTTTAACCTCTGGTTCTCCGAAAGTTAAAAATCGGGACGTTATAGCATGGTATCAAACCTTGATAGTAATGCATGAGTGTAATTGAGATTGTTCACGGGGTTGAGTGAATGGGTTCACACTCGGGATTCAGGGTCGGTCCGGGGAGTCCCGGCGGATCGGGTTTCAGGGCGTGACAGGATGGTATCAGAGCATTAGGTTCGAAAACCTAAGGACGAAGGGTGAGACTTGATTTAGTGATCACTTAAGGTTAAGGATTGGAACATAAGGATTTGAACTTAAGATTGTAAATTGTTTATGTGGAACTTGATTTATGCTTTCAATTTCTTAACATGTTTTTGTGGATTAAATAGACATGGCATCTGTAAGCATGATAGAATTTGACTAAGTATGAATGCTTGGTTCTAAAATTTTCTTGTTGTGCATATAGAAAGAAATGCCTCTAAGAAGAGCGCGAGACATAGGCGCTGATGCTCCTCAGGAGCCAATTGATGGAACATAATTTATGCGTGACATGGCTGACACTATGAGAAAAATGGCTAGGGAAGCTAGGGAAGAGGAGGTTTAGGCATTGCCTAGGGTTGCCTTGAGCCGCCAAATCTTGGCAATAAAGGAATATGTGAAATTTAAGCCTCCTACCTTTAATGGCGCGCATGATCAGCTTGTGGCTAAGAGTTGGATAGACCAAACTCACAAACTCATGGTTTCTCTTGCAATTGATGAGGATTTGAAAGTGGGAGTAGCAACGCTTCACTTACAAGGAGAAGTGGATCGATGGTGGCAATTCATCGGAAATGTCCACAACACCAAGACTATGGACTGGGAGACCTTTAAGGGGTTATTTTTTGATAAGTTCTTTCCGGGTTTGGTGAAGGACCGGATGAGGCAAGAGTTCATAAACTTAGTCCAAGGGGACTTGGATGTGTTGGGGTACAAGACCAAATTTACATCTTTGGCTCGCTTTGCCTCGGAGATGGTAGCTAATGAAAAGTTAAAGCTGAAAAAGTTCGTGAAAGGATTAAAAACCTCTATCAGAAAGAGGGTATCCATTTTGGGTTTGAGGACCTACAGTGAGGTGGTTGAAAGAGCCTTGGTGGCTGAGGAGGATGACAGAGACACTTAGAGGTTGTGGGACTCTAGACAGCAAGTGAAGGGTACGGGTACCTCTTCGGGTGGTCAAGGGAGGAAAAGAAATAAGGAAGGCAGATCAGGTCCATAGGGGCAGTAGCAGACTCGCCCAGTACCTTCATTGTCCTTACCTACTGGATCTGCACATCCACAGTTGTGTGCTATCATTACCAGTAATCTGGCCATTTTCATTTTGAGTGCCCTCAGAGGCAAATAGTGGCATCAGTGCCTGTGGCTTTATTGGGGGAATAGGTATATTTTCATTACAAATAACCCGGCCATGTTAGGGCCAACTGTCCATAGAGATAGAGTACACCGAGTGGTATGGGGACTCAATAGAGGGCTGGGCAGACAGCTACGATTCAGTCTGGTTTCAGGACATTACCGCCACCTCATCCAGCGCATTCTGTACAGGGATCTCGGGTAGTGAGAGGTACACGCCTGCTTTTAGTCAACAGTCAGGGTTACAGGGGACTAGTCAGCAGTCGTGGGGCCGTGTGTTCACGATTGCTCCGGTAGAGGACATATCAGGACCGTCAGTGGTCAGAGGTATTTTTCTGGTTTCTAGCTCGTGGGTTAAGGTGTTGATAAATTCAGGTGCATCACATTCATTCATATCTGTTGCATTTGCTTGTGCCTTGGGGCTGCGGGTGTCATAACTGGAGTCACCATTGTCCATTCATACACGAGTTATGGGGGTAGGGTTACCCTGGATAGAGTGTGTTGGTCTTGCGAGATCGAGGTTGTTGGGCATCGACTAGTGTTCGACTTTGTGTTACTGGACATGACCACTTTTGATGTCATTTTAGGTATGGACTGGCTATCGACATTTAGAGTCATGATTGATTGTCTCCGTAGGAGAGTGACAGTGTGCACACCCGAGGGTGATTGCTTTTATTTTGTGGGAGAGCGGGATAATTTTTACATTCCATCTCTACTTGGTTCTGGTGTGAGGGACGAGGTTGGATATTTCCTAGCTAGCTTATTAGCCGAGGAGGATGAGATTATGACTAGTGGAGGATTTCCACCGGTGGTTAAAGAGTTTGTGGATGTGTTTTCGGGGGACTTGACAGAGTTACCTCCAATGAGAGATGTGGTATTTAGCATTGATCTTGCTCCTGGAACTGCGCCTATCTCTATGGCACCGTACCAGATGGCACCAGCTGAGTTGATGGAATTGAAAGATCAATTGCAAGAATTGTTGGATAAGGGATTTGTACGACCTAGTACATCGCCTTGGGGAGCTCCGGTCCTGTTTGCCAAAAAGAAAGACGGATCTTTACGGTTATGCATAGACTACCGTAAGTTGAACCAAGCAATGATTAAGAACAAGTATCCTTTGCCAAGGATAGATGACTCGTTTGATCAGCTTAAGGGTTTGACTTGTTTTTCGAAGATCGACTTGAGGTCGGGGTATTACCAGTTGAGGGTAAGGGAAGAGGACATTCCGAAGACAACTTTTTAGACTAGATATGGCCACTATGAGTTTCTAGTGATGCCATTTGGATTGACGAATGCACCAACAGCGTTCATGGATTTGATGAACCGGATATTGAGGGTGTACTTGGATAGGTTTGTAGTGGTCCTCGTGGACGACATTCTTGTGTATTCTTCTTCTATGGAAGAGCATGAGATCCATTTGAGGATAGTGTTATAGACATTGAGAGAGCACCGTTTGTATGCCAATTCAAAAAATGTGAATTTTGGCTAACGGAGGTGAAGTTCCTAGGACACGTGGTGTCGGAAGGAGGAGTATCGGTAGACCCTTCTAAGATTGAAGCGGTAATGGATTGGGAGAGGGCTAAGAATGTATTCGAGATGCGTAGCTTCTTGGGATTCGTAGGATATTACCGGCATTTTATGAAGGACTTTTTGAAGTTAGCAGCGCCGATGACCAAGCTTACTCGTAAAAGAGTTAAGTTTGAGTGGAACGAGGCTTGCGAGCATTCCTTTATGGAATTAAAGCGTTGATTGACTAGTGCTCCAATATTGATTATTCTTGAGCGCGGTTTGGGTTATGTCATCTATTATGATGCTTCACGGGACGGTTTGGGATGCGTGTTGATGTAGATCGAGAGGGTTGTTGCATATGGTTCTCGACAGTTGAAGATCCATGAGCAGAATTACCCGACTCATGACTTGGAGTTGGCGGCTGTAATTTTTGCTTTAAAAATGTGGAGGCATTATCTCTACGGAGAGAAGGTTGAGGTTTTCTCTGATCATAAGAGTTTGAAGTACCTTTTTACACAAAAGGACTTGAATATGAGACAGAGGTGATGGGTTGAATACATGGAAGACTACAACTTTGATCTTCAGTATCACCCAGGGAAGGCTAATGTGGTTGCCGATGCATTGAGCAGGAAATCACATGGTACTTTGGCTAGCATTGCCATTCATGAATGGAAGATAATGGAAGATATCTCAGAAATAGGATTGTGCTTCAGTGAGAGTGATGGGCATGCACTTTGTTCACACTCATAGCGCAACCAACTCTAGTGAGTAGGGTGGTTCAGGAGTAGAGGCATAACACAGAGTTAGAGAGCATTCGCACTCGGATTACGGGTGGCGAATTAGTGGAGGATTGGGTTATCCATTCAGACGGAGGTCTGAGGTTCAGAGGCAGAATGGTTGTTCCATTGGCTTGTAGGATTGAGGTCCTGAGGGAGTTTCATAGCTTCACACTTGTAGTACATCCCGGTGGTACCAAAATGTACCATAACCTTCGTGACAGTATTGGTGGAAGGGCATGAAAAAGGACGTCGCACGGTTTGTGGCGAGGTGCCTCACTTGTCAATAAGTGAAGGCTGAGCATCAAAGACCAGCAGGTTTGTTACAGCCATTACCGGTAGCTATGTGGAAGTGGGAATACGTCACTATGGACTTTGTGACAGGGTTACCTAGGATGAGGAAGAGTCATGATGCAGTTTGGGTCATTGTGGATAGATTGACTAAGGTGGCTCATTTTCTTTCGATTCGAGTGATAGATGATGTGGATACTCTTAGTCGGTTGTATATTGATCAGATTGTGAGGCTGCATGGAGTGCTAGTTTTCATTGTGTCTGATAGGGATTCGAGATTCACATCACAATTTTGGCAGAGTTTCCAGGCTGTACTTGATACGAACCTCCATTTTAGTACGGCTTTTCATAGTCAGATTGATGGTCAGTTAGAGCGTACTATACAGATCTTGGAGGATATGCTTAGAGCATGTGGACTTGATTTTCGAGGCAGTTAGGAGGATCACCTTCCATTGGTGGAGTTTGCGTACAATAATAGCTACCAAGCTAGTATTTGGATAGCTCCATTTGAGGCCTTGTACGGTAGACCTTGTAGGTTGCCAGTTTGTTGGACCGAGGTCGGTGAGACAGTGGCTTTGGGGCCGGATATAGTCAAAGAAACTACAGAAGAATTAAGATCATACGACAACATTTGCTTATGGCTCAGAGTCATCAGAAAAGCTATGCTAACAAAAGGTGGAGGCCTTTAGCATTTGAGGTGGGGGACAATGTCTTTTTGAAGGTCTCACCACGACGGGGTTTGATGAGGTTTGGGCATAGCGAAAAGCTAGCCCCACGGTTTATCGGTCCATTCGAGCTATTGGATCGTGTGGGTGAGGTCGCATACCGCTTGGCATTGCCACCGCAATTGTCAAGTGTGCACAATACTTTCCACGTTTCAATGTTGAGAAAGTACGAGCCAAATCCTTCACATGTGTTAGATTGGACAGATCTTGAGGTGGAGGAGGATGTGTCTTACGAGAAAAGACCGGTTCAGATTTTGGATGCTAGGGAGCAAATGCTTCGGGACAAGACTATTCCAATGGTTAAAGTCTTTTGGAGACATCACGGAGTCGAGGAGGCTACGTGGGAGCGAGAACAAGAATTCTGCTCAAAATACCTTGAGTTGTTCACTGCTTGAGGTATGTCTCTAAATTTGGGGACAAAATTCTTTTAAGGAGGGGAGGTTGTAGAGACCGTGACCAATTTTGGCCGGTTTTATATTTTTCGCACTATAATTGGCATAAATGCATTTCGAGTGGAGAATAGCATGTTTGGAGTGTGGAAAAAATGTTTGAAGGTGGATTGGGCTCCAAATGAACCATGTATAGGGTTGTTGGAGGTCCCGTGGGGAGCATTTCAATCATGCGACATACCCATTTCGCATAATCGAAACCCCCATTTTGATTGTGCGAAGGGGTGATGATTTATGATGATTTTTAGGGTCCAGATAGGAGGAATTTCGCACAATCGAAACCCTCATTTCGATCGTGCGAAATATTGCAGGTCTGAGGTCCTGAGAGGGTGAAAACTTCGCACAATTGAGATTTTTTTCGCACAATCGAAATGTTAGTTTCGCACAATCGAAATCCCATTTTCGCACAATCGAAATTACTATTCACAACATTTTTTAAAACTTCATTTCAACGTAATTTCTTCGTTTTAGATCGGAATTGAGTGTGATTTTTTTTAACTTGAGTATTTTTAGATCCTCTATCCAATGGTGTAGGTCTTAATTTCAGATTCCAAACACAATGAGTTTTGAGGCTTGAAGTGAGTGATTCTCAAAGGTGTGGGCAAGTAAATTTCCACTAAGGTGTGTGATTCGATGTAGGGCCTATGGGAATTGGTTAATGTGGAGTTGGGTGCATTCATATGCAAGAATTGAGTTATGCTTCTACGATAAATGAGGGTAATGAGGGTCTATTGGGCTAAATAGACAGTTTAACCTCCGGTTCTCTGGGAGTTGGAAATCGGGGCGTTATAGCATGGTATCAAACCTTGATACTAATGCATCAGTGTAATTGAGATTGTTCATAGGGTTGAGTGAATGAGTTCACACTCGAGATTTGGGGTCGGTCCAGGGAGTCCAGGCGGGCCGGGTTTCGGGGCTTGACATAATCTACCGCCACAAGTATGAATTCAAAATTGGCAGATTTTGGGAAAAGGCCCATAAATTCAATGCCCCATACATCGAAGATATCGACGATTAAGATCAGGTTCAAAGGCATCATATCTTTATGGGACATAGCGCCGAGGCACTGACATCGCGCACAGGGGTGGCAGAATAAGTATGCATCCCTGTAAGATCCTGAAATTTTATTCTTCTTTAATTGCTAGTAGGAGCATATTATTGTCTATATGTGATTAAAATCTCATATTTAGTTTAGTGGAAAAAATATATATATATTTGTGTAACTGTGCATTATTAAATTAGTAGAGTAAGTTTTGTGAAATTTAATTAAAGATATGTGAGTTTGTGGGTTTAGTACAATTTTCTATGTTCTTGGGCTTATGTAGAAATATAAAATTTTATTTTATTTTATTTTATTTTCTTGAGGTAGAATTGTAAAAAATAATAATAATAATAATAAGGAAAAAATATATATATATATATAACAAACTTTGGTATACATGTGTTACACACCTTATAATTTTAGTTAAATCTATTTAAACAATTTTGGTTGTGGGTCTAGTACAAATTGCAATGTATATAAATATATATATGTATATGGTATATTTTGGGGTTGGATTATGGAAGTAAAGAGTGGCCTGTTAAGGAAGGGTACAAATAAGTGTGCACGTGTGTAAATGTGAGTGTATGTATGTTAGTGGCAGCAATATATGTAAGTGGGCTGTTAGTTGAATATCTTAAGATATATAAAACATGTTACCATTAGTAAGATTCTTTAACTTTATAGATAAATATGTATAGAAAATAATAAATAAATAAATAAAATACAAGACACATGTCACCCACAAACTAAACATATGGATATGAGTAAATATACATAACAACACACAACAATTCACCTTTAGAATCTTATCTTCTGGAAACTTATATATGCCAACTCACACTATTACTCACACACATACTTGACACGTATATAAATATATGTATGTATATAGTATGTACAAGACCAAAGCTTCTCTAGAAGCCTGTTTGAACCGCCTACTAGATACTAGTAGTAAGAAAAGGAAAAACAAAACAGTAAGGTGGAGATTTGGCCAGAAACAAAGAGGAAGACAGAGAGAGAAAGAGAAAAAAAAAAAACAAAGATAGCAATAAAGTGGTGAGAAGTGGTGTACGAGTGCTTGTGGGTCTGATTGTGCAGGTTTGTTATTTAATTTCTAGTGAGGGCATTTACTAAAACAATTTGGGTTAATTATTATATCTAATATCGATATTTAATATTGTACAGATAATGACAGGAATAGAGATAAGGGAAGAGGAGAAGGAGCTTCACAGAGAGACAATAAATTTTATCAGTTAAGGTAGGGAATGGTCTTATTTTCCTTTATATATAGAAAGTCATTATTTAATTTTATGTTTAGCTTTTAGTTAACAATTCATGCTTCAGTATTGTTGTTCTATTATCTTCTGTTAAATTTAAATGTGTTATATTGTATGACTTAAAGCTGTTAGTGATATAGTTGTTGGCTTAATTGGTTTTTATATGTTAAATTTTATGTATGTGTCTTTGGGTTATGTTCTTCTAATTAATGGTACAATTGCTACATGCTGAATTTATTTTCTACTTGATTATATATTTGACGTGAATGAATTTTATTTATAAATGATATGAAAGAAAGGTTCATATCTTGAGAAAAATGGGAGTGAGAAGGACTGGAGACATTGTATTGGGAATTGTTTGAGGAGTGGTACAAATTATAAAACTAATTAGTGCACGGGGGGCATAGTCCCGAGGTTAAAGGGTCCCCAAAAGGTTCAAGCGAGGGGCACAGTCCTAGGGTTAAAGGGTCCCTAAAAGGAAATGAAATTTACTTACACGAGGGGCACGGTCCCAAGGTTAAAGGGTCCCTAAAAGGTTTTTTTTAGGTTAAATAAAAATGTTGGAGAATGGTGGAATTGAAAGGATTCTGGTAAGGGTCCTACAGGTTTGTTGAATAGATAGGGAGTATCTTTTAAACTCATAACTTCTTATTTGTACTTGTTGTTTATATTTTTATTTAAGTTGTAAAACGTTATTATTATAAGTGTTCATTATTCATTATTTGTACAGCATGTCTTGCATATTAAATTGTTATAGGTTTAGGATAGTGTTGATTCTCTACTGGGCTATGTTGGCTCACCCCTATTCTTTTCCCCGCCCAGATTTGTCTCAAGGTGGAAGCTAGAAAGCTAATCTATGTGCTTGGATTATGCTAGAAAGCTAATCTATGTGCTTGGATTATGACGTTTCCTACATGCATGATGACCTGATTTAAATGGTAGATGTAGGAGCACTTTTGTGTACTTTTTGTTACTTTTAATAGGAGCTTGACTTGCACAATTTTGTAATATAAATATGAAGGTTGTGAGGCTCTTGGTGATAGTGTGTGAAATTTGTAATCCTTGTATTATACAACTTAAATCTTTTGGTTTGACCGATTTTGGGCATGTAAATTTTATAAATGGAGTGACTTTTATTATGAAGTTGAATGCATTATTTTTGATATGTTGATTTTGAAATCTCAAGATTTTATACAGGTTCTTACTGTGTTCATAAGTTCAAAAAATTATGTGGATATATTGCCGAAATTTTCTCTAAATGAACCTTCAAATGAAAAATGTGTTTCTAGAAATTGTACACAAGTTTAACCTTAATTTTCTTCTTAAACTATAAACCCTCCATGTCACACCTCGGGTTTTTGGTCTCAAAATACGGGGTGTGACAATCCCGATGCATGGTGGGCCAAAAAAAATTGCATTGAAGGATTTTGGAAGCAGATTTTCTAGCACTGAAATGACCTCCGCATTCCAATGTGTGACCGAAAGTAAGAATACTAAGACTCTCACTCTCTGGCATGCGCCGGTTGGTGATTTGTCGGGACAATACTTAAATAGATGGGGATCGTCCCAAAAGTATGAACGCACTTGGGAATAGAAACAATCCTTTTCTTGTTTGGACCAAGAGGGTAGAAGCTTTTCGGTAGCTAGAAAATTTACTATGTCAGCATACCGAAGAAGTTTCTCATGAGTGACTACAAATAGTTGCTCATCCGGGAAAGACTCATTAACTGGAATTTGATCATTTTGGCACTCCACAAAGATCCTAAATAAATGGTCGGTGACCACATTCTCTGTACCCTTTTTATCTCGAGTCTCAAAATTAAACTCCTGTAATAGGAGTATCCATCTAATCAATCAGGGTTTAGTGTCCCACTTTGCCAATAAATGCCAAAAAGCGGCATGATCTGAAAAGACAATAACCTTGGACCCTAAGAGATAGGATCTAAATTTGTCCAAGGCGTAGACAACTGCAAGCAACTCCTTTCCAGTAGTCGTATAATTCAATTGGGCTTCAGAAAGGGATTTACTTGCATAATAAATTACATGTGGCAACTTGTCTACACGTTGCCCTAAGACCGCACCCATAGCAAAATCGAATGCATCACACATGACTTCAAACAGGATAGCCCAATTTGGAGGGAGTAGGATTGGAGCAATTGATAAAAGTGTGCGGAGCAATTTAAAAGATTTAAGGCACGCTTCATCAAAGCAAAAAGGAGTATCATTCTCAAGAAGTTGGCACAAGGGCTGAGATATCTTGCTAAAATCCTTGATAAAATGGCGATAAACACTCGCATGGCCAAGGAAGGAACGAATACCCCTCACCGAAGAAGGTGGAGGAAGTTTAGAAATGAGTTATACTTTGGCTCTATCAACCTCGATACCTCATTTGGACACAATATGCCCAAGTACAATTCCCTCTTGAACCATAAAATGGTTCTTTTCCCCGCTGAGAATGAGGTTCGTGTTCTTACAACGCTTTAGTACAAGAGTAAGATTCTGAAGGCACAAATCAAAAGAAGGTCGAAAGACTTAAAAGTCATCCATGAACACTTCAAGGCGTTTCTCCACCATGTCTAAGAAGATAGACATCATACACCATTGAAAAGTTGCCAGTGCATTGCATAACACAAAGGGCATGCGTCTGTAAGGGAATGTTACGAATGGACATGCAAAAGTGGTCTTTTCTTGGTCTTGTGGGTCTACTGCCACTTGATTATATCCTGAATATCCATTTAAAAAGTAGTAGAAACTTTGTCCCGCAAGCCATTCTAGGATTTGATCAATAAATGGGAGTGGAAAATGATCCTTCCTAGTAGAGGAGTTGACTTTCCTATAGTCAATACATACTCGCCATTATGTGGTGGTGCACTGAGTAACTAATTCTCCTTGCTCGTTTGGAAGCACGGTGATACTGGATTTCTTTGGTACCACTTGAGTGGGGCTTACCCACTTGCTATCCGAGATGGGGTATATAATATCAGCATCTAATAGCTTAATAAATTCTTTCATTACAACCTCTTTCATATTTGGGTTTAACCTATGTTGTGCCTCACATGAGGTCTTTGCATCCTCTTCCAAATATATGCAGTGCATACAAATGGAATGGTCAATGCCTTTTAAGTCAACAACGGTCCATCCTATGGTTCCCTTATGTTCTTTTAAAACCATTATGAGTGAACATTCTTGGTCATGAGTTAGATTTGAAGCTATGATGATCGGTAGAGTGTCATTTGGGCCAATAAAAATATATTTGAGAGTAGACGGTAAAGTCTTAAGTTCAAGTTATGGGGGAGACACAATAGAGGGAATTGGAGGAGTACTTGAAAGAGCAGGGAGAGGCTCAATTAGTATCTTCCACATGGGAAAGTCATTAATGACATTGGCATTGAGCATTTAATTTACATCTTCTATGGATTGCTCAATGTCAAAGCCCTCAAAATTGAATTGACTCAAACATGCCTCAAGAGGATCTTTCGACAAGATTTGGGGAAGCATCTGTCACGCCCCGGAATCCGGACCGCCGAGACTTCCCCGGACCGACCTCGAATCCCGAGTGTGAACCCGGTCACTCAACCCCATGAACTATCAAAAGCACACTCATATGATAGTATCTATCCTTGATACCATGCCATAACGCCCCGATTTCCCCACTCTCGGAAGACCGGAGGTTAACTGTCCATTTAAATTTAGTGAACCCTCATTACACTCATTTACAGCAGAACCTTAACTTAATTGTTGCATACAAATTCACACAACACTACCTCAACCAATTCCCATGGGCCCTAGATCAAATCATACATCTTAGTGGCAATTTACTTGGCCACTCCTTTGAGAATCACTCACTTTCGAGCCTCAAAACCTTTTCTGTTTGGAATCTAAAACTAAGGCTTACACCATTGGATATAGAATCCAAAAATACTCAAGTTAAAAAAAAATCACACTCAATTCCGATCTAAAACGAAGAAATTACGTCGAAATGAAGTTTTGGAACAAGCTGTGAATAGTAATCTCGATCAATCGAGATTTTGACCCCATCAATCGAAAAAAAACAGTCTCTCGGTACCTTGGACCTGCATTATTTCGATCAATCGAGATGGGGACTTCGATTGATCGAAATTACCCCATTCTGGACCTCAAAAACACTCAGATTTCGCAACCATTTCGATCAATCGAAATGGACATTTCGATTGATCGAAATTCACTTCCCAGCAGTTCCAAAACACCTATACAAGATCCATTTGAACTCAAAACTCAACCAAACCACTTTGGATCATTTATAAAACATATAAATCATCCCCCAATGATATAATATCATACTCACACATCAACCTACACATTTGAATCTCAAATCTTGTATAATCATAGAAAACTCATCCTAAATTCTCAATACACATAAAATTCAAGTGCATAAACCATCCTCATTTTTCCAAGGATCATATTCATCAACTCATACATACAACCTAACTCACACATCGAAATGCTACAACCGTGATTCCAATATAAATCCACTCTTCAAACCCTTCATATCCAAGAGTTCAAGATATAAAAGATAAAAAGGATACATTCATCCATTTAAGCTCCAAATTCATATAAAACCCATGAAACCATACACATAAGGATTCAAATGAATATACAAGTTACATATACCGTGAATGTAACTATAAATCAACATAATCCACATGCCACATGCCGGCATGGATAGCCAAAAACATAGTCCATACATATATCTCAAAAGATCCCCAAAATGCACCAAAATGCTCCAAGTAAGGAAGCAAGCTCTTTTCATCCATTCTCGGCTTCTTACCTGAAAAAAAATGTTTGGGGGAGCGGGGTGAGCAACACTGCGGCTTAGTAGAGATGCCCCTCCCCTCCTAGGTGCCGACCCGACACCGACCTACATGTCCCTCACTACATGGCATGTAGAATGCTTTCATGCACACGACAACATACAATTCAAGTATGAATGCACTAATTCATGTATCATGCTTTTCAATGCATATCATTGCTATAACAAGCCTAGCATGCATTCTAACATTCAAAACAACACATGGTCACATATATGTCATAAGGCATGCATATCACTCTCATTTGCCTACAAACCACAACCAAGCATATTTTGATCATGCTTTAACAATGCACACAATTGCTATAAAATAACCTAGCATGCATAATCACAAGGGAAGAGGAAATATAAAAATTCAGCCCCTTGCCCATCTCTCTCACATACAAACTCAACCGAAAACCTCTCCTAACCACCCAAAACCCTAGAATCGACAACTAGAAGAGAAGAAACACCCCTACCTCAAGATTGAAGACCTTCCAAGCACTTATCAAAATTTCCAGCAGGTTCCACCTTGCTGAAACACGAGTTTGTTCGGTTCAAACCGAAGCCCTAGCCGTCCCCTACACACTTTCCTTCTTCGGCGAATCACGAATCCAAGCCGAATGCACCCGAAATGTAGAGAGAAGGTGGAGGGATGAAGTGGGAGAGATTTAGAGAGAGAGAGAACCGTAAGAAATGGCTGAGATATCTCAGCCCTAGATATTTATAATATCTGGGGTGCCAAAAGACCAAAATGCCCCCAAGTCATTTAACGTACCTTCCCGGGCTCCTTTTTTGATTTCGAAAACTCCTACGACCTCGAAATTGCTTCCTTAACTCATTAAACATTTCGTTACACTCAAAATCAAAAATAATTATTTTTCAGAAATTTTTCACATTTCTGGGCCCACGTGGATCGCATCCCGGGCTCCTGTTTGACCAAAAAGTCAAACTTCTCCAAATTTTTTGAAAACTTTCAAAAACCTCATAACATGTTTTCAAACATGTTTTCCACTCTCAAAACATCAAAAACATCATTCGAAATGCATTTATAGCAAAAATGATAAAAAATTTTAAAAACCGGTCAATTTTGGTTCCGGTCTCTACAACCTCCCCACCTTTAAAGAATTTCGTCCACGAAATTAGCATCATACTCTAAATTGCAATGTGTTATCACTAATCCTTAAGTGACCTTCCCTATCTTCCTTCTATCACAGAAAATAGTCATAACTCGCTGGTATCCAACACGCGGCTTCCACTACGTAACTAACAAGGTTCTTGTTTATCACATCACACTACTTCGCTCCAAATTTGACAAAATATCACATATCTCAAATGATGTCCAGATATCTCCAAAACTGTAGTGCCATCATCTACTGTAACTAACACAACCATAAATTATCTCCCAAACCAAGTTTAGGAAGGTCAAAACTATTACCAATTTACTTTCCAACCTACCCACTTTCCAATCAGTGAAACTATGCATAAGCATCCCTTTCTAGTAATTCACCCTCCTTGAATCACAATTCTCAAAGTTCTCACACCAGACAATACCATGTTCACAATCCAAACTTACACATTTCATCTATGATATGAGGCCAATGTTTGTTAAGGATTGATAACTCAATCTTTGGCTAGTTTGATCACTTTTCTCCAAAACTCATGAAATCTTTACTCCCAAAGTCTCATAATGAATCCTTGGATCCTTTCAATTTCACTGGTACCACAAGGTACGGTTCACAAATAACAAAAATCTGTGAAAATCCCTATCGTCCACGCCATGATCCAGTCATGTCCCAAAACTAATCAAATCACATACGACAATCAAAACTCAATCTCTCAGGGTCACACCACCCACAATGAGACATCCATACACTAAACTGTCTCTCATGATGAAAATCTCGCATCAGCAAGTGTGTCAATAGATAAAGCTGCATCTCAATGGCAACAATCACACTCTCAGGTGTGTCAAATGGCTAAACTGCCCCTCAACAAAGATCACAATATCAAGGGTTGTGTCCATAGACAAAACTGCATCCATAGTGACGACAACCAATCAACAATAGATGGGCCAATAGACAAAGTTACGTCCCCCACCACTGATGTGTCAATAGACAAAACTGCGTCTAAGTGACGACACCAACCATAATTGTGACAATGGACAAAACTGTGCCCAGAGTCACCACCACTTGTCAATAGACAAAACTGCGTCTAAATGACAATGATTGGGTCGATAGACAAAACTGCGTCCATACGACTCCGATCCTCAACTGATGTACCAATAGACAAAACTACGTCTAAATGACGACACCACTCATATGTGACAATGGACAAAACTGCGCCCAGAGTCACCACCACTTGTCAATAGACAAAACTGCGCCTAAATGACAAGAATCTCAACTGATGTGCCAATAGACAAAACTGCGTCTAAATGACGACACCACTCATATGCGACAATGGACAAAACTGTGCCCAGAGTCACCCCCACTTGTCAATAGACAAAACTGCGCCTAAATGACAGGATTCTCAACAATGGATGGGTCAATAGACAAAACTGCGTCCATATGAGACCGATCCTCCAACTGATGTGTCAGTAGACAAAACTACGTCTCACTGACAGCACCACAATGATCATCCCAAAGTCTGTAGTCTTCCAAGAATATCACATGTCCCCTCGAGTACTCTATCATGTACTGGAACTCATAACCTCAAGAGCAGTTTAAACTAACCTACTCTTGTTATCACAATCTCAATCATACACTCATTTATGAGTAAGAGTTGCCATACTCACAACATTCGAATTTCATTTCCTTATCTACTGGTACTCATCGAATCAATCCCATAATCACTTGGACCTGACACATTGTAAGAGAAGTACTAATCAAAGAGAAATGGCTGGCCAGGCCGTTTCTTCCCGCTAGTCCAACCCCGACTACATGCCTTTCTTGTCCCTCACACATTTAAATCCCTCAAACTTATAATCACGGTTCAATCCCCATTTTTTTTTTTTTTGAAATCACTGCTTAGGGACTTTCTCAAAGTCCTAAGCTCCCACAACTGGAGTTTAACATAACTCCTACTTCTCAACTATCATTAGCTCACTCAAGCTCAAATCTTTGGCATGTCTCATCAAATCTCTAAAACTAGAATTCCTAGGCGATAATAACACGCCTAATAACCGAACCCCATGTACGGTTCACTTTCACATCCTCCGGAGCACTCGCTCCCTAGAGTCCATAGTCTTTACCTCAAGACCTATTTGGTCTATCTCTACCTTTAGTCTAAGTTAATATCCTCGACTAATCATATCAATCACTCACATTGATACTTTCCTATAATTGAGATCATTAGTACCCAAAGTTATTCCATCAATATCAACCATGATTTTCTGACTGGAATGCATCTCAAGCATAATCCAAAGTCCCATGTATCGTTACAATCCACATCAATCCCATGCACTTAACATAACAAGCGCACAACTAAAATAAGGCACTTAAAGGTGCACTTACCTAAACAAGTCACATAGTTCAGCCCAGTTTCATAGGCTATCACCCAATGGAATCCAATTCCAAATCTAGGATCTTACATCCTACTAATCGAACAATCTCAAAGTTTATCACCACATGTCTATTTCGACGTCATTATCCGCTCAATTTTCTAACCTCTACCTAGGTTTACCAAAATTTTCAAAATTTGGGACTTCTAAGTAGTGTCTACATGTCACTACTAACCACGTGACACATAATGAAACACTAAAATATAATGCTCAATCACATGAATAGCATATTCCACATAGCACATAACATATAACATGTTAAATCAAATAAACAAATACAATGCATGATATGACATATGGTGCATCTAAATAACCCAATATTCTAGCCATCGGGCTACAACTAGGAAAAATACCTACGACCACACACAGTCCTGGAACATCCTCTGCTTAAGCAATCGTAAAAGCACGACCCAGTTTCCTTCGTATACTAACACATACTCATGATATGCAACTTAATATACTTGCATAAATCATCATTATAACTCATAAGTTAGAGATCACGGATATACCTCAATCACTGTGGACGAGTCCTTTGATACCTGGACTGCTGTCCTAAACCACTAGGAAGGTTCCTCATACTTGCTCGCAAAACCTGAGCAGACTGCATTGGTGGGGGTGGCGGCATTGCAACTGAGTCAAGTTGACTTGCCAAAAATTGATCGGTGCAGTTAAGAGACTCTGTCCTACCCCCTGCACCCTATCCTTGAGGACAATTCACTTTCAAGTGACCAGTCTGATGACAGAGATAACAAATCTGTCCATCTGCTGGTGCCAAATGTATGCTGGGGCACTCAGACCTATAGTGACCTGGCTGCTGACAATGATGACACACTCTCCTTGACCCGACCGACTGTATAGACATGGAAGTCGTAGGCACTAAATATGTCATCCGCTGTCCCATTGATCCTTCAGATCGATAAGGACCACTTTTCTGTTTCTTCTTTGGCTGACTCTTAGAAGAATCGCACCTTTTCTCATCATGTACCCGATGATTGTCATTATCAAGCTCTTCTGCTATTAGTGCTCTTTCCACCACTCTAGTATAGCTTGTCAATCCCAGAATTCCAACTTTATCTCGCAAATAGGGTCGAAGACCTCTTATGAACTGTTTGACCTTCAGCTCTTCCGTTGGAATCATCTCTTTCACAAATCGAGCCAAAGAGGTAAATCTGGTCTCGTACTCCATAACAGTCATATCCCCTTGAAGTAAATTATAGAACTCTCACCTCAAGCTATCCTTCACTGTTACTAGAAAATACTTCTCGAAGAATGATGTTTCAAATGTATTCCAATCCATCACCTCAATGTTATGGCGGTTCCCAATAGACTTCCACCAACGTTTGGCCTCACCCTTAAGGTAATGGGTGGCCACTTTCACCTTTAAGTTCTCCTCTACCTCAAGTACGATAAGGAGTTCAACCATCTCATCAATCCAATTCTCAGCCACCATAGGGTCAGACCCTCCTGTGTACGAAGGCGGATTATGCTTCCTAACGTGCCCCAATGTCAACATCATCCTATTAGGAGCGGCCCCAGGTCAAGCCTGAGTCTCCTTTTGTGTTTCCCTAGCAATTCGCCGTATGGTCGCAACCATATCATGCACAACTTGCTCTCCACTCATAAAGACTGTATTTGCCCTTTCACGAACTCTTCGTGGTGGCATCTTGCTATATAGACAAAAAGAAGACACTTAAATCCCAAGCCAAATTAACTAAAACTGTATGCTCATTCTAAACATGTAAGCATCAAATCATATTTCATATGTCATTGCAAAAGTTATATTTCCAATACAAAACCTCAAGTCAAAACCCTTGACCTCAAATAAACACACATTCAAATTCTGACTCTTTGTCCAAGGTAATCAAGTCTATGGCTTTGACAAGCCCTATGTCAATACAAAGTTCCAATCCAAAACATGAATGGACCTCACCATTCATCTTTGGGTTTTCGAACCTCATGTTCAAATCATCAAACCCCTTTCAAGCTTCAAAATGTAGTTTAGCCCTTTTTTCGTCGTCCCTAGGTATTCAAACCCGGTTAGGCTCTGATACCATGCTGTTGGTATCAGAGACTTGATCTAACCCTCATAATTCCAAATGTTATCTGAACACCACCCGTCGTCCCTAGGTATTCTGACCTAGAGCTCTGATACCATGCTGTCACGCCCCGGAATCCGGACCGCCAAGACTTCCCCGGACCGACCTCGAATCCCGAGTGTGAACCCGATCACTCAACCCCATGAACTATCAAAAGCATACTCATATGATAGTATCTATCCTTGATACCATGCCATAACGCCCCGATTTCCCCACTCTCGGAAGACCGGAGGTTAACTGTCCATTTAAATTTAGTGAACCCTCATTACACTCATTTACAGTGGAATCTTAACATAATTTTTGCATACAAATTCACACAACACTACCTCAACCAATTTCCATGGGCCCTAGATCAAATCATACACCTTAGTGGCAATTTACTTGACCACTCCTTTGAGAATCACTCACTTTCGAGCCTCAAAACCTTTTCTGTTTGGAATCTGAAACTGAGCCTTACACCATTGGATAGAGAATCCAAAAATACTCAAGTTCAAAAAAAACCACACTCAATTCCAATCTAAAACAAAGAAATTCCGTCGAAATGAAGTTTTGGAACAAGCTGTGAATAGTAATCTAGATCAATCGAGATTCATCTCGATTAATCGAGATTTTGACCCCATCAATCGAAAAAAAACAGTCTCTCGGTACCTTGGACCTGCATTATTTCGATCAATCGAGATGGGGACTTCGATTGATCGAAATTATTCCATTCTGGACCTCAAAAACACTCAGATTTCGCAACCATTTCGATCAATCGAAATGGACATTTCGATTGATCGAAATTCACTTCCCAGCAGTTCCAAAACACCTATACAAGATCCATTTGAACTCAAAACTCAACCAAACCACTTTGGATCATTTATAAAACATATAAATCATCCCCCAATGATATAATATCATACTCACACATCAACCTACACATTTGAATCTCAAATCTTGTATAATCATAGAAAACTCATCCTAAATTCTCAATACACATAAAATTCAAGTGCATAAACCATCCTCATTTTTCCAAGGATCATATTCATCAACTCATACATACAACCTAACTCACACATCGAAATGCTACAACCGTGATTCCACTATAAATCCACTCTTCAAACCCTTCATATCCAAGAGTTCAAGATATAAAAGATAAAAAGGATACATTCATCCATTTAAGCTCCAAATTCATATAAAATCCATGAAACCATACACATAAGGATTCAAATGAATATACAAGTTACATATACCGTGAATGTAACTATAAATCAACATAATCCACATGCCACATGCCGGCATGGATAGCCAAAAACATAGTCCATACATATATCTCAAAAGATCCCCAAAATGCACCAAAATGCTCCAAGTAAGGAAGCAAGCTCTTTTCATCCATTCTCGGCTTCTTACCTGAAAAAAATGTTTGGGGGAGCGGGGTGAGCAACACTGCGGCTCAGTAGAGATGCCCCTCCCCTCCTAGGTGCCGACCCGACACCGACCTACATGTCCCTCACTACATGGCATGTAGAATGCTTTCATGCACACGACAACATACAATTCAAGTATGAATGCACTAATTCATGTATCATGCTTTTCAATGCATATCATTGCTATAACAAGCCTAGCATGCATTCTAACATTCAAAACAACACATGGTCACATATATGTCATAAGGCATGCAAATCACTCTCATTTGCCTACAAACCACAACCAAGCATATTTTGATCATGCTTTAACAATGCACACAATTGCTATAAAATAACCTAGCATGCATAATCACAAGGGAAGAGGAAATATAAAAATTCAGCCCCTTGCTCATCTCTCTCACATACAAACTCAACCGAAAACCTCTCCTAACCACCCAAAACCCTAGAATCGACAACTAAAAGAGAAGAAACACCCCTACCTCAAGATTGAAGACCTTCCAAGCACTTATCAAAATTTCCAGCAGGTTCCACCTTGCTGAAACACGAGTTTGTTCGGTTCAAACCGAAGCCCTAGCCGTCCCCTACACACTTTCCTTCTTCGGCGAATCACGAATCCAAGTCGAATGCACCCGAAATGTAGAGAGAAGGTGGAGGGATGAAGTGGGAGAGATTTAGAGAGAGAGAGAACCGTAAGAAATGGCTGAGATATCTCAGCCCTAGATATTTATAATATCTGGGGTGCCAAAAGACCAAAATGCCCCCAAGTCATTTAACGTACCTTCCCGGGCTCCTTTTTCGATTTCGAAAACTCCTACGACCTCGAAATTGCTTCCTTAACTCATTAAATATTTCGTTACACTCAAAATCAAAAATAATTATTTTTCAAAAATTTTCCACATTTCTGGGCCCACGTGGACCGCATCTCGGGCTCCTGTTTGACCAAAAAGTCAAACTTCTCCAAATTTTCTGAAAACTTTCAAAAACCTCATAACATGTTTTCAAACTTGTTTTCCACTCTCGAAACATCAAAAACATCATTCGAAATGCATTTATAGCAAAAATGATAAAAAATTTTGAAAATCGGTCAAATTTGGTTCCGGTCTCTACAACATCTCTTCCACAAGCTCATCCACCACATCCAGATAAAAATAGTCACTTTCATCATTGGTGGTGTGGTGAGATGCATTAAAGATATTCAGCCTAACGGTCATATTCCCAAAGGAGGTGTCCATCACCCCGGTACGATAATTAACGCAAGCGTTAACCATAGCCAAGAATGGGAGACCTAGAATGATTGGAATATGCTTTGTAAGATCTTGGATAGGTTTGGTATCAAAGACTATGAAGTCCATAGGAAAGTAAAATTTGTCCACTTTGATGAGAACATCCTCAATTATTCCACGTGGTTGCCTCACCGATCGGTCAGCAAATTGCAACACAACTGTGGTTGGCTTAAGCTCTTCAAGCACTAATTTCTCATACACTAAGTAAGGAAGTAAGTTAACACTTGCTCCCAAGTCAAGAAAGGCTCGTTCGAATTCATGGTCACCAATGACATATGAGATTATGGGAGCACCCAGATCCTTGAACTTTAGAGGGGTGTTGTTTTGAAGAATTGAACTCACTTGCTCAATCAATTGAAATTTTTTAGGAACTTGGTTCCTAGATTTATGCTTTTGAGTGCATAAGTGCTTAAGAAATTTAGCATATGAGGAAATTTGTTTTATAGCATCAAGAAGAGGAAGATTTATTTTTACTTGCTTGAAGATTTCTATCATATCTTGCAAATTCTCTCATTGTTTCCCAAATTGAGGTGGTTCCCTTGATCTTTGAGGAAAGGGAATAGGAGGTTCATATGAAGACGATTGATTTGGAGTTGATGAGAATTTAGCTTCAATAATTTTATCCTTTTCCTTTTCTTTTGGATTATTAGAGAACTCTTTGGATTTATTGGAAGATCATTTGGATTTAAAATGGGATCTTTTGGATTTAGCGAACGTTCACATTCTTTCTCTTTTATCTTATCAATTAGATTTTCTAGCACTCTACCACTCATTAGGGTAGTAATTGATTGAGCTTGTTCTTTGTTGAACTCAAAGGAATGAGAAGTATGACCAACTACTTGAACTCCATTCCGATTTGCTACCATTTGGCTAGGCAACTTTTCACCCTCTCTACGATTCATTGCATTAGCTAGCTGTCCCAATTAGGATTCTATCTTTGCAATAGATTGTGAGTGGGCATTGATCTTTTGAGTGTTACTTTTGATATTGCCTGAAGCAGCCAAAACCTTTTCCTCAAAACTTGGGTTTCGATAAGGTGGTTGATTAGGGGTGTAGTAGAAGGTTGAATTTGAATTGGGTTGATAAGGTCTAGGTTGAAATTGAGATGGACCTTACTGTCCAGGTGGTCCCCAAGATCCTTGATATTGGCATTGGTTCCCATATTGGAATTAGTTTTGATCTTTTTATCCGGGAGTGTAAGAATTTTGGTACGACACTTGGCCCGACCTAAAGTAAAGTGCATTTGTTTGCTCTTGTGAAAATTCAGGATATTGCCTTGCATGAGGGTAATCCTTGATATAATGTGAAGGGCTAGAGCAGAATGAACACACATCATATGTGGGATGAAGGGTAGGATTAGGAATAGTAGGATTGGAGGAAGAAGAAGAAGAACCGGCCAACATAATTTGATCCAATTTCTTTTCTAAAGCTTTTATCTTCCTATCTGTTGTTTGCTCCTTACGCATTTCAAAAATACTTTCAGTTTGGGCGTTAAGAGGAGCGACTACTTTATTTTTCCTTTCATTAGAAGAACGGTGAGACGAATTTTTGCTCAAGTTCTCAAAGAGTATCCATGCTTCATCGGAGCTTTTTAGAAAGAATGTACCTCCACAACTAGTATCAACCATTTGTTTATGAGGCTCCCCTAAATCATCATAGAATCCTTGCACCAATTGCCATTTTAGAATAGCATGATGTGGGCAAGACCTCAAAAGATCTTTCATCCTTTCCCATGTTTCATGAAAAGCTTCTTCCTCCCTTTGAGAGAAACCAATGATTGCTCTTCACGCATCATTAGTATTTCCCATTGGGAAGTATTTCTTTAGAAACTCTTGTTGCATTTTTGCCCAAGAGTTAATATTAAACCATTGTTTGGCTCTATCCTTAAGTGAGAAGGGAAAAAGATGAAGTCTTACGTTGTCCTCTGCTTATGCAATCAATTGTAAGGTATAACACACTTCTAAGAATTCATTAATATGTTTATACGGATCTTGGTTAGGAAGCCCACGAAAATAACTAAGAAGATTAATTATTAAGCACCTAATTTCAAAATTGCTCCACCTCGCATTCGGGAAACAAATACAAGAAGGAGATGTATAGGTAGATGAAACAAAAAAATCTCGAAGAATCTCACCGCCCGGTGGGGGTGGTAAGATTGGATTTTGTGGAACATTTTGATTGTCATTATTTGCCATGATTTCTCTCCTATGTTCTCTAAACAATATAGGGTCCCTAAGAACACTACTATGTTATCTAAGAGTTCGTTCAAGTTCAAGGTCACATGGCAACAAGGGTAATGACAAGGATCTCCTACTTTGCATATGAATAAATGAAAAACTTTAAAATATGTGCAAAAACAAAATTTAAATTTCTAAGTGGAAGAAAGTTGAGTACTCTACTCACAAGGATCCAAACTTAAGTCTTGATGCCTTGATTAGACAAGTACCTATAATGAAACACTTAAGAAATAAAGATAAAGATACTTAAAAATCAAGAATATAAAGAATGAGTTAAATTAAAATTTAAAGTAGACTCAATCCTCTAATTTAGCAATTTAACCGTAGTCCCAGCAACGGCGCCAAAAATTGTTATGTGTGGTTGCGCTACTCTACTTTGAAAGCATAAAAGTAATTTAAATACAAAGGTTGAGAGAAGAATAAAGGACTAGGGTTAGACATCCCCACTAACCTCATAGTATGTCACACTTATAATAAATTGGGGGAATTCATGCAAATGTATACTAAATGACACATTGACAAGTCCCACCTACAATGGCGTCATCAAGAGAATACACACACCTTAATATACTATAATCCATCTTCGAAAAATGTGATTTTCCTTATTTACCTAATTACCTAGTTGTAGTAAAATCATCGTCACATGATTTCCCTACCTACCTACTTACCTAATTGAGGCAAAATCACCTTCTCTAAGTATGGACTAGGCAAATCTAGCTATGCTTGTTATAGTGAAAACTAGTCTCAAGCCATCACTTATAGTCCTTGTGAAACTTACAAGTGTTTGAAGATCATGTGAGGACTTTTAGCATTCTAAGACAAGAAGATAAATCACCACACATGAACATAAAGAATTTGTAAATTTATAATTATATAAGGCACAAGGCAAGAGACATATACATCAAATACATAAAAATCCCTAATTCATTAAAGTTAGAACATAATTATATAAGGCACAAGCTTTGTAAACTTATAATTATATAAGGCACAAGGCAAGAGACGTATAACATTCAACGTTTATCACACACCATCCATTATATACAAGGTCACTTTTCCCAGATAACAATCAATATTGGCCCTAAAGGTCGATAGCCAATTCATACCTAAGATTACATTAAAGCTAGACATATCAAAGAGGATGAAATTAAACACTAGTCGATGTCCCGTAATCTCGATCTCACAAGATTGGCATATCCTACTTAAAGTCACTTTACCACTAACTGGGGTATCAATAGAAAAAACTGAGTCCAAAGATGACACCTCCAACCCCAAAGCACAAGCAAATGCACATGAAATAAATGAATGTGATGCACCCGAGTCCACTAAAACCCTAGCCCACGAGCTAAATACAATAAATATACCTCAGACCAGTGATGTTCTTGTCGAGGTATCTGCCAGAACAAGAGTAAAGTCATGGCCCTGTGCTCTCTGTCCCTGCAGTCCTGCACCCTAATATCTTGACTGTTGGCTGGGAGCACTAGACGTGGCTCCTCTAGCCGGTGCCCATGAACTCTAAACTGATGCCACAGTCTGTGGTGGTGGAAATACACTAAAACCTGACTATGAAGTAGCATGCCGTGTAGGACGCTGCTGAGAATGAATGCCACCCTATGCACTCTTCTTCTATGGGCAATCCCAACTAATATGCCCCATTTGCTGACAATGGAAGCACTTCTTATCTGCCACTGAAGAAACATGTCCTTGAGTACACTCCGCCATTCTGTGTCCCAACTTCTGACAATTGAAGCAAACCACTCTAGATCGAAAAGATCCAGTAGGTATAGCCACATATATAATAGATTGGGTTTGTTATCCTTGTGATAATGACCCACCATCTCCTCGCCTCTTCTTAGCACGATTATCCAGAAGGGACCCCGTGTTCCTTGTTTGGCTCTTTGCTTCCCTTATCCTTTGGTTGTCATTACCGAGCTCTTTGGCTACCAATGCCCTCTCTACCACTGATGCATAGTTAGTCAAACCCAGAATTTCAACTCTATCTTGCAAATAGGGTCGGAGACCTCTTCTAAACTATTTGATCTTTAGCTCTTCTGTTGGAATCATCTCTCTTGCAAACTGACCTAAAGAGGTAAATTTAGTCTTATACTCCATTACTGTCATCGTTCCTTGAGTCAATTTGAAGTACTCTCTCCTCATACTGTCCTTTACTGTCACCAGAAAGTACTTCTCAAAGAAAAGCACTTGGAATGTGTCGCATTCCATCATCCCAATATCGTGGTAATCTCCCAAGAATTTCCACCAACGTTTGGTATCATCCTTAAGATAATGAGTGGCCACTTTTATCTTCAAATCTTCCTCTATCTCAAGCATGGTGAGGAGTGTGACCATTTCATCCAACCAAGTTTCAGCTATCATAGGATCAGATCCCCAGAATATAATGGTTGACTATGTTTCTTGACATGTCCCAATGTCATTATCATTCTACTATGTCACAAGCCTAATGACATTGTGTTGCATATACTTGTAGAAGATCCCATTAGCTACATAAATGAACATGTCAAGTGGCTAGAGGTGGAAATCACCCATAGTTTTCTCTCCCTCAACTTTACAAATTGTTTTAAAATCTAATGCTTTTACATTCTACAAAGTAGTGATTAAAGTCAAACCAAAATTCTGTTTTTAGGATTAAATTGGAAATTCTCTCTTAGTAGTGCAATTCAACCAAACTCCTTGTGGGATCGATACCCTCTATAAAGAACCGTATCTACAAAGATTCGTTCTCTTGCAAGTGGTTTAAATTATATTTTGATAGGCAATAGTAAGCTACAAAAATAAAGACATATTTGGCCACACACCGTGTAGAAACCTATCTTTTTTTTTTTTTGCATATATTTTGTTCTTATCTCTCAAATTGCTTAATTTTAGGTATACCTCACACTGTGTAGCTCGAGATTAAAGCTTGGACTTTTTGTGAGTATATAGCCTAAAAGTTGTGCATTTGATTGAAACTGATTTGTTCTTGTATATATTTATTTAAATTCTGTTTTCCTATTGATGCATGCTAGGTAGACGGTCATTATCACTTCCTTTGCTTCCATGTGATTTTGAACTTGAAAGAACACTTAGACGACGTAGAGGAACCTCTAGGGACCCTATTTTGCCTAGGACTGAAAACATAGACCCAAACAATGTACAACCCCCCGGTCTACCACCATATAACCCTCCTCAAGGGGAGGTTCTTAGGGATTTTTATCTTCCTACTACATATGCATCGCCATCATGCATTCAATTTCCAAATATTACGGCAAATCATTTTGAAATTAAGTCCTCCACCATTAACCTTCTTAGTTATTTTCATGAACTTCCAAACGAAGACCCATACAAGTATCTAGATGACTTCCTTGAAGTTTGTTCAACCCTCCGGTTGCAAAATTTCTCAGAAGATGACTTGAGGCTTCGGTTATTTTCATTTCCCCTCAAAGATAAGGCCAAATATTTGTTTAACTCTTTAGAGCCAAATTCCATCCGTTCATGGGGGGAAATGCACCATGCATTCTTAAAAAAATACTTCCCAATGGGAAAGACAAGTAATATTCGGCGAGCAATCACCGGATTTACTCAACTTGACCAAGAACAATTCTATGAGACATGAGAAAGACTGAAAGAACTTTTAAGGTCATGTCCACACCATGCTATCCCAAAGTGGCAGCTAGTGCAAAGTTTCTATGATGGGTTGAGATATCAACATAGACAAAAGGTATATTCCTCTTGTGGAGGGACATTCCTTCTTAAGAGTCCAGATGAGGCATGGAGACTTTTTGAGAGCCTAAGTGAAAATTCATCTCAACGCTCTTCTTCTCGAGAGCGTAAAAACACCCAATCTAGAAAAGGAGTGTTTGAATTATCAAGGTCAGATGAGATTGTCATGCAAGTAGAGGCCCTTACTCAAAAAATTGACCAACTCATGAAGAGTGGGCTGCCTACTTCTAGCCAACCTGTTCCAAATCAGGATGGGTGTTCATTTTGCTATAACACTTCACATTATGTGCGAGATTGTCCTATGGCCGGTCAATCCCCCGATTATGCTCAAGAGCAAGCGAATGTCGTGTACTCTAAACCAATAAATGATCCATACTCAAATACATACAATCCTGGTTACAAGAATCATCCTGCATTCTCTTGAAAATCTCAGGAACCAAGTCCATCTTATCAAGGGCAACATTCTTACAATTCCCAATCTCAACAGCCTCAATATAGGCCGAATCCTCAACCGTATCATCAAAAATCTAATTACAAAATTCCACCACCTCCTCTGAGAAGCCAAGGCTTTAAAGAAAGAGTGTTAAGCAATCTTGAGGCTAACACCCACTTATTGCAGTCCAATTATTAATCAATTGCTAAGCTTGAAGCAAATGCTCAATCTATGGCTAGGCTAGAAGCTCAAATAGGGCAGTTAGCTAATGCCTTGAATAAAAGGGAGGAAGGAAAGTTGCCAAGTCAACCGGTGGCAAATCCTAAGGGTGTTCATATGATTGATGATCCTTCATCTTCATCTTATGATGCTCCTCCTAAGCAGGTGCAATCAATCACCACCCTAAGGAGTGGTAAAGTCATAAACTCCAAAGTTGAGCAAGAAAAAAAGGAAACCATTGAGCATCTTAAAAATCCAAAAGATTCCCTCATAAATCCAAATGTGAACAAAATCTCTAAAAATCCAAAGGAAAAAGCAATTGAAGATGTTTCATCACCTACTTCAAAATGTGACACATCATTTGAGCCTCCAGTTCCCTTTCCTCAAAGATTGAAGGAACCTTCTCATTTTGGGAAGCAAGGAGAGAAAATCCAGGACATGATGGAAATTTTTAAACAAGTGAAAATCAATCTCCCTCTCTTTGATGCTATTAAGAAAATTCCCTCCTATGCTAAATACTTGAAGGACTTATGCACTCAAAAGCGTAAATCTAGGAACAATGTCCGTAGGCTAGTCCTTTTAATTGAGCAAGTGAGTTCCATCTTTGAGCACCAAGCCCCTCCTAAATTCAAAGATCTGGGTGCCCCAACTATCTCGTGCACCATTGGTAACCACGAATTTGAAAAGGCACTTCTAGATCTAGGTGCTAGTGTCAACTTGCTTCCCTTCTCAGTATATAAGCAATTAGGTTTAAGGGAACTTAAGCCCACCACAATAGTGTTGTAACTCGCCGACTGATCGGTGAAGCAACCACGTGGCATTGTTGAAGATGTGATCATTCAAGTGGATAAGTTTTATTTTCTAGTGGATTTCATAGTCCTTGATACAGAACCTGTCAAAATCCTACTCGGCATATTTCAATCATTCTAGGTCATCCATTTCTAGCTATGGTGAACTCTTGCGTTAATTGCCGCACTGGAGTAATGGATATCTCTTTCGGGAATATGAAAGTTCGATTGAACATCTTCAATGCTTCTCACCAGCCATTCAATGACGAAAGTGAATGCTTTTGCGTTGATGTGTTGGAAGATCTAGTCCAAGAAGCACTGCCTTCCATTCTTTTAAAGGATCCTCTCGAGGTGTGCTTAAGCCACTTCAACTATGATGACTATGACATTGAGCAATCTATAAGTGAAGTTAATTCACTGTTTGATGCCACGACTATCATGAATTCCCCTAAATGGAGAGCACTGAGAGAACCTTTGCCACCTTTGTCAAATGCTTCCCAAACTCCTTCTCTAGTATCCCCACCACAGCTTGAGCTTAAGCCTCTTCTAGCTACTCTCAAGTATGCTTTCTTAGGCTACAATAAGACCCTCCCAGTCATCATTACCTCCAATCTCACTAATGAACAAGAGAGGGAACTCCTCAAAGTGCTAGAAGAGCACAAGGAAGCCATAGGATGGAGTGTTACTGATCTAAAGGGAATAGATCCTTCCATATGTATGCACCACATACATTTGGAAGAAGATGCAAAGACCTCACGAGAGGCACAACGTCAATTAAATCCAAATATAAAAGATGTTGTAATAAAGGAGGTTGTGAAATTGCTAGATGCGGGAATCATTTACCCCATCTCAAATAGCAAGTGGGTTAGCCCTACTCAAGTGGTACCCAAGAAATCAGGCATCACTATGCAACCAAATGACAAGGGTGAGTTAATTCCTCAACGCACCACCACAGGATGGAGAGTGTGCATAGACTATAGGAAACTCAACCTAGCAACTAGGAAAGATCATTTTCCACTCCCATTCATTGATCAAATCCTAGAGAGGCTAGCAGGCCAGAGTTTTTTTTGTTTTCTAGATGGATATTCTGGATACAATCAAATGGCTATAGACCTGCGAGATCAAGAGAAAACCACTTTCACATATCCATTCGGTACATTCGCGTATAGAGGCATGCCTTTAGGGTTATGCAATGCACCTGTAACTTTTCAATGGTGTATGGTGTCTATCTTTTCTGACATGGTGGAAATTTTTTTAGAAGTATTCATGGATGATTTTTTTGTCTTTGGACCTTCATTTGAATCTTGTCTCCATAATCTGTCATGTGTTCTTACACGATGTCAAGAGACAAATCTCATCCTCAGTTGGGAAAAGAGTCATTTCATGGTTCAAGAAGGCATAGTCCTAGGGCATATTGTGTCCAAGAGAGGAATAAAAGTTGACAAAGCCAAGGTTGAACTTATTTCCAAACTTCCTCCACCATCAATGGTGAGAGAAATTCGTTCATTCCTTGGGCCTGTAGGTTTTTACCGTCGCTTCATCAAGGATTTTAGCAAGATCTTCCGACCATTGTGTCACCTTCTTGAAAAAGATTCTTGCTTTACCTTTGATGCAGCATGCCTTGAAGCTTTTGAGAAGCTGCGTGCATTGCTTACACAAGCTCCAATACTCATTCCTCCAAATTGGGCTCTCCCATTTAAGGTGATGTGTGATGCATCCGACTATGCAATGGGTGTAGTTTTAGGGCAACGTGTAGATAAATTGCCTCATGCAATCTATTATGTAAGCAAAACCCTTTCTGAAGCTCAAATAAATTATACCACGATAGAAAAAGAATTGCTTGCTGTGGTGTATACCGTAGACAATTTCAAGCTTATCTCTTAGGTTCAAAGGTCATTGTCTATTCTGATCATGCTGCCCTCCAGCATCTTTTGGCAAATAAGGACACTAAACCCCGACTAATCCGATGGATACTCTTGTTACAAGAGTTTAATTTTGAGATTAGAGATAAAAAGGGAACAAAAAATGTGGTGGCAGATCACCTCTCTAGGATTGTCATTGAGACTCTAAATGATCCACTCCCAGTTTATGAATCCTTTTCGGATGGGCAACTTTTTGTTGTCTCTCAAGAAAGCACTCCTTGGTATGCGGACATTGTCAATTTTTTGGCAACCGACAAAATTTCGTCCTCTTGGACCAAGCAAGAGAAGGATCGTTTCTTCTCCCAAGCTAGATCATATTATTGGGACAATCCTCAACTCTTCAAATATTACCCTGACCAGTTAATTCAGAAATCTGTCCCCGACATTGACTTCCAAAGCATTTAAAAATTTTGTCATACACTTACTTGTGGAGGAAATTTTAGTGCAAAGAAAATCGCAGCAAAAATCCTTCAATGCGGGTTTTTCTGGCCAACACTTCATCGGGACGCATATTCATTTTGCCACTCTTGTGAGTGATGTCAGCGCCTCGATGCAATGTCCCGTAAAGACATGATGCCTCTCAACCCCATTCTTATAGTAGAGATATTTGATGTATAGGGCATCAATTTCATGGGACCCTTTCCACCATCCTTTGGTCATAAGTATATACTTATGGCGGTGGACTACGTATCTAAATGGATAGAGGCTGTGGCTACCAAGTCCAATGATCACGCAGTCATGGTCAAGTTTATACAAGCTAATATATTTAGTCAATTTGGCACGCCACGAGCCCTCATCAGCGATGGAGGTAAGCATTTCTGTAATCAGTTACTCCGAACCCTTCCCACCAAATACTCCATCACACATAAAGTAGCCACCCCTTACCATCCTCAAACCAGTGGACAAGTGGAAGTATCCAATAGGGAAATAAAGAATATTCTTGAAAAGACAGTTCGGCCTGACTGGAAAGATTGGTCATTACGCTTAAATGATGCACTATGGGCCAACCGAACTGTGTATAAAACTCCCATTGGAATGTCACCTTACCGGTTGGTATATGGAAAAGCTTGCCATCTTCCAGTTGACTTATAGCACAAGGCTATGTGGGCCATTAAAGCGTTCAACTTTGATATGAAATTAGTCGGCTTAAATCGAAGGTTCAAGTTAATGAATTGGAAGAATTGCGACATGATGCGTATGAAAACGCAAAAATCTATAAGGAAAGATCTAAGGCCTTTCATTATCACAATATTTGAGTCAAAACATTTTCTTTGGGACAGAAGGTATGGTTGTATAATTCACGGCTCTGTTTGTTCCCTGGAAACCTTCGCTCCCATTGGGATGGCCCATTTCTGGTACATTCTGTTGCTCCTCATGGAGCGGTGGAATTAAAAGACCCTAACGATGGTACATTTTTCAAAGTCAATGGACAACGGTTAAAACCATGTTTGGATGACCAAGCTAGAATGGAGTATGTGGATGTCATCAATTTGATGGATCCTATCTATGTTGACTCATAAAGCTGATTCAAGCGTCAAGCCATAGACGTATAATTTGGCGCGACCATGGTAGCTATCATGCATCTATGAAGTCCCTCTAATCCAAATCAAATTTGTATCTAAGTACTATAAACTAGAGTCAGATAGGTATCAAATAAGGTAGCATCAAAAATTTTGCAATCATCATTTCGATTGTGCGAAATGGGCATTTCGCACAATCAAAATCTCGATTGTGCAAAATCCACATTTTGCACAATCGAGATTTGGAGGAAAATTTGAGTAACTCTGCAGAGTGCAAAGTCCCGAGAGGTGAGTTCATACGATAGCAATTCGATAGCACTTCGATCAGTCAAAATTTTGATTGTGCGAAACCTCAATTTAGCACAATCGAACAAGGCACACGGACTGCACATGCGCGAACTTATAAATTTAAAACCTGACCCTTCACATTCATTTCACTCCTGTTCGCGCAACCCAAACCTCCACCCCTCTCGGCCGAGCATCCCAAGCCCCTCACGCCATTCATCATGGTCCTCCACCATCCGTGAAGGCGCATTCATCGCGATTCTCCTCCTCGCATGGTTCGGCAGTATTACTTTGGGTAAGTGCGCTTTCATGTTTTTCATTGCTTCTCTTTCACTTTCCTTGGGTCTAGTTGATTGCATGGGCATAACGAGGGAGAGGAAATAGGTGTTTAAATGGATTAGGGTCATTACAGCATGCGTTATAGTTTAAATGGATTAGCATGCATTATAGTTGACCTAATTTTCTCTTTTATTTTTTGTGATTGTAAAAAGGAAGATTATGCAATGGTGTTCAATTAGGGTTTGATAAACCATGCTAAAGGAAAATGAACTATTCTATCTGTTAATTTAGTTTAGTTAGTATAGTTAAATAGATAGTTCATGCTTACTGAAGATGGATTATTCTTAGCTTAATTTGAATGAACCTTTTAAATATGAGTTTGATGTGAGCTTGTAGCCACACAACTCAATAATACATAGATTAAATTTCACGGATTAATAGCAATTTACCATTGTCAAGAAATTAGTGACGAAGTCAATTTTCTTTGATTCCTCTCTCATGACTTTCTCAATTTAATTAGTTTATAATCAATTTTATTTAAATTTCAATCAGTTAAATCACCAAATAATATTCTTAATTGAATTATAATTAAACTTGAAAACTAGGTATCACAATGATTCAAACTTTGCAAGTCTTGGACGTTTGACACCCTCAATATAGCTCTGTCCTACAAGGACTCATACTATTGCGAGTGGTTAAATAAATTTGACTCGCATTAATTTTTGGTGCCGTTGTTTGGGACTTGCTGTGGTGCTAAGTTTAAAGATTAATTCTAATTTGATTCTTAGTTTAGGACTTGTATATATTTGGTTTTGATTTATTTTATATGTTTGAGTGTTTGAATATAGGTATAAGAGTTGCTACACAAGTAGGAAGAAGCTAAAATTTTGGGACTTCTTATGAGTTTTTTTATTTAAATTCATGCACTTGTGTTTATTTTCTTTTAAAAAGAAATTAATAAAATATGTTAGTTGAGTTTGGATATACTTGGGAGGCATGTTTAGATCAATTTGGTTGTGATATTAGTAATAATTTTGCATATATGGAAAATTTGAGTGGAAATTCAATGGATATGTCTAATAAACTAGATGCATTATCATGGAGATTGGACCAATTTATGGCATTTGGTCATGCCTCTACTCATACTCACTATTCCATACCATATGAGTCATGTGTATGTTGCACTAGTCCTTTTCATCATGTGATAGATTGTCCAACTATCGGACAACATTATGAATTTTATGAAGAGCAAGCAAATGAAAATTTTTCTATACTAGGGGATAATCCATTTTTCCATACTTATTCCTCAGGATTTGAGGACAAAGTTTTGGTTGCCCTTGGCAACCTTGAGGAGCACACTAAACTATTGAATTTTCATTCACAATCCATGACTAAGCTAGAAGCTCAAATTGAGCGAATAGCCAGTGTTTTAGAATGTATAAATCAAGGGAAACTTCCAAGTCAGCTCGTGACCAATATTGAACCCATACAACCAGTTAAGTTAGATCATGTCACCTTTGTGAAACCATTACTTAACTCGGACTAAGAAACTCTACATGAAGATCGAACTTAAGTGTGATTACTGAAGTCTTAAAGAGAGTCTACCTCTTATAATTGCTTTTGAATTGAATAAAAATTAAGTCAATATGAGTGAAATATTTAATCAAAAGCAATTTAAGGGGTCATATTTTCCCGAATCTTTCAAATTTTATTTGATTCATTCATTTTATTTGAGGCCTATTGAGAACATTGATTTGCGTGCCTCAAAATTATTTAGATTTCAACACAGAAAAGTGACGATTATATAGGGGGACGATGTTAAATCTCCTCGAGAGATGTGGCATTGGGTGAACCTTAAATTGAGAGTCAATTTATCATCTGGCCTAGATGTTAAACTTGGTTTCTTTGGGTGTACTTTGTATCTCTGTGTATGCCAGATACTTAGTTATATTTAGAATGATTTGTTTAGTTTTACTTTATTTTCATTTGTTTATTTTCTAGTAAATTTTTGTAGAGACTGGTCCAATTTTGACCGGTTTATATTTTATCTATCATTTTTGCTATAAAATGCATTTTAAATGATGTTTAGTATGTTTTAAGTGTGGAAAGTTTTGGAAGCGTTTGGCAAAATTTGATAATTTTGGGTCAGCGGGCCCCGAGATGCGGGTAAGGTGTGCCCGGGAATCCAAAAATTTTTTGAAATATATTTATTTTTGGGTGTAAACCAAATGAAATGTTTAAAGAGTTAAGAAAGTGATTTTGGAGCCATAACCGCTTTCAAAATCGAAAACGGAGGTCAGGAGGGTACGTTAAGTGTCCTAGGGTCATTTTGGTCATTTTGCACCCTAGTTATTATAAATATCTAAGCCTGGGAATTCCAACCACATAAACACATGCCCAACTCTCCCTTTTCTCTCCCACTTCACCTCTCTTCCTTCTTTCTTCATTTCGGAGGCCACAGGCAAGGATTCGAAAGGTGCCGGTGGAGAACAACTTGTTCTATGTGGCAAGTAATTTTGTTTGAACTGAACAAATGTAGATTTTGACAAGGTAGAACTTGGAAGAATTCTTGAAGATTTGCTATAAAGTCTTCAAATTCAAGGTAGGAGTGTTTCTTCCTTCTTATTCATCGATTCTAGGGTTTTGGTGAGTTTGGAGAGGTGTTGGTTAAGTTAGCATGTATAGGGGTATGTTAGGGTTGAGTGATTGTATCTATCCTCTCTCATTATGTGTTTATGCATGCTAGTGAGGTTCGTATTATGATATATGTGATGTATTGAATGTATACATGTAATATGTATGAGATGAGAGTATGTTTAGCTATATTGCGATTTTTATGCATATGTGAATTATGTTCATAGTTGTGAGCATATATGTGTTTATATGTTGATTGAAGATGTATGTGAGGA
The DNA here is from genome assembly GCA_026545225.1 of Cornus controversa. Classification (NCBI taxonomy): domain Eukaryota; kingdom Viridiplantae; phylum Streptophyta; class Magnoliopsida; order Cornales; family Cornaceae; genus Cornus; species Cornus controversa. The sequence continues at coordinate 6,519,942 of CM048849.1, read as the reverse complement.
TGTAATGGATGCTAGATTTAAATATAGCAAGAATGTGCATTGGAAAAGCATGAGAAATATATGTTATGTGATATATGTGCTTAATGAGCACGTACGTGTATATCAGAGTGTTGTCCAAATGTATCATACATGGAAGCTAGAGATGCCTAACCATGTATCTAAAGTGGTAAAAATAACCACATAGTATGACATTCGAAGATACCCAATCACAATACCACATGACCTTTGAAATGTGACCAATCACGGGTTGTTATCACGTGATCGTCAGAACATGACCATTCATGTGAGGATGCCCACTCAAAATGGCAAGACCGGTATATTGCCAAGAATGTATGATTGTCAGAGTTGCCCAATCATACGAGTGTTGTCAGAGTTGACCAACACTACATGATCATCGGAGATGACCAATCATATCTATGTATCAGATTATGACCGAAGAAGATGTAAATATGTTGTTGCTTATGTGTTTAAACTGTTAAGTATCATCTATGGATTAAATGCACGTTTACCAAATTTCATTTGTGTTAGTTTAACATGAGAGCATTGATTATACCATGCAAAGTAGCGACATCAGGGTTATATATTATGTAGGTTAGTGTCAAGTCAATGGCTAGGTGGGTTAGGGCATGCCTACTAAGCTCACTGATTTGCTCACCCCTTTCCCCCAAACCTTTTACAGATAAGGCACCCATGATGCACAGAACTTGAATGATCAAATACAGCTAGTAGTAGTATTTTGAAATTCTTTTTTGGTATTATATATATGGTTATCCATGTTGGCTTATGGCATGTGGACTTTGTTGTAGTTGTAGTTACACCTGAACTATATATAACTTGTGTTTCTTTTGAACGTTTATGTCTGCATGGTGAGGATGACTTGTGGATTTTGGAAGTACATTCAATAATATGTATGTTTTGGGATGAATGTATAATGTTTAACATTTCCTTTTATGTTGCAAATGTTGTATGGATGTGTATAAGGATTTGAGTGTGTTTGGATGGGTGATTTGGACATAATTTTGATTAAGTGTAAAGTATCAGGATTTCTGTTCAAAGGAATTTTGATTTATTGAAAACTCCTTTTTGATTAATCGAAAGCCTTCGATTAATTAAACTTCAATTGAAATGATTTCGATGGAATTGGGTCAAATTCTAGCAGGATTACTAATGTGTCTAAACTTGATTGTAATTGTAAGCTTATTTTTGCCATTTTTCAAAATATAATTTAACCACTCGCAAGAGCACGAATCTTTGTAGATACGATTCTATATAGAGGGTATCGATCCCACGAGGACTAATGTTAATTTCTTGAAGAGAGATTAATTCCACTTTAATTCTAAAAACAAGGTTTTGATTTTTGTTTTAAAACTATTGCATGAAATGTCAAAACACTAAATTTAAATAGTTGTAAGTTGGGAGAGAGAACTAGGGGTGGTTTCCACCACTAGCCATTCACTATCCATAAATGTAGCAAGCTTGGGATTTATAAAATTAAATGCCTAACAATGTCATTAGGCTTGTGACCTCAATAACATATCAAAAGATCAATGTGTTTTCCAACCTATCATAACCCATCTTCAACAAGCATAGTTCTTTAACCTAACTAATTACCCTACTCTCTAAGTGAACCCAAATGCATCCAAACTACCTCATCTTGGCATGGTTTATACAAGCAAGAACAACACATTCCATTTAAACACCATTGCTTAGCCATCACTTACACTTTTTGTAGAAGATGCAAGTGTTGTGCATTCATAAGATGGATTCTACTCTAAGACAAGAATAAAAACAATATCATATGAATATATATAAGAAATGTAAAAGTGTACATCATCACTAGACTAAGTAATCAACATTTAAACACAAATCCCAAATAATGCTACAAAAATGAACAAGTTTACATGGATAGGGGTTTCACCCACACCCTAGTAGAGAAGTTAGTTGATCATGGCAGCCTTGCACTCTTCCATTGATGGAGAAAATGAAGCTTCAAGGTCTGGTTCAGCTCCCTCTTCCCCTCTCCCGAAAGTCTCTATGTATTGTCTATCTCCCTCTCCCTCTGAGAAAAATGGCTCCTTTTGTGCATATTTGGCTACGTTTTCCTCCTTGGGACCCACCATGTATATATATATAGCAATATATATACCAACTAAGTCAATAATATCTCCATGTGTCTTGTTCAAGTCAGAAAATCCATCCAAGTCGTGCAAAAAGGTGGATTTTGTTGCAAGTGGGAGAGCAGGTGAGCAAGTGGGCAAGTGGGTCTGCAGAATCTCGATTGATCGAGATTGGAATCTCGATTGATCGAGATTTTTGATTAATCGAAATGCATGTCTTGATCAATCGAGATCTCGATTGATCGAGATCAACATCTCGATTGATCGAGATGCCTTAGCTTCATTTATGAATTCTGCTCTTCAACTGCAAATGGCCTCAAACATTACTCCTTTTGGTACAAGACCTACAATACATTAAAAACACAAAAATACCATAAACGTACCTCGGTAAACATAATAACGGGACTAACATATGCAATAAAGAGGGTTCAAATGCATAGTATTGAACACTTATCACACCCCAAAATTTATACATTGATAGTCCCTTAGCAATGCAATGTTACAAAAATGAAATGAACTATCTTATACGAAAATTGAATCATGCTCAGTCATCAACTAGATAAAGGATGATTATCCGCCCATTTCACACCTGACAAATGCAACAAGTATTACAGAACTATGCGGTCATTAGCAAAAATGGACCTTCACAAACTACAAACAGACGACAGTCCCCACATAATGGCTAGTCCGAACAAAAATACCGATTCCAACCCCAAAATCCTCTTTGAAAAGTGAACATGCATTCTAACGTGTGGCTTTGTCATATTTGGAGAAAAATAAGAACAAATCTATTTTTAAAAGAAAAACTCATTGAAAAAGCTCGACACTGTTGTTCATTACTGCAAAACATACATGAATGCTCATGTGCGAATGACCGTGCAATACTTAGCTCTTTTTGCTTTCTTGCAAGCCTATGTAGCGGCATTGGGCCAATGACTCCCAAACCAATTGGTTTTAGGGCATTAGGTGAAGAAACACCCCTCAAACTTAATAACCGAGCTTACAAGGCGATATGTTTAAACAAGCCACCCGCTTATTATTGCTCAACCTTGCACACTTATACGCGAATACTCCATGCTTAATGAGGTATAGAGATCTAGTTTATTGAGTGAGAATGCTTATTGCATATTTTTCTCTCTTTTTTTTTTTTTCTTACAACAACCGAAAGAACTCATTCTTTAAGCTATTCAAATAAAAATAGAAATTTACAAAATTCTCCATTAGACTTATACCCCACAATTTAAAATGCATGTGTGCGAATTTGTGCGATTAAGGACAAATTTAGGGCAAGAAGCGTACATATTCATATTTGAACAAAAATGTGGACCATTCTAACCTATTACATAGCTTGCAAAAGTGCGGGTATTTACAATGCTAAAGCTCTTAACTACCTGCTGCATTTACCTCAGACATTTATTCGAATGATCTTCCCTTAAAAAGCAAGACATCATAGCAAGCATGCAAAAATATCAAAAAAAATTGCTCTACAATGACAATCAATACAAAGATTGAACATTTGCATGCATATGCAAGTGGTATAACATACCGCACCCCCAAACTTAGATGCAACATTGTCCTCAATGCTTGGACAATAAGAACAAGGAAAGAAATTACCGGGACGGCAGAACTCGACAAAAATGGCATTCCAACATGGCCGGTCATCCTGTAAATGAGAAAAACCTGCACGGAACACCAACTAGATACTACGAGCATTAAATAGAACAAAAAGTACATGAAAAGAACATGATAAAAGAATTATGTACAAGTTGACAATGCCGAGATCACTGCACATCCAAGGCTCTGAACTAGTGTTTCCCAATTGACTAAGAGGTCTATGCGATAAGATATTAATTATCCAAGCACGCTAACGTATAGCATGCAAAGGGGCTGCCTTTCTTTATTAACGCCATACTGCGTTGAAGCAATCTCAACAGTTTTGGGAATTGAAACCAAGCGGTAATAAACGAAAATCATCAACTGAATCACATATAACAATTAGGCAAGTGGTACTACATACATAGTCAAAGTATAGAGAGCAGAGATATTGGCAGAAAGTAAAAAGAAAAATAGTAAATAGAACACATGCTATAAAAGAAATGACAACTGTATTCCATAAATGTCAAAATGAGTTTCAGTACAAAAGGAGTACATACATGTGGAATACACAAAAACTAACATGGTCAACATGGCCTATCAAAAAGCAAAGAAAGAAAAACAACGAAAAGTAAAGCAGAAAATAGGAAAAGATAAAGCTAATCTAGGGTGGGTGGTGGTGGAGGTGGCTTGGTGGGTGGAGTAGAGGTGGAGGTGGAAGCTCGGCTGGCAAATAGGAACTGCAGGTCCTACCAGAAAGCTCAGAACTCATCTAAAAGCACCCTCTGACCCTGCGTCAGAGACATAACGTCATTTCTCATAGCCGTCAACTGACTCTGTGTCACCTGGACATGCTCCTCAAAACCATGTTGGAGACGCTCAACGTCAGCTGCCAGACAGAAATAGCCCGTAACTAAAATCTCATGCCGCTCTACAGCGATATCACTCTCTCCGTCCTCTAACTCCTCATTGGATGCCCCACCCTCTGCGGGCGCATCCTCATCTATCTCCACTAGAGCATCTATGTCCACATCCTCTGGTGGAGCGCCCTGGTGGTCCTGGCGCTCCAAGTGCCTCCTCACCTGCACCCACTGAGTGTGCGTGAAGTGGGAGGGCGGTGCCAACTAGAGGTCAGTGTCACTGACCGGTATATTGGCATGGCTGAGGAAAACTGCGACTAGGAAAGGGAAGGGAAGCCGCCAACTCGACGCCTGACTCATCTTCTTCTTGACGAGCCCGTCCCAGACTTTGTACATCTGTCCCCAAATCAGTGACAGGTCAGAAAACCAGGCGCCTGTGTGGAAAGTGTATAGGCAACGGAGAAGGTCGCCCCGGCGCTCTGCCACATGCTGTAAAGGACACGCGTTCTTGATGAGAACGGTGTCCAGAAACCATAAAATGCTCGGGCACATCAATTTGTACGTGCAAGTGTGATTGGGAGTGGAAAACATCCCGCCACACATGTCTATGACGATAGAGAAAGGGTCATGTCGGCCGAAAACTCAGGCCTATAGAGCGGCTGACCATCCTGGTCAACCATGTCCGGGGGCTGCTGGTGCAGAATTCTGAACATCTGTGTTATCCGACTCGACGTAATGGTAATCTTCGAGCCCACCACAACTGTCTCTAAGGTGTTGGGCTCGGTGCATGAATAGGTCATGCGCTCGTAGAAAACCTGCACCAATCGCTCGTACGCCACATCGGTGGGTGGCACACATAGCCGGTCGAGCCGGCGCCACCAGAGCTCTACTACCACCCACGAGCTATCGGGATGGCTCTTGAACTCTGCCAAATCAAATCGGTGCTCCGGGTGGAACTTTCGACTCCGGAAGGCTTGCCCAAGCACATCTCAAGTAACAGCGGTGGGATTCTTCACATGCGCCATAATCCGGAACAGTCTGCACTTATTCCAAAAATAAAGTAAATAAAAATAAAATAAAATAAATACTAAAATAAAAATAAAAAGTAAAAGGAAGTTCTAGTCCATGATGCCAAGACATGCACACCAAAACATGCTCGAATAAACTCGATTAGGCCTACGAGGAATCAAAAGCATGCAACCCGTGTAATGCACAGGATGTACAATGCAACTCAAAAGCTAACACGACCCACCCAATTATATCTCTCATTCCACTCTTGCACACCTATCCCTATAACCCGCAAGTTCCCATCATGAACGTAGCGAATGCAAGCCACTCCAACCCAATATTGTCTATCTATGCTTATTAAGCTGGTAAACTAACAAAAATAGCGGCAAATCAAACAAAATAAAGCATGCATCAACTTACCTCAAGGCGAAGATGATGAACGGTGCAAGAAAATAGAACCCCAACACGCAGCCGCGAAGATACGAACTCGCGCGAATATACGGAAAGCTCAGACAACGGAGAAAGAAGGCGGAGGGCCGAGAATGATCAAAAAAGGTTGCACGATGATTAGGGATGGCTTTGGAGCTCTCGGACTAGAGGGAGAAGTCGGATGGTCATGAGAAGAAATGGAGGAATAAGAGGGGGCCGACGGTTTTGAATATGTAAGTGAAACACGTGCAGTCAGCGTGTCAATCTCGATTAATCGAGATGCACATCTCGATTAATCAAGATCTCGATTGATTGAGATTTTGATTAATCGAGTACCTATCGAAGTGCTATCGAGAAAAAACACCTCTCGGTACTTTGCACTTTGCAAAATGTTCCAAAATCTCTGCATTATTTCGATCAATCGAGACCAAAATCTTAATTAATCGAGATCTCGATTGATCGAGATCCTTGTTTCAATCAATCGAAATTCTGAAAAATAGCCTAGTTGATCAGCTTGATTTAGAACCTCATGGACTTGAACTTATGGGACTTGGATACAAAATTGCTTTCGATTAGAGGGACATCATGGAAGCATGATAGCTACCATGGCCGCGCCAAATTATTCATCTATGGCATGACGTTACAATCAGTTCACGAGTCAAAATAAATAGGATCCGTCAAATTGACGACATCCACATACTCTATGGTAACTTGGTCATCCACGCACGGTTTTAAGTGCTGCCCATTCACTTTGAACAACGTTCCATCTTTCAAGTCCTTCAATTCCACCACTCCGTGGGGAGCAACGAAATTAACCAAAAATGGACCATCCCAATGGGAGTGAAGTTTTTCGGGAAACAAACGGAGGCGTGAGTTGTACAACCATACTTTCTGTCCCAGAGAAAATGTTTTGACTCGAATATTGCGATCATGAAAGGTTTTAGACTTTGCCTTATAGATTTTAGCGTTCTCATACGCGTCATGTCGTAATTCTTCCAATTCATTCAATTGAAGCTTCCGATTAGAGCCGGCCATTTGCATGTCAAAATTGAACGTTTTGGTGGCCCACATAGCTTTGTGCTCCAACTCAACCGAAAGATGGCATGCTTTACCATAAACTAACCAGTAAGGTGACATTCCAATGGGAGTCTTATAAGCAGTTCGGTAAGCCCATAATGTATCATTTAGTCGCAATGACCAATCTTTCCGGTCGGGCCGAACTATTTTCTCAAGGATGTTCTTTATCTCCCTATTGGATACTTCCACTTGTCCACTAGTTTGAAGATGGTATGGGGTGGCTACTTTGTGTGTGACAGAGTATTTGGTAAGCAAGGTTCAAAGAAACCGATTACAAACATGTTTACCTCCGTCACTGATGAGGGCCCGAGGCGTACCAAAATGGCTAAAGATATTAGCTTGAATGAACTTAACCATGACTGCATGGTCATTGGTTTTGGTAGCAACGACCTCTATCCATTTAGAAACATAGTCCACCGCCACAAGTATGTACTCATGACCAGTAAATGGTGGAAAAGGTCCCATGAAATCGATGCCCCACACATCAAATATCTCAACAATAAGAATAGGGTTGAGAGGCATCATGTCCTTCCAAGACATCGCGCCAAGGCGCTGACATTGCTCACACGAGTGGCAAAATGAGTATGCATCCCGATGAAGTGTTGGCCAAAAAAACCCGCATTGAAGAATCTTTGCTACAGTTTTCTTAGCACTAAAGTGTCCCCCACAAGCAAGTGTATGACAAAATTTTAAAATGCTTTGGAATTCACTGTTGGGTACACATTTTTGGATTATTTGATCGGGGCATTATTTGAACAATTGAGGATCGTCCCAATAATATGATCATGATTGGGAGAAAAACTGATCCTTCTCTTGCTTGGTCCAAGAAGATGGTATTTTGTCGGTTGCTAAGTAGTTGACAATGTCCGCATACCAAGGGATACTCTCTTGAGAGATTACAAAAAGTTATTCATCCGGGAAGGATTCACAAACTGGAATGAAATCATTGAGGGATTCAATAAGAATTCTAGAAAGGTGGTCAGCCACCACATTTTTGGTTCCCTTTTTGTCTCTAATCTCAAAATTAAACTCTTGCAGCAAGAGTATCCACCGAATCAATCTAGGCTTAGTGTCCTTTTTGGCCAAAAGATGCCGGAGGGTAGCATGGTCCGAATAGACAATGACCTTGGAACCTAATAGATAAGCTCAAAATTTGTCCAAGGCAAATACTACCGCAAGCAACTCCTTTTTCGTTCTGGTATAATTGATTTGAGCCTCAGAAAGGATTTTACTTGCATAGTAGATAACATGTGGTAATTTGTCTACCCGTTGCCCTAAGACCGCACCCATAGCATAATCGGATGCATCACACATGATCTCAAATGGGAGACCCTAATTTGGAGGGATGAGAATTGGAGCGGTTGTAAGCATGGTGCGGAGCTTTTCAAAAGCATTAAGGCACACTTCATTAAAGGTAAAATAAGACTCTTTTTCAAGAAGGCGACACAAAGGCCGAGAGATCTTGCTAAAGTCTTTGATGAAACGGCGATAAAAGCCCACATGCCCAAGGAATGAATAAATCTCTCTCACCGTTGATGGTGGAGGAAGTTTGGAAATAAGTTCAACCTTGGCTTTGTCAACCTCAATTCCTCTCTTAGACATAATGTGCCCTAGGACAATGCCCTCTTGAACCATAAAATGGCTCTTTTCCCAACTGAGGATTAGATTGGTTTCTTAACATCGTGTGAAAACACGGGATAGATTTTGGAGGCATGATTCGAATGAAGGTCCAAACACAGAGAAATCATCCATCGACACTTCCAAGAAATTTTCCACCATATCCGAAAAGATAAACATCATACACCATTGAAAAGTTGTCGGTGCATTGCACAACCCAAAGGGCATGCGTCTATAAGCGAATGTGCCGAAAGGACATGTAAAGGTGGTTTTCTCTTGGTCCCTCAGGTCTATAGCAACCTGATTATAGCCAGAATATCCATCTAAGAAGCAATAAAAACTTTGACCAGCTAATCTCTCTAAGATTTGATCAATAAATGGAAGAGGGAAGTGATCTTTCTGAGTTGCTGAATTTAGTTTCCGATAATCTATGCAAACTCTCCATCCCGTGGTGGTGCATTGGGGAACCAATTCACCCTTATCATTTGATTGCACCGTAATACCGGACTTCTTAGGAACCACTTGAGTGGGACTAACCCACTTATTATCTTAGATGGGGTAAATGATTCCCGCATCTAGCAACTTCACCACCTCCTTCATTACAATGTCCTTCATATTTGGATTTAATCGACGTTGTGCCTCTCTTGAGGTCTTTGCATCTTCTTCCAAGTGTATGCGGTGCATACAAATAGAAGGATCTATTCCCTTAAGATCTGCTACACTCCATCCTAATACTTCCTTGTGCTCTTTTAGCACTTTTAGAAGTTCTATCTCTTGATCATTGGTGAGATTGGAAGCAATAATGACTGGAAGGGTTTCGTTAGAGCCCAAGAAAATATACTTGAGTGATGGAGAAATTAGAGAAGGAGTTTGGGAAGTATTGGACAAAGGAGGCAAAGGTTCTCTCGGAACTCTCCATTTTGGCAAATCCATGACGGTCGTGACATCGAGCATTGAATTAACTTCAAAAATGGATTGCTCAATGTCATAGTCATCATAGTTGAAATGACTTAGGCATGCCTCTAGAGGATCCTTAGAAAGAATGGAAAGAAGCGCTTCGTGAACGAGATCTTCCACTACATCAACACAAAAGCATTCACTTTCATCGTCGGATGCGTGGTGAGAAGCATTAAAGATGTTCAAGCGAACTTTCATATTCCCGAAAAAGATGTCCATTACTCCGGTACGGCAATTAACGCAAGCATTTGCCGTGGCCAAAAATGGACGACCTAGAATGATAGGAATATGTCGATCTAGATTTTGGACCGGTTTCGTGTCAAAGACTATGAAGTCCACCGAAAAGTAAAGTTTTTCCACTTGAATTATCACATCCTCAATGATGCCACGTGGTTGCTTCACTGAGCGGTCGACAAGTTGCAACACAACTGTGGTGGGCTTAAGTTCCCCCAAACCTAATTGTTGGTAAACTGAGAATGGAAGCAAATTGACACTAGCCCCTAAATCAAGAAGTGCCTTTTCAAAAGCTAGATTTCTGATGGTGCATGAAATGGTTGGAGCACCCGGATCTTTGAATTTAGGAGGGACTTGGTGTTGGAAAATGGAGCTTACTTGCTCAGTTAGGAGGGCTTTCTTAGGAACATTGTTCTTAGATTTGTGCTTTTGAGTGCACAAGTCCTTCAAAAATTTAGCATAGGAGGGAATTTATCGGATAGTATCATGGAGAGGGAGATTGATCTTTACTTGTTTGAAGATCTCCATCATGTCTTAAATTTTCTCTCCTTGCTCCCAAAATGAGAAGGTTCCTTCAATCTTTGAGGAAAAGGAATTGGAGGTTCAAAAGAGGTGTCAAGATTTGGAATAGATGGTGACACAACTTCAATTGCCTTTCCTTTTGGATGTTGTGGGACTTTGTTCACATTTGAATTTGATTGGGATTCTTTTGAATTTTTGGATTGCTCATTGGATTCCTTTTTCTCTTCCCTGACCTTGGAATTTATGATTTTACCACTCCTTAAGGTGGTGATTGATTGAACTTGCTCCGGAGGAGCATTACAAGATGAAGATGACGGATCATCAATCACATGAACACCCTTAGGATTTGCCACCGGTTGACTTGGCAACTTACCTTCCTCTCTTCTATTCAAAGCATTAGCTAGTTGCCCGATTTGAGCTTCTAACCTAGCCATAGATTGAGCGTTAGCTTCAAGCCTAGAGATTGATTGGGAGTGAGATTGCAACAAGCGAGTATTAGCCTCAAGATTTCTTATCACTCTTTCCTCAAAGGCTTGGCTTCTCGGAGGAGGTGGTGGTTGTTAGTAGTTGGATCTTTGATGGTAAGGTTGAGGAGTTGGCCTATATTGAGGCTGTTGAGATTGGGAATTAAAGGAATTTTGCCCTTGAAAAGAGGGACTTGGTTCTTGAGATTTCTATGAAAATGCTGGATGATTCTTATAACCAGGATTGTAAGTATTTGAATATGGATCATTAATCTGTTTAGAATACACGGCATTCGCTTGCTCTTGAGCATAATCGAGAGATTGACCGGTAATAGGACAATCTCGTACATATTGTGAAGTGCTATAGCAGAACAAACACCCTTCCTAAATTTTAACAGGTTAGCTTGGAGTAGGCAGCCCATTTTTCATGATTTGGTCCATTTTTCGGGTTAAGTCTTCTACTTGCATGGCAACCTCATCTACCCTTGAAATCTCATGCACTCCTCTACAAGGTTGGGTGGATTTCCCTTTTCTAGTGGAGGAACATTCAGCTGAATTATTACTTAGGGTTCAAAAAAGTTTCCATGCATCATCTGGGCTTTTCAAAAGGTATATGTGAAATTTAGAGCATCGACTAGTGTTCGACTTTGTGTTACTAGACATGACCACTTTCGATGTCATTCTAGGCATGGATTGGCTATCTACATTTAGAGCCACGATTGATTTTCTCCGTAGGAGAGTGACAGTGTACACACCCGAGGGTGATTGCTTTTATTTTATGGGAGAGCGGGATGATTTCTACGTTTCGTCTCTATTTGGTTCCGGTGTGTGGAACGGGGTTGGATATTTCCTAGCTAGCTTGTTAGCCGAGGAGCATGAAATTATGACTAATGGAAGATTTTCTCCGGTGGTTAGAGAGTTTGTGGATGTGTTTTCGAAGGACTTGATAGAGTTACCTCCGATGAGAGATGTTGTGTTTAGCATTGATCTTGCTCCTGGTACAGCGCCCATCTCTATGGTACCATACCGGATGGCACCGGCAGAGTTGATCGAGTTAAAAGATCAATTGCAAGAATTGTTGGATAAGGGATTTGTACGACCTAGTACATCGCCTTGGGGAGCTCCGGTCCTATTTGCTAAAAAGAAGGACGGATCCTTACTGTTATACATAGACTACCGTAAGTTGAACTAAGCAACGATTAAGAACAAGTATCCTTTGCCAAGGATAGATGGCTTGTTTGATCAGCTTAAGGGTTTGACTTATTTTTTGAAGATCGACTTGAGGTCGGGGTATTACCAGTTGAGGGTAAAGGAAGAGGACATTCCAAAGATAGCTTTTTGGACTAGATATGGCCACTATGAGTTTCTAGTGATGCCATTTAGATTGACGAATACACCAGCAGCGTTCATGGATTTGATAAACCGAATATTCAGGGTGTACTTGGATAGGTATGTGGTGGTCTTTGTGGACAACATTCTTGTGTATTCTACTTATATGGAAGAGCATGAGATCCATTTGAGGACAGTGTTGCAGACATTGAGAGATCACCGTTTGTATACCAAATTTGAAAAATGTGAATTTTGGCTAACAGAGGTGAAGTTCCTAGGACACGTCGTGTCAGAAGGAGGAGTATCGGTAGACCCTTCTAAGATTTAAGCGGTAATGGATTGGGAGAGGCCTAAGAACATATTCGAGATACGTAGCTTCTTGGGATTGGTAGGATATTATCGGCGTTTCGTGAAAGACTTTTCGAAGTTAGCGGCGCCGATGACCAAGCTTACTCGTAAAGGAGTTAAGTTTGAGTGGAACGAGACTTGCGAGCATTCCTTTATGGAATTGAAGCATAGATGGACTAGTGCTCCGATCTTGATTATTCTCGAGCGCGGTTTGGGTTATGTCATCTACTGTGACACTTCACGGGATGGTTTGGGAAGTGTGTTGATGCAGACCGAGAGGATAACAGTATATGGTTCCCGGCAGCTGAAGATCCACGAGCAGAATTACCCGACTCATGACTTGGAGTTGGCGGCGGTAATTTTTGCTTTAAAAACGTGGAGGCATTATCTCTACGGAGAGAAATTTGAGGTTTTATTCGATCATAAGAGCTTGAAGTACCTTTTTATACAAAAAGACTTGAATATGAGACAGAGGAGATGGGTTGAATACATGGAAGACTACAACTTTGATCTTCAGTATCACTCGGGGAAGGCTAATGTGGTTGCCGATGCATTGAGTAGGAAATTACATGGCACTTTGGCTAGCATTGCCATTCGTGAATGGAAGATGATGGAAGATATCTCAGAAATGGGATTGTGCTTCAGTGAGAGTGATGGACAGGCCACTTTGTTCACACTCATAGCTCAACCAACTCTAGTGAATAGGGTGGTTGAGGAACAGAGGCATGACACAAAGTTAAAAAACATTCGCACTCAAATTACGGGTGGCGAAGTAGTGGAGGATTGGGTTATCCATTCAGAAGGAGGTCTGAGGTTTTGAGGCAGAATGGTTGTTCCATTAGCTTGTACGGATGAGGTCCTGAGGGAGTTTCATAGCTCCAGACTTGCAGTACATCCCGGTGGTACCAAGATGTACCATAACCTTCGTAGACAGTATTGGTGGAAGGGCATGAAAAAGGACGTCGCACAGTTTGTGGTAAGGTGCCTCACTTTTCAACAAGTGAAGGCCGAGCATCAGAGACCGGCAGGTTTGTTGCAGCTTTTACCGGTAGCTATGTGGAAGTGGGAACACATCACGATGGACTTTGTGACAGGGTTACCTAGGACGAGGAAAAGTCATGATGCAGTTTGGGTCATTGTGGATAGGTTGACCAAGGTGGCTCATTTTCTCCCTATTTGAGTGACAGATGATGTGGATACTCTTAGTCGGTTGTATATTGATCAGATTGTGAGACTGCATGGAGTGCCAGTTTTCATTGTGTCTGATAGAGATCCGAGATTCACATCACAATTTTGGCAGAGTTTTTAGGCTGCACTTGATACGGACCTCCATTTTAGTATGGCTTTCCATCCCCAAACAAATGGTCAGTCGGAGCGTACTATACAGATTTTGGAGGATATGCTTAGAGCATGTGCACTTGATTTTTGAGGCAGTTGGGAGGATCACCTTCCATTGGTGGAGTTTGCATACAATAATAGCTACCAAGCTAGTATTGAGATGGCTCCATTTGAGGCCTTGTATGATAGACTTTGTAGGTCACCAGTTTGTTGGATAAAGGTCAGTGAGACAGTGGCTTTGGGGACAGATATAGTCAGAGAGACTACAAAAAAAATTAAGATCATACGACAACGTTTGCTTACGGCTCAGAGTCGTCAGAAAAGCTATGCTGACAAAAGGCGGAGGCCTTTAGCATTTGAGGTGGGGGACCATGTCTTCTTGAAAGTCTCGCCACGATGGGGTTTGATGAGGTTTAGGAGTAGTGGGAAACTAGCCCCACAGTTTATCGGTCCATTCGAGATATTGGATCGTGTGGGTGAGGTTGCATACCACTTGGCATTACCACCGCAATTATCAAGTGTGCACAATACTTTCCACGTTTTGATGTTGAGAAAGTATAAGTTGGATCTTTCACATGTGTTAGATTAGACAGATCTTGAGGTGGAGGAGGACGTGTCTTACGAGGAGAGACCGGTTCAAATTTTGGATGCTAGGGAGCAAGTGCTTCGAGGCAAGACTATTCCATTGGTTAAAGTCCTTTAGAGGCATCACGGATTTGAGGAGGCTACATGGGGGCGAAAACAAGAAGTTTGCTCAAAATATCCCGAGTTGTTTTCCACTTGAGGTATGTTTCTAATTTCAGGGACGAAATTTTCTTATAGGGGGGAGGTTGTAGAGACCGTGACCAATTTTGGCCGATTTTGCATTTTTCGCACTATAATTGCCATAAATGCATTTTAAGTGATATTTAACATGTTTCGAGTGTGGGGAACATGTTTAGGAAGTGTTTTAAGGGTTTTAGTAAGTTTTTGGGAGATTTGGAGAAGTTTGACTTTTTGGTCAAACCGGGGCCTAGGATGTGACTTAAGTAGGCCTGCTAATCCAAAAAATTTCCAAAAATATTTATTTTTGGGAATGGCTTAGATGAAATATTTAGAGAGTTAAGGAAGTAATTTCGGATACATATGATAAAAATATTTAACATGTTTACATGAAATGCTTGAATTCAAGACTTGCCGAAGGAGGGAAATACGTAGGGGACGGCTAGGGCTTCCCTTTGAACTGATCAAAGTTGTGATTCGGCAAGGTAGACATTGCCAAAATTTTGGTGAAGTGCTTGGAAGGTCTTCATTTTTGAGGTAGGGGTTCTTCTTCTCTTCTAATTGTCGATTCTAGGGTTTCGGGTGAAGAAGAGAGGTGTAGGTTGTGTTTCACATGCTTTAGGATGGTGAGAGGTGTGGAAAGTTATGTTTTCTCCTTCTCTAGAGCCCTATCTTTTCACAATTGTGTCCATTGTGTTGGTGGTAGCATGTGGGTTTGAAGTATGTGAGTGTAAGAAATTGATACATAGGCATTATGTGCTCAATTTGGTGTATATGTAGAAAAATGTGTACCAAGTGTCATATATATGATTATATGTGAGAATGTAGTTATTGAATGCATGTTAGTTCTATGTGCTAAAATTATGCATTGAGTGTAGCATGAGTAAAATATGCTAATTTTGAAGTTGTATGCATATGAGATGATATATGCATGTGTCATACATATATGTGCTATATGTGGTATGTGGTGATGGGAAATATGCTTGTTACTTCTTTTTAGTATCAATGAGCATGAGTTGAGCATGAAAATAAATGTGTTTATGCATTTATATTGCATATGTGGGAAGTTGCAGGAAAAAGGACGCAAATGAGGTACACGGGACTTCGGAGTGGTCTAACCGTGTTGTGAAATATGGTAAAATTATCCACTATGTATGGCCCTCCGAGTGGACCCGCCATACTAAGGCTTAATGCCTAGGATCGGAGTATCTCCAATACTAATGACCCCTCGGAGTTGTCGTGGTCATAGGATGGTTTTCAGAGAATGTCCAAGATTTGTGAGCCTCGGAGTTATCCCCTCACTCTATGGCAATCCTATATATTGCTATGGTAGAATGACCTTTCGGAGTTGTCCCGATCATTGGATGGTTATCGGAGGTGTCGAAGGTTACATGATACTCGGAGCGGGCCAATCATGTGGGGTATCGGATGAGGACCGAGACAGGGAGCATTTACTTTCCTTAATGCTTTTATGTTTGAACATGTTGTACATGATTTGTGAAATATGCAATCCTCTTTAATTGCATTTGTTGATTGGTTTGTGAGATTGTGGATGTGGAATGCAGTGTATTCATATGCATTCCATGTAAGTCGGTGTCGAGTCGGCACTTAGGAGGGTTGGGATATCTCTACTGAGCCGCAGTGGTGCTCACCCCTTTATTATAAACTCTTTTACAGATAAAGCGCCGATGATGGATGGGACATGAGTGTCCAAGTGGAACTCTAGTGGTGTTTATGCTATTTTTGGATGTTGAGCATTTTGTGGCTATCCATGCTGGCTTGTGGCATGTGACCTCCTTTTTAGTTGTAGTTGTACTTTGGACATATGTACTTTTAATGTATGTATTAAATTATAAACTTGTTGGGTGTGGAAAGACAACGATTTAATTTATGTAATGCCCATGGTGGCACTTCGTTCATTTGATGATGTTTTCATTGTGAATGAATTGTGGTTGTGGAGGATAATGATTCATTTTGAGGTATAATTCAATTATGAATGTGATCTTGAGTGTGACATTGATGTTAGAACCTTTCATTTATGTTATGGATCATGTATGAGGAGTTCTAGGATGATAGAAGGTGGATTGGGCTCCAAATGAACCATGTATAGGGTTGTTGGAGGTCCCGTGGGGAGCATTTCGAACATGCGAAATGCCTATTTCGCACAATCGAAACCCTCATTTCGATCGTGCGAAGGGGTGATGATTTATGATGATTTTTAGGGTCCAGACAGGAGGAATTTCGATCAATCGAAACCCCCATTTCGATCAATTGAAATATTGCAGGTCTGAGGACCCGAGAGGGTGAAATCTTCGCACAATCGAGATTTATTTCGATCAATCGAAATCCCATTTTCGATCAATCGAAATTACTATTCACAGCATTTTTCAAAACTTCATTTTGACGTAATTTCTTCGTTCTAGATCAGAATTGAGTGTGCTTTTTTTTGAACTTGAGTATTTTTGGATCCTCTATCCAATGGTGTCAGTATCACTTTCAGATTCCAAACACAGTAAGTTTTAGGGCTTGAAAGTGAGTGATTCTCAAAGGTGTGGGCAAGTAAATTTCCACTAAGGTGTGTGATTCGATATAGGGCCCATGGGGGTTGGTTAAGATAGAGTTATATGCATTTATATGAAATAATTGAGTTAAGCTTCCACAGTGAATGAGGGTAATGAAGGTCTATGGGACTAAATAGACAGTTTAACCTCCGGTTCTCCGAGAGTTAGAAATCGGGACGTTATAGCATGGTATCAAACCTTGATACTAATGCATGAGTGTAATTGAGATTGTTCACGGGGTTGAGTGAACGGGTTCACACTCGAGATTCGGGGTCGGTCCAGGGGAGTCCCGACGGTCTGGGTTTCGGGGCGTGACAATTTTTAAGCATTCCTTAATGTGTTATTATCTATAAAGAATGCATGAGATTATTAGGTTGAAATTGGTTAAGTGTATGGACATTAAGTCATTTGATAGGTTGCTGATTGAAACATCCGAGAGGGATTTCGATGCATTGAAGTCTATATTTCGATGCATCAAAACCTCAGGATCGATGTATCAAAAAACCTACAGGATTTTGGAAAACCAAAAGTCTCGAGAGTGGTTTTTAGTCGATACTTCATTGATAAATGTTCGATGCATTGAAATAAGCATTTTGATCCATCGAAATGCTCCTAGACTGAGACCTAGGAATTGACTTGGAACGGACACAGGGCGTCATGTATCAGCCCCAACGGGACTTGTAGAGTCTGCAACGCACGGTCGTATGTACGTGCACATGATTTAAGCTTCTGTAATGAGATTTATGATTATATATGTGATAAGTGATCTAGAGAAAGAGGTGATAACACCGTTCACCCTTGAATTCTGGAAGTACCAGAAATTGAGGCGTGAATGATAAGTACATATTGCATGGAATATACTTATGTGCTTACTTGTTTGATATGACATGCTACTTGCAAAGTGCTTTAGTACAACGTTACGTATGCATGAGAAAAGTTGGTCAAAATATTCATGCCTTGAATTTTAAAGTGTCTTCTTATTGTCAATACAGCAAGATGCCACCACGGAGGATCCATGAGGGGACAATAGTTTCCATAGATGGACAACAGTTTATGCGAAGGATGGTTGCAACTATACAACAAGTTGCTAGGGAAATACGAGAGGAGGCTCAGGCTCGACCTGGAGCAACTCCTAATAGGATGATGTTGGAGTTGAAATATGTCAAGGAATACAATCTGCTAGTGTATACAGGATGGCCTGATCCTGTGGTGGCAAAAGATTGGTTAGATAAGATGGACGAACTCCTTACTATAATAGAGGTAGAGACAACTTTAGAGTGAAAGTAGTCGCTCATCACCTTAATGATGGAGCAAGCCATTGGTGGAAGTTTATTAAAAATTACCACGACATTGAGGTAATGGATTAGGATATGTTCGAAGCATTATTCTTCGAGAAGTATTTTTCAGTAATGATGAAGGATAACTTGAAACAAGAATTTTATGATTTGTTTTAAGGGGATATGACAGTTATAGAATACGGGACCAAGTTTATATCCTTGGTTCGTTTTAAACTAGAAGTAATTCCTACTAAAGAACTTATGGTGAAGACGTTTGTGGGAGGTCTCTAGATTTCCATAAGGGATATGGGGACAGTTTTATGTTTGATAAGTTTTGCTACGGTGGTATAGGAAGCATTAACAACAGAAAAGGATAGCCAAGATACCAGCACTCGGGCTAAGGATACCGAGACATCATTTGATAATCAGGGGAAGAAGAGACATAAAGATGATCTACCATCTTCTCAAGGGCAACAGCAGGTTGGTTCAACACCATCAGTGTCTTTGCCCATTAGACCTTCACGATCGAGAGTGGTGTGTCACCACTACCAACAACCGGGTCACTACAAATCTGAGTGCACCCATATGCAGTTGGCACTAGAAGTGGAGCATATTTGTTATCGCTGCCACCAGACTAGTCATATCAAGGTAAACTGTCATCTGGGACAAAATGTGCAGGGTGAGACAGGGTCTCAACAAGATACTACTCAGTTGTAGCCAGAGTAGTCTACTCAGGGCTCACTAATAGTGAGGGGAGTCGACATTATCATGTATGATCTACAGTCCAAGCATCAGAGGACTCCATGAGGAGTGAGGTATGATTATAGTTTCTAACTTATGAGTCAAAGATGGGATTCATTGAGTACATTATAAGTTGTTTGTTGCCTTTAATAGAACATGTTTAGTTTTATGTTAATTGTGATATGTGGTATGGTAGGTATTTAGCATAATATGCATGACAGTTGTTACATGCTCAGGGTGTGTTAGTGTTTGCATCAATGGGTGCACTGTATATGCAGGCGCCTCATTGTCGCTTAAAGAATTTTAGTTTGAGAAGTTGGTGAACTTGACTAGAGATTTGGAACTTGAGTGAGATCAAAATAGTGAGATATATAAGTTGTGATAGATGCCAGTTGTGGGAGCCTAGGACTCTGAGGAAGTTCGTAAGTGTGATTTTTACGTGAAAAATGAGGAATGGGTTATGATCTTGAGAGATCAAAGTTTTGATTAGCATAGAGATTTGACTCAGTTGTGGGACACAACTAGTCATGATGTTTTGAGAGGATGACAATGGGAATACCATTCGTTGATTAATTGATGACCAAGGAAAGGATGTGGTGAGTAAGTTATGAGGTTTTATGGAATTTGCTTTTCCTATGGACTGTACCATAGGATATTAGTGAGAAGAAAGGATCTAAGAATTAGTTAGGAGACTAGAGGAAAAGGAATTCATGTGTTTTGGGAAATGTGATCGGACCAGCTGAGGATTGACTTATTAATCCTTAGGAAACGTTGACCTTAGATCACGAATGAGATATGTAAGTTTAGACTGTGAACATGGCATTGTCTGGTGTGAGGTTGGAAGTTGTGATTTGAAGTGGATGAGTCGCTAGAAAGGGATGCATAAGCATACTTTCATTAGTTAGAAAGAGAGTTGATTGTACTTTCGATATTCCTATACTTAGTTTGGGAAATAGTGGTTGTCATGATGGATCATGGTGTGATAATTACACTATAATTATAGAGATATCTGGACATCATTTGAGGTGTACCAGTAGTCAGATATTTTTTGGAAAATGTAAAGTGAAGTCATATGGTGTGATGACCAAAAACCTTGTTGGTTAAGGAGCGAAAGACGTATGTTGGATGCCGGCTAGTTCATAGTTGTTACTAGTGATAAATGGAGCCAAACCAAGTCAATTAGAGTGCTGTGACAACACTATGAGACTATGAGTGTGTTTTAATTTTGAGGACGAAATTCCTATAAGGTTGGGGAGATTGTAGAGGTCGTGCCCAATTTTGGGTGGTTTTGATTTTTTTTCATCATTTATTGTTATAAATGTATTTCAAATGATATTTAACATGTTTTGAATATGGGAAATATGTTTGGAGAGTTGTATTATGGTTTCAGGAGGTTTTGAGAACTTTTGAAAAAATTTGACTTTTTGGTTAATGGGAGCCCCGGGATGAGGTTAAGTAGGTCCAAAAAATTTGAAAAATTTTATTTTTGGTTGTAAACTAAATGAAATTTTTAGAGTGTTAAAGGAGTGATTTCAACACCAACGGAGTTTTCAAAATCAAAAACGGACGTCGGGAAGGTACGTTAAGTGGCTCGGGGGCAAAATGGTCTTTTCGTGCCCCTGAGAGTGATATAAATATCAATTAGGTCTGGAATATTTCATATTTATAGATCTCCTTCTCTCTCTACCTCTCCCACTTCATCTCTCCCCCTTCTCTCTAGATTTCGGACTAGTTAGGTTGTGATTTGGACATTCCCGAAGAAGAAAAGTGTGTAGGGGACACCAAGGGCATCGGTTTGAACCGATCAAAATCTCTATTTTGTGAAGTTGAGAAAGCTGGGATTTCTCAAAGTTGGATTCAAATCCTAGGATTCGAGGTAGGGGTGCTAGACTCTTCTTTACTTTGATTCTATAGGTCCTTCTATTGTGACATGAAAGATAGGTTGAGATTTTTTAAGTTTAGGGTTTGATGTATGTATTTATACACATGGAAAATGTGATTTATGAGTATATATATATATATATATGTCTAACATGTTAGTTAGGGCTTATATACATTGCATATGTGATCTTGTGACTATGAATGTAAATGGTGAAAATTGTGTTCAATTGGTGATAGTACAAAATTTTAATTTTTGATTTATAATTGTTCATGAAAGATATGTTTTTCTTGAAAATGCATGAGCATGATGATTTTCATGATATGAGTGGAATGGTATTGTGACAAGCTTGGATTGAAGAGGAAAAATGCATTGTTCTGATAAAAGCATTGCATTGTGTGATCTTGTGCATTTATGTGATAAGTGTACATTATGTGAAAAGCGCATTTTTGGGGCATGTGTGAGAATTAATAAGGGTTTCAAACTCTAGGGTATAAAACCCAAAACTTGGCCAAGCGAGTGTCGTTTCCTTCGGGTTAGTAGCCCGAAAAGCGTGAGCAGAGTATGTGGTCCCAAAGCGACCCTTACTACGAATTGTGATAAGCGAAGTCCTCAATGTGACTTGTTTAAGTTGATATGTATATATATTGAAATGTAAAGCATCACGCATGATTTCCAAAACTTGTTTGTTTTGAGGGTAAAAAGCATGGATTATTTGTCATATAGACATGTAGTTATTTCATATACATCCATGCATAGCTGCCTGAGTTAGAGTAGAGTTGGGTGGATCATTCCTACTAAGCGAGAGAGGATAAGCTCACCTCCTATTTACAAACTCTTTTTCAAATAAGGCACCAATGGAGGATGAAACATGAATAGTTCAATGGACCTTGTTAAGTTTTATTTTTAGACTTTTGAACCTTTTGAGATGTAAATAAATGTCCAGGCCAGCTTGTGGCATGTGGACTATGTAGCAAGCATTGTAAACGCATTTGATTTATGTTGACGCATTCTAGTTTCAAATGTAATGTTCATATATAGATCATATGTGATTTGTGGGTTTTGAATGGAAGAATATTGGTTTTGATTCCATTATGTATAAATTCTTGCATATGATTATTGGAGATGTAGATTCATGCTTAGAATGGTGTATGATGATGTTTTTATCATTTGTACATGTTATGGATGATGTTTAATGATTTTTAGGCTTTTTAGAGAAATTTTGGAGCCTATAATTTAGAAATTTCGACCACTATACAACAGAGTTCATACTTGTTACGATACATGTTCGATGCATCGAAAGTTTGATGGATCTAACTTACCACTTTGATGCATCGAAGTCACTATTCAAAGCATTTTTTGAAATATGTCCAAATTTCAATCGGGCATAACTTCTTCGTTTTAAATCGAAATTGATGGGGTGTTTGACTCCTAATATGAAACGTGTAACATGGGACGATGGTGCTAAGGTGACGTGGATAAAAAGAATGTTTGACCAAGACTGGTTATCTCCGAGTGGGAAAGGGAAGCTGAAGAGGCAAAGTTTTACTAGGACACGCCCTCACTTGGTCACTATAAATACAGGACGGTTCATATACCAAGGTACGCAATCAAAACTCTCTAAGTTCTCATACAGCTTTGATAAGCCTCTCTGATATCTGACTTGACCGTCGAAGAGTAGTCTGCTGGTACCACACCAGTGCCCTTTCGATTACCCTTCTCTTGTTCTTTTCTACAGGTCTGCGTTTGACTAGTTCGGGTGAATTTTGTATTCATCAGTTGGCACCGTCTATGGGAACGGTCACGAGATTTTACCATTCTACTCGAATCACATAAGAAGTATGATGCACCTATGACCTGGGTTAGAAACTACGGCCATATAGGACCCCTCTGTTGGCCACGATCCTCTAGCACAGGACCTTCTCGTCAGAAACAACCCCCCAGCAGCGCAAAATCCTCCTATCAATTCACCCTCCAGCCGGACAGGACCTGCCTGCCAATGCGCCTACAAGTCATGGAGACACCCAGTCTCTTGGACAAACGGACTTTTCGAGGGCACACCCCGAAGTCCCAAATGACCGGGGGCTTGTCGTAGCGTTGGAGCACCAGGTCCAAAACTTATATCAAAGTCTGGCTCAATTACTCTAACAAAATGCGGCAATTCTGCAATGCCTCCCTCCTATGGCGTCGGCGTCATCACCAAGTTACCTTAGGCCTATTGATCCTGAGGGGATGGTGTTGGACGAGATAGTGAAGTCTGAACAGAGGACGCAACTCAGAGTCAAATGAGAGGTGGGACGAATCTCAGCCGTTTAGACCCTCTCGAAAGAAGCCAACCCCATAGAGATTCTGGACCTCCTGCCTATCACAACATGGAGATACAAGACCTGAGAGCCAGGGTAGAAAGCATGGCCCTGCCATAAGGGGGAAGGGTCCTGCTACAGTAGAGGACTTGGTCCAGCAAACCAACCTCCCTTTCTTCGTAGGGGTAATGAGTTATCCCCTGCCCGCCAAGTTCAAGATGCCCATAGTGGAAAGCTTTGACGGGACCAAGGACCCGCTAGATCACTTAGAAACCTATAAGGTGCAAATGCACCTTCAGGCGGTACCGGACGAGATCATGTGTAGAGCTTTTCCCATTACCTTAAAAGGCTCTGCCTGGTCCTGGTTCAATAGTTTGAAACCCACATCTATGCATTCTTTTAATGAGTTGAGCCAACTATTTGTTGGTAATTTTATAGCTGCCCAAAGACATAGGAAGCCTACTACCTATCTCCTGAATGTGAGACAAACCAAGGGGGAATCATTACGAGATTATATCAATCGATTCAACAGAGAAATGTTACAAGTGGATGCCTTGGATGATAAGGTGGCAGTTACAGCCTTCATGGGAGGTCTATTACCCTCTAAATTCCTATACTCAGTTTCTAAACACCCCCCCGAAAGCATATCTGAATTGCTTATGAAAGCTCAAAAGTACATGAATGCCGAAGATGCCCTTGATGCCCGGAGGGAAATAGGTGACAGGGACAAAAAGGTGGACAGGAAAGGGGGGACAATCCAGCAGAGAGGAATGAAACCCTAAGTACGGCAGAGTCTCACAAGAACCAAACGATAAGACCGTGCACCGTGATAGGGGATTCGGTTTCACCCCATTGAACGCATCGATAAGTCAGATCCTCCTCCACATCCAAGATAACCCGGCAGTGTCATGGCCTCCAAAGTTAAAGACTAATCCAGCCAAAAGATCCCGTGATAAATATTGTAGGTTCCATCGCGACCATGGCCACAATACCGATGAATGAAGGTACGACTCGCAAAAACCCTCCACTGGGGGAAATTAGAGTCATATCTAGAGGAATTGGGCGTGGCAGAGAGTCCAATGCAGCTTGCAAAGCACATGCAAGAAAAATCAAAAATTTCTCCAAAGTCAGCGAGGTGAGCCAATCACCCGCTAAGTGCCCTCGATTGGACGATCAGATAATCACTTTTTCAGAAGACGATGCTAAGAGAATTCAATAACCCCATGATGATGCCCTTGTGGTCACATTAATTGTCGCCAATTTCACAATTAGGCGGGTTTTAATTGACAACGGCAGTTCCGCGGACATCCTTTTTATAGATGCATTTGATCAAATGAGGATTGGGAGGGACAGACTTAAGCCTACTCAATCTCCACTCGTAGGTTTCTCCAGAGAGAAGCTCCTTCCCTTGGGCACAGTCGATCTCCCGGTCACTACTGGTTCAAGTCCCAAGCAAACCTCTAAGATGGTAACTTTCTTCATGGTAGACTGCCCGACTACGTATAATGTCATTTTGGGAAGAGCCACGTTGAATGCTATGAGAGCAGTGACCTCTACCTATTACCTCCTCGTTCAGTTCCCCACTGAGCATGGTGTCGGGGAGCTAAGAGGAGATCAGGCCATAGCCCAAGAATGTTACACCACTTCCCTAAGGGAGAGAAAAGTATCAGAAACTCTGAATATTGAGGGGCTAGAAGTGGAAGAGAAAGAGGAGGTCCGCCATACGGAGCCGATGGAGGAGCTAGTTGAAGTTGACTTGGACGAACAAGGTGCAGGAAAAAAGGTAAGCTTGGGATCATCACTCACACCCACCTCTTGGGAAGAGATGCTTCGATTCCTCAAAACAAATAAGGACGTGTTTGCCTGGTCCTACAAGGACATGCTTGGGATTGATCCAACCATTGTCGTACACTAACTAAATGTCAACCCCGTTGCAAAACCAATCAGACAAAAGAGGAAAACCTATGCCCCAGAAAGGAACAGGGTAATCTCTGAGGAGGTGGATAAATTATTAAAGGCCAACTTCATACGGGAAACCAATTACCCAGACTAGTTGGCAAACATGGTGCTGGTTAAAAAATCTAATGGCAAGTGGAGCTTGTGTGTCGACTTTACTGATCTAAACAAAGCCTGTCCAAAAGACAACTTCCCCCTTCCACGGATTGATATGCTAGTGGAAGGAATGACAGGGTATGAGCGGCTCAGCTTCATGGATGCCTACTCGGGATATAATCAAATCCTGATATGGCCATCAGACCAGGAAAAGACATCCTTTATAATAGAAAGGGGGTTATACTACTATACGATGATGTCATTCGGTCTAAAGAATGGTAGCACAACATATCAAAGGCTAGTGAATAGAATGTTTAAAAAGCAAATTGGCAGGAACATGGAGGTGTATGTGGATGACATGCTCGTCAAAAGCCAAAAGGCCGCGAGCTGTTTGGGCAATTTACAAGAAGCCTTTGACGTCCTTCGAAGGTATAGAATGAAGCTTAATCTTGGTAAATGTGCTTTTAAGGTGTCCTCTAGGAAGTTCTTGGGCTACCTGGTCAGTAAAAGGGGGATAGAAGCCAACCCGCAGAAGGTACAAGCTATCCTAGATACAAGATCACCCAGAACGGTTAAAGAAGTCCAGAGGCTGACAGGAAAGGTGGCAGCATTAAGCTGACTGATCTCCCGTGCTACAGACAAGTGTCTCCCATTTTTTTGGGTCCTCAAGCGGGCCTTTGAGTGGATGCCAGAATTTGAATAGGCCTTAAATAAGCTGAAGCAATACCTCAGCTCACCCCCACTCCTATCGTGTGCATGTGTAGGGGAAGAATTGTACTTATACTTGGCTGTCTCCCTCGCAGCAGTCAGTTCTGCACTAGTGCGGGAAGAGGAGGGAGTGCAAAGGCCTATTTATTGTACCAGCAGGGTGCTCTAGGGGGCAGAAGAAAGGTATCACTCGATAGAGAAACTAGCATTCGCCTTGGTTACGACGGCCAGGAAACTTAGGCCATACTTCCAAGCGCACACTATTATAATACTAACTGATCAACCGCTCCGGCAAGTCCTCTTCAAACTCGAAACCTCTAGACAGCTTGTGAAGTGGTCTATGGAACTAGGAGAATTTGACATCCAATACAAGCTGAGATTAGCGATCAAAGGTCAAGTACTGGCTGATTTTATAGCTGAATTTAAGTACCCCCCGGAAAGAGAGCAGGTTCAACAAGAAGAGGTGAAGAGCCCAGTCCAACAGAACAGAGAATACCTAATGGACCCAGATTGCACGTGACAATTATTTATGGATGGATCATCGAATGCATAAACCAATGGCGCAAGGATATTGATTAGATCTCTGGCAGGGGAAACGTTTAAGTATGCCTTGCAATTCAGATTCAAGGCAACAAACAACGAGGCTGAGTACGAAACCCTAATTGCAGGGTTAAAACTAGCTGGTGTTCTTAAGATATAGTAACTAAAAGCTTATACTGACTCCCAACTGGTTGCCCGACAGGTTCACATGGAGTACGAAGTAAAGGGAGCAAGAATGAAATCTTACTTGCAAAAAGTACAAAAGCTAGTTACCCACTTCCAAAAATTTTCTATCACATGGGTCCTCTGTAGTGAAAATTCTAATGCAGATGATCTTGCTCGATTAGCTGCAGCACAAGAAGCCATCCAAGGGGGGGTGCTTGTAGAGTGCATGGACCACCCAAGTATAACAAAAGCACCGTGCAAGGTGAACTAAGTCACCCAGGGTATGGAATGGGCAAATTCGATTGTCAGATACATAAAGGATGGTGAGCTACCATTCGATAAGATAAAGGCACACAAAATGAGGATCAGAGCATCTAGGTATACCCTGATTAATAGAATCCTTTACAAAAGGGAGTCTCCTTGCCATACCTACGGTGCGTATCGACAGAAGAAGCTCGACATGTCATGAGAGAAATCCATGAAGGGGAATGTGAAAACCATGCAGGGGGCAGGTCCTTAGCTCATAAGCCATTAGACAGGGATACTATTGGCCCTCTATGCAGGAGGACGTACTAGACTTTGTCAAAAAGTGCAAAGAGTGACAGTGTTTCGCCAACATTCCAAGGCAGTCTCCAGAAGAGTTGACCCCGAAAGTGGCCCCGTGGCCCTTCGCCCAGTGGGAAATGGATTTCATCGGCCCTTTACCCAAGGGAAAGGGGCAGACAAAATTTGCAATTGTAGCAATCGACTACTTCACCAAATGGGTGGTAGCTGAGCCCTTAGCTATAATTGATAAAAAGAATGTCATCAATTTCATGTGAAAATCAATCATATGCAGGTTCGGTGTCCCAAGGGCCATTATCATGGATAATGCAAAGTAGTTTGAAAGCCAACGTTTCTAGAATTTCTGTGCCGAGCATAGCATAAACAACCGTTATTCCTCACCAGGCCACCCGCAGGCCAATGGGCATGCTGAAGTGACCAACAGGACAATATTTAAAATGATCAAGAAATGTCTGGATGATTCCAAAGGATTATAGCTAGAGCTACTACCAAGCATCTTATGGGCTTACAAGACCACCGCCAAAGTCCCCACAGGGGAGACGCCCTACTTCTTAGCTTTCAAAAATGAAGCGGTTCTTCCCGCTGAATTAGGGATGGTGGCAAGTCATCGGGCTAGGTACTATGACCCTATTCATAATGAGGAGCTAAGAGCCAATGTCAACTTCATTGATGAGAAAAAGGAGCAAGTGCAGGTACGAATGGCCGCGTATAAGCAGACCATGTCCCGGTACTATAACACTAAGGTCAAGCAGAGGAGTTTTCAACCTGGTGATCTAAACCTACGTGAAGTCACTCAAGCCACCAAACCTCTCGGTACTGGAAAGCTAGCTCCTAATTGGGAGGGCCCGTATAGAGTAGTCAGAACTCAAAGATGAGGCACTTATTGGTTGGAAATCTTAAAAGGAAAGTAGTTGGCCCATCCTTGGAATGCCGAGCATTTGAGGAAGTTTTATTAGTGAAGTTTCTTTTTTATGACTTGTTCTTTATTAGTTTTCGTCCCATCGTCTTTATTTTTAGCTTGCATCTACTTTCAGCAAGTGTTATTCTAGAGGTTGGCTTTATTTCTAAGCCTCAAAACAGGACTCCCGTTACAAGTCTAGTTCATTTTTTCTTGAATAAGTTTTATCGTAGAACATCAATAAAGTGTTGTTCATTTCAAAATGTGTTATTATATTCAAAATGCAAAACCCTACTGTGACACACCTCCACGGAGGGCCTTTGAAGAAATTGGCGGGATGGATTAATCCTGAGAAAATCACCACCCTACGAGAGCAAAACCTTACGGGGACACACCTCCACGGAAGGCCTTTGAAGAAAAAGGCGGGATAGATTAATCCCGAGAAAATCACCACCCTACGGGGGCAAAACCCTACAGGGACACACCTCTACGGAGGTCCTTTGACGATAAAGGAGGGATGGGTTAAATCCCGAGAACATATGTGGACATATCTAACAGCACGGCATAAACCCCTGTGCCATGAGAATTGTCTCCACAAAGCAAATCATACCTCGATAAAAAAAGAAATAAATGATTCTTCATTAATTAAAATAGAAAGGTACAGGGAGCCCCCACAAAGGGGGAATGTTACATGGTACTGAAAGAAAAGACACAAAATTAGACGTCAGGGTCTCCAAGCTGCAAGCCGGAGAAGTTCATGTCAGGCCACTGATACTGTGCTACCTTACGGAAGTACTCAAACCCGTTGATATACGACTGGTTGAGGGCCTTATCAAAATTCAGCGATTCTTTGAAATGCTCAACAACCAATTCTTTAATCCCAGGTAGGTTGGCGTTCCACTGGCCATCTCCTCCCGTTCATAACTGAGCTGAGAGTTAAGGGTGTCTATCTCCTCACCGCGAGAAGCATGGGAAACATGAAGGGTCTCAAGCTCTGAGTTGAGGGTAGTGCGCTCATTAACAAAGGAAGCACGTTCCACGGCAAAGGTGGTTCTCTACTTCTCCAGTTCTTCCTCCATCCATAAGAGGCGATTGGAAAAACCATGGGCAATAGTCATGCCCTGTTTAACATATAGGAAAAAAACACACAGTTAAAAACAGAGAGAAGGAAAGGGAGAATTCCACCGAGTGTAACAAGAGGAGTAGGGACGTACCTTAGCCATGTTGGCCAGCAGATATCCAGTAGAGTCAATGGCATTCACCTTCTCAAGATCACACGGGAGAACAAACTCCTGGGCTCTTTTTATAACAAAAGCTGTATTAGACGACAATAACGATCTGGTGAGGCTAGCAACCAGGGTTAATAGCCCGGTGTGACTAGTAGTAGGGGAAAAAGATACGTGCGAGCTACCACCACCGAAGAATTGTGTTGTCGGTACCCTGAAAGCGCTTGGGTCCAGCAGATTATCGCCTACAAATAGTTGGGTAGGAGGCACCCCAAACGAGCTGGGGCTCAGAGTCGGAGTGCTCATGGCTGCAAGGGGAGAATTCCCAATAAAAAGAGGAGACGACGACAAGTCCCCAGCTGGAGATAAACTGGTACTCCTGATAACCACAGGCTTGCGTGGTTTTTTTTTTATCAGAAGGGGATGAGGATAAGGCAACACCCTTTCCCTTCGCTAGCGTGAGAATGTCTCTGCCAGGCCTCCTCCGTGATCCTATACAAGTTTGAGCATAAAATAGTGTTACACGACTCAGTAAAGCAAAAGGAAAAGAAGGATAAAGGTGTTAGGGGTACCTCACCTATTTCCAATCACGCGAACGAGATAGCCCAGCGTACTCAACCCCACGTCAGAGGTTAAGACCATCGCGTCTCTCATTTGGAGCTTGTAGACGATATCCAATCTATCTTCTTCTTCATGACTCACAGTTGGCTTGACCCTAGTAGCTAGAATATGAAAATAGAGCCGCATAA
This sequence comes from Cornus controversa, assembly GCA_026545225.1. Taxonomy (NCBI): domain Eukaryota; kingdom Viridiplantae; phylum Streptophyta; class Magnoliopsida; order Cornales; family Cornaceae; genus Cornus; species Cornus controversa. The sequence goes on along the minus strand of CM048849.1, from coordinate 6,489,624 downwards.
ATTACAGTGTAGGAAAAAGAGGCAATAGCATGGGTAAAAAGAAAATAGGAGGTAGAAAGAGCTCACCAGTTGTATCCCCGTCAGTCCAGGTACAAGGGATGCGGAAAGGGGGGAGCTCCCAGCTTCCCTGAGACAAAAAAGAACCATTCTTTTCAATTCTTTATCCTTTGGCTATTGTCAAGAACCACCAGTCCTTTTGGCAGGCTCCCTGTACTGCTAGATTAGCCTTGTATGTGACACCAGTCTTTGCTCTTCAAAAGGGTATAATAGGAAAGAAACTCATTAATGGTTGGTTAAAAAGTAAGATTACAAGACTTCCAAAGGACCAGAGTAGCCATGATAATACACCAAGAGTTGGGCGTAAGTTGAGAAGGGCAGAGGTTGATTGCCTGAAGCAACTCTTTGGCAAAATCCGAGATAGGAAATTGAAGGCCTGAAAAAAAGTGACCTTCGTAGAAGCATGTTTCTTCAGGGCAAATGGAGTAAGCCCTCTCCGCGTGTAGAGGAGCCCTAGCCACGACCCCATCCAGAAAAGAATATAAAACAGACAACTCCTCTACCTCAGCATCCGTCATAGTGGAGCTAATATCCTGGCACTCAGAATAGTTCGCCATTATAGAATACAGAAACTCAAACAGTTGGACAAGGTTAGAGTAGGGGGCAAAGTTCTCTGGAGATGGCTTGTCAAAGTCATGATCAATAACATACAAGCAACGTGAGAGAGAATGTATGATGGTATAGGGCATGAGCTGGTGAAGTGGTTGTAAGTGAAGAGAGGAATTACTTATATAGGCAAGTTTTTCCAATCCCCCAACGTTTCTTTTCCAAACAGTCATAAAGACAACGGCTATAAGTAAACGGTCACAAAAACAACGGCTATAAGTAAACAGTCACAGGCGGGGTGCCTAGCCGGGCGCCCAGGCCGAGCCTATGAAAAAGAAAAAGAAAAAAAAAAGGGAAAAATAAAAACAAAAAAATAAAAGAGCCAGGCTGCTTGTTCGAGTATTCGTTATAACACCAAATGTTCCTGATGTTCGACAAGTGACCCTCATGAACAGGGGGTATCTGATGGGGTGTTTGACTCCTAATATGAAACGTGTAATGTGGGAGGATAGTGCTAAGGTGACATGGATAAAAAGAATATTTGACTAAGACTGGTTATCTCCAAGTGGGAAAGGAAAGCTGAAGAGGTAGAGTTTTACTAGGACACGCCCTCACTTGGTCACTATAAATACAGGAAGGTTCATATACCAAGGTACGCAATCAATACTCTCTAAGTTCTCATACAACTTTGATAAGTCTTTCCGATATCTGACTTGACCATCGGAGAGTAGTCGGCCGGCACCACACCGGTGCCCCTTCGATTGCCCTTCTCTTGTTCTTTTTACAGGTTGGTGTTTGACCAGTTCGGGTGAATTTTTGCTTCATCAAAAATTGAGTGTGACTTTTTTTGAAATTGAGTATTTTTAAATCCTCTATCCAATGGAGATAGTTTTAGTTTCAAGTGCTAGTCATATGAGGAGTTGTGTGCTAAAATTGAGGGGTTATGTAAGTTTAGCTTGATGTGGGGCTCTTAGAGGTTGGTTGTGGTTGAGATTTTGTAAGCACATCCATGTGCAAGAAAAGAGTTAAGCTTCCACAATACTTAAGAGTAAAGAGATTTCATTAGAGATTAACAGATTGGTCACCCTTGATTTTTAAATAAACGAAAATTGGGGCGTGACAACTTGGTATCATAGTGAGGCGAATTGGTGAGTAACAATCCGGTCACCTTTGATTTCTAAAGAACGGAAATTGGGGCGTGACAAAATGTTTTTCCAAAAACTAAAATTTTTTAAAATTCGAAACAATTGTTGAAGGAAAATTGATTTTGTAATAATTCTTTTTTCTTTACGTCTTCTCTTTTTACTTGAATTAACTTATCATTTTCTCTTCTCTATATTTTTTTTATTATTTACATAGGTTACATTTTTTTTTCATTTTTGGATTTTGCCAAGGTATATATACTATGACTATATTATGTCACAATTAGTTTAATTGAAAAAATCAAATTTTAATTAGATAATACAAGTTCAACTCCACTAAATTAAAATTTTTGGCCCTGCCCTTTGCCCCTCACCCTTTTTTTATTAGGAGTGGACACATCTAGTTGATCCTAGTAGTTTTGAGGCCGAGTGATATGTATTAATGATCAAATAACATAATTCGTTTTAGATGGTGTAGACATACATACCGTATATCTTTAATTAAAGGGAAAACTACACTTAAATAAAGTTAGGAGGCCTAAATTACAAAGTGGTCTATTTTAAATGTTTATTTTTCACTTTAGTTGAATTAAACAAAATATTCACATATGCATTGAAATGTCCTTCAATCTCTTATTCCAACCCACACTAAACTCTGTTTAGTTCCTGTGGAGCGTTGTCTGTCACTAAAGAAAATCTAACAGATCATTGTCTTTTCGTCTCATTGGAAGAAAGTTGAAATCATTGCAAAACACTATTGCCTCGATAAATTATTAGTTGTTGATCATCGCTCATCACAAAAAAATGGTCTCTTATTTTACTTTATTGAACTATTTTTTTTAGTTTTTGAAAAAAAAATAGTGAACTAATTTTTGAATTGTATGGAAAATTTATGTGTCAATGGTTCTTAATTTTAAGATTTTTTAAATTTGATGAACGGTTTCACGAGTCACTTTTTTAAGTTATCATTATCAACTATCTAATTCATATTTGCTTGTTTAAATATGTTCTTAATTTGATTTAGTGAACAGACATATTCTATGTAAAATGACTCATAACTTATTTGCTAATAAAGCTCAAATTTTGTTTGAATTTGCAGGCATATTTAAAATTTATAGGAGTTTACTTGTGAAGTTTAAATTTTTCTTATTTTTGTGCATCATGTTTTGATGTAACATCTCTTCCTAATACTCGTATTATTTTAGGCATACCAGACTGAAAAGTTATTCAAGTACATTTAGAAAATTTATTTCATTCTCATCCAAATATAGTTGATGTGTTGTGATATCACAAGTGTATCCACTTGCATTAATCTAAAAGGGAAAAGAAGTTGGTTACATTTAGAGCTATATCAGGTGGTCTAATTTTGATTACTTTACAACATAATAACATGCTCACAAGTGCCTATATAACGTATATTTTGTTTTGCTTTATTGGTTTGTTCACTTTTATTGGATTACTTTTATATTTCTGCAATTTTTCAGAAACCGAACGATATTCTAGATATTTTCTTAATTTTTTAAGTGAAGAGATTATTTGATTTAAGAAACTGATAATTTGATATATTGGAATAAGAAATTGAAGGGTATTTTGGACCTGAATAATAATTTTCAATGCATATGTAATTATTTTGCTTAATTCAACCAAAGTGAAAAATAAACTTTTAAAATAAAGCACTTTGTAATTTAAGCCTTACTTTATTTAAGTGTAATTTTCTCTTAATTAAATGCACGGATAAGAAAAAATATATATATTTACGTTTGTTAAAGGTGGGAGACAAATTGACACAAATGCTGACTTCGAAATTTTGAATATAATAAAAGATAAAACTTGTAATAAAGTGAACAAAAAGGAAGATAGTTTTTATGACCAAAAATAGCTAATTCTATTTTAATGGTATACAGATTTTAAATTCATTCATTTTAACAGATTTGAGCAAAGCAGATAGTACAGACATGGACATGATACAACAAGAATACGTCAAATTGCTAAATTCTAAAAAAATAAAACACGAGCATAACATTGACACACGACTATATACAAATATAATTTCTTATTTATATACATATATTGAATAAGAGTTCTATTATAAAATTGTAATTTATTTCTAGTTTCTATACTAAGAGTTGCTCTGCCATGATTTAAAACTGAAATTATGTCATTATTATAATGATTTTTATATTACATATACTATTATGCCACTACTTTGTCATTGTAATATTTTTGTTTTAAATGAACAAGTATCATTTTATGCTTCACTTGTGACCATATATATAATGCCAACTTTTTTTTTTTTTTTTTAAAGTTGAATTAAATGTGTTCATGTTACTATCAAGATCACGAGACATGATCACGTACTTGTGTTTGTGTATACGAGTCTTGTGGTAGAAATGTTGTAGTCAAGCTGACATTCTACGTAAAAGATGCAAGTTGCTTTGTCTTGTTTCTTTCAATTGCCATTTAGCTAAGCAACTATGTATATATATACACATATACATATACACATATATATATATATGTGTGTGTGTGTTTTTCTGTGTTTTGGGTGTGTGTATAATGTATATGCATACCAACTAAAATAAATTAAATATTTTAACTAAATGTGACTGTGATTTACTATTTTTTTTTTTTCACCAGAACTGTAATTTACTTCGTTGATAAGTTTTAGAACTACAAGGGTGACCCAAACTGTAGTTCAGATAGGAACGTTTATTCTCTCGAATATTTATCTCACGCTCCAACTTAGCGCGTGCATAAACACAACTAAGTATTTGGCAGTATTGATGTTCTACTATATATCCTCATGATTGGTTCGTATTTACCACTTCCTATAGTGGAACGTGATCGTTAAATACACTTTGTGAAATGTCCAACACCGATTTAATAACCTAATAATAAATTGACTCATGTCACAGTCTTAATTGTCTCATCTATACTTTTTTCCAGTATTGATCATCTATCACAAGTCAACTTTGAATAATTGGTTTTTTCAACGACACAATATGTATTATTTATATGCGGGTGTTATATATATATATATATATATATATATATATATATATATATATGTGTGTGTATGTGCGCGCGTGCGCATCCAATGCCGTTATGAATGGTGATAAAATGAGCATAAAATAATGTATGCATAGTTGTTAGGGATAGGAGTGTCCTTGTATTTAAATTCTATTTTATTATGGTCTCATTTCGTTTATTAAACCGTGCTTATGCATATATAGAACTTGGCATGTACGTATATAAAGAAATCAATTTGAAAATACTATTTTAACCATATAATCACTATCTTTTGATAGTTGATTTTCCCAATTTGCGTGAAGTTTCATCTTTAATTAAAGAGGGTGATAATTGAGTACTAATCTACTGTTGCTACTGAAAACTCAGATTTTTGATTTTTGGTGAAGCAGGGACATTGTAAAACTTACCCATCTCTCACTATCAAAGTTAGGTGGCATCTCCTCATCCCCCATTAAGAATAAGAACAGTGTAGCACACGTCAAAACATCAATATATATATATATATATATATGTTGAGTTGTGGTTCAAATTTAATTTATTAAATCCAGTGGGTCATGGATCACAAGTTGAAGAGAACACTGAAGTCTAAGATCGAGGAGAAAGACATAGAGTTAGTGCTTGAGAAACTTGTAATTAATTTCTCTTTTTTTTTTCGCTAATCTTTATGGTCACGGGCAGATCACTTTAAAGACCAAGGGGATTATGGCCCTAACAAATTTTTTTTTTTGACACCTATATATATATATATATATATATAATTTTAAAAGTATATATAAAGAAATTGACATTTGGTCTCCCAATTTTTGTTTTCATACTCCTTGGTCGGCTCTATTTATAATCAAATCACGTTCAAACTTTGTGTTTGTGTGGTGTGTATGATATATGTTTTTGTGTTTATTCTTGATTATGTTGTACTTTGCCGTTGGTCAATACATATTGAGCTTTGATTTTAAAATTAATTATTTATACTCATGATCAAACAATTTATTTGTCATACAACATCCGCATGTATATATAGGACCTTTTTTGTATGAGTTTTTTTTTTATTTTTTATGTTTTATTTTGGCACTGTAAAAACAAAGCATAGTTAGTATTGCTTTTTGTGAATAGTATCAAAAGAAACACTATTTTGGTGCTTTTATTGTGTTTCGGTCATTACAAAATATATTTTTAATTACTATTCAAAATACTCAAACAAAAACAGTTGTTATGTTTTAGAAAAAAAAACAAAACAAGAAAGACAAACAAAAGCGAATGCATAACAAACAGACCCATAGTAACCATATAGTTGCAATCATCTAACTCGGAACAGGCATACTCGCATTTGAAGTCCTGAGCTATATAATGTCACTGCATTCATTACAGAATTATATATCGGAGTAATATATATGGAGTACAGTATTAATTTGTTACAGAGTTGCTTTCTCTCTCTCTCTCTCTCTCTCTCTCTCTATATATATATATATATATATGATCAGTCTTCTCGTTACATTGCAGTTAGTGATTCTGTTTCTAGATAAAATGTCGGCATGCATCATCAATTGATTTGATGGTGGTCTTAAACAATTAAAACTTACTAGCCATGAATGTAATTTTAAAGATAAGTTAGATTATTCTATACAACTACTTATTCCATCCCACTTAATCGTTAATGATTAAACAGGATCTGCAAGCAAGATTTTCACACACACACACACACACACACACACACATATATATATATATATATATATATATATATATATATATATATATATATATGGAAGATTCAATATCAAATTAAATAAAGTTCTCTTTTCATTTTTTCATTGAAAGGTGATCAAACTAAAATAAAGTTTTAATGGAAGATTCCATATCAAATTAAATAACGTTCTCTTCTCTTTTTTCATTGAAAGGTATTCAAACTAAAATAAAGTTTTTCGATATATAAGGACATCTTGTTCACAAGATTGATTTTAGATTAGGATTCTCTCGCTCCACATATATATATATATATATATATTAATTAGAACTGAGGTCAAAGTACACAAGATTCTTGTAAGGTTGGAGTCTTGGAGATGCTTTAGATATAATTATGGTTTGAAATTTATGGAAACAATTAATCCACACTTTTGTATTAACAAATTAAGAAAGTAATATACTCGGTATGACTGTAATAATTTGTACCCTACAATTACTTTAAGAGCCTATGCCTTATATACAAAATTATTTACTATTTTAAGACAAATATATATCTTATCAGTCATAAGTCTAAAAAGACCTTAGTTTAAGGAATTTGCTTCCTATGTTGCTTTTTTCATAGGCTTGATTATGTTTTGAAGTTCAACAATAAAAAGAAATATATATTTATTCTACATAGATTCTTTTAATTTTAAGAGATGACCCAAATTTGTTAGTAGCATGCATCATTTTATTTACAAACTTTTGTTCAGCATACAATAAGTTACAACAATATATGCTTGAGAAAAAAAACAATATATGCTTCGAAAGTAAAGAAGAAAAATTCAGTTTTTGAATTGAATTATGAATGAAGGAAAAAAAAAAATTGAATTCACCAAAGGACCTCTAGCCTAGTGGTATAATCTCTCTACCTCGAAAAGAGGAGAGTAGTTTGAGTCCCGGCATAAGCAATATGTCATTATAATTAAACACCTATTTAGAACCATGTGTTTGACTAACCATACGATGGTGGAACTTGTGAATTGTAGGCCATTAGTGTCCCATCATGTCCTGTTTGAGATGATTTTGGGAGAATCTTAATAATTTTGGGGCAATTATAGAAGTGAGATGAGAAACCTGCACGGTTGTGGGACGAAGACGGGAATAGGCATCCCGTCCCATTTATATTATATATTTAATATATTACCCTTATATATATTATACACATAAAAAATTACCCTTATATAGTTATATATATATCCCTTTACTTTGTCAAATCTTATTAACGATGCAAATGTAAATTTCCATAGACTTTGATCACATAAGAGTGGAGAGACGATAAAAGAATACAATTACAATTACAAAAGTACTCTTCTAAACACATTCTTGCCCCACCCCCGCCCGTTAATAATTAGTTTTAGATGGAAATGGGAGGAGCTTTCCTAAAGGGGGCAGGGATGGGGTTGGGGTCTCCCGCCCAAACATACAATCGTTGTCATCCCTACATATGAATGATGTTTGTGTACACTTTTGTATAATTGGCTCAATCTTTTTTTCTCGAGTAATGATATTTACAAGTCGAACCTTCATTCAATGAATACACTCAACTGAGTCTCACACTACTTCTAGTTAAATGCATCTAACGGATTAAAAACCTCCGGTTCTCTATTTTGTTTAAACTCTTTGACGTTAAAATCATTATCATTTGTTCTTTTATATATAAGCAATGATATAGAGTCTGAAACTTCGAATCTAAAGCAGAAGGGAGAAGGACCGGTGGACTCGATGTCTCTCCTTCGGATTTGAAGTTGGAACAACAAAACAATTTTCCCTTGATATATATTCATATAGAAACTTCAAACATAAAGATGAAAAATTAAAGGTAAAGGGGAAAAGAGAGAAAAGTATTAGGTAGAACATAAAATGTTCACCAAACTTGTTAAAGAGTGGAGTCTTTAGCCTATTACTCTTACCTTTCTAAGCAAACATCTATATCCAACTTAACACCCAAAGCAACAAGTACAACTCACTTTATACAAAAAGTAAAATTCAACTTAATTATATTTTAGATAATTGAGTTATTTCGTCATATATATATATTAGTTTAAATGCGCGTGCGATGCACGTGGGAGTCTCTAATTAAATCAAAAATATACCATTGACAGAATATGTAATCAAACATCAAACACATAATAATAGTGCCCATGCTATTAATTTAGCATCATTCAACAATCAATTCTAGAACAACTCCGTAATCAAATTTGTCACTTCTAAAATAAATCTTCTATGAGTCACATCTTACTTGCTATTGCAAAAAATCAAAGATAAATAATAAAAGAGTAAAAATTACTATTCTAGCAATTCTTAAACTATTTGTTGATCTCCTTTTGAAAATTCGTAACACTTTGTCCTTTTTGTATCCCTCAATAATTCTTCAAATAATTCATCCTCAAGTGAAATTTATTTGACAACTACAGGCACAAAACGATTTATAATCAATTTATTTTTACTATTATTTATCTTCACCATAAAAAATAATAATTTTCCTTTGCAGCTTGTCACTTTGCTACAGAATTCATCCATCTCATCATCCTACAAAAAGAAGAAATTTACTTTAAAAATATTGATAGATTTAAATGAATTATTTTTTATTTATAACTTTTGTGAGAGAGGAAAAACTTTTACCTCAGCTTTTAACTGTAATAACTCGTCCAGTGACCAATTTATTAATGATTGACAATTATCGAACATTGTTATATATGCTACTTCTTTTACATCTGTCACTCGAAATTGCATCATAAATCTGAATAAATGAGTACATAAATGATAGAAAATCATATATTTGTAATATTCTAAGGCCATTTAAAAAATTAAGAATATTTAAAAGATAAAATAATACATGTGAAAGCATTTTGCTTCACTTGTATTGCAATTAAGAATTTATTTTGATTTAAATAATTTATTGTAATTAGATTTACCTTGTCTAGATCCCATTGCAATGGCATGATCAAATATATCTTATTCACATGTAACATCCTTGCATAGTGTATGGTTGATGACATGACTTGATATTATGATGCCATCCGATCTCGCCGTATGGGAATAATAAAGGATATTATAGTGGATCATAATATTCAAAATAGTATTTCACTTTGCCTTTGTCGGAATGCACAATGATAATTATGTCACGTTTTAAGCGCATGTTAGCGCATAAACCCTTTGATCAAACCAAACATCATTTTTAATCATTATTTCATGACTTTCTAAAATAGGTATGTCCTTGAACCGCCAAAGGAACTGAACATACGAATTTGACGACAATATCTCTATCAACTTCACAGCAATAGGTTCATTTAAGTTTGCATCATTAGAATTTGTATTCTATTTTGTAATACATTGTCAGGATCATAAAAGTGTAATTGGAGGAAACACGGACCACTATCTTTAATTCACAATAAGGGTAATTCATGGTATATTTGACATTGTGCTCATATATTGTCATATGCACGTATGTATCGACAGAATTCCATTGCCAAGATAGTCTGAGATGTGAACAACTCAAACAACTCGTCAGAAACAAGTGTAGATGCTAAGATCACATCACAATTTGAGCAACAAAAAGTCAGAGACTCATATTCAAATTTCTTAGCAAAACAGTGACAATAATATGAAACATTCTTTAACTTGTGAAATGATGTATGAGTTACTTGTCCCATATCTCATTTTCTTCTTTTTCTTCAGTTCGTTACATCTTTAGTTTTGTTTTGCCTTTCTTTAGGAATTAAATTTGCATACCATTTTTTATGGTATGAATTCAATTGCTCTTGTCTATGGGTGAATGCCATTGAAATGTGATCAACTATTTTCAAACACATATATGTAATCATAATACTTAAATAGCTACATATATATAAATAAAAAATGACATAATATCAAATTGCACTATAGATACACAAAAAGTCATACCATCAAAAAGTACTATAGATACTGAAAGTTCATTTGCTAAATAATAAAGTATTCATAACATACAATTATATAAGAAAATAAATAAGAAAAATTATAATCCTAAAGCTCTTTATTAATAATGTCAAAACAATAGATATATTCAATACCAATAACAACCTATCCAAGATAAAGATGACAAAGTAAAAATAAAATTAGGAATTATTATAAAAAATTGTCATATAAGAACTCAAACATGAGACAGTAAAAGAAAATATTCAAGAAATGATATTATTCTTGAAGCCTAGAGATGTTTTTACTATTTATTGAACTATCTAAAGGGTTTTTTAAGGCATCTGATTGATAGGAATTAAAGGAAAACGTTGCTGAAAATTCTGAACAGTATCAAACAAAATAGTTTACGAAAAAATACAGTAACATAACAAAAGATTTTTTCTTATTTCTGGTGAGTGTGGTCAAAAGATTTTTTCACTTAAATAATATTAATTTCACTCACAAAAACAAAATCAGATTGTATTCGCAGTTAACATTGAGTTATATACTTGCATTCACTAATTCATGATTAGAAAACTAAAACAGAAATTTTTTTGAAAATAATAAAATTCGAGAAGGATTCAGAAATTATCACCAGAGAAAAGTTTTGAGTTTGTGGCTAAAACGAAACCAAATCAAAATTAGACCTACAATTATTGGCAATAAGAAACATAAATTTCAAGCTTCAAACAATAAAAAGAAAATATCAGATAACTGCTAGAATGGTGTCTTATCACTCTTTACTGAAAATTAAGAAAAATGACAATTTATTCAAAAATAATAATAGTGACAATGAAAATTTTCATGAAAAAAATTATTTATTTTATGAAACCTCACAATGAAACATATTGTGAATTTAACAGAGGCAAACAAGCAATGAAAATATAGGAACACCAATATACAATATAGCATAATACTGATGATGACTTATCAATAAGTACATATGTATGTATGTATGTATTTTTTTTCTACTATTAAAATAACCGGCTAGCGCGCAAAACAAACATTCACTCTTAATTTTATGATATTTGTTTCATTTAATTTTCTTAAGCTCCTTGCTCTCATTAATTTAATTTTTGTTCCTTGTTTACAACTATATATTGGGCTTGTCATGAGTCCATCATAAATTAATTTAGTGAATTATCAAATGGGTAATAAATTAACAAAAACGAATGAATATGATCAAAAACTTTAAAATCAAAATTAATTACATGTGATATGACACGGTGCCAAACTTGATTCTCGCTTGAAATTTAAGTTTCACCAGAAAGAATAGAGTTGTAATGGTTATAAGTCCGAACAAAAAAAAAAAAAAAAGAGAAAAAAATTAATTTGAAAAAATATATAAAAATCCTAAGAGAGAAATATGAAAGGGAAAAAATTGATTTTGGCATGAAATTTAAATTCATTATCAAATTAGATCGATTACCTGATAAGGAAAAAAAATTAATTACATGATTTGGCGTGAAATTGAAGTTCATTCTCAAATTAGATCATTACCTAGTAAGGGAAAAAAAAATTGATTACTTGAAAGGGAAAAAATTAATTTTGACGTGAAATTGAACTTCATTCTCAAACTAAGTGGATTACTGGATAAGGAAAAATATATTTTTGACGTGAAATTTAAGTTCATTATCAAATTAGGTCAATTACTTGATTCCTTTCTAATAACAAAAAGATGCAAGTGCTAGCAGAACAACGTGCAAAAAAAAAAATTATGAAAAAAATTGATTCTAACCTTAAATTTAATTGATCGAAAGAGTTGGGAGTGCAAAAAATTGGAAGAGTCAAGAGTCCAAAGAGGAGGAGTTGTGAGCTAGATGAAGACAGGTGGAAGAATTATTATAAAGGTGAATGATTTAAAACAACTTGTACTTTTAATAATAGTACAGATATAAACTAATTTAACGGTAAAAAATAATTAAAAAATTAATTATATCTATTAAAATATCTTCGTCTGTGTATAATTTAAAATAATTCTATTTATTTAACGTTAAGAAATGCATGATAATACACTAAACACTCACAAACACTAGTGTGTGTGTGTGTATATATATATATTATTGAAGAAGTGATTTTGAAAATATGATTGTATGGTTGTAAGGTCAAAAACAAAAAAAAATGAATGTTTTATATGTATACAATGAGGTCCAGGTGTAGACTAAAACCCAAGCAGTTGACTAGTCATTTCTAGACATTTGAAGTATGACAACAACAACCGATGATTGCGGCCATTTTGAACATCTCTAAAAAAATAAAAACAATATATTATATTATATTGTCTCTGTCTCTCTCTACGTGATGTATATATGATCAGGGCCGCACATGATAGGGTCAAAGTCAACATCTTTTTGGTTTTATTATAGAATCGTAATGTTAACGCGTCAACACACAAAAAGACAAATGAGCTTTTAAAAACTACAGCCAAGTCAGGACAAATCACCCTTGTTTTGCGTGCACGTCTCTCTATATATATAATATAATATATATATATATGTGTGTGTTTGATTCGATCGCTTTTCCGGGTATGATTGCACGCACCTAAGGTGTACGTCTTTCTTAGAACCGCAAACTTATATTCATATATAATTGAGTGGCGTTTGGACACAGGGAAAAAAAAAACTCACTATGACAATTGATTGATTATAATTATAATTAGGAGAAGTATTATTAGTTTTCAGTTTTCATAAAAAAGGAAGGACATGAGGGGATAACGTTAATTATTTAGTTCACGGAAAGAGCAATAAGTTCATGACCCTTATTCTTATTTTTATTTTTATTTTTTGTAAGTTTATTTTTACCACCAAACGGTTCATACTCAAATTATTTTTATTTTTATTTTTATTTTTTGTAAGTTTATTTTTACCACCAAACGGTTCATACTCAAATTATTTTTATTTTTATTTTTTGTAAGTTTATTTTTACCACCAAACGGTTCATACTCAAATTACTTACACAACACTTTGCAAAATAATGATTTCATTCCTTAGATTTATTTATATTTTGTGGTACTTCATTCATATAATCTACACAAACATAGGTGATTTAGATAGCAAATTGCAAAAATTTAACCCAATGAATATAAATAGAAGTGATTAAATAGCAATTTCAGCCACAAATGCTTTCATTTACATAATAAATATAAACATATTGAGTTAAACCATAAATCAGAAGCTTTCCATCCTCATTTTTTTATTTTATTTTATATAAATACTATATAAACTCTCATTTTCATATTCATTTCCTTTCAAATGGAGTGTTAAAACCTTTGTTGAAGTGTAATGAACATGGCTACTAGTTTTATATATATAGATTGAGTAAAATAACAAAACATGATCGATTTTTGTGAAACTCATGTAACAAAGAGTAGAGAATTAAGCTAGTAGCTTTAGTTGACTAGTCATATATGGGTCAGTTAATTGGGCCTATACTGGATATCTGGAGACATTGGTTCCACTTGAAACGTCCAATCTTGGTTGATTGTATATATATATATATATATATATATATATATAGAATTCCATGTCCGTACCCATAACTACATATCTGGATGTCACATGCCTGCCTTGATAATTATGTGGACTTCACTTCAGATGTCACCAGAAAAGTAGTGTAGAAACAAACCTTGGCCAACATGAGTCTCACAATGCTAGCTAGCTATAGATATTAATTTCAAGTTTCAACACCACGAGTTCATATCAGCCAGTAGAAGACTTTTCCCTTGATTTGCTCAAAACTTTACCTACTTCACTTGCTGAGTCAAGACTCAAGAGGCCGAACAAGAAAACAATTGTTAATTCTCAACAAGGCAATGGAGATTTAGCATACTATTTTTGACTAAACTGCAAATTCTAATTCAAAGATCCAAATCCACAACTCTTTTGAGATAGGTCCAAGAGGGCAGCAGATACATACATTGTTGGAGATCATACATATTGTCACAGCTCAAGCCCAAACAGTCTCATCATTGGACCAAAACTATAGAGATTAATGACATATCTATCATACAACACATCTATTTCAGTGTATCAAAATTTGGACTAAAAGCTCTAATCAAGATAATAACCCACTCAATTAAATAAGACAATCTAAAAAGTAAACCATATTCTTGGCTAGAAAAACACATTCTGCCACACTTATCCGGGGATACCTAAATTTCTCTCACGAGTCTGGGGTGGCGGCACCTTGTCGGATTTTGCGTTGATGAACATCCCAATTGTAGACACGAGCAATTGTGACCTGAACAATAACACTTGTATGGTAAAAAAATAACCACCAACTTAAACACACGCGCGCACACACACACACACACATATATATATATATATATATCCATAAAGTGAAAAGGCTTGCTATATGTGTAATTATATTGCCTCTTAGGCTCCATGCGTAAAATGACTAGGGACACACTGCTTTCAAATGAATTGACAAGACCAAAGCACACTTGGTGGATTTGAGAACAAAGTTGAACCCTTCTAATCTCCAAAAGAGAATAAAATACTAACTGTACCTGTGTAACTGTCACTTGATCCCTTAGGAATTGTAGATCAGCAACAAGAACTTCTAAACTGGCTTTAGCGTTTTCCAAGTTCTTTTGTAGAAGAGCAGTGGCCTGCATTTTGACGTTGTAAAGAACTTAAAACTTCCGTGTCCACGCGTAAAAAGCTAACCTAAAAACATCTAGATCACAAGTGGGTACCTCTTCGCATGAATACTCCAACATGACATTTGCTCCCAGCCATAAACATACTGAATTGCTATCTTCGATGCGTGCCCGTGAATAGATGCCTTCTGATACTTCAAAATCAGTGATAAGCGCCTGCAACCAAAATAGTGAATCACAGAAAATGTAGTATTAAGTGATATGATAATCTCAAATATAATACAGAGCTTAAACATTAGCTTGAATATCTTTTACCAAAAAAAAAAAACGAAGGTCCTTATTTAATACCAGAAACTCAATGCATATGTGACAAAACTATGTCACTTACCCACATCCACGTGTGACAATTTAGAGTACATTATTTATAAGTCTCATGCTCCATGCACTATAGATTGAGATGTTAACAAAATTGCCATCATCATACGTTGGTCAAGCCCATGTGGGATGCAAAAATGCTGGAAAGACTAAACCTTTATCATTATATTCACATAGTGGCTGCTCTTAATACTTGAAGACACATTCTTAAGCTCGCCAGTTGTCACTTAAGCTATGTTACATGGACTCGAGTACAAGTATTGGATACGGTTGAGTGTCTTAAGTGTTGGACCTTCCTGGTTTTCAAATCTTAGGATATGGGAATATGTGACCAAAAATTGGGTATGGGTACATAGACACATTCTCATTTAAACACATTATATGTGATGTGTATTCTAATGTATGATGTAATTGTTCTTTAAGTTATTCTCAATTTAAATTTAAATTAAATGGGAAACTCTTCTCTACTATCAAAATTAAGCTATTTTCTACTTTTATCATAACATTTGGAGAATCGGATTGTATGACTTGGGTACGTGTATTGGACACATATCCCATACCCATACACCCATATCGTGTCAAATGGACGTACATGAAAGGAAATACGAGAGTCCATGTAACACAAAACTCGAGTTTTTATTTTAACTTTGAAATATATGTTACACTATCACTGATAGGGCTGTAAATAAACCAAACTTTCGATGAACAGCTCGAGCTCGGCTCGCTAATGGCTCGATTCATGTTCATTTGTTTAATAAATGAGCCAAGCTCAAACAAAATTCTTAGGCTCGATTATTAAACGAGCCAAACTCAATCACCTGTCTGTTTGGCTCGTTTGTTTGTGAACACGTTCGTGAACATGCTCGTTTAGAGGCTTGTTTTGAGTTTGAAATATATATATATAATTTTTAGAGTCCATGTAATATTAAATTAATCCACATAAAAAGAGTGCCCTTAACTATATAATCATCTTCACATACTTCTAATTCCAACCCAACACAATTCATGACAAAACCTATTAAAAATATAATTCAGGCCCATTAATCTGTTCCAATGACCCAAGCTCATCTAGCATTTAAATGTAACCCTAATCCCATTAGCCCATATCTATATATGTATATATACGCACATAGAAACCCTGAACCCAAACCAAGTTATCTAACCTTATCTTCAGTATTTTATTTTTTTCAAATCGCTGATCACAGAGTCACAGAATACCCTTCTACCAGCTGCCCCTCTCTCTCTCATAGTTGTTAAAGGCTCAAGGCGCACAAAGGCGCCAAGGCCTCTTGGAGCCTGAGCCTGAGGTGAGGCACATGCCTAACTAAAGCGAGACGCAAGTTGAAAATAAAATAAAATTTGTAATCAATTATATAAAGTTAGCAGCAATAACAGTTGCTCAACGGTCTCAAACTACTGTTTAACCAAAAGCATGAGAACATCAAACCACAAAATGAGAATACATAATATTCTAATTTTAGGATTTCAGTGTATTTTGTGATAATATGCTTTAGCAATTGTTATACGCATTAGAGAAACTAATTACAAAACATAAACAAATTAAGAGTTCATAAAAAAAAATTAAAAAAAAAAAATACGAAAAGACTAGAAAGAGTCAAAAGACCCTACATAGAAAAAAAAAAGAGAACTGAGAATAAAAAAATAGAGCAATAAGGATGAAAAAAGAAAGAAATAAATAACAGAGAAGAAGTTGTCAAAGAACTCATCCCATTGTGTATTAACTTCGAGAAAGGCCTAAATTGACTGATTGTATCAAATCTATCGATCGACCCTTTTTATTTCTTTTACCATTAGGGATTGTATTATATGATTAGAATCCACCATAACACAAAAATACATCACATGCTAACAAGTAGGGGAAAAAAATAAGTGTTTTATGTTAGGCGTGCCTGAGGCGCAAGTCGCGTCTGGGCCTCAGATGTAAAGGCGCGCGCCTTATTGAAGGGGTCTTGCCTAGCCTTAGTCCAAGCGCAACTACTAAGCCTTGAGCCTGAGGCACGCCTGAAGCCTTAGGGGCGTGGCTCTAACAACTATGCTATCTCTCTCTCTCTCTGTATTCTCACACTTGGTAAAGACAATCTTAAAGCCAAAGACAATATGCTAAAAAATAGATGTAGCAGTTTTACGCCAAGTCGATGTTGAAGAAGGGGTCAGGTTTTCAAATTTTGGACCATAGAAAAAATGTATCTACTTGTAAGACATTATCCCTTCTCTCCCTTTGGTCAAACTCTAGATTGATCCATGTTTTTCTGTGAAATTGTAACATATATATATGTGTGTGCGTGTGCGTGTGTGTGTGTGTGTGTGATATCTCTATGAACTTGAAATATATATATAGTGTGATATCTCTCTTTCAACGAACTTAGAGCTCGACTCGAATTTATTGTGAACGTGTTCGAGCCGAGTTCGAACACTAATTTGAGAGCAAACACCCTGATAAACTTCCGAGCCGAGTAGTGGCCACTACTCGGCTCGACTCAACTCATTTACAGCCCTAATCACTGACTATAAAAATATGTCAAAACAATCCCAAAGTACCAGAACATGACAACACTGGACAAAGATATGATGGTTTAGAACCTCGTTAGTGGAGACCACCTATCTTTGGTTGGCTATCAACTACCAGAATATTCTCTCTAGCAACAAATCATAATAGGCTCAAAAGTACAAGGAGAACAGAACAGTTGATGCAGAACGGGTAGGGGTGCTTCAAAAATGAAATTGATTGAGAATGAGAGAGGATGGGAGAGAAGAAGTAGAGGGGAAAGAAAATCTCTAAATAATAATCAATAATCATGAAAAGTGCCTTCACAATGTATCAACCACACAAATATATAGGCATCAAGCAAAACTCTAATCAAATCCTATTACCAAAAATAAAACCCATACAATACTAAATTACTAAAATATCCTAAAACTAAAACATTACTATAATAATAATAATAATAATACAAAAATCCCTAAAAATCCCTAATGTTGGTGCTGAGGAAAATGTAGCTCCACCTGTAGAAACACATACCAATAAAATAGGAGGCTCAAAGGAGCCTCAGTTAGATAACAAATACTCCACTTCAAAAATTGAATTAGTACTCATATCCAAGGACCAGTCAAAGAAATATGCATCAAGTCCTAAAAATATCCAAAGAGTCTTCTATAAATTACTATTGTACTTAACATCCTTATTTGACATGATAGAAGTGGATGACTCATAATGTCTAATAATCTCTTTGAGGCTATTGGGACTAAACTCTTTTTGTGTAAAACCTAGTTCAACACGTTCCCTAGGATGTGTGAGCTTATGTGGGACATCAAATGAATATGATTATGATCCTGGAAATAAGGTAATGGTGTGTTGCACGTCATTCATGTGTGACAATTAAGCTTGATGTTCTCAAATGTTATATCTTTAATTTCATTTAAATCAGTGCATTTAGGTGGTGGAGAATCCAACACCTCCTCAGATGTGACATAGGGAATTCTTAGTTACTTTGTTTTCTACTTATGCTAACACAAGTTTGTCATCATGAGACTGATAAGAAGATTTATGAGGTGCTTTAGAATTCTCATCTAGTCGTTTTGCAAGTGTTAACAGGAGAGTTTTACCATTATACTTGAAGCAGTAGTGATTCTCCTTGCTATGGTGAGTCACATTTAAGTCATAGATCCAAGTGACCAAGTATCACGTGGGCTACAGTCAAGCGTAAAATATCACACCAAATATTATCAAAATAATCACCCATTTGAATAGGAACTAAACACCTTTCTGTAATAGTCAAAGAAAGTTTCATCAACCCAAACCATTCTATATGGATGTAGGTGAGGTTCCGGTTGAAGTTTCATTTTAGCAACACCCGATTTTGACACTGCATTTATTAAACTTTCTTCATTTATAATTATTTTACAAACTCTTTCTCCACATTTGAGATATGTACTAATTATGTTGGTGCTCGTCCAATCATTATTACATGTCTCATCTTCCATATGATTTTACATGAGCTCTGGTAATGGTCCATTATCATCTAGGTCATGTAGATACTTGGGTGGATATCTACGTTCTGAGACTTGATATGGATTGACAACTGGAGGACTTCCATAGTAAGCAGGAAAATATTTTTCTTTTAATTTCCGTTTCATTTCAGCCCACAATGTAATAGGTTCATCACCTAAGCGCTCTAAATTTTTTTAAACTCCTTGCCAATACTTCTTGGCAGATCCCACTAATTTCATCTTTGCAAATCGCACTCTATGACTATCTGATGTATTATACTACTCAAAGTAGTCTTCCATGTCAGCTAACCAATCAAGGAATGCATTAGGATCTAACTTACCATCATAATTAGGAGCATCGACCTTAACTTTCTTTGTGATATTTCCCGAATCATCAGAATAGTACCTAGGCTGGTCATGGTAATGTCTCTGAGGGGAATGATGGTGACACTTATCCTGGGGTCTCAAAGGTCTCTGATGATCCTTCTCAAACAATTGTTCAAACTCATCTAGGTTCTCAGAGTCTTCCTCTTGCGGAAAGCTATGAATTGTGACTCGACAGTGAACACGTGGAAGAGGCCTAAGGGAATTTGGAACTCGACTCTCTCGAAAGTTCATTTGTCTCATGTAAGGGTCTCACGATGATCTTGGACTGTCAAAAGTGTCCCGATAGTGGTATGTGGACTCATCATTATAATGGTTGTGATCGTTTCTGATGTCCAGCCTTAACCTTGAGGAGACAAATGTGTCACCCATGTTGCAAGACATGTCATGGGTAGTCATGTTGATCTCAAAGGAATAGTATAAACATAAGAATGATTAAGGATAATGCCAACAAATGACTCAAATTGAATTAGGTAAGCAACTTATAAACTAGCACAATGCACAAGCAAGAAATCCAATTGCAAATAAAGTGATTATGCCTGAATTCATGCACTAGTTGTAGATATTTAGGTGCAAAATTCAAGTGAAATAGATAATAAAATAAAAATGGATATGGTGAAAGCAAACGAAACATATAATAGGTAATGAGAAGGAATAAAGGAGCAATTGAAGCAAATAAATAGGTTCAATGGTTAATTGGGGTGGTTCAATGGACCTTTTTGCAAATTTCTGGACTAAAAAAATGGATAAAAGTACTAATAACAAATTTTAGTCGAAGTACATGTACCTTTTCCGAAGTCCTTTGTAGCTCCCAAGTGTTGAAAGCTATGAAAAATGGTTCCAATACTTGAAATAGAGATTTTGTTTTTTCTTTTTCCTTTTTTTTCTCTAAATTGGTTTACAGTTGTGCTGGCTAACTGCAGAGCTAGTTCAGTTCTGGACTGGTTCCAGAACTAGACTGTTTTTGTTCTTGTATCCAAAAAGAGTTAAATGCAAATCTCGGTTGGGCTGGAGCGAAGTGGAATGGGCCAGGCCACATGACCCAATACGATCCAACTCTGGCTGTTGGGAAAATCTTCTTTGAACTGGATCCGGGCAAACAGATAGCGGATCGGGTTGGCTTTGGGTTATAAGACAAACCGAAAGCTTGCCCTTACCAAATTCGATGGTGGACAGAGACGATGGACGTCGGCTGATCGGCAATGACAACAGCGAGAGTGACAACTAACGCAAGAATATTCCAGCAAAGACTGAAGATGACGAACAAGACTTGATTTTGACGGCAAGACGCAACAACGCAGTGGTGATGGTGACACGATTCCAACAACTGGTTTACAGTGAAAGCTTTTGTTGGTATTGCTGGCTTAGGTTCCGAAGCTAAGGGTGAGATGGGCTGTGGGTTTGGGGTTGCAGATGATTTTCAACCAATATTTTGGGTTGCTTGGGTACGGTGGTTGTGGTTTTTTATGAGTTTGTTGTGGGTATGGGTTTTGTGACAGTGGGGGTTAGGGTTTCGATGAGTGGACATGTTACCCAAATGGTTTTCTGGCGATGGTGATCAATGGTGATGGGTGTCCTTGTGATTAGGGGTTGTTTGCATGGTGGGTTTTGTTCGTGAGGGTAACAGTGAATAGGATTGTGTGGGTTGGGTCTTGCGGCTTCTATGATTGGCCTTGTGACTAGGGTTTGGGTTCAGATAGATGGCGAGTGGTTGTGGTGGGTGGCAGTGGTTAGCATTCTAGTTGCCTTGGGTAATGGTTAAGGTTTCGGTTGATGAACAGTAACAAATGGGTTTAAATTGTGGTAAACAGTAGAGTTTTGGTTATGCATGAACAGTAGGGTTAACAGAGACAATTGCTATATGATGATTGTTGAATAAATTTGAATCTTTCGCTCTAATACCAAAATTGATGCAGGGCGGGTAGGGGTACTTCAAAACTGAAATTGATTGGGAATGAGAGGATGAGAGAGAAGAAGTAGAGGACGAAGAAAACCTCTGAATAATAATCAATAATCGTGAAAAGTGCCTTCACAATGTATCAACCACACATATATATATACACATACATCAAGCAAAACCCTATTCAAATCCTATCACTAAAAATAAAACCCTACAATACTAAAAATTAAAACATTACTATAATAATAATAATAATAATAATAATAATAAATACACAAAGATCCCTAAAAATCCCTAATTCTATCTATCTTTCCCATGTCTCCAATAATAAAAGCGAAACATGTGCACTTCAAGCTCTCAGACCATTTTTGGTTCTCCATCAACAACAAGGGAGAGTGGAGTTCCAACAAGGGAGAGTGAGAAAGTCGTATCTAACAGGCTAAATGATATTAAGCTAAAAACACAAATATAACATTTATTTTTCAACAATAGTGCAGAGTGCCGCCCCATAGCAGGGCGGAACATAGAAGGGACCAGGGGGCCATAAAATTTTGTAAAACCCTATATATATATATAGACACATGCCATATATATATCCTTATAAGTATTAACTATTAAGTACTTCTTGAAAATTTAATAATGGCCCCGTCATCCGTTCATGCACAAAGTCACTATACAACTCTACAAAGTTTTTCTTTCTTCGATCAACCAAGAGAAAGTTACTGGCAGAAGCAACCTAACGCAGCCAATTAGCTGTACTCTCTCTCTCTCTCCCCCTCTTCCTCCTTTTCCTCTTCTTTTTCTTTCCCATTGAATTCTGGTACTCACGAGTTTCTCGAAAGGAAGAAGTGGAAGAAACTCCTATATGCCAAAATTGGTTAACATGGGATGAGGTTAAACTGACTTTAAAAAGTTAAATATAGTAGGTGAAATGGCATGTAATAGAAAAGATTGGAGAGAGAGAATTCATGTGGCCGACCCCATTCATATGGGATTAAGGCAAGGATGATGATGGTTGGCTGTAAATACTTCGGCTTATAAATAATGTTGTCTTGAGGTCTTAGGTATTCTTTTATATCAAGAACACAAATTTAAGACTCATATTGTAAAGAAAAATATATTATGATTAATTTATAAATTTTAATTACATAGTACAAGTTTGGCTCCCCTATATAAAAATTTGGGTAAATTACCCTCACCACCCTTGAGGTTTGGGGTAATTACTGTGAGATGAAATTTTTTTAAATATTACTCTGACATCCCCTTTGACACTCCTGTCAGAGTTTCTCAATCAAAAAACATCCACCACTTGGTACAAATTGATCTTTTTGCCCATATGTTAGTTTATTAACTTTTTAATAAAAATAAAAAATAAAATCAACTCTCTAATTCCACATTTTCTTCCATACACCCTCCATCACCACCATCTTTACCCAAGATCACCTTCCCCCCCCCCCCTCTCTCTCTCTCTCTCTCTCTCTCTCTCTCTCTCTATATATATATATATATATATATATATATCCTTTTATTTGCTTCTTCATTATTCTCTCCACACACGCACTAGTAGATGAAACCATCTGCGGCGACCCAACTAACTCCCGCTGATGGCGGCCTCCATATTCTCCGGCGACTTGTAACCAAATGTGTGTGTGTGTGTGTGTGTGTGTATATATATATGTAATATATTGTGTGGGTCTTTCTAATTTGTATGGTGGGGCTGAGATTGAGAGATTTATGGAGGTGAGGCTGACTATGGTTTCAATGTTTTAAATTTCTAATTGATCATATTTTTAGGAAGATGTGAAGACCCATTTCCAGACAACCCACTTACATTAGATAAACTAGAGAGAGAAAGCATATAAATATTGAATCAGAGAGTTTTCTTGAAAGAGGAAGGTGATGGAGAATGAAATTGATGATGGAGATGAGTGAGATTTGGTGGCTGTGGGTCGCAGATTCAAAGGGTTTGATGGTGGTGATAACGACAAGGATATGGGTGGGGGTGGTTCATTGTGCCATAGTCCCGGCTATAATGTTAAACATATATAGTTAATTAAAAATTAGTGAAGAACAAATTTTATAAAATATATACTTAAGCACCATTTATATGTTTGTCATAGGATATTTTTGTCAAAAACGTAGGCTTAAATATGTCATTTTATAATGATCAGTGATGACAAACAAATAAGGAGAGTGTATTCAATTAGGATTTTTAAAAAGTGTACAAAAGTCTAAGTGAATTCAAAAAGTCATAGATTTTGAAGGATTTTATTAAGTGGTGGATTTGAGGGTGGAATGTATAAATACCGAAGCCCACAACAAATCCAACCTTTTCCCCGTAGATTTTGGTGAACTTTTTTTTTTTTTTTTGCAGAATACGAACAACTTTTCTCCATCTCAAGGTACACTCTTTTTTTCTCTCTTGGTTTTACTCTACTCAGATTCTCTTTCTATTGGATTAGGAAAACTTGTAAAACTCGAGTTTCTAGGTAAATTGATCAATCTCTCGCAGTATGGGAGAGATTAATCCCTCTACGCTATTTGTTATGGATCAATCCCTTAAGCCATAGAGATTGATTGTGAAGTCCAATTAATAATCCAACATAACCTAGGTTCAAGGTTCTCCAATTATCTAACTAATGATTTAACCTAGACCCTATAAGCAAAGTCTGTACTTTTTTTCTCATTTTTCATAATGTGTGATTGAAATCTGAGAAAGGGTTGATATGCAATTTGTGTTTATCAAGTGAGTTACTTTATTATCCCCGCTCTTTCTTGGGATATTTGCAATACACAATAATTTTTAGACAATATATCAGATGATATCCATTTTGCATTATAACTACTACTTGAGCCATTGGTTTACTTGTACGCAAAAATAGAATTCAAGGATAAAAATAAATAAAATAGGTTGAAGAAATCAATACAAGTCTAAAAAAATCCATCAAAGTCTCTAATAGAAGTCTATACAAAACAATTAAAGTCTATAATAGAAGTCTATAAAAATCCATGAATTCACATAAATCTGTCACTTAAAAAATGTCTTTCAAAATCCTTTAAAATCCTAATTGACTACACCCTCCTAAATTCATTTGTTCAAGGGAATTTTTGGTATTTAAAAAAAATTGTTTAACACCAATGACGACCTTTTAACGGAGAGGGGTTGGTTGTTATTTCTTCAAAGCACAAGGGAAGTTGACTTCAAAAAATTTAAAATTTTCATCTAATGGTAATTACTCCAAACCTCAAGGGAGGTCAGAGTAATTTACCCTAAAAATTTCTAGGTCTGCCCCTGGCCTATAGAGAACTCGTTTCTTACTATCTAAAGATTCTAAACAAGAAATTCCACCACAACTAATATTTATCAAATTTAGCTAGGATACCCATTTAGAAAGAAGAATATGGGGCATTCACTAAACTTCTTTTTTTGTTTCATTTCTTTTTCCATTATTTTGTTATTAACAAAAGAATAGATGAAATAAAAAAATAATAATAAGTTTTAGAAACTATTCAGAAGACTCGCACGCATCTCAACCAGCAAAAAAATGTGGGAGCATTCTGCATATGCATATATGTGCAAATAAGCCAGTAAATGTATGCAAATCTAACAAGTTAATATAAAAAAATAATTACCGAAAACAAAAGTCAACATAAAATAATACATGTATACAATGTCACATCTAAGGAGAATCATTACCACACAAAAATAAAATAAAATAATAAAATGAATGTCCAGTGATACCATTCGCAGAGAGAGAGAGAGAGAGATTTTTAATCCTGAACATCCACAAGGAGAAACGAAGAGGAGCCGATGTTGTGCTTTAGATTAGAGCAAGAACAAAGTGGAGCCATGAAGGGTTGTTTTAAAGGGAAAATGCTCTAGATTCAGAGGTTACGCTATAGCTGAATACAAGGGAAAGATCATTACTTTTACCGGAAAAGATCATTCTATCATGTAATCCAAAAACTATGAGTGTTACTTTGGTGATGTATAAGCCTTCCAACAGAAAGACTTTTATGCATAGAAAACCTCAGGTTCATAGTGAAGATGACAGGTATCGCTTCCTACACGTGAATAGGCTTCCGAGGTCAAGCAGTTTCAATTTTATTACAGGATTGCAAATGAATGCTGAGCTGAATGACTAGAAACCCACTGTGCTTTATGGCAATAGATATGTTGATAAAATGAGAAATCAGTGGCAAGACTAGAAATGATACGTTCAAAGCGAATGCATTTGTGAAAACTTAAAGGTAGGTAAACAAGCAGAAAGAGGTGGGGAAGTCAACTTAGATGGTTTGTCATTTCCTATATATATCATGAAGCAAGAAAAAAGGAGTGAAGACAAATTGAAGGTTTCATACAAGTCCGAGAGGTAACCAAGTAGAAGATTGTAGGGGAAAGAGGAGATAACAAACCTTGACCAATGGTAAAGGCCTACAGCAGAACACATTGCTATAGATAGAGAGGAATTGAAAGGAGGAAAAGTCAGCCTCAAATACACATTCTAAAGCTAAAGTCCAAGTTATCTGAATTGTAGTTTCCTCGAATAATTTAATATTTAAGGCTTCATTTTAATGACATGATGATGAAAGAAAATGTCTGACTTTAAAGGACAGACAGTGACAAACATTATAATGTAAGTGGGAACTATTATAACCCTGCAACTGGCAATCCCTTTAGTGAAATACAATCCAACAGAGTTAAGGTAGAGCAGAAAACCTTTACTCCCTCCTTTTTGTGATGATCATCCTCTTTGAAAAAGCTCCTTCTTCTAGGAAATGAAATTATTACACTTATGATTCCGTTTTTTTTTTTTTTCTTTTTCAAACACAACGGTACAAACTGGGGACCTATGTTACATCACTTGGATACGAGTATCAGGTCTGAGTATCTGTAGGACCTCCCCAGATCCCAAAATCATATGACACGAGGAATTGTGTCCAGAGGTTGGATAAAAGTACAAAGACATGCACTACACATTCAAATACATTATATAATTATACAAGTGTTCATGTGCCCGATCTGGGTTCGCGTGTCGAACAAATATCTCATACCCATAACAATATTATGTCGTGTCAACTAGGATAGGTGAAGGGAAACAGGAAGGTCCATGTGACATAGATGGGGACTGCTCCTCCATCCACACAAAACCCCCAATCCCATCTCAACCAGGACTTGAATTATGTACCTTTCCCTGACAGAGGATTAGGATAGACAACTTGAGCTAACAAGCTGACGGTCAATGCATTAACACTTGACTTCATAAGATTACTTTTCCAATATGACACCCTGCCCCATTTTCTGGCCTAATTAACATACTCATATGTTACACATTAATCTATTTTATTATAAAGGGTATTTTGTAAGGTGACAACAAATAATGTTTTATTTCATTGCACCTATGATATATGGACTCTTCAAAAAGGTGTGAATTACCCGTGTCAGACACACATTACTCAAAAGTGTATATAGGATATGTGTCTGACATGTCTAGCTGGACATTCACCTAACAAACAGATCCAATGGCTCAAGATTACTATGCAATTGTAAAACTCTTTTATTATGTTCCTTTTGTTATATTATTGCTTAAAAACACGTTAAGTACCTATGCTGAATACTCTACGTTTAAATGAAAATACTCAGTCTTGGGGATTTGAAGAATCCGACTCTTAGACAGATACCTACACCCAACATAAGTACCCAAATCTATGTAACGTAGCATTGCACAAACAATAAGGGACATCTGAAAAAGAAAGGACTATTTTTGTGAGGTCGAGGAGTATAAGGTTTTGACCTAGTAGATGTGAGCAAGAGGCCAGTGGTTACCAGTATCCAAGTGTAAAAATTCTACTAGCTAGTGCTCACAAATTCAAGTGCCTCACTACCCTATCACAACAACTTCCAGTTTAATTGACATCGGTCTCTAAACCAAATAACATGCATCTAAAGTGAAAAGAATCAAACAAAATGTGATGAGCTTTGCCCCCCACACCCAAAAAGAACAAGTGAACTGCCATCTCAATTTCAAGGATCAGTTGATAGTTCAGTTACGCAAGAGTTTACTCAAACTACAAGATATATTCAAAAGAATTCATAAAGTTACAACAACGAACCTCACCAGTAACCTTCTTAGCTTGCAAAGTCGCAACTACAGCTAAGCACTTCTCAATGTCAGGGATCTTTGCCTGTTAACCACAAGAAACAAGAACTGAAAGTCAAAATTCTAACAAACGCGAACAAAAAGTATAACAATATTTAAATACAAACTTGATTAAGGGTCAATTAATTCAACTGTCTAAATATAATAGTTTCAAAGGCATATAATTTAACATATAAGAACCAAGATCATAATTTGAAAGAACCGAATCAAGTTAATTTTTGCTGAAACTTGAATTAAAAAAAAAAAAAGAAAAAAAAAAGAAGAAAAGAAAAAAGGAGAGAAAAGATGTAGTTCATCAATTGCAACTAAAGGATATAAAATAGGCTCAAGCCGTTGCTAAGATTCTAACATGTTTCAATGCAACCCAGTGTTCATGTAATTGGCCTACCAATTTGTTCCACACAAGCATTCCTCCTCCACAGAGAGAGAGAGAGAGTCATCTAAATACCCTTCTACACACATATATCGAAGCAGTTTGTGGGACAACTGTTGAAGTGTTGCACGAACCTACAGCCCAACACCAGTTATGTGTTGGCGCACTTTGATTCTCAGATGTGCTAAAAGAACTGCATGTAGTGCATTTTCATCAAGGGGATTTGGTACAAAGTAATATCTTATACTACACACATAATCACGAACGAGAGTCAAAATTCCAAAGAGTTGGGTCTGACATCTTTTATTCTCTCTAAGTACAAGATCAGCATTTATGTCCATAGATAAACAAGACAGAAGAACAAACTAATCTGTTGTACTTTTGGTTTTTATTTTGCATGGACTCAATCCATCTTCAGCCCCAAATCAAAATCCAGTATCTTAGAAGTTCAAAAATGGATTTAGTTGAATCTAGTTTCTTGCCAAGGCAATAATAATTAGCAAAATTGAACTTAAAAGCAATGCTATGTGCCTATGTACATTGTATTGGGTACAGAGAAGGGATATAATTAAGGAAAACACCTGAAGATCCCTCTGCTGCGCCAGAAGTTTCATCTCAACCAACCTGTATTGTTGAATTCTGCAAAAAAGTAAAACAGCAAGTATATTATAAACTAGCAGGGAAATGAAATCACAAAACTGGGGCACAAAATCCTTCGGATGCACCAAACAAAATACATCTGTTCATGATGTGTTCACATAAAGCCTTCATGTTAATGCTCTTCTTTTAGTCAAGTGTGGGGGGTTGCCTAAGCAAATTCTCTTAAGCTGTACAGCCTTATTTAAGGCCATAGTTCCTTTGTTGTAATTAGGGCATAAGAAAATAGATGTTTTGTCTTTTCCATCAAAAGATTCCAACATAATATTATTTTTAATGTTCAAAGAGTTGGTCCTATAATTTCGAAGAGAGCACAAGTAAGATAAAACCTAGAATCAATATTATGGTGCTATAGTATAGATGAATTCAGCTAGTGAATATTGAAGACAACGCATAAAGACAAGCAAGCACATAAAGGTGCCTGTCCCAAGTTGATGCAGGACAGGGAGCTCTGTTTTAATACAGATTTAGAACCAGAATGAAAGCAGGGGATGAGAAAGTAGAAGAAGAGATGAAGCTAGAAGGAGGAGGTCAGATTACAGACGAAAGGGGTAAGAATGCAGATTGAAAAGATAAGCTAAAGAGACAGAGAGATTGAGAAGAGCAAGCACAGCGAGGAAGAATAAAACACAGAAAGACTTCTCAATCTCAATAATATTTTTATCATCAAAAGCTGATTTGCTTAGTTACATAGAAGCCTTTATATAGGCAAAATCATAATCAAACCCTAAAATAATAAAGTACTAAAATATCCCTAAATTAAAACATTACCAAAACAAAAAAGATTAAACCTAATTTCATCTATCTTTGCCCCTTCTCCAAAAGTAGAGGCAAAACACGTGCGGCTCATGCATGAAAATCATAGCTCGTTCTCAATAAAAAAGTAGTAAATACTATCCTTGCCACAGTAAATATCTTTTACATTAAATATTACACAAATAGTCCAGTAACATGAGCAATATAGAAATGATAAAGGGTAAAGTGCAAAAAACTTCCCAGCAACATACAAATTGTGCAAATACCCCCCTGGCATTTAAGTAACCCCTTACATTTTTTAAATTGTGTAAATATGGACATTCCGTCACTTTGGGGTTAACAGAAGACTAAAATGTCTAAAATACACTTACAAAAACTAAAAAAAGGGTAGAGTGCAAAAAACTCCTCTTATATGCAAAATGTGAGAAGACCCTCTTGAAGTTTAAAGAACCCCCTACATTTTTCAAATTGTGCAAATAAGTCCATTCCGTCAATTTGCCGTTAATGGAAGACTAAAATGCCTAAAATATTCTCTCTATTACAGATCTCTTCGGTTGTACGTAGGGGGAGAGAGAGAAAATTCTGAGAGAGAGAATCAAAGAGAGATAACGAGAGAAAGATAGAGAGAGAGAGAGAGAGAGAAAAGAGAAAATTTTGTGAGAGAAAAGAGAAAAAAAACTGGAGAGGAGAGAGAAGAGAAAATTTTGTAAGAGAAAAGAAAAAAAAATTGAAGAGAGAAGAGAGAAAAAAGCTGGGAGATATATGTGTGTGGATATATATATATATATATGGGTAAAGTGCAAGAAACTCCCCTGTTATATAAAAAATGTGCAGTTAACCCCCTTCCACCTTCCAGTTCAGTATGCGCATATAACCTCCTAACATTTGAAAAATGTGTGCAAATTGCCCCCTCCGTCTAATAACCGTTAGAAAATATCCGTTGATTGTCAAATCTGACAAAAAAGTTATCTGAAAATCCCAAAATACCCTTTTTAAATGCCCGCAATGCCCCTCATAGACTTCTATATATTTTAGGGTAAAGTGCAAGAAACCCCCTTGTTATATAAAAATTGTGCAGCAAACCCCCCTCTTATGACTGTATAACCAACCTTTGCAAATTGCTCCTCCATCTAATAACCATTAGAAAATATCCGTTGACTGTCAAATCTAACAAAAAAGTAATATGAAAACCCCAAAATATCCGTTTTAACAGACTTTTATATATTTTAACACACTAACTGCCCTGTTTGGAGGTATCCTACTCTCTTACAACAACTCTCTCTCTCTCGCTCTATCTCTCTCAGTCTCTCTCTTTTGAGTTTTTTCCCTCTCTATTTTTTTCTCTTTTATCTCTCTCTATATATATATCAACTTTTTTCTCTCTCCTCTCTCTCAAATTTTCTCTTCTCTATATCTCTCTCACTATCTCTTTCAGATTCTCTCCCTCTCTCATAATTCTCTCTCTCTCTCTCTGCGTACAACCAAAGAGATCCATAATAGAGAGATAATTTTAGACATTTGAGTCTTCCGTTAATGGAAAATTGACTGAATGTACTTATTTGCACAATTTGAAAATTTTAGGGGTTAATTAAACTTCAAAGGGTATTCACACATTTTGCATATAACAGGGAGGAATTTCGCACTTCACCATTTTTTTTAGTTTTGTCATAAGGGTATTTTAAACATTTCAGTCTTCCATTTGTTAGATGTCATTATTGTAGTAGTGTGTAATAATCATGGGTATTATTGTACTTTTGCTCATCATAATATATAAGAGTGAGGATTGTAGGGTTTTACACAAACCTCTTATTTTCTCTCAGATTTCTCTCTTTTTCTGTTCTTTTCTTTTTCCTAGTTGGTACACACACACACACCCCCAAAAAATTGTTTGCACCCAAGAGGACTTGATCCTTAGGCCTAATGCTTGCTAGGCACTAGGGCCAAATTCTTTATCCACTTGAGCCAACCCCTTGGGGTTTCTCTTCTTTTCTTCCTCTAGTCTAACTCTAAACACACACATACAAACTTTAACTTGGTATGAAAGCAAAAGATTGAAGACTAGAACACATTTTATCAAGTTGTAGGAGATCAGAAAGGATGCAGGTTGTCGTCAATAAACTGACGTTAGCATGACACCTTGCTAACGTTAACGACTACATGGTCTGGCTCGCATAATTTTCTAGTAATTATGGTGGCCTTTGTTATTCATTTTGACGTTGTTTGGGTGTAGTTTCGATTTTTCAAAACATTTTCCGCATTTCGGCCCAAGATTTTTCAATCTGAAGATTGGGGTCTTTTTTGATGTTTTTGTTTGTTGAAATCTAACCTAAAGGGACCGACTAGACTTGGAAGGAGCTTGGTCAGTATTTAATTTGTTGCTTCACTTCATCTGCAGTGTTTCTTTTTTCCCTAAAAAATGGTTCAACAGTCACTCCTTGGCTTTGGCAGTTACCCACCTGCTGTTTTTGATCTTCAAATCCCTCAGTAAGTGCTCTAAAAATCTGTTTGGATGCTTGGGCTCTTGGAAATCTGCATCAGAATTGGGCTTTAAGATCTCGAGTTGGTAGCATGACTAATGATTGGATGTTTGTTTGTTGAATTTATATTTTCAGCTCTTGAACAGTCAGAATTACCCCTGTTGTTGTTTGGATTTTCCTTGTTTGTTAAGTAAGAAACTCAAATCTGGATTTGTCAACTGAGAGCTCAACCTCTAAAACCAACAATCCATTCATAAGGAACATTGTATGAGCAGTCTTCTGTTATAGGGAGTTGGTATTGCTTTGATTCTTGGATTGCTAAGAAAGCTGGATTTGAACTTTGAATCTGATTTCATACTTGTTCTGGTCCACAATTTGTTCATGGATGACTCTAAACCACCTTGTTTTCGTAGTAGTTCCCGTGTTGGTGGCTGTCCTAGTGGACGTAATGATAGGAAGTGTGATCATTGTAGTGGTTCAAATCATCCCACGCCTCATTGTTGGGAAATATATGGCAAGACAAACTTTGCACTTCAAACTACCGATGGTACTACACAGTCACTTCCGTCACGTACTAGTTCTGGACATCTAGCTTCTAATTTTGGTTCTCTAGATGCACTCATCACTCAACTTAGCGTGCTTATTCTGAGGTTACAAACTACTCTTCCATCCACTTCTACTTCTACCGCGTGGCTAATTCACGTAATATTGGATGTGTGGCTCAATCCTCTCTGTCATGGGTCATTGACTCTGGAGCTAGCTCACACATGTCTGGTTCATCATCTCTCTTTCTAATTTAAAACCTATGAAACATCACATTGTTTTAGCTGATGATTCTTGTCGGTCTGTTCTTGGGAAAGGTGTCCTTCACCCTACCAATTCATTATCATTACCTTCTAGTCTCTATGTTCCTGATTTTTCTTTTAATTTGATTTCCGTAAGTCAATTGACTAAAGAATTACGTTGTTCTTTAACTTTTACCCTGACTTCATGTGTTTTTCATGACCTCAGGACAAAGAAGAAGATTGGTTCGGATCATGAGAAGGACGGGTTATATTACTTGGATCTTGGTAACCTCAATCTGTCTTGTCATCAGCTTTAAGTGCTACAGTCTCTCCTCTTCAATGGCATTTTCGCTTGGGTCACCAATCTTTGGCCAAGTTGCGGTTAGCTATTCCTAAGTTGAGTCCTGTGTCTATTTTAGAGTGTGAAGCTTGTCGGTTAGGCAAGCATCATTATAGTTCCTTCCCGAGTCATAGTCAGAATCGTCAGATCGAGTCCTTTGATTTAGTTCACACGGACATTTGGGGGTCCTTATCGAAGTGCCAGTTTGAATGGGTTTCTATATTTTGTCATCTTTGTTGATGAGTATTTTCAAATGACATGGTTATTCTTGATGAAAGAGAAATTTGAGTTACCTCGTATTATTGCTAAATTTTATAACGAAATTCTTACTCAATTTGGTAAACGTATTAAGGTTCTTCGATCTAATAATGCCTTGGAGTATACACAGTTTATCATGAATTCCTTCTATGCAGATTGTGGTATCATTCATTAGACTAGTTGTACTCACACTTCTCAATAAACTGGTGTTGCTAAACGAAAGCGTCGCCATCTGTTGGATGTTGCTCGTACCTTATTATTTAATATGAAAGTGCCAAAACATTTTTGAGCTGATACACTTTTTAGTGCTTGTTGTCTCATAAACCGTATGCTCTCTACTATTCTAAATAACCAAACTCCTTTTTCTCTTATATATCCTAGTGTCTCACAATTTTCAACTCACTCATCGTGTTTTTGGTTGTGTAGCCTTTGTTCATATCTTAGATCCTGGTCAAGACAAACTATATCCGCGTGCACGTAAATGTGTTTTTTTGGGGATATTCCTACACTCAGAAGAGGTATCATTGTTACAGTCCTGAGTCTCGGCGATACTTTGTAAGTGTCAATGTTACCTTTTTTAAGTCCACCGTTTTTCATCATTTGGTCAGAGTTGTTACTGGATCTCATCTCTGCTCGTGAGGGGGAGCCTACCTTATCTTCTCCTACCCTTTTGATGCCATTGGCTCCATCTTCTGATTCTACTCCTTCGATGTCAGTAGCTCCACCTTCTAATCCTCCTTTGCAGGTTTATCAACGATCTAGTTCTCGACCCATTAATTCTTATGGTCCGAACACAACATCTTCTCAACCAGAGGTTCATGTTCCTCCATCATCCACTTTTACTGTTGATGACTTGGGTAAACGTTCTTGTACTCAACATTCTATTACTAATTTTGAGTCCTATGTTCGTGTTTCTACCTCCTTGCAATCTTTTTCTCTTACATTGTCCTCTATTTTTGTGCCCTCTACTTATTGGCAAACTTTATCTTTGTCTGGATCGAAACACGCTATGGATGAGGAAATGACTGCCCTTGACAAGAATCAAACTTGGGAGCTTACTATTCTTCCCTTGGAAACAGACTGTTAGTTGTTGGTGGTTTATACCGTAAAAGATCTTCTTGATGGTTCCGTTGAGCACCTTAAGGCGCGTTTAGTTGCCTAACGATACACACAGACATATGGGGCTGACCATATAGAGACCTTTTCTCTTGTGGCTTGCCTAAACATTGAACGAGTCCTTCTTTCTATCGTAGTTTGTTGTTCCTGACCTTTATATCAACTTGATATAAAGAATGCATTTCTTCGTAGCAACCTGCAAGAGGAGGTTTACATGGTTCAACCACCTGGTTATGTTGTTGCTAGTAGTGAGCATCTCATTTGTCAATTGTGGAAGGCTCTCTATAGCCTAAAGCAATCCCCTCGTGCTTGGTTTGATAGATTTAGTGTTGTGGTAATTAAGTTTGGTTTTTAACGCTCTACTTCTGATAATTTTGTCTTTGTTCGTCGCTCTTCTGCTGGTACGATTGTCTTGATTGTCTATGTTGATGATATTATTATATATGGGAGTGATTCAGCAAGCATTGCAGAGTTGAAACATCTGAGTCAACATTTCCATACTAAAGACTTGGGCGCCCTTCACTATTTTCTTGGGATTGAAGTTGCTCGTTCTCATCAAGGCATCTCATTGTCTCATCGAAAATATGTTCTTCATCTTCTGTCTGAAACCAGTCTCTTAGGTGCTCGACCAGTTGATACTCCTATGGACTCTACGATTAAACTTGATGGTGAACATGGGGAGTTGATTGCCGTTGTTGGCCGATATCAACACCTAGTTGGGAAATTAATCCATCTTACTATTAGATATTACTTATGTTGTAGGTGTGGTTAGTCAACATATGCATGCTCCCGTCAACCTCACTTTGAGGCTATTTGTCGTATTCTGCATTATCTGAAGGGTGCACCTGGGAATGGACTGTTGTATAAGCCTTCTTTTTCTTTTTTACCTGTAACGGTTTTAGTGATGTTGATTAGGCTGGCAATCGTTCTGATAGGCGATCTACATATGGTTATTGCATCTTTGTTGGTGGTAACCTTGTTACTTGGCGCAATAAAAAACAAACGGTAGTTGCTCATTCTAGTGCTAAGGCTAAGTATCGTGCTATAGCTCACACCGCCTCCGAGATGTTGTGGGTTTGCTCTCTCATTCAGGAGAAGGGTATTGACATTCCTACTCTTATGTCGATGCACTGTGATAACCAGACCGCTATCTTTATTGCTAGCAATCCTATTTTTCACAAGCGCACCAAGCATATAGAGGTGGACAGTCATTTTATTCGAGATCTACTGATGCAGAAACATATTGTTACTCCATATATTTGCTTTGATAATAAGCTAGGTGATATTCTTACGAAGTCGTTAGCTCGTGGTGCATTTCATCAGTTATGCTTCAAGCTGGACATGTTTAATATGTATGCTCCAGTTTGGGGGGGAGTGTTAGATACTTAGATGTCATTATTATAATAGCGTGTAATAAACATGGGAATTAGGGTTTTACACATGCCTCTTATTTTCTCTTAGATTTCTCTCCTCTTTTCTTCTCTTCTTTTCTTTCTCTAATTTAACCCAAAAATACACACATACAAACTTTCGCTCAGTTAACGGCAAAGTGACGGAATGTCCTTATTTGCACAATTTAAAAAATGTAGGGGGTTAATTAAACGTCATGGGGCTATTCGCACAATTTGTATATAACACGGTTTTTTTTGCACTTTACCATATATGTATATATATATATATATATATATAGAGAGAGAGAGAGAGGAGAAAAGATTTTGAGAGAGAAAAAACTGAGAGAAAATCTCATAGAGATGCTGTTGAGAGAGTAGGATATCTCCTGGCATCCAAACAGGGCAATTAGTGTGTTAAAATATATAGAAGTTTGTGAGGTTATATGCTCATACTAAAA
The DNA here is from genome assembly GCA_026545225.1 of Cornus controversa. NCBI lineage: Eukaryota > Viridiplantae > Streptophyta > Magnoliopsida > Cornales > Cornaceae > Cornus > Cornus controversa. Next base: position 6,453,152 of record CM048849.1, on the reverse strand, counting down.
TGGAAGAGGGTTTGCTACACTTTCTTTATATAACAGGGTTTTGTGCACTTTACCCTAAAATATATGGAAGTCAGTGAGGGGCATATTGAGCGTTTAAAAAGGGTATTTTGGGGTTTTCAAATAAATTTTTTTTGTCAGATTTGCCAGTCAACGAATATTTTTTTACAGTCATTAAATGGAGAGGGCAATTTGCACATATTTTTCAAATATTAGGAGGTTATATGCTCATACTAAACTGGAAGGGGTTTGCTGCACATTTTTTAGATAACAGGGGGTTGCTTGCACTTCACCAAATGATAAACCATGTAATTCTGATTCCACCTAATTAATGTTCACGTTCTAGACAGATTGGATATATTATGTATCAAACATTTCAGAAATTTTCTTGTGCTTCAACTGCAATTACTTTGTGTTATATCATTAAGACAATTAAATTGGTCGAGTCCTATATCAAAAACATGTTATATACTACTCGATTAGTCACATGAAACATATTAGTTTAATGAGTGATCAATTAAATTGTATTAGATAGGATGAAAGGCAAATATTCAAAAGGTGGATTATTCATTTTTGGAGTTAAAGATATGGATTTAACCCAAATCATTTTATATTTTCAAAGTGACAACACCAACCATGATCTGGAACACTTCAAATTGATATCATCCTTTACACATTCATAAAATGCCACAAATTAAATACAATACTAAAATATAATTTAAAGATCTGTTTGGTTCTCAGAAACAATAAGAGAAACAAAAATGAAAGGGCAAGAGAAATGGAAGGGAAGAGAAAAAGGAAAGAAAATAATTCATTGATGAAATCCTTTTATAACCTTTCTCCATTAGTTCGACAAGTTTATATTGGGTCTCATCAAAAGTTATTTAAAAAAAACTCCCTTTCTCCTCTTTTTTTTTCACATTTCGTTTCTAGTTCCCACATTCCAAATGAAGCCTAAGTTCAACACTTCAACCCAAAGTCAAAGATCATCCATAAACCCCTTGTTGGCTTACCACATACTGAAGATTAGCAAATGAGAAAATTACACCATCAAATTGAGAGTGGGAGTCATATATATAAATAGCATGAGTACATATAATTTGGTGATTGAATGATGACCACTAGGAGCAAGTCATTGTTTATTTATTTTGCAAACAAGGGCAGCAAATATAAGAATGTGTTTAGCTATCCAAGACAATAAGAATACGTAATGAATTAACATGAACAATTCTAATGGAACAGAGTAACTCTATTTCCAATATGCAATTGTTTACACCATAATATGGCATTTGTTATATTATGCTATACGGACTCAATTGAAAAGACACCTCGAGGAATCTAATACTTAGAAATTTTTATAGAATTAAAATGACAAATTGAAGTGTCAAGACCCCACACTGTGTAAATATTGTCCGCTTTGCACACTCACCGTACTCACGGTTTTCAAAATGCATCTACACAGTTAGGAGGTATCCACACATATAAGTGTCAGTAACTTCTCCTTCCCCAGACGATGTGGGTCGTCACATGACATCTAACCTATTTGGTCCCATTGTCATTTATCTGACCAATTCGGTCATATTTCTCTTCATCTAACCAATTGGTCTTGTTTTCATTTACTTGACCGATTCAATCCTTTTGTCAGTCACTTGACTGATTTAGTCCTATTTCCATTCACCTGACTGATAGGTGACCAATTTCGTCCCATTGCCATGAAATGGCAATGACATGACTTGGTTGGCCACATGAAGTCTTATTCTCAAAAATAGGACTTAGATGGTCACTAGGATTGTATTAGACTGGTCTTAGTCTTACTTTCTAGGACTTGAATGGCCACTTGGATTGAATAGGCCAAAATTGGTTTGATGGGTTGAATATGAAACAAAGCGGTTAAAGGCTACCCTATCTTTTCAAGAAAAATAAAAGACTTGGGACATGTATCGACCACAGGAATGCTTGGAGTTGCCCATAAATATGAGAAGTCACATTCAAGGAAGAGGTCCCAGCACCAACAATCACCATGTCTTCTAGGCAATGGTAACCTAGAAGGAGGGAACTCTCTTGCCTCCTTACAATTGACTGATCATCAACACCACAATTTCAACTGGTCGTCCCAAGTCACAGCCGACCCAAGGGAATATGTTTCCGAACACACCTCGAGTTCGGAACAAGCACCCTAGCGTACCCGCGCACAAACTCAAGGGCAAGAAAATGTGCAAATATTTTTTGGCACGCCCAGTGGGACCCTAGGGTGCCTAGTTGAGGGTTTTAAGGCTCTACCCAAGGGTTTTGAAGATGGAAGTGTCATTTTAGTGAGGACAAGGGCTATCTTGGATAAAATTGAAACAAATTTTGAATGGAGATGAGAGGCTCTCAAGGCTAACGTTGTAAAACATTCACAAGTTCCAACCTCATCACAAGCTTTGGATGGCCAAAAGAAGGAAAATGATCATCACAAGGAGATTTTTGTTAGTCTAGTAGGCTCAAACCAAGGTCTTCAAGACCAATTTGAGGATGAAGTTTGTCTTGGACGTAAAGATCAAATTCAGGCTTAGTCTTCATGACCAACATGATTATAAGAATTTACTTGGCCCAGAAAATCAAAACCTAGACCTTATTCATGATGACAAAGATTGTGATATTTCTAGCAAATTTGGGGGTCAAGAATTGATTCCTACCACTTCTCCACCACAAAAGGCTTTTAAATCTCAGGCTCAAGTTGAATATAGCAAGAGAAAGGCTTTTCTGGCCTTTAAGCAACAAAAATGTCCAAAAATTTTCAAGGCTAAGAGCACTAGGGGGCATGAGAGAAACAGACACCCAAGGTTCAAAATTTGTTTGCTTCAATTACTTTGAATTTTAATATTTTGGTTAATTCGAAATCCAAATCTTCTATTTGTTTGGGTTTCATTTATGAAAATTTCTGCTCTTTTTGTTGCAAACACACAATAGAAGCCTAGATTTGAAAAGAAGCAATCAATACAAAGTCACTACGTGATTTGAAGGCCACATTAAAATTGGTCTAGGAAGACTAATCTAATGAATTGTGTTTTATAAGATTTAAGTTCTTGATTCAATGTGATAAAGCAGCTCGTGCAAGGCCATTCATTTTGAGTTTGTTAGAGGTAGTTGTTTCCTTTGTAAAGGAAAATAAATGGTGAAGCATGAAATAATAAGAAGAGAGACCGAATGATGTTGAAATCAGTCAGCTTTGTTTAATCAATCATGAGGCTTGAATTGCTCTAATGGATCTTGTATAGTGCATCTAATGAGTACAACTAAGGTAAATCGGTTTGACTTCCATATCCCCTCTCAAGAAGCTTAAATTCTATGTTTGAGATTTTTATTTCTGGCAGGTTACCAAGAAGACCAATACACCAAAAGTTTCTTCTCAAGGTGACAATGACGGAGAAATGAGCCCAAGAGAAAAATCATCCCCTCAGTGATAGCAGTCCTGACTTCTCTGCTGCAAGTGAGTCGATAACTTATCTGCTACAAGAATTCATAGCCCAAGTTCCTTCTCATGCTGACCCAATAGAAAGTTTCTCGCCAAAATCAATTAGCAAGGTACTTTTAATAATTTACAATCAAAGAGCTTACAATACTTTGCAAAGACTAACTTTCCTTCTCCTAGAATACATCACAAAAATCGTTTGCGCCGTTCAGTCAGATAGTCAAGTTGAGGCTGCTGCTGAAGATTCCATATCAGTTTCTCTTCCACCTAAGAAATTAGTTGAAGATGCTAAGAGATTTTTCTTGGCAGCCTTATCTCATAACCTTAGTGAAATATCAGACCTTGCTGACCGATTCACCGACTCAATCTCGGTCTTGGTTGAAAGCTCTATATTTAATCTGTCCCAACTTGATGCACTTAAATCCTTCAAAGTTCAATTTTCAGGACTCCTTAATGTTTTTCAATCTTCGAAGGCTATTTGGCGTACCAACACCCCTCCCAAGGTGGCCTTCTTCAGATGGACGGCTGCTTTAGAGAGGATTTCGACCATTGATAACCTGAAAAGGAGAGGTCAAACTATTGTAAATTGGTAGTGCATGTGCAAGGAAGATGAAGAGCCTGTCAGTCATCTTCTATTGCATTGCCCGGTGGCTCATGACTGCTGGGATTTCTTTTTTGCTCTCTTTGCTGTCCATTGGGTCATGTCAGAGTCCCCAAAGAGCATGCTCGAGGCTTGGAAAGGTTGTACAGTGGCAAGTCCATGATGCTTGGAGGGTAGTACCCCTTTGCCTATGGTGGGGGTTATGGTGTGACCGGAACAGACGGATTTTTCAAGAAGTCAAGGTTCTAATTTGGGTGCTAAAATTTTCTATTCTTCATACATTATTCTTTTGGGTACAGGGATGGAACTATAAATCTGTGGGGGATATTATGTCTTTTGTAGATTCCCTTTTTCTCTTAGCAGACCTTCTTGGTCTCTCTTTATCTTCGGGATGCGCTCCCCATTTGAGTGTCTTTCAATGATATATAACGTATCAAAAAAAAAATCTTCTGATCGTAAGGTGAAGGAATCAAACGGAGGCCAATAAAGAACTCTTAGAAAAATAAGAAGTGAAAACTTCATTGGGCAATCGGGTAAAATTCAATCACTCCACTTCTCAATCAAAGAAGACTCTTCAAAAAGAATTGACCGAGCAAGAAGAAAATACTAAAAGAGAAATTGAACGCTTTCAAGCCAATTTGTCCGACATTTCGAAAAGAAAAAAGAAAGAAGAAAAAGAAAGGAGTTGAATAAGAAATTAAGCGACTTCAAGAGAAGGTGAAAAACCTTGGACAAAGTCAGGATTCTGTTCTAAAAGAAATTTCAGCTTTGGAAGGCAATAAGAAATTAGCAGAGGAATCACTTGCTCAAGTGCAAAACCAATGGGATGAGTTCAAGAAACTTCTCTTGGACTAATTTTTCTCAATAGCAAGACCCATGTCTTGGACAATATTTTCTTATTTTGGTTTGGATGTGAATGTTTTGACGGTCGCTCAAGACTGGTTGAACAATCAGTTTATTTTATCTGATAGCATATTTTTTTTGTTGTGAAAAACTGTCACGAACCAAGAGCAATCACGAAACACGACACAAAACGAAACATGCACAATACACAGAACACAAGAATTTACGTAGTTCGGCGATGTGCCTACATCCATGGCGAAGATTCGGCAAAAGTTCACTATGCAAAAATCAGGAGATTACAAGAGAGTCCTAATCCGGGTCCAAAACCCGCAAGCGAAAAAAGGGTCATAAAATTTTTCAGGTCAAAACCGGGTCACAACGCGACCCGGGCCAAGACAAAATTCGAGCCTCAACATAACATTTTTTGTTGTGACCGATTTATATATATTTTCATCAATTGGTCCTTCTGAATTCCCGAGACTTGCATATCCTGTTACTTGGTGTTTAATTTCAAATTTTCACAAGCACAAGAATTATTATAAGCAAACTCTTTTAGACCAATTTATATAGCAAATCATTTAGAGTAGATCATAAAACTGAAAGCAAAAACACATTTCAATGGATTCAATCAATATTTTCCAATCTAGAATAAACAAACCACCAACATTTCTTCATTACTCTTCAATGAATTACATATGAATTTTCATCCTTTCCTGTTCACAATCAAAGAGTTAGTGATACTCCTTTTTTTGGTATACCTAACCCTCACTCGTTATTTGGGATCTTATTTACCTCTTTGGACTTCTATTGAATTGAGAAATAGGTTTGATTGTCCATCTTTTTGTCCTTTCTATCAGGAATCAATAAGAAATATTTGAACTCGATTAGATTTCATCCAAATGTAGTAGTCACTGAGGGGAACTATTCCAATTTCATTGAAATTGCATATTAGGATAATAACTCAAAAAGTTTTGATTGAATTAGGATCCAAAGAAGAAAAAATACATCAGTCACATTTCTAACTTCATACTTCAATGGCGCAATGCTCAAACCAAAATCCTTATCTTGATTGGCTCAAGTTTGTATGAGATAGGTGACTGATATTTGGACTAATGTATCACCTCACCCACGATCGATTTTAACTGAAATCGATTATATTATTTGTTAGCTAGGTTCATAACTCAGGCACTCATAAGTTCATTCTGATTTTAGAAAATTGGTCTGCTGCTCAACCTTTGTGACCGATTTATATGGTAATTTATTACTCAAACATTCAAAGTGTTATTAATGGAGTGTTAACTTCTCAAACTGTTTGAACTTATGCACATAGAAGTCTAAGTATACCATATTTGTTAGACCAATTCAAGCCTCGTGAATGGTAAACAAAGCTGACCGATTTTGACATCATTCGAAAAGCATTACTTATTCAAAGTTTCTCACAAGGAAATGCATTATTATACACTCTTTTAGCTTCAGGCCAATTGATCATATGATCTATAAATCGGTTTCTTTCAAAGTAACCTATCTCTGAGACTGATTTTACTGACCATATTTGGATAATATTTTTTCACGTTTATAGGGTGATGATGAGTTTGCCAATCAATGTTCTTTAATCTATAGGTTCCACCAGCTAAAACTCTTTCAACCACAAACGGTCCCTCCCAATTTGGTGAGTGATCTTTGGACTCATGTATCTAAGTTTGTACAATCAAAATGATCGGAGCAGAAATGCTTACTGATTTAGAGCTTTTGAAGGGTTTGATAATTTTGCAGAGGCTTCACTGGTGGTATATTGGCAGTGACAGGTTACTGTAATGGTAGTATATTGGTAGTGACGTGTTATCGTAATGGCGTAATATTGGTGTATTGAAAGGTTAAAAGGTAAAGTTAACTATTGCTAGCTCACAACAATTTCAAAGCTCAAGTCTTATGTTTAGTTCACAATAATTTTAAACACTCAAGCCTTATGTCTTCCTTAGGTGTCCAATCACAATCCAACATCTGGCGGAAGATTTGAGATGTGATGTTGATTTAATATTCAAATATCATTTTAGATTTCAATAAAATCTAAAAGATATTTAAGGGGGGCAATGTTTATTAACCCAATATGACATTTATCAAAATGGTCCATGTGGACCAATAAGGACACCATAATAGGGTGATATAAAATTTATACTTTTGAATTATTGATGAAACTGAAGAATCCTTGGCCTAAGGCCAAGTTTGGAATGTTAGTCTTTTTCACATGTTTAACAAATTGGACTATTGCGAAATAAGTCCCCAATCACAAACCACCAAATATTACGATGTGATGATAAGTAAACAAGCACGAAGAAATTTCCAAGAACACACCAAGAATTATACGTGGTTCGGCTAAACAAGTCTACGTCCACAGAGAGCCCGATTTCACTATATAGATTGTAACAGTACAAGTTGAAGAATTGTATCAAGAGTACACTCAACTCTCAACCAAGAATTCTCTCCCTAAGTCCCCTCTCTAATAATGAGAGTATTACCTCTACGCAAGAGTTTCCCTCTCAAAACAATAAGAGTAACCTCTCAAATACAATGAGAGTATTGTCTCTTTTCTTCTCACTTATCTCAACCTATAACATAGGTAACTATTTATAGAACCCAAAACTCAATTCCTTGGTGGACAAGGATTACAATTCCTTAGAGCTCAAGACTTGCCTAACAAGTACTTTCCTTCCTTGAGACCAAGACTTGCCTACTAAGAAATTACCTAATAAGATACAACTCTATAATGGAAACCTAATCACAAAAGGAATTTGAGCCAACCTAACAAATCTCCCCTTTGGCAAAATTTTTGACAAGTCTTCAATACATGAGACTCCGTCTGTAAATCCACAAATGATCCATCGGCCTTTCAAACTCCAGCTACATAACCCGAATCAAGTATGAAGCAATACTCCCCTTGATCCACAAGGCCAATGTATTCATGCAGCTGTATCAAGTCAACACTATCAAGCGACTTTGCAAGGGGGATTTGATGCAACCGTTTCTCCACGCAAGAACTTTCATCTCACCCTCATCTGTCCGAAAACGTGCAACATGTGTCTTCGATAAATCAAACGAAACACGTCTCAAGATCTTGTTACCATGTGCAACAACCCATTTACTATCCACAATCGAAGTCTGAGTGTCATTGGCACTCCTCACCAGACAATATAAACCACCACTCTGTTCTCCTCGCATTAATACCATGCAACCCTTGGTGATCTTCATGACTCTCCCTACAATGGAGCACTTGCAGCCCATAGAGTCCAACCGACTCAAGAAAATTAAATTACACCGCAACTTGGGTGAATCTAAAAATCACTCATGTTGAGTAAGAGTGTTACCTTTGTAAATTGTGAGAACATCCCCAATACAAAGTCGAATAGTGCTAACACACCTCGACTCTATATCTTGTCAATCATCAACTGACATTTTTTTCAGCTTTCCATCCTTCCCTTTCAACACCCGCGCTAAGCCTTGTTAAACTAGGATATCCTTCACCCTCCTTTGCCATAGGGCGAAGCTACCCTTAGCATCAAATCTCTCCATCTTGTATTGTGTAGCAATATTACCGGCTATGATTGTCACAAGTGCCCAAGACAAACAACACCAGTTATTATGAAGAAAAAATCTAGACAAGACTTTTATCAAACACCTTGTGTGCACCTTGAAGCTCTGATACCAGTTTATTGATTAATAAGTCTCCAATCACGAACTACCAAATATTACGATGTGATATAAGTAAACAAGTACAAAGAAATTTCCAAGAACACACCAAGAATTATAAGTGGTTCGGCTAAACAAGCCTACGTCCACGGAGAGCCCAATTTCACTATATAGATTGTAACCGTATAAGTTGAAGAATTGTATCAAGAGTACACTCAACTCTCAACCCTTAACCCTTATACACCCAATCTCACTCAAAAGGAAATCACAAATTCTAAACAAGAATTCTCTCTCTAAGTGTCCTCTCAAAAACAATGACAGTGTTGCCTCTTCTCTTCTCACTCATCTCAACTTATAACATAGGTAACTATTTATAGAGCCCAAAACCCAATTCCTTGGTGGACTAGGATTACAATTCCTTAGAGCCCAAGACTTGCCTAACAAGTATTTTCCTTCCTTGAGACCAAAACTTGCCTACTAAGAAATTATCTAATAAGATATAACTCTATAATAGAAACCTAATCACAATTACTGGATCAACTCGATTTGAGAAGTGATGTTGATTTAAAAGTCAAATATCGTTTTAGATTTCAATGAAATCTGAAAGATATTTAAGGGGAGCAATGTTTATTAACCCAATATGACATATATCAAATTGGTCCATGTGGACCAATAAGGACACCATAATAGGGTGATATAAAATTTATACTTCAGGATTTTGGATGAAGACTGAAGAATCCTTGGCCTAAGGCCAAGTTTGGAATTTTAGTCATTTTCACATGTTTAACAAATTGGACCAATATTGGTTTTGTCTTGCAACAGTGAAAAAATGTCTTTTAAACAAATTGATACCTTAGACCAATTTGCTCAAAAATCTGTCAGATATGTAAATTACAATGTTGGATGGTCACTTGTTGATAAAAAAAAAAAAAAAGGCTCATGTTAACGATTAGAACGAGGGGCATGTGTTAAATATACAAATGGACAGTTATATACAGTTTCAATTGTCTTAAACTTCTCTCAATCACTTAGGCTTACAAATAAATTCAGAAAGTTGCATTTAAAGAGAGAAGTTCTGACCATGTCAATCTGCAACATTTAATGTTCATTTCCTTAGTTGTAATCATTAGTTTTTCCATGGTTATAACTTAAACTTTTCTTTCTACAAGTAGTGTTAGTTGTAATTGTTTTAGCCCTACTGAATGTCGCTTCGGTAAATGCTCTAAACTATCATTTTGTATTAAATTATGAGCATTGTAATGAAGAAGACGATGTTAAATAATAGTGAATTTCAGATATTCTTGTGTTAATTCCATTGTTCTTTGAGTTTGTGAATCTTAAAACTGTAAAAGTCCTAGTTTTGAGGCATCAAGAACCAATCCCTACTTTCCAACTGGTTTTGCCTTAGGCCAATTGAATCCTGTTAGTTCAAGCCAATTGAGTACTTTAGGGATTGGTTTGGTAATTTACATTTCGAGTCCACATGGGACTCGGGCACTATCTCAAAAAGACCAAACAACAACATGTTCAGTGCACCCAAAAGTTGTGATTATATAAATATAAAGTAACAATCACTCCAAAAAATTGTGAGAGAAAGGGCAATATAACAGGCATCTTCTAGTAAATCAGAGAAAAGTTCCACTGGCTAACAAATATAGAGACTAAACAGTAAAACCTCTGATAAAACCCAAACAGATTCTGATCTGGGTTTCTCAAAGGATAATATCTATTGAATCCATCTGTCATATGTATGCTAATATAGATACATATATAGAGAGAGAAATAGAAAAAGAAAAGGGCAGACCTTTCTTGGAGGAAAGCGAGGGAAGAATTAACATCGAGACCTAATTGCATGAGATAAGTTTGGACATCTTCTACAAACGCGGCCGCCGGAATACCCCTTCTCTCTGTAACTCCAGCGGAAGAAGCAGACGATGAAGATGCCATTTTTTTGCGAGAGAGAGAGAGAGAGTGTGTGTATTTGATTGTAGTTGTAGAGGTTTTTTTTGGCTGGATCTAGGGAAGGGGACGGGCATAGAAACCGCTACGACGTCGTAGTGTTTGCATATCATCAGTTGTCAAAAGCATGTTACACGGCGTTGTTTTGTAGTGGCTGTTTTTCACTATAACTTTGTAAAATTGGACATTTTTACAAATACAGGAAAAAAAAAGATTAGCCCAAGGTACAAGTTTTCCGTCATTGTAGGGATTCAGGGAGGGTCAAATGTATACAATTTTACCTTTATATAAAAAAAATATTTTAAGTTTTGAACCCGTAACTTTCAGATAACACATGGAAAAAATGTTTCAAGTTTTGAACTCGTAACTTTTAGATAACACATAGAAAGAATGTTTCAAGTTTTGAACTCGTAACTTTCAGATAACAATAAAATAACTATGAAGTACAAACACGAATTGCAATAACCATCAAAGTAAGCTTCAGAAAATCACAAAGACTTGTGGACTAGTGATCTCTTTTCTCCTTTTTAAAGTGAAAGGTAAAAAATTCAAATCTCTTCGATAAAAAACATTGTGAAAGTTTTTTTGATAGAAAAAAGGATGAATAAATTAAGTGAAGTCTTGAAAGTTTTAAGCATCAATATATTTTTATGGACAATAATGAGTATTCGTCTAAATGGAATGATATCTCATTTCCAAAGGAGATTGATTGTTTGAGTCTTATTAATGGTGTGTTTTTGCGAAGAAAAGAAATTATATAAATTGTTGATTTACAATTTTTCAATATATATTAGATAACACATTTACCAAGAACTTTTTTGATGTTTTTGCATTGAGGTTTCTATCAATTGCTGTAATTTAGTGATCTCTTCCATCTCTTATAGTGAAATGTGATGATTGAAGTTCTCACAAGTGCAAATGAGTTACAGACCCTTAAACATTAAGCCCATCACCAGAAAAAATGAAGTTTGTTAAATGAATATATAAAATTTCACTAATACAATGATCAGTCCAAAACTCAAAACACACACCAAACAATAAAGCCCATTCTAATGCACCACTGAAAAATACAGGTGTAATAAAAATATAGATCAGCTCTTCCATCCAATTGATTACTCATCAGTATTTGAATAAAGCTGAATCATCATCTTCATAACCTTGACCCTCATCTCTAGAAGCACAATGTAGTTGGTGGTGTCTCTGAAAAGCCCATCCAAGCGCTTGGACTTGTTCCCATTTGGAAGAAGCTTTTTGAGAGTTGTAACCTTTCTGTGAATCCCATTGATGGGCCTTCCAGAACCTTCTAATAAGGCCCTCCTCTTCATCAAGATCCTCCTATGCCTACCACTCCATCCATGTCCTCCCATATTGTTCTTGATGCTTTGTTTCCTCATTGCTTGTGCTTCCATAACTTTGCTCCATAGAGAACCAATTGAAGACTGGCTGGTGCCCTTGTTTTCTAGGACCATGCCCTTCAAATCAAGGGCATGGAGTGACTTTGGAGGAGCTCCCATGACACAATCAATATCTGTGTCTCTTCTTGAACTCCTAAAGACACTTTAGGCTGAAGAGAAAAGGAAAACAGAATAACTGGATTAAGGAGGATATAGAACCTTTATACATATATCTATATATAGAGGCTGTTGGTATATATTGGTTGAGGATAATAACATGGAATAGGCAAAGATGGGCCCACACAGTTTTCTCTAGGCATTCCAAGGGAATGGGATGAATGAATGAGAGAGACCCAAGTGTCCCTTGGGCTTGCTTGCTTCTTGTTTTGGTCATGTCCTCCAACTCACTGCACATGCTTTCACATGATTCCTCCTCAAACACCCACCTTCTTAGTTAGTCCCTTCCCTTTACCCTCATCTCATCACACCACTCTGGATTATTCCTTTCTTTCTCTCCCAATTCAATGAATATGCAATATAAATTAGGGTTTTTGAAATATATAGCCATCCAATCTAGGGTTCATTCATATTGATCAGCCTCATGTTTCCACTTAGGTTGCCTAGTTATAATCTACAAGAATTTTATATTCTGTCTTGAAATTCAAGAATGAAATCTCTTGACAGCATGTGGTTGGTTATATATATATATATACATACATATATATATGTATATGTATATGTCTCTTTCGCTAAGTTTTTTCACAAATCATGTTCCTAACATGTGGTTCAATGTAGGGTGATGGATAATCATTTTCTTATTTTTAATTAGGTTAAATTCATAAAACCCCTTCTACGATCAAAAATTCTCATAAAACTCTCATATACTAAAAAATCAATCAATTTACCCCCTCCTATTAGTTTGACGTTGAAATAAATAGAGAAACTGCACGTGCATCTCACGTGAGCTGTCAAGTAGTGTGTAAATGACTAAATTACCCTTGACGCATTTGTTGAAATTAAAAGAACTAAAATATCCTCATAGTAAGGGAGTTTTATGATAATTTTTTATAGTAGAGGAGGGTTTATAATTTTAACTAAAACAAGAAACCCCCCTCTACTTTCTAATTTTTTCAAATTGCCCATTCACCCCTGTAAAGGGTACATCCGTCATTTACAAATAACTTTTGCTTATGAATTTATCTTATTAAATAAAGAAATGATATTTTGGTAATTTCGTTATCAAATTGACGGAGTCATTTAATTTTGTCCTTATATGAGATAAATTGATAGTAAATGGGGGTTTTTGAAAATTCAGGGAGTTTTATGAGAATTTTTTATAATAGAGGGGATTTTATGAATTTAACCCTTTTTAATTGAACCTATCAGCTCTTAACGTGATCACACACTTTCAACTATTAGTTTGAGATAAATTGCTCAATTTCATGACTCTGAGGGATTGGCTCAAGTGGATAAAGAACTTGATTTTAGTGTCTAACTAGGAAAAAAAAATTCTATGGTTTAAGAACTTGGTCTTAGGTTTAAGAATTAAATCTTCTTGGTGCGAATAATTCCTTAGGAGTAAATGTGTGTACCAACTAAAAAAATAAAAAATAAAAATTTTGCTTAATCTCATGGCTCAGAAGGTGCACTTATGGTCAGAGCATCCCAACATAGTTTTTCTATTAATTTTGTACTTTTCGGTACAGTAATAAAAATTAAATATGACAAAGCAAGAGAATGTCGAATTGTCTATATTGACAATCACTTTGTGCAACTGTGTGAGAGCTAAGTAAAGGGAGAGAATGAAATGTAAGAGGACTTTTATTTGGTGTGGGGCTCTCCACTTTAAGGCCTCACACCAAAATCTCCATTAGACTCTCCTAAGGTGGGATTCTCCACACTTTGAGGGTCTCACACCAAAATCTCAATTAGAGTCTAACGGGGAGAGTGAGCTCTCTCCTCCCTCGTCTCTCTCTCTATTTCTACTTAAAGTAGATAACGCAATATTATTTTTTTGTCTTGGTCACTTTTTTGACTAGACACATTAGTTCTATTGCACTGACATGACTATTCACTTTTAAAAAATAAAGAGCAAAGTGAAGTGATTTACACGTCCTGCTCTAATGTTAAAAATTAAGTGACATGAATCATATGAATTTTTTTTTGTTGACGTCAGTTCATTTGTTTGACGTTGGTGTGTGCTATAGTATCATGTTCATACCTTGAGCGAAATGTTGATTCTATATTTAAATTATGTGAGAGTAAATTGGCCATGCTGTAAATCTTATACAGGACAGGGAAGGTCTTGGAAAGACAGGTCCAATGATGAGTTGAATGGTGTTGGGCTTGGTCTTGCTTAGTTTGGGTACATACTTTAAATTAATGCCTAGGGGACATATATGCTATCTCGGGTAAAGCCATAACTCACTTGGGCCAGCCCAAGAGTCCGTATGGATGGGTGAGTTAAACCACATTTAGTTTGATTCTTCTCCAAATTATTAGAGTCTATTTGGCAATCGTTTTCATTCTTCTGTTTTCATCCAAAATAGAAACACTGTTTTCGTTTTTGTTGTGAAGTGTGTTCAATAGCAATTGTAAGCTTGTTTGGTAATGTAAAATTTGTTGCAAGATTTTTGGAAGCAAATACATAAAAACATATTTGGTAAAAAAGTGTTACAAGATTAAAAAACAAAATGATTGGTCTAGAGTCTTTTTTTTTTTTTTACTGTTAACCGGTGTAGTGTTTTTGCTACGGTGCAAAAATATTAGAAAATACCAATTTTTTGTTTCCTATTTAAATCTCGTTTTGGCAATAAATATAATATTATTCAAATGGAAACAAAAGTTATCAAAAGTGTTGAAGTGTTTTGCTTCGCTACAATACACCATTCGTAATACAAAATACGAAATAAAAACGGTTAACAAATAAGCCTTAGTGTACATGATTTATGATTTGTAAGTGATTGATTACATGCATTTATTGATTCATCCCAATCCAAAATAGAATTGGGACATTCTAATTTAACCATAAAAGATTTGATGCTAAATCCTAATTAGAAATTAGTCTTAGCCAAAGTTAATCCCAAGTTCACCCATTCGTGAAGAATGACTCCAACTGTTGTTGTCTGAGTTAGGAAGAGGGTCACTATCTGATGGAAGTGCACAAAAAAAATGGGATTACAGATCAGATTCCCCAAACAATTGTGCCACTAATTCATTCTAAACCCCATTGAACACACACACACACACATATATATATATATATATATATGGCATGCCAATTAGTGGGCAGACAAGAAAATTTTGAGATTTGTCTAATCAGTCCCAATTAGGTAAGATTCTAAGGGAAACCCCTTTTAATGGATGCTATAAGATGTCCAGTCTATCCAAGAGGTCACCTATCTAATCCCACTATTGGGCTAGTAGGCTAGTAGCATTATTGAAATGGACATCCACTTCATAATTGAAATCCACTCCAGTGTTTTGGATTAATTTGAATGATGTTTGACATAGATTTAAAGGTTAGGAGTCCAATCAAAAAAACTAGTGTGGTACCATTTCATTTCATCTGGTTTATGATTATATTTTCATGCTTAAAAAGAGGATTTTTATTGTTTGCCTAATGGGAATAAGGATAGGATTAGCATTCTAGATGGATTCTTTATTATTTTGGGTTTCACCTTATTTGTGGATTTAGCAAGAAAATGAAAATGAAAAGAGAGAGATTTCTCTTATGCTGAATAAATTAGAGATACAAAAAAAAAAGATTGAAAAAAAAAAGATAGAAAATGACAAAAAAAAGAAAAAAAGAAGAATGCAATGACACGCACATCAATCAATTTGTTCCCCCTCTTTATTTTATATTACATGTTCTTAAAACAATACGTTATTGCAGTATTAATCAATACGTACAGCTGTTCACAACACCACTTGTTCTAATTTCAACGATAAACAATCTTTTAATTATTGGTCCCTTGAATATTTGCTCTACGTTTATAAATATCTCATATCATATAATTTTTCCTTACTATACATTTGATTTGAAGTTAGTAGTGCTATAGTCTAATTAACCTAAAAATCACATAACCTCTTAGTGCATTAACAATTTCAAATAAAGTTGCCTCCTTTGGAGCTCTATTATTTCGTGGGACATGCCATCTTACATGCTCATATGAAAAAGAAATTGATGTTCTCAATGCTTCTCTACAAATTATAGAGATTCTTAAATTAATACTTATTTGATGCACGGTTATCGAATGTCAATGATATTTTTTCTATTTTTTAAAGTAAAAGATCAAAGGCGCAAAATTGGATATACACGAGGATAAAAATAAAAAATAAAAAATAATATAATAGAATGACACATGGGGACAAAGTTATAAGCAAATGGAATCTGGTTAAATTGTTATAGAGTAGTAATAAAATTAATTATAGTAGTTATGCAATAATAATATTGTTTGAGCTAAGTGTCAATTACTCACTCACTCTTTGATAGCTAAGCTAGCATGTGGATGTGGGCCAAATGAATGTATTGGTTAGGAGGAGGACATATGCTTGCCACTAACTATGATTTGATGTTGTGTGGACCCCAAACTTTTTCATTTTAATTTCGTAAGGTTTTTGCCAACTGGACATTGTCACCCTTTATTTTAATTGTCAGCTCAACTTGTTAATTTCTTAACTAATTTGGGGTCCTAATCACAGAAAGAGTTAGAGTCCTATTCCATGACCTCCCTCCCATGTGCATCTTACTACTTTTTTGGTTCATGTGTTGGACTACTAATTCCTTTTCCCCCTAATGCTAATACCTTTCATTTGTTGTGATGATTAAATCAGTATGTTGAGATGTAAATGTTTACATCACTAATGCATGTGATCTGATGCTACCTTTTAGCTTTTCCAGTTAGGAAGTATATATATATATATATATATATATATATATACACATGCTGTTTCATGTTCCATAAGAATTAACCTAATCTCTCAACTAGTAAGCTACAAAACTTAAAATGAACCCATTTTATACATGTTTACATTTTAATCTTTATCCAAGGTTGTCTTTGTAAGAAAAAATATTAATTAATGACAAAGAAACATAAGAAAACAATTGTTGCAACTACTCTACTAAGACCCATAGATGTTCAACTTGATTAGGTGAACGATGAGGTTGATGAATTGTGATCTAGAGGTCACGGTCCAATTTAAAAAAAAAATAACTTTTACACATGCAAAAGTAAGATTGTATATATTTAACCTCTTCAAATCCCACAGTGATAAAAATGTGTGACTTATATTTCTATTATAATTGGGTTTTTATTTTAGAGTTGTAATTTATTTGGTAATTTCTTGTTAGACATGTCTTGGGTTTCAAGAAAATTGTAATCCTTGTGCAATAAAGAATGAGTTTGTACACTCTATAAATAGAAGTAAGGTTAAAGGAAAAAAAGTAGAGAGAGAGGAAACATATAAAGCATTGGTGAGTGTTGTGAGGAGAGGAGAGAATATATGAAATTAAGAGGAAGATGTCATGAGATAGAGTGAAGGAGTGTGTGGTAGAGATGCTTTTCGCATATTGTATTATTCTCTTCTCAATTATAGTAAAATTCCTTTGTCCATGAACATATCCCTAAAGTAAGGTGAACCATATAAAATATACTTATGTGATGATATGCTTCTATTGTGCTGAACTAAGGGGATTAATTTTCAAAAAAAACCTTGTGTACTAGACTAACTCTTTAAAGAGCAAGCATTGACGGTAATGTTGCTCGTTATGACTTGAAGGTCGCCGATTTGAAATAGAAAACCGTTTCTTCTCATGCAAATATAAGAATGTGTATATTTGGTCCTCCTGGAATTGCGAAATGACCAAAATCTTGTGCAATAAACTAGCCTTGTTTTTTTAGTATTCGAATTGATCAGGTTCAAAGTTAAACTTTAGAAACTAAATTTGTCTTAATTTTGAAATTGATATTGATGGAGCAATTTAAATCGACAACTCCAATCGATGATGATGGAGTGGAATAGGTAATCTTGAATACCAGGAAAGTTTAATCAGCTATATGGAAGTCTATGTGTAAACAAGATAAAGATAGAGTTTATCTCTACTACCTAGCTCCCATTGCAACATTAAAAGTCAATGGTTATCAATAACACAATTGTTCAACACAAGAGTCATGACACAATTTTCTAGCTAAAAGTTATCTATATTAACTTCATCTTCTTTTTTCTTAGAATATTTATGACTCGATCATCAAAATCTTTTAGACCGGTGTCAAATTGATACTAAAAAAAGGGGTAGTGTTACTCAGGCAGAATTTTTAGGCAAAAACATTTACATCCATTGGATGCATGTGGTGAGTGTATGTGGTGGGCCTACCACATACATCTAATGGATGTAAATGTTTCTGCCTGCGACTTCTGCTTAAAAATTCTGCCTGAGTAGTATTACCCTAAAAAAATTGTTACTCTCTTTTAATTTCAGGTACTCAATTGGACCGCATTAGTGGAGAAATTCCTCATTAGGGATAGAATCCTTCATTTTCAAAACAAAGTAATTCAATTTGACTTGATTTAGATTATGATTTGAATCATTGTGCACCCTAAATAACAATTTGACTTGATTTAGATTATGATTTGAATCATTGTGCACCCTAAATAACTGTTGGCGTCAACACTTAGTTTGACAACAGATAATGTTATTATTACTGGAAAAAAAAAAAATGCAAACGTTCCATGCTTTGCAGGCTTCATTATTAGTTTCAATTTCCCACAAGCATTGACAAGTAAAATAAAATTTATGTGATTTTTTCCTCTTTCAAACATATACTATTAAGAAAACAAGAGTACGGTGGCTGTGGTTATTCAAATGATGAAAGCTTGCCCCCATGAACCAAACTCATACCAACATTATGGCTGTCATGATAATGATATAACCTTCAAAAGAAAATAATAATAACTACCATTAACTGTATAACATGTTTGGTCGGACTCAAAATATATAGGAAACCATTAATCTTACTATATATATATATATACATATATCATACACATATTTTAACAAAACAAAACAACATACAACTAAAGAACATGGCAAGCATCCCAAACACACAGCTTTCTTAAGAAAAACACGCAAAACACATTACTATTACTATCATATTTTATCAACTATAAATATTTTGATACAAAATTTTTCATTCCTAAATAAATATCAAAGTTTCTCCACGATCAATTCCATCTCTTCTATCTAATATCTTGATTATCTCTCAAAACTTTAACAGTATTTGTTTTTCTTATATATGTTAAAGAGATTAATGCTATCAAAGGAGTAGTTTGATGACAAAAGTTATAAAATATCTTTATTTAAAAGTCGACTTTGATTTATATAACTTTTTACATATTTTAAAAAATTGTTCTATTTAAAGCTGTTCTATTCAGATTGAGTGATCAAAGTAAGAGAATCGATAACTCTTGTTATGAGAGCACTCTCCATAGCAAAGATGTTTGACTTTTCACAAATATATATATATATATATATATATATATATATATATATATATATATATCCCAAGTCAATATGTATTGAAGGGGGTGGACACGATTAGTCGGTAACAACTGTTGCAATCTTCAAAGCTGGTAATGTTTTTTTTCACTTTGAGACTCAACTAGCTAGATATGCCGACAGTTAAAAAAGTGTGCCCTTCCCTTTGTCAATAACACACACCCCTTGCTTTGGCTCCCACATGGTCCCATGCCCCTCCCCTCCTCTCTATAGCTTTTTTAGCCCCCACATGGTTCCACCCCCTTCTCTTTATAATATGTATATATATATATGTGTATGGAGTCTTTATAATATGTATATGTATATGTATATGGAGTCTTGGGTATTAAGTGCAAGGAGTGTGATATTCATAAAAATGATAGAGGCAACCAAAACTCTCTTTCGGTTCATTCTGATAAAAAAATTCAAAAGGTCAGAGAGGCTTAACAGGGCCACATGGGGCGCATATGCATTCTGGTGATTGTGCTGTCGCTTTGCTGACTTTGAAGTCTATGCATTTGCAAAAGCCATGTGGTCCATGTATTCAACCACAACAGTACTGTCACTACTCTAAGCTTCTGCCAGAACCCATCCAAGTCTCTATTGATAATGCTCGTGTTGAAACCCGGCCACAACACTCCTGTGGCCACGACACGTCACAGGTGGCTCCTGTAGAAAAAGGACAAGCCACACGTGTCACCACCCGGATGGGAGCGAGAGTGACACTGTGACAACGAGTCTAGTTTCACCACAACAGTCTCGATCAATTACAAATGGTCACACACAATTACATAATTCTTGTGAATCACAAGTTATCGTGCATTATTATTTTTTGGTTACGTGATAATTTGTGATTTCATATCGCCTAATAATTTCTTAAAACTGTGCTAACCACGTGCGCATTAGGAGACTCCTTCTACTGCTCTGTATGTGTGTGTATATATATATATACACACACACATGTATATGATGCAGGAGCACCATGGCACATGATATGAAACAGTTGATCATAAATACTTGGGTTACATTCACAAACCACACCTTTTAAGGGTGATATAAAATAATTACTATATAGTAGCTAATTATGAGATTCCTACTGGCTTTGTAAACATAGGGATGCAATAGTCTAAACAATTACCTAAACAATGCAAAGCAGACAGAAGAAAATAAAGTTAGCAATTTGACAAGACAAATGTTGAAATGAAAATATGAACGAGTTTTGTGCTATTTTCTTTTTGGGGTGAGTAAAATATCATCCCCAATAACCAATGGACATTTTGTCCACGTGGGATTCTCTCTTCTCAAAAGAGAAAGTTAAATTATTGAACAATATTGTAAGTTGCTTGTCCTTGTGGGAGAAAAAAAAAAAAGAAAAAGAAGAAACAATCTCCCAATGCCAAAATCTCTCTCATATTTGAACAAGGATTCTTCTTTGTAGTAGTAAAGTTGTAGAAGTAGTTATTGAGAAATTAGAAAGAGAGAAAAAGATTAATGTATATAACATGGAAATACCAGAAGAGAGAGGAACAATAAAAATAAAAAATAAAAATAAGAAACCCAAAAAAAAAAAAAAAAAAATTAGAGAAATAAGGTGATCAGCACAGGAGGATGGTTTGAGCCGAGCTGACTGACAGGGAAGGAGTTAAGACCTTTCTAGAATCATTCACAGACTTGAGGAATTTTCAGAGGCGGAGGCGGAGGCGGAGGCGGAGGCGGAGGCGCCAGAGAGGAGGTCGGCGAGAGCAGACATTGCTTTAACCTGCATCTCCAGAGCAGCAATATAATCAGTCGCTTCTTCTAGAATCACCGGCAATGGTTCTTTCCGGCAACCGGGGACTAACCGACCGAGAAGCCGAGCCTTCCTCCGAACAGCCGGCAAATTCTTCGACTTCAACCGCAGAATACTCACTCTCGGCTTCTTCGACGACCGAGTGTTTGCCGTCGCAACCACTCTCTGCCTCCTGTTCTTCATGAATTTGAGCTTGAGCCGGTTCTTAAGGATGGCGCGGCTCCACCTGCTCCTTCCTTTGGCGGTCACGGCCAGAACTCGGTCAGCGGCTTCGCGGACGGCGCGTCCCTGCCTCGGAGCCGGCGGAGATGAGCTGAGCCGGACTTGGCGGAGAGCTTGGATGAGTTTCGAAGAGTAGACTTGTTGCTGTGTTTCGGACTTCCATTGGATCGAAGTGTGATTGTCATTAGGGCTTTGAGCCTGATCTCTGGTGGCTTGGCTTTTCTTCTTCTTTTTCTTCTTCAAAGACTCGCGAGCTCTGTCTGAGTTCGTTACAGCATTCGAGATCAGACTTGACGCCATCAACACCGTTGATTCAGCGTACCAAATCGGATCTGATCCAATCACCTATATATATATATATATATATATATATATATATATATATAAATATATACTGTGATGACGAACGCCTGTAGATTCAATCACGTGAATATCTTATTGGAATCAGAGAAATGGATTCGAGAATGATCTGATTAGCGGAAAATGAACTCTGAGAAATCAGAGATTAAAAAACAATTGCTAAAAGCTGATATAATTAACAACATCATAGAAGAGATTAGAGGTGACCAATCTGAATTTTTTTAAAGAAATTGAAGTTATTTAAATGCTAATCTTCGTATAAAAATGAAGCAATTGAACATAAAATAGAAATCAGAGAATTGAGAAAATCGGAGTAAACAGAAGTATCTGATAAGATTGTTACCTTTAGAAACTCAACTTCTGGTTTTCTTTTCGAGGGACGATATCAAATCAACTGGTCGATTAAGAGAATGTGAAAGCCGATCGGATAAGACTGTCCTGTGTGTGTGTCTATATATATATATATATATATATAGATATATTTATATTTATGGAGAGAGAGAGAGAGAGAGATGGTATTTGGGATTGAGTGAGAGGGAGATGATAGATGGTGGTGGTGATTTCGGTGTTAAAACGAAGGGAGAGAGTTGTAGTTAAAAGGCTTCGGCCGGATCACGCGTCGCTTCCTTAAATACAAGAGTTTATTGCCTCTGGAGTCTGGACCACTTATAATATTTCGTAAATATTATATTTGTTTTATAAATAATTTAAAATACATATTTCACAAATCTTGAACATAAAAAAAATTAAAAATTCTTGAAAATAAAATGTTGAAATATGTACCATGACTAATTTAGTTTAAAATTTATTCATGTAATATATCTTTTAACTATTAGCTTGTTTGTAATAATTTTTTATAAGAAAAATTAGAATTTTTTTTTTCATTTTATAGAATTATTAAATCCTATCAATAAATAAAAATATATTAAGTTTGTTCATTGATATATATTTGATGATCCCATAAAATGAAAAGTAGAACTTTTTATTTTATTACTTCTTTTTTTTCGTAAATTTTTTTTTAGTAATAATATATAACATGACAAATAATTATTTTATTCAAAATAAATACACCTATATTAACTTTTATACATATCTATATTAATATAGTGTATATATTAGGTATACTTGCTGTATCCGTTATATTAATCAAGAATTTGATATATCGTGTCCCATGCTTCATATTTATACATACATGTGTAATTTAAAGTGATATTTGCACTCTTTAAAATACTGTGACACTCCAACTTTATAATAAAAGAGTGATACACTTGTTCAATAAATATAAAAATATTTGAAAGAGAAGAGTAGTGACATTTTAAATCATAAAAAAAGCATCTTAGTGTGATGGTCGTGGACTGTGAATATTATATTTTCTTTTCCTCTTTCAATAAATTACTATCATTAAAAGTATAGATATTAAGTCCACTAAACTAGACACAGATGCGTCGAATGCATCTCAGTCCTTCGTGTGTTACACGCGCGGTGAGTCTCACCGCAGGCGCATGGTGCGCCTAGTGCAACGAATACATGCTCCATCAAAGCGACCGTCTCGATCGCTTAATAATAATTTAAAAATTAAACAAATGAATCTTCATCAGCTTGGAAAAAAAAAAAAGTCTGAACACCTATCTTTATAAAAACAAAATAAAATTTTCTAAAATAATTTAAACAGCAATTTTTCAAGAGGCTATAATATCCTGAGCCCAAGTTCAATTTTTTAAATTTGTTATGATTCCGGGTTCAATTCAAAAATAAGTAAATTGAAGATCAATAGTCTTGAACTTAGATCCATTTATTTGCAGCTTTTTATACAATAATCCCAATTATTTTTATATTTTTTAATTATTTAGAAACTTAAAACTGTTTATAAGAAAACTGACAAAACAAAAACCAATCTTTTTTGTTAAATTAGGGTTTAGATTAGGAGAAAGATATACATATACATGCTAAATTAAATGTTTGCTTTCTGATATTTGTAAAAAAAATTGAACACAATCTTTGTGCCCATTATCATATCTTTAAAAAAATGCAAAAGATCAATCTGTTTAATCTCGACCACAATTCAAACTAAGATGATATTCAGATTTTGCTAATTCACCGATTAATCTTTTTGTTCTCTGATAGTAATATTTTTTTAATTTAGCGGTCTATTTGAATTATTTATCTTAATACAAAGAACCACTAAGGACAATAAGCTAGTAGTGGTTTCTCATTTTAAAGAAGGTTGAGAGTTGAAATTGAATATACCCAACCGTCGGGGGCAAGTGTCTACCCTCGATAAGTAGGAAGGCACGATAGTTATTGTAAAATCCTAAACACGAGTCCGAGCAGAACCGCCGTCCGTACGAATCTTGGTAGTAGAAACAAAATGAGTATATGATAATCTTTGCCGTGTTAACAATGAAATAAAATAAAAAATCTTTAACAGGAAAAAAATATTGTAGGCTAAGTAGCTGCTAAAAATCAGCTCTTTCATGTACTGTTTTAATAGAATCCAGTCATAAATAAAGATGCTAATGCATGAAAACAGGAAAAAAGATTCTTCATTTAGTGTACTAAACATGATCATATCATTTAGCATGCGACACTAGTACGTTTTAGATAAATATGGACCTACCACCAAACATTGCTGGTGTCCTTAAGCTAACTGATTTCTTATAAGCTATAAAACATAATAAGATAATATATAGGTGTCTTTTTCAAGGAACTGACTACAATTGTGGTGATTATAATGTGCCACAATTAATAAATGTCCATGGCAAATTTTTTTCCCCTTCCAAAGGTTAAGTTAAGATTAACAAATTCTATCATTTGAAGTCTATAGGAACAAGAACCACTATCATGATAACTTTTATGTCTACAGATATATCTACCCCTTTAGTATTATTATTTCTTAAAGTAAACCATAACTAAGACAAAAACCAACTATCAAACATTTTAGTTTTCCATGCCTTGATATCATAGCCAACAAAGTCAAGTATGGAGTGGAGAGTACCAAAAGTTCCACGGTGGTTTGCTATAGAACTACAACGCCTTGAGTTTGCTAAATTTATCCGAATCCTCTCATGTGATATAGGATGTCATGTGTCACTGCAATAATTTTAAATTAGTTATACAACAATTTTATATCACTTGAGAAATAATTTCACATCGCTTATGCAACAACGTTACATGTTGCCTAATCAATGTAAAGTTGTTACGTAAGCACAGGAGATGATCCTATTCTTGCTAAATAGTCATAATTTTATGACCTCTATTCCTTCTAGGTAGTATTTGATCGATTATGTGGTCTAATGGAGTATGTGACTCCTAATATGAAACGTATGACATGGAAATTAATGCTAAGGTGACGTGGACAACAAGGACGCTTTGACCAAGACTTTTTATCTCCAAGTTGGGAAGGGAAACTGAAAAGTCAGTGTTCTATTGGGACACATTCTCACTTGACCGCTATAAATATAGGACGGTACATATACCAAGGTACGCAATTAATACCTCTGAGTTCCTTTATGGTTTTCAAAGCTCTTCCACTTTTTGACTTGATCGTCGGAGCGTAGTCGGCCGATACCACGCTGGTACCTTTTCGACTGCCCAATTCTTGTCTTTTTACAGGTTGACGTTTGACCAGCTCAAGGTGAATAACTGCTTCATCAGTTGGTGTCATATGTGGGAAACAATCACAAATTTGATTGTTCTACACGAATCATATACAAAGCATGATGCACCTACGATCTGGGTTAGAGACTACGGCCGTATAAGACCCTCCTGCCGGTCACAATCCTCCAGCGCAAGACCCTCCAGCGTAGGACCCTTCTGCCGGTCACAATCCTTCAGTCGCACAGGACCCTCCTGTCGGCCATGACCTTCTTGGCGGACAAGGCCTTCCAGTCGGACAGGACCCGTCTGTCGCCCCCAATCTTCCCGACTGCAACATGCCAGCTACAAGACAGTGAGGCATGCAACCCCCTAAACAGATGGACTTCCCTAGGGCATGCCCCGGAGTCCCAAACAACCAGGGGCGTGTCGCAGCGTTGGAATGCCAGGTCCGAAACTTGAATCAAAGTTTGGCACAAATACTCCAACAAAATGCGACAATTCTACAACGCCTCCCTCCTGTGGCACCGGTACCATCGCCAAGTCACCTTAGGCCTGTTGATCCAGAATGGAATGGTGTTGGGCGAGACAGTGAAGTCCCAACGAACGATGCAGCTCAGAGCCGATTAAGAGGTGGGACGAACCCCAGTCACCTAGCCCAGTCAGAAAAGAACCAATCCCATGGAGACTCAGAGCACAGAGCTCTGCTACAGTAGAGGATCTGGTCCAGCAAACCAACATCCCTTTCTCCGCGGGAATAATGAGTGTAATACCCCAAAAATTTAGACGACAATTATTTTAAAATTTTGAATTGCTTTATATTATTTTATTGATTCATGTGAAATGCCTTACTTCTATTTTTATCATTTTATGTGAGTTGTTTTTCCTTTATAGGCGTTTTATCATTTCATGTGAAATGCCTTGCCTCTATTTTTATCATTTTATGTGAGTTGTTTTTCCTTTATAGGCGTTTTATCATTTTATGTGAATTGATAAGTTTGATTTTGTTTATCATTTTATGCAAATTGCTTTTGTCTTTATAGATTCCAATTATTTCATGTGAAATTCTCTGCTTTTATTTTTTATCATTTTATGTGAATTGTTTATTGATCACGTATTGTCTGATTTAAATTTTTAAATGCTTTGGATTGGGTTAGGGAGGAATCTGGGCTAGAATGGTTGAGCTAAGGGTATGCTTAAGTTGATGGGCCTCGAGTTATGGTTATATTATCATAATTCTTTTATTTATTTATTTATTTTAGTTTATTTAGTTTTTAGAAAAACAATAATAGAATAAAAATAATTAGGACAAAAGAAAATAAGAGACTAGGGTTTCTGCCATTTGCTTTATGTACAGAAACCAAGAGAGTAAACAAAAGAGAGAAGAGAATGAATGAGCGATTGGGGGAACGAGTCTTGAATCATCAAAGAGGCAACTTCGAACTCTTCTCTTCCCCTTTGAATCTGTATACATATATATTATTTGTATATACATGTTGCTGGAATATATATATTTATTGTATAGACATGTTGCTAGAAATTTGTATGCATTTAATTATGAAATTAAATAATTTTGCATGTTAAGATTAATTATGTGAATTAAACATGAAGATTTTGGAGTTTTGGTACTGTTTTAGGGCATTTTTGTATATGTATATACATATATATATGGTATAGGCGAGCGTATATATACATATATATATACGAACATGAAATTTGGGTCTACTGTGTTTATCATTTTTAAGAATTTTTGTTCCAATCAATAGGTACATCTTGCTTCCTAGAACAATCCTTGAAAATTTAGTTGCAAACCGTTGGGTAGATTGACGGGAATCTGACTTTGAAATTTTAGATTTTTGAAACTTGAAATTGAGCATTTTTTATTTCGGCCACGAGAGGGCGTGAATCTGGTACCAATGCGTAGCTTAGATTGAGACGAATTCAATGATATATTCATAAGCGCAATTCGATGCCCAAAAGTGACTGGAAAATGGTCGGAAAGTTCGGCTACCATTGTTGAACGTGGAAGCTTCAGGTAAGGGAAGAAGAAAAGAAAGAAAAAAAAAAGGAAAAAGGCTGTCTCCCACACGAGCCGCCGGTGCGTGGGGGCTCTTACCGCCTGAGCCGACACCAGGGAAAGCGGAAATGGGCCCCACTCGCCGGGGCTTACCTTTGGGCCAGTCAAGGGTATTTTTAATTTTTTTTATTTAGAAAAATAGGAAAAATATTTTTTTTAAATTGTTTTTAAATACCGAAAAATTCTAAAAAAAATTGGGTAATCTTTTAGGGACAGAATACACTTAGGTTTTAAATTTCAACTGAAAATGAGCTTCCCTCATCGTTAAATTGATTTTTAAAGTGTAAAAAAAATTGGGTTTTTTACCTTCTTTAATTTTAGAAAATACTTAAAAGGTTCTGAAAATTCCCAAATTTTTACCGTAACTTTCTGGAGATTAAATGCCTTTGGGTTTAGATTTTCATGTTGAAATGAGCTCCCCTTGTAGTTCAATTGATTTTTAAAGTGTCCAAAAGTTGGGATTTTCACCTTCTTTTATTTTAGAAAATACTTTTATAATTTTAAAATTTTCCAAATTTTTACTGTAACTTTCTGGAGGTTAAATGCACTTGGGTTTAAATTTTCAACTCGAAATGAGCCTTCCTTAGAGTTCATTTGATTTTTAAAGTGTCTAAAAATTGTGTTTTCACCTTTTATTTTTAGAAAATATTTTAAAATTCCAAAAAATTCTAAAAAAGTTCAGGTAACTTTATACAATTAAAATGCACCTGGGTTTTAAATTTTGAGTGAAAAGGAGTTTCCTTTGAGGTTGTATCGATTGTATAAATATGCCTCTGACTATGCTTTATTTGTCTCTTATTAGAAATTTTTTTTAAATTCCCGAGAATGTCAGAAAATTTTCAGGATGTTTAAACGTAGTTTTAGGAATAGAATAGACCGAGAACTTAAATTCGAGTTAGGTTTTAACTCCTTTAAAGGTTTAGATAAACTAGAGATTTAATTGGGTGGTTGCTTCTAAAATGGATTACTGTGTTATTTGATTTACTTGAATGTATTTTTCTTTAAAGATATAAATGCTCATGAAATACTTGATTATAGTTTACTTGTGAGCTATTTGTCTTATGGTGATAATTTCATATCGGATAATTTGAATTATTTTGTTTGTGCAAATTAAAATCATAATGCACCTTGTTTATTTTAGGTTTCATATTGGGAAAGTATCTATACATTTTATTTGGCATATAAGGATTATCCGGCGTGTCAGGATCGCCCATACCTAATAAAGTATCTATACATTTTATTTGGCATGTAAGGATTGCCCGGCGTGTCAGGATCGCCCATACCTAATAAGGTATCTATACATTTTATTTGACATGTAAGGATTGCCCAGTGTGTCAGGATCGCCTCTACCTAATAAGGTATTTATATATTTATTTGGCATGTTAGGATTGCCCGGCGTGTCAGGATCGCCCATACCTAATAAGGTATCTATACATTATATTTGGCATGTCAGGATTGCCCGGATTGTCAGGATCACCCATACCTAATAAAGTATTTATACATTATATTTGGTATGTTAGGATTGCCTAGATTTAATAAAATGCATGCATATGTTTCTTTATTTTGAACTTAAAAAATGTGTTCATTGTTGAATGATAAGGGTTTGTTGGGACAATGTATAAGATGATTTTGATTTCTAAAAACATGAACTAGGTAGGAAATGACCAGTATGTATATACTTATACCTATTAAGGTATTGAAGGATAAAATGGTGGCATGTTAGGATTGCTTAAACTTGATATTATTTCATGTTATGTTTATTTCTGCTGAACTTAAAAAATGTGTTCACTTTTGCATAAGAAGATTTGGTGGAACATTATAAATAATGACTATTGTTTTGGAAATATGAAATTGGATAAAAGAATAACTTGTGTGTTAAATCTATGGATTTCTTTTGTATCCCTTATACTGAGGGTATGTATAATGGTTCTCTGATTGGGATGTAATAGATAGAACTTGCTAATGAGTTTAACCCACTTTGTTGATATTTCAGGTCCCAGACAGGTTCCACCGCGAGCATAGAGTTTTAGGGTTTGATTGTAGCAGATGTCTTATCTCATCAGTTACAGGGTAGGAACTTATCTTCTTCAAGAGTCAGACTATGAACTTTTAAGACTTCGATTGTTGGTATTAATTTTAGAATTAAAAACTTTTGTTCATTCTAGTTAAGGGGTCCTTGGGTTACGGGACTTCCAAATTGTATTACCAGGCATATAATTATTTATTTATAGGTTATTTCAATTCAATGGAATTTTCTGTTCAGCTTTTATAAATTATTTCATTCTGTCTTTTGTCTTCTATGCTTGTTGCTATCAGCTGTTAGTATCCCTCAGGTTTTGTGTATGAGATTGGCCACCTCATGCGCGAAATTTTATGGAGGTATTTTAATGAGTTATCCCTTGCCCAACAGGTTCAAGATTCCCATAGTTGAAAGCTTTGACGGGACCAAGGACCCACTAAATTACTTGGAAACCTACAAGGTACTAATGCACCTTCAAGCAGTACCGGACGAGATCATGTGTAGAGCCTTCCCCACTACTTTAAAAGGCTCTGCCCAGTCTTGGTTCAATAGTTTGAAACCCGCATCTGTACATTCTTTCAAAGAATTAAGTCAGCTATTTGTTGCCAATTTCATCGCTGCCCGGAGACACAGGAAGCCTGTTACCTATCTACTAAATATGAGACAAACTAAGGGGCAATCGTAGAGAGACTACATCAACCAATTCAATAGAGAGATGTTACAAGTGGATACCTTGGATGACAAGGTAGCAGTTACGACACTCATGGGAAGCTTGCTAAACTCCAAATTCTTGTACTTAATCTCCAAGCACCCTCCCGAAAGCATATCCGAACTGCTTATGAAAGCTCAAAAGTGCATGAATGTCGAAAATGCCCTTGATGCTAAGAGGAAAAAATGAGATAATGATAAAAAGGTAGACAGGAAAAGGGGAGGATAATCCAGCAGGGAAGAATGAAACCCCAAGTACGGCAGAATGTCACAAGTGCATAGCGATAAGACATTGCATTGTGAGAAGGGATTTAATTTCACCCTTTGAACACATCGATAAGCCAAATCCTCCTCCACATCCAGGATGACCCGATGATGGCATGGCCTCCAAAGTTAAAATTTGATCCCTCTAGGAGATCCCACAACAAGTATTGTAGTTTCCATCGCGACTATGGCCATGATATGGACGAATGTATAGATTTGAAAAAATAGATTGAGAACTTGATTCAGAAGGGCCAACTGCAAAGATTTGTGGCCAGCGGTGGGCAGAGAACACAAAACCCAACACAAGATGGGAAAGAAAACACTACTCAAAGAAACCCTCTATTGGGGGAAATCAGAGTCATCTCCAGTGGAATCGGAGGCGGCGGAGAGTCCAATGCATCTCGCAAAGCACATGCAAGAAAAATCAGAAGTTTTTTCGAAGTAAGTGAGGTGAGCCAATTGGATGATCAAGTCATCACTTTCTCAGAGGATGACGCCAGGGGAATTCAATAGTCCCATAACGATGCCCTTGTGGTCACGTTGATTATCGCCAATTTCACAATTAAGCGGGTGTTAATTGACAACGGCAGTTCCGCTGACATCCTGTTTATAGGCGCATTGGATCAAATGAGGATCGGAAGGGATAAACTCAAGCCCACTAAATCCACACTCGTTGATTTCTTCGAAGAGAAGCTCCTTCCACTAGGCACTGTTGACCTCCCGGTCACTGCTGGTTCAAGTCCCAAGCAAGTCACTAAGATGGTGACCTTCTTCGTAGCAGACTGCCCAATCACGTATAACGTTATTCTAGGAAGGGTCACGTTGAATGCCATGAGAGCAGTGACCTCCACCCATCATCTCCTCATTCGGTTCCCTACTAAATGTGGCATTGGAAAGCTAAGAGAAGACCAGGCCACTACCCGAGAGTGTTATGCCACTTCCTTAAAGGAGAGGAAGGTATCAGAAACTCTGAGTATAGAGAGCCTAAAAGTGGAAGAGACAGAGGAGGTCTGCCATACGGAACCAATGGAAGAGCTAGTTGAAGTTGACTTGGATAAACAAGATGCAAGAAAAAAGGTAAGCTTGGGGTCGTCACTCTCACCCACCTCTCAGGATGAGCTGGTCCGATTCCTCAGAACAAACAAGGATGTGTTTTCCTAGTCCCACAAGGACATGCCCAAAATTGATCCAACCATTACCATGCACCGGTTGAACGTCGACCCAGTTACCAAGCCTGTTAGGCAGAAGAGGAGAACCTTTGCCCCAGAAAGAAATTTGGCAATCTCTGATGTGAGAACTATGACTATTTTTTTGCCGGTTTTCTTATATTTTCATTTATGGTCATATTGATGCTTTAAGTGATTATATATGTGTTTTAAATGTGAAATACATGTTTGGATAACATATTTAAGGTTTGGGAAAATGTTTGGAGCATTTGGCAAAAGTTGACTTTTTCGGGTCCGGTCAACCTAGGGGTGCGGGTCCCGTGGGCCCAGAAAATCAAAAAGTCTCAGAATGACTTCAAATTTGAAGGGTAGCTTAAATAAAATATTTTACGCGCTACGGAATCGATTTCGTGTCAATCGGAGTTACGAAACTTCAAAAACGAGCCCGGGAAGGTTTAGTGAAAAAGTAATGGCATTGTTGTAATTATGGGTAGGTCCTTTTTCTATAAATAGAAGAGGAGAGAACCCAGCCCTATTCTCTTCTTCCCTCAGCCGTGAACATCATACATGTACACATATAAATAGCAACTTCTTCTCCTTCTTTTCTTCATCAATTTAGAGGGACTTCGGGTGGGATTTTGAGTTCGCCGAAGAAGGAAGAAACGATCTACGCGACGAAGGCTTAAATTTGATCGGTCCGGAATTAATTTCCAAGAAAGTAAAATTTTCAAGTGAAGTAAGGAATAGCTTGAAACTATAGCTATTGAGGTAGGGGGTGTATGTTGTGTCTTACATTTCAAGTTTAGTTTCATATTTTTAGCATAAAATTGATGTAATTGTGTTATTTATGATAAAATGAGATTTTGTGGATTTATTGTTGGATTTAATTGATGGGGTATGTCTTTTAGATTGGAAATGGTTGGTAGATGTCATTGAATGCATGAATTGCTTAATTTTGTAAATTGATCATATATATTGCATTTATGGAATCTTTGGTGAATTTATTGAAAAGTTTGAGTTTGGGAATTGAAAGTATGCTTGTGGCATTGTGAATTATTGTTTGGCATGCTAGAATGGACATAAGACATGTATTGAGTGCAATGCATCCTAATGTGCGAATGTACGTGCAAAACGTGAAATATTTTGTATTTGTGATGAATACTCGGAAATGACTCATAGAAAATTATAGAGGAAGGTGTCCTCTTGGGGTTGAAAGTCCTATACCTTGCGCAAGTGGGTGGTGACCGGACGGGTTAGTAGCCCGAAATAGCCAAAATAATTAAGATATGGGACTACGGTACATATCATGTGTGTGGTGTGCGTGTGAGTTCAATTCCGAGTACAATGTGATTTTTGTGTTGAACTATGTGAAGTGACGTGACTTATGTGAAGTGAGTGGATTTGTTAATAAATTCGTATGTATCATATGTTATAGATATGATGGATTGTGAAATGAGGTATGTTGTGAAATTATGGTTGTCAAATGTATTTGATGAGTATGCCATGAAAATGAACGTATTGCTTTGACTAAAATGCTAGGAAGCATGACACGTAGCTAAATTGTGCATTGATAATTCCTTTATGCAATTTTATGAAATGTAGACTTGAGTGGATTGCACAACATATTACTTTGAGCTGTTGAACTTGCTCATCCCCCTACACTAACATTTTCAGGACATGGCAAGGAAGTGACGGATGGTGAGCATTCATGATTTAGACTCGGAGTCTTAGAACTCCTTTTCTTGTTAGTTTTGTATATTTGGCTATCCGTGCCGGCTTGTGGCACGGTAATGAACTAGTTGTAGTCATGGTAGAATTTGTTGCATTTTGAACCTTATGCGTGAATTCTTGTAATGACTATAAACTTGAAAAATCATATGACCGATATGTATCTTTTGGGACAAGTGTATGTGTGGGAGATGTATGGTATCATAGAACTATATTCCTCTTGAGTTATGATTGCTTGTATGGTTAATCATGAGCAAATGGAGTATGGAATTTATATATGCATGAGTTTTTGAGTGAAGATGGTGAGAAAAATAGGTGGAATTACATTTTAAATGTGAGAGGCATGTTATGTGAATATTCTTGATGACCATTGAGGCATTAGAGTAGCCATTGGGGGGACACATGCCCAAAAGTGTCCATTTTGAGTTCAAGGAGCAAATGAAACATATTCATATGAAAAGATAATTTTGTTAGCTTCATTTTGATAGGTCATGGGCCTTATTTCGATTTATATTGAGAAAGATATGCATGTTTTGGTGCAAGGGTTGGAAATCTGACACACACCCACTAATTTGAGTATAACTTGAGTTCTGGTTGGTATTTTTGGATGATTCAAATTGGATTAGAAACTAGACATGTTGAGGATGATCCATACCAAATTTCAGGTCAAACGGAGTTACGGATCGTGAGATATTAGCATTTGAAGTCAGGTTGAGGAGTGTTGTCAAAATTTCGGACCTGGTGCAGTTTGAGGTGGCTCAGAGTCCACTTTGAGGCGCCTGGAAAAGTTTGAGGCGGCTCAAAGTCCACTTTGAGGCGCCTGGAAATCTTTGAGATGCCTCAAAGTGGAGTTTGAGGCGCCTCAAAGTGCTTTTTAAGTGGTATTAACCCTTCTGGAAGTTCCAGGCGACTCAAACTCAAGTTTGAGGCGCCTCAAAGTCTCAGAAACCTTAGAAATGTAGAATTTTATGATTTTTCATGATTTAAGAGTGGAAATGGAATGCCATGGATGCATGGATCAATGTGGGGCTCATTGGGATGGATAATGATGAGTGTACGCATAGGAAATTACATGCGTATGATTAGCTTCCGCGGTAATTGGGAAATATGAGGAGGTTCATTGGGGTTTAAATGAACGGGTTCACACCCGGGATTCGGGTCGGCCCGGAGGAGTCCCGGGGGTCCGGATTTCGGGGCGTGACATCTGAGGAGGTGGATAAACTAATAAAGTCCAACTTCGTATGGGAAACCAATTACCCGAACTGGTTGGCAAACGTAGTTCTGGTTAGAAAATCCAACGGCAAGTGGCACTTATGTGTCGACTTTATTGATCTGAATAAAGCATGTCTGAAAGACAATTTTCCCTTACACGGATTGATATACTAGTGGAAGGAACGGCTGGGTACGAGCGGCTCAGCTTCATGGATGCCTACTTGAGTTATAATCAAATCCCAATGTGGCCATTAGACCAAGAAAATACGTCCTTCATAACAGAAAGGGAGTTGTACTGCTATACAGTAATGCCATTCGGCTTGAAGAATGCTGGCGCAACCTATCAAAGGCTGGTGAACAGAATGTTTAAAGAGCAGATTGGCAGAAACATGGAGGTGTATGTTGATGACATGCTTGTCAAAAGCCAAAGGGCCACAAGGCATTTGGATGATTTGCAGGAAGCCTTTGATATCCTTTGAAGGTACAAAATGAAGGTCAATTTTAGAAAATGCGCTTTTGGGGTGTCCTCCAGTAAGTTCTTGGGCTACTTGGTCAGCAAAAAAGGGATAAAAGCCAACCCATAAAAAGTACATGTCATCCTGATACAAAATCACCCAGAACGATTAGAGAAGTCCAGAAGCTGATGGGAAAGTTGGCAGCATTGAGTCGGCTGATCTCTCCCGCGCCACAGACAAATGTCTCCCATTTTTTCAGGCCCTCAAGCAGGCCTTTGAGTGGATGCCAGAATGTGAACAGGCCTTGAGTGAGCTGAAACAGTATCTCAGTTCGCCCCCGTTTCTATCATACGCATAGGTAAGGGAGGAATTGTACTTATACTTTGTTGTTCCCCCCGCAGCAGTCAATTCCGCACTAGTGCTAGAGGAGGAAGGGGTGCAAAGGCCAGTCAACTATGCCAACAGAGTACTCCGGGGAGCAAAAGGGAGATATCCCTCGATAAAGAAACTAACATTCACCTTGGTTATGACAACCAGGAAACTTAGACCATATTTCTAAGCACATACTATTGTGGTACTTACTGATCAACCACTCCAGCAAGTCCTCTATAGGCTTGAAACCTTTGCACAACTTGTGAAATGGTCCATGGAACTGGGGGAATTTGACATTCAATATAGGCTAAGGTCAGTGATCAAAGGCCAAGTGCTGGCAGACTTTATAACTGAATTCACATATTCCCCTAAAAGAGAACAAGTTTAGCGCCAAGAGGAGGAGAGCCCAGTCCAACCGAATGAGGAAGACCTAATGGACCCAAGTTTCATATAAGAATTATTCGTGGACAGATTGTCAAATGCACAGGCCAATGGCGCAAGAATATTGATCAGATCCCTAGAAGGGGAAACATTCAAATATGCCCTACAATTCGGATTCAA
The DNA here is from genome assembly GCA_026545225.1 of Cornus controversa. Taxonomy (NCBI): domain Eukaryota; kingdom Viridiplantae; phylum Streptophyta; class Magnoliopsida; order Cornales; family Cornaceae; genus Cornus; species Cornus controversa. The sequence continues at coordinate 6,417,155 of CM048849.1, read as the reverse complement.
GGTTACAAACAACGAAGCTGAGTATGAAGTCTTGATTGCAGGATTAAAACTAGATGGTGTTTTTAAAGTACAACAACTAAAGGCCTAGACTGACTCCCAACTGGTTGCTCGACAGGTTTGCGTGGAATATGAAACAAAGGGAGCAAAGATGAAATCTTACTTGTAAAAAATACAAGAGCTTGTCACCCACTTCCAAAAATTTTCCATCACACGAGTTCGTTGCAGTGAAAATTCTAATGCAGATTCTCCTGCTCGATTGGCTACAACACAAGAGGCTGTTCATGGGGGGGGGGGTGCTTATAGAACGAATGAACAACCCGAGTATAACAAAAGGAACGCCGTGTAAGGTGAACCAAGTCACCAAGGGCATCGAATGTGCAGATCCGATTGTCAGGTACATTAGGGATGGCGAGCTACCATTCGACAAGTCAGAGAAGCGCAAAATAAGGATCAGGGCGTCTAGATATACCTTGATCGACGAAATCCTCTACAAAAAGAAGGTCTCCTTACCATACCTATGATGTGTATCGACGAAAAAAGCCCAACAAGTCATAAGGGAAATCCATGAAGTAGGTTCGGTGTCCCGAGGGTCATTATCACTAATAATGGAAAGTAGTTTGAAGGCAAGCGTTTCCAAAACTTTGAGCCAAGCATGACATAAGCAACCATTATTCCTTACCAGGTCACCCGCAGGCCAATGAGCAAGCCGAAGTGGCTAACAGGACGATACTCAAAATGATCAAGACACGCTTGGAAGACTCCAAAAGAGTATGGCCAAAGCTACTACCAAGCATCCTATGGGCTTACAGGACCATTGTAAAAGTCCCCACAGGGGAAACGCCCTACTTCTTGGCTTCTGAAAGCAAAGCGGTCCTTTCGGTTGAAATAGGACAGGTAGCAAGTCATCGGACTAAGCACTATGACCCCAGTCACAATGAGGAGCTAAAAGCTAATGCTGACTTCATCGAGGAAAAAAGAGAACAAGCACGAGTACGAATGACGGCATATCAGCAGGCCATGTTTCGATACTACAACGCCAGGGTCAAGAAAAGAAGTTTTCAACCCGGTGACCTAGTCCTACGTGAAGTCACTCAAGCTACCAAACCTCTAGGCACTGGGAAACTAGCTCTTAACTGGGAGGGCCCATACAGGGTGGTTAGGACTCAATGACATGGCATATATTGGTTGGAAATCTTAGAAGGAAGGCAGTTGGCCCATCCTTGAAATGCCGAGCATCTGAGGAAATATTATCAATAAAGTTTTTTTTTTCTTTTCTCCCTTCTCTTTCTTATTTCTAACTTGCATTTACTTTTATCAGTGTTATTTTAGAAGTTGGTTTCATTGTCAAGCCTTAGAGTAAAACTCCAGTTTTATGTTTATTCTTCTTCTTGAATAAGTTCTATTATTAGAATATCAATAAAAGTGTTATTCATTTCAAAACGCGTTGTTGTATTTAAAACACTTAAAGCAAAACCGTATAGGGACACACCTCTGCAGAGGGCCTTTGATAAAGAAAGTGGGATGGATCAATTCCGAGAGCATTGTTAAAACAGCCCTACAGGGACACACCTCTGCAGAAGGCCGTTGATGAAAACGGCATGATGGATTAATCTTGAAAACATTATTAAAACAGCCTTAAGGGAGCATAGCCCTAGGGGACACACCTCTGTAGAGGGCCTTTGATGAAAAAGGCTGGATGGATTAATCTCGAGAATATTGTTAAAATAGCCTTACCGAAGCACAGCCCTATAGGGACACACCTCTACAGAGGGCCTTTGATGAAAAAGGCGGGATGGATTAATCCCAAGAACATTGTTAAAATAGTCGTACAAGGATACACCTCCACATAGGGCCTTTGATGAAAAAGGCGGGATGGATTAATCTCAAGAACATTGTTAAAACAGCCCTACGAGGACACACCTCTGCAGAGGGCCTTTGATGAAAAAGGCGGGATGAATTAATCTCGAGAACATTGTTAAAACAACCCTACGGGGGCACAACCCTGCAGGGATACACTTCCACAGAAGGCCTTTGATGAAAAATACAGGATGGATTAATCTCGAGAACATCATAACCCTACACGGACACAACCCTACGGGAATACACCTCCATAGAGGGCCTTTGATGAAAAATACGAAATAGATTAATCCCGAGAACATCACAACCCTACGTGGGCATAACCCTACAGGGATACACCTCTAAAAGAGGGCCTTTGGTGAAAAAGGCGGGGTAACTTAATCCCGAGAATATTATTAAGGAACCTGCGAAGGGACGCCTCCGAGGAAAGTCCTTAAGAAGAAACATGGAATCGGTTATAACTCCAAGAACATAGACAATTGACCATATGTGGGCACAGCTCGCCTAAGGGAATACTATCTAATAACAAGGCCAGCAGAGAAATCCTTTTTATGCAGGTTTATTCCATGGAGGTTGTTCTTAGAGACCAGAGTCTACCTCAATTAAAAAAAAAAAAGTGATTCTTCATTAATTAAAATAGAAGATTACAGGGGGCGCCACAAAGGAGAACATTGCATGGTAATAAAAAAAGAAACAGGAATCAAGCATCAGGTTCTCTAAGCTGCAAACTGGAAAAGTTCATGTTAGGCCACGCATCCTGTGCTACCTCACGGAAGTACTTGAAGCCGTCGATATACGACTGGTTGAGGGCCCTATCAAAGTTAGACGAATCCTTGAAATGCTCGACCGCTAGTTCTTTGATTCCTGGCAGATCGGCATTCTACATAGCCATCTCCTCCCGTTCATGACTAAGCTGGAAATTAAGAGCGTCGATCTCTCCACCGCGAGAAGCATAGGAAGCATAGAGAGTCTCTAGCTCCGAATTAAGGGTGGAGCACTTATTGCTAAAAGAGGTGTGTTCGGCGACAAAAACAGCTTTCTACTTTTCCATTTCCTGCTCTATCCATAGGAGGCGATTGGAGAGACCATGGGCGAGTGTCAAGCCCTGTTTAAAAGATGGGTGTGAGTACGTAGCATGAAAAGGAGAATTCCACCCAAGTGCAACAAGAGTGGGGGCATACCTTAGCCATGTTGGCCAGTAGATATCCAGTAGAGTCAGACTCAAGGGCGATCACCTTTTCAAGATCACACGGGAGAACAAACTCCCCGGCTCTTTTCACAGCAAACGCTGTGTCAGATAACAATGACCCGATGTGGCTAGCAGCCAGTGTCAATAACCCAGTATGATTGGTAGCAGGACACTTGGAAACTACCACCACCGAAAAGTTATGTTGTCAGCACCCCAAACAAGTTCAGAGTCAGAGTGCTCGGAAGGGCAAGAGCCGCGGTTGGGGGAGAGTTCCCGATGGAAGGAGGAGACGACAAACCCCCGCTTCTAGGTAAACCAACACTCCTTACAACCATGGGCCTTCGCGACTTTTTCTACGCAGAAGGAGATAAGGAAGACGCAATGTATTTTCCTTTCGCCAGCGCAAAGATGTCTCTGTCAGGCCTCCTCTGCGATGATCTGTACGTATTCGTAAATAAGTCTGTATTGCACAACTCATTAAAGGGAAGGAATGAAAGCGCTAGGGTATACCTCGCCAATTTACGATAACACAAGCGGCGTAGCCTAATGTGCTAAGTCCCGTGTCAGAAGTCAAAACCATCGCGCCCCTTATTAGAAGTTCGTGGATAATTTCCAGCCTATTCTCTTCCTCGCGGTCCACGAGTGGCTCGACCCTAGCAACTGAAATATAAAAACAAGTTTCATATAAAGCAGAATGCAGGGAAAGTGACGATGAGCAGGAAAAAGGAAGATAGAAAGGAGGAAAAGCTTACCAGTAATATCCCTGTCAGTCCAGGAAGGCAGGAACGGGGGATGTGGAAAAGTTGGAGCTCCTAGCCTCCCGAAATAAAAAAGAACCTTTTCTTTCCAATTCTTTATCCGATTACTAGTATCGAGGACCACTAATCATTTGGGCAAGCACCCTCCATGTGACCAGCTTTGTATGTGACGCCAGTCTTTACTCTTAATGAGGGTATAACAGGAAAGAAAGTCGTTAAGGGTTAGTGGAGAACTAAAGTTGCAGGACTTCCACAGGACTAGAGAAGCCATGATAATTCACTAAGAGTTTGGCGTGAGTTGAGAGGGGCAGAGGTTGATCGCCAAGAGCAATTCCCTGGCAAAATCTGGCACGAGAAATCGAAGACCGAAAATAAAGTAAGCTTCATAGAAGCATGTTTCCCCCGAGCAAATGGAGTAAGCCCTCTCCGCCGGCAAGGGAGTTCTAGCCACGACCCCTTCGAGAAAAGAGTAGCAAACAGCCAGCTCCTCTACTTCAGCGTCTGTCATAGTAGAAGCGATGTCCTGACACTCTTCGTAATCAGCCATGATAGAATACATGAACTCAAACACTTAGACAAGAGGAGAACCGGGGGCAAAAGTCTCTGGGGATGGCTTGTCAAAATTATGATCGATGACGTGCAAACAGCAAGAGAGAGAAGCGATGATAGTATGGGGCATGTGCTGCAAGTATCTGAGGTGAGGTAGGTAGGAAATGAAGATGTGAACCACCTTATATAGGCACAACCACAACGTTCCTATTCCAAACGTTCAAAATGCAACGGTCACAAGCATAGAAGGGAGGAACCAGCGAAGACCGGGCACGCACCCAAGGCCGGATCCTGGACACGACCAAGGCCGTATCATGGGCACAGCCAGAACCGCGTTCTGGAAGCGGCCAAGGCTGGACACAGCCAAAGCAGCATCCTGGACACAGCTTTGACGCGGCCAAAGCAGCATCTTGGACACAGCCAAGGCCGCGTCCAAAAAAAAAAATAGCTCAAACCGTGGGCCGGGCTAATGGGTCGAATATCCGTTTTAACCACCTAGCGCACCAGTCGAAGTGTTCTTGATGTCCGACAGGTGACCCTCATGAACATGGGGCATTTGATGGAGTATTTGACTCCTAATGAGAAACGTATGACGTGGGGATTAATGCTAAGGTGACGTGGACAAGGACGCTTTGACCAAGACTTTTTATCTCCAAGTTGGGAAGGGAAACTGAAGAGCTAGTGTTCTATTGGGACAAGTTCTCACATGACCGCTATAAATACAAGACGGTACATATACCAAGGTCCGCAATTAATACCCTTTGAGTTCTTTTAGAATTTTCAAAGCTCTTCCGCTTTCTGACTTGATCGTCAGAGCGTAGTCGACTGACATCACACCGATGCCCTTTCAACTATCCAATTCTTGTATTTTTACATGTTAGTGTTTCACTAACTCATAATGAATAACTCCTTCGTCATGGTCAAACAAGTTTTGAAAGTTAGATCTTTGTGCAATAGTAAAAGTTTGGATTGGGAATACTAGTTCCATCTCGAATAAATAAATAATTTGAAATGTTAAAACTATATTCAAATTCATAGAACAATACACTTGTTGGCGCTTTGTTTCATTTTATAGGAGACATTCAGCAAGCTGCAGGAAGATTGAAATCACACCAAAAGATAAGATCGAGATCGAGAGAGAGAGAGAGAGAGAGAGAGAGAGAGAGGCAATTAGTTGTTTTCAGGATGAGAATGGGATTTCAAATCTAATCACAGATTACAAAAGGGACAACGTACACCCTATATATTTCCCAAAATTCATTTATGGAGTATATAACTAATATAACTAGCTAACATTAATTCTTAAGTACGTAGCAAGATTATAAATCTATTAAGAATGAGAACGGGACCCATTTCATAGATCATGTTTCTATAATTAAGATTAGTTCATCTCATACTAAAATATATATATGCTCAAGGAATGCTGATGGTAATTAAATTCAAATGCTTACCTCTGAATGTGTAAAAAATGTTGGATATATCTGTCACCTTTTTCATCATTCATCACCTTTATCCTACAGGAGGGGGAAAAAAGAAGAAGGTGAAAACATAAAATTTAATCCCAACAGAAAAAAGTTTCAAAAAATAAAAAATGCAAACAACGAATCATGGGCTGATGAAGTCCAACCGTTTGATTGGTTGAATTTGAGGTGCATGCTGGATACCACTAATTGACTGGCATTTGGGGCCCACCCACACAAAATTTCTGTTTCTCGTTCGTGCAATGATTATTAGATGGTGATCATGAACAAAATTAAGATATGATAAATAAAAGAAATACATGCATGTATGTGATTGTTTCTCGATCTGCCACTTTTTATCTTCTGCTTTGTGAGGTGGTGGTGACAGTTATGCTCCACATTTCCAGCAAGAGGTCCCCTCCTTCCCTACAGCAAACAAGTCTTTTTATTTTTTTTATAGTATTATCACTAATTATATGTTCTTGAAAACATCATTTTTGTATAAACAAACTCAGATTCAGTGGAACCTCACAGAAAAATGCTAATTTTAAGAATGAATGATTGCCCCTATCTAATCCTAATCCTTATTACCCAACCCGAGAGCATGCAAACAGCTAATGCATTTCACTTATTGTACTCTGTTGATGCCAAAGTGTGGATCAACAATGTGACATCCACTCTATACAGTGAATGCTTTTATATATGTGGAAATATATATATATATATATATATATATATATAGGTTGTGAAATTGTTTAATCACAAGAGCTTTAACAACATATAGTAGTTTTAAAATCTACAGTGGGAGGCAAATGATTGATTGGTTTAGCAGGGCAATGAAAAAGGGATTAGAGGTGGATTGAAAATCTGACCGACTTGGGGTAAATTAAGAATGTATGTCGAAATGCATGCATGTATAACAATGATTTGTTCCAACTAATCATTAACATAATCTCCACTCTCCCCAAAATCATGGTACCATGTGTGTGTGTGTGTGTGTCAGTACAATATGCATGAATTGCACCAAGAAGCCTTATAGAAGTTCATTGAAAAACTATGAAAACTACCAGGCATTATGATGTGCCAGAGCAATGCCCCCTACCATGAGACACCATTAAACAGTACTGATCGATGAGCACCTAAAAAGGGAGAGGGGGAGAGAGTGTGTGTTGAACAGCATGTGGGCAGGTACCTGAATAAAATATGGATTGACTTGATTGAAAATTTTCATGTTGGATCTTATTTCTATCCATAAATTTGATTTCTTATTATGGCATTGTACATGTGTAATGATCAAACTAACTCATTTTCAGATGACCCTTTAAGCCATGTAAATTTTAGAGACTCTAGAACAATATATTATTCTAAAAAATCAATCCAGTCTGCAGCAAGCCAGCCATATTAAGATTGATGCCAGGATTTTGATCTATATATTAAAACACAAAAACTCAAAAACACAAACATAGATATATATATATATATATATATATATATATATATATATATATATATACACGCGCTTGTTGTAAGACTAACACAATAATAATCCACTATACATAAGCTAATTTCACAAATTACTCATATGGATAACATAACTACGCCTCTACTTAATTCCCATAGAACACAACAAACACCCTCAAATGACCTTGTAACAATTGATGCAAAGAGAGTTAACCATTCACTATGCGTTATGTTGGAGAATATATTATTGGACTGATTTAAGCCTTGATAGAAGATTGATAGGAGTGATTTATGAGATTGATTTTAGGAATATTCCATTAATGTATTTTCCATGTTTATCAAGTGCATTCTTTCACCTATAAATAGAGGTGGTCATTATAAACAAAACAAGAAAGAATACAATAAAAGTGATGTAATCATTTGGGCTTTGTGTACCGTGTATGTAGGCCGTAGTGGCCGAACCATGTTATATTCTTCTTGTTTAATTTCTCTCTTCAATTTTATTTTATTTTATCAACACGTTATAAAGGTAAACACATGCCTATTTGCTTTTTAAAAAGGGACTGTTCTGCACAGATTACTATACAGAATTATCATAAGCAAATAGTATTTACTAGCATTAAGAATATCAATTGTGGTAAGTTCACTTCCCGCTATCTTATTGACCCCAATTCATGATTCATTAAAAAATTATCAATTAGATTCATAACTGCACCCTATAATAAACACTTCCAAAGAAAAAGTCTACAAGGTTGTGTTTGGTCTCAATGACCATTCAGATTCTCACTTGTCCCTTCCTTTGGGCTTTCAACAACTACTTGGAAGAGCTTATCAGAATTTTGTTTGGTGTACTTGTATTATATTAAAATATTAGTTAATGGATTACAAGGATCAAAACAATGGATAAGACAGCTATTATGACCTTCATGGCTTGTGATTACACAATTGTACCGTGTATGTAGGCCGTAGTAGCCGAACCACGTTATATTCTTCTTGTTTAATTTCTCTCTTCAATTTTATCAACGCGTTATAAAGGTAAACATGCCTATTTGCTTTTTAAAAAGGGACTGTTCTGCACAGAATTACTATATAGAATTATCATAAGCAAATAGTATTTACTAGCATTAAGAATATCAATTGTCGAAAGTTCACTTCCCGCTATCTTATTGACCCCAATTCATGATTCATTAAAAAATTATCAATTAGATTCATAACTGCACCATATAATAAACACTTCCAAAGAAAAAGTCTACAAGGTTGTGTTTGGTCTCAATGACCATTCAGATTCTCACTTGTCCCTTCGTTTGGGCTTTCAACGCTCATGCTCGTCTTGACGGAATCGGATGTGACGGAATCAAATTTTTGTCGGGCATGAGCGTCTCACGTGGGCTACTTGGGGGTCTCGGCGGTCTTCTCTCGCACCACCCGGCAGACGGTGTGGCGGCATTGTTGGGTCGATGCGGGGTGCCTTCGGTTGTCGATGCATTGTCATTCGGTGGTGCTTCTCGGTGCTTCAATGGTGTCCCGGCATGCTCAATGTCGAGTGGTTCGGCGGTCGGTTGTCGTGACGCTCAACGGTTGCTCTCGTGTTGCCCATGCCTTGCTTGGCTTGGCGTGGGCCTCACGAGGGCGTCGTCGTGCTTGCCTGTTACCCATGCCTCGCTCGCAGTACTCCCATTCAGACGTGGTCTCGCTTGGCATGGGTCTCAGGAGGGCATCGTGTGCTTACGTGTTACCCATGCTCGTCTTGACGGAATCGGATTTTTGTCAGGCATGGGTGTCACGTGGGTTACTTGGGCCTCTCGGCGGTCTTCTCTCATGCCACCAGGCAGACGCAGCGGCGACATTGTCGGGATGATGCGGTGTGCCTTCGGTTGTCGATGCTCGGGTTCTCGGTGCTGTCCTGTCCCTCTCGAGGGGTTTTATCATCTTTAAGAATGGCACTGCTCACTTGCAAGGCAGCTTCAGGAACTACAAATATCAAATATAAAAGTTAAATAGAAACCATAATCCTCTCTATATGAAAGTAAAACCCGTCTATTAAAAGGGGTTTTTCAATAAAGAAAAGTAAAGAAAACTTACAGCAAGAATCAGCACATAATATAAATCGTAAACATGCACAAGCGACCAACTTTGGAAACACGTGTTAAACTATGTTACAAACTAACTACAGAAATAATAAAAATATACTAAAGTTTTTGTTCAATTTTTTATCCAGAATTTGTCAAAGACCTACAGAAGATTACTCCAAAATCAAACCCAACCAAGGTCTAAAGTAACAGTATAATCTATAATGTAACTATTGAAAGTATTAATAAAGACACTAATGCGTGATTGTTAGTCAGGTATTATGAACAAAGTGTGTGTTTAACATGTGGTCAGTGAAGCACAAAAAGACGCATTTGGAATGCAAGAAAATCAACTCGAGGATCTACGAAGTTCTAAGGTAGTTCAAATGAAAAGCATATCCCTTTCTTCACATTTCTACACCGTGAAGGGGCTGAATGTCCCATCAAGCCATGTCAAAAGTATCCAAAAAAAAATCGTATCCTGATGCATATTCATCCCAACTCCATATTTCATCTGCCACCAGGTCACATCATATGACCAATAACTGATGTTCAATACTCTTGATATTAAGAATCAATTCATGCAACTCTCTGAGAAAAAAAGACAAAGAAAAAAGAAGAAGAAGAATCAATTCATGCAACTTAATATGCTAGCAATCAAATAAAGGAAGGTGAAATGAGCACTTGAACAAAAAACAAAAGATAGAAACTATTATGGATATTATCTTTAGCTCATCTTTGGTGTGTCATCCCAAGGGGACTCTGGCTCAGTTGTGAAGGGGGCTCCTTGGAAGAAAGTGGCACTGTGAGATCACTCACAATAATCAGAAGGAAAATAACTGTGCTGAGTGACTGACAAGCGATGCCATCAAAAGACCCTCAGGTAGTCAGCTTATGGGGTCCCCCTTAGGGATGGCAAAATACCCTGCCCCACCATGTTTAAAATGGTTTTGGGGACCCGTTTATTTAAATGGGGTGGGAATGGGTTGTTTAGTAATGGAAAAACCGAGCAGGTTCAAGACGGGGGTAGGGTCACTCCGCCCCATTTATATTACAAATTTACAGTTTTACCCTTATATATTATAATATATATTGAAATACGCTAGCAACCTAAGTTACCTAACTCTTTGCATTCCAGCTGCACACTCTTTCAGCCCTTCCAGAGATTTCCGCCTGCAATCAATGGTCTCACCATCTCTATCTCTCCGATCGGTGGTTCACACAGGCTCCGTCTTCCGATCATCCAGCCGTGACCATCGCCATCTTCAAATCGAGGTGAAGGAGATCAAAGTTGATCTGACCATTGCCATCTTTGGTTTTGTTTTTCCTGTAAACTTTGATGATTCTTCGGTTATCTCTCAATTGAGACTTGGTAGAATTTTGGTTATCTTGTATGTGGTTTCGTTTGATTGTCATACATCGATTAAATGTTTCTGTTCCTGCATTTTTCATATGAGTTCGTTTTAAATATGAGTTTTTAAATCTGAGTGAAAATTAGGAGAAAAGAAAAAAATCTGGTGGCAGTGTTGAGGCATGGGCTAGAAGGTTGAGATCCAAAAAATGGGAAAGTTAGGGATTTAAACGGGGCGGGGATGGGGTGCAGGGTTGGTTTTTAAATGAAACTTGGGCAGTTTTGGGTGGTACCAAATTAAATGGGGGCAGAGAAGGGGAAGGGGCCCCCCCTCCCCATACTCACCCCGTTGCCATCCCTAGTCCCCCTCAATGGGTTTTGAATCTCTTTTGGCGGTCGCTGTTAGTGGGTATTAGGGCTGTAACTCGAGTGGGTTGAGAGGTCTACCCAAGCTCAGCCTCAGGTATAAGCATCCCAACCCAAGCCCAACCATAACCCGGCTCAACCCGAGTTGGGTTAATTGGGTTGGTTATAGTGGAATTTTTTTCTATACTTCTTTTATGATTGTTGGTGATAGTGTAGATTTTTTCTATAGTTCTTTTATGATCTTCAATGGTCTCAAATCTGGTCATTACATGATTTCCCCATGTATTATACAAACATTTTTGAGTTACAGAGGTAGAGATATAGATGAGGGAGAAAAAAAGAAAGAACAAGTTCATATTTGTATGAAAGAGAGAGAGAGAGAGAGAGAGAGAGAGAGATAATGATACAAGTGATGAGATGGGAAGCCTTTGAATAACAGTGGTGAAAATTTCTTATGAGTGATGGTATTCGACGGCGGCGACATCAAGGGTTCTAACCATAGATAAACGATCGGCAATGATGGCAATTAATATTCCCTCTGGTGATGCTTGAGTTAGTGTCTGCGCAGCGCCACAACAACAAGGGGAGAGAGAGAGAGAGAGGTGAGGGTTTGTGCAGCGTGCAGCAGCAAAGAGAGAGAGAGAGAGAGGTGAGGTCATGAGATGAACTAAACAATTATAGTTTGAAAACTGATATTCTTTTATGGAAATGATATGGTGTTTTGCATAGTACCAATCAATATGCAAGCTATACAAACATATATTACAAACACAATCAGGTTGGTCCGCTTAGCTAATTATGAACCCTAGCCTGGACCAAAATGAATTCAGGTCCCTACTTTTCAGCCCAAGCCTAGGAAAATTTCCAAATAACACTATCCAAGCCCCAAAAAATCCAGGTTGGCTTTGGGTCGGACTCGGGTTAGCCCACCCAAGTTGCAGCACTAGTGGGTATACCCAAAGAAAAAGAAAAAATGAAATAAAGTAAAAGAACCATTTCAAATTATAAAGTCATAATATCGCTAAATATATCCAATAAATCCAAAACAAAATAAAGAATGAGAGGAGTCAATTTACCATCAGAATTCATCAGCCAATCCAAAGCTATTGTTCCACCATCAGGCGTATGAAACAGTTGTCTGCGAACAATAATACAGTATTACTAGCTAAATTATTATTATAACGTAAAAAAACAGATATGAGAAGATGTTTTCATGCTACATAATTGCTTAACCTCCAAAAGTAGAGATCAAAGTATCCCATGTTACTTCGTATATACAACAAGATGTAAAATACAGATTTTGTATTTAAAGTTTTTATAACAGAAGACGAAGAAGATTATATAATTAGAAGAAATAAGAATGTTAATATTCACTTTATTACAAAATTCCACCTCAAGTTGGTGCAAAGTGTCACTGCTTTCATAAAATAGCATCCATTTGCTCAAGATTTGAAGGAGGGGGCGAACTCGTATAGAAGATGAAAAAACACTTCACATCTCAAGTACACTATTTTTAAAAGCTCATCTCACTTGCCCTACTTGCTAAATATACCAAGCAACAATGAGCTGGAAGCTCCTATTTTTCATATGCACAGGTGAAGATTTCAAATTAAAAAAATATGAAATTATGTAAAAGGTGGGTTGGTGTAAGGTAGATGGTGATCATAAAACTATGTCAAATCTTTATAATGAACTCTCAATAATAATAGTATAACTAAAAATAATAAGAGACAAAAAGATTACACTAGTAACATGGAACATAGGGACACTAACATGAAAGAGTAATGAGCTTATTGTCACAGGGGTCTTGTCCCACATCGGATAGGGATGGGAGGGTCTTGGGCTTATAAGAGCAGGTAGGCAGCACCACCCAATGACTTAAGCTTTTGAATCGGATGGCAAGCTTCCGGCACATTATAAACTTAAAAGTTAAATGGCACTTTCCCAACGTCCGGCACATTACAAACTTACAAGTTAAATGGCACTTTCCCAAAAAAAAGAAAGTTTGAAATCCCAAAAAGGGGACATTTCAATTTTGTAGGAGGGAGTAAAAAAAAAAAATTGCAAGTATTAAAGATGTTTGTCTAAAATGACAAGTAGATATTTTTAAGATTCTACACAAGTACATTCACAAACATATGTTATATATAAACTGATAAATTATTAATTTTTATACATTGTCATTGTTCTCGTCATACCCATGTACTAATCTTTAATATTTGTTAGACTAGCATTCCGATCTCTTGTTGCATCAATATCCCACATATATTGCCTATAAAATGAGGGGGAAATATCATGTTTCACCTTATCTTTACCACAAGAATAGAAGATCTTATTTTCACTTGCCAATGTCAACTTCTTATGAAGAAACTAAGGACAATACAACTTTCATATAAATAGAAAAACCTGAACGAATCGTCCAAATAGCATGGTAAATCGCTAAATAGCACCATATGTAGTATATGAAATCAAATGCGGGATGAAAAGGTAGAAGTGATTGATACCCTAAAAAAGGATAAATTCTGATTTTTTTGGTATCCATAGAATCAGTACACAACAGCAACAAATAGTGACCCCACACTTTTTTTAAGAATAAAATAATAATAACATACTACAATACTACTAGAACTAACAACCCAACCACTCTTCGACAAAAAGACCTCTTTTTTTCCCTGTGGTATTGGTTTGAATTGAAATCAAGGGGGCAAAAAGTTGGAAAACGAACTCCAAGAAACAAGCAATGACCAGTCAAGCTTTATACCAGGCCTGCTGAAACCTATATATGCACTCAATGATAGAAAAACCTCCCACAGAAATTCGTCGTGTACATCCACCACAAACAATTTAAAGAAAAAATGCAACATGATAATTATACTAGACAAAAGAAATATAATAAAAAAGGATAGATAAACTGCTACAGGGAGAAACACAAACAAAACAGAAATATTAATGCATAAATAGAAAAACAATGAACAAAGAGAAATCAATCAAATCATCACCTCCTATAGCTGAAAGCAGGAGGCCTGCCAAAGAAGCTCAGAAAAGCAGTCTGAAGATGAGGACTAGCAAGCCATGGTGTAGCCATATACCTGCACCATTAGACAGAAGGAAAACTAATTAATAGAATATATATAAAATGTATGCATCCAAATTCCAAAAACAAGAACTTCATCTTCTGATTAAATTATAAGCAATTCAATAATAAGATAAGATAGCAAGTGGCTTATCTGACATTATAGCATTAGATATAGTGGAATGGCGGTGACACTATAGCCTTAGATAGAGTGGAATGATGAAACAAGATCGGTAGCCGACCCCAAATAGTTGGGAGAAGAATTATTTGAGTTGAATTTAAGCAATTTAATAATTATATGGAATTAAAAAGAAGAAAAGACACAAAGAAGAAAAATAATAATAAAATAAAAAACTACATATTTTGAAGTCAATATATGAGTTTTTTTTTTTTTTTTGATAAGTAAGTCAGTATATGAGCAAATTACGGAAATAAATAAACCAACACCATAAAATCACATTATGGCGACTTCAAGTTATTAGCAGAAACTCTAATATCTCTAAGTTTAATCATAATTATTCTAATAAATAAAAAAACACCATACAGACCCGTAATAAATTACGGAAAGAAGATAAAGCCCCATAATACAAATTAATAAAATAAGAACTCTAAATTATATTAATTAGCCGTTAAATGAAAAATATATAATAAAATCAATGACACAAAATTTAGAACTGAGAACTGAAACTCCACATCAGACCATAATTGTTCTAGTTCTTGTACATAAAATCATAACCACTTATCTTGTAATGCAAGTATTGAGACATTGAATTATACCCCTACTGTTTTCCCAATTTATGAAAAATATTTCACATCTATAATTCAAAACTATATCATGATTATTAAACAAACAAAGGACAGAAAAACAACCACATGAAAAGCATGTAACTAAAATTAAAAATCAACAAACAAAACTTCTATTCATCGATGAAAAAAACAAACAAACAATAACTTCTAATCAGATCATAAATGTTGTAATTGCACATGAAAAGACAAATTGTATCGTAAGTATTGAAAACTTATATTGGAGCCCGACTATTTTACCTGTATATAAAAATATTTAAAATCTAAAACTCCAAATAAACAAAAAATAAAATTAAATCAAAAATACCTTAAAAACCCATAAAACAAAGTATTTGGAATGCAAAGTGTAAACTAGGAACTTGAAACAGTGCAATAACTTCCTAAATATTTTTTTAAATGGAAAAAGAAAGAAAACATGTCCCAAAACCACAAACTTTGAGCTCCAAAGTAATAACTAAACCTCAAATTATGTCAATAATTCCATGGGTGTTACAAATCCACATAATCATAGTTCAAAAGCAATAACTAGGACTCCGCATTAGATCATTATCATAATTATCCTACAAATTAGTTACATTTCAAGAGCAAGCAATAGAAGTTCCAATTCAGTTAAAATTACGATGGTTATACAAATTTTGACCTTCCGTGAAGAATTCGGCACTTGGAAGCGCCTTCTTGATAGACCTCTGAGCAAGAATTGAAGGTCAATGACACGGGTTGTCCCCTAAAACCAGTGAATAGATCTTGAAGAATGTGCATTTCAAGGAAGTTATAGATGAATAGGAGGGAAACGAATAGAAACCCGAACAGGTAGTGAGATATGGGTATAAGAGAGATCGCCCTGAGCAAAAGCTCGTATGGTGAATCGGAGGTCTCAATTGAGCACGAGCAATCCATTGATGGAAGTAAATCAATAATCTGAAACCCTAGTTTCTGGGAAGAGAGTGCGAGTGTGTGTGTATATGGAACCACCGAAGTCTGGAGGAGAAAATAGAAATGAAAGCTGGTATGTGAAATCGATGTGAACGTCCCTTGGAATTCCCTTCACGATTTTTTTTTTCTTTTTTCTTTTTTCTTTTTTCTTACAACATTTCTCGAGAAAGTAATTAGCTAATTTTCTAAAACCTGACATGAAATGGGATTTTTGACTCCAGAAAGAAAAAGATGAAACAAAAAGAAATTGTCACAAAATATCCATAAAAATCAAACTCCCAAGTGTTAACAAAATAATATATATACATAATGAACTAAAAAGCATGATACGCACACTAAGTATGACACGACACGGATACAGTGATAAGAAAAATTCTAAAAAATAGTACACAGATACGAGAAGAATGCACCTATAAAATAATAATATAATATATTAATTATTTAATAAATTAAATATTACATTACTGAAATACTTCAATTCATCATCAAATAATTAAAAATCAAACAAACTTATAAACAAAAATAGACATATATATTAAAGAACCAGACTTATTTAGTCATCTATATATATTTAGTTTAGATTTTTAATAATAACTTAGTAGTAATAATTTTCTTTCGAAATACTTGAATATACATTACTGCTATGAAGTGTCCGACAAGTGTTTCAAGAGTGTTCAAGAACTAGAAGTGTCCTAAAAATAAGGGTAAATTAGTCTGACCTCTCCTAAGGCTTTACTTAATTACTTTCGGATTAAAGTTTTTAAAATATGGTAGTCAACCTCCACTGAGATTTGATTGACTTTACTCTCAGTACCCCTATCGGTAATTGATGGTAGCATCGTTATAATTAATTAGCATAAAAAATCAAAATGCCAAAATTACTATCGGTGGCGGTAGTATTAGTATGGCATTGATAGAGAAAATATGTATATAAAACATGTTAATCTCAATTAAAAAATTAGAAATTGAAGTTATTTTTGTACAAAAGCATTATAACTTGAGAGTACCTTTGTAATTGTATATTAAATGTGATTTTGTTTAACAGATCATTAGTCTGACAGGGGTGTTAGAGTAATTTTGCAAAAACTTTAATTTAAGAGTAATTAAGTCAAACTTCAAGGGAGGTCAGAGTAATTTACCCAAAATAAAAATGTCACGAGTGTCCGACATAGGTACAGCACACTCGATTCGATGATTTGTTCGTACTTTTTAAAGAATGATTATACAATAGTCTATGCAAACTCTGGCCTTTACATTTTTCACTTAACCTTTTTTACTTTCATTTGTATGTTTACGTTAATTACTCATCACTATTTTTATGTTTCTATAATTTTTTTTATAATTACTCGTTGTGGCGGTTGTTAAGAGTTTATTTGATAACATAGAAGCAGCAAGAAAGCAAAGAAATTTTTCATAACTGTCTTACTTTTTTCATAAGTTTTTTTTTCTAAAAGAAATAGGAAAGTTGTATAGATTTACTATAATCTTAATTCTTTTTTATAAGGGAAAAAAATATTATTATTAGTTTTATTCTATTCAAACCATGAAATTGTAATTTTGCATTATTTTTTTTAGTTTTTTTTCATGATAATCAAATGTATCTTGAAAAAAAATTTCTTTCATTCAATTCAACTTTTTTTTATTTTCACTTTTCACTATCATAACACAAATAAATTTGATCTGACTTCCATTTTCTACAATGTGCAAGAAAATGTGAATCTTTTTCTTATACGATTACAGAGTATACTTTAATAACCAATTAATTGTTTTGTCAAAAGAACCCATAATGCTCATCAATAAGTAACTATTATTTTTTGGAATTTTATGGTCACATAACCTAATTTAGTCTTAGCTTTAGTCACAAAATTATATTTTTCTGCTTTTTGGTAAGTAAATTTAATTTTAAAACCAAAATAGGTGTACATGAAAGCTCAAAATATATTTGAGCCAAAGAGAAAAAAAAGCAAAGTGCCTCAGAGAAAACATGATGACAATTAAAAACAAACCTCTCAAACTTAGGGTTAGTGGAAAATAAAAACTGAAAAAATGGCTCAAACAATTCCATCACCCCTTTTTAACCTAAAAAAAAAATCCATCACCCTTAAAGATTAATGAAAGCGAGTCCCCAAATAAATTATGAAATTGCACCTCAACGTATGAGAGTCATCACTTTATTCCAAGAGTCGTTCCTGAACAATATTTTGGAGGGTTTAACCAAATGACCAATAATTCTTTTTTGGCAAGTCTAATTGCACATCATTCTTTTATAAAAGTGTGAAGTTGTAGCCCAAATTTTATTTCAGCTCAGATTGTAACGCACGATGTGTGATTTTGACTCAATTAATAGTTGGGAGGGGCAATGTTAAGGAGAGATAATAAGTATTTTTGTGTTACGGTATATGAATTTGAAATGCAATTTTTATTGTAATCCGGTGTACAAGAATGTTAAAGTTTTAATATGGGTAATAGAGATTCATGAAAGTTAAAACAGAGAAAGAGAAACAAAAGGTTGGGATCTGAGATCTTTACCGAAGCTTGCTGTGTGTAGGCTTTCTGGCATTCTTTATTGCTTCCTGTACATTCCTAATTAATGTTTGTCTTCAACCTTACTTGCTATTTAGTGTAAGTTTATTGGCATTCTTTATAAATTGATGTTCACCCTTCACTTATGTATAAAATGTCTTGTGATCCAGGATATGATTTTTATCCTATTTTCATATCCTTTTCTTTAGAAAATTTTCACTCGATGGTGCTCCACCCAACAAAACACTTCTTAAAAATTTATTGCCCGAAAAATAATTTCAAATTTCAAAACTTCTCAAAAGTCTTTTTGTTTAGTTATTCAAACATGTTTAGTTTTCTATTTTAATAAAAGAAAGAAAATTATAAAAACATTTTTTCAAATAAAGATTAATGGTACTATTTTAGAGAATAAATTAAAATTGACTATAAATATCTAATAAATTTGAATATATAATAGCCAACGTTTCTCATTCCTATCCCTTCCCCCCTCTCTCTCCTCTCCAACGTTTTATGTAGTGTTCATTCTCTCCTGTCTGCAACATTGAGAACAGAAATTTACAAAACCTAATATATTCTATGCCACATTACATTGAAATTAAGGGACCCCATCAATTTACTTTGTGCGGTTTACTATACTTTTTCTTATTGTCAAACACGTCGCACGTGACCGAAATAATTGTTAATTTGATATTTGGATCTTAAGTTATGGTATATTTTAGGACAAACACCGGCAGATCGAGCAATAATCACGAAATATGACAAAAATAAACACTGATCACAAACAGAACACAAAATTTTACGTAATTCAATTTAAAACAAGTTTATATTTACAATGAAAATCCAGCGAAAGATTTTACTCTATCAAAATTAAAAAATTATAAGTTTCAGATCTCAAACTCTAACTCTTGCTCTTTTTTTGTGCAATTTTTATTTTTTTCTTTTAATTACACTCAAAATCCTAAATACTCAGTGTTAGAGGGACTTGTCCCATATCGAATCCGAATGAAAAAGAGAATAGGTATAAATGGATGGATAGTCAAAACTACCCAATAGTTTAGACTTTTGGAGTCATTGATAAGCATTCGACCTATTACAATTATTGGTATCAGAGCTAGACTGTGTTCTTGATTCGTTGTCACACCTAGCGCCCACTCGAGTGAGTCTAGATTCGGATCGTTACTGAATCTTCCGTTGTTATGGGAAGACGAGTAGACGGGGTGGCCCGACCGCAATGAGGGCGTTGCGAGTTCAACCTAAAAAGGGTCCCGCAAGCGAAAAAAAATATGTCAATTTAAGCAATAGATATAAAATCATCCGTTGTTAGGGGGAGACGGATAGACGGGGTAGTCCGACAGCAATGAGTGAAAAAAATATGTCAATTTAAGCAATAGATATAAAATCTTTCGTTGTTAGGGGGAGACAAGTACACGGGATGGTCCAACCGCAATGAGAGATCCGACTGTAATGAAGGCGTAATGAGGGGTCCGACTGCAATGAAGGCGTTGCGAATTCAGCCTAAAAAGGTCCAAGACCCACAAGCCAAAAAAATATGTTAATTTAAGCAATAGATATAAAATTTAGAGTTTGACATTTTAAATATGTTTTTTCTTACTTTCAAATTTGATCCTAATTATTTTACATGTATAAAATTGCCATGGTATAAATTGCGAACATATCTTTAATTTTTTGGAAGCATAAAACAAATGACCTGTTCATTCAATCTGCACTGTTTGCATAGCCAAGTATATCACGTCGATATCTATGACCTTGAGCCCTTTAAAATTGCCCATCCCTCTACACTAACAATTTCAGGTCATGAGAAGGAGGTTGCCGATGGTAACCAACCATGAGTTGGACTTAGAGTTAGGAGAACTCTTTCTTTTGAGATAAGTATATAGATGTCAATGTCGGCTTGTGGCATGTCGACTATTGTAGGAATGTTGTATGTACATTTGGATGATGGTTATGTATTAGAATTTCAAGGTTTTCTTTATGAATAGCACGTAGCAACCTTTGAAGAATATATAAAATGTATGTTTTTGGATTATGTTTATGAATGCGTGGATTTAGCATTTTGAGGTGTAAGTGTATGAAATTTATGATTTTGTATCCAATGCATCAAATGTATGGTGTTTTTACACTTTATTTATGATAACAAATGTGTATGTGGGTATCTAAGAACTTGAGGGTGTTGGAAGGTTGGTTAGTGCATGAAATGGACCAAGTGTGAGGTTGCAAGATTTCTGCAGAAGGTCATTTCGATTGTGCGAAATCTCATTTTTGCATGATCGAAATGCCTTCAATTGTGTGAAAAGTTTCGATGGAAATAATGTCCAATTCTAGGGGGATCTCGATAATACTTCGCAAATACTTCGAATGATCAAGAACTTCGATTATGCGAAACTTACAATCCACACTATGTTGGATATGCATGCATGGTGACATGAGGGGCCCATTAGGGTTAGATGATGGTAAGTTGTGCATATACATGTGCGACTATATGTTTTAAGTTTCCACATTATTTGAGAGTTGAAGAGGGTTCATTAGGGTTAATGGACGAGTTCACCCTCTGTTTTTGATAAATCAAAAACTGGGGCGTGACAGAGATGATATCAGAGTGTGTTTAGTGATGACATGTGGTACAGAGTGGATTGTTTACTTCCTTTTCCTAAATCGATTTGGGTATCAAAAGTTGGGGCGTGACAATATGGGTCTTTAAACTGTGCTGAACTGGATTGGGCTTGTGATGACTTGCGATGGTTTCGATTAGAGCTTGTGGTGACTTAAGATGGTTTCAATTGGGGCTTGGGGTGGTTTTGATTATGACTTGTGGTGGCTTCAATTGTGGCTTGTGGTGGCTTACGGTGGTTTCGATTGGGGCTTGTGGTGGTTTCGATTGAGACTTGTGGCGGCTTGCGGTGGTTTCGATTGGGGCTTGTGGTGGTTTCGATTGCAGCGGTGATGATGGCAATGCATGGTGGTTGATAGAAGTGTTGTGATGTTGCTTGGTGGTGGCCGAAATTGGGTTGCTCAGGCAATGAGCTTCGCCGGAGAGAAAACCAGTATTTGATTATGAACAGGATATAATAATAATAATAATACAAAGGGTAAGTAAATGGGCATTTGTGTAATTTACTATTTTATGTAAAGGGTCAAAGAATATCATACACAGTTTGAAGTCTCTCCGATAGACGGTGCAAATTGTTTGAATTTTTACTGTCACTATAAATAAACTTTTTTTGCATGAAAAATAAGTTTAAATCACATGGAGTGTCAGTGATATTTACCCCAAACATTTTTACTAGACAATTAGAAGAGTTTAGAGCAAAATGATAATTTTGGACTTGACCACAACTGAATGGACTAATTGATTAAAACAATTTAAACACATAAGTAGATAATGATCACATTATAATTGGTATAAGTCTATCAAATAATGAGAAGTCCAACTCTAAATTAATTGTGAAAAGGCAAACAAAATAATAATAACCCTAATTAGATAAAATTTCTAATTGTATAGATCCCATTATATTATCACAATTCTTTCGATCTGGTGGTACCTCTTTTGAAATCAAAACCCTTTCCAGTCACCCAATTCACTATATAGAATCAATTGTTTTTATTTGGTTTGGTGAGGTTGATTATTTCTAACATGGCATATGTTTTTCTCTAATGCTCTGCCTTGTTTTGATTTGGATTCAATGATTATTGTGATATTGATTTGTTCTAGGCTTGTTAAAAAAAAAAGTGTGACCTTATTTTGTCTGATGATGCTATCCTCCAACAGTATTAATTTCTTCTTCCATTAGAATGGCCTCTTTTATTATGCTTTCTTGAAACTACGTGAAAGAAGATCTATATGTAATTAAACCTTTGTGATGCGAATATTAGCATTTAGCAATTTAAATGAACTCCTAAAGTTTGGTTTTATTTGTGGAACAATGGAAACAATGGAGTGCAACTTTACTAGTTTCCATCTTATGCATATATGTTCTTCTGCTGTGCATTGCTTCTTTTAGCAAATTGATGTGCACTGGTTGGAACTTTATTATAAAATAGTGTTGGTATGGGTAATCAAATATTTTAGTCAACATTTTCATGCCACATCAGCAAAAATGGTCTTTTAGCTTGGTCAAGCGGTCAACGGCCAAGTTACGTGGCACATGCCACGTCATTAATAAAACGTCAAATCAAAGACCAAAATCTTCGGTCTTTTTAGGGAACTTCTCTTCCTCCGAGCTCTCTTCTATCAGTCGAGCTCCTCCTCTTCCTTCGCCGAGGACCCTCAATCTACTTATCGAGGTGGTCCTCATCTTCCTCCGAGCTCTCTTCTATCGGCCGAGCTCCTCCTCTTCCTTCGCCGAGGACCCTCGATCTACTTATCGAGGTGGCCCTCATCTTCCTCCGAGCTCTCTTCTATCGACCGAGCTCATCCTCTTCCTCCGCCGAGGACCCTCGATCTACTTATCGAGGTGGTCCTCATCTTCCTCCGAGCTCTCTTCTATCAGCCGAGCTCCTCCTTTTCCTTCGCCGAGGACCTCGATCTAACTATCGAGGTGGTCCTCATCTTCCTCCGAGCTCTCTTCTATCGGTTAAGCTCCTCCTTCTCTATATACCGCGGTCCTCCTCCAAGGACCCTCCTCTACCTATCGAGGTCCTCCTTCTTTTCCTCTTCCAAGGACCTCCTCTACCTCGAGGTCCTTCTCTTCCTTTTCCAAGGACCTCCTCTACCTCGAGGTCCTCTTCTTTCGAGGACCCTCCTCTATTTGTCGAGGTCCTACGATTCTATTCTCTAAATAACTCTTTTCATAAAAGATTGACGACTTGAAGACCTGAGTTGGGAGCAGGACTCAGGATTATATGGGATCCGAGAAGGTACTTGGTTTGGTGGTTGAAATCCAGGGTCCGTCGAGCCTATCCTCGATCTGACTTATAGAGAGAGAAATATCATTTGACTCCCATATATCATAGCCTCACCATACCTGACCATATTAATATTATATTATAAATATTTACCTTTGTTACATCTGTCAATATACACCTTATTATTGTCTACCGACACTTAATATTCTTTCTTTTTAATTATTGTTATATTCATATTTATTACCTCACCATGATATCACCCCATCTTCATTTCTTGGCCTATAAAAGGACATTGTCCAGAGAACAAAAAGGGGATGAGAAAGAGGAGACATTGTAGACTTTGCAACTTTCAGTCCTTTCTAACCCACAAACATTTAAACCTTCACCAAGGGAGTCAATGGTGTATTGTGCCAACTGCCATCTTTTTCTCTCTCTCTCTAGTTTGCCTGGATTTTCACCTCTCTCTGTCCACTCTGAATCTCTATTATGTTGCAAGTAACACCTCATAAATTTTCAGAACTCCACTACAAACAAATAGTTATTTATATTTTGCAATATTTTTCAGGATATATATTTGTGTTGAATTTGATACACTGAGAACAGAATATAAAAAGTTGCTATGTTAGTTTCAGTGCAGGAGAAAGTTTTTGTGCAAACTAAAAGCAAATGCATCTTTAAGGAGAAAGCGTGCTATTTCCGTATCTACTTCACTCGCGGTGTAAATGCACCAGTAAGTTTGAGTCGTACGAGTTGTACGACATGTACAGTGAGTTTTACGATAGATATTAATGCATGCATAGCGACTCTTACAATATGTATTAATGGTAGTTTGGTACACAGGACTGAAGGTGGAATAAAATTGTCATTCTACATCTGATTTCATTTCTCTTATTTGTTGTGCTATATTAGAAATGAAATTACTATTCCAAGTCATTCCTTTGAAATAGTCATTCTAACAAAATCATTCAACTTGTTGGGTTATGGAATGGTCATTCCATTTCCACTCATTATTAAAAGACCAATGCTACACGTCATGAAATTATTTCATGAGTTAGTATTGGTGAGATTCCCCCCATACACGGAGTCCCAATGGTATTATCATCCTCTCTCTTCATTAATTTATCTCTCTCATTTACAACTCACTCAAGAATATATATATATATATATATATATATATATATATATATGTCACATGTCCATATATATAGCTTAATATATTTTAAGTTGTGAAAGAAAAGGAAAGTTCTTGTTTTATCACTTTCAGTTTTTAATAAAATATTAATTTTTTTTCATATAAAGGATTATATTAATTTTGACTAGAAGAAAAAGGCGGATTATATCTTGATTTAAAAAGTTTTAATTGAATGTGTAATTAATTTTTTTTTCACATGTTAATTAAATTAAAGTTGGTCAAGTGTTCTATTTTAAAAACTGATTCTGTTTTATATATATGGAAAAGTATAGCATGTTGAAACGTACTACTATTTTATTCCTACGTTATTTTCTATCTGCAGCAAAATATTAGGATGAGAATGATGATTTCATCACTATTTACATGGGGATTGAATTGTTGTACTATTGCCTATGTCAATTATTGCTTGATGAGATAGAATTTTATATCTAATGCCTAATGAGTTCAATTGTTGCTTAGGCATACAGATGAGACTGAGGTCAATTTTTAGTTGATTTATATTATCTTGGTGCCAGTAAATATCTTATTTCTAGTCTGTCCTTTGAGCTATAGTAATGCACGACTTGGATATAATTCAGTAAATTATGCGAGAAATGATGACAGCACAAACTTATGGCATAATTGATTATTAGGGCAAAGTGAAGAAGAAATCAAGGGCCTTAATAATTGCATAATTATATTAATTCGATGAACTTCTAATTATTATCACAATTGAGTGTCCGTACGTATATATGCATATATATATATGTATATGTGTTGAGATGTTTTGGATTTTAGAGAAAGAAACATGTGAGAGAGAAAAAAATTAGTACCTGAAGAAATTTTGATCTTTAAAAATGGTTATTTTGATTTTTTTTTATTTCATTCACTTCTCAAATAAATTATATTAAAAAAATAAGCGCACAATGATAATTGCATATCTCTGATAAGTTCTCATGTGAGAGTAATTTTTGACAAGTTAAGTTGTTAGTTATCGAATTCCCTCAAATTTTGAATTTCTCAACCTTACAATTTTTTTTTTTAGAAATTCCTTCATATCCTTATCTCCTACTAAAATTCATGATTCCAAGCAAGTGAAATTAATTTTCAAATCCAATTCCTATTAAATTATGAGATTCCAAACACAATGTAGGCGTTAGGGTGCCGTGTGTAGGTTTGTTAATCAAGAGGGAAGTATAGTGTAATTTACTCTATATTTTATTCTTTGTGACGTGCCAAAAAAATAAAAGAAAAAATTGGTTTCTTTGTGAGAAGAACTATTTTCATTATTAATTTAGGAAAACTATTAACATTTAGTACCTTGATTAAACATATCCATGTTGGTACGTGATGAGATCTAATTAAAAATTATTGGTTATTTTGTTTTTTCACTAACTTGTTAATTATTCAAACATGTTTAGTATTAATATTTGATTTGCAATATTATTTTTTTTGTCAATTTATGAATTAATTTATTAGATAATTAGTCTATGTTTCTTAAAAATAAGAAAATTACTAAAATATTTTTCAAATAAAGATTAATAATACTATTTTCGAGAATGAATTAAAACATTTTAGATTAAATTACAATAACAACAATAATAGTAAAGGTAAAGTTGAAAAATTACATATTAATAAAGTATGAATTAAATTTTCTTGCTAAAAACGGATAGGACTTCTTGATGGCTAAAATACGTGACAACCTAATTTTTTCTAAATTTTTCACTTTTGAAAGGATTTTCTCTAATGGTTCGTTTGTAGAAAGGAAGGAAAAGCGGTGTAGGGAAAGATAAGAAGAAAAGAACAAATTTTTTTCGTTCGGTAGAGATGAGACAAGTAGAGAAGAGAAAAGGGGATGAATGACTCATCTCTTCTTTCACAAATTTTCGGACAGGAAGAAAGAAAGAAAGGCAAGACTACTAAAAAAAAAATTAAAATTACAAAAATATCTTTATAATTATTTGATAAACCCAAAGTATAGTAAATAAATAGTGATTGGTTTAACGGTAAACATAAATTAAAATTATCTCTTCTTTATTTCCTAACAAACAAAAAAAGTAGGATAAAATATAATGACCTTCAAATAGGCTTGACCCTTCTGCTTGGGTCATTAGTGACTCCCTGGAGGTTTGATCCAATTACACACGAATGCATTGTTTGGTGATTTCTTACACCGGATACCCTTATCACTAACGGCCGTTAAATGAGAGAGTAAAATGTCCTTAACTTTTATCAAATATAATAATATAAAAATATCTCCAAAGGAAATTACCAAAAGATCCATTGATTTGTATCAAATTACCCTCTCTATTTCTCTATCCTCTTTTTTTTTCCCACTCTCTATGACCTCCTAATTCTATGGTGCTATGTATGTATAATATATGTATGTGTGCATATATACAACCAGAACATCAATGTCTCATCTTCACTGCAGACCCACTGAAACTCTTATCATCAAACCCAACAGCCACCATCATCAATCCAACCCAAATAACCAAGCTATCACCCAAATTTTATCTAAAATAAAGATTGGAGACCCATTTGGGTATAATTGAGATGATGATGTTGCAGGTGATTGAAATGGAATGAGAATGTGGTGGCGGGGTACGTGGAGAGGAGAGAGAGAACCAAGATAGAGATGAAGGGAGAGGAGGGGGAAATCTATATATATATATATATATATATATATATATATATAGACACACACACACATATATATATATACAACAACATATATATAGAGTTAGAGATGTTGGGGGACAACAATGGAGAGAAGGGAGGTGGTGGTGATGTGCGGAGAGGACCGGCGATGAAGGGGTTTGATGGTGGAGGAGGAGGTATGTAGGAGGACGACGGGGTCTGGTCGGAGACGGAGAGGGTGGTGGTTGTTGGGGTTGTTTGGTTGTGGTTGTGGAAAATAAGATAGAGAAAGAAATTTTTTTAAGGGTATATTTGTCCATAAAAGAGGGATTTTTTTTCTTCTAATTTATTGCAATTTAAGGGTAATAAAATAATTTTAAATGAGTGAAGGGTATTTTGGTCACTACGCTACATTTTTTTTTTTTTAAGGAAATAACGGAATATTGAACCCATGGGGGTCATTGTTATCAAGCTCTAAACTTGATGGGTGGTAAGTGTAACATTTTTCAAACAATACATTGTGTGTAATTAGACCAAATTTCACTAGAGATCAGTGTAATACATCGTGTGTAATTAGACAAACCCAATAAAGT
This sequence comes from Cornus controversa, assembly GCA_026545225.1. NCBI lineage: Eukaryota > Viridiplantae > Streptophyta > Magnoliopsida > Cornales > Cornaceae > Cornus > Cornus controversa. The sequence continues at coordinate 6,389,495 of CM048849.1, read as the reverse complement.
ATTATCATTTCTCTTTTCTTTCATCAAATCAAATAAAAAAAAGTTACTCTCCTCTTTGGGGACGTCTCATCTATCCCTTCTTTTGTTCTTTACTGACAGAGCATAAAGAGCCCTGGTTAGTTCAAACTCCTAAGCCAATAAGGAGTCTTGCAATACAACAACAAAAATCATCATCGATCATTACGTTACTTGTCAAAGCCAAAAACATTGTCAGTCTTCTAACACAATGTTTCTCAATGAAAGTACGATAATTTAATGGTAAGTTTTAGATTTTAAACTTGTTTTTGTTATTTTCAAAGTTTGATCCTAATGGTTTGAAAATATATAAAAAAAAAATTGGCATGCTATGAACTGTGAACTGATCTTTAATTTTTGGAAGAATAAATTAGACGAAGAAGAGGAAGCTGCATCAACATTCACTTGCACAATATGTAGAGAAACAATGTTACCCATCAACCAATAATTTCAAAAACAACAAGAGATGTGTTCATTAATTCTGCAAGGATTGCATAGCCAAGTATATCAAAACGATGATTGAAGATTTCAGTATAGCCAATATCAGATGTCCTCCACTCTTCTGCGGTCAGTTGTTGGATCCTCTCGCATGCAGGGACATCATCCCGACACAATTGTTCGACTAGTGGTGCGACATGCTCGGTACATGTTATTGTACCTATCGCGATGCTCGGCTTTAGTTGTGAACGAGCGTGGAAATGATGTGAGAAAATTAGAGTGTCCCAATTGCAATAGACTATTTTGCTTTCGGTGCAAGCAACCATGGCATGCAAGCTATGAATCTGAAGATCAACATCAGACTGGTTGTGGTTGTGGAGATCAGATGTTGAGAGATAACAATGATGAGAACTTTTTCCATTGTTCCTAATCCCGACCATGGTCGCAAACATAAAGCACGCGGGTAACAGTATCTGACCGTATCTTGATTTTTTTTTCATCCTCGCACATGGTAGAAATTATACAATACCTCTGGAGTATTGATGATGTGGTATTCCCGGTAGGTGTAAGCCCTCCATCTCTTTTGAAAACTCTAATTTCCTTACAATCAAGGAGAAATGGAGAACTTAAACTTTTTTGTGATACCACATCATCAATATCTTCGGGTATTGTATACTTTATCCGCCACATGCGATGCGTCATTTTTATTGAATTTTTGAAAACCATTTGTTATAAGTAATAACTTAGTTATGAATTTTAAGTCCGTTGTTGGCTCGATTTTTACTAAATTAATGTTTGAGCCAATTTTTGTCTGATGATGTTATATTCCTTATTAAGTGAACACTACCATTAGAATGGCCTCTTTTATGGCTTGCACAACCGGACTATACATTCGAGTTGAATGATGATTTCACATGCATGAATGGACTCAAAGAATATCAAAATGGAGAGGACTTATATAAGACTTCTTTATTTATTTTATTATGCTTCAAAGAAGATTTATATGTAATTAAACTTTTGTGATGAATGCTAGCATTTTGCAATTTAAAAAAATTTCTAATGTTTGGTTTTATTTGTGGAACAATGGAAACAATTCACTGCAACTTTACTTCTATCTTAATGCATCTTAAGGCATACATATTTTCTTGTAGCAATTTGATGTGCACGGGTTGTAACTTGATTATAAAATAACAGAAATATTTAATTGTTTGATAAGTGTCTTATTTATATTATACAGTATTTTTTAGCATATCTATCTTGAATTTGATACACTGAGAACTGAAGCAAATGCATCTTTTAAGGAGAGAGCTCCTTGGCGATTAAATTGCTGTACTAATGCCTAATTTGGTAAAAAAAAAAATTACAAATTGAAGCAAAGACATCTTTTAACGAGAAAACATGTTGTCTCCTTGGCGATTGGATTGTTGTACTAATACCTAATGAGGTCAATTATTGCTTAGCCATACGGACGAGACTCGTAAAATCATAGAATTTTCTATCTAATCTGTACTAGTGATATTTTTGTAGTCAAGAAAATTTTCATCAGATTCAATTTATCCTATATATATATATATATATACACACACATTTTTTATTGTTGTTATCAAATTTCTATGGCAGAGGCTTTAGCGCTTTGGCAAGCTTTACTGTTTGTACTGGACCATCAGTTTCAAAATGTTAAAATGTTACTTTTGAATATGATGCACTGTCAGTGATTAATATTGCCAATTAGGGAGTTGAAAGAAGGGTTCTCGATTGGATGTGGGTTTGATGACTGGAGATGTCACCATTAATCCCAATGCTAGATTTGGTGGCCGGCAAATGGTCATGTTATTGTTTCTATGTTAGCCTAGTGTTTTGACTTTTGGGTCGCTAAGTTGCAACAACTTGGTTTCAGGTCATGACTTCAGAAATCTAGAGAAGTTTGTCGTACAAAGGATCAGAATATATGGAAGAAGTGGGTTGGATTATTTTTGATGTGTTGCATTACACGCGTGATGGGAAAGGGGTTTGGTGTGGGAAGAGATCGACCATTGTCATGCCTTTTAGAAACTTCCCATTTGAATTTGTTGGGTTGTGGCTCATATTTTTATGAAGAAATTACACTAGGCATGGGTCATACGGGAGGGCATGGAGTCTCATGATAGAGCGGAGCATAACCTCTCGTTGTGGATATATTAGAAATGTACTAGGGTTTGGAGATATATAATTAGTTGTAATCCTAATTCGGTGAATATAGTGAATTATTTCTTTGACTTTTCTGTGGAGTAGTCACAATGCCACATTAAATCTATGTGTTCTTTATCTTTTTGTTATTCAGTGTTATTGTTGTGTGTATAATTAACAAAATTCCTTTTAGCAAAGGTGCCTAATGCAAAGGAGTTGCATATTGGGTTGGAAAGGTGATTCTAACTTGTTTACATTCATTTAACACCACGTTGATATTAATTTTGGATAGTTATTTCTACTACCATATTAATGATTATATACCGGAAGATTGCATTATAGATTACAAAGAGGTGAAACATCTTTTTTGAGAACTCGGAGTAAGATTGAATAATTTAATTTGTAATCCAAGTTGAATGGTGGAGTTCCTATGTATATTGTCTTAGTCTGTCAACTATACATGTAGAACTTTTGGCTATTGTTCACAGAACTGTCTGGATTGATTGTTTATCATATTTCACTAGTAGTTGTCTATGGTCTCAGTTAAGGCCACAAAGCCGCTGTTTCTGGTAAAAGATGAAAGCACAAACTTATGGCATGATTAATGTATATCATATTTCACTAGTCCTTGTCTATGGCGTCGGTGCCTGGTTTAAGGCCACAAAATCGTTCCTGGTAAATGATGAAAAGCATAAACTTATGGCATGATTAATGTTGTAGGAGTAAAAGTTAATTTGTTTACATCTTTGCTCAAAGGCTGTCGGGTTTTGTAACTTTTAGAAGTGTCTGTGTTGTGAGAATTGTAAAGAGATGAGAAGAGATAAAGAGGCTAGGGTTTCTATTACAATCTCAATGCAAAGTTACAAATATAAAAACCTAATAAAGAGAATATATAGTCTTACAAACAAAATAAAGTAAAAGACTATTCTACCCTACCATTATTAAATATAATAACTCTAATATCCCTCCTCAAACTCACGATGCGGCTGCTAAAAGTATCGAGAGTTTGCCAACCAAAAAACAAAAACGAGAAATAGGATGCGACTTTGTAAACAAGTCTGCAAGCTGCATGGAAGACGTGACAAAGGGCAAAGTAATAGTGTTATGCTTAAGGTGATGTCGAGTGAGATGACAGTCAATCTCAATATGCTTGGTTCGCTCATGAAAGACTGAGTTGTGATGAATAGCACTCTTGTTGTCACAATGCATAGGAGTGGAATGAGAAAGAGAAACACCCATATCTGCAAGCAACCAACGTAACCAAACTATCTCAGTGGTAGTAGATGCCATAGCACGATACTCAGCTTCTGTGGAAGATCGAGAAACGACAGTCTGTTTCTTACTCTTCCAAGAAATAAGAGAATCACCCAAAAATATACAAAAACCAGTGATAGACTTACGATCTATTAGATCATCAGCCCAATCAGCATCTGAGTATGCACGCAGCTCCAAAGAAGAGATCGATGAAAGTAAAAGACTCTGAAAGAGAATGCCTCGAAGATACCAAAGAATACAAAGAATAGCAACCCAATGAACGGTAGTTGGTGAAGCAACAAACTGACTAACAATGTGAATAGAATATGCAATATCTGGACGTGTAATAGTGAGATATACTAGGCTACCTACAATAGTACGATATAAAGTAGGATCTGGTAAAGGGGTACCATCAGAAGGAGAATATCGAGCATTAAGCTCAAGAGGAGTATCAACAGTCTTAGTATCAGTGAGGTGAGCACGCTCAAGAATGTCAGCTGTGTACTTTGACTGAGATAAAAGATAGCTTTTTGGAGAGGATGCTATTTCAATACCCAGAAAGTAGCGAAGAGAGCCCAAGTCCTTCATTTCAAATTGTCGAGCTAATTCTGACTTCAACACTGCAATCCCATCAACATCATCACCAGTAATAATCATGTCATCAACATATAAGGAAAGAAAAATACGACCTGTAGAGGTACTCTTGATAAACAGAGCGGAATCATGATGACTTGGGCAAAAATCAAGAGAGGTAATCACAGTAGAGAACTTCTCAAACTAGGCCCGGGGTGCTTGTTTGAGACCATATAAAGCTTTCTTGAGCCTATAAACATATTCAGGATTATGAGAAACACCAGGAAGGGGAATCATGTAAACTTATTCTTGAAGATCGCCATTCAAGAAGGCATTTTTAACATTCATCTGAGATATATGCCACTGACGAATAGAGGCAACTGCAATAAGAGTACGAACAGTAGTCATTTTTGCAACAGGAGCAAAGGTCTCTTCATAATCTATACCATATTGTTGAGAAAATCCCTAAGCAACCAATCTAGCTTTGTACCGCTCAACTGACCCATCAGACTTGGTTTTGATTTTATAAACCCAACGAGAACCAACCGTACTTCTACCAGGTGGTAGCGGTACCAAATCCCAAGTATCTGTCTTATGCAAAACAGAGAGTTCCTCAACCATAGCCTGCTGCCAAAGAGGATCAAGAACTGCCTCTTTATAGGATAAAGGTTCAGAGAGACAGTGAATAGAAGCTAAAAAGGAAGTAAAAGAATATGAATAAGAAGAATAAACAAAATCTGGTAATTGAATGGACTTACGAGTACGTTAAGGATAACGAGAAGGAGGATCCACAGTCTCAGGAACTGCTTGGGTGGCCACAGGAAGACAGAGAGTTTCAAGTGTATTAGAGAGCAAAGAACCAATATCTACAGAACTATTAGTGCGAACCCTACGAGAAAAATGATGAGAAAAATGAGTAATAGGAACACAAGGACTAGAAACATTCTGTGAGTCAATATGGACTTGAGAAGACAAATTATCAGTATCATCAGAGAAATGATCAATATGGATAAGGTCAGATTTGGTCATGTTATGAGTACTAGCAGGAATAGAAAAGAATGGTATATGCTCAAGAAATAAAACATGATGAGATACATAGAGTTTTTGGATAATTAGATCAAAGCACCAATATCCCTTTTGACCCTCACCATAGCTAAGAAAAATATAAACGACAGAGTGAGAAGATAACTTGCTACGCTCTACACGAGGACGGAGAACAAAACAAGTACAACTAAAAACCTTCAAGGAAGAATAATCAGGAGCATGCCTATATAACTTTTCAAAAGGTGATAAACCTGAGATGTGAGAAGATGGAATCTTATTAATTAAGTTGACAGCAGTAAGAACTGTTTCTCCCCAAAATTCACTAGGAACTGAAACAGACAATAAGAGAGAACGAGCAGTTTCAACAATGTGCCTATGTTTTCTCTCAGCAACACCATTTTGCTCAAGAGTATCTGTACAAGAAGTTTGATGAACAGTTCCATCTAAGGTAAGTAATTCACAGAATTTATTAGAAGTGTACTCCCCACCCAAATCACATCTAAAGCACTTAATAACAACAGAATGTTGAGTTTTAACAAGGGTCCGAAAAGTATTATAAATACTAAAAAATTCAAAACAATATTTCATAAGATAAACTCAACAATAACGAGTTCAATCATCAATAAAGGAAACATAATATCGAGACCCCTTTTTTGGTAGCTGTGACAGTGGTGGCAGCGACGGTCTGGTTTTGGCTGTTGAGGTGGAGAGGGTTGTGGTGTTGGCGGGATGAGGGTGAGAGGAGCGGTGAATATAATATATATTTAATGATATATTTTTGTATATAACTCTTTATATTTGTATGCAATTTATGATATATTAAATTTTTTTTTTTGCTTACATTAGCAGTGAGGTAAGCAATATAATTATTAAAAGTGAAGGGGTATTTTTGTACTTTCATAATGAAAGTTAACAGTGTTAATGTGTCTGAATAATTTAAAAAAAAAATTCATCTGAAGGTAATTTTAATAAATCTCAAAGGGTCTAAGGGTAATTTATCCTTGCTAATGATTGGGAAAGAGAAATAAGCAAGAAATTTTTTATTTATACCGATACTAGAGTAAGAATATCAATCCAGCTTCAATGTAGCCGTGAAAACTGCAGCGACCCATAAACGGAGGAAAAATATTAAACATCATGATTTTATTTCATGAATTTGTATAATGAATAATGTAGCTGGTGATAATATTATGGGACTTCGTATATGGTGGGACTTTATTTAATTTTTTCTCTTAAAATAATAGAAATTATTACCTGCCACATCATTCATGATACAAATTTATGAAAATAATTTCATAACGTGTAGTATTGCTCTAAAAGGAATCCAACAAATGCAGCCACGCATAAAAGGAATCTAACAAATTCACTGGTAGCATTGATCTCTTTTTCACAAGAGATTGTGTTGGTGATCGAATTACAATATATCTCTCGTACGCTTGAACACGGGTTGGACACTTCATAGCAGTGATGGAGATGAATATTCAAGTATTTTGAAAGAAAATTATTTGCGACTAAGTTATGATTAAAAATTTAGTTCTTTAATCTATTTTAATCTATTTGTCTATTTTTTTTATAAGTTTGTTTAGTTCTTAATGACTTGATAATAAATTAAAGTATTTCTGTAATGTAATTTTTTTTGTTAAATAATTAATATATTATATTATTATTTTATAGTGTATCCTTGTTGTGTCCGTATCTTTTTTTTATTTTATAATCTTTCGTATAACTGTTCTGTGTCGTACGCATCCACCTTACATTGTTCTTCCTAGAATATATCTCTTTCCACAAGTAGCCTCTTTTCCACCATATATATATATATTTTTTTTTTTGGTAATGTATAGAACTGAGCAGCAATGCAGAATAAATACTTTTCAATATTCACAACTCTTGCGCAGAAGGACTAGGGAAGAGTTGTCATTTGTTTACTAAGGAGGTGTATTTGTAGACTACTTAGATTATAATTAACTGGGTAATTTACACTTGGAGATTTCTTGTAGTTCGCTTTTATTTTATTTCAACCCTCTCACGTTTGGAAAATTACACTATCTTTTCAGTCGGACCTTATCAGCCGTCAAAAATTTATTTCGAATTAAAGGACTAAACTGCTCTTATTATATATTCTGTTATAATTGACCAACCTCTTAACCAAACAACAATTTTAATAATTCTTAACCAAACAAACTCTTACACATGTCATATCAATACACCTAAACCACAACAAATCTCTAACCTTTTTTTCCCAAGTCATACAACACACACAAACTAAACTCAGTGATGTGTAAGTGCCCAAGGAATTGTATAGAAGCAAGAGGGACTCTTACAGTATAGTTCTACAAACAGTCTACTGTATAAAATGCAACATGCTTTGACAACTTGCGGCATTTCTCATTAATCAATTTCGGAAGAAACATGAAAGAAAAATAAAAGTTTACAGAATGCCAAGATAATTAAGTGACCCACAGAAATGTGAATTAACTGAGAGGGAGTGAAACTTCATAATTAATATAAGAATTGATAACTAAAACATCAAATTTTTTTATAGAAATTTCCACCAAATCTTGATAAATCCCCTGAAAAATAAAATTTATAACTCATTAAAATTTCTAATTTAGCAGCAGCACCAACAATGACAATCCTTTTGAAACTTACGTACAGAAAATTCTTGAGGAACAAAGAGCAACAATAAGAAGAAAAAAGATGCAAATGCATGACTAATATTGCAATCTACATTAAGATGCATGTTACAAGTTTGAGTGTCATATTCTACTTTGAATTGTCTGGCGAGAAGCAAAGAGAGTCTTCAATGGTCTCATCCTGTATTGTCTTGTACATTTTTTTTCCCTTTGATTCAATATTTAGATGTTGATCATGTTACTTACCAAAAATGTCATTTCATAAAGTTAAGTTGCAGACAAAGTAGAGCAACAAAACAAAATACTCAATAAAACTAGTGGATCTACAAGATTGAGTCTCCATAAATGAGCCTATAATGCATTTGTTAAGTGTCCGTGTGGTGTTTGCATGGCATAACAATCTATTAAATATGCCAGGATGCGAAACTTCTTGAAAACATATTCTGAAGAAAATTAGAGGGGAAACAAAGCTGATGCATGTATTAAATGCCATCATTTTGTTTTGAGAAGGTAGAAGAGTTTGACATGTATTATTAGATATTGTATCAAGCAAAGCAACATATGCTTGTTTGAGACATCACTATGTTACATACATATATATATATATATATATATATAGATGTTAGCTGCAGCCTACTGCGCTCCACTCTTTCCAAAATGGGAAAAAGGGGCACTGAAGTAATCGGTGTGAAAGATATTATGTCAAAACTCTAGAGGTATCTCTGCAAAATAAGTAGTAAATACATAACAATATTGGGTTTGTTTGGACTATATTATACTATAGAGTTAGAGTTTTCATTTTTCTGGCATAAATCCAAGCCCTTTCTATATTCAACCCAAGTTTGTTAGTTCTACAACTGGTAACATATTTGTTTTGATTTCTTTCTTATTTTTGGCACTCATATTTATGTTTTATTTAAATATTATCTCATATGAAGGCATTGAGGTGATGAAGCCACTAAATTACCAAGTATTGCAAACCAACCCCTCCTTGTTAATTAGTTGTTTGGATACCATAATAAATAAAACCATCCACATTTTAGTTTTGGACTCAAAATAAATAATTAATTAAACTAACATCCTATTTCCAATAATAATATCATGTTCAAAATTATTGTTTAATTACTTTGGAGGAAATCTTTTAAATAAGATGGTTCTACTTGAACTCTAAACAAAAAAAAATAAAGAAAAACTACACAAAAAAAATGAAACATGATTTGACAGTACCCTTTTATCCATTAAAAAGGGTTTGGATGAACTCAAATACTTATTTTTACACGTAATAATTCAAATATTTGACAGTATTAATATAAAGAATATATAAAAGAATTATATAATACATTCGATTTACAATTTACAATATTATTAAACTATATTATAGAACAAGATGGAATTGCATTTATATATCAATAGTGAGAGAGGGTAAGTTAACATACAAATTTCTCCAGCAGAACAAGACATTTTAATTTAATTAGGTTTCCTCCAATATTCTAAATATATAGCTAAAAATTATAACTAAAAATTTTCTATGCAATTTGTGTTATTCAAACTTCTCGATTACATTAAGAGGTAGTAATTCATAGCATATGATAGAGAGAAATATGTCAATGGGAAAGTTATTGGCTTAATTGATTAAAATGCACGTATTCATATTAATTGCATTTCTTGACATGAATGTGTCATTTTCTAGCAACTAATTTTATCAGGAGAAGGGCTGGTCATTGTTATGACTATGGCAGTGTAATGAATTACTTTTGTGTGACTCTGTTAGTGAATTACTTTTGTTTTATCTGAGACATTGTAATCAGATAGTCCACAACCTACTGAATCACTCTGTTTAACCAATCAGATCACGGCAAAGGATTTATATGCCCCTGTTTAGAAGATGTATATATTTTAGGGTAAAGATGGAAAAACTCCCCTACGATATACCGTTTGTGCATAATGATCTCCTACTTTTTAAAATGAGTTGTGTTAGTCCTTAATTTTGCAAAAACGTGCATATACCCCCTCTGACCGCTTTTTGACATAAAGTAAATATTGTATTTCAGTTTTGCCCTTTTAATATCCCAAAATGCCCCTCTTGCAATTTATATATTAAAAACCATATCTCTCTCTCATCGTTATACCAAATGAATAGTTATATGAATTAAAAAATGAGTCGTGTGTATAACCCGTCTCTGTACTATATTAAAGGGCACTGATGCCTACCAAGGACAAAAAAGCTTATCATTTCCTTCTGCAGTTGAGTTGATAAAATTATATACAATCAGTAAATGCGCACAACATACCATATAAGCACTGCTTTAAAAGTAAATGCACACAACAGACCATATTGCTTTAGAAGTGAAACAGAGGCTTCTAGCACATGAGCAAACCCACAGTGTTGGGGTGAGATCCAATACATGACCTAATTCTCATCGAAAAAATCTTCAATTTCATGGTATTCTCAAATATTGGTGAATTTCTCCTCGAATTGTTCTAGTCTGAATAGTATTTCATAACAAGAAGAAGTAGCCAACAAGAAGAAAAGCAACACCAAGAACACATAACATTATGATTAAAATTGGTGAAATTTGATGAACCTTCTCATTAGGGTGATCATCTATATGAAACAGAGGAGGAGGTGTTGGTGGTGCACAATTCACATTTATATCTACTGGGCCAGTTTGATTATCATTACATTGATTGTTTATTAATAGAAGTTATCTTCTATAATTAAATGACATCAAAGAAATAGAGTGAGAAATAGAAGAAGATAAAAACAGGGGATAAGGCTTGATACCTTTACATGATGAAACATAGAAAGACAATATAATATCCAGGATATGTCATACACGTTGTACCTTAATTAATTAATGATGGTAATGGGTTAAGTTTACTTTGATTGTTTACGTTTGATTTTCGTTATATCGTTCGAGACATTTCACTTTTCGTGGAAGACTTGGGAAGTTTATTTGGTGGTTTCGTTTATGATTTGGTTTGTAGAAGTCAATGGACTCATTAAAACATTTACGTGTTAACGTACTTATAAGGCTTCACCATCAAATGCCTTTGGCTTCCAAAGGAACGATCATCTATACATAAGTCAAATAACAACTATACACAGTGGTGACATTACGTTTAGTTCATGTAACTCTGTGACAGAGGCAATTTACTCAAAGGCGAAAGGGAAAAGCATTGCGTTCGATTCGTCGCCGCTGATGAGCATGGTGGGGGCGATGCAGGGCACTAGTCTGACGCGTTTGCCGCTGGGAGGAGAGAGTATCGCATGGTTTCATGGATCTGTTTTAGGGCTCAATCAAAATAGTCTTAAGAGAGATTTGAACACTTCTATAACTTAGGTTTAAAAGATCGAGTCATCAGAAATTTTAGGGTTCAAACGATTGAGTCTTCTGAAATTTTAGAAAGACAAATGAACGAAAATATTCCAAACATTGTCCCAAATGGTTGTGGGTTTATTTTGTCCTAAATAGTCATTTTACTTGAGTATATTTGTTTGTTATTACTTTATTGTACTGATATAAGGTTATTTTAGTCATTTTGAACTCATAAGTCCTTATTTGCGCAATTTTATAACTTAAGAGGTGTTTTTTTATACACAGGGGTGTATATGCACATTTTATATATCATAGGAGGGTTTTTCGCACTTTATCCTATATTTTACCGTATATATGAAGAATAAAATTATAGAACTCTTCATCCTCTGGTATCTCATCCTCACATATCTCTTCTCCCCATTCACATTTTCATATAGATATATAAATATAGAGAGAGACAGAGAGAACATTCAAAAGCCCTGTGAGATGAATTTGATATTCCAATTCTTGCTCAGTGGCAGAGGGATTGCCGAAGAAGAAAGCCAGTAGAAAAAGGAGAGAAATATGGAAGCAATTCAGTCAAATTCAAAAAGAATTCTAGCATTCAAGAAACCTATATAGAATGAAAGTTCTATCAAATTCTCATGTATATTCTGATACAGGCCCGTTTGACATGCATTTTGTTTTTATTGTTTTGTTTCTGTAAAACAGAACAAGTGTTTTGGTACAAATGTGTTTTAAGTAAAATCCAAAACACGATTGGCAAAAAAATATGTTTTAAGTGTTTTTTGTTTTATTTTTATTCGTACAGTTGCTGAAACACAATAAAAATACCAAAATAATATTTCTAAATTCGACCTAAAATTTTGAAATATTTTGACACACTTCAATCATGCTTTATTTTTACAATTCGAAACAAATGTTTCAAATGTGCTTGCCAATTGCCTATTGAGACATTGAGTGATCATGTCCAATGCAAACTGATGTGCTTGCCTATTGCCCTATTGAGTGATCATGTCTAATGTAAAGTGGATTGAAACGGATCTTCCCTGACTTTGTAATTAATGAAGATGCGTTAAATTTTTATTAGAGCACGTCAGTAGTGAAAAATTTCTACGTGTATCTATGAAGTTACTTTTACACTCTGGTATGGGTTCAGAGAACACCCTTGGTCATTTACTAGCTTTACAGGAAATTGCACCTGCCTCCACTGTTGTAATATATGTAGGTCGATCTGTAATAACTAACCTAGAGAAATCAAATAAAAAAAATGATTAGAGTTTATTATATTTACCTCTCATTTGAAAAATTACAATTACCTCCTTAAAAGTGTCCTTATAAGTGGCTAACATTAATGCATGTTAATAGAACATGTCAAATTTATGCCCTTATTATTTTAAATATTTTGTAATTAAAAAAGTTCATTCCATCGCTCAGTCTAAAACCCAAAAATAGAAAAATCTTCAGACATCCCAAACCCAAACTGCACTATTTACCTAAACCACACTAAACGAGAGAGATCCCTTTGATTAAGAAGTTAAGCCAACCCAATCACCTAACGACGTCTGATTGGACAACTTACCAGTCAACAAATTGTCGATACGTTACACGCTGAATTTTTTTTTAGATCAATTTGTCTTCCACCAATTTGGGTCAAAATTTTGGATCTTCTCTTCAAGCTCTCTCAAACCCATCAAGTTTTAAGATCATCTCTCACTTCTTTGTGCGTTTCAAATTTATGAGGTCGTATGCATACATAAAAATTGTATCTATATCTCATTGGGTCTCGTAATATTCGGGCGTGAGGAGTTTTTGCTAAAAAAAAGGGTAAATTACCCTCACCTCCCCTGAGGTTTCCTTTTATTACCCTCATATTAAAGTATTTGAATTTTAACTCTGACCTCCCCTGTCAGGTTAACAGTCGGTTAGTGGAGTTAACGGACTTGGTAGATTTACTTAAATAGCCTCTTGTTATTTACTGCATGTTGCTGATCATAACATTATTTTTTGATTGTCCAAATTGCCCTTGAAATGATTCGGCTGACACATACAACTTTTGGTCTCCTCATTTTTCATCACAGAGCCCAACTTTCCTAACTCTCTCTTCTGTTCTCTCTCTTGTATTCCACCCTCTTGTATTCCACGGTTTCCACCACACCACACGAACCTACCAGGAAGTGTAAGTTCGTCGGTCGTGAGGTGCTAGCGAGCGAGAAGTTGAACGTGAAGGTAATGTTTTGTGATTTCTCTCTCCTTCTACTCATCTACTTTATTGAAAGTAATTCTTTGAGTTTTCTATCTCCTTCTACTCGTCTACTACTCTACTGATGACCCAAAGTTATTTTCTCATGATCTTGCTATATGAGACAAAATTTTGATCTAGGGTTTACACTCATCTAAGTAGTTACGATTTTCTCTCTCATTCTAGTAGTTAAGGTTTATAATTAGTTATGATTTTCTATCTCATTCTAGTAGTTAGGGTTTATACTCATGTACGATCACCTTTCTCATTCTAGTAGTTAGGGTTTATGCTCATATACACTACTGATATACATAGTGTTAGTTAGTTTCCTTTACTCTTGATAAGCATAGTACTGTCCCGATTTATGTTTTGAATCATCTATTTGTAAAATGGCCAAATTAGGGTTACATAGAATTTGAGAATTTTTAAAATTGGAATAAATTGGGTCTTATAAATTAGGACTTTTGTATATTTTAAGCTTATGAACCTAAAATATTTTTGTTAATTGGTTGCAATTTTGCCTCCAGTGTTCATAATTGAGAAGTTAGGTTTACACAGAATTTGGGAATTTTGAAAATTGGAACAAATTGGGTCTTATAAATTACAGCTTTTTGTATTTTTTAAGCTTGTGAACTTAAAATATTTTTTGTTATAATGCACTTAACCATTAATTGGTTACAATTTTGTTTCCTATGTTCATAATACAATGTTTGTTTGTATTTAGTTTATGTTAATTATTTGTTGAGTTGTCATGTACTTAGTTTGTATTCTAAGTTGTTTGTCCGTTTTTAGTTCATTTTGTATAGTAGTTACATTTTGTAAGTGTCCTTTGTTAATCTATACCATCATATCATGCTGTTTCTTCTAGAAAAAATTGAACAAGTTGACTTTAATAATTTGTGGCTTTTGTATGATTGAGGCCTATTTGGTAAAATTGTGTTTGGTTTAATGCAACTAAGTGTCATTTGAACGTGTTGCATATAATTGCTAAGTTTAGGTTGTTTGTATTTGATTTGATGTTGCAAATAATTTTCACCAAGTAGTTATTTTGGGCAATTTTATTAAATTTTGTTTTCTAAATCCTATGAAACAGGTCATTGCACAACTTTTTGATTTTTTGCAAATGTTGATGATGATTGATGATAGTGGATGCAAATGTTGATGATGATTGATGATAGTGGATGTTTCATTGGTTTATTTTCATACTTGAAGCAACTGGACAGTGAAAGTTTTTTTGGGATTTTTCAGACTTGCAACACAGCTTTTTAGCCTTGGACAGTTTACTTTTTTATAGTGGGTATGGTGGTGAAGAAGTGTAAAGACCCAAAAATTTTTATTTATTTATTTAATTGTTTCTTCCTTATATGACTATATATGTGACTTTAAAGAAATATGAGTTTGTGCATTTTATGTGACATATTTACCTCCCTTTTTGTATCTAGAGAAAAAAATAAAAGGGCGTAATGGTAAAATAGGACAACTCTTAAATTAGGGCAACTTGTAGACATATATATACACACACACTGTAATACCCCGCTCCAACACATGGTATGATATTGTCCGCTTTGGGCCTGAGCCCGCACGATTTTGCTCTTGGGTTTACCCCAGAAGGCCTCATACCATTTGAAGAGAACATACTACATATAAGCACATCCCCTTTTCCACGCCCAGGCAATGTGGGATTGAGCACCCTGTACCCTGTCAGTGTGGTAGCTCAGCCCAGTGTCTGTCTTTGCACCCGCCCACTCACACCCGTCCACAAGGGTTACTACAATCCACCCCCTTACGAGGCCCGACGCCTTCGTCGGCACACTTACTTCCGGCTGGGTTCAGGCTCTGATACCAACTGTAATACCCCGCTCCAACACATGGTATGATATTATCCGCTTTGGGTCTGAGCCCGCACGGTTTTGCTCTTGGGTTTACCCCAAAAGGCCTCATACCATTTGAAGAGAACATACTACATATAAGCACATCCCTTTTTCCACACCCAGGCGATATGGGATTGATCACCCTGTACCCTGTCAGTGTGGTAGCTCAGCTCAGTGTCTGTCTTTGCACCCGCCCACTCACACCCGTCCACAAGGGTTATTACACACACAAAAGGAGAGGAGAAAAACGGCTACCTATCAATTCCCCAAATCAGCCGCTCTCTCTCTCTCTCTTTCTCTCTCTAAAAGACCATGGCCACCATAGAACTTCTCTCTAGGTTTTCACCTACTTAGAGTGAGAATTTGAGGAAAGTGAAGAAGGAAAGTCCGTCGGGCTCGCTTTGATTTACACTTCCACAATTTTTATTTCGCATTTGGAGTGCTTTTGGTTCAGTGAGTCATCTTGGGGCTGAGATTGGGAGGAAGCCACAAGAGGTTTTATTGCTCTCCTTGGCTTTCTCTACGCCTCTAACAGTCCACCTTCCGGGTTTTACACGTTTCAATTTTGGGTGGAAATTCCTTTGAGTCTTCTTACTAAGGTAGGGGTATTCTAATCATCTTAAGCTTTAATTGATGATTTGCTTCTCTTTTTTTTTTGGTGTCCTTTGCGTTTATGAAATTAATTTTGTCCAGAATTGGTTGAATGTGATGCATATGTACTGGTCTTATGTTAGAAATTGATTGTATGATAATAAATTAATATGATGCTTAGAACTGAATTTTGTGCTTAAGGTTTAGGAATGGTGAAGTATATATATATATATATATATATATATATATATATATATATTTATGTATCCCTAATACCGTCCTTCATATATTGATTTGGTGAATTTTAGTCCCTTCCGTTTGTAATAATTTTGGATAAAAGTCTCGCCTGGCTGTAGTTTGGTTCATTTGTCAAAGTGGTTGGAAATTAAGTGAACAGGAAATTGGGTGGTGCGACTTACTGATAGTGGTGCATGTATTTGCATCAGATTATGTGGAATGGAAGTTGGGAATGGGTTTGTTTGGGAGTGGTGTGACTGTGTGGTGTAGACTCATATGTTAGATGTGTTTAATAGGGCTGCAACTCGGGCGGGTCTAACCCGACCCAGTCCGAGCCCGGCCCGTATCTGAACCCGACCAACCCGCCCTCTAGAGTCAACTGATAAAAATTCATATGCGTCCAAGAAGTGTTGAACCTGCTCACCCTTCTTCACATTGTTACGTCACTTCCAATTTTCCACCTGAATCTCTTTATTAATATAGCACCGATAATTATATATAATGGGTTTCTTTTGGAAAATAAAATAAAAGAGAATGAAGCTTCACCTGTTATTTAAAAAATAAGCACTCTAACCAAATTACAAAAATACTACTTCAAGTCTACAAGCTTCTTCTTTTTAATAATATTTTAAAAATAATTACTCTTTTTTATATGAATTTAAAACCAGGAGTCCTTCTACCATTTTTGCTTTGAGGTGTATTATATTTTTTATTTTTATTTATCTTCCAACATGTTATATATAGTATAAATTCATTTTTCATTGATTTAGTAAAAAATAATTACTCAATTTTTAATAAAAAAAATCATTACATATGCTAAGTGGTCTCCAAGAATTCAATAAATTTCAGTAAAATAATAAAATTCACTAAAAACTTGTCTATATTAAATTCATGTGTTAATTTTGTTTTAAGCAAATGACAATCACAATTTATATGGTCAATGTTGATTATTCTTATAGTACAATTTTATCAACAAAATGACAGTATTAGCAAATTTTGAATTACTAAATTATCCTCATTTGGCCAGTAACCTTTTTAAAATAAAAATGTATAGAATTCTTACTTTTAAAATATAGTTTTTAAAAAATGTGTATAACTTCATAGTTGAATGAAAAATGAGTAAGTATATATAGCTAATAGCCTAATACTAAACCTATTGTTAATTGATAGTTATCTTTGTTAAAGTCAATTAACATGAAAATCAAAATTCTCTTAGTGGCAGTAGTGCTGGTATGACATTGAGAGTAATTAAACTAAATCTTATTATAATCGGAGTATTTTATCAAGAAAATGACAATATTAGCAAATTTTGAATTACCAAATTATTCTCATTTGGCTAGTAACCTTTTTAAAATAAGAATGCATAGAATTCTTACTTTTAAAATATAGTTTTTAAAAAGTGTGTTTAACTTTATAGTTAAATGAAAAATGGGTAAGTATATATAGCTAATAGCCTAATAGCCTAATACGAAACCTGTTGTTAATTGATAGTTAACTTCGTTAAAGTCAATTAACATAAAAATCAAAATTCTCTAAGTGGCAGCAATGCTAGTGTGATATTAAGAGTAATTAAACTAAATCTTATTATAGTCGGAGTATTTTACCCTATAATTAATTCATCAATTTCATTACAACGTGGAAAAAACAAATAGATAAGTGCGATGTAGGATTGTATAAATTATAATACTTGGTATGACTCACGAGATATAACACTATGAAGTATTAACTTTTCTATAAAACTCTAAACGGATGATATCAAATTAATTCATTACATCGGATTGCAAAGATTTCATTTTAATTGTTAGGTAAATACTCACACACTCACAAATGTCAACTATGAGACTCGAACACTTCGCCGCCTATGTTAGTCTATGAGGGAGAATAGGTTATAATTAGTCAATTAAATATAAACTTCTAAAAAAAATATATAATATGCATAGTTTTAAATACGTTGTAATAATATAAACATATACTTAATATTATAAAATATCAAACCATTTATGTTTCACTTTAAAAATAAAAGAGACAAGACATTACTATATTGTTGGTCATTAATTATAATAAAATATAATATAATATGATAATATAATAAATTATATTTTCGATATCAAAATGATACAAGGAGTTTAAAAATAAATCTTTGATTTCACTTATTAGAGATGCATTATATATATAAGTTTTACAAACAAATCTTTGATTTCACTTTTTAGAGATGCATTATATATATAAGTTTTACTATTAGAGATGCATTAACTCATAATGTATTATGTATAATTGTATATAAGATTATCAGTTAAAATTATATGTTTACTTTTTGCCTTTTTGGTGGCATTCTTTGTAAATACTAAGAGTTAACTCCATTAACCCTAAGCCCTTATTCAAAATTCAGATCTATCAAAATCAAACTATCACTCTATCAGTCTCTCTATCTCAACTTCTCAAGTCTCGTCTTAGGACTCTCAACCCTCATCTCACATTCTCACCTCGCAGCTGACGGCACTCTCTCTTAGTCTCTCTATCTCAAGTCTCGTCTCAACCTCATCTCACCTCGCGGCTGACGGCACTACGGCAGTGACGACGACAACCCATCTCCGCTACAACTGATCTCTCACTCTCAGACTGTGATTTCTTACTCTCAGTCTCACTGATATCTCATTCAAGAAAAAAAGGTTAGTTGATAGTTTGTTAAACTGAAGTTTTAACATTTGTTTTTGGGATTTTAGTAGCTTATTTTTTTGGCGTTTTTGTAGCTTTCGTGACTGGTAACCATTGTTTTTGAGATTTGGTTCGTTATTTGTAAAAATTTTTGAATCAGGGTTAAAAGCTCGTTCATATGATTATATGTTTTTTTTGGGGTTTTTGTAGCTTTAGTGTGATAACCAATTTTTTGGGATCTTGTAATTTGTATGTTATTTGTTAAAATCAGTTAACATGAATCAACCCGAATTTGTAGCCCGATTTTTCCAACCCGATTTTAACCCGAGATTTAAAACTTGTGAACGGGTTGAGCTCGGGTTCGCATGTTCGGGCAAATGGCCGGGTTCGGCCGGGCTAGGGTTGAACATTTTATACTTAGGGTTGAGCCCGAATTGAGTCTCTAACCCGCTCGGCCTGCCCGAGTTGCAGCCCTAGTGTTTAACAGGTTGTGGGTTAAGAATTGAGCATGGGCTGTTTGGGTGTAGTACAATATTGTTATAAAAAAAATTGTAATGTGAGTGAGAATTAAAGAGACTTATGGGTCTTTCTTAAGTGTAGTGCAATATATGATTTGGGTTTGAATAGTGCGACTATTACTAATGTCTAAATACGTGTATATATATATACTAGGGTATTGCCCGTGCCTACGGCACTATAAAACAAAAAAATATTGGACAAAATATCATTTGCATTAGCTTTTTTTTTTTTTTTGAGAAGTAAGCAATGTTATAACAACAAATTAGGCATAAAACCTAAGTACACATATACAAGGGGCATTCCCCAGGTGAAAACCCCAAACCCACCAAACAAGTAAAAACCACCCCCTATCAGATGCAACTACAAAACTCCTCTCATCCCAAACCTGATAACAGTCCTCTAACATATCTCCCAAGCAGCAATACAGACAATAAGCATTACAATCAAAACCATTACACTCACTGTCCCCCCTCTTACAAAACATATCTCTATTAGCCTCTAGCCAACATACATCCCATCCAAGAGCAAAGAGCAGCATCAAAACAACCAACATAACTGGGCAAGCACTTGTACCAAGAAAAACAACAATATAGTACAGCATTACACACCAAAAATGGTATCAGGTAACTCCCATTCAGTACTCAACCATTTATTAATCCTAAGCATTTTGATCTTATGCAAGGAAAATGCTTTAAATCTCACAGTTTGAATAATTTCCCGTTGAATCTCAGATTCCTGTTTATACTTGCCCTCATACATTCTCTTATTCCTTTCAGCCCATATTTGATATACTGTAGCAGCAAAGCACCATTTATTTATAAGAGATATCAGAGATTTAGTTTTTAAAACCAAATTGCACCAATTCAGCAAGCCATCCCAAGCACATTCAGGCCATTTCAAAGCCCCTTTGTTACTAATATGTTTCCAAATTCTATTAGTCACATAACAATCAAAAAAAAGGTGATCTCTAGTCTCAATATTCAATCCACAGAACATACAAGCTTCAGATTGAAGCATTTCCATCTGAACCATCCTATGTTGTGTCAAAACTCTGTCTTGCACCACTAACCACATCATAAAAGCATGTCTTGGTATAGCTCCAGCAAACCAAACACTATCATACCAGTCAACTTTACTATTCTTCTGCCTTAATTCCTCCCAAGCTGATCTTATAGAAAATTCACCACCTGTTGGAACCCATATTAATCTATCAGCGTTTTGAATTTGAGGCTGTAGACCAACAGGCATATTATTTCTCAAATGCATTAGCTCCCTTGAATTAGCTACAGGCCACCTCCACTGATCATTGTGAATAATATCTGCTACCTTTGCATCTCTCCCCAATCCGGAATCCCAAATAACCCTGTCTCCCACTTGACTTACAATGGATCCATTTGGTAACCACATATCATACCATAAAGACACTGATTTTCCATCACCAATTTCATATTTAAACATCAATTTAAATTTATCTCTTAGTTTCAGAATTTTTCTCCAGGCCCATGAACAGTTTGCAGGCAATTTCAAGTTCCAAAAATTCCTTTGTTTTATCAGATCAGAATGAACCCATTTTGCCCACAAGGAACAAGGCATGGGCTGAAGGATAGTCCATAAATGTCTCCCAATAGCGGCATAGTTCCAAGTAACCAAATCTTTCAAACCTAAACCACCTTCTGATTTAGGAAAACAAATAATTTCCCATGCAACTTTTTGACCTCCCTCACTTAGAGCATCACCCTTCCATAGAAACTGTCTCATAACTGTAGAAATCTGCTTCATCACTCCCTTAGGCAGCACAAAGCTAGAAGACCAATACACTTGAACAGAAAAAAGCACCGCAGAGATCAATTGAAGCCTTCCAGCAAAAGACAAATACTTGCTACACCAGTTATTAATTCTATTTGTTATTCTGTCCACCACACTTTTACAATCTTCACTTCTTAGCCTTGTAGTAATCAGAGGCACTCCTAAATATTTCACTGGCAATGATCCACTCTGGATATTTGTTTGCTGGATAATTAAATCTAACTCTTCCTCATCCACTCCAGCAGCATAAAGTGTACTTTTCTCAGAATTTGGTTGTAGGCCTGAACATCTACTAAATTTCTGGATAGCTTCCATAATTAGATGAACAGACTTGTGATCACCAGCACTAAAAACTAAAACATCATCAGCAAACATTAAATGGTTGATCTTTTGGTTCTTGCATCTCCAATGATAATGAAAATCATTGTGTTGAGCAGCTTCATTCAAAAGACCAGATAAGACCTCCATAGACATAACAAACAGATAAGGAGACATAGGATCCCCTTGTCTGATCCCCCTCTCACTCTGAAAATACCCCTGAAGACTGCCATTTATGTTAACTGAAAATTTTGGTGTGGAAATACAAGTTATTATCCAATTCACCATCTGATTTGGCATCCCAAAACCTCTAAGAACAGCAATGATAAACTTCCATGATAAAGTGTCATAAGCTTTTCGCAAGTCAATCTTTAAGGCAGTTCTAGCAGGCTTATTATTTTTGTGATAATGAAGCATAACCTCCTGTGCAAGAAGGACATTGTCTGTTATCCTCCTTCCAGGCGCAAACGCAGATTGATTCACACTAATACATTCTGCCAAAGCAGGTTTGATTCTATTTGCAATCAGCTTTGCAATACACTTGTACAAAGTGTTACACACTGATATGGGCCTGTAATCAGCTACAATTGATGGATTTTGAACCTTAGCAATCAAGGTAATAGCAGTGGAGTTTATTTCAGATAAGAGTTTTCCAGTTCTGAAAAAATCCAGAATAGCAATAGTCACATCCTTTCCAATAACTGGCCAAGCTACTTTGAAAAAAACAGCATTCAATCCATCTGGACCTGGAGCCTTATCATCTTTAAGAGAAAACATAGTTTTCTTAATTTCCTCAGCTGTAATAGGCATATTCATGCATTGTATCTGGTTATCAGAAAAAGGCTTTTGAATAAACTGATGAATATTCAACAAGTTTTCCTCTTCTACAGGCTGTTGGAAAAGTGTTTTATAATAATCAATAATCACTTCATTAACCAACTCTGGCTCATCAACTCTATCCCCATTATTTCGAACAATAGATTGGATTCTGTTAAAGCTTTTCCTCTGGTTTGCAATTTTATGAAAATAACTGGTATTCTGATCCCCCAACTTTAACCATTGAACCCTTGATTGTTGTCTATACATACATTCCTCAGCTTGAGCATACTCCTTATAAGTCCATAAACAATCTTTTTCTAAGTGAACCATTTCTTGATTTAGAGGATCAGAGTCCACAATACCCTGGACACTAAGAAGCTTTCTTCTCGCTTCATTTACTCTATTAGGCAAGCCATCAAAATGATTCTTGTTCAGCTGCTTCAGACCTTCCTTAATCAGTTTCAACCTTTGAACAACTGAGAACATATGAGTACCTTTTACAAATTGATTCCATTTACCGGCTATCAAAGGGATAAACTCAGCATGACTTGCCAAGTAATTATTAAACCTAAAAGGTCTTTTAATTTTAATCACTGCATTCTGGAACTTGAGAAAAATACAGGCATGGTCAGAAATTCCTGGCGGATTAAAGATGGCTTCTGAAAAAGGAAACATAGATAACCACTTAGCATTTATTAAACATCTATCAAGTTTCCTGAAATAGGTTCCATTATTCCATGAGAATTTAATCCCAGTGTAATTAAGATCCATCAACTCAGCATTTCTAATGCAAGAATCCAGTTCCAACATGGAATCAGTCCACTTCACAGAACCTCCAATTTTCTCATGTTTGTATCTGATAGCATTAAAATCCCCAGCCAAGAACCAGGGTCTTAGATGAAACTGCTTAGCCTTCTGATCAATATCAGCCCACAATTGTCTCCTTTGCACAACATCATTTTCCCCATATATAAAACTACCAACACAATCAACTAATCCATCTCTCGACACAATATTACAATGAACAACCTGTTTATTGGAAGCTATATGATTCACTGTGATTTTTGACTCATCCCAGCACACCCATATTCTTCCTAACTCAGAGTAATCATAATTGTGAATAACCCTCCAATTGGGACTAATAGCCCATAGGACCTTTTGAACATTTTCAAATTTCACCTTAGTTTCAATCAAACAAAACAAAGGAATATCAAGATTCCTAATAACCTGCTTCACTTCAGCTTGCTTTATTATGCTATTCAAGCCTCTAATATTCCAGGTTCCAAAAATCATAAAAATTATTGAGTGAATTTATTGGGGTATCTAATTCGAGTACCCCTTCTTGGGTTCCTTTGAGTCTTCCCACTATCACAATCATTATCCTCAGGCTCATTAAATCGAGCCTTCATATCATATGATTTCCCAGTATCAACTTTATTCAAAGAAGTAGTTGGACCATTTACCTGAATATCAGCCAACAAAGAAGATGATTCCACTGCCATAGACACAACAGGTTCATTTGCTTCAATGGTATCTTCCTCTATACTATTGAGAATATCAAATTTGTTTGAAAAAATCAACTCTTTCTCATTTATGGAATCCCCATCACAAATAGTTGGTATCTCTATCTCATTTGCCATGTTACTATTCGAAGAAGATGCTTTTGTCCCCTTAACCGGACTAATCACTTTCATTTTTGCTTTAGCTTTCCTTTCCACAACCTCACTACCCAGCTTCTTCTTAGAACCAGTCACCACTTCCCAATTCGGTTCTGTAATCTGCACTTGTCCATTCTGTACCCCTTGTTGAGCTTGATTATCAACAGTACTAACCTTTACTACGTCATTACAATTTCGCAGCAAATGACCAAAAACCTTACAATGAGAGCATTTAACAGGTGTCCACTGATACTCGGCATAGATAGGTATCTTCTCTCCATTAGGCAAAGCCAATTTAAATTCTTTTATCAATTCAGAATCAACACTTACTTCTACGCATATACGAGCATAACTAAGACGCTTCTTCCCTTCTGTCATAGAATCAGCATACAAGGGTTTCCCAATCGCACTAGCTATATAGCTCAATCCCTCTTCATTCCAGAATTCCAGCGGCACATTTGAGAATTTCACCCACAGAGGAATCTTATCAAAGCTATCCTTATGTAGAGAGAGACCTTTGTGCCATTTCTTCAAGACCATAAGATGATCAACAAAATGCCATGGACCTTTTTCCAATATATCATCCCTATCTCCCTCATTTGCAAATCTGAAGAAGTAAAAACCCTTATCATTTCCCAAGACATCTACAAGACCATCCTTCTCCCATAGTCTCCTAGCAATTGAATTCACAGTAAAAAATGGCAATTTCTTGTCAATGAAATACCCTACTAAGCATGATTTCCATTCATACCCACCTTTATCGGAAATGATTTTTGGAGGCTCGACAACGACCTCGTTGTTCTGAACAGAGGGAGGAAAGAAATGGAAATTCATCTTGTCAGGTTCGGGTTCTGTAACCATCCGAGCCCAAGTTCTGCCATTTAAGTTTCCATTTGATGACCTAGACTTATCAATACCCTTAAAATTTTTACCCACCATGTGACTAATGGCTGGAAACTCATTATTATTAACAGCTGTACCATCTGGCCTCATTTGCACTGGACTAGAAACAGTTGGCATCATAACAGAACTAGTAACAACATTGCTTTTTTTCACACGCGCCATTTCATGTTCACGCGCATTCTCACGCGCAGCCGTATCATATCCCCAATATTGATTTCCACGACCACCACGATCGCCATAACCACTGTAACTTGGAACATTTCCACCACCATAGGCTCTCTGACCTCTGAATTGACCACCAAAACCATTCCGACCATGATTTTCACCACCACGGCCCCTGAAACTTCCCCGCCGACTACTAATTACGCCATAGCCACCACGCTTGCCCCCAAATTGATCACCAGAGTTCACATTCTGAAGCGAAGGATTATCCCCGACCTTCCTCAAACCAGACGCATGCAGTTCCTGATTTTCCTGTTGAGCCACACTTAAAGCATTCTGCAAAGTAATCATCTCCCTATAAACCTGCTTCAATGGCGACTTAGTTACGGTCTCTACATCATATTCCTCGACTTGATCTTCCCCATCGCTCTTATAAAAGAATTTCGAAAGCCCTGGTCGAACATCAGCACACATTCTATTTTCCTCCCTATCACTTCCATCTATATCAACATGCACATCCACATCTGCGTGAGATATAGTCAGTTCCATTGAAATTCACCGGGAAAGCAAACGCCGGTGAACTTGCACAGCACCAGAAGCTTCAAATCTTGATTGGATAACTTGTATACAAGGTTGCCTTTGCTGACAGATCAAATAATCATGTTTTAACAAGAGTTACAAACAAAATCCAGAGGTTCACAACTTATTCTTGTTTTTTTCTTCTTTCATTTGGTTCTCATTCCTTGTGGGAAAAATAAAAACTAAATGAAAAAAATAATAGAATTAGCCTGGTTTTCATTTGCATTAGCTACTATTAAAACAACTTATATTCTTTTTTTTTTGTTCAAAATAAAAAAATAAAACACGAAAATGATCAATAAAATTGTAGTGGGAGTACAAATTATACTTTAAAATTGTTAACTGGATCGAAAAATTGATCACTCACTCTAGAAACTTACATTTTTTTCAACAAAAGTGTTTTTTATGGTCAAATTATAAAGGAGAACAACTTTGTATTTTTTTACATTCAGTTGTATAGGGTCCCTTCATCATGTGCATTGAGCAAAAATCACAGCATTTCAATTTTCCCCCAAATTACATTTCACTTATTTCTTCTCTCTCTACCGGTGCGTTCATGCACCATCATTATGTCACTTTTTTACTTTATTTATTCTTTTCTCTCAATTTTGGCTCACTCTATCTCTTCTCTCTTTTCCACTCATTCTTGAAGCTCCAGTTGAAGGGACCAATTACACATCTCTCTCCAATATTTCTTTCTAATCTTTTAATCCCTCTCTTTCTTTTTCCTTTTCTTTCTCTCTTTGTCCCCTCTCTCCCTATCTGAGATCTTTTTTTTTCTTTCACTCTCTCTGTCCCATCTCTATCTATATTTTTAATAGTAAATTTAATTAATTTAATAAATAAATTAAATTATAACCATCATTATATATTTATTTACCAATATATATTTATTTACCAGAATACTAAAATGGCTCTTCACCTCCTTTCAATTCTTGGAACCTTTATCACTGTTGAAATTTTACCATTTTAGCAGTCAAAGAAATTTTTTCAGCAAATATAATTTTCTTTTAGGTATTCTTTTAAAAATATATACATATACTGATAATGGACAGTGATATTGTCGTGTTTAACTGGAAAGGCTCAAATACCCTAATCAAAAATATTGTTTTAGATACCCAAATAAAATAATTAAATTAGTATAGATATTGTTTTACATACCAATATGAAAAAATAGTACAGGCTCCCCAACAAAAGTATTCTATACATGTACACAAATGTGTGGAACAAAGTGAGTGAAAACAACATAAAAAGAAAGTAGAACACCACCGCCCCCACTTCCCACCGTGAACCACCACTCACACCCATCACACCCGCCGGCCAAGCAGCACCTCATCATCATAAACACCTCCACCCCACTACACAACAATGAATAAACTCAAACCATTGATTCTAAAAACTCATACATACAAAGTATAACATAATTCCCATAAATTAAACCGAGCACAAAAATTAATCAACAAAATTATTTCAAAACTAACACTTCATTTTGCTTTCTACATCGTGTTCTTCACTCTTGAACCACTGAAAAGGTGTGCTTCTCAACGGACATAGATCTGATTCTTCTCACAGATCAAGCAAAGGCTCCAGTGGCCGTTGCCAAGTGCGGCGAAAGCTTCATCAGTCGGATCCGAAGACAAACACAATTACTATCATACACAAACACAAACACAAAATAAAAGAAAATGAAAAGTCAGGGACCTTGATATATCTGAGAGGAAAATTGAAAAGAATAAACTCAAGTATATAATAACAAATTAGAATTCTAGAATTATTGTGCATCTTGAATACCTCAAAATTCAAGAATGGCACAAATAACTATCTACAAAAGGGCTAAAACAGAGAGAGTATCAATGATAGAACAACAGATCAGCGGTTAACAAAGCTGAATTAAGCTGATTTCGGGCTGGTGGTGGCGATCTTGGCTTCGGCCTCTTGCTTGGTGGTGGCGGCCGCCGCTGCTTAGGGTGCTGGTGGTGGCGGTGGTGGACCAAGCCGATTCCGAGCTGGTGGTGGCGAACTTGGCTTCGGCCACATGCTTGGTGGTGGCGGCAGCTTCTGGTTGAACTTGACTTTGGCCTCATGGGGAGAGATGGAGAGAAAATGTAATATAAAAGAAGAGAGAGAAAATAAGATAGAGTGTGTGTGGTGTGGAGAAAGAAGATGAAAAGAAAAAGAGTGGGAGAAGAGAGAGATTCGGTGGAAGATGAGGAGAGAGAAAAAGAAAGAAAAAAAAAAAGAATAGAAAGTGGGAAGACAAAGAGAGGGTGATATAAAAGAGGAGAGAGAGAAAATAAATAAAAAAATGGTGATGATGTTTTGGCCGGATGTGAAATGAGAGGGAGAGAGATATATATTAGTAGTATATATATATTTGAAGATTGATCGATGTGATTGCTATTTTAGGGAAAAAAGTAAGTGAATGCTTAAATTTAAATTTAAGTGAGAGTAAATCGTGATCGTTGATTGAAGATAGGGAGAGTAATTTTAGACCGTAGATAAGCATAGATATTTTGAACCGTTAGATGAGTTTTTTGAGTATTTTTGACCGTTAGATGATGAAAATTTTTTGGGGGGAAATTCAAATACAAAGCTAAAATGTTATATAGATATATATGTGCATTAATTCATTATGTCTTGGATTTAAGTGCTTGTTTAGTGATACATATAATTCTTGCCCAAATGAAGTGCCCAGGTTTTTCCACTTTTCTAATTAAGATGTTTGATATCAAAGACCTCTATTTATGTATGCCCCACGTGAGTATACATATATACCAAGTGCTGTGAGTTAAAAGTTTGAGACATGGAATTGTTTAGGTGTGGTGATACATATATATATATATATATATATATATATGTGCAAATAGTGAGAACTCTGTTTTCATCCCTTATACATCAGTGTGTATATAAATATATATGTAGGTGCATATATGTATATTTATGCAGTAAATACTAAACTCAACAATTGCTGATACATGATACGTTACATATACAATTTAGAGTGGATTTATCTTATTGAACTGTGCTAAGTAATGGTGATTTGAATGCTCTAAATTCATGAATTCCTCGTTCTTTCTGAATATATTTTTTTTGACTAATGGGTCTTAATTAATGGTAGCGAACTTGAGTGGAATTAGTACTACCCTTGTTCTAGAATTATTTTCTTTTGATATTTCATGAGATCATGTTTGCATGTTACTGTGCTAATCCGAAAAATGGGATTAAAAGATGAATGTTTGTTTTGTTTTAAATGTATACCAATCTTTGCTAAAATGCTGAAAACAAATGATTGGCATGGATTTTGAATAGGAATCAATTTGATTGACGGGGTTGTGCCGGAAAATGAAGGGGAAAGGCCCTCAACCTTGGTGTCGGATTCCATCGGGCTAGTTGTCCATAAAACCGGCAGTGCTACGTGACTTGTTTTAAACAAGTGCACGGAATTTACGTGACTTACTTTGTGTAAGTGCATGGAACCTACGTGACTTACTTTAGTAAGTGCACGGAATCTACGTGATTTATTTCGGTAAATGCACGGAACTACGGACAACGCCCGGAATTCTATGCTTTGAATTATAACTTATATTTCTTGAAAAATGATGGGATAAAATGTGTTTAATTCCTTAAATATCAGAGTTAAAACTTGCCTGATCTGTTATTGCTTGATCATATGACTTTAACTGGAAATGTAGAGTGATGCTATTGTTTTTCTACTTATTAGCATGTTATATCATCGTATATTTGTGCAGGTTGTAGCATCTCATAA
Source organism: Cornus controversa (assembly GCA_026545225.1). Lineage (NCBI taxonomy): Eukaryota > Viridiplantae > Streptophyta > Magnoliopsida > Cornales > Cornaceae > Cornus > Cornus controversa. The sequence continues at coordinate 6,359,926 of CM048849.1, read as the reverse complement.
ATTACTGCTTAACTTAGTTAGAGTATCATCTACGGAGCTTTTTCAAAAAAGCTCACCCCCCTCTAGATTTTGCAGATACGAGAGCTGATGTCGGCAAGCAGATAGCCTAGTGTGAGGACGTCTTGCTATGTTTTGATGAAGGCCTAGTTCTGTTTTCATGTTATCTTAACTTTCTAGTTCAAATGTAACGAGTTAAAAACATTGTCTTGTTGTTAACTTTGATTGAATGTTCATCTAGATTTTGAGGTTTTGTATTAGCGTTTGAGCTACTATGGATATTATCAATTCAGTTGAGTTGGTCTGAATTAATTCACTCGATTGATGTTTGGTTATTTGTTCATTTCATTTCCCTTCCTTCTTTACAAAAAAAAAAAATATATATATATATAAGGAGAACAGATTTCCTTCAATCTCTCAAATTTTTTTGAAAAGGCGCAATTTATTCATTTTAATTCCAATTTGAGAAAATTTTGAATCTAAAATGATTCTCTCGAAATTCTCTTTCCAATAAAGTTATTTTATCCAAAGGTTTCAAAAAAAAAAAAAAAAGAAAATCATTTTCTCCGTCCATTGACTAGGTTCTTGGCACCTGATATTGAATTGATTTTTCTTTTATTTTATCACAAACTGAGTTTTGGAATTCGGGGCGTGACAAGAAGCCCACTGTTTGTTTTTTTTTTTTTTTGGTAATGTGGGTCAATTGAGGGCAGTGACAACTTTTACGCCCATTGTGTTTTCTGTAATGTAGATGAATTAATGATGCTAGTGTTCTACAAAATTATATTAGGGAATTTGTAATGAAATGTTTTACAAGTACTTTACTACTATGCAGATTTGACTTTACGAATATAATGTGGGTGAATTGTAGTAGTGACATGTTTTAACTTGAATGTCAATAGTGTTTTTTTTTTGTAAGGTGGGAGAATTAACAGGTTTTAACTCGAATGCCAACAGTGTTTTTTGTAAGGTGGGTGAATTGATGATGTTACTGTATTGTATTTGTAATGAAAGGGTACGACTTCACTGCTATGTAAATTAGGTATTTGTAGTGGAAGGTATTACTTTAATGAACGTATTACTACAATGCAATAATAACACTGATATCATTCTTATAGAAAAGAAAATGCTATTTTTTTAAAGTGTTGCAATAATACTAGAAAGCTTTCGTATGGTAGAGGGAGAGTGTTGAGGGATGAGAGAGTTCCGCCGGTAGAGAGACAGAGTGATGAGGATAGAGAAATTAACTAGGGGTAATTTGGTACATTTACTAATAGAACAAATGGTGATTTTATTTGATTGATAAGGTTATTTTTGTAAATGTGCTGCCATGAGGGTAATTTAGACATTTAAATTGTATGTTTGACTTGAATTTTAACGGACATAACGGTTGCTTCATGGCAGGGAGGTGAAGGTTAATTCAACGAAACCTTAAGGGAGGTTGAAGATGATATTTTACAAACTTTAATCTGAGGGTAATAAGAGAGAACCTCAGGGGAGGTCAGGGTAATTTACCCAGTACCCTTTCTCTCCCTCCCCACAGTCTAGCACACTCTCTCTCTCTCTTAAGGGAGAGGGGGGTGAGATGGTCGTGGACAAAAACAAGCGTGAAGAGGAAGCCTCTGTTGTTCGTTTCAACAAAATAGTTCTGAGTTGGGACTATTTACGCCTTCTCAAAGAATCCAACGTAATTACTTCTTTCCACCACCTCTCTTCCACACACAAACAATGGCGTGTGTATGTGGTTGTATAGATAAATATATATGCATTATTTGTTTCATGTGATATTTACTTTTTTTTCTTTCTTTGAATCAGAAAAAATGCAAAGGCATCGGGGACAAAAATGATTTGGGTCTGAAGCAAGTGAAGGGCACGTACAAAGATGTTGATGACTATCTTGGAACGTTTGAGCCACTGCTATTTGAAGAAGTGAAAGCTCAGGTCATTCAAGGAAGAGACGAGGAAGATGGTATTTCTTAATTTTATTTTGTTAATTATTTTACACAGATATTTGAGGTTTGAAGATATACCCACGAAACCAAATGTACAATTAGTCCAAATACTTCGAGTTTGAAGTTGATCCAGACTTCAAATTTCCTAATTATATAGGCGCGCACACACACACAACGGTGGCAACACACACATTCATCTGATATTCTGAATGAGGCCCAAAAGATCAAAATTTTCAGTATTATTTTTAAGTATTTTACATAATTTGAGTTTGGAATGTAACCAAGAAAGCATTCTTCTTCTCTCTAATGTACTATATATTGGTCACCGCAGAAACAGAATGGAAGACTTGGATGATGGTAGAATGCGGTGAATCCAATGGATTTCACACACCAAAGATGTTTCGTGATTGCAATGATGGGGATTCAGTATCACAAAATGACCTGTTACTTCTTTCGAAGCAGAAGGTTGCTGGTTGAAAAATGTTTATTCTGTTCAAGCATACCTTTGGCATTTCAATGTTATTTTTAGTGCTATACTTTCTCTTGACTGTTTTTCAGCATTCTTTCCAATAGTCGAGTTTCTTTATTTACAAATTGTTTAAACTCTTATATGTGATAAAAAGGATATTTTCCCTAATGTTGCTTCAAATGATAGTCCATCTAATACATAAAAACGTCTTCATTTTTGTGTGCATGGACGGGATCAATTTGTAGTTTGGAGAAGGTAAAGAACTCCCAAGTATGTATGCTTTTGCATTGGTTGAGCATCGTCAGTCAGACTTTTTTATGCTTAGAATGCATTTAAGTGGAGAAGTCGAACGAACTGATAAAGCTGAATTCAAATCTTGTCAGAGGTTGTCAAATGTGCGTACTCTTGTTAAAGAAAAGGAGAAGTCCTGGTACATTATGAAGGTATTTCTTTTTATGCTCTTTTAAACTCAGATTAGAGAAATGAGTTATTTTGTTGGTAAATCTGTCTTACATGCTAGTTTTTTGGTGGACATTTCTTATATTCTGTGAGAAGGATTGATGGCAAATGATGTGGGAATTTAATTTGCCGGACAGGGTTACTAGTAATTTATACAATACGGCTGATTTTATGCTAACAGTTGAATTTTTCGTTGAAATAAAAAATATTCCTGATGGAATTATATAATTTCTTCTTCCATTGAATATTATCATATGAAAATAAACAATGAGGGTATATTGAAAATTTAACTAAGTTCAACTCCATTTTAGTGTTTAATTGGTAAAACTAAATGTTGGAATGGAATTTCCTTATCTTTCAACAACATTCCTTTTTGTTGTGACCAAACATTGAGTGGTGCCCATTATGTTCCTTGTCAACACATTTGATTTCTGCCTCATTACAAACTTGCGTTTGGAGCCTTAGTTTACCAAAAAAAATAAAAATAAAAATAAAATCCTGTGCTTTCATCTGAAGTGCCTTTCATGTGGATAGTTAGGGTCGGCATACCAGGTGCAGTATATGGTAGATCGTTGTTATTGTTCTTCTCTTTGTTGTTATTGTTATCATTGTTGTCATTATATTTTATAATATAAACAGGTAGATGTGGTTACACGAGAAGAATAAGAGGGAACAAAGTAGATATAATAAAAAGGTTGAGCAGTCACTACAAGGCTATAGACATGTTAGTGTCATGCATTCACACAAATGTGGTGTTAGATACAACCTTCTAAAGTTTAGTTTATAGAGCACATTTATATACATTTATTTTTATAGAACTCACATGCAAATTATTATTTTTATACTTGTGTCTGAGTTTGCATCAGAGCACATTTTCATGCCACAAATGATTATCAAGTGAGAAATAATAGCCATAATGTAAGAGATCTAAAATATGTTCTTGCGTACAAATACATGGGAATTTATGTAAAGAGCTTGGGATTGAAGATTATGTTACTTCAGAGCCATTTCATGTGATTAAACAGTTGAAAGTCAATACAATGCCAGTGACATTTAATGGCACACATATTCTTAGCTTGTGCACAAATACAATTATGGTGTGCATCATGCAAAATATGCCTACATTGACAGATCTTGCATCATTAAGTTATCATGCCAGCAAGATGAAAGGAGAAAAGGACAAATTGCTGGTGATCAATATACCTTACTGTCCTTTGTAACTTGATTATTTTATGCATGGGGGACATTGCTTTGATGTTTTAAACATGTTGTAGAGTATGGCTCTTATAAGCATTTGAACTTAAACCCCTCTGCTACATCTGGGTTTTAAACATATTGTAGAGTATGGCTCTTATTCTCATTGCAGTCTCATCCCGGGTTCTTTGCACCTAGATGGTACCATGCCCCTGGTTCCCCAACCCTTAATCAGATTAAAAGCTGCCCACGCGAAGCCTGCCTACCTTTTGTTTCTTATTGTAGAATTGTTGTCAATGACTTTTACTAATTGCAATTATTCCAATTATGTTTTGTACTTGTGCTAGTTTAAAAAAAAATCACAATCATCTTTGTGATCATTGTAGCAGCAGCAGTTGCAGAGGTTGTGGTAGTGGTAATTTATTCAGAGTCACACAAACACATATTAGTCCTATTAATATGTTTGATCTCTTTGTTCCAGAAGAACCAAATATTGGAATGTGCCTCAAACATATCATTCAATTTATCAGCATATAATAAATGCAATATAATGTTCAGATTTGCAGTCTATCAACTATTGTTCGTGAATATGTTGCTCTACGGTCAATTATCTCCCTCCCATTCAAGGATGTAATATTAATGGCTGCTGAAACCAATCAAAATTCTGAAGATCGGGCATGGACAATTTCTAGACCGCTGGTGGAGTTCATTGAAAGTAATCACAATAAATCTCAACAGGAAGCAATACATGTGAGTTTCTGCTGAAGTTGTGGTTTCCTGTCCTGCTTATTCTATTGTCAACTTAGCCACCTGTGACTAGCTTATTTATAGTTTGATAGTCGACTACCTCAATTATGATGCTATTTTTATATTGACATAACTGAATAGTCCTTCCCCCTTTATATCTATTGCCCAAAGTTTTTTTTTTATTCTACAAATTCTGTCATACATTTACTCAGTGGATATTTTTGTTTAATGCAGGCTGGTCTTTCACGTAAATCATTTGTCCTCATACAGGTTTGACTTATGTCTAAGTACTGCTAATTGTTTGTTGCAACCTGATTCTGTTTCATCTCATTTTAGTATGCATATGCTTGCAATACTGTTGTGGTATCTTTTTGATAAGTAAGGTTTCTTGTTGCATAAACAAGCGCCAATGAGGGTGCAGCCCATGTATATAGTATGTAAGAGCCACCAACTTAGCTTCCTTCAATGAAAGACACAATCAGTCTAAAAATCTACAAAAGAATCCAAGGAATCAAGTCTCACATACAACCAAAAACTGAGAAGTATCTAGCATTGATTTTTTAATCTAATTCACATTCTCAAAAGAATGTCCATTTCACCCATGTCCTCCACACACTCCACACAGGACAAAGGGGCGCCACTTACCACGCTTGGTGGTGGAATTTCGACAACACAACCAACAGCCTGGCAATTAAGGAGATGTCTTGTAGATTGAGGCAACAACTCGAAGCAAACAAACAAGGAGACCATAACTTCCACACCACATCACAATGAGTAAGAAGGTGATAGGTGGTTGTTTTGGAATTTTTCCACATGTAGCACTAATTGGGGATCCATTTGTCTCTATTTCTCAACTCACCTACTGTTGAATATCGCCTCCAAGACAGCAGTCCAATAAAAAAAATAAACTTTGGAGGAAATTTTAGTCTTCCAAATACCTTTCCACGAAAAATCTCACCGCCACAAATAACCCTGTAAAATGATCTAACTCATAGCGGCCATTCCTATTAGGAATCCGCCTTACATATCCTCCCTCTCCTTGCGAACGAAGGCACTATACAAGATAATTTGAAGAGAGTATCTTCTAGTCCTAAAAATGGTGAAAGGAATGGAGACTCCCATACTATCCCACTCTTTGAGATTTTAACATCAATATGTGACCAACACTTTTAATTGTAAAGCAGTATGGAAGGAAGAAGGTCTTTAAGGGAGCATTCTTGCACCAACCAGCATTCTGAAACCTCACTGTGGCCATTACCAACCACAAATGCAATACTTGGGAACTGGCTCCACTGCTTCCTTCTGGCCTTCCATTGCCCAACCCCATCCCATTTTTTCTCTCCATCCAGGGGCAGAACTATGTGGAGATCTTAGAGGCCATGACCGCCACAAAAGTTTTTGAAACCCTGACAAATAGACCTCCCTATGAATAATGTGCTTCAAAATATTTAACTTGTGGCCCCCTAACAGCTATAAAGAATCTCAACTTGGGACTTTTTTTACCTTACTTTTGGAAGGATGCGCAAGATTTTAAATTGCAAACACGGCTGCAGATGTGAACATGGGGTAACAGATTTGGAGTGTAACGAGTGTTACATAACGGTATCGAAAACGGTGGTCGTGAGTTTTTTTTTCATGCAAATGTAAAAAGGGGTATGCCTTATAAGATCGTGGTATGTCCATGTGAGCACATCTTTGCACTCCTTCTAGAAGCTAATAAATATGGGTTCCTAATGTTTTTTAGTGGTTTTTAATGAAAATTAAATGTGATTCAATATGAGTAACGATTTTCACTTACTTTATGACTCTGGTATATGATTATGGTTATAGCATGGAATTATAAATGTGTAAACTATTTCCTGAATTTTTTTGTATAATTTTCTAAAGTTTTCTATGATTTTTTGTAATTTTAAAATTTCAAAATATTTTACAAAATTATATTTATGTACGATAATTTATATTAAGTATGTATGCTGAAATTAAAAGCTACAATGCATACATTATGTAGTGTATAATTTATGTGGAGATCTAAGAGGCCATGACCGCCGCAAATTTTTTTGAAACCCTAACAAATAGACCTCCCTATGAATAATGTGCTTCAAAATATTTAACTTGTGGCCCCCTAACAGCTATAAAGAATCTCAACTTGGGACTTTTTTGACCTTGCTTTTGGAAGTCTGCGCTTGAAACAAGATTTTAAATTGCAAACACGGCTACAGATGTGAACATGGGGTAACAGATTTGGAGTGTAACGAGTGTTACATAACGGTATCGGAAACGATGGTTGTGAGTTTTTTTTCCTGCAAATATAGAAAGGGGTATGCCTTATAAGATCGTGGTATTTCCATGCGAGCACATCTTTGCACTCCTCCTAGAAGCTAATAAATATGGGTTCCTAATGGTTTTTAATGAAAATTAAATGTGATTCAATATGAGTAACGATTTTCTCTTACTTTATGACTCTGGTATATGATTATGGTTATAGCTTGGAATTGTAAATGTATAAACAATTTCCCGAGTTTTTTTTGTATAAATTTCTCAAGTTTTCTATGATTTTTTGTAATTTTAAAATTTCAAAATATTTTACAAAATTATATTTATGTACGATAATTTATATGAAGTATGTATTCCGAAATTAAAAGTTACAACGCATACATTATATAGAGACCTCCCTATGAATAATGTGTTTCAAAATATTTAACTTGTGGCCTCCTAACAGCTCTAAAGAATCTCAACTTGGGACTTTTTTAACCTTACTTTTGGAAGTTTGCACTTGAAACAAGATTTTAAATTGCAAACACGGCTGCAGATGTGAACATGGGGTAACAGATTTGGAGTGTAACTGAGTGTTACATATCGGTATCGGAAACAGTGGTTGTGAGTTTTTTTTTCTGCAAATATAAAAAGGGTATGCCTTTAAGATCGTGGTATGTTCACGCAAGCACATCTTTGCACTCCTTCTAGAAGCTAATAAATATGGGTTCCTAATGGTTTTTAATGAAAATTAAATGTGATTCAATATGAGTAACGATTTTCACTTACTTTATGACTCTGGTGTATGTTATGGTTATAGTGTGGAATTATAAATGTATAAACAATTTCCTGAATTTTTTTGTATAATTTTTTGAAGTTTTCTATGATTTTTTGTAATTTTAAAATTTCAAAATATTTTACAAAATTATATTTATGTACGATAATTAAAAGTTACAACGCATACATTATATAGTGCATAATTTATTGATACCATTTATTATTGAAATTACTAAAATATAAAGATTGGACCATTAAATTTAAAAATTGGCAAGTTGATGCCTCTTCAAATGCATACACTGCAGTTGCAATTTTCCCATATCTGTCTGACCTTTGGAACACTCTGTTACCTCTAGCAATTAACCTGATAGAAGCACATTGGTGATCTGTCTTCTTTCTTTTTCTTTTTTCCCCCTGAATCACATTGGTGATCTGTTACAACGAGATTAAATTTTTTCCCTCCAAGTTGGAGGATCACTCTCTCAGCTGGGATCTCGAACTATTGTCATTTCTTATGACTTAACATGGATATTGAATCATAAGTCTTAAGTTTTCATATTCTTGCTTATGCTCCTTATTTCTTTCTTACTTGATACAACTATTGACACTTTATGCGGAGTTGTTCTAGTCATCACTGGGTGATTGTAGAATTTGTTGATAAACAAAGTACAATCTGGAGTAGTTTTTATTAGAATATATGGCTTACTGGGAAGGAGTGATTTTAAGTAGCATGACCATATGAGGCAATGATTTGGGAGCTTTACCTGGTTATGTGGAATTTAACAATATACTTTATTTTAGGGCCCTCCGGGAACAGGAAAAACACAAACTATCCTTGGGCTCCTTAGCGCCATTTTGCATGCAATTCCAGCACGAATACATTCCAAGTAAGTACTTCTTGAAAGTTTTATTTTTTGGTTTGGTCGTGATTCCCTGAATTTCATAGTATTCAATGGTTGACAGTGCCTGGGGCCTTCTTAGGGTGATGAACCAACTAAACGAGATATTGTGCGTTCACTTTGTTAACATATTAATCTGGTTTCCTCTTGCAGGGGCAAATCGGGTGGAGTAAAACGTGGGCCTGAATTACCCATTCAGGATAAGTATGTGTTGGTTGCTAATTCAGTTCTCTATCTTCAATTGTGCTACTTTTTTTTTTATTTTCTTTTACTCTTTTCTCTCTCTTCCAAGCCAGTGCATAGAATCTGTATGCATTGTGGTCGTTAAAATCTCGATCTAGATCATATGAACACTCGATCTCACATCCAAATACTAATTGATTTGGATCCCACAAAAAAATTGCAGGGTTGAATTCGTATAAGATCGCAGGAATCGTGGGATTACAAGTTAATTCTCGATTCTTCTGAACAACCCTATAATTATTTTCTTGTATGCCTTTTTGATGAGTTTGGGCTTGAGGCCCAAGTCATATTTGAAATGTAGACTGAGATCCACTTAAATATCCTAAATAAAATAATTGTATCAACATTTTCTTGTCATTTTGACTCTGGAACGACTCTTCTAGTTTGCTTCAAACTATCAATTGCTTTAGGAACTAATTTAGGCAATTCGATTTTTCATTTTGACTTGTATGAGTTTAGACTTTTTCCTTTTCTTTTGATTTCTCTTTTAGTTGGTTATTTTGCTATGAGAATACAAGAAGAATACGAGAATATAATGTGGTTTGGCCACTACGGCCTACATCCACGGTACACAAAGCCCAAAGGGTTACATCACTTTTATTGTATTCTTTCTTAATTTTGTTTAGAATGATCACTTCTATTTATAGGTGAAAGAATACACATGTGATAAATATGAAGAATATATTTTGATGGAGGATTCTTAAAATCACTCCCATTAATCACTCCAATCAAATATTCTATCAAGGCTTAAATCACTTTATAATGATATTCTCCAACAACCCCCTCAAGTTGGTACATGGAAATTTTCTCAAGTGTCCAACTTGAAACTAAATACAAAGTTGTCGGAGATCCGAGACGAGTAGATCCGGAGATTCGAGACGAGTTTAGAATAGGGTGTAATAAACCTGCCCTGATACCATGTTGATAAAAAAATAAAAGATTGAAGAGATAAATTGAACTAGAAGAATACGAGAATATAACGTGGTTCGGCCACTACGGCCTACATCCACGACACACAAAGCCCAAAGGGCTACATCACTTTTATTGTATTCTCTATTAATTTTGTTTACAATGATTACCTCAATTTATAAGTGAAGAATACACATGTGATAAATATGAAAAATATATTGATGGAGGAGTCCTAAAATCACTCCCATGAATCACTCCAATCAAATATTCTATCAAGGCTTAAATCACTCTATAATGATATTCTCCAACAATATGTAATAGTGCAAGAGACAATATTGTACTTAAAAAATATAGCTTCAAGCCATCAATTTCTACTTCTCTCTAAGACTTCCTTTTTTGGCAAGATCCCTCTAAAACTTAGTTTGCTTCAAAACAATCAATCTCTTATCTAAAAAGATTTAATGCTAATTTTATATTTTTATACTATTCTATAAGCTATATACAAATTACAAAGCCTTCATGGCCGCATGGCCCAAGTATTTAAAAGGAGTTTTTTTCTCTTATAAATTAAACATTTCAAGCAATTTATATCGTTGATAAAATGATGAGTCTTGAATTTTTTTTGTTATATGTTTACATCTAATACTGTAATGTGTTATCATAGTTAGTGCTTTGTGACTAAATTCTATTAGTTCTGATGGATTTTTTCTATTTATGTGACAGTTATATATAACTGTATACCTCATATTTAGATGCAAGCACGATCATTGACTTTATTAGTTAAGTATGCACTTGTGAAGAAAAGAAGACTTGCTAGCATACCTTTAATTAAGTTCCTCTTGAAATTCAATTATTTTAAGGCCTCATTGTCAGAGCTTAATAAAACTCCTTATGATAGTTTAAAAATTAGTGATGGTTTCTGTCAATTGTAGTTATATAAAATTGGTGTATCTATCACTTTATGTCATGGAGGGCTCCACATTTATTTTAACTGGTCAAATGTCAATGCACACAACTTAAGTGATGCATTGTTGGATTTATAAGATGTTGGCAAGGTAACTGACAGTTAGGATCTAAGGCTCCTTAAGGCTTTCTGTTTTTCCCTTAACTAATACTTTAATAAAAATAGTAAGTTCGATATCAGAAGAATCCTATGGTGGATTACATTTTATTCATGTTCTCCTTCAACTGCACCTCCTTGCTCCAATGTAGCTATTAGGAAGCTGGAAACTGTTTTAGGGACTACTTTTTGCATATTCCTAGACTCAATTACTCAGAATAAGGAAGAAATTGGAAATTATGCTAATATTAGAATTAAATAGGACAAGTTAAATGGTGGAGCATTTTTCAGGTTCTCCTTCAACTGCACCTCCTTGCTCCAATGTAGCTATTAGGAAGCGGGAAACTGTTTTAGGGACTACTTTTTGCACATTCCTAGACTTGATTATTCACAATAAGGAAGAAATTGGATATTATGCTAATAATAGAATTAAAATAGGACAAGTTAAATGGTGGAGCATTTCTAGCATATTGTGCTTTATATGTATGTTTCTAAAATTGATAAATTCTATAAAACAGTTATTAGACAACCATACTTTATAGGTAATTTGTTGGATGATATACCCAAAATGAACATGGACAAAATGCTAATGTTGAGATGGATGGTGGCAATACATGAAAGGATAAAATTCAAAATGAAAATATTTGTGAAAAAATGGAAGTAGCATCTGTCGAAGATACAACTAGAAAAAATGATTAAGATGGTTTGGCCATGTCTAGTGAAGATTAATAACTGCATGCACCACAAATTAGTGAATTAGACCGGATTCATTTGTACAGAATAACAAGTATGGAATATTGATTTGATAACATTTAGTCTAGTTCCTTAGAGTGGAATGGCAAAAAAGGATTCATGTAATCAACCTCAAATAATTGAGAAAGAGTTTTTTGCAATGTTGTGGTTACGAGTCTGATTCTTCATTTGGTTGTTCCCTAGTGTTTCCTTCTTTTGATAGTACCCCAGTCCTCACCCCTAGTCTTTGGTTACTTTTATGCTTGAAGTGTCTATTCTATATATTCTACATTTTACCATATGATATTAGTTGTTAAGTTGAGGGTGGGCTTTGGCGTAATGGTAATGTTGATCCATTGTGACTTGGAGGTCACAGGTTCAAAACAAGAAAATAGCCTCCGCGTGCGGAGGTAAGACTGCATACATCTGGCGGGAACCTGTGCACTGGGCTAGCTCTTTATTTCAGTTGTTAAGTTCTCAACAATTGTGGAATGATTAAAGTTCTTATTAATATAATTACACCTTTGGCTGTAAATTCAGCATTATTTGTATATTTTTGTTTTCTAATTTATAAATCTAGAGCCTACAGGAGTTTGATTAGCAGCAGTCATTTTGTGCAAAATAATTCCAAAAATTGGATCCATCTCTAGTTTTTCCATATCCCAGCTCCCTGTGTAGACGGGACTGGTGTTGAGTATTGATGTTTTCTGGTTTGTTTTACCATTAACTTGTTAAGTGACAGTTTGTATGTTCAACACAAAGTTGTAAGTAGCTTCCTAAAATAATTTTTCATAATCCTAGTGTTGCATTATGCTTTTAGGCTGATATAGATAAGGAAAGAGAGAAGACACGATTCCCAAGTATTTGACGAGGGATATCATTTTAGATAGAGTTGATTGGAGAGTAGTATTCATGTACAAATCTCAATTAGGTTTGAGCAAGGCTTTGTTGAGTTAAGATTAGGCAAGGGAATAGAATTGGAGAACTAAAATTAGAATTGAAGTAGTGTACCTCCCCCTAATTTTACGTTATTATAGTATGAGGAGAATCTATAATAGTAAGTATCCTTCATGACATTGCAGTATGGATTTGGTGGATAATTACTCTATTTGACTTCTTTCTAGGTTAGATTGTAAACTAGATGATTTGCTAAGAATAAAAAGACCAATTTTGCCTTCTGCTAAGACTGTTAGAATGTACATATTGGAATTAGAATACCTTACAAGGGTATACTAGTCTTTTCACTGTTGTTCTCGATTGATATATATATACACACACACACACACACACACGGTGAGAGAGGGTTACTACTCTCTCACACATGAAATTCCTGAAAACTCATCTCTCCTCCTTATCTAACCCTAATTTCCACATCTAACCCTAAGTTCTACAGAGACATTAACTACTTGCTGCTTATTTGAAAGTAGTACAAATATGGCTTTGTACTTTTAATTTCCTCTCAATGAAGTGATGCTCAATGATAATGCCGTGGTTTCTCCATTTGAGTTCCTTCATTATTGAAGCCTTTGTTAGTTATCAGGACAACAAGAAATCAATGTTGTTGGTTTGATTTTGTCAAAATGGGTTTTCATAGTTGTTATCATTGTTCTGTAATCACAGCAAAGACCTGATGGACAATGGGCTCTATCCGCCAACTTCAAGAAGAGTAATCACACCACAACTCAGGAATACCTTACGTTTACAGTGAATCTAGACTTCCTAGTTGTTTTTTGACATACGATGCTAATTTTTGCCAGTAGTACAATAACTAATTATTATTTATTGGTAAATATAATAATTAATTATTGATCTTTAGTCAATGGGGATTAGGGATGGCAATTAATCCAGAAAACCAAGTATCGTGTGCAAACTGTCCTTGATGCAATAGTATTGGGCAGACTTAAATGTGGTAGATGCAAGTTTAGGGAGGAAGAGCCATATGCGACATTCATTCAGGGAAATATCCTTAACCTTTTCATATGTGAAGTTGTTAGAGTTTCCTCTGAACTGACCTTGATCATTTTCCTTTTATATGGTCAGTTCCTTCCTCCACCCACCCACCCACCCCCCACACACACAGACACATATCACCTTATGATTGGCGTCACAGTCATTGTCACATTTAGAGCTGCCTTGATTAGCCTAAAAAAGTTAGGTTCTTTCTTTTAATTATCTTTCTTGCATTGTTGGATTATCTGGATCCATCAATTCCTATCAAAATTCAGGGTTTGCTTTTCCAAGCATTGTTTTGTTAGGTATACACATACACACACACACACACACACACACAAGATTGATTTAGGTGATCTGATAAATTGGGTAAGTTAGGATGGGATGAGGTTAGATGAGTGTTCTGAGGCAGGGATGTGACAGATACAAAGAACCACCTTAGCTATGGCACAGGGAGTGGAAATGTGGGGTTGATGGGGGCAGGGAAGAATGGGGATATTTTACTTCCTCCTTGTTGCCATTCCTAGAAGGACAAGGTATTATACGAACAACTCTTTCAATCAAACAAATACTTCAATGTTCTCCTCTTTGTATTTCAAAAGGAAAAGGGATATAAAGAAATAATTTTACTTCTTAAAATTCTGCATTTTGTCCACTTTTGTGATGGTGGAAGCGTTCATTGTTTTGTATGGTAGTTTACAACTTTACAATGTTTAATAATATTTTTTTGTTCATTGTTCTGTATGGTAGTTTACAATGTTTAATAATTTTTTTTTTTTGCAGATACAATCACTGGGAAAAAGCATCTCCATGGTTAACTGCTATTAATCCCAGAGATGCAAAAATGCCTGAAAATGGTGATGATGGTTTTTTCCCAACCACTGGCAATGAATTGGTATGTTTCAATTTTTTGCCCCATAAAGTGGATCTTGGAGATCAGTATCTTCTAACTTCAAACTATCGTGTAGAAACCAGAAGTGGTTAATTCCAGTCGCAAATATCGTGTCCGGGTTCTGGTATGTGCTCCGTCAAACTCCGCACTCGACGAGATTGTGTTGCGCGTTCTAAACACTGGTCAGTTTCTGTCCTCTGCATAAATCATGCTATCCCTTAATTTTTCTTTCTTTTGGTCGAAAGCAAGTGACGTGATGCTTTTTGGTTTTATCAAGATAACCATATTTGTGATGGCACAGCTCTCTCTCTCTCTCTCTCTTCTGCTCGATCAAACTATACTATTAACTTGGGTTTTAATGTAAAAGAAAAGGCGGAAAAATACTGTGATTGGGGGGTCCTGGTTGTAGAAGGGAACCCTTGCCAATTAATTAATGTACATGTGAAGCAATTTAAGTTTAATTTCTGTCAAGAAAACAATTACCAACTTATTTGAGAGCAACCACATGAAGTTAGACACAGCTGTGGCTGAAAGTCATGGCTCATAATAATGGTCGATGCAAACTCCAGCAACAGGCTTCTACAGCAACTTCTACCAGACACGACTAAAAGACGGGTGCTAAATCAAATTGGTATTCATACGAAAATATAAGGTGGAAAAACCTTGTGCCTAGCTACAATTGTTTTTAGATTGAGTTTGTATCATCTGTGTACATTACAGAAGTAAATCGACAACAATACCTCATTTACTGCCTCAAAGAAGCTGCAAAATTATGTATATATGAACTAGCGGAACCAGAACATATGGAAACATCAGTTATGTTGTTCTCCAGTTGTTCACCTTCAACATCATTGCACCATGACAAATGGCAGTTTGATAAACTTTTTCAGTGTTGAATTTGTAAATCCGAAGGCCTATTTGACGCTGTCTGAATTTTGAGTGCTGAATTCATTAAATTGTTTAATTAGTCTAAAACACTTAAGTATGAAAACTGATTAGTTTGCAGTTTTACACCCAAGTTCCTGTAATGAAGTTAGTTCTTGGATATATATATAGAGGGTAAATTACACAGGTGTGCCATAATTACATGGACCTCCTCTATGGTTTCAAAAATTACTCTAACCTCCCCTAAAAAGCAAACCTTGTAAGACGGACCTCCCTTTTTAATGGTTAGTGTTAGTCAAGGATGAAAATTGTTGATGTCATGTACTTGATATTATTAGAATGTCAGGATTGCCCTTGCTTGGTGAATTACAAAAATACCTTAGTTGAGCATAGATGCATATATATATATATATATATATATAGGTCAGATCGTTTTTCAAAGAAAACCCATTTTTGGAGAGGTGGGTCATCAGATCGTTGGCGAAGTGGGTATAAGATTCCGGTGAATGGTGGAGTTTGAGGGTGAGAAGATTGAAGTTGAGCATATATATATATATCGAAAATCAGACCTGTTGTCTGATTATTATTTTTTGAAATTATGGATTTAGAAATATCTTTTTCCTTATATAAGTGATTCTTAAGAAATATCTATTCGCTCCTGATGTATTCATTTGTTTTGATCTTCTTATTGCTATTGAAGTCGTTAATGGGTCAGATCCTTAATTGTTCTTCACATTCTATAGATTCCGGTGAATGGGTATAACATTCCCAGTGAATGGGTGGTATGTGTCTAGATTGGGAGCATATACAAATTGTCTGGATGCTTTAGAAATTCCATAAACCCACTGTCCTAGTTTTTATCGCAGAGCATAGATACATACATGTATGTGTGTGTGTATATCTATTATATGGAGAAGGAGAAAGTGTGGTATGGGTTCACAAAATTGCTTTTTCAGATGAAACTCCAAATAAGGATTGTCTTTGCACAAGGGCTTGATTACGATGGGCTCATGGAGATGAGAGTTCCTTTCCTCTGATATACACATATACACGCACATATCTGCATACATATACATATATAAAGACAGAAAAGTTTCAATTCAAATCCTATTACAAAACCCAATGCTTCAATGTGCAAAAATGAAACGGGTTCCCAATTTCCCTCTCAACGAACTGTCTAATGCTGAAATGAAGAGTGCATTCTCCCTGATTCATCAACTTGTGCATCCCAAGGTTGTTAAAATCGGGATTCTACCTTGGATCGTTTTGGGTTTCGTAGAATCGGAATCGTAGAATCGAATCGTGAATCGTAAGATTCTACCAAACTAGTAGAAAAACAATTCAAACTAACTTTTTAAATAATAATACCTCTAAAATATAACAACAATAAGCACAAAACACAAAAATATATAAAAAAATACCATTTCAAACATATACTAGGAGAATGTAGCTCAAAAGGTAGAGCTCTCATGCCAACTATGCAACTTCTAAATTTTTGAAGTTGGGTGTGAGGAGATCAAGGTTCGAAACTTCGAATCCTTGCATTCTTTTCATGCCAACTATACAATTTAAAAGTTGTGAAGTTGTGTATGAGGAGATCAAGGTTCGAATCCTTGCATTCTCTCATATTACTTTTTACCTAAAAGGCTAAAAAAATGTCACTAACTAACATTTAACAAAACTTACACTAATAATTTTATAGAACATCAATTAGCAAGTATCATGTCAAGCAAAAATATCAAACAAATACTAAAGTTAGAGTCCAAAAACTACATGTCCAATTGTCCATAACATAAGTTCACAAATCCAAGTTTTCATATTACACATACAAGAAGGAAAAGAAACTAATAATAATCATCATCATCATTATCATCATCAAAATAATTGTCCAAGTTTTCTTGATTGTACGCCACGTAATTATAATAAGCATCACCACCACCACCACCACCACCATCATCAGAACCATCACCACCACTATTGGCGTCCTCTTCATCATCATCGTCATTACCATCCATCGCCGTCTCACCAAGCCCCAAATTTCTTGAATCATTTAAGGGATACTCGTCTTCATCATCATCAATTTCATGAATTTTCCCAACTACAAAATATAAATAGAGGACATATTTCATAATTCATACAATACAAGTTTAAACTTTAAATTAGAAATAAATTTGTAAAACTTGAAAACTTACATGCACTTTCTACATGTCTAGTCATGACTTCCACTTCATCTTCTTCATCCGTATCTTCTTGAGCATTATTCTCAAGAACCCTCAACCAATTATTTTTTATTGGAAGAACTGGATTCTCTTTTTCAGTAATCCATTCATCATCGGACGGGATATCCTCAAGACAAATTGGATCAATGATAGCTTTTCTATTCATGTTCCTCTCCCTCAATTTTAAGTTATACATAACAAAAACTAGGTCATTCAATTTCTTTTGGAGCAATCGATTTTTCCTTTTTGAATGCACCTAAGGTATTGACAATAGGGTAAAATTAAATTACAACATAATTAATTAAAAATTCAAAACTATGCATTATTCGGTAAGAAAATAAGTTAATATTTTACCATCTCAAAGGCACTCCAGTTTCGTTCACATCCTGAAGAGCTACATGTTAAGCTCAATATTCTAATTGCAAATCGCTTCAACTCAGGACACTCATCTCCATATGATTCCCACCAATCAGCTGTGATAAAAATAAACTTAGTTAAATTTGATATTAATATGGTAAGTATTGGATTGAATTGTGAATATTGACATAAACTTAAACCTGGAGACTTCTTATTTTTTGTCATTTTGGCAATATCCATACCAAAGAGCCCTCTTGCTTTTATGAAGGCATCCATTTGTAAATCAATTTTCATTCTCTCATCAGGATCAGGAACCATTCTACTCAGACAACTATATAGCCCAATTTTCACCTCTGCGTCAGCAATGAAATTTGAACTATATTGGAATTGGGGATTCAAAAAAAAAGCTGCCGCATGCAAGGGCCGATGAAGTTGAGCTGCCCATCTATCATCGATTATCTCCCATATAGGACCATAACTGCACATTCATTATTTTTGTGTCAAGCCTACTACTTTCTCACTATTTAAAAGTTTGTCTAAATTGAGTAAATTCTAAAAAATAAAAGAACTTTACTAAATACAAATTAAATATTTTACCTCTTCTGAATATTATTGAAATTCCTTTGAATTTCCTCCTTGGCACGATCCATTGCTTCATAAATGAATCCCATAGCCGGTCTCTCATCAGAATCCACCAATCGAAGTACTTTAACAAGAGGCAATGAAGCTTTCAGACACATTTCGATATTTTTCCAATTTTGATTGTCTAAAACTATGTCTGCAATTTTTTTTCCTTTATTTGCCTTTACAAACTTACTAGATGTCCACTTACTAGATGAAAAAAGAGACATTAATGCTCCTTTTTGCTCCTGAAGACGCTGCAGAGTTAGGTAAGAAGTGGCAAATCGTGTCACTGCAGGTCTAAGAAGCTCCTTGCCCTCTGTTAATTCCTTCATCCAATGGGTTAGCATAGTCCTTGAATAGATGTATGAAACAACCCTCCTCGCTTTTGCAATTGTCACATGATGAATTTTAATTTTCTTTTCAAAATCCTCCAACATCAAATCAATGCAATGCGCGGCACAAGGTGTCCAATACAACCTTTTTCTTTTTGCCATCAACATCTCTCCAGCCAATTTATAGTTAGCAGCATTATCAGTCACAACTTGTACAACATTCTCTTCCCCAACTTTTTCCACAATCTCATCTAACATTTCAAAAACCTTTTCGCCTGTTTTTGAAATATCAGAAGTATCTTTGGATGACAAAAAGATAGTTCCTGATGGGCTATTGACAAGAAAATTACATAGTGAACGTCTCTTCCTATCTGACCACCCATCTGACATAATTGTACATCCAGTTTTCACCCATTCTTCTCTAAAATTCTCAAGCAAATTCATTGTTTCGTGCACTTCCTTCTTCAAGAATGTCTCTCTAATTTCGTGATAAGAAGGAGGAGTGAGCCCCTTCCCATAATCTCCTATCCTCTTAATCATAAGAGGAAATACGGGATTGTTCACACAATTGAACGGGATGGCACTAGTATAAAAAAATCTGGCTATGGTTTGGCATACTTCATTCCTCTCCTCCTTTTTAAATTTCTCATTCATTGTCGTTTGTCGTACTCCCGACTTCTTCGTGACAAAGTTATACATTAAACCCTTTCCTTTTTGCTTCCTTGAATGCTCAAGCTGTTCTACACATTCATCATCATCATCATCATCAACACTATATAACTTTCTTTTCTTCTTTTCTGCTTCCTCCAATTGAGTTTCAAGAAGACTTCTAAATTTTTGCCTCACTTCTTCGGGTACTTTCGGACAAACCTCAACATTTTGATGGGTACAAGCTAAGTGATGCTTGTGCCGAAAAATACCCCCACTATGAACAACATTGCAATACCGACATCGCACTGTTTTGGGATTACCATTTTCCTCAACCCCATGTTCCCATCCCGGATCTAATCTTT
This sequence comes from Cornus controversa, assembly GCA_026545225.1. Taxonomy (NCBI): domain Eukaryota; kingdom Viridiplantae; phylum Streptophyta; class Magnoliopsida; order Cornales; family Cornaceae; genus Cornus; species Cornus controversa. The sequence continues at coordinate 6,339,963 of CM048849.1, read as the reverse complement.
GTCCCGAAGCATTTTTTCTCTTACTTTGGACGGAACTTGATTTGGATGACATCTGCAATATTAAACATTTAAATCATTGATGCATTGACCATTTGACAATGCTTGTGTATAAGGTTATAAGCCTCTAACTCTCCAAGTCTAAGAGTCTATTAGTCTAAGTCCTAAGTAAAAACAGAACACTACAAAATGGAATGAAACAGAGTATAGTACTATAGTCCAAAGAAGCAGGCATTCACATACTAAGAGTTAGCCATGTGCAGTGGGAGAAATTGACAATAAAAGTTCATTTGGAAATTGGAGAGCAGCAACTAAAAACTACCCATGGTTGAAAAACTTGAAATTGCCAATCTAATTAGTGACCTGTTATTCTACATATTCATGAATTCTTTCTGGTGTTAATTTTTTATCATTGGAAGACAAGAAACTATCACACTGTTTTCAGACAAGAAAACTTTATTTTCCAATCAAAAAAATTAATTGAAAACAACTCAAACTGGAAAATCTCGACCGAAAAAAAATGGAAGTGCAGGGAAGATAAAAATCTATTTAACACATAAATTTTCTGAATTCAATAATTTTCATCAATAATTTTCAGAAAATCTAGTTATCAATTGAAGATAACTGATGGGTAACCATGGACCAAATTAATGGAAAAAGAAAATTGAAAATGGCAACTTCAAAAGTACCAACACAAGTCCAATTAAAACTTGCAAAATCAAAACTCAGAGGAGAGAAGTGGAGACTGGAAAACAGAGAGACTGGAAAACAGAGCTAAGAAATCAAATGTGTACTGTTAGTTAACTTAGTTGTGTACCTTTGTTGAACCACGCTGGAAGTGAACAGAGAGGTGAGCCTGAGAGTGAGAGACCTTGTCGCTCGGTGCTGCCGGACGATGCCAGAGTGTCGCACGACGCAGGTCTTCAGGACTTCCAAAAGAAAGAAAGAGAAGCTTTCGATGGGGATGGGGCTTCGAGTCGTCGACACTCGACAGTGAGAAGTGAGAACGGCTGATCGCAAGTCAAAGAAAGTGGCCGATCGCAGGTCGCAAGTCAAAGAGTCGTCGCCACTCGTCGCCAGTCTTCGACTTCGAGTCGTCGCCACTCGTCGCAGATTCTAGGGTTTCTTTCGTTCTTCAAATGGGGCTTCTTCTGTTCTTCGAATGGGGGCTTCAGGCTTCTTGAATCTTATATAATATATATATATCATATATGTATTATCTAAGTATGTTGTATATAATCTGTACTCTGTAGGTTGTTTGGGCCCAAACCGAGTTAGGCTTGTTTAGTTGTTTGGACTTTTGGGCTTTGTATTTCAGGCTTTGTATTTCAGTCTTTTAACCCAAAAGGCCCAGAACTCCAGAGCCCAGTAAAAAAGAGCCAGAATTGGGTTTTGGTAGAATCGGTAGAATCGTACAGAATCGTACGATTCTACGAGTCAACTCCCGATTCTACCGATTTTACTCCATTTATGCACAAAAAACGATCCTGCAACGATTCAACGCGTTTTTAACATTTTGGATCGTAGAATCGTACGATTCTACGATCCGGATCGCGATTTTAACAACCATGGTGCATCCTGTCTCTCACCGCCGACACGAGCCTCTCTTTTGACGCCGAGCGCCCGAAAGAATTCCCCCATCTCTCTCTAAACCTCCTCTCTTTCTCTCTTTAAATCTATTTCAGTATTTATGCTTTATTTGTGCAGGAAAATTAGGTCAACTGTGATATAACATTTTTCAAAAAATGCAGATAACAAATTGGAAATGGAATGAGAACAAAGGAAGAAGAAAGAGTGAGGGCCATTGTTTGGTTCTTGAGTCTCATCAATAAGAGATGGCAGTACAGTAATTTTTTGTTCCTGTCACTATTAGGGGAGGTCCGTGTTACAAGGTTTGTTTTTTAGGAGAGGTTAGTAATTTTTGAAACCACAGGGGAGGTCCATGTAATTAGAACAAAACTCAGGGGAGGTCAGTGTAATTTACCCAATATATATATAACACAAACATATCATATATTTTTATATGATGAAGGGCAGTGAGTTAAAGAAAAACATCAAAATGGATCTGATTGTCTTGGAGATATATATATAGCACAAACATATCATACATTTTTATATGATGAAGGGCAGTGAGTTGAAGAAAAACATCAAAATGGATTTGATTGTCTTTTGTCCATTTCTTTTCCTTTCTTTTCTTTTACCTTAATATATTTTTGAATCAAAGCACAACCATAACACCAATATACTTACCTGTATACAATTGAAGTCGCTTCGGGGTTATTCACTGTTGAAGTGTATTAAATAGCATCAGAGAAGGTCCCACAATAACAAATTCTACCCGCACCCAAACACAGACAAACATCACATCTGCCATCATCGTCAAACGACCCCTAAATCAACATAAAGTGTATAAGTCAGAATACTATATTTCATTATTTCTCAATGTTTTCTCATCAACCAAATTAGAGATGAAAGGAATATTAGAAACAAATTAAATGGAGCAGACCAATGCTCAGTGCACTTCTTACTTCAAATTAGAATTCAATAAGTTTGCACATAAATTTACTTCTTTTTTTATAAGTTGTTAGAGGATTTAAATATTAAAGTTACACCATCTTTAACAACTTAAGCTTTTAAGAGTAGATGGTTGTTAACATGGTATAAGAGCAGGCAAGGTCCTGAGTTTGAACCTCACCGTCACCCTGATAATTAAAATTGAAACACGTGTTGGACCCAAAGAAGGCCACACGTGAGGGGTCGTGTTAGAGGATTTAAATATTAAAGTTATACCTTCTCTAACAACTTAAACTTTTAAGAGTAGATGGTTGGTAACATAAGTAAAGTATTATAAACAGCCCATGAAAAATTTCTAATGTAATTGTGATGTCCCACATTGTTTGAGGGGGATAAGTTGTTGACACTTATATGTGTAGATGCCTACTAACTGTGTAGGCATGTTTTGAAAACCATGAGCATGGAGAGTGTACAAAGCGGACAATATCTACACAGCGTGGGGCGGGTCGTGGCAAATGGTATTAGAGCCAATTTCCAGCCAAAAATGGGAGACTGTGCACAAGCTCGTGAGGGCCAAGCCAGTGAGGACGCTGGGTCCCAAGAGGGAGTGATTGTGACGTCCCACATCGCCTTGGGGGGAGAAGTTGCTGACACTTATATGTGTAGATGCCTCCTAACTGTGTAAACGTGTTTTGAAAACCGTGAGCACAGAGTGGGCAAAGTGGACAGTATTTACACAGCATGGGGCGGGTCGTGATGATAATAATATGCATCAATGTGAGTTTTATATATTTATAAAACCCTACTATGTATATATATAGGTTTTAGGAAGAGTAATCCACAAGAAATAGGTGGTTGGAAAGTTTTAGAAGTTAAAACGAATAAGGAAACAACGTTATGGCAGCCAAGGGTGGGGATTGATTCCTTGCTATCAGCATCCGAAGGATCGTCCTTCTGCAAGGGGGATTGATACCTCTGCATACAAAAATGTTGTTTTGTCCTTTTAATGCAATAGAACCAATTTTCATGCAAAAACAACTTTGTGGACAAGTAAATTAGGTTGAAAATAGTTGAAACAAGTACATGGGAACATGCAGATGAATTTTAATGCAATCACACCAAATCTTGCAAAATTGTGCCCTCACTCAATGTTCAATTATAAACCTTAATTGTGAGTGATCAACAAAGTTATCCAAATTACCTTCTACCCTTGACATCTTCATCATTGTTGATCTTCTTCATGAGTCATCTCCAACGGATTAAGTGGTAATCAATTCTATCTAAAAGGCTAAAAATGAAGTAAAAAATACAGACTCAGACTTTTATTATGAAATATGGCAACCTACGACACTAAGTCCAAACAAAAAGATTTTAGAGAAGTATTTGTACGTTAGGTGATAGATGGCAGTGCACGTGCCTACATTTATGATTATTGGGCCAGAAGATTCACAATGGCTTGAGCCCGGGAGAGGAAGGGGGAGTCAGTTTTAGGGCTTTGTTTCTATTAGTTATGAATTTAGCTTAAGGGTATATTTTTTAGTTTGTCAAATTTTTGTAGAACCTCCACTGTTGAGTGCATTTTGTGATAACTAATAAGGAGAATTCCATTTACTTAAAGTTCCAATCTTTTTTTAGTTCTTGTTAAAAATTTGTTATTAAACAAGCTTAAGTCCTAGAAAAGAAGCCCCCAATGGGATAGATATGTTAGGGCTGAAAAAGCAATTGCCAATGCTTTTTAGGGATGAAGAGAATTATAAGGACATATTGGGTGGAATATTTCAAATCCACCCTTTATATACAACCGTGTAAATTTTGAACCCGAAATTCTTCTACAAAATCCCAAATATTGATAGATTGTGGCGGTTTTATGTAGATGCATAGAAAGCAGGATAAAATATTAGGTAAATTACATTGACCTCCCCTGAGTACATTTAGCTTCTAAGTTCTAATGTTCTATATATTTATATAATATAAGATATATAAATAAATACTAATAGCTTCTAATCTATTGTTATAAAATAACTAGGGGTGCACAAGTATTAGTGTGTATCTTGCAAATGTTTTAAAAAAAAAAGGCTGACAAAGAACCGTTGGGGAACTGGAACCAAAATCGCAAAGAACCGAACCGAACAGAACTCAACGGTTCCGGTTCCGGTTCCAAAATTAAGGAACCGTTGGGAATGGTTCCGGTTCCGGTTCCACCAAGAACCATAAGGAACCGTATCGTGTGCACCCCTACCCCTAAGGTTTAGTCAATATACACTGACCTCCCCTCTTGTTTATCAGATTACACTAACTTCCCTTGAGATTTGAATACAAGATAACACAAACCTCCCTTCCGTTAGTGGTAACATAGCCAATGACGGAAAATGTTGATGTCAACAATTTGTATATTTTAAATTCCAGTTCTACCCTTGAAAAACATGTAAAGATGTAATTATCCCTAAGAAATCAAATGAAATACTTAGATACCTTTTTTAACTGAGTAAAGTTGACAAAATTATCCCCTTATCATTTCAGAAAGTCAAAAATTGATCCCAGCGATGGTTGCCGGTGATAATTTCTGTGGCAAGAGAGAGAAGTGATGAGATATTTTTTTCTCTTCTTTTTTCTTTTCATTATCACCCTCTCCCTACTTTCTCTCTCTTCACTTAATTCAATCAAGAGTTAGGATCTTGAAATTAGAGAGTTTAATTGTGTGGCTTGGCTTCAATGGAGCATATATGTGGTTTCAGAATTGGGTTTAAAAGAATTAGGATTAAATTATTTGAATTGGAGATTTTGGGTTGAGTTTATGTAATAAAATTTTCTTTTTTCTTTTTAAAAGTCGCAGTACAAAAGTTCGTTGTTTTGATTACATACATAAATAATTATCTATATATATATATATATATATATATATATATATAGACACACACACACACACACACTAGTATACAAAATTACAGAGCTAAGTAGCTAACCCATATATAAAAGCTAGTAGCCAGCCAACCCATTTATGCTTTTCAATTCACGGCCACATCTCTAAAAAATTACTGATGTTCCTTGGTTACATACATAAATACAAACCCATTTCAATTCATGGATTTGTTTGTTAAATTTGTGAATAGCAGACTCTTCACTTATTTATTTAAACTATAATTGGGTTTAAGTTGTCAAAAATATTTTATTTTTCATCAATTTTAAATTTTGTTTTCTAAATGAACTGTTGAGCTCACTGGTGTTGTTAATTGCGGTGGAGCGAAAGGAGAAGGGTGAGCAGATGTTGGAATACAGTTGGGTAATTTTGTCTTTTCGCTTTGCTTTGTGTATGAACTAAAATAATATTAAAAAAATGAGGACAAAAAGGTAATTTTGTTACTTCAGTTAACGGCATCTACCTAATAACTCTGACAAGGGAGATTAGTGTAATTTGACAAATAAGAGGGGAGGTCAGTGTAATTTGACTATACCTCAGGGGAGGTCAATGTAATTTATCCTAAAATATTTAAGGAGTTGACAATATATAAGAAAGTTAAGGATCTCTTTGGGATGACAATGGTGGTTAAGAAAGGGATGTACAAGGGCACCGAGTAAACTAATTAGTTTAGCACTTTCTAATTTATCTCATCACTACATCTATGTATTATGTGCTAATTGTTAAATTTAATAGTTGATTAGTGGGTTTCATAGGGTTCAACTCCAAATTTTCAGCACTTTTAGCCTCACATGTTTGGTTGTGAACAAATTTGAAGTGTGCTAATCATGCAAGTTATTGGATTATGGATACACTCCTAAATTTTGGAACTTTGTAATTTTATTAATTGAGCTTATTAGTTATGTTTTAATAGTTTCAGTTTTATAGCAAAAAGAGAAATATGTAGCTCAATCTCGTTTGAATGATTTAGTGTTCAAGTATAATAGGGCACTAAAGTGTTGACACGACATGCATGGCACTATTAATACCATCTCCCTAAAAGATGATGAGAGAAATGAGTGTTTGATTAGGAGAATGGATGGAGATTAAGATTCAAAAGATGAATTTGTGTCTGATGATGATTCTTTGACATGTGGTGTTGTTGGTAGAGCTACTGGAGTCGGAGAAGATAGTCACCATTTTTGAAGCAAGATCAAGTCCAAAGGAGCAACAGAAGTGTGATCAATGTGTGTTCTTTTTAATCCAATGAAGTGTGATGCTTTTAGTGCAAACTTTGGATGAAAATCCTATTATTACTGTTAGCCGAGATATATGCCTAGAATCATGGGATTTGATTTATCATATTAGCCGAGATATGATTAGCCTAGAATCATGGAATTTACCTTTATTTATGCATATACTTAGGCATAGAATATGCAGTGATTTTAGTTAGTTTCCTTTCCTCTAATATTTAGCATGTTCTCTTTTCATATATAAATACCAAAGCTTTGAATGGGTGATTAAAACACTCATTCAAGCCTTTACATAGTTCTCTTGTATCTTGTATTTCTTCTATTACCATGCTTTCTTATACTTCTCCTCTCAGATTTGAGGAGTTATGTTTACAGTTTATCAGTTAAAAGAAAAAGAAGTGTAAATTTTACATATATTTTTCCCCTCGTTTACCAAGTTCTTGAGTTTTGGCCCACACTTGAATCGTTTTGAGGTTCTAGATTGTTTCTGTTTTAATTTTCTGTTTTCCTTTTGTGGACATGCTTGATTTAGTAATATATGTCACATCATTATATGTTGGCATTTTGAAAAACTTCAACACATATGAGAAATAAAATGGACACTCTGCACAATAAGGAGTACCTTTATGCCAAGAAATTGATTGTGGATACTCAGTTTCTTTCTGGTTATTCTCAGGTATTCGTGATGAAAATGATCGTGCATACAATCCTAAAATTGTGCGGATTGGTCTGAAGCCGCATCATTCTGTACACGGGGTCTCCATGGATTACCTTGTATGCACTATTCATCAAGACATACTAGTTATTTATTATTATATTTTTTTCATCACCATCTTCTTCATCCTTGTCCTCATCATCATTGACTCCATTGAGTTATGACAAACATGTTGACATGGGTGGTTTCCTTTTATAGGCTGAACAAAAACGTGCAGGCATGGACTTTCAGACTGCTGATAAAGAGAAGCAGGGAGGTGCAGGAAGGGATAGAGACATTATCCGTGCTTCAATTTTGGATGAAGCAGTGATTGTAAGCATTTTTTTTTCTGTTTTGAGATTTTAAATCGACATTATTTTACTCTCCTTTTTTATATCTGTATTATTGGCAGGTGTTCTCCACCCTTAGCTTCAGTGGTTCAACTCTCTTCAATAAAGTAAAACGTGGTTTCGATGTTGTTATAATAGATGAAGCTGCTCAAGCTGTAGGTTCCTTTTTCCCTTTCTCTTGTTATAGGGATTTTCTCTTATTACTTGTTTATGCAATGATGATGCTGCCTAGATTATGACTTCAGTCACTAAGAATAATTTGCAAACACATTACAGGTTTATATGCTGACTTCCACTTTAATATATATATATATATATATAGTTGAATGTTGTAATCATTCGAGAATCTACGAAGTTTTTGTTAGAACCATAGGCTTTGATTTACCTATGTTCTACAGTTAAAATTTTGCCACTACTTATTTTCGCCTAGGTCGGTATAAAGAGGTGTATGTCAAAAATATAAAGAGTGAAATTCAGAAAGCATTACGAAAACCTGAAAGTAGAATAATAGGCCCTTGTCCCTAGGCCCGCGACCCACGGGTCGCAAGTGGACCTCGCCCGCGACCCACGGGTCACGAGTGGACCTCGCCCGCGACCCATGGGTCGCGAGTAGACCTTTTGTATGTCCCGGCAAGTGGCGGATGGGCTGGATTTGGTAACAAGCAAAGTGGTTTCAAGAGTTGTATAGCGGTCGTGGATGCTATAATTCATGAAGCGGTCGCGAGTGACTTTAACCCGCGGAGGTGTTGCAAGCGGTCATAAGTGTTCTAACTTATGAAGCGGTCGCGGGTGACTTTAACCCACGAGGGATAGGGGATGATTGGGGGCAACTTCCTCTCAAGGGTATGTTTTGGATTAACACCTTGGCATACCCCAGGGTTGTGAGAAATCATGTAGCTCCGAGCTCATGACCTCGAGTGATAGCTCTCATCAGCAGGGACCATATGGAGGACTACCAGCTCTTCTCTTCAAGATGGAAAGTAGCTTGTCGCGACGTTACTTCTAATCTTGATGGGATGGAGCTCGTATGAAGCCATAGGGATCCGCGGGTCATTTCTGGCACAGAGGCGCACTGTGATATGACCCAGGCGGTTATGGTGTCATAACGGAACATATGGCGTCATAACTCCAGTCGGGAAGATGGGTCGAGTGTGGAATGGAGGATTGAGAGAAAGGCTCGTTGAGGTCTAAAGCATGACTGTATGACTCGCAAAGGGTATTATGTATTGTGCTGTAAATAGGACAGTGCATAATACTTACCCGCGATCATGGAAGGGATGCCCATGGCTTCAACCAAGTATGACAAAGGAAGGGACACGTGGCATGATGAGCTCGTGCCACGTAGGATGACAGCTGTTAAAGGCTCATACCTAAGGTCTATAAATACCCCATGGTGTGAAGACAGTTAGTCAACTCTGACCCCCCTCCCTCTCTCAGTCATACTTGCTTTCTCTCTTTCCCATCTCCTCCTCAGCTCTTTCTTTTACACATCTTAAAACTGTTTCTACATACTGATTCTTTTTCATCATTTGCTCAGATTGTTTCTTCAATATATCTACTTCATTCCAGCGTAGTCACTCCTCTTAGCAGAGGGATACAGAGTCAAGTAAACAAGAACTCCTTCTCAATGCCAAAGGCTAATATTTTCTTTCAAAATCATCAAAGACCCTTTCAATTACATCAGTACGAGCTTAAATAGAGATGGCAAGGAAACTCTCCAGCCATAGGTAAATTCCCAAAGCAAACTACACAAAGACCAAGCAAGGAAAATGGAAAGACAAGACTTTCTTTGACTACCACCTAACTAGACTTAAATAAAGACTTAGGGAATTGAAAGTCCATCAAAAGATGTCTTAGAAATCAGCATAATAACTTGGAAACTGAACAAAATGAGCTGGAGTTGAGAAGAGAGATGAGCTGCCCAAAAAAATAGTTTGTTTACCGAGTTCAGAATTTGCAGTCAGCAGAAACGCATTTTACCAAAAAGGCCATAAGTCCCACTAGGAATGTCCAAATTGAGCTTCGTTTTTTGCATTGGAAAGTAGACTCATAGAGATTTCTAACCATATACAGCTCACCTTCTAGTTCTTCACCAACTTTTCCCAGCAAAGCCTCAAAGTTGACATTGACCCAAAAATGCATTCTGCATTTTCTGAAAACACAGTCCATTGAACTTCAATTTTTTAGCATTTTGATTCTTGCCACTTTACCACCAAGGACTTTTCCTTGTCAACACCAAATAGAGTCACTAGCAGGCTAAACTGGATGGATATGAGTTCAGCAGTATTAATGGGAAGGATAGCCTATGGTTGGACCATCCTTGTAGAGTGGAGTGGGTAGTGGATTTTTTGTGCTTTCTTATGTGGATAAGGCCGAAGCTGAGATGGGATGACCGTGGCTTTCCCTCTAGAAGTGAAGTGGTGTAGATCAATGTTTTTATGGGAGCAATGTTTGCCTTTTAACAGGCCGGGATGTTTTAGAGGAGCCTTAATGCATCCTTCACTTATTTTTTTGCGAAGAAAGGGAGGAAGTTTATTTTTGGCTTATCGATCTTGTGGGAAGTGTCTTAGACCAAAGTGTTAGCTTTGAGATTGAAGAAGGTGGTGGATATAGTGGTGTCAGTTCATAAAATGCTTTTGTGGTGAAAGGTAAAAATTTTGTGTCAGGACTCTTGGCTGAGAAGTTGAATTCAAGGGTGATATGTAAGCTAGATATCAAAAAGGTTTACCGTCATGTGAATTGGAATTTTGTCTTATGTGGTCAGGAATGTTTTTAGCAAAGCGTAGAGGACATGGATCAAGACTTTTATGGACCGCTTTTAGGAACCAGGTGCCAGTACTTCAAGCAGAAGTGTAAGGACCGGAATAATTTTGACCGGTTCCGGGTGAATTTTGACCGGATTAAATTTTTCTTTTTTCGGATTAATTTAATTTCGGAAAAGGTATGGATATATATATGTAAGTGGAAGGTGTGTATATATATATATATGTATATATATATATATATGTATATATATATATATATATATGGAGGTGTATATAGATGTAGTACATATATTTATATTTAATTATAAATATATGGAAATACATGTATGTAATTATGCATGTGTAGAGAGAAATGTATTTATGCACATGTGGGTATGATGTGTATGTATATAAGTATATATATATATGTTTATATTGTGTGGCTGAGAGAGGAGGGTGTGATTTAAATTATGTGGTGCATAATAAAGTGGGTGAGATTCAAATGAAAAGGGGACCAAGTAGTGGGTCGGCTGGGAGAGAAACAAAGAACAGAAAGAGAAAAGAAGAAAACAAAGAAAAGAAAAGAAAAAGGAAAAACAAAAGGAGAAAAGAAAGAAAAGAAAAGAAAAAGAAGAGGGAGAAAAGGAGATCGGGGAGTGAGAAACCGAGAAGAGAGAGAGAGCGGGGGAGACCGAGAGAAGCCGCAACGGCGGCAGGTGAGTTCTCACGGCGAGGCTTCGGCCGGCCGTCGGCAACGGGGGTGACCGGCGGTGGTTGAAGGCGAGCCCGGTCGGCTGGACCGCTGGTGGGTCTTGCGGGGGACTCGGTTCACCGTGGCGGTTTCAGCTGGGGTTGCTGGTTCGGCCGAAGGTGAGATCGGTTGGTGGTGCTCACGGCGGGGCTTCGCCTGGGCGACGGCGAAGGCTGTGCTCCGGCAGCGGCTGACGGCGACGGTGGTGTTGCTCGGTGGTTCGATTGGGGGTTTCGGTTCGGGCTGTTGGTGCTCGGTTTTGTGATGTGGGTTTGGTTCATGGTGGTCCGATCATGGAGAGGTGATGGTTTGGTGTGGTTGTGAGGTGGTGACTGTGCCGAGGAGGGTGGCTCACGGCTGGGTTGTGAGATAGTCGGAGTAGTGGTTTTCATGGTGGGTTCGGTTAGTCATGGCCGTTGGTCACGGCTAGGTGGCTTGGTGGTTCATCTTGGTGGTAATGAGAGAGTGACAGAGGGTTGTTCTGGCTGTGGGAGGGCTGGAGAAGATGACCGGAATGGTGGCTGGTTTGGGGTTCAAATAGTGGCCGAAAATGGGTTCCTGTGTTGGGTCTTGGTTGTTTCAAGTTGAAGATGAGAATGGGTTAAATTTGGTGCAAGTGTATATACTGGAGTGTGTGTTCAACAAATTCATTTATGGGTTGGGTTGGGTTGGACATGACAGTGAGCCGAAATTGGTTAATTGGGTTAATTCAGATGTGGACTGAAATTAGTTACGGGCTTGAATTGTACATGGGCTTGCACAAATAACTTGGACCAATTATGGAAATTAGAAAGGGCAAGGAAATGGTTCAGAGGATTGTCGTGTGGGCTTTGACACGGGACTGGACTGGGCTTGGAAACAGACCGATTTGCAGGCACGGACCGGTGAAAGCGGGACTTAAGGCAAGTTGATTCTTGCCTCTATCTCTTACGTATATTTTATTTACGTTGAGTAATTTACATATGTCTTAACTTGATCATATGTGGTATGTGTATATACATGTATATATATAGGTGCTTATATATATATGTGGGTATAGGTGGATGTTGTACATACATGGGATGTGAGAGGATATATATATGCGTGTGTATATATATATATGTGTGTGTATGTGTGGGGTGGGAAAGCGATAACATGTTAGATTTATCGCCTATTTGCATTGTGATATGCATGCATGTATAGATTAAAGTCTATGAAAAGTATGCTAAATTACGTACATGTTTAGCTATGTGTCGTTTTAAATGCATAGGTGGAATGTATATGTGATTATACATGGGTGTGGTAGTAGAAATGCATGTTTTATATTTGAATATGGTTTTAGCGAGCATTTGAAAAGCATGATTTTGATGTGCTAAATGTTTTATATGTTTTTAATACATATATGGTACGGAATATATATGTGGTTATATATTATGAAGGAATGCATGCATACACTTGTAGTAAATGCATGCCTTGAGTGAGAGCATGATTATGTTTATGCTAGTATATATGCGTATGTGACTATATGCAGGATGTGACATATATGTGTTTATATGTGGTAGTGTGGATACGGGATGCATGCTAGCTTTATACATATATTGAATGTATGCATTGGTTATAGCATGATAAAAATGTGCTAAAGTTGGAGTGTTTTGCATATGTGAGGTATTATGCGGGTTTTAAACATGTATGTGTTATATGTGTTGGAATGTGGTGAGAAACATGCTAAATACTTCTTTTTAGTATTCATAAGCATGGGATTGATGCATGAAAATATTATGCTATGTATATATGCATCCATGTTGCATATATGGGAGGGAAATGACATTCACGTGATTATATGTGAATCTATATAGAAATGGATACACGCTAAGTATCTGTAACTAGTGTGTGCATTGAATGGGAGTACGATTACATTTATGCTAGTTTATGTACATATGTGACTTATATGCAGGATTTGGCATGTATGCGTCGGAGGTGTGAGTGGGATGCAGGCTAGTTACCTGTAATACATGGATGTGTTGAGTGGAAAGCATGAATAATATATGCTAGATTAGAGGATTGTAAGCATATATGATTTATATGCAGGAATTGACATATATGTGTATATGGGATTGTTGGAATGTCTGTTGCTTGGAAATTGATTTAGTTGACGGGGTTGTGCCGGAAAATGAAGGGAAACTATCCTAAACTTGGCCAAGTGGTGTCGGATTCCATCGGGTTAGTAGCCCGTAAAACCGGCAGTGCTACGTGACTTGTTTTAACAAGTGCACGGAATTTACGTGACTTACCTTGTGTAAGTGCACGGAATCTACGTGACTTACTTTTGTAAGTGCACGGAATCTACGTGATTTATTTCGATAAATGCACGGAATTTACGTGACTTACCTTGTGTAAGTGCACGGAATCTACATGACTTACTTTTGTAAGTGCACGGAATCTACGTGATTTATTTCGATAAATGCACGGAACTACGGACAACGCCCGGAATTATATGCTTAAATTGTAGCTTATGTTTTATTGAAAATGATGGAACAAAATATGATTAATCTCTTGAATACCGGAGTTGAAATTCGCTTGATGTTATTGCCTGATTATATGACTATGACTATGACTGGGAATGTAGAGTGATGCTTTTGTTTTCTTCTTACTAGCATGTTATACCATCGTTTATGTGCATGTTATGACATCTCATGAATGACTGCACAATTTAGTTAGAACATTAACTACGAATACCTTGATTTGTATGACCATTGGAGTTGTCCTATCACACGAGTGTCGTCGGAGTTGACCAACACTTTGTATCGTTAGAGTGGCATAATACCACATAATCGTCGGAGTGAACCGATCATGCCTATGTATCGAGTTAGAATCGAAGAAGGTGTAAATATCTTTATGCTTACATGATTGACTGTTAAGCATGTTGTACGGTTTAAAAGCATTCATATTGCATTTGAGGTTTGCTACTTATAGAGTAGGGGACGTGGTGATTGTTTTATATTGGTCATGTAAATGCGTGGATACTTATGTTCTTTATACATATTGATGCCCGATGTTTACTGCTTTCAAGCATGTTGAAAATGATTTCTAAAATCATGTGTTGTGGATTTTGTATGTTCATATGTGCTAGAGTAGCCATATACGTCATTGGTTATGCATGCTAGGTGGGGCATGGTCTTAGATATTGTGATATATTTAAGTGCATGTATATTTTTGAGAATATGTGAGGATCGACCTGCTGCAGCGGTGATAGTATGGTTCTGCATACCTTGTTGGGCCTTTGAGCTCACCCCCTCCCAGGTTTTGCAGGTGTTGCTGGTTTCGGAGTCAGTTAGGGGGGATCGGTAGTCCCAGTTGCAGAGGTAGTAAGTAGATTCCTTAGAATCTAATGTATGTCCAGGATAGTGGATGGATAGATGCTTTACATTTGGATTAAATGTATAAAGCGATTATGTAGATTCAGTTCCTTCAGTTGTATTTTATTCATGTGATGTATGTATATAATGCGGACATTCATGGACTGAGACATGTATTGTTGATTATATAATGCATGTTGTAGAAATGTTGGGGGGGACACGTGCCCAGAAGTGTCCATTTTTATTGTTAGATATAAATGCTGGGGGGACACGTGCCCAGAAGTGTCCATGTGAATTGTAAAGCAGGTATAACATGCCAGGAGCTGATTGTTTAGAATGGGTCATGCCCGATTTTCGTAAAAATGATAGGAAATTGAGATTGTATGAGCAGGTGGTGGATATGTCGTGAGGGTGATCTCACGGAGTTCACACCTTGGTTTCCGGGCCTCGGGAATCGGGGCGTGACAAGAAGACACCTGCATATTCAGCCACCTGTCTTGGTTTGTAAAAATTGTTTGGTTGGTTTGGTCAAATTTACCGTTTCCCTCTTATTCTTGATTGAGCCCCACACACGAAAGAAAGAAAAATTCACAGATACGGATTTTTATCTTTTTCTTTTCGGATGCAAAGATGATAGATATGCATGTGCATATTACATCAATTGTTTTCATGAAAACTGCTGTAATTTAGTTCTTTGCTACTATGAAATAATCCTGCATGTCATTATAACATTTGAAATTTTGTGATTAACAGGTGGAACCAGCTACGCTCGTCCCATTGGCTAGTGGATGCAAGCAAGTGTTTCTGGTATATATTTTATTGTTAGTTTCCTGTATGGAGTTTCTACACAACTACATTCCATTATGTAATTTATGTTTTATGGCTTTCCAATATCAAATGGTATCTTGATATTGTATCAAACTCCACCGATGAAACATTAATGACTGATTTATTTATTTATTTAAGAGCATTTCTGATGTTGCTTCATTGAAATTCTAAAATTTAGATGATTTTGTCCGACAGTTGCCTCAAGTGGCTGTAAAAGGAAGAAAATAGCTCTTGCAGTAATCTGGTCTTAAGGACATTTTTTATAAAAAAAAAAAAATTGAATTAATAGTGTAGCCTCTATGTGAAACTTGTTGACAGGATCTATGCAAGTTAATTTCTATTTAAATGTTCATGTACTCGTAGTTTTTTGAATTATGTACCAGTGAATGTTCATGTGAACCTGATTTTCTCATTTTTAATTTGTAGAGATTTTCTTAGGCTTTTGAGTTATGGTTGAATACGCTGATATCGTCCAGGTGTAGATTTCTATTCTTGTAAGCTGTGAATGTGGAAATGCTGTTGTGCAGAATATTTTTAAACACCTTGAAGCTTCAGATTTTTTTTATAGTTCAATTTTGAATCAAGTC
Source organism: Cornus controversa (assembly GCA_026545225.1). NCBI lineage: Eukaryota > Viridiplantae > Streptophyta > Magnoliopsida > Cornales > Cornaceae > Cornus > Cornus controversa. The sequence continues at coordinate 6,324,014 of CM048849.1, read as the reverse complement.
AATATAGCTAATGTGAGCCAAGAAGGTCTCGATTTGGTCAGTGATGACACATCCAAAAGCATGCTGATGTATGGATACTTGAAATATTATTTATATTTTTGTTTATGCGGATATAACTCTATCATGATCGAGTACCCTCTCTTGTGGTAGCATTTCTTTTCCCGCTTCTGTGATCTGGAATTCAAATTTATATCTAGTTATTATTTTGATTTCTAATGCCACTTGGGATACATTCATGCTTATCCTAAATAATGGCTTCTTTTTTCCACTCATTCTTTCTAGGTTGGTGATCCAGTTCAATTGCCAGCCACTGTAATTTCTCCAGTAGCTGAGAAGTTCGGGTAAGAACATCATTTCGTGATGGACACACATTTTTATATCCCTGTAGCTTAGACTTCTAATACCATTAAGCTTTTGCCATGGGGACCTATGTTATAGATATGGCATGAGCTTGTTCAAGAGATTCCAGATGGCTGGCTACCCAGTAAAGATGCTGAAGACCCAATATCGCATGCATCCAGAGGTCTGTTGAAGTTTTTGTACAAATTGTTGTTGAGACTGTCATTTTCATGATTACAAATGGTCAGAATATTGGTTTTGTATACCCAGTAAGCTGATTACAAAAATTGTTACGGTAGCTTTTAGTTATTAGCATGTGATATCTTATGAACCCATTCAAGTAGGAACTTATTTATGGGTACATGGATCTGGTGCCTTCGGTTTCATCTGAAGTTCTAAAACCGATATTTATTGTAAAATTTGGTCCCTTACCCATCTGGTGCCCTACTGTTAGTACTTATTTATATTCTGTGTTTATTACTAGACTATGTATTTAGTGATTCTAACCATTTATCTGTACAGATAAGAAGCTTTCCTTCAAAGGAATTCTATGCGGAGGCCTTGGAGGACGGGCCCGATGTTGAAGCCCAGACAAAGCGTGCTTGGCATAGATACTGCTGCTTTGGACCTTTTTGTTTCTTTGACATACATGAAGGGAAAGAGTCCCAGCCCTCGGGAAGTGGCTCTTGGGTAAATGATGACGAGGTTGATTTTGTTCTACTCATGTATCATAAATTGGTGACTATGCATCCAGAGCTTAAGTCAAGTTCTCAACTTGCAATTATATCTCCATATAGACATCAAGTCAAGCTCTTCCGTGAACGCTTTCTAAATACTTTCAAGGTGGAGTCAGAAAAAATAGTGGATATTAACACTGTTGATGGGTTCCAGGTACAGTAGCTCCTTTTCCTCTTGTCAAAACCGCTCACATGCACACTGGCATTTTTACGAGATTAACTAAATCTTTAGTAAACTGCAATATATCTCAAGCCAGTTGTCTTTTTTTTTCTCTTTTTTTCCCTAAAAAAGATTGTAGCATCCTTCCATTTAGATGAGATGCATGATTTTATTGATTGAGACTATTTGTTGTTGTGATAAGGATTAAGGACATCTCTTTCCTTATTATTATTATTTTCTTTCCTCTCCAGATAGGTAGATTGATTGACAGACCTAACATGGGAGAGTCATTGCTTGGTGCAATGATAAAAAGCTTGGACTGAGATGTTTGAGAACACAAAATCGAGTTTTGAGAGGAGCCACTTTCTATAAAATTAATGCCAAATGTTGGGTCTCTTTTCTGTCTTCCCCTTTCAGCCCATGTGTAGACGGGACATATAAAAATAATGCCATGGGGTAGTGTCTTTGCCTTTGGGATAAAACAAAACCTGTGTTCTTTCTTACAGGGAAGAGAAAAAGATATTGCAATCTTTTCCTGTGTTAGGGCGAGCAAAGATAGAGGCATTGGGTTTGTGGCTGACTTTCGGCGAATGAATGTTGGGATAACCAGAGCAAGGTCTTCTGTTCTGGTATGGTTTTATTCAAGTTAAGATGATAATTGAACAGCTGAGGTTCTTGAAACTTACAAATTTTGTCCTCTCACTAGGTGGTGGGTTCGGCATCAGCTCTGAAGAAAGATGAACACTGGCGAAACCTAGTGGAGAGTGCAGAGCGTAGACATTGTCTTTTCAAGGTGGTTTTTCACTTCACCAACGAAGTTATTTCACATGCCATATCCTCCCATGCAATGGAATTGTAAATCATTTTACCTGGATTTCTCATCGAGTAACAAGAGCTATTTCCAGAATTCAATGTTTTGGCAATTTTCACCAATCATTCATAAATGTCCAAACTTTTATAGAATAGCTAAACTGTGATTACAAAATACACTTTCTTTTTGTGCCCCATTTGCGTTATGTTCTCCCACCCTGTGCAATCCATATGCCTTGATATTTTCCTTTGCAGTCCTGAATCTTGAAATATCCCGAGCTGGATCTTGAATTTGCTGTATTTTAGCATGCATTTATTAACAAAGTTTCTTCCTTCAGGTTTCCAAGCCCTACACGGAATTTTTCAGTGAACAGAACATGAAATCCATGGAGGTGAAGGGGCAGGCCATGCCAGAGGGCACTGACGCTCTTCCTGATAGAATGGAAATCGACGCGCCCGTGTTTGGTAATGCTGGTGATGCGGACCAAGGGCAAGCGGATGACAACGACGATGGAGATGGCGATTATGGGGGGGGCTTTGACGAGGACTAAAGTCCGACTGCGTGAATACTATCCAGTGGTGCCGTCATTTTATAGACCATTACCGCATCAGAGCTTAATATAGTTGTTATTATATTGGCCTCTGCTTCATAGTGTACAATATAGGGGGAAAAAAATAGTGTACAATATTAAGTTAAATTCTTGTTTGGTAAACTTATTGAATTTGCAGGCAAAAGGAGCTTGAACCATCGTCGTGTTTATTAAAACATGCACATGTAAATTATTTTTTGTACTTGCCCATTTTTTTTTGGGGTGTGATGGCAGCTAAATATTGGTATCTTCTTAATGAGATCTGTTAGTTAAAAACATTTTATGAGTGGAAATGAGATTATATAGGCTTAGGAAAGCTTATAAACTTGTCCATTACCGGGAAAAAGGGAAAAAATTTATAAACTTAGTCACATGTTCTGTGAGAATTTTCCAAACAGGTAATTTGTACAGTGGTACTGAATCCCAATTAATGTATATTCACTGGTAAAAGGTCAGCAAATTACGCTAGCCAGACACTTCATGGCCATTCTTTTGTTATATGGGTCAATGCATGTTTATATATATATATATATATATATATATATATATTAATGTTCAAAATTAGAGAGCAAATAATTGGGTTTCACTGTGATGTTGAAATTAGTGGTCAAAATTAGAGAGCAAATAATTATATTATGTGCTGATTCTTGCTGTAAGTTTTCTTTACTTTTCTTTATTGAAAAACCCCTTTTAATAGACGGGTTTTACTTTCATATAGAGAGGATTATGGTTTCTATTTAACTTTTATATTTGATATTTGTAGTTCCTGAAGCTGCCTTGCAAGTGAGCAGTGCCATTCTTAAAGATGATAAAACCCCTATTATGATAGTGATTCCTGGCTTAACAAGCGATTCTGCTTCTGCTGTAAGTTTTTTTTTACTTTTCCTTCTTTTTCAATATCTTCTAATTCTTTTTGAATAAATTGTCCGAGCTGGTTTAGAATGACTAAGGTGCTCTAGGAGTATATGGTTCGATACTTAAGATACAGGCTTGTAAGGGTTCGAAAAGCTGAAAGGAGGAATGTTCTGAGTCAGACGGGCTAGACTGATAACTTGCAAAAAAAAAGGATGTAGGGCAGATGGATTGGGGGAGAGTTTAAATGCTAGACAGCAGTCAGGAGGGTCTGGGGCCTATGTCCTTATGTCACTCCAGTACTGATATATATAGTAGTCCTGTCACGTGATGCATGTGACATAGACGCGTGGCATCTTGTAGTTCTGCCACGTGTTCCCTCCTTTCCATCTCTGGGTCAAGGTGTGAGTGTCCCTTCCACTAGGATAGGAGTCACATCTTTTTGCTCTTCCTTCCACTCCACCCTAATGAACCCTTTATTCAATCCTCCATGCCACGACAAGCCCTCATTCCGAACCAGGATCATGATGCAACACGACTAGTTTTACACAATGATTGTGTGGACTGTGGCTTGCATGCTACACCAACAACCCATTGATGACTCATGCCTTCATTCCGCAACAGGTCTTTGAAGTGGTCTGGAGCGTACCGCGTCTTATGTTTTCTTCCTAAATCACTGGAAGGACCTAATGCGTAACCGGACACGGTTCGTGTTGCAGGTACCCCATCCACAATCTATAGGACCGTGTTGAAGGAGTTCTTGGTGGTTGTGGACTCCACTGAAGCCGCACTTCCTCTATGTACTCAACCTTGTGTGGTGCCGTAACCCAAATTCTATCTCGAGACACCAAGTCACAATACCTTTTCCCCTCTTCTCTCCTCCCCTGAGGTGTGAATGTCAAAGACATTTGTCGCGGCAACTCAAGTATGGCTGTTTACAGCGCTCCTGTTAGGGGCTGCTCTTGGGCACCCTTAGCCTTCCCCTAAGCACCCTTGGCTCTTTACATGGTAATCCTTATTGAGCACATACATGATTGGCTGGGTTTTCTTTTTTGGTTGTGCTTTCGACTTACGAAGGTCGCGCAACAGGTCCACCATCGCGGTGGTTGGAGGTCGCATCGGTGACCATCGCAATCATCTCTCTGTCCTTTTAATGCCTTTGTTGAGTACACCCTCTTTACAAGATTGGGTTGGCATTGTAGTTCAGTGTAGGACTTTAAAAGCTCCCAATTGATAACTTGAGGTTGCTAAGAGGAGCAGATTGGATGCAGACCTAACCTTTGGCATTATTTGCACAAAATGGCTGCTCTCAGAATCCGAGCACCATGTACTCACTCATGGCAGTCTGAGCTTTTTACCAAGTATTGTCAATGACTTTGTTGAGTGAAAGATTTAATTCTATTTTTCTTCATGGTTTTTTAATCATCTATATCTACTGATTATCCAAATGTGAAAGTTTTTTATAATGTGGGTATATAATATCAAAAGTATTGACACTCTTTCTAGTTTCTACTTCATATTTGATCTTACTGAACCCTCTGTTCTTTATTGACTTTGTTCCATTAAAAGTTGTATAAGTGAATAAGTCACCAGTACTGCTATCTTTTATCTTATTTTGTAATATATGTGACAGTATATTAAGCATTTAGCTTTCAAGATAGCACAAAATGGTTGGAACGTTGTTGTGAGCAATCATCGGGGACTTGGTGGCATATCAATAACGGTAATATTTTCCTGTACAGCATCTCTCCACATCCCACCCTCTTCCCCCCTCTTTCCTTTGTTGAGTAATTCTCAGTATATGAGTTGCTAGATTCTGCTAGATAATTGATCTGTAATTGTAATAACGATGGCATCAATTGATGTGGAGTGAAATAGCGTTACTGCTGCTTTTCCTTGAATGCATCATAATTTTCTTTTTCAATTTGTATTATACACCCTAGACTGACTTCTATCATATGATAATGATAAATGATTTAAAGAACTTTTAAGTTTGGTTTGTGCATAGGAGTGGAGAAGAGGAGGGGCTGGGTGGGAAGAGAAGACAACAACAGAGAAAGAGGGAGGGAGTTTAAGATGTAATTACTGTCCAGATCTAATCTTACTCAATTGCAGAAGGAAGTTTAATTGCATCTCCTGCCTCTACACTTTTAATGGTTTGAAAAAATCCTCAAGGTGGTTATTGTACATTTCATATGTCAATATGCCAACATGCCTAACACATTGTGGAGAAGGAAATTTTCTTTTTTTTTTGGCTTGGATTTCTGAGAGTTAGTATCTTGTCTTCACAAAGGGAATGCAATTTTTTTTAAAGGTCTGAACTTCACCTTTATGTGACTGTTGGGGCATTGCTAGGTGATATGCACAGGAGGTTTTGGGATGTTTTGCCACCTTTAATATAGCATAAAAAGTGAATTCTGACATGCCTTTGTAATGTAGATAGAGGTCTAAAGGACAGTATCTATAGGAGAAGCTTATGATAATTTATTTCGAGAGGAACTTAGTTTTAGGAAGCTGTTTTTGGGAAGCTACCATAGGAGCCAATTTTTATGGATAAATAATTTAAAAAATCATTTCTTTAACAAAGAAGCATGTGAAATTTTCTTTATTGGAAATTGGAAGATTTTTTAAATTTTTACCTATTTATTTATTTTTTGTTAGTTGGAAAAAAAAATTATTTTTTCAAGGTAGCCAGTTGAGGCCCCATTTTAATCAAAGGGCGAACGTGTGTATAAGCAGATGACATCTCTATGAAGACCACTGTAGTCACACACATTAACAAGGATAAAGAAATGAAGTAAGGCAAGGGTTTGCAATTTCCTATAATCATCTCTTAGCACTTGCAACAAGGATAAAGACATGAAGTAAGGCCAAAGTTTATAATGGTCAATGGTCATCTCGTAGCACTTGTTAAGTTGGAGGTGCATATCACATGAACATTTTTTGTTTCTGGTTTTATGTTTCACGTGCAGTTTTTTTATGTATTATAATACTGGTTTAGATATCACTCAAAGTATGAATAATGCTTCATATATATTGTTAACCGATGAGGTCTCTTTCTTGTTCATCTATTGGGCAGTCTGATTGCTTCTATAATGCTGGCTGGACAGATGATATACGTAAAGTCATTGACAATCTTCATTGCCAATACCCAGAAGCTCCTCTATTTGCTGTAGGAACTAGCATCAGTGCCAACGTTCTGGTAAATAAATTCTATTGATTTGTGTTCCCCTCCCCTCTTTTGTATTAGCCTAGCATGTAGATACTATTTTCAAAAAAAAATCTGGTCAAATTCTGACTTTCTTTATGGACAAGAACAAAAAGCCATTTTGTTCCAGGACCAAAAATGCATAAAAATTAGATATGAGAGACAGGGCCTTCTATTACTGAAGTCAAGCAGCTCAGTGGTAGAGGTCATCAAACTTCACATCACATCGAGCTGCATCTTCTCGTCTTCTTGATAGGCACACTTGCACAAAGAACATTTTGACTGAAGTCAAGTAGGTCAGCGGTAGAGGTCATCAAACTTGACATCGAGGTCTTCTTGATAGGCACACTTGCACAGAGAGCATTTAGTGAGGGAAAATGTCACATCAAGCTGCATCTTCTGGTCTTCTTGATAGGCACACTTGCACAAAGAGCATTTAGTGAGAGAAAAGGAGAGAACAGAGGACCAGAACTATTTACTGACAACTTTGACGGCCCAAGTTCAATCGATCTGAAAATCTTCAAGGAATCCATCTATTTTTTGAGTTTGATGTGATTCCCAGAGAATGAGTGAGATCGGTGACTATAGAAGCTAATTTTGGTAGGTTGGTTAATGCCGACCTCTTATTGAGCATTGACTATTTCAATCACCCTCCCCTCTAAGGGTGAGGGTGAGTCACTTGGTAGTGATGAAAATTTCCCCAATACCTTTCCTGAAAACATTGATGCTGCTGTGAATATTAAGAACTCAGATGAGTCTAGCTCCAGTTCCAAATATGCATAACAAGGGATTCTAGAGTTCCATGGCATCCAATTCCTCCTGTTCCCTCTAATATCTCAAGGCTTGAAGGATTCAAACACCAGATCACACTGTGAATCGGACAGCTAATAATATGATTGACAATATCTTTATTAACCTGGGTTTATCATTTCAGGTAAAATATCTTGGTGAGGATGGGATTAATATTCCTATTGCTGGGGCTGCTGCTATATGTTCTACTTGGGACCTTTTGGTTAGTATTTGATACGGGGAATGAAATTTATTATTGGCATTCAACTATCTCTGCATCGAAGTCCACGTTTTAAAATTACTTTCTGCCATATATTTATCCTTAATATTTTGCACTATAGTCCACTCTAAAGGGTTTCTGTCCATAATATGTTTTAGTTACAAGGAGTCCTTGCACTAAGTCACTGTAGAGAATCACTGTCCATAATATGTTTTATTTTCAGGCTTCATTTTAGCCTGTTCTGACATGGGTATCAGTTTCCTTTTTCTTGTTGATGTCTGTTATATGTAAAGGTCACAAGTGTTGGAATCTTGAACTTTAGTGCTGTTAATGAATTGATACAAGAACAATGCGTTGGAAGGAGGTTGGTATAGGAAGTTATGGATTAGCATTTGTAGACATAGTTCTCATTCTATTCATTTAGTCTTCTTCTTTTTCTTTTTCTTCTGCTAGTAGTTAACCCATTTTTCTTCTCCTTCGGCTTCTTCCTTGATAAAAATTAGAATTTGAAATTTATCATCTTAATCAAATTGTGAAACTAGCTCACAACTTTAAGCTTTTTTGAGTTCCAATATTCATTTGTCATTGATTGAATTCATTTATGTTATGAGGACTATATTACCAAAAAAAAAAGAAAAAAATTCTCTTGATTTATGACCTTACTAGATGATAGTTTACTATCTCCTTTTGCTCTAAGCTGCATTCTTTTTTTCTTTTTTGGCAGATATGTGACAGATTCATTAACCGCAGGCTTGTACAAAAGTTCTATGACAAAGTTCTAATGATTGGCTTAAAAGGTTATGCCCAGTTGTATGTTTGATGACCTTCTTGTCGAGTTTTTCATCAATTTTTTTTTGATAATAGTGTTAGTTTTAATGTGGTCATTCTATATGTAAATCTACTTGATCACTTCAATGGTTCTGTTTTTATTTTGCACCATAGAATTTAGTTTTTCGTGACCAAATCTCAATTTCCTTTGTAGGCACCAGCCCATCTTATCTCGTCTTGCAGATTGGGAAAGCATTAAAAAGGTCATCTATGATCACTTTTTCTCTTGCAACTGTGTCATCTTTTTATGAAAGTAAAGTACATTAAATGTGGTAGAGTAATAATTTTATGACCGAGTTCCAAATTTCCAATATATGACAGATTTTAAGTAATAAACACAGTGGCAATTTTGTCAGTTACCATAATTTATTCTTAATCTATTTATTTGTCGAAAGGAGTTTGAAGTGCAGAACACTCAAAATCATGGTCTTAGACTTTTGTATTTCGGCTTACACTCTTGCTTCTCTCCCTATTTCTTGTATTACGCTAATGATAAACTTATTGAATATTGTGAAGAACTGGAGCAAATAGTTGCCATCCATCAAGCAAACACAGACAAGTCTGAAATAATAACATATATCTCAGAGTACATTTACTTAATTAAGTTCAGTTGAAAGTTGCGTTCTCAGTACTATGATAGTTGCAGTTTCTTTTGAATTTTTGGTAAAACTTTAAGGTCTCTGTTTGCTCTGTTTTTTAAGATACACCAATCCTGGTCTTTAATGCTAGACAGTGTGAGGTTTTAAATGCTGGCTGGTATAGAGATATGTACGATATTAATGAATATGCATCCAAATAGGTAGCTAGGTACTCACTCCAGTACCTACTTTCCTATATTTTGAATAAAGGATTGAATAGGTGTCATGTAATACTATTCAAAATGTGCAGATGATTCACTAAAGACTTGCATAAAACAAATTCATTTTTTGAGCATTAAAGCAGCCAGTTCTTGCTTTTCTCATCCTTTGCATCTAAAAATTTCACCGTGATTGTCCCATTTTAGGGTTTAAATGAGATTGGACTACTTGGAGGCTCTAAACTTCATTCATCAATGATAAATGACAACTGAACTAACCGCTTAATATTATATATACTACTAATATAAGTCTCTATAGGTGTAAAATATATATGCACAGTTATATTCCTTACTTTATACCTTTCAAGTAATGGAAATCTTATTGATTTTTCTTTAAGTACAAATTCGATTTGCAAGTTTCTGGGGTAGCTTTTTAAATCCAATTGTGACGGTCCAAAATAACAATTTCTTACAAAAAATCTCACTATAAAGATGACATGACAACTTTCATTTCATGAGAGATTTGTAAAAACTACATGTTACAAAAGCATGATTATTACAAAGAAATGGCACATCCCAAACAGCATGTTAGATAGGATAAAATAGGGTCTTCAATGATTTTTTTGCTTCCTTATTTGTCTTTTCAATTAACCACCAAACTCAGTTGCTAACGGGCAGGCACTGTTATGCATGGCTGTATTCTATTTGCCTTTAGTTTTATGCAATTATAATATTCATTTTTGTTGCAAAGACAAAGTAATGGAAATGGTCTTTTAAAGTCACAAAAGACATCTATAAATTAAAAAAAGAAAGAAAAAAAAATGGGGCTATGTAGCCTAGGATAGCTTTGGGTTTTATGGGTTTCTCTAATTTGTCTTTGGTATTTTTCATATGGCTACTTAATTCATTTGGTTGCCAAACAGGGTATGTTTGTAAAACTGCGGCTGTTGTAACTTGTAACCATGAAAGATTTTGATTTCATGTATTTGTGTCCTCTTTGATCACTTTATATCACTACTAACCTCATTTTGTTTCTAAATGGGGAAGGTTGACTCCATGTTGGAGTATAATTGGATTTTCAGGATCGAACCAAGATTGGACTTTTTACTCATTTAGAACTCAAGATCTAATGTTTGGTTGGTGATGAAGTTAGAATTACAATAGTCTATTCGAGCCTTGTATTGTTTTTCACATCATTTATCCTAAAACGTACACGCAAAATGCATGCAGGTCATGAATATTTTTTCAAAACTTTTTGTTTTACTGTTTGGAGATAATAAATACGCATGTTTTAGTGCCCTCGTGGATTTCTGTGGTTGGGATTGTGGTTGGTATAAGAGTGGGGTAAATAATTTATTTTTTATTTTTTATTTTTTATTTTTATAGATCAATACAAGGGTCCCTAGTCAAGTGATGACATCAGCATCTGTATGATGCTGCAGGAGGCAATTATACGAGTAAGATCATCTTCCTCTGTTGAAATCTCTATCGGAGTTAATTGGGTTAGGATCTAATTCCATTTGTGCTTCAGCAAAAATTGACTGACTCACCAGATTTTCTATTTTTTTATGTGTGTTTGTGTGTGTTTCTTTTTTAAATTTCTTTGGGCATTGGAAGGAAGGGTGTCTATGTTAGATATAGTTCTTTTAACTATATATATATATATATATATATATATATATTTGGTTAGGTATTTAACTGTAGTTATCAAAGGCCCAAAGGATACTCGGGCACCAAGGTCTCCGGAAGTCACAGACCTCAGTGCAAGGCACCAGCCTGGGCAAATAAGACAGAAATGCATATGAATTGTAGTTACAATTGAAAATTTTAAAAATTCAACACAAACTAAACAATATCAAAATGAGGAAATTCTTCAGCAATCAGCATATCAATTTAATGAGAGAGCATAAATGTACATATATCCTTTCAGTTTGAGTTTGTATACTAGAAATTTAATGTTTATTGGAAGCAATTAAAAATATGCAATACGAGACTAGTAATTTTCTTTTTAAAAAAGAATTGAATTGTTTGGCATATAAACTAAGAGTGTTAGCTAAATTGGCACACATATATCCTTTCAATATGCATATGCATTTGTTGAATCAAATATCATTACAAGTATGTAATTTACAATCATTTAAATTTCAAACATATATTAGTATATCATTAATTTTATGAATCAAGCTGTAGACATATTTAAAGCTATTACTCTTCCAGAATTACATAGTTCAGAAAACTAAATATCTGATAATATATGTAAAAAATATCTTCTATTATAAATGAAATTGACAGAGTATCGAGATGTCAATTTGGTCGATAGATGAAATAAAGGTGCTCTTTTTTAAGCCTTGAACCTGCCAAAAGCACGTGCCTGAGTGCTCTCTATGTGCGCCTAACTGAAGGAGTCCTATTTGTAGTAAATTGAGGCACTTTGATTGGGCTTGACGGGCTTGGGGTTTCTTTGGGACCTAGACGCGCCCTTAGAAACTATGGTTTTAACTAACTTCATTGTGTTAGAGAAGTTTATTCTTTCAAGTTAAGTTTGGATGGTCTTCTCTGCTGGGTATCTTGGTTTAGGTGGTTTATTTGGTTGTCATTGCGTGTAGGCCATTACCTAGTGTAGGTTCCAATGAGTTGATGGTGCCGAGACAAACTTGATATAGACCTTAATTTCTGACATTATTTGCGCCACAACGACGTTGTTTAGACAATATTGGTTGCCAATGCGCGTGGCTTAACTCGAAGACCATGTCAAAAGGTCAATCATGGCCCAAGATGAGTAACGGTCAAATGAGTCAGATCGGTATGATTTCAACTCAAGATGGTCATACTTGGGATTTTTATATTCAACATATCACAAAAAAAGAGAAATAAAATAATAAAGGTCAAGTATGTAACGTTCTAAATTCAAAAAGTTGTTGCCTGTACTTACAAGGATGGTGTTCTCAGCTTGTTAGTATTAATGAATTGATGGTTTCCTTTCCAACTGTGAGGGGCTTATCATTCTTTTAAGCGATTCTTTTTTGTAGAACTTGCTTGCAGTCAATGAAGTGTTGCATTAAGGATATATATTGAACTTGATATGCTTTTATGCATTTATAATCAAACAATACTCAGTTGATGATTTACGTATTGCTAAATTAGTGGTCCATCTTTTAAACCCTTCTCACTAATGTGATCTTCTTGTATGTCTTCCTTGTGCTCTAACAGTCACGTTCAGTTCGAGAATTTGACACTCATGCCATTTGCCTTGTTGGAAAATTTGAGGTAATAATCCTGGACTTATTTTCACTTTTCCAACTGATACTGAAGATACTCTCTGTTTGCCAGACAGTGGATACATACTACAGGCGTTCTAGCAGTGCTGGTTTTGTGGGAAAGGTAATGGTGCCACTACTCTGCATCAGTGCCTTAGACGATCGAGTCTGTACAATGGAGTCCATTCCTTGGGATGAATGCAGGTATGGAGTCCTCTAATTTCATGTTACAAAATTTATCTTATCTTGAAATATTCTTTGGTTTTCGAATCATCAAATTACTGAATTGCATTTTTACTTATCAAAAAAAAAAAAAAAACCTGATTGCATTCACTTTCAACCGATAAGGGAAGAAAAAAGAATTGCATTTTAGTTGAAAATCGAACTAAATCATGATTAGGATGCAACATTTGAAATATTGGCTTAATAACTAGATAAAGTACACAATTTTGATTTCTGCAGTATTATATGTACTATCATTTGAGAAATATTACGTTGTTTTAACACTCTCCCTCAGATGGATGGATCTGAAAATTATCCATTTGCCAGTTTGTCACACACACACACACACACACACACACACACACACACATATATATATATAGGTAAATCATACACGGCCATGCATCCATCATTGTCCCATTGGGGACTTGAACTCTCAACCATCCATTTGAAAGGAGGAGATACCACTTGGGCTAAGTCCTTTCTGGTGTCATAAATATAATTATGTAGGTGTCAAGTACTTATGAGGTTGTCAGTCACTGCTTCAAACAAGCTTAGTGAGTAGGGATTTGAATCCCCAACACTGTAGTTCACAGTTATCGAATCAGAAGACAATTCTCTGTTTTTGTATTCTGTAGGAGAAACTGGGTGTGACTGACTTGATGATTTTCTTATGACACATGTATCTGAAAAAGGTTTTGCCAAAAAGCAGCTTCTCTGAAGCTAATACAAATGAGAACCAGAAACAAGGTTCTGTAAGCATGTGCCTTTGAGATACAACTATTTTGCAGTGAAAATTTAAAACCTTCCTCCTCTTTTTTTTTTTTTTTAAACACCTTTGCAAGAAACTCACCACCCACCTTGCTCCTATGGGACTTGAACCCTCAACCTTTTACTTTGGAAAGTGAGGAAGTGCCACTAGGCTACTGCCCTTGGTGGTACTTTGTTCTGCTTATTTGTTCTCATTGTCAGAGCACTTGTGTAATACCCCGTAATTTTGAGGTTACATAATTTTAATTTGGTGTTTTTCTAATTGTTTAAATTGTTGATTGAGTGTTTTAAATGTTAAATGTTTTACTTATTTAAATTGGTATTGGGTGTCTTAAATGCTAAATATTTTAGATTGTTTTATTTTATTTATTTTTTTTTAGGTTGTACTAGACTTTGTATTTTCTGTTAGTCTTTTTAAATTTTTTTGGGATTGGATTAGTGAGAATTTGGGTTTGAGTTTGGATTATATTATTTGTATATATATATATAATTATTTATATAGTGGATATATATAAATAATTATATATGGATGAATACATATAAATTGTGGATATGTATTAGTATATAATTATATATAAATAGAGATATATATATTCATGGTTGATATATATATATATATATATATATATATATATATAATTACATTGTGGTGTGATACATATATTGTATGTATGATGATGACTTTAGTTGAATCTAGTGGACCAAAAGTGGTATTTATAGTAGATACGAAACCTTGCTGGCAGTGGGCTTGTTTTTAGTATATGTATAACTTTTGAAAGTTGATAAAGAGGGGAATGGGCCAAAAGAAAAGGAAAAAAAGAAAAAAAGAAAAAAATCCCTAGAGAGAGAAAGCTAGAGAGAAATTAGAGCTGAGATTGAGAGGGGGGCAGCGGCGGTAGGCTCGCTTGTGGCTGCCGTCATCTGGGTTCACAGTTGCATGTGGTGGCTTCCTTGGGGGCTGCCATGGTATGACTGTGAGTGGTTGCAGCCGAAGGTGATGGGTTGCTGTGGTGTTACGGGTGGTGTTGGACAGCCGTGGCATGGTGGCTGTTGGGTCGGCTTTAGCGGGCTGTTTTGCGGCTGAAGTTGGTGAGGTCGATGGCCATGGTTGGTCGCGGTGGGCTCGGCATGTAGTGGTGTTCATGGCGGAAGTGTGTTCACAGTGGGTTCAGGTAATGGGTTTGCTTTTCCTAGTGTTGTTGAGTTAATTTTAAATTTGAATTTTTGCTTGATCCAGTGAGTTCTTGATTATTTCCATGTGGCCATCCATGGTGCTTGGATAATGGGTCTGGTGGTGTTGGTAGAGGGAGTTATGGAGATGGCTGGGATTCTGATCAAGATGGAGGAAGAGAGAGTTCATAAAAATTGTGAAGGTTGGTAGTTTTGAACATAGTAACATTGGATTAGAAATGGCAGTTGTGTGATGTTTCGGTAGTGGTGATGATACTATCAGTATCTCTAATGGTGACTTTGTGATGGCTACAGTGATGATGAATGATATTGGGTTGGACAAATTAAAATGGATCAACCCAAAATAAATTCAAAAGTGTATGTTTGGGCTATGGTCTGGGCTTAGTTTTGGTTTCAAAATGGATATATATATATATATATATATATATATATATATATATATATATATATATATTTGTGCTATTGGTTCTTTGATTTGGGCCAACTTTGATTGGGCTTTAAATTTGATTGGGTTACAAATTTAATTTGAGCAATGTGGATTTTCTTATGGGTGTTGATGATGGACTGGGCTGAAAATTAAAAGTAGGCCAATTGTCATTTTTAAAGGGAAATGTGATGGTTGGGCTTGAGACTTGTACTTGAAGTGTGGGCTATGATATTGGACCGGACCAAAATTGTGGGCTTTGGATTTCTGGATTGGCAATGGATTCACGGGCTTCCGGATAAATTCGAGGCAAGTTGATACTTGCTCTTTTCTCCTATTCGCCTATATTTAATTTACGTATGTTTTATATATATGTGCATACGTGATTTAATGTGTATAGAATTTATATATATAAATATATGTATATATATAAATTCGATGTGTTAGTATTTTTAAATACTTACTTGCATTAAATGTATATGTATATTGAAAATTATTATGTGTACGAATATATATATATATATATATATATATATATATATATATATTGATGACTACGGACATGGTGATTTAAATTGCTTTATTTGAAATTATGTTTTGCAATTTAAATTGTGGTTGATAAAGGTGTTTGTGTTATAATTTATTTGCGTGATGACTATGGACATGGGGATTTAAATTGTTTTATTTGAAATTATGTTCTTGCAGTTTAAATCGTGGTTGATAAAGGTGATTGGGTTGTAATTTATTCACGTGTTTTGATACTTCAGTGCAATTGGTGTATTATTTTATGTGCATTATTTGTTAATGTGCATGTGTGTGCTAGTTAACTTTTCTGTACAATTAAATGTGCTCGTTGACTAAATTGTGCATTTAAATTATGTCTCATTTTATGTATACAATGGTAATTGTTATTTAGACTTGTGGATGTATAATTGGTGCATTTATATTATGTCAGGTTATGTGCACAAATTGTATACGGTTGCTTGTACCTGTCGATATGTTTTTTGTCGATTTAAATTCATTGAATATTAAATGTTCTAGGATTAAATTGTAATATTGATTGTATTACTTATTTATATATATAAATTAAATTATTTTGAGATTATGACGCAAAAGTCAACTTGCTGCGGCAATGAAAGATTGTTCAGCATATCCTTGTTGAGCTTTGAGCTCACCCCCTCCCAGACTTTGCAGGTTAGGTTGCTGACACGGGGACAATTTACGGGACTTGGTAGTACCGGTCGAAGAGGTAGCCGTGTGAGATCATTAGAATTCATTTCTGTCTAGCTTTTGAGATATTGTATATTTTTTGAGGATTTGTATGGAATAAATATATTTAATATTATCTTCTAATGTAATAGCATTTGTACATGACTTTATTTATAAAGGGACTAGGTTGAGAACTTTAGATTTCTTCCTTTATTTTATTTTTATTTGTTTTTCACATCCTGGATTTCTCTTCAAAAAAATCCGGGGTGTGACAGTGGTATCAGAGCTTTAGGTTCGAACACCCTAGGACTACGGGTTAGGACCCAATGACGCGTTAGGTTGGAACTTAAGTTTGAAAAGCTTAGGACGACGAATTAGGATCGAAACAAGTGTTAAGCTTGGAATTGTGGGTTTAAGTATAAGACCTTGTATGGGGATCAGATTTTCTTTTGTAGACATAAACAAGTTGTCTGATGTGTTGTTCGATGTGATTTTCATAATTATGATTTCATGTTGTTTTGGATATAAAGTTATATATATTTTCTTTATTTAAAAGTAAATTGGTGGCATGTAAGGATTGCCCGGCGTGTCAGGATCGCCCATACCTAATAAAGTATCTATGCATTTTATTTGGCATGTCAGGATTGCCCGGCGTGTCAGGATCGCCCATACCTAATAAGGTATCTATACATTTTATTTGGCATGTCAGGATTGCCCGGCGTATCAGGATCGCCCATACCTAATAAGGTATCTATACATTTTATTTGGCATGTCAGGATTGCCCGGCGTGTCAGGATCGCCCATACCTAATAAGGTATCTATGCATTTTATTTGGCATGTAAGGATTGCCCGGCGTGTCAGGATCGCCCATACCTAATAAGGTATCTATACATTTTATTTGGCATGTCAGGATTGCCTGGCGTGTCAGGATCGCACATACCTAATAAGGTATCTATACATTATATTTGGCATGTAAGGATTGCTCGGCGTGTCAGGATCGCCCATACCTAACAAGGTATCTATGTATTATATGTGGCATGTTGGGATTGCCAAGGCGTGTTAGGATCGCCTAATACCTAATAAGGTATATATGCATTATATTTGGCATGTTGGGATTGCCTATTTTACAAATATTTATTTTCCGGCATGTTGGGATTTTAATTTTACAAATATTTATCTTCAGGCATATTAGGATTTTAGTTTTACGAATATTTAATTTCGGGCATGTTAGGATTGCAATTTTACATATATTTATTTTCGGGCATGTTGGGATTGCCAATTTGACAAAATTTTATTTTCAGGCATGTTGGGATTGCCAATTTTACATACAGTTATTTTTCGGGTATGTTGGGATTGCCAATTTTACATATAATTATTTTCAGGCATGTTGGGATTGCAATTTTAGAAATATTTGTTTTCGGGCATGTTGGGATTGCCAATTTTATAAAGATTTATTTTTAGGCATGTTGGGATTTCAATTTTACAAATATTTATTTTCAGGCATGATTGGGATTGTCAATTTTACAAATATTTATTTTTGGGCCTGTTGGGATTGAAATTTTACAGATATTTATCTTCAGGTATGTTGGGATTACCAGTGTTACAAATATTTATTTTCGGACATGTTGGGATTTCAATTTTATAAAGATTTATTTTCAGGCTTATTTGGATTGCTAATTTTACAAATCTTTATTTTCGGGTGTTCTGAGATTGCCGATTTTACAAAGATTTATTTTCAGTCATGTGGGAATTGCAATTTCACAAACACTTATTTTGAGGGTTAAAGTTTATGAGTTGTCTGATTATACATTTAATTATTTTCAGTCATGTTTGAAATGTCTGAAGATTGCTGTTAAATTTTTATGAGTTCCACACTTATCTGTAGATATTTGATTAAGTGCAATACGTTTCGTGATGACATAATTATGTGATTACATATTTATTTTAATTGTAGAATATATATGTTGAGTTAGGTGTATAACACCTAGTATAAGAAGTGAGAGTGATCATTACTATAGAAAGTAATATTCTTTATAGGACTAGACTTGGGAAGATGTGAGTAAGAAGATTTTCACTTTATTGTATATGTGTTAGCCCTGAAAATTTTATAAAATTCATTTATGAGTGACAAAAATTTGTCGGCACAATAATGGAAAGGAAATAGACATTGGACAGTGCAGTCACATATATAAAAGTAGTGACCAATAGTCAGTTCCATTTGGTCATGTTCCGAGTTTATGAGGCGGAATCTACTTGGGACAGGGAGGTTGAAATAAAGGCAGAGTATCAAAAGCTTTTTATTTCAAGTATGGGGTGAATTCCGAGGACGGAATTCCTCTTTTTAGGGGGAAAGAATGTAATACCCCGTAATTTTGAGGTTACATAATTTTAATTTGGTGTTTTTCTAATTGTTTAAATTGTTGATTGAGTGTTTTAAATGTTAAATGTTTTACTTATTTAAATTGGTATTGGGTGTCTTAAATGCTAAATATTTTAGATTGTTTTATTTTATTTATTTTTTTTTAGGTTGTACTAGACTTTGTATTTTCTGTTAGTCTTTTTAAATTTTTTTGGGATTGGATTAGTGAGAATTTGGGTTTGAGTTTGGATTATATTATTTGTATATATATATATAATTATTTATATAGTGGATATATATAAATAATTATATATGGATGAATACATATAAATTGTGGATATGTATTAGTATATAATTATATATAAATAGAGATATATATATTCATGGTTGATATATATATATATATATATATATATATATAATTACATTGTGGTGTGATACATATATTGTATGTATGATGATGACTTTAGTTGAATCTAGTGGACCAAAAGTGGTATTTATAGTAGATACGAAACCTTGCTGGCAGTGGGCTTGTTTTTAGTATATGTATAACTTTTGAAAGTTGATAAAGAGGGGAATGGGCCAAAAGAAAAGGAAAAAAAGAAAAAAAGAAAAAAATCCCTAGAGAGAGAAAGCTAGAGAGAAATTAGAGCTGAGATTGAGAGGGGGGCAGCGGCGGTAGGCTCGCTTGTGGCTGCCGTCATCTGGGTTCACAGTTGCATGTGGTGGCTTCCTTGGGGGCTGCCATGGTATGACTGTGAGTGGTTGCAGCCGAAGGTGATGGGTTGCTGTGGTGTTACGGGTGGTGTTGGACAGCCGTGGCATGGTGGCTGTTGGGTCGGCTTTAGCGGGCTGTTTTGCGGCTGAAGTTGGTGAGGTCGATGGCCATGGTTGGTCGCGGTGGGCTCGGCATGTAGTGGTGTTCATGGCGGAAGTGTGTTCACAGTGGGTTCAGGTAATGGGTTTGCTTTTCCTAGTGTTGTTGAGTTAATTTTAAATTTGAATTTTTGCTTGATCCAGTGAGTTCTTGATTATTTCCATGTGGCCATCCATGGTGCTTGGATAATGGGTCTGGTGGTGTTGGTAGAGGGAGTTATGGAGATGGCTGGGATTCTGATCAAGATGGAGGAAGAGAGAGTTCATAAAAATTGTGAAGGTTGGTAGTTTTGAACATAGTAACATTGGATTAGAAATGGCAGTTGTGTGATGTTTCGGTAGTGGTGATGATACTATCAGTATCTCTAATGGTGACTTTGTGATGGCTACAGTGATGATGAATGATATTGGGTTGGACAAATTAAAATGGATCAACCCAAAATAAATTCAAAAGTGTATGTTTGGGCTATGGTCTGGGCTTAGTTTTGGTTTCAAAATGGATATATATATATATATATATATATATATATATATATATATATATATTTGTGCTATTGGTTCTTTGATTTGGGCCAACTTTGATTGGGCTTTAAATTTGATTGGGTTACAAATTTAATTTGAGCAATGTGGATTTTCTTATGGGTGTTGATGATGGACTGGGCTGAAAATTAAAAGTAGGCCAATTGTCATTTTTAAAGGGAAATGTGATGGTTGGGCTTGAGACTTGTACTTGAAGTGTGGGTTATGATATTGGACCGGACCAAAATTGTGGGCTTTGGATTTCTGGATTGGCAATGGATTCACGGGCTTCCGGATAAATTCGAGGCAAGTTGATACTTGCTCTTTTCTCCTATTCGCCTATATTTAATTTACGTATGTTTTATATATATGTGCATACGTGATTTAATGTGTATAGAATTTATATATATAAATATATGTATATATATAAATTCGATGTGTTAGTATTTTTAAATACTTACTTGCATTAAATGTATATGTATATTGAAAATTATTATGTGTACGAATATATATATATATATATATATATATATATATATATATATTGATGACTACGGACATGGTGATTTAAATTGCTTTATTTGAAATTATGTTTTGCAATTTAAATTGTGGTTGATAAAGGTGTTTGTGTTATAATTTATTTGCGTGATGACTATGGACATGGGGATTTAAATTGTTTTATTTGAAATTATGTTCTTGCAGTTTAAATCGTGGTTGATAAAGGTGATTGGGTTGTAATTTATTCACGTGTTTTGATACTTCAGTGCAATTGGTGTATTATTTTATGTGCATTATTTGTTAATGTGCATGTGTGTGCTAGTTAACTTTTCTGTACAATTAAATGTGCTCGTTGACTAAATTGTGCATTTAAATTATGTCTCATTTTATGTATACAATGGTAATTGTTATTTAGACTTGTGGATGTATAATTGGTGCATTTATATTATGTCAGGTTATGTGCACAAATTGTATACGGTTGCTTGTACCTGTCGATATGTTTTTTGTCGATTTAAATTCATTGAATATTAAATGTTCTAGGATTAAATTGTAATATTGATTGTATTACTTATTTATATATATAAATTAAATTATTTTGAGATTATGACGCAAAAGTCAACTTGCTGCGGCAATGAAAGATTGTTCAGCATATCCTTGTTGAGCTTTGAGCTCACCCCCTCCCAGACTTTGCAGGTTAGGTTGCTGACACGGGGACAATTTACGGGACTTGGTAGTACCGGTCGAAGAGGTAGCCGTGTGAGATCATTAGAATTCATTTCTGTCTAGCTTTTGAGATATTGTATATTTTTTGAGGATTTGTATGGAATAAATATATTTAATATTATCTTCTAATGTAATAGCATTTGTACATGACTTTATTTATAAAGGGACTAGGTTGAGAACTTTAGATTTCTTCCTTTATTTTATTTTTATTTGTTTTTCACATCCTGGATTTCTCTTCAAAAAAATCCGGGGTGTGACAACTTGTCACTGCAAGGAAGAGAAGACATAAGGGGGAAGGAACTGAGAGACATGATGTTTGTGCAAATAACCAAAACCTTTTAAGGAAAAATATAATGTTCAAATAACCCAGGTTTAATGAATTTAGTTTGACCTTGAAGGGTAGGATCATCACTTTATGCTTTGATATGTTAGAGTACGCTAAAGTTCACGAGGCCTAGAAAAAGAGGGGGGGGGAGGGGTGAATAAGTCTTGATAATTCTTCAGCTAACAATAACTAATTTTTGACTCTTAGCAGTTATATTTGAATGCAACTAAAAGAATAACTGAAAACCTCACACTCTAGGCCAGACAAATCAATCCACTATAAAAAGAAAGGTTACACCCCTTGATTATAGATTCTATATAATCCTCTTGCTATCTCAGATTGAGACCTACAAAATAAAATCCTCTTGTTTTCTCAATACTAGACTTATGGTAGATATTCTTATTGATCTCTTTAGTTGTCAATCTACAAATGCATTCCAATGTGATCCGCTCTTTACTCTGTAATTGATTTCTTAAGCTCACAATCCGAAACTTCAAATTTTTGTTTGATAGCAGACCCTTGCATATGAAGTACTGTTACCTTCTGTTATGAATTCTGCCTACACTAATACCTAGCAGACCCTTGCATATGAAATACTGTAACCCGGTGGTGACGTGTGTAATCTGAAACATGTGTATCAATGATTTATGTTTCTTTTATTGTTTGGGTCATAGAAAAATTACCAACCAGAAAGAAGGTAAAGGAATAGTTTTTTTTTTTATTTTAAAAATCAGGACTGTGATACTTAAATTTCTTTATTGAAAGAAGATATTTGGAAATAAGATCTGTAAAATTAAGTTCTCCTAAGTAACCGTTCATCTTGGAAATTATTGCTTCTCTGTCTGGAGCTGTTGTGCTCCTTTCCCAATATATAATCCAAGGATGTGGAACAAATCCTTGAGGCACTCCTAGTACTAAATCAAAGGTTAGCTTTGTCGCAACTGGAATCATTGATGAGAAAGTTACACCATCAAGCAGGTTGCACAGAATCTTATTTGCAAAGGAAGATATAAGAGTAAGAGATAAAAGGAGCACATTAGTACACTTGGGGGGCTTTTATGATATGGGCCAAAGAACCAGTAGGCCCATAGTCCATGCCATAACCCAGGGGCGTGGCATGGGTCTTGGAGAACTGGGCAATGGAATCCTAGCCAACGATTCTGACACATGACAGGGCCCTCCTATGCATGGAGGGCTCACTGTGTGCTAGGACCAGTGGCAGGCCCATGACAGTATCTCAGGCTTGACCTCTTCATAATTGTCATTGTGGAACATAGTGACTTAACCATGATATTCATAACAGGCATGTGAACCTCGGCACATCCTGATCTTGAACCATGGAATGACTCATGATGGTCCACCCTGGCTCACACCGAGTGACCTGAGGCGCCCATGATCACTTGCTTAGCTCACCTTGTACGATCATGAGTGCTGGCATGGCAGTTTGGCGGGAATTTAGAGGGCTAGTGGATTGAAGGATACGCTGCAATATGCAACTCGAGACCTAAGAAACTGAAGAGGAATCCGGGAATATCCTGTTTGTCATCAAGTGGCCAAATGCTTAGGGGAGGGACATGTGGAGCTCATACCTGGAATCCAGGGATTTGTAACTAACCCCAAAAGGTGTAAACGGAAGATA
Organism: Cornus controversa; assembly: GCA_026545225.1. Classification (NCBI taxonomy): domain Eukaryota; kingdom Viridiplantae; phylum Streptophyta; class Magnoliopsida; order Cornales; family Cornaceae; genus Cornus; species Cornus controversa. Next base: position 6,300,672 of record CM048849.1, on the reverse strand, counting down.
TAGAAAGGGGTAGAGTGAAAATGGAAAGACAGATTTAGAGAGAAGGATTCCAGGGAAAGAGTTAACTGCCTTATCTCTCTCTAAGTATTTGCTCTAATCCTCCCTTCTTCTTCACAACTCTTCTCTGGTTGGTTTGTTGTGATATAGCTACTCCAGTCCATAATGTGGAATATTAACCTAGAGTATGCCAAAATAGTATGAATATATCCCAAAATGGGTTTGAATCTATGGGTAGATTCAGAGATAAATTGTATATTTAGAGAGTTTTTGAAAATATTTGTGTTAAATTCATCAAATCTATTGATTTATAGTTTTATTTCTTATAAATGTTACAGACTTACAGTACATACAAAATATCATAACACCTTACAACATTTAATTACTTTTATTACATAGCATATTCTGGTTTCCTAATATATTGATTAAATTGACCTACCCTGGACTATATCAAATGGGTCAGTGGTGCAGCTAGCTATATATCATATTAGCAGTAAGTTGCTCCTGGTCAGTGGGGCTCGTGCATGTGGGTTTTTAAACTTTTCATGCCCTAAGAGTTGGCTAGCTCTGTAAGGAGCTCAATAAAAATCCTTAGGAGTCTGCTTGAATCATTGTCAGGCTAGACTTGTTTATACCGATAGCATTCGTTTCTTATGCAGAAATTGAGCAACAACAAATCACAACAGAACAGAACCTCTGTATGAACTTCCAGAACAATTCATACACTCTGAATGCGCCCATTGATAAAGAGAGCAGTGGCTAGAGTAGTGTATGAGAATATAAAGAATGCATGCATGCATAATAAGATGGCCTTTTTCTCATTTTAGAGCAAAAAGGTTTTTATTATTTCACACAAGACCTTTGGGAGATTTCATGAATCTTTTTTTTATTCAAATTTTTCCCTCTCGCTTGCATTCATGCATAGTCACTGGATGGTCTGGTCCTCCAACAGCTCAGCAGCTGCACTCAAAGTGTTGCTCCTGAGAAATTTAGGCATGCGCAACCATCTAACCCTCATTCGAATGATGATGAAAAACAGATTGAGGTTCATAGCCCAAACTGATCCATTAGTTTGAAGATGCTCCTAAAGCAATTAAAATATCAGCATAAAGAGCCTCTATTCACCATTTAATTGGACTCCAATAAAATCGCCCAAATTGCTACATTAGCAATTAGTTTGAGGAAGATGTTCCTTAGCGCAGTTAAAGGTCAGCAAAGGGAACCTATAGAAGTTCCTCGAGCATCGAATTGGAATACATCACTCAGAAACAATGCAACGTGGTGATGTTGAAAACTAACTATCGCGGACAACTAAGATAGGCTGAGCCATGAAGGTACAGAATATTTGTCTGGGATGAGAAGGGAACCCAACTAGAAGTTTCAGAAACGATGATTGGACAACAAACTGAAAAGTTGCAAAGCAGAAGCTGAGTTTCAGATCTAGTGGCCACGGGTCATCTTCACTCTTGCCGATGCCTTCTTCATCTGGCGAGCACGCTCTCTTGCCTCTTTCTTGCGAATAGCCTCTGCACTGAGCTTTGCCTCAGCCTCCATCATTTTCCTGCGTTCAGCTTTCTTTTTTTGCAAGGCTTCTTGTCTAGCATTTTGATATTCTTTGTATGCCTCCTGGGCAGCCTTCAATCTGGCAGCTTCTGTTTTAGATCGAGCCTGTGTTGGAGTTTAAAGATCAGGACTAAAATTGTCAAGCTCCATTATTAATTGTAAATGTATAGTTAATCAGACGAAGGAGCACCAACGATGTCCTCCAAACGAACTACTCTATCTCTTGTGTTCCCACCAGCCATTGTCGCAACCAACCTGGCTCTGATACCAACTGTTACAGGGTTAAATTTGAAGCTAAATTTTTTGCCTGTAATGGCACTTGGGGCCACCAAGTCTCAGCCAACACACTGTATAAAGAAGTTAGGGCACACAGAGTTACGGGACAAGGTCCCAACCTTTCACTTTTATTAACTCAAAAGCTTGTACAAAGGATTTCGGGCTAGGCTCAGGCAAACACTCACAGTGTCTCTCTATCTGCCTTCTCAACCACTGCCATGCAGTTTATATAGGCTACAATCAAAACTGCCTATTAAAACTGCCCTCACCCAACTGCCCATGATCTGCACTAAGGTGGTTACAGCCCAACCACATAGGCACTCAGCCAATCATGAAGCAACAGATGCCCTAGGCAGTTTCCTCCCATAATTGCCTAGTATACATATATCTATACATATATGTTGCAGTTGACATCCCCAACTGCTAGGTAGCCAACCCATCTGATTTAGCCACGTAGGTCTCTGCAGTTGACAGCCTTCAACTGCTAGGGTAGTGCACACACAACCGTCAGCAACTGCTACAAGCCACCACTTCGTCAAGCAACTGCCACAAGCTATATCCTTGACTGCCATGCACATTGTCACACACAATCACTTGCCACAAGCCAACCGCCCATTGCTTGCAACTGCCCACACCTGTCCATCTTTGAATGGATAATGTGGTCTCATCAATTTGTGTGCATCACCGACCATGCACGTCATTAGCATCCGAGGAAAGCCATCGACTGAGCTCACTAGCTTGCCCAGCTAGTGAGTGTGGGTGCCATGGCCCAAACCATGCCCCAAAGTCATGCACCACCAACCTTGTCTAGCCCACGTGTTATGTTGCCCTTGCCCAAGCAACGTGTGCCCATGTCTGCCACCACCAGCCATGGTGCACTGCTAATCCGAAAACCAACCACCGTGCTCAAGGGTCCGTGCGCGTGCCGTGCGCGTGCTAGGGTTGCCAAGCCCTTGCACAAGGCATGGGGCATGTCCATGGCATAGCGGTCCCATGGCAAGCCCACCCTTGGCTTGGGGGGAAATTCCTTCAAGCATCCATACCCCCCTATATATGCAAAAGTAACTTTTACGGATCTGCCAGGAAGAGATATACTATATGTCTGAGGAGTCATAATGATAATTTCCAAAAATCTCAAAAATTCCAAATTACCAAAATACCCTTCCAACAGAACTTGCATATAATTACAAAACTGCCACTGAGGCTAAGTTTGCCAATCCTTAGCCACGCAAGGGCATGGTGATTCGTGTGTGAGTGTGACTCAAAAATATATCAATTAAAAATTTCCACACTTCGCAATAGAACGAATTCCTTGCAGAATAGGGCTATCGAAAGGGGTATCGTACCTCAGGGATTATGGTCTGATGAGTTGGATTACGGAATTAATTCTAATTAAATTTAGAAGAGAAGAATTCTGATTTTTAAACTAATTAAAAAGATAAAATAAAATAAATCAAAGTAAACAAGATAGTGAAGATAATAGGAGAGAAATCTAGGGTGTTTGACTTCACCACTAACTCCACAATCAATGGTCAATTGAATCAACTATAGGGGAATTACATCATGCATAAGTGGTGTCGGTGGCTACAAGCTCACCTTCATCCGTCAAGAAGATAACATATGATTAAGGCTAAGCCATGGACTATCTTCGATTGGCATGGGCCATCTGCCTAACTACTCTAATCTAGGGTGCAGTATGATTCATCTTCTCTAGGCATAATCCATCAAAGCTCATAACAATATATTCAGTGATTACCATTGTGTAATAATCTCTCTCATGATCACAGAAAACAAGAGAAATTGAGTTCAATAACAACAACTAAATATCTAAGACAAGATAAGAAATCATTGAGATTAAATTTACAAGCCTTTTATTGCTCAATTCTATAATAAGAATCCTCTGAATTACACAATCTATGCATGTATATAAAGGTCCCCAATAATTAAAACAATCAAACCATTGATGCTTTGTTAGGGCTACATCAAAACCCTAGTGGATGAACTAGCCGCTCATGGTAGAAGAAGAAGCTTCAACTGTTGAGGAAGAAGACATCATCTTCATGAATTATGCGTATGACTTCGTTCTCCAATGGCTCTGCAAATATGTTTCTGTTCTCTTCTCAGCCTTCTCCAAGCTCTGTTCTCTCTCTCTCTAATCTCTCTCAACTCAGCCTCTTATTCTTCACTTTATTCCCCAAGAGAATACACCAAAGTCCTAATCCAATTAGGAATAAATTAGGGTTTCCCACAGCACTAATCAGGTGGGTTTTTCCTGCTGACTTCGGCCCGACTTTTGACCCACTAGAAGTCCGATTTACGAAATTTCCGTGAAATACAAAAGTGTGGAGAATCAAATTTCGTTCAACTATACGCAAAAATAATGTCGATTTGAGGCTTGAAAATAAGACTTCTGGTCCGTTTTCCAAAACGGGATTAAGACTATATTATGCGCAGATTTGGGCTTCAGGCCCGAAACCTTCTTAAGCAGTTGTAATTCTCTTGGACCTCTTTCTTGGGCTGATTTGAGTTGAAATAAATGGTTGAGTGAATCCCCTTGATGTAGGCTTCATCTCACCATTTTGGATGTCTTCTTTAAAAGCCCAAAAGCTTGGTTTTAACTGAAATAATCATTAACGCCCTGAAAATACAGAAAACACTAAAACGAAGTAAAATAACAAAATAATCTATCATTAAGAGTATAAAATACATAAGTTAAGAGGCTAGAATGCGTAACATTCAACGCCGATCACATGGCATGCACCAACCTGCCTATGCCTTGCGCTGGGACACTGTCATGCGCGCGCGGGTGCTCGCTGCCGTGCACTGGGACACTGCCATGCGCGCGCGAGTGCTCTGCCGTGCGCTGGGACACTGTCGTGACACTGTCAAGGGCTGTCACACAGCCATGCAAGGGCATGGCATGCACCAGCACGCCCATGCCTTTCCCTGGACATGTCAAGGGGCTAACAGTAGGCCACTATCCTACCATCGAAAGTTGATAGGGCAGAAATTTGAATGATGCGTCGCCGGCACGAAGGCCGTGCGATCCGTCGAGTTATCATGAATCATCGCAGCAACGGGCGAAACCCGCGTCGACCTTTTATCTAATAAATGCATCCCTTCCAGAAGTCGGGGTTTGTTGCACGTATTAGCTCTAGAATTACTACGGTTATCCGAGTAGCAGGTACCATCAAACAAACTATAACTGATTTAATGAGCCATTCGCAGTTTCACAGTCTGAATTAGTTCATACTTACACATGTATGGCTTAATCTTTGAGACAAACATATGACTACTGGCAGGATCAACCAGGTAGTATTCCTTCGTGACGCCGACACCGTATGAGCCAAACCGAATAAACGGTTAGGTCAAGACGGACGCGACAGTCGTGCGTAACGCTCCGACAGGGCAGATAGAAGGAGAAGACCCCCCCATGCCCGTAACGTGTTCCGTATCCGAGAGCACAAGCGCACGCCCGCGGGCCACGCTCCACGACAACAACGTCGGAGGAGCATGGATCACAGGCGGCGCTTTGTCGCTCGCTCCGTGCCACTTGATAGCACAGAACGAGAAAGGGACAGTGAGATAATCGATTTCCGTCATTAGGTATGCATCACAGGAACTCAAGCTGGATTCCGAGGGCAAAAGCATGCCTTCGTGGTAAAACTGAAGGGGAATCCACGGGCTGACTTCACCGCACAAGCAGGGAACAAACCAGCCCGCACAAACCAGACACCACCCACACGCCGACACGTACAACAGCACATGAGCCACGCCAAATGACTTGCGGATCCGAGAGGCACGCGTGCCCACCGAACCCACAGTCATCGAGTGAGGCCATGCCAGCACCGCTTGGCTCGATAGAAATGATTCAACACATCGAGAGGGACAGGACAACACCGAGAACCCGAGCATCGACAACCGAAGGCACACCGCATCATCCCGACAATGTCGCCGCTGCGTCTGCCTGGTGGCATGAGAGAAGACCGCCGAGAGGCCCAAGTAACCCACGTGACACCCATGCCCGACAAAAATCCGATTTCGTCAAGACGAGCATGGGTAACACGTAAGCACACGATGCCCTCCTGAGACCCATGCCAAGCGAGACCACGTCTGAATGGGAGTACTGCGAGCGAGGCATGGGTAACAGGCAAGCACGACGACGCCCTCGTGAGGCCCACGCCAAGCCAAGCAAGGCATGGGCAACACGAGAGCAACCGTTGAGCATCACGACAACCGACCGCCGAACCACCCGACATTGAGCATGCCGGGACACCATTGAAGCACCGAGAAGCACCACCGAATGACAATGCATCGACAATCGAAGGCACCCCGCATCGACCCAACAATGCCGCCACACCATCTGTCGGGTGGTGCGAGAGAAGACCGCCGAGACCCCCAAGTAGCCCACGTGAGACGCTCATGCCCAACAAAAATTCGATTTCGTCACATCCGATTCCGTCAAGACGAGCATGAGCAACACGTAAGCACACGATGCCCTCCTGAGACCCATGCCAAGCGAGACCACGTCTGAATGGGAGTACTGCGAGTGAGGCATGGGTAACAGGCAAGCACGACGACGCCCTCGTGAGGCCCATGCCAAGCCAAGCAAGGCATGGGCAACACGAGGGCAACCGTTGAGCGTCACGACAACCGACCGCCGAACCACCCGACATTGAGCATGCCGGGACACCATTGAAGCACCGAGAAGCACCACTGAATGACAATGCATCGACAACCGAAGGCACCCCGCATCGACCCAACAATGCCGCCACACCGTCTGCCGGGTGGTGCGAGAGAAGACCGCCGAGACCCCCAAGTAGCCCACGTGAGACGCTCATGCCCAACAAAAATTCGATTCCGTCACATCCGATTCCGTCAAGACGAGCATGAGCAACACGTAAGCACACGATGCCCTCCTGAGACCCATGCAAAGCGAGACCACGTCTGAATGGGAGTACTGTGAGCGAGGCATGGGTAACAGGCAAGCACGACGACACCCTCGTGAGGCCCATGCCAAGGGAAGCAAGGCATGGGCAACACGAGGGCAACCGTTGAGCGTCACGACAACCGATCGCCGAACCACCCGACATTGAGCATGCCGGGACACCATTGAAGCACCGAGAAGCACCACTGAATGACAATGCATCGACAACCGAAGGCACCCCGCATCGTCCCAACAATGCCGCCACACCGCCTACCGGGTGGTGCGAGGGAGGATCGCCGAGACCCCCAAGTAGCCCACGTGAGACGCCCATGCCCGACAAAAATTTGATTCTGTCACATCCGATTCCGTCAAGACAAGCATGAGCAACACGTAAGCACACGATGCCCTCCTGAGACCTATGCCAAGCGAGACCACGTCTGAATGGGAGTACTACGAGCGAGGCATGGGTAACAGGCAAGCACGACGAAACCCTCGTGAGGCCCATGCTAAGCCAAGCAAGGCATGGACAACACGAGAGAAACCGTTGAGCGTCACGACAACCAACCGCCGAACCAGCCGACATTGAGCATGACGACACCATTGAAACACCGAGAAGCACCTTCGAATGACGATGCATAGGCATGTCCACCAAAACCGTTTCAAAAGTGATGGCCCGCAAGCAAGGGCGTCCACCCCCAAGCATGCGTCACGCACCGCATGCACGCCCCACCGATGGCATGCCATGCGGGGCAAGCCGCATGCTGCTGAGGCGTGCATGTGAGCCGAGGCACATGCTTGTAGGGTGGACGCCCAAACTTGCGGAACGGGCCGACCGGGCATGTGACGCGCGCCGCATGCTGCTAGGGGAGGCATGCGGGGCACCTCGCATGCTGCTGGGGCACAAGCCCCAGACGGCCCTCCACACCTTCGACTACCCACCCCCCCTATATATGCAAAAGTAAATTCCACAGCTCTGACAGGAGGAGACATCACCCCTGCTTGAGGAGTCATAATGGGATTTTTTTTAATAAAATAACTTTTTTTGATTAAATTTTTTTTGCAATGTCAAGATAAATAATAAAGGCATTTTTAAAAAAAAAAAAAAAATTTCGAGAACCGGAAATATATTAAATAATTTTTTTAATAAATAAATAGTAAAAATTAATAAAAAATCATAAAAAATTATTTTCTTTTAATCTTCGCAAGGAGATCAATGGGAACCCCACTAGAGTTTATACGTGGTTCAAAAATAAATTTACAACACCCGAAACTTTATTTATTAAATAATTTTTTTCATAAATAAATCAGAAAAAATCATAAAAAGTCATAAAAAATTAATTTCTTGTAATCTTTGCAAGGAGATCAATGGGAACACCACTAGAGTTTATCCCAATCCGAATCCCGGCAAAATATTATATTTAGAATGATTTAAAAAACACCGAAAATCCCGCACATGTATAATTTAGCGTCCCGGCTCAGTGGCAATCCCAACAAGGGTTGGCATTGGTTTAAGTAGAAACAAAACTCGAAGAAACCCCAGGAAATGCCGAAGACTGCTCGCGGCTCGTCGCGTGGTGGCATGCCTCGACACGGGGCGCGACACCCCGCAGTGTGCAAGCGTGCCACACGACGTGCCACCGTGCGTCCGTCCGTGCGAGCGTGCGTGCGTGCGTGCGTACGTGATTGCGTTTATGCATGCGTGCGTGCTTGCGTTCGTGCGTGCGTGCGTGCGTGCGTCCGTGCGTGCATGCATCCGTGCGTCGGTCCGTGCGTGCGTGCGTACGTGATTGCGTGCGTGCGTGCGTGATTGCGTTTATGCGTGCGTGCGTGCGTGCGTGCTTGCGTTCGTCCATGCGTGCGTGCGTCCGTATGTGCTTACGTGCGTCCGTACGTGCATGCGTGCGTGCGTCCGTGCGTGCGTGTGTCTGTGCATGCGTGCGTCTGTGGGTCCGTGCGTGGGTGCATCCGTCCGTGCATGCATGCGTGCGTGCGATTCCGTGCGTGCGTGCGTGCGTGCGGGCGTGCGTCCGTGCATGCGTGCGTGAGTCCGTGCGTGCGTCCATCCGTGCGTGCGTGCGTCCGTCCGTGCGTCCTTACGTGCGTGCGTGCGTTGGTCCGTGCGTGCGTGCGTGCGTGCGTTCGTGTGTGCGTGCGTCCGTCCGTGCGTCCTTGCGTGAGTCTGTGAGTGCGTGCGTGTGTGCGTGAGTCCCGTACGTCCGTACGTGCGTGCGTGCTTCTGTGTGTGCGTGCGTGCGTGCGCGCGTCTGTGCTTGCGTGCGTCCGTGCGTGCGTGAGTGCGTACGTGCGTGCGTGCGTGCGTGCGTGCGTGCGTGCGTGCGTGCGTGCGTCCCCTCGATCTAGCAGCTGACTCTCTATTTTTGATCATCCTCCTCTGTTTCTGCTGTGTGGCTTTATCCACCGGCGGCTCCTCGACCGCCCTCCTCTTCCCTCTCCCACCTCCGCCGCCGCCGCCCCCACCAGACACAACCGCAACCATCCTCCCATCAATTCCGTTCCCAAACCCCACCGGATCGACACCAAAACCCCCCGGTCCGTTCTGCAACAATTGCATATGCGGCGGAACCTGAAACTGAGCAGCATTCATCATGGAATCCACACCGAAACCCGGCGGCGTCTGCATCACCGGAATTCTGACGTCCTCCTCCCTCACAGCTCCGGCCTTCGTCAGAAAATCCTCCAGAGTCATCTCCGGCTCACGGCCCTCTCCATTTCCGGTGACGATCTCTTTCCATACCTCATCCACCGTCTTGTTCCCCACACTCTTCGGCAAAGTGAAGCTTCTGTAATACCCCGAAAATTTGGACGGCAATTATTTTAAAGAAATTTGAATTGCTTTATATTATTATTATTATTATTTTATTTTTATTATTATTAATTCATGTGAAATGCATTGTCTCTATATTTTATCGTTTTATGTGAGTTGATTTTCCTTTATATGCATTTTATCATTTCATGTGAATTGATAAGTTTGAATGTTATCATTTTATGTGGATTGTTATATTTTATAGATTTCAATCATTTCATGTAAACTTCTCTGTTTATTTATTTTTATCATTTTATGTGAATTGTTATTTATTATGTGTTGTTTTATTTAAATCTTTTAAATGCTTTGGTTTGGGCTAGGGAGGAATCTGGGCTGGAATGGTTGGGCTAAGGATATGCTTAAGTTGTTGGGTCATGGTTATAGTTATATTATTATGGTTATTATTATTATTATTATTATTATTTTTTTAGTTATTTAGTTTTTAGAAGAAAAAAAATAATAATAATAGAATAAAATGGTTAGGACAAAAGATAATAAGAAACTAGGGTTTCTGCCGTTTGCATTACGCACAAAAATCAGGAGAGTAAACGAAAGAGAGAAGGAGTTCGGGTGAACGAGTGTTTGAATCGTCAAAGAGGCAAGTTTGATTCTTCTCTTCCCTTTGAATCCGTATGCATAGTCTAGGTTTGAGAATTTATTTATATTAAAAATTTGTAGTTAATTGTATGTTTATATTTTTCTGTTATTGATAAATTTCGTGAGATTTAACTGTGATGATTGTATATAGATTAGATTGATTTTGTTCATGTAAGGTTATATGCACATGTATTCATGTATATGTATATTGTGTTAAGAAAGAAATTATTCATGCATGCAATTTGTAAGTAAATAAATGTTAAATTGTCTGGCAGGACATTCATTCGAATGATGGCCGGGTTGGCCGCACCTGTAGCACTTCAAACCGCCTGTTTTAGCATATGGGTTTGGCGCCATCCGTGGGGCTTCCTTCGTAGCTGCTGCTGTCGAACGCGTCCCAGCATCGTTATTACTAGAAGACGAACCTCTTTGAGTTTGATCTGTAGCAGTTTGAGACTGATAATTCTGCCCATCGCCTAGTGGAAATCTGCTCCTATTTGCAATTGCATTGGACGTCCCAGCCGTGTCCTTCTTGTAGTAGGACAATCGATTGGATGCCTTCTCCATTAACTCTGCTTTCAAGGCCATGTTTTGCGCCTCATCCACTGTCCAAACAACTTGTAGTCCAATTTTGTCTCGAATGGTAGACTTCAATCTTGCTAAGTATCTGGAAACCTGTTGTCCCTCAGTCTCATTCAAGTTATTACGAACTGATAGCCTGGTCCACTCCTAAGTATAATCCGCAACAGTCCTATTACCCTGCACACAATTCTGGTAATTCTAGAAAATAAATTGCTCATAATCTGGGGGTAAAAACCTGCTCATCAGAAGTTGTTTCATTCTCCTCCAGGTTCGTATAGGAGCCTTGCCTTGTCATCGCTTATCATTTTGCAACTTCTCTCACCAAACAGTAGCCCCGCTTCTCAACTTATATGCCACCATCTTGACTTGTCGATCCTCTGTAACTTCAGTCATCTCGAAAAACCTCTCAACCTCAGAAATCCAGTCCAGAAATTCTTCAATCTGCAATTTACCGTGGAACAACGGTATGTCTGCGTGTATTCTATAGTCAGGTTGATTTTGGTTTCGATTTTGTTGACGAATTCCTTGGTGACTTGCAACGTCCTCATCAGAGTCTTCATCACTCAAATCTTCGAACTGCTCGTGTCTCACCGCTCTAGGCGGATGTCCACCTCCAGGGCAGCCAAGGGCAACTCCCTCGACTCTAACTCTATTGGCAGGGGCTTGAGCGTTACCAATAGGGATGTCAAGATTAAGCTGCCGCTCCATCAGTTGCTGTAACGTGGACGTCAACCTCTCCATCACCTGTCGCTGCTCGTTAATCGCTGCCCATATATCTGCATCCCTACGACCAGCGTTGCCAGGGTTAACTCCTCCGTCTTCGTTGTTGACCATCGTACAAGGCAATTTCTTAGGCTCTGATACCACTTGACGTAGAACGGAAGTATAAGGGGATACCATCTTAAACCCTAAGAACACAGAAACTGGAATTCACCAGCATAATTAATTGTAAACCAAAGTAAAAATTTATTGATAAATTGATTGCCCTCTGCCCTATGACAGTACATATATTTATAATAGAGAAATCATAATTCTAACAGTACTAGGAAACCTAAAAACTAAAGGAAACTTGTAGAAATTTTAATCCTAACAGGAAAAGAAAATCTATTTCCAAAGGAAACGAAAAAAAAAAAGAAAACACTAAAACAATAAAGGAAACTTATAGAAATCCTAATCCGAACAGGAAAAGAAAATCTATTTCCAAAGGAAACGAAAAAGGAACGAAAGCACTAAAACAATAAAGGAAACTTATAGAAATTCTAATCCTAACAGGAAAGAAAATCTATTTCTTTGGACCAGCGTGTTTTGCCAATTTTTGATCAATCTCTTCTTCAAACTCCAAAGCCAATTGTCCTACATCACCTTTCTTTCGTAATCGAAGTTCTTCCTCTCTATATTACTGATGCATAAAAATTATTGTAAACCAATTAGAATATTACTTACCTGAAAATTTTACAAATTATAAAAAAGACTATTTGCGAACCATAAATCTTTATAGAGAATTCATGTACTGATTGGTATTGTAATCATGATTGTTTAGGGTTAATTCATGGATATTATGAACTTATGTACCAAATCCGACTTGAACTCTAAAAAAAAATAGTTAGGCCAACTATAAGTTTTAAATCTTTATAGCCAAAAAATAAAAAAAATGAAGTCATTTATTTATTTATTTATTTATATAGCCTATCTTTTTCTTAATAATTGAATAACTTGAGAATACTGACAATTTAATATATCACCTTTGTCCAATTGTAAGTGACTATTTTCTAGTAACAAGATTTCAAGAAGAAATAATTAATATTATTTTTATTAAATATATATATAAAAATGTCTCATTTATATTTTTTGCTTAGACCTCAACCTGTACTGAGATGATCCTTTCTACCTTGATAATAAAGTTGTGATAACCAGTTATTAAGGTTTAAATTCAAATGTTTAAGCCAAAATTCGGATTAGATAGAAAAATGATTCACATAAAAATTAAGGAGAATCTAGCTAGCTAGGCATGTCCTTCTCAGTTTGCACTTGTATATTTCTTGATAAGAGGCGAAAAATTAATCCCCTCACTACAAAAGTTGAACAACTTTTTTTTTCTTTCCCTTTTTTGTGCGCTAAGATAAAATTACAAGTCTGACTTATGTAGGTTAGGAGTGAGAAGATATATACATAGGCTTTCGGTGTTATGAATTATGTAGTTTATTTCTCTTTAAATAATATTTTTTTAATTTTTTTAATTAAAAAGTAGAGTTAAAGTGAAAAAATGGTGAAATTTTTGGTATTTTATAATTTAATTTTGCTGATGCATATTCTGCGTGGGGGAGCAATACGAAACGGGGAGATAGGAATAACTTTTTAATCATCAAAGGAGATACATGTAATTATTCTATAATTCAGTGATGGTGAGTGTAATTTATCCATTCTAAAGTAATATATATATATATATATATATATATATATATATATATATATATGAGTGTAATTTATCCATTCTAAAGTAATATATATATATATATATATATATATATATATATATATATAGAGAGAGAGAGAGAGAGAGAGAGAGAGAGAGAGAGAGATTTGATAATGAAAGAAAAAGAAAACGTAAGAGAAATATACTGTGTAAAATTATATATTATCTAATTAGTAAGATTTTTTTATTTTTTATCATGTGATTAAAGGAGATGAATATAATAGTTGCTGAAAGCAAGAAGCATATCTCGTTTATTTTTTTATCTCTCTTTCAAGGTCAATGTTATACTCAATTGTTAACAAAAATCATTCTTCTTCCCGGTAAACATACACAAGGGGGTGATTTGAACATTTTTAATTAATTCAATAATTTTTTCACTAATATGATAGACTAAGAGAGTAATCTGTCAAAAAGTGATAGTTTAAAGGGTATTATGCATTTTGTTCTTATTATTAAGTATAGGAAAAATTGTTTATACTTTTTTATAAGCATATATATATATATATATATATATATGTACATTATATATGGAGACACACACACACACACACACACATATATATGTACATGAACAGTGAACATTATTGGATAATCAACAATGGCTTGTTTGTTATTAACTTAGTTGTCCGTTTTTTTGACAAATTGACCATATTAAGCATGGTTCTAGATCACCCTTATGTAAAAATATTTATTTATTCTAAATCAATATAGTTAATATATTTTATGCACTATATTTTACATATTTTTAGGTAAATAACTATATTATACTAAACATTACAGTGTTATATGATATGTTATGTTCTAAATTCAACTAAACATTATAGTGTTATATTTTACATTTGATATGAGACAACCTTTAGTAGCTTTACGTTTGAATTATGTGAAAGCTTTAGTAACTAATAATAATTTGTATATATATTAATGACATTACAAATGAATTATGCACAACAAAGAAATGAAAAAGGGAAGGGCAAGAATGATTATAGTAGTTGGACCTTAGAAGAGAGCATAATGTTGTTACAACCCATGGTTGATGTTGCATGTCATGGATGGCGTGATGCTAATCGCCTACTAAACAAGGCAACAATAGAAACTAAGATACTTCCTAAACTTAATGAAAAACTTAAGTGTCAAAAAACTCATTCTCATTACCAGAGTCGGTTGAAATACTTTAAGAAAGAATATCAAAAATATTCTCAGCTTATCCGTCATAACTCTAGATTTGGGTGGGACCCAATCATAAAGAAATTCACTACTGATGAAGAAGTATGGGAAGATTACTTTAAAGTGCGTTTCTTAACTCTTTTTTAAATGTATTATACTTGGTAACTTGAGTACATACTTCGTTTTTTAAATAATTATTATTTTCTTGTTTCTTTTATAGTCCCACCTGAACCACAGAAGCCTTCAAATAAAAACTTGTGATGACTACGAGAATTTACAAATTGTAATTGGAAATGTAACTACTATTGGGAGAAACTCATTAGGATTGGGTGATGATACTGATGCAAGAATTTATGGGGTTGAAGATAGACATGTCGGAATAGATGACTTTGTTTATGATGAGGTCAATGAGGCTTTTATACCAAATCAAAATGAACCATCACATCAAGCTCCATCACTCGGACAATCTTCTTCACCCTTACCCTTTTAGGCCACTAGTTCAGAAGTTCCCTTAGAAAGCACCAGTCATAAGAAACGAACTAGAACTGAGTATGAAGGGAATATTAGCTCATTTGAAACCATCAATGAAGCTGGAATCATGGAAAAACTCTCTTTTAGCATTGATTCAATTGCCACTGACTTTCGGAGAGTCCATAGTTTATTGGAGAAAAGGAAAAAAGATAGAGAGAAAAGGGAAATAGAGAGACAAAATTGTACATGAGATGCTATCAAGGAGACCCCAAATTTGGATGAACGTGCTCCTTACAAAGCGGTTGCGTTGCTTAATACTAAAACCAAAAAGGATAGATTTTTGAAAATATCAGCTAAAGAGTGCTCAAATTGGATAACTTACAATTTGGAATGAATAGTTATTTGGGTCATGATTATCAAGCTTTATTGGGAATTTGTTTTGTTTATCAAACATCTTGGTTTATTTTTAAATATGACTTATTATATTTGGTTTGTTAATTGGTACAAGACATTTTTTGGTTGGGAACAATGTATCCTGCTGTTTGTTGAGTTCATATTATAGTTTTTTTTTTACTTTTTTAGTGTGTTGCAACTTTTACAAATTATGATTGTTTGAATTGAAAAACGGTGGCCTAATAAGATGGTTGCATTTTAAGTTTCAATTCAATATGGTGCATTCAAGGATGGAGGAGATTTTTTGACAGTGAATTTTTTGTTTTTATTTATATTTGACTATCAAATTCAGTCATTTAACGTTGTATTTTTAAATTTCATTTTGTCTGCCTTTTTAGTTTACCCTACATTTTCCTAACTTCTCTATCTTGGTAGTGCTATCAATTAACTCTTCTTTCAATTCATTAATTTTATCATTGAAAAATATATGATTTTCTTTAGGTGATCGGGTGTTCATTTATATAATGTTTCAATCAAGCATGTATGGGGATAATGAAGTAGAGGGAGAAGAAATAGAGAGAGAAGAAAGTGAGGAAGGAGAAATTGAAGAAGAAGAAATAGAGGAAGAAAAACTTTATGAAACCATTAAGTATTTATTGATTGCAATTCAAGCAGTAGTCCAGGTGCTAAATGAGTTTATAATTATCATGCATGGTGAACGTATTGAACGTCCACTAACTCAGCAAACAATTACTATAAAATGATACAATTATATACATAATATATTGAATGAGGATCTTGAACATTTTCGACAAAGGTATAGAATGTATCCTAATGTGTTTCGAAAGTTATGCAGTATTATTAGGAAAAAAACACCCTTACAAGATACAAGATTCATTTGTGTTGAAGAAATACTTGCAACATTTTTGCTCATTATCAACTAAAATAATAGATACTATCTAATACGTGAAACATTTGGCCGATTACACTTCATTGCCAGCAAAAATTTTGAAAGCCTTGAACACAATAGCACCGGAGATGATGGCCAAACCTGGATCCACAATGCCAGCTAAAATAAGGGAAAGTATAAGGTTTTACCTTTACTTTAAGGTAAATATATTTTGTTGTGCATCTTGTTTTACTTTATTTTGCTAATTTTCATTCTTTGGTTCAAAAGATAAGTTCCAAAAAAATTTATTTGATCAAAATATAAATGTTTGGATTTATTTCAGGATTGTATTGGAGCTATTGATGGCACATATATTCCAACAATGATAACAGGACACGACATAAGCAAACTATCGTAATCATCACGAAATAATATCACAAAATGTATTAGTATCTTGTAACTTTGATTTGGAATTCATATATGTCCTTAGTGGGTGGGAGGGTTTAGCTTATGATTCAAAAGTGCTAAATGATGCTTTAACTAGGAGGAATGGACTTAAAGTGCCACAAGGTATGTATTCATCTTTTTTTTAGTAGGTCATATATTGCATATATATAATTGTATATGTATTGTATTATCAGGTAAATATTTCTTAGTGGATAATCGACGCCAATTCTTGGCTCCATTTTGAGGTGCCCGATATCATCTCTAAGAGTTTGCTGGTCAAGGTCGTGACCCTAAAAATGAAGTTGAGTTATTCAATCTTCGTCATGCTTCCTTAAGGAATGTTGTCGAGAGGATAATTGGTATATTTAAATCACGATTCACAATTTTCAAGTCTGCAGCTCCATTCCCATATATGACACAAACAGAGCTAGTGTTAGCATGTGCAGGACTACACAACTTTTTTAGAAGGAGTGTTGATCTGACGAATTTCCTATTGAACTGGATAACAAATCTTCTTCACCTTCATCATTACCAGTTAATGAAGGAGACCTTGAACCAGTTTTCCAAACACAAGAGTAACAACGAGAGAATGCTAATGAATAGAGAGTTGATATAGCTTTGAATATGTGGAGAGATGTCGGACACAATAATAACAATGAAAACTAAGGATATTGAGTAATGAATGTTAAATATTTTTCTTTAAATTTTGCTTTCAAACTTGTTATAAACTTGTCACTATAATTTTGTGAATGCCAGTTGTTTTGCGTTTGTTATAACTTTTGTTTTTCGTGAAAATTATGATGCGTGCCGTAGTAATATAATTTTTTTTTCTTTTTATAAAAAAAACAACATGTCTATATATCCTATCTATCTAATACAACGAGGCAGAAATTAGAAAATATAAGAATATTCCATTTATCATGAGCATAATTTTTTTGTCATTAACTTAACATATAATATGAATAAAATAACAAATGAAAAAACGTGGTTCAGCCCAATCCAAATCATACATTCAACTTTCATTTGGACATATATTGCTTAATCATTCTTTGCACTATTATGAGGAAGGATATATGTAACTTTGTATAGGTTCTTAATAATTATATTGAATAATTCCAAATAGCAGAAACCATAAATGATAGCTTATCCATTTTGTACTATACCTGCCCCTTGAACCATTGGTTTACTTGTACTCAAAAATATAATTCAAGGATACAGATAAATAAAATATATTGAAGAAATGATTACAAGTCTATAAAAATCCATCAAAGTCTCTAATAGAAGTCAATTGAAATCCATGAATTCTACTTAAATCTATAGAAATTCACGAAAGTCTGTCACTTAAAAAATGTCTTTCAAAATCTTTTAAAATCCTAATTGAATACACCCTCCTTAGTGTTTATTGTTTATAAAAACAAATTTTTAGGATAAACATGTTTGATAATTTTTGTTTAACATGAATTCTCAAAACATTTTAAAAAACAACACTGCAGTTAAACCTTCAATCTTAAACGCCAAAATGATGTTTTAGTGTTTATGTTTATTCAAAAAAAAAAAAATTCTTTTTTCTTTTTATCTAAAATGGTGATTATATTATTGTAATTAAAAATTGAAACTAAAAGTGAGAAAATGAAAAGAAAAAAAATTATAAAAGGCTATTGCTTGATACAATGATAAAAATATTAGAATTATTGAGTGTAGACAGAATTAAATAACAACAATTGCCTTGAGAAAAAAAAATTGGGTACAATATGATTAATTACTAATATACTTGATAATAAGAAATAGTTACTTAGAGGTACTTGTGCTGGAAAAAAAAACCCTTATTTGAGAAAAAAAAAATAAAGAAGTCCCAACCATCTCCTTGTCAATGAAACAAGAATGGTATTTTGTACTAATATCATTCATTAATTTTCAATGTTGAAAGTGAAATAGAAATCAAAAAAATAAAAAAGAAAGTAGTAGCAGAAGAAGTTCAAGAGATCTTTCAACTTGTTGGTAAGGGTGCACAAAGAACCGGTGGAAACGGAACCGTAGATGAACCGAACCGAACCGAACCATTCACTACGGTTTCGGTTCCAAATTTTGGGAACCGTTGACTACGGTACCAGAATTGTTGAATATATATATATATATATAACTGTTATAAAATCATTGTAATAGTTATAATAAGCTTTTGTTACGTAAAAAAAGTTTAAACAATGGGGTTATTATAACTATTATGAGTTTAAATATAACTCCTATAATAACTGTTATTATCTTTTGTTAGATAACAAAGATTGGAATAAGAGAGAAAAAAAGTTTATTTGTTTTTTTTAACAACTTTGGTATGTATATAAGACACAATTTTCATAAATTAGTTAATTTGTTGATACATTCTTTGATTACTCACAATGCACACACAAATACACAAATACATACTGATAACTTGCATAATTTAGTATATTTTATCACTTCTTAACTTTGAAATTTAGTGTAATTTTATTTATTTTTGTTAATTTTAGGCTTCATTTTTATTATTTAAATTATATTTCAGATTTGAAGAAAATGAAGATCAAATTTTATGAAGCCTATCATCTAAGGACACTCTCTCATTTAAATGAAGATTTATCTTAATATGAGAGCTAGTTATCATAATTGTTTTGAAGATAAATATCAAGTTGAAATTGAAAAAAAAAATGATTTGACTTGGTCTTGGACGTGGAAAGGGTATGGTTTGAATTAAAGGAAATTATGTGGGGCCCTTTTTATTTTATGGGATATTTGACTTGATAAAAATCCTAATTATCTAATCTGTTGCATGTAGGATGAAAGATGGAGAAATGGTTTTATTGGGGCACAAAACATGAAGCTTTATTGCCTTTGAAAATTTGACTTGGGATAGAGATAAACAGTTGGAAGATGGGAAGATAAAAAAGAGAACATAAGGCATTATTTTTGTTTTGGCTCTTACCAGCACGGACGATTTTTTTTCTTTCTTGGCTGGAAAATAATTGTTCTTCGGCTTGGCTCTAGGAGGACGCAACAGAGGGATAGATTTAAAAAAATTAATTTCCTTTGGTTTGGAGAGGAGTTGCGACTGTGAAGACGATGCTGCGACGGAGAGTTGCGACTGCGAGGAGTATTTTTCAGTGTTTATTTTCCTTCCATTATTCTCAGAAAAATTATGGTGAATTCGTTTATGTTGAATTTAATTTTTAGCATGAATTAAATTTTATTTATTCTAGGAAAACGATGTAATCTAGTTCCGAACTATGCTTGATTTTCTATGCTAATTTAAAGCAATTCTTTATTTGTTTATCTGATTTATTCTGAGTTTATTGCTTCTAATTAACTGGCCATTAATTAGATAATTTTAATCTTGTGATTTGCTATCGAAAGAGGGAATTATAGGATAGATCTTGAATATTTTGGCGTAGGTAAATATAGAGATTGAAAGACTTGTATGAACCTATCTAGTATTTAAATCATTAGTCTTATTGCTTTCTTGCTTTGTTAATTTGCATACTCTTGTGTAAAATGATGAACAAGAATAATTTCCAATTGACTATCGAAAGAGGCTTTTGGATGAATTAGAGATTTGCTAATAAACAAAAAGAATTAAATTAAATTAGTTAGATAAGTAAAGCATAGTGAGGAATTAGGTGAAATCGATTTCCTAGAAGTTTTATTTCCCATTAATTTATCTTTGAACATTGTTTTTATTTTCCTTTGCGTATTTTTCTTTGAATTGATTTTATTTTAAATTGCAATTACAAAAATATTAGTAACTTTTCTAGATAAAATCAAGATTAGTATAATTTCGGTATTTGTCAAAAGTAAGTTACCAATCCCTGAGGACGATACTCTTCTTATTACTTTACTATAAAACTACGATACTGTGCATTTGCAGTTTTGCACCAATCACACACACACACACACACACATATATTCACATAATAATCTTTCAATTCTTTTTGAAAAGAAAAGAAAATAATAAAAGTCATGGATACATTAAAAAAATAAGTGAGAAGAAAATTTATAATTTAATAGTAGAAAAATGTTAAACTTTCTCATTGATCAATAACAAATTTAGGGGTGCACAAAGAACTGGAATCAAACTGAACTCAATGGTTCTAGTTCCAAAATTAAGCAACCGTTAAACGGTTCTGGTTCCCTAGGAATCATAAGGAATTGAACGGTGTGCACTCCTACTTGTTAGGGGTTTTCTGGGTTGCGGGTCATTCTAGTTTTATTGTATAATTTGGAATGTGTAGATATATATATAGTTAACCTAATATTATTGGTTTTTTTATGTGTATTTTTTGCTCTGTTATTGTTGTATAGATTTGTTGTAGCATGAACTTGACTTTTTATGTAGTTTATTGTGTTGATTTAAAAAGAAAAAAAAGAGTTTAAGATTAATAAACATGTTTTTCAAATTTTAAAATAAGCCAAACATTTTTTCGTTATCAAACAATACTAGTGTTTATAGAGAAATAAAATCATAACATAAACACTATTTATATAAACAATAAACATAAACGTTTACCAAACAGGCCCTAAGCCTCTGTTTAGAAAAGAAAAGAAAGGAGATAGTTAGATTATTTGGACAATGGGCTTTGAATGTATTGATTATTATTGTCTTGGACCTAGGTTGGAAAATTTTATAGAACAAAATTCACTCAATGAATTGTAATTAGTTTTATCTTTTAGAGTGAAAAAATAGAAATACAATGATTAGATGTTTTTAAAAGTGAAGACTGCACTTGATTGAAGATTTTACATCAAGGGGTAAAAATGACAATTCAGTCTACATCAAAGGATAAGAATGACATCTTCTCAAGCTGATGGATATAAAGGTAAAAGTCATTATTATATAACTCTTATATATAATCTATCACCAATTAGGTTGATGCATACATACCATACATGATATACATTTATATATGTTACATGCATCTAGAACCTTATTATTTTTATATATTAAAATATCTATAAATTTATTTTTAGTTTTCTTTATGACTTTTAAGGACTACATGATTTTTCTCATTGTCCTTACTCTACTTGTAAAGGTTTCCATTAATGCCTTTGAGCTAAATTGGCTAATTTCGTAAAACTTGTTTATGAAAAATTATTAAATGCATATATGTGAATTTCTATACATGCATCTATAATTATTTTATTATGTAGAGGTCGGGTCCATTCTTGACCAGTTTCTTTTTATTTCTATTTTTCATCGTATAAGTAATTTTAAATGATGGAATTCTTGTTTTAAATATGAAATTCATGTTTGGGGACTTGTTTAGAACTCCAAGAAAGTTTTTGGGTCATTTGGCTCAAATTGGAATTTTCAGGTTGGCCCGCCCGCGATGTGGGTCGAGTGTGCTCGGAATAAAAAAATTGTCTGAAAAATAAATATTTTTGATTTTAGTCCATTCAAATATTTTAAAAGATAATGATTTGATTTTGGAGCCATAACTGCTTTCAGAATAAAAAATGGAGGTCGAGAGGGTATGTTAACGCCTTAGAACTTATAAATATCAATACACAGGTATTTTCAGCCATTATCTCTCTCTAAACAGCCAACCACTCCCTCTATCTCTTCCCTTTTCATATTTCTTCCTTTTCTCTTAGATTTGTAGCCTTTAGGGTTTAAATTGGAAGTTTTTCAAGAATGAAAGCTTGTTCTATGCGGCGAGGGCATCTGTCACGCCCGAAATTCCAATACCCGGAAGGGCATGGAAAATGGAGGTAATTGAATGAAACTTCAACTGGTTCACACACTTGAACCCTTTGATCCTAAGACTTAATTTCGTGTGTGTTTGGGATTTTAAGATGGGATCAAGCCCATTAGAAAGAAGATTCAAAATCACTCAATTTTTTTTTAAAAAATTGCACTCAATTTCGACTCAAAACGAATGAACTATGCTCGTTTGAAGTTATGGACAATTTCAATATATGCTGTAAATTGTACATTTGCTTAATCAAAAGGGTTCTTTCAATTAATCAAACGATTAATCGAAGTTTTATTGAAATATCTATTGGAACACGCTGGAATTAGGATCCAAATTTACTCAATTTCTCCAATTAATCAAAGAAAGGTCTTCTGATCCCTTCGATTGATCGAAAACCCAACTTCGATTAATCAAAACCCTTTGGCAGTAAATCCTGTTAAGTCCTATTTTTCAATAGGACATCCAATACTCACTTATCATCAATCATGTGTTCTATATACATCATATATCACAAATATGAACAACTGTAACATGCATTTAATCACAATTAAAGAGGAGAAAAAATATACATCACCATACCACCCTCCCAAGCATGTTAAACTCAACCTAAACCTCTTAAACTCACCAACAACCTATAAATTGATGCATAAGAGAGAAAGAACACCCTACCTCATGATTGAAACTTTTCTAGCCAAAACCCTAGAAATCCTTCAAGCTTTACTTTGCCAAAATCATATTTTGTTTGGTTCAAACTAAAACCCTTAACCCATAGAACACAAAGTCCTTCATCGACCCTTTCGAATCAAGCCCTAAGGCCTCCAAATCAAAAGAAAATGAAAAAGAGGTGAAGAAGAGGGAGAGAGCAGCTATGCCTATAGTGGCTATGTGAAATGAAGAAATATTCCAGCCACTTGATATTTATATCAACTAAGGTGCAAAAAGACAAAAATGCCCCTAAGCCATTTAACGTACCCTCTCGACCATCGTTTTCAATTCTGAAAGCGGCTATGGCTCCAAAATCACTTCATTAACTCTTTTAACATTTCATTTAGTTTAAAATAAAAAATAATATTTCTCAAAAAAATATCCAATTTTCCTGGCCCACCCGACCCATGCCTCGAGCCCTGCCAACCCGAAAATCTCAAAATGAGCCAAACGACTTAAAAACATCCTCGAACCTTAAAATAAGTCCCCAAACATGCATTTTATATTTAGAACACATGTAACATCATTTCACATCATTTATATGGCAAGAAATAGAATAAAAGCGAAATCGGTCAAAATTGGACTCGGTCTCTACAACCTCCCCACCTTCAAAGAATTTTATCCTCGAAATTAGAAACATACCTCAAGTGGTAAACAACTCAGGGTAATTTGAGCAGACCTCTTCTTCTCATTCCCACGTACCCTCGACTCCGTGGTATCTCCAAAGCACTTTAACCAATGGAATGGTCTTGCCCCGAAACACTTGCTTCCTAGAGTTCAAAATTCTCTCTTCGTAAGATACATTCTCCTCCACCTCAAGATCTGTCCAATTTAACACATGTGAAGGATCCAGCTCATACTTTCTCAACATCGAAAGTATTATACACACACGACATTTGCGGTGACAATGCCAAACGATATTCAACCTCACCCACATGATCCAATATCTCAAACAATTAATACATCAAGAACACTTAAGAATGGTAGATACAGTAATAACAGACATAGTATTTACATGGTTTGACACAATTCGACCTACGTCCATGAATGAGGGAAACTTTCTTATATATATCATGAGATATTACAAACACTTCAGACAATCTCTCTAGCCTAGGCCATGGCTTAGTACAAGAATTTGTGAGTTGCGCGGTATGGAAGTGGTTGCGAAAAGTATTTTAGAACCTAGAAAGGGGGTGAATAGGATCACTTGCTCATTTGCTTAATTTTTAATTAATTCAATTTTAAGTCCAATTAACCAAACAATTAAAAGCAAGTAGATAACTTAAAGTGCAAGTAAAGAAAAGAATGCACCAGATATACATGAAAACCCAAATCGGGGAAAAATCACTGAGGGAGGCGGAACGCCTCAGGAAACCAATCCACTATAATGAAGCAAAGTATAGTAGACTCTGTCTCAGACTCACACCTCTTTTCACTCTATCAAGAATCTGATGCGGAACACCTCAGGCTTATGATTGCGACAACATGTTCAACTGCTGCAGACTTTTGACTAACGTCACGATCCTTACAGAAAGGTTACTTAAAGAACCAAAATACTCAGTAAGTATTTCGTTCCCTTCGTAGTGCGATCTGGTCACCTTTTTTCCTCAACAAGCAAGCAATCGAAGAATCATTAATCCAATGTTCTGATCAGCAAATAGATTTGATGCAGTCTCTGAGCAGCCGATTAGAAGTAGAACACCATCCTAAATATCACTCGTGAAGTATGGATGTGTGTTCTTAAAAATATATATAACCCTAATTATATTGTATATACTTTCTCTCTCTAAAAATATGTTTCTGGCATAAAGTACTTGCTTATTTTGTACAGAAAATATGAATACATATATATAGGCAAGGAAGTTCTAATTCTGCTTGGAAAAGAAGTTGAATACAAAAATAGAACTCTCCTAGAAGTTTCAAACCTAATAGGAATCAGAATTTCGATCAAAAGTTGTTTCCTATTTGGAACAGGCTAAGTGGGACCGGTGCCAAATATTCAGGACCAGTGGGACTTTGTAAAAACCTACAAAAACCAAACTGCCGAGACAAGTTGGATCGGTCCGAAATATTGGGGACTGGTCCTACTTTGAAAAATCTTAATTTTTGTATTTAAACCTTGGTTTTTTAAAATAGGCTCGAAAATAAAAAGTGCAGAGTGTCCTCACCATACTTACCTGTACTATATGGTGTTCTAACTGATTTATCGACTTCCATGCACTTGAGTGTCAGCTTAAAGTTTTCAATGATCGATTACATAAAATAATACAAAAATTACAACTCGATCATTCAAGTTTTGATCACCGAAATATGCCAATTACAAATTTATATGTCACAATCTTCGCCTTTGACAATTTCTTGACAAAACCACTTAGATAATTATAACCTAACCCATTAGAAAAATTAGATTACAATATCGCCCAAAAATACATAGAAATAAAGAACTGATCAACAGAAGCTTCACTTGTGTGTTCAAGACGGTTAGAATAAAAACCTGTTATACCTGCACATCCCTTAAACAATATAACTTGTGAAAAACTTAATAAAGAACTATAGTCATGAATATCAATATCTCCCCCTGAATCTCTTAATCTCCATAAATATATCTCCCCCTTTTTGGAACAAATTGACAAAGTAAGTAACAGATAATAAAATAAGCACATAGAGAGATTAAAACAATAATGAAGCAAAACTAATCATCACTAATAAAAAAAAATATTCAAAACATATCAGTTGATGGAATAAACATAACATAACAAGATCAAGCATCAAACCTAGACAAAATAGAGTTAACTACTCAAAGTCTGGCAAAACATAACTAAGTCTATCATCAAGACCTAATCCTCATCATCATCACGAGCTCCAAAAACTAGATATCAACATCTATCAAAAAGATATCCTTGAACATGTAACTCCATCCATTGAAATTTGCATCAAAGTCCACAAAAGTATGATCCAAGCATAAATATGGTATCCATACGATCAACATGCAACCTAATCAAAGACACCATGAGTATCTAAAAATAACTAAGTCTAAATCATAAACCTAGCAAACAGATGAACTAGTTTGAATCATCAAAACATGAAAGCCTAAAAACTAGTTATCATCAGTAATGTAGGAGAATGAATGATGTCCATTAGCAAAGAAGCATTAAATTCTCATAAGGCATTATCCTTTACAGATGGTTTATCAAGATTTGTCTTCAAATATTACAAAATAGTACCACCTGTTAAGATCAAGAACATCAACTATTTGATCCGTAATAGTGGAATTCACCTCAATGATAATGCCAAATACTTTGATTGTAAAAGATAAACATCCAAATAAAAATATGTCATCCAAATCACATAAGGACTCCCAACCAAAGTCTTTTAAATCACCATTATTGTCCACTTATAAAAATATTAGCAATTAAGCACACAAAGTATGAAAAATAAACACAAAATCAATATAAAACATATTTTTGAATTTTTGAAGAATTTTCAAGACAAAATAAAAATAAAACATGAATAATCTCATGAGAATAATCAAAGTACATTTTTCAGAGAATAACATGATTTCTAAAATTTTTTAAAATTTTTAATCATTTATAAATGTAAAATTTTAAAACTCATAATTTATTCATAAAATTCATTCTCAAATTCATGATCATGACACAACTTCCAACACACAAATATTTATAAAAATTTAGAAATTCATCTAATAAATCCATGTGTGTGTGCGCAATCCAACTTCATCAAAAATTAATCAAATTCTTTTGATCCATCTTCTAAAACATATTGGATAATAAGCAAATATAACTACTGATGATCAATTTTTTAAAAATTTTTCTAAGATGGTGGCTTTCACTCTTACAGGCAGCCAACTATTTTCTTCAAAACAACTCTTTACTTTTTAAAAATATCTCATTAGAGATTTACATTGTAGTGGAAGTCTCAAACACATCCCAAAGGTAGCATTTTCCTTTTTGTCTTAGATATTTAGCAAATTTATTTTCTTTTTCTTTTCATGCTGAATAAAAACATTTTTTTTATTCATTCATTTTTTTTTCATTGATCATTTAAGCTTTCAATGCTACTCATACAATATACTCTAGTCAACTTCACATTAGCTTTCAATCAATTCTCTCATAGTTGAACTAGTGCACAAATTGTATGGATTCAGAAGATTTATTTCTACAAAGAAATAAATATAGCACATTGGTCATCAATCTTTAGATCATAAAATCAAGAACTTCATTCATTGACAAACTAAGTGTCCCAATTATGCATTCACAAATCAAAGTGAAATTAAAAAAAAATATAAAGAATTCACATTATTTCTCAAAAAAATATGATCATCATAATCTCATATGATTATTACTAAAAATAAACAAAACCTATCCTAACCTAAAAGATATGGTCCAATGGAAAATCAATAATGAACATAAGCTTAGTTCATGACCATAAAAAGTCCTAAATGACTCAGTTAGGGGGTTTTTCACCGAAAGACCTATTAGGAATAAATCCCATAGTATCAACAGGCACAAATTTATTCAAATCTTTCTTTTTCATCCAAATTGTTCTAACATGCAATTTATCAGGAAAGTATTGTGGAGAAACAAAAACATTCTTTTTCTTGTTTGAATTCTTTTTAGCTTGAGATTTTTTGTTCAGACATATTCAAGTTCTTGAGTTTAATAAAAATAGTTTTTCCCTTATATGATGACCCAAAAAAACCTAATCCAGTTTTATCTCCTACAGGCTTACCAACACTAATCATGCTATCAAGCTTAATCTGCCCAGAAGTAAAAGCAATTAATTTCTCTTGTGATTTTCTCAATTCAGGCTCAAGAAAATTAATTCTAGTAATAAGAATATCTTTAGCAGAAATAGCTTGACTTACCTCGCTTTCGAGAAACTTGACTTTGCCTTGAAGATTCAGAATTTCTGTTTTACTTTATTCAATCTTCTTCAATTGATCTTCATTCTTTTTCTTCAAAGTTTCATTCTCAGATTTTTCTTGCTTTAACTTCTCAGATTTTTTATTATAAGCTTCCAGTAATTTCTCAAAGAGTTCTGGCAGCTTGCTTTCATATGTTTCTACATTAGACTGCTCAATTTCTGAGTCATTAGACCCTACTTGACTGAGAGTAGGGGTGGCAAAATTGGACACGACATGATAACACGACACGAATTAAGCGGGTTTGGGTTTGATAGAAGCCGACACGTTTAATAAATGGGTCAACACGAACACGACACGCAAAAATTGGGTTGGGTTTGGGTTTAAGCTGTCTAACCCGTGACACGATTACGACACGATTACAACATGATTATGACATGAGTTATTCATATATTATGGTTTGATACAAACATATATATACATAGTTATATATATTGCAATTGTTTGTAATCTATTTGTTTATTTACAGGACTGATGTAGCCATAAAACACAAGGATGAGATTGTTATGATGTCTTCCCAGTTGTTGAATCACCTTAGTATGTTTTTGAGTTTATATATAGATACAAAATTTATAATATAGTTTGATTTTAGGATTTATGTATTAATATGTACTTTATTTTTATATGATCTTTAGAGAGATTTTGAGGGATGGAGAAACTCATATGATATAAGTTAAACAGATTAAAAAAGTTATTAAACAAGTCGTGCTATTATAGAACATGTTTATTAAACGGGTTGTAGTAACCCTTGTGGACGGGTGTGAGTGGGCGGGTGCGAAGACAGACACTGGGCTGAGCTACCACACTAACAGGGTACAGGGAGCTCAATCCCACATCGCCTGGGTGTGGAAAAGGGGATGTGCTTATATGTAGTATGTTCTCTTCAAATGGTATGAGGCCTTTTGGGGTAAACCCAAGAGCAAAATCGTGCGGGCTTAGGCCCAAAGCGGACAATATCATACCATGTGTTGGAGCGGGGTATTACAGTTGGTATCAGAGCCTGAACCCAGCCGGAAGAAGTGTGCCGACGAGGATGTCGGGCCTCGTAGGGGGGTGAATTGTAGTAACCCTTGTGGACGGGTGTGAGTGGGCGGGTGCGAAGACAGACACTGGGCTGGGCTACCACACTGACAGGGTACAGGGAGCTCAATCCCACATCGCCTGGGTGTGGAAAAGGGGATGTGCTTATATGTAGTATGTTCTCTTCAAATGGTATGAGGCCTTTTGGGGTAAACCCAAGAGCAAAACCGTGCGGGCTTAGGCCCAAAGCGGACAATATCATACCATGTGTTGGAGCGGGGTATTACACGGGTTACACGGGTCGACACGGATAACACGTTTAATAAATGGGTTGGGTTAGTGTTGAGGGTCTCTGACACGATTAGTAAATGGGTCGGGTTAGGGTTGAGCTGTTTAGTAGAATACTTATACATCGACACGACACGAACACGACACGGGAACACGAATTGCCACCCCTAACTGAGAGTAGTGTACACCTCTATTTCACCTACATCAGAAGAAGAATCATAAGCAGTATCACCATTCAATAAAGCAACAAAAGCAAGAGAATCATTCTCATCAGAAGAATCACTATCAGAGTTAGAGGATTCAGACTCAGAAATAATAGCTTTCATGGCTTTCTTTGAACTTTTCTTTTCACTAAAGCTATTTTTCTTAGGACTTGGATATTGATTAGATGCATGACCTTTACTACCACATGTCCAACAAGTGACCTCAATTTTCTTAGAGTCATCTTCTTTCTCTTTCCTTTCCTTACTTTTGGATGATAAGCTTTGATTTCAAAATTTAAAAGGATTTTCTTTTCTCAAATTTTTAACCTTTTCATATTCAAAAATATTTCTAAATTTCCTAGCAAGGAGTGCAACATCATTATCTGAATCATATTCAAAACTTTCAATTTTTTCAATTTCAGATTTTGAAGAATTTAAACCATTTGACAAACTTGAAGAGTTTGAAGTCTTTGAAGTTTTTAAAGTCAAACTTTTTGATTTCTGAAACTTTGGATATTTCATCTCAAAAGTTTGAATTGATCCAACTAACTCAGCCACCTCTATTGAATTTATATCTCTGCTTTCATCTAAGGCTTCCAACTTAGCTTAGAACTTATCAAGCAATGATCTCATGATTTTTCTAATAATCTGAAAAGATGAAATTTTCTCACCAAGGTTAGCACTACTTTGAACAATGTCATTAAGTCTAGAATAAAAATAAAAAAATATATATCTCATCTTCATCCATTCTAATTGTTTCAAATTTAGTGACAAGTATTTGTAACTTAGATCTCCTTACCTAGGTAGTACCCTCATGAGTTACCTGTAAAATATCCCATGCTTATTTCGGAGTGGAACAAGCAGAAATTTTAGCAAATTCAGAAGGAACAACAGAATTAAATATAACATATAAACTCTTGTTGTTATTATTAGCATCTTCATGTTCAGCATTAGACCATGTTACTTTATCTTTCTCTATAGTCATAATATCATCACCATCACCATCACCAGTGGTAGTGGTAGGAATTTTATAGCCATTCTCTACAGCCATCCAAACTCTCTCTATTTGAGATTAAAGGCTTTCATGCGAGACTTCCAAAAAGTATAATTTGAACCATCAAACAAAGGAGTTCGCTGAATCGATCCACCCTCTTTCATACTAGATTCCATGACGATTTTTGAAAACAAAAATAAATTTTGATTTTAAAAATACTTCGCAAGGAACTACTCACAAATTAGAGAACACTGCTCTGATACAAATTGTGAGTTGCGCAGTGCGGAAGCAATTGCAAAAAGTATTTTAGAACCTAAAGGGGGGTGAATAGGATCACTTGCTCATTTGCTTAATTTTTAATTAATTCAATTTTAAGTCCAATTAACCAAACAATTAAAAGCAAGTAGATAACTTAAAGTGCAAGTAAAGAAAAGAATACACCAGATATACGTGGAAACCCAAAGCGGGGAAAAATCACGGAGGGAGGCGGAACGCCCCAGGAAACCAATCCACTATAATGAAGCAAAGTACAGTAGACTCTATCTCAGACTCACACCTCTCTTCACTCTGTCAAGAATCTGATGCAGAACACCTCAGGCTTATGATTGCGATAACACGTTCAACTACTGCAGACTTTCGGCTAACATTATGATCCTTACAGAAAGGTTGCTGGAAGAACCAAAATACTCAGCAAGTATTTCGTTCCCTTCGTAGTGCGATTTGGTCACTTTTCTTTCCCAGTAAGCAAGCAAGCGAAGAACCATCAATCCAATGTTCTGATCAGCAAATAGATTTGATGCAGTCTCTGAGCAGCCGATCAGAAGTAGAATACCATCCTAAATATTACTCGTGAAGTATGTATGTGTGTTCTCTAAAAATATGTTTCAGGCATAAAGTAGTACTTGCTTATTTTGTACAAAAAATATTAATACATATATATAGGCAAGAAGTTCTAATTCTGCTTGGAAAAGAAGTTGAATATCAAAATAGAACTCTCCTAGAAGTTTTAAACCTAATAGGAATCAAAATTTTTGTCAAAAGTTGTTTCCTATTTGGAACAGGCTAAGTGGGACCGGTGCCAAATATTCAGGACCAGTGGGACTTTGTAAAAACTTGCAGAAACCAAACTGCCGAGACAAGTTGGACCGGTCCTACTTTGAAAATTCCTAATTTTTGCATTTAAACCCTGATTTTTCAAAATAGGTTCGAAAATAAAAAGTGCAGAGTGTTCTCACCATACTTACCTGTACTATATGGTGTTCTAATTGATTTATCGGCTTCCATGCACTTGAGTGTCAGCTCGAAGTTGTCGATGATCGATTACATAAAATAATACAAAAATTACAACTCGATCATTCAAGTTTTGATAACTGAAATATGCCAATTACAAACTTATATGTCACATAATTAGTATCTCTCTTTTTTGTATATCTTTGTATTTCTTCCTCTGCTTCCCCCCTCTATGTAATTTTATATACATATTTATATCCAAAATATCATTCCGTATTCTGTGATATTTTAGACGATTGTCCCGATTCTAAATTCAAAAATGGATATTCTTAATCCAAACTTCAAACTTCTATTGGATATTGGATAGTCTTAACTTAGTCAGTCGCTGAATATCTGTTACGTGTACTACTTGCCACATCACCCTTTTCTTGCTGACTTGGATGGTTCATGTGAGTCATCTCTGACTTCTTTGACTTTTCTTATGATGACGTGTATTCTTTTCAGTGGTGGAATTTTAATCTCCACAGTACTTTAACCAAGTGATCAAAGAATTTGATTTATTATTGATGACGTTAGATTTTACAAACACACATGGTTTTGTTAGATGGATTTCTAAATTTTGATAAATATTGTAAATTGGGATTTGTGTTGTGATTGTGAAATTCAAAATAAATTTTGTTGGTAAATTTATGAGTTTTAAAATTATGTGTTCATAAGTATCTTAATTTTTTTTAAAAAAATTTAGAACTCATAATTTTGCAGGTGAAAATTTTGGTCTAATATTCTCATATTTATTTTTATTGGTCTTTATTTTTCAAATATTCAAAAAACAAAAAAATATTTTTAACATTTTAAAAATTGATTACACATCATTATGGAATTTATTTGGTGTGTGTAGGATAGTAGTGAAAAGTTGGACCTCAAAATCTACCCGGAACATCTTACTTGTGGTCAATGATGCTTTTATGGGAAATGTCGTTACATCTTCAGACTTTCTGTGGATATGCCTTGCACGATTGTCAAGTTTTATCATTCTTTTATATATATGCTAACAATGATTGGATTTTTGTACTTTGAACTCTTTATGTATGATTGGTGGGCTTTAAATGATATTTTTTTTAAAGCCTTGAACTCTTATTTCTTAAGCATTTTGTATATATAACACTTGGTATATGGATGGAACAGGAGGTATTTTTTTTTTTTGAACAGGGGGTATTGGATGAGTGACATTGTTTGGTTGTTGGGCTTGTTTTCATGTTTGGGACAATTAAAGAATATATTTTCTTTTTATTTTTTTACAAAATAACTTTTCTATGATTGCATAGTCAGTACTTATAAAAAAAATATAATTTTCATGGAGTAGAAAGTTCACTTCTCACAATTGCGTTGCCTCTCGTAGAATATCGTGACCAATCGCCGAGAAGATACCACAATGGTCGAAGTGAGTCGTAGAAAGATTTTTGTCTCTCATTAAAAGTCAATTTTCTTGGACTGAATGGTCCCTTTTGTTTGTAAATGTTGTCATACATGGGCCTATAGTTATACAATGGTAATGCTTAGGTCCATCAGTGTACATTTACACCTTATGTATATCCTTTGCTTGATTTTGACAAAAAAATATAAAAACAATGGAAAATCTATGGATGATCATGGCAAAGGCACTTAAGACTGGTGGAAATTGTTTTGCTTCAATTGATCTTCATTCTTTTTTTTCAAAGTTTCATTCTCAAATTTTTCTTGCTTCAGTCTGTCAGATTTTTTATTATAAGCTTCCAGCAATTTCTCAAAGAGTTCTGGCAGCTTGCTTTCACATGTTTCTACATCAGACTGCTCAACTTCTGAGTCATCAAACCCTACTTGACTGAGAGTAGTGTACACCTCTATTTCACCTACATCAGAAGAAGAATCATTAGCAGTATCACCATTCAATAAAGCAGCAAAAGCAAGAGAATCATTCTCATAAGAAGAATCACTATCAGAGTTGGATGATTCAGACTCAGAAATAATAGTTTTCATGGCTTTCTTTGAACTTTTCTTTGGATTAAAGCTATTTTTCTTAGGACTTGGATATTGATTAGATGCATGACCTTTACCACCACATGTCCAACAAGTGATCTCAATTTTCTTAGAGTCATCTTCTTTCTCTTTCCTTTCCTTACCTTTGGATGATGAGATTTGATTCCAGAATTTAGAAGGATTTCTTTTTCTCAAATTTCTAACATTTTCATATTCAAGAATCTTTCTAAATTTCCTAGCAAGGAGTGCAACATCATTATCTGAATTATATTCAAAACTTTCAATTTTTTTAACTTCAGATTTTAAAGAATTTGAGCCATTTGACAAACTTAAAGACTTTGAAGTCTTTGAGGTTTTTAAAGCCAAATTTTTTAATTTTTGAAGTTTTGGATATTTCATCTCAAAAGTTTGAATTGATCCAACTAACTCAGCCACCTCCATTGAATCTACATCTCTACTCTCATCTAAGGCTTCCAACTTAGCTTGGAACCTATTAGGCAATGATCTCATGATTTTTCTAATAATCTGAAAAGATGAAATTTTCTCACCAAGGTTAACACTACTTTGAACAATGTCATTAAGTCTAGAATAAAAATCAGAAAACATCTCATCTTTATCCATTCTAATTATTTCAAATTTAGTGGCAAGCATTTGTAACTTAGATCTCCTTATCTTGGTGGTACCTCATGAGTTACTTGTAAAATATCCTATGCTTCTTTTGGAGTGGAACAAGCAGAAATTCTAGCAAATTCAAAAGGAACAACAAAATTAAATATAACATATAAACCCTTGTTGTTATTATTAGCATCTTCATGTTTAGCATTAGACCATGTTACTTTATCCTTTTCTGTAGTCACAATAGCATCACCATCACCAGTGGTAGTGGTAGGAATTTTATAGCCATTCTCTACAGCCATCCAAACTCTCTCTCCTTGAGATTTTAAAAAGGTTTTCACGCGAGACTTTCAGAAAGTATAATTTGAACCATCAAACAAAGGAGTTCGCTGAATCGATCCACCCTCTTTCATACTAGATTCCATGACGATTTTTGAAAACAAAAATAGATTTTGATTTTAAAAATACTTTGCAAGGAACTACTCATAAATTAGAGAACACTACTCTGATACAAATTGTGAGTTGCGCAGTGCGAAAGTGGTTGCGAAAAGTATTTTAGAACCTAGAGGGGGGTGAATAGGATCACTTGCTCGTTTGCTTAATTTTTAATTAATTCAATTTTTAGTTCAATTAACCAAACAATTAAAAGCAAGTAGATAACTTAAAGTGCAAGTAAAGAAAAGAATGCACCAGATATACGTGAAAACCCAAGGCGGAAAAAAACTACGGAGGGAGGCGGAACGCCTCAGGAAACCAATCCACTATAATAAAGCAAAGTACAGCAGACTCTGTCTTAGACTCACACCTCTCTTTATTCTGTCAAGAATCTGATGCGGAACACCTCAGGCTTATGATTGCGACAACACGTTTAGGTGCTGCAGACTTCCGGCTAACATCACGATCCTTACAGAAAGGTTACTGGAAGAACCAAAATACTCAACAAGTATTTTGTTCCCTTCGTAGTGTGATCTGGTCACATTTCTTTTTTAGCAAACAAGTAAGCGAAGAACCATCAATCCAATGTTCTCATCAACAAATAGATTTGATGCAATCTCTGAGTAGTCGATCAGAAGTAGAACACCATCCTAAATATCACTCGTGAAGTATGGATGTGTGTTCTTAAAAATATATATAGCCCTAATTATATTGTATATACTTTCTCTCTCTAAAAATATGTTTCAGGCGTATAGTACTTGCTTATTTTGTAGAGAAAATATGAATACATATATATAGGCAAGAAGTTCTAATTTTGCTTGGAAAAGAAGTTGAATACCAAAATAGAACTCTCATAGAAGTTTCAAACCTAATAGGAATCAGAATTTTCGTCAAAAGTTATTTCCTATTTGGAACAGGCTAAGTGGGACAGGTGCTAAATATTCAGGACCAGTGAGACTTTGTAAAAATCTGTAGAAACCAAACTGCCGAGACATGTTGGACAGGTCGATTGGTCCTACTTTGAAAAACCCAAATTTTTGCATTTAAACTCTGATTTTTCAAAATAGGCTCAAAAATAAAAAGTGCAAAATCTCCTCACCAGACTTACTTGTACTATATGGCGTTCTAACTGATTTATCGGCTTCCATGCACTTGAGTGTCAGCTTGAAGTTTTCGATGATCGATTACATAAAATAATACGAAAATTACAACTCGATCATTCAAGTTTTGATAACCGAAATATGCCAATTACAAATTTATATATTACAGAATTAGTATATCTCTTTTTTGTATATCTCTGTATTTCTTCCTCTGCTTCCCCCCCTCTATGTAATTTTATATACATATTTATATCCAAAATATCATTCCATATTCTGTGATATTTTAGACGATTGTCTCGATTCTAAATTCAAAAATGGATATTCTTAATCCAAACTTCAAACTTTTGTTGGATATTCGATAGTCTTGACTTAGTCAGAATATCTGCTACGTGTACTACTTGCCACATCACCCTTTTCTTGCTGACCTGGATGGTTTATGTGAGTCATCTCTTGACTTCTTTGACTTTTCTTATGATGACGTGTATTCTTTTCAGTGGTGGAATTTTAATCTCCATAGTACTTTAACCAAGTGATCAAAGAATTTGATTAATTGTTGATGATGTTAGATTTTACAAACACACATGATTTTGTTAGATGGATTTCTAAATTTTGATAAATATTATAAATTGGGATTTGTGTTGTGATTGTGAAATTCAGAATGAATTTTGTTGGCAAATTTATGAGTTTTAAAATTATGTGTTCATAAATATCTTAATTTTTTTAAAAAAAATTTAGAACTCATAATTATGCAAGTGAAAAATTTGGTCTAATATTCTCATATTTATTTTTATTGGTCTTTATTTTTCAAATATTCAAAAAACACAAAAATATTTTTAACATTTTAAAATTTGATTACACATTATTATGGAATTCATTTGGTGTGTGCAGGATAGCAGTGAAAAGTTGGACCTCAAAATCTACCTAGAACGTTTTACTTGTGGTCAATGATGCTTTAATGGGAAATGTCGTTTCATGTTCAGACTTTTTGTGGATATGCCTTGCACGATTGTCAAGTTTTATCTTTCTTTTATATATATGCTAACAATGATTGGATTTTTGTACTTTGAACTCTTTATGTATGATTGGTGGGCTTTAAATGATATATTTTTTTTAAAGCCTTGAACTCTTATTTCTTAAGCATTTTGTATATATAACACTTGGTGTATGGATGGAACAGGAGGTATTTTTTTTTTTTTTTGAACAGGAGGTATTGGATGAGTGACATTGTTTGGTTGTTGGGCTTGTTTTCATGTTTGGGACAATTAAAGAATATATTTTCTTTTTATTTTTTTACAAAATAACTTTTCTATGACTGGCATAGTCACTTGTAAAAAAAATATAATATTCACGGAGTAGAAAGTTCACTTCTCACGATGGCGTTGCCCCTCGTAGAATATCGTGACTCAATCGCCCAGGAGATACCACAATGGTCGAAGTGAGTCGTAGAAAGCTTTTTGTCTCTTATTAAAAGTCAATTTTCTTGGACTGAATGGTCCCTTTTGTTTGAAAATGTTGTCATACATGGGCCTATAGTTATACAATGGTAATGCTTATGCCCATCACTGTACATTTACACCTTATATATATGCTTTGCTTGATTTTGAAAAAAAAATATAAAAACAATGGAAAATCTACGGATGATCATGGCAAGGGCACTTAAGACTGGTGGAAATTGTTTTGCTTCATTGATCCAATTATATTTTTGATTTACTGAATCAGTTAGAAGTGAGAGTCCTCATTAATTTTTCATAGTTTAAAACGGAACATAGCATTCAATTATAGATCAGTTAACCGTATTCTTTAACGGTTCAATATATAGAAATCTAAAATATTTTTAAACAAGAAAGGACTTTAGACAACTTTGAACATTTAAGAAAATTAACATTATAGTGACAGTGCCACAGCACTGCCACTACTAAATGAATGGTAAGATATTAAGATTCATCTTCAACGAAAGAACATATATATATATATATATATATATATATATATAGATATGTCAAGCACTTTCTTTCTGGAATTATTTACTAATAAAACAGCTAAATGAATGGAATGGTAAGATTCACCTTCCACGAAAGCACTGCTATATATATGATGATAATGGTATATATATGTCAAGCACTTTCTTTCTTAAATGAGTATTTATCTTCCACAAAAGACTCCTATATATATATATATATATTTCAAGCATTTTCTGGAATTATTTATCTATAAAACAGTTCTTCAATATCATTATCAAGAACTTATACAGTACTCATTTCATCTTAATTTTTTCGATAGTCAACCCACCAAGTTTACTGTAATGATCGAAGAGAACTATGTCCCTTCATTATTTCAAACACGAAAAATCCCATTGCAGTGTCACCCCATATTGAACCCTAACATGGTAACAGAGTCCAAGTTTTAACCAATAAATAATCGAAAAGTCAGAACTTAATGCTCCTTAATTATCAACCCTAATCATAATTACTTCTTTAATGGCTACTACCTCTCCCACTTGTGCTAAGACACTGTGTGAGTACGTAGGTGACCCATATCCGGCATTCTTCTTTTCATAGTGCTCACAATTTTTCTTAGCCTCCCACTAAATTCAGAAACAGTAAAATGAAATTCGCCTATATAACTCCACCCGGTAATCAATTCTTTCATTATTCAAACATATGTTTTCTCAGAGCAGGAAGAGTGGTACGTATATCATTTATATCCTATAAGCCTAGTATTACTGCATTTATGCTTTGTTTACCTCAATTATACTTGATAATTAAGTAGTTCTAAATAAATCTTTTATTAACTAACAGAGCTTTCTTTTTAGGGGAAGCTGATCATCATGAAGGCCTTGCTTGTATTTGTCATAGCATTTATGCTGATTTTGGGAACTTTGCAAGCAAATTCGGAGACACTCACTTTGGAGGACCATCAGCTAACTGCTGAAACAAATCTTGGTCGGAAAGTACTCAACATTAAAACAAGCAGTGAAGCTGGTGACGATGAAACTAATGTGAGTTATCATAAATATGGAGGTTCTGGATCTAAAGGATCAACCGATGAGACTCACCACAAGTACAGTACTGACACAAGACCCGGAACACCCGATCGTAAAAGAAAATAGAACGACAGAAAATGCTGATCTTGTAATATGGTGAAATCAACATGGCAACATGCAAGTATATATAGTCAAAAGCTATATATATATATATATATATATATCTATATGTATATGGCACATGTGAGTTTCACTATATGTATTATTACTATTCTAAAATAAAACGACCATGCATGTCTAGCATGGGTTTGTGCTTGTGTATGCTGGCTTGTAGGTCAGTTATTGAAGTGTGGCATATGTATTATTACTATCTCTGAATAAAACAACCATGCATGTCTAGCATGGGTTTGTGCTTGTGTATACTTTGGATATATTCTCTGTTTTGGAGGCCTTTAAAAATTTTCAGGAAATTGAATATAGACTACTTGATAAATTACAAACTAGTTCACCCTAACATTTGGTTAATTTTACATCACCAAAACTAGCAGTCACGTCATAATGGAGTCTTGTGAATATACATATATATATATACACACACATATGAGCTAGCCAGCACATAATTGAATTTTGCATGGTTAATATTGATTGTTATCCCTCCTAATAAAAAAATTTCCTGGTTAGTAGGGACCAAGGTTTTTTTGGTCCCTAATAACCAGGAAATGACTTCCTGAGCAGTAGGCTTCAATGGATCAGAAACGGCTAGAACTCCTGTCAGTTCCCCATCTATAGCTACAAGAATTCCTGTTTGAGCCAACTCTTCAGTTTCTGCAAGCATTTCTTCAGCATCAATTGGGATGGCAATGTTGTGGTTCAACATCAAGCTCTTGTTTCCAACAAGTATTTCTTTGTTCCGAACAACAGCCTTAACACCGTGGCCAGTTATAGATTCAAAGTCTCGAGCTTCTGGCCAGACAGGATTCTCTTCATCTTCTTTAAATTTCTTTCCATACTCAACAACGGCCTTGGCCAAGGGATGCTCACTATTTACCTGATACAACACACCAACAATACTCCACATGGATTATGTATTTATGTCTCACACAAACTTAAATGGATTCGGTTGGAGTGGCAACATGATTTTATGGATTAATTAAACATAAGGGCCACTAAAGGGAGTTGATATTGGCACTCCACCAATATCCACTGACACTCCTCATGTATTCATCTTTATCCAATCATTCGTCTAAAATAAAATATAATTTTAAGAAATTATATTCGAGCACATATATATATATATATATATATATATATATATCTAAATTGAAAACGTTACCAAAATGGAATTCCTAGAATTCCATAATCTTGTTATTGAAAAACTGATTAGAATTCTAAAATTTCGTTGTCAAACATCTACCAAAATCTCTTTGGAATTTTGAGTTTGACTACCTAAATTAAACTTCACCAGAATCTTTATTAACGGAACCTTGACATAAACCCTCCTCTAGTTTCAAAATGGTGCACAAAATCCCCTTCTCCTTTTTTTTGAGTGCAACAAACATCCTTCAACTTACAAATTGGTGCAATTTACCCTATTTGGCACTATTTGGATTAAAAATTGACTTAAAATGATAAAAATACCCTCACAAAAATAAAAATAAAATTGATTAATTTTCTGAAAAATACCCAAAACAATTACCAAAAAAAAAAGAACTTTAATTTTACATTATTAGCAAAAGCTACTGAAAAAAGAACTTTAACTTGGTGAAAAATACCAAAAAAAGAACTTGAATTTTTTGAAAGATAACGAAAAAAATTACCAAAAAAATACCGAAATAAATTTACAGAAAAAAATTGATGAATTAAAGTTCTTTTTTTGGGTAAATTTTTTCGATAAATTAAAATTCTTTCTTTGGGTAAATTTTTTTGGTATTTTATAGTAAATTGATCAGTTTTTTTTTTATTTGTGCGGGTATTTTTGTCCTTTTAAGTCAATTTTTAATCCAAATAATGCCAAATTTGGGCAAATTGTACCAATTTGTAAGTTGGAGGGTGTTTGTTGCATCCAAAAAAAGGAGAGGGGGGTATTGTGCACTATTTTGAAACCAGAGGGGGTTTATTGCACTTTGGCCTATATATAAATTGAAAACGTTACTAGAATGGAATTCCTAGAATTCCATAATCTTGTTATTGAAAAACTGATTAGAATTCTAAAATTTCGTTGTCAAACATCTACCAAAACCTCTTTGGAATTTTGAGTTTGACTACCTAAATTAAACTTCATCAGAATCTTTATTAACGGAACCTTGACATCTCAACGGAAACTTCTTTGGAGTTTCACTGAAATTTCTTCGGACTTGGTCACCCCCTCACTATATTTTGAACTGAATATGTTATGTGTCTGTATAGGGCTCATCCTAGGCCCCTTTTTATAGGCTCCATACTTATGGATAATTAAATATATTTAATCAAGCAATTCAAAAGTCAGAAGTTACAAGTTATTTATGAAAAATTATTAAGAAAATTATAAAATAAAATAAAATAAAATAAAATAAATCACATTTCCAGAATTAAAATGACAAGGTCAACACCTTTCAACTTCTAATATTATTATATGTTCGAGATAAAGACAAGAAGGTAATCTAGACAGCTAGAATTTCCAGTAGAATATAAGCATGCGTGTTATCAAGAATTAATTGGCTCCAGTCCCGTCTCTGTCATCTCTAAAATGTTGTTAGGGAGGGGGTGAGCAAAAGTACACTGGATGATATTTTAACTAATTTAATCAATAATTCATGAGTGTTACATGTATGTAATCATGTAAACATGCGAGCAAGTAATGGCAATGACATCATAATGTGGTTATGAATAAAATCACATAGTCCGACAATGACAAAAAGCTGTCCAACTCCAATTACTTAAGAAATAAATTATTTGTCATTCCATCATTTTTCAAAACATAAATCACAATACCCCGTGCACTTGCCACACCTGCCAGTTTTGTGGGCTAATGGCAAAATGGAAATTTCAAGTCTCCATCTAACAATTCGATCGGCAACTTATTCTTTATGTCATAAGATAGAGAACCAATAAACTTAAAAATATTTCAGGAGAGTTATAAAAGTAAATATATATAATTTTGAAACACAAATCAACAATCTCTCACTTGTTTTAAAATTTAGAAAATAATTCATGGATGATTGGTACAGTAGTGTGCATTAATAAATGTGTCTTTTGGACTTGAATCATTACCTAATGAAGATATTTCTAGGCTTATCTAGGAACTTGGTAAATAGAGTCTTGAACTAAGAATCACGTTGACAAACCATAAGTGCCTCACACACACTTTTGTTCAGAGATAAACTACTAAATCAAGCCTATCCAGATCTTATAGAAGTGACTTTGCTTCCACACCCAGATCAGTATGTCTCTCAAGAGTGATCTTGCACACTCTAATCGAATATCAGTTATGAACTCATTAAGAGAAATTATTCCCATCATTCTTATTGCAAGATTAATTAGTGAATCTATCGAGAGTGATCCTATACACCCCAATCAAAAATTTAATATATATATTCATTAAGAGACCAAGTCTTAACCTATTTATTACAAGAATATTATTCGGTTAATCTATAGATTCATTAAAATATCCAAATCTCAACCTCATCACTTACAAGATTGAGCACATATATCACATCATTGGGAAAGGAACATTCATGCCACAAGTTGTTATGTTACTTATTTTTTCCATTGAACCTAGGAGATATATCACTGGGTTAGGTTCATGTAACATACAACATTATTGATTATAGGCTCTAATCCAATCCATCTAGATGTCTCAGACACAAGTCCTTTCACAATTCTTTCGACAGTGGATCCACCAAATATGTTCTAGCCTTAATTTATATAACAAAGTGAAATAATCCATTACATGTCTAGATTTTCCATTGTAAATCTTCTTGTTAGCTTGAAACATTGTAACCTTATTGTCATAAAATATTGTTAAGGGCATCATGAGATTACTCAATATTATAATGTCGTCCAATATACTCCTTAGCAACTCAACTTTCTCTCCAGTAGAGAAAAATGCTATAAAATCTAATTCTATTGTGAAATGGGTTAGATAAGTTTGCCCTTTTGATTTTCATAAAATTGCAGTTCCATTTTGTATGAAGATCCAGACTATCACAGATAAGAAATCCCCCTTTTTAGAATTCTAGATTGTATAATTGTAGCCTCTAATAACTGATGGGTATTTTCCAAAATGCAATCCATGATCCATAGTTCATTGCAAGTACCTCAAGATTTTCACAAGAGTAGTCAAAAGACCTTTTCCTGGATTACTTATGTACTTGATCATAGTATCCACTACAAAGACTATGTCTTTCCTCATATAGACTATCAATAATTCAAGAATAAAATTGATACATTGTTTTGCCTGAATTACAAACTGACTTCACAATATCATCAGTTG
Source organism: Cornus controversa (assembly GCA_026545225.1). NCBI lineage: Eukaryota > Viridiplantae > Streptophyta > Magnoliopsida > Cornales > Cornaceae > Cornus > Cornus controversa. The sequence continues at coordinate 6,257,350 of CM048849.1, read as the reverse complement.
GAATAAAGATCGCAGTATCTGAAAAGTAATTAGAAATTTTCAAAATCTTCTCAATATCGTTGGGCTGTGAAAGTGCTAAACCATGTTTGGATCTCCAAATTTTGATTTCTGAAATAAAATTAGCCCCCCGAGAAACCACCATGTCAAATTTTGAAGTTAGGAACTTTGTAGGAAAATATTGATACAACAGTTCCCTTACAATTGCAATCATTCCCTTTTTATACTTATCGTGCCTCTATTTAGGAGCTTTCAAAATTATAATTTAGTATCGTCGATAAAAATGATAACATAATACTTTCCTTCACGAAAATAATTAGCGCATTTTTGACTTGTCAATATCGATCAATTCCAGGACATTAGTGTTCTTACAATAATCGTGAAAGATATTTCACTAAAATTTTCACATGCTACATGCAATGCATTGATCCATATGAGCCTTACCTCAATCACTGATTAACCATTGACTATCCTTTAGATTATGGTTTTAGATTCATGTAACCAAGTTTATGAAATATCTTGAATCAAGAAACTTGCAATAGAAACATTTCTTAAATGTAAACAAACCATTAATGGAGTGTCTCATTAAGACAAACATGTTTCATTTTGATGAATATGAGATCAATTCAAAACTTAATTTGAAGACATCCTTCAAAGAGATCACATTAACGAAAAGTATGCCAATGCCTATGATTCGTGTGTGAGTGTGACTCAAAAAGTATATCAATTAAAAATTTTCACACTTCGCAATAGAACGAATTCCTTGCAGAATAGGGCTATCGAAAGGGGTGTCGAACCTCAGGGACTGTGGTCTGACTGAGTTGGATATAAGGAATTAATTCTAATTAAATTTAAAAGAAATAAATTCTGATTTTTAATTCTAAATTAACTAATGAAGCAATTGAACAAAAGCAAGAAAAACTGAGGAGTGTAGAGAATATAAGATAAGTCTAGGGTAATTGATTTCACCACTAACTTCACAATCAATGGTCAATTGAACTAACTATGGGGTATCATATCATGCATAAGTGGTGTCGGTGGCTACAAGCTCACCTCCATCCTTCAAGAAGATAACATATGATTAAGGCCAAGTCATGGACTATCTTCGATTGGCATGGGCCATATGCCTAACTACTCTAATCTAGGGTGCAGTATGGTTCATCTTCTCTAGGCATAATCCATCAAAGCTCTTAACAATATATTCAGTGAAAACCATAGTGTAATAATCACTCTTATGATCACAGAAAATAAGAGGGACGAGTTCAATAACAACAATCAACTATCTAAGACAAGATAAGAAATCATTGAAACTGAATTTATAAGACTTTTATTGCTCAATTCTATAAGAAGAATCCTCTAAATTACACAATCTATGAATGAATACAAAAATCTCCAATAATTAGAACAATCAAACCAGTGATGTTTAGTTAGGGCTCCATCAAAACCCTGGTGGCTGAACTAGCCACTCATGATACGCCTTGTTCTCCAATGATTCTCTATTCCAAAAGTTCTTCCAAGCTGCTGCCAAGCCTTCTCAATACAGCCCCAATTTGTCACTTTAAATAGCCAAGAGAATACATCAAAGTCCTAATCCAATTAGGAATTAATTAGGTTTTCCCGCAGCACTAATCAGGTGGGTTTTTCCTGCTGACTTCGGCCCAACTTTTGACCCACTAGAAGTCCGATTTACAGAATTTTCGTGAAATACAAAAGTGTGCAGGATCAAATTTCGTTCAACCTTAAATGAGAATTATGTCGATTTGAGGCTCGAAAATAAGACTTCTGGTCCGTTTTCCAAAATGGGATTAAGACTGTATTAAATGCAGATTTGGGCTTTAGGCCCGAAACCTTCTTAAGCAACTGTAATTCTCTTGGACCTCTTCCTTGGGCTGATTTGAGTTGAAATAAATGGTGGAATGAATCTCCTTGAAGTAGGCTTCATCTAACCATCTTGGATGTCTTCTTTAAAACCCCAAAATCACGGTTTTAACTGAAATAATTATTAAGGCCCTGAAAATACAGAAAACACTAAAATGAAGTAAAATCACAAAATAATCTATCACTAAGAGAATAAAATATATAAATTAAAAGGCTAAAATGCGTAACATTCAACGCCGATCAGCCTACCACATTAGAATTTGAAGAGTTCTCCTCTTATATTATCATTTGATCCCCCACTAATTCATAGTTTTTGAATGATTTCGACTAATCGAAATGTGGTGAGATGCTCTAGTTTCAATCTATAGAGTACCTAATTTTTCTCACAAAAAACCATGAAAATTGATTAGATAACCTGTCACACCCTAATTTTTGACACCCGGTTAAGAGCAAAGGAAATTGGGGGGGGGGGGGAAGTGAACTATGAAAGTCCAATCGGTTCACAAACTAAAACCCTTAAATCCCAAGACTTACTTTTTTTATGTGTCTAAGATTTCAAGATGGGACCAAGCCTATTAGAAAGAGGATTAAAAATTATTCAATTTCAAAGAAAACTATTCTCAAATCCGTTTTAAAATGAATGACCTATGTTTGTTTGAAGTCAGGGACAGTTTCAACACATGCTGTGAATAGTACGTTCGATTAATCAAAGAGGTACTTTCAATTAATCGAAGCTGCGATTAATCGAAGTTCTATCCAAACTTCAATTGTAACATGCTAGTTTTAGGTTCCAATTTTGATCGGCGTTGAATGTTACGCATTCTAGCCTCTTAACTTATATATTTTATTCTCTTAGTGATAGATTATTTTGTTATTTTACTTTGTTTTAGTGTTTTCTGTATTTTCAGGGCCTTAATGATTATTTCAATTAAAACCATGCTTTTGGGCTTTTAAAGAAGACATCCAAGATGGGTAGATGAAGCCTACATCAAGGAGATTCATTCAACCATTTATTTTAACCCAAATCAGCCCAAGGAAGAGGTCCAAGAGAATTACAGCTGCTTAAGAAGGTTTCGGGCCTGAAGCCCAAATCTGCGCATAATACAATCTTAATCCCGTTTTCGAAAACAGACCAGAAGTCTTATTTCCAAGCCTCAAATCGACATAATTTTTAAGTGAGGTTGAACGAAATTTGATTCTGCACACTTTTGTATTTCATGAAAATTTTGTAAATCGGACTTCTAGTGGGTCAAAAGTTGGGCCGAAGTCAGTAGGAAAAACCCACCTGATTAGGGCTGTGGAAAACCCTAATTTATTCCTAATTGGATTAGGACTTTGGTGTATTCTCTTGGGGAATAAAGTGAAGAATAAGAGGCTGAGTTGGAGAGAGATTATAGAGATTTGGAGAGTTTGAGAGGGCTGAGAAGAGAATAGAAACATATTTACAGAGCCATTGGAGAACGAAGTCATACGCATAATTCATGAAGATGATGCCTTCTTCCTCAACAGTTGAAACTTCTTTTTCTACCATGAGTGGCTAATTCATCTACTAGGGCTTTGATGTAGCCCTAACAAAGCATCAATGGTTTGATTGTTTTAATTATTGGGGACCTTTATATACATGCATAGATTGTGTAATTTAGAGGATTCTTATTATAGAATTGAGCAATAAAAGTCTTGTAAATTCAGTTTCAATGATTTCTTATCTTGTCTTAGATATTTAGTTGTTATTATTGAACTCAATCTCTCTTATTTTCTGTGATTATGAGAGCGATTATTACACAATTATAATCATTGAATATATTATTAAGAGCTTTAATGGATTATGGCTAGAGAAGATGAACCATACTGCACCTTAGATTAGAGTAGTTAGGCAGATGGCCCATACCAATTGAAGATAGTCCATGGCTTAGCCTTAATCATATGTTATCTTCTTGACGGATGAAGGTGAGCTTGTAGCCACCGACACCACTTATGCATGATGTAATTCCCCTATAGTTGATTCAATTGACCATTGATTGTGGAGTTAGTGGTGAAGTCAAACACCCTAGATTTCTCTCTTATTATCTTCAATATCTATTCTACTTTGATTTATTTTATTTTACTTTTTAATTAGTTTAGTTTAAAAATCAGATTTCTTTTCTTTATAAATTTAATTATAATTAATTCAGTATTCCAACTCATCAAACCATAATCCCTGAGGTACGATACCCCTTTCGATAGCCCTATTCTGCAAGGAATTCGTTCTATTGCGAAGTGTGGAAAATTTTAATTGATATACTTTTTGAGTCACACTCACACACGAATCAATTTTTGGTGCTGTTGCCAAGGATTATCTATTTGATTGATTGGATTTTATAGAATTAATTTTAATTGGATTTTTAGTTTAGGAAACTTTTTATATTTTATTTTTAATTTTGTTTTTATTTTCTTTTTAGGTACTTTTGGCTAATATATGCAAGGTCGTCGTTCTGTAGTTGATCATTTGATACCTCTTGATCCTAAGCCTGAACGTACTCTTAGACAATAGAGGAACATCCCTGTTGATACCATAGTGCAAGAGGAAGAATTAATTGAAGAAATGGCAGAAGAGAGGAATAACAACCTTGTTCCTAATGCTGATGGAGAAAGAGCTAGATTGCTTAGGGACAACTATGTTCCTGAGACATATACCTCACCAGCGGGTCTTCAACTGCCTAATGTCACAACACAGAATTATGAGATCAAGTCCAGCATTATTCAGATGCTACCATCTTATTTTGGGCTGACTCAAGAAGACCCTTACAAGCGGATGACTTCATTGAAGTGTGGTCAACTACCAAAATTCACAACCTCTGAAGATGCTTTCAGAATGAGACTTTTTCCATTCTCTCTGAAAGACAAAGCAAAGTATTGGTTCAACTCTCTACCGGCAGGTTCTATCACGACTTGGACTCAGATGCAACATGAGTTTCTCAAGAAGTATTTTCCGATAGGGAAGACCAATCAGTTCAGACGTACTATCACTGGTTTCTCCCAACATGAGGGGGAACAATTTTATGAGACATGGGAAAGATTTAAGGACCTTCTTAGGAAGTGTCCCCACATCAAGTTCCTAAGTGACAACTAGTGCAGAGTTTTCATGAAGGGCTGACAGAAGCCAACAGACAGATGGTAGATGCATCTTGTGGAGGTACTTTTATGTTGAAGAGTGAAGAAGAGGCATGGACCTTATTTGAAAATCTTAGTGACAACTCTCTACAACATGTGTCCTCTACTCGTTCTAGCAGACCTGGCACTACAAGAAAGACTGATGGGATTTTTGAGGTTGGTGCTTCAGAAGCTATGCCAACTGACACTGATTTAATTGCACAGAAGGTAGCAACAATTATGGCTGCCAATCAAACTCCTTCTAATTCAAATTCTTCATTGCTAGGCCCTTGTAAAATTTGCTCTAGTCCTATGCATAATGTGAGCAATTGTCCTTCAATGGGGCAATTTTCTGATGTTCAACATGAGCAAGTCGAAGCTACATTCACTGGACCAATGAATCCTCCACGAGGTAATACTTACAATCCTACATGGAGGAATCATCCTTGTTTTTCTTACAGTAACCAAGGGGCAGCAATGCAACCATCATATCAACCTAGGACTTTTGTGCCTCAACAGCAATATCAAACACAAAGTCCTATGGCCCAAAGAATTTTTGCTATTAAAGACAAGCTGACACTTACCTTGTCTAAATTTGACAAGCTTGATTCTCTTATAGAGACAGTGCAAGCTACTGCAGCAACAGTACAATCTACAGTTCAGCTAGTGCACTCGCATTCTCAATCCATTGCCAAACTGGAATCTCAGTTTGGAAAGCTTGGTACTTCATTGAGTAGAAGAGAAGAAGGGAAGCTCCCTAGTCAACCAATTGCTAATCCAAGAGGGATGCAAGCTTCCACGAGCAACCGACACTATGAGTAAGTTCAAGCCATTACCACTTTGAGGAGTGGGAAAATAATTGATAATAAGGTGGGTGAGAAGAAAGAAGAAGAAAAAGTGACCACAAGTCCAAGTGTTGAAATTCCTTATGAGCCCAAGGCTCCTTTCCCATAACGTTTCCTTGAAGCATCTAAATTGGGGAAGTAAGGGGACAAGCTGCATGACATGATGGAGGTGTTTCGACAAGTGAAGATTAATTTACCACTCCTTGATGCCATCAAGCAAATTCCTCCTTATGATAAATTTTTGAAGGACTTGTGCACTCAGAAAAGGCGTTCTAAAAGCCATGTGCCAAAGAAAGTGATGCTATCACAAGTAAGTTCTATCATTTAGTAGTGTACTCCTCCCAAGTACAAAGATCTTGGTGCCCTAACTATCTCATGCATCATTGGGGATCATCATGTTGATAAAGCTCTTCTTGATTTGGGTGCAAGTGTGAATTTGCTACCCTATTCAATCTACTTACAATTGGGCTTAGGAGAATTGAAGCCTACCTCGGTGGTATTGCAATTTGCAGATAGATCAACAAAGCAACCCCGAGGAATCATTGAAGATGTGCTCATTAAAGTGGACAAGTTATACTTTCCTGTTGATTTTATTGTACTTGACACTGAGCCAGTTCATAATCCGAAGAGGCATATTCCAGTGATCCTTGGTCGACCTTTCTTAGCTACTGCTGATGCTTGCATAAATTGTAGGTCGGGGATCAAGGATATTTCATTTGGCAACATGAAGGTTAAACTTAATATTTTCAATGCTATTGAGAATCCTACAGATTAGACTGATGCTTTCTTCATGGACTCTGAGGATGTGGTTGAATCTGCAGATGAAATAAAGGTGCAAGAAAAACAGAAGGAAAATAAGATGTTTGAAGATCAATTTTCTACCATTGTGGTAAATTCTGTATGCACTACACCCTCCAAAACATTTCAGAGGGAGCAATTATTTAGAGTATCCGACAACTCCACACCATGGTATGCAGATATTGTGAATTATTTAGCCACGGAAAAAGTGCCAAGAGACTGGACCAAGCAAGAACGTGATAGATTCTTCTCTAAAGTTCATCATTACTTTTGGGAGGATCCAGAGTTATTTAAATATTGTCCAGATCAGATTATTCGGCAATGTGATCCAGACCATGAGTTTCAAGATATTCTCAAGTTCTGCCACTCATTGGCATGTGGAGGCCATTTCAGTGCAAGGAAGATAGCAGCAAAGGTACTTCAATGTGGATTCTTTTGGCCTTCTCTGTTTCATAATGCATATGTTTTTTGTAAAACTTGTGATCGCTGTCAAAGATTAGGTTCAATGTCGAGGCGAGATATGATGCCAATGAGCCCCATTCTGGTGGTTAAAATTTTTGATGTTTGGGGAATTGATTTTATGGGACCCTTTCCACCCTCTTTTGGCTACGAGTATATTCTGGTTGGGGTGGACTACGTCTCCAAATGGGTGGAGGCTATTGCAACTCGAACCAATGATCACAAGGTGGTAATCAAATTCATGCATGAGAATATTCTTAATCGATTCAGAATTCCTCGAGCCTTGATCAGTGATGGTGGTTCTCACTTTTGCAATAAATTCTTGAGAGGTTTGTTTGCTAAATATTCAGTGACACATAAGGTGGCAACACCTTATCATCCTCAGACAAGTGGGCAAGTAGAGCTGTCCAATCGAGAAATTAAGCATGTTCTCGAAAAAACAGTGAGACCGGATAGAAGAGATTGGTCATTGCGATTGAGTGAGGTGCTATGGGCGTATCGGACTGTTTACAAGACTCCTATTGGTATGTCACCATATCGGCTGGTGTATGGGAAAGCCTGTCATCTTCCAGTAGAGATTGAGCATAAGGCACTTTAGGCGATCCAAAAATTCAATTTCGATGCAAAAAGAGATGGGGAAGAGAGAAAGTTGCAATTGAATGAATTAGAAGAGTTTAGACGTGATGCTTATGAAAGTTCACAAATTTACAAAGAGAGGACGAAGGCATTTCATGATCAACATATCTCACGAAAGTCCTTCTCTCCAGGTGATAAAGTGTGGCTCTTCAATTCAAATCTTTGGTTGTTTCCCGAAAAATTGCGTTTAAGATGGGATGGACCATTCCAAGTGATTTCGGTTTTTCCTCATGGTGCTGTGGAAATTCAAAGATTTTGAGATAATACTTTGATGAAAGTTATTGGGCAAAGGTTGAAGCATTGTGTGGAAGGGTGTGTGCCAAGAAGAGACGTAGAGTCTGTCGACTTGACGGACCCCGTCTATCCGACTTAATCCCTTCGGAGAGTTGATCGTCTCCTATGGACGTTAAATTGTAGGTTTTGTATGTATTTCTATACTTTATTTGCTTTAGTTTTCTTTGATTTTAATTTTTAGTTTTAGTTTTCTTAAGTTTTCTTTCAATTTTAATTGCGTTTTAATGTTGTTTCTTTGAGTTTTTGATGTATAAGTTGCTTTCGGAGGATGCCAAGAGGTGTACCGAGGTATTTGGACTCAAGACGGGTGAAAAATCGTGCTCTCGGTAGACCTTAGTCGATGGAGACTCAAAATTATCAAGTCCTGGTCGAACTTGGGCGATGGAGGTCCAACAAGCATCCGGGGGGTGGGGGGGATCGATCGCCCCAGCCAAGGGGGATCGATCGCCCCATGTTAATTTTTAAAGATCCCCACCAGCAGGTGGGCGATTGATCACCCACTCCAAGGGGGATCGATCGCCCAAGGATAAAAAGGGGCTGGCCGAGACTTCTTCTTATAAGTGGACTCCCACTTCTCTTATGTTGCTACTACTTGCATCTTCTACCTCTTTGAACTCTAATTCAAGTCCTACTTCAACCGGAAAATTATTTTCTTCAATTGGTGATTATTAAACAAGAATTCAACATTAATTATCATCAACATCAACATCAAACCAGATCAAGAATCACTAGTTCTCAAAGGAAGCTCTCACTTTTTTAAGTTCAACATCAAAGTAAGTGAAGTTTTTCTTTGGTGAAATTGTGCAATTCTTTTAGAGGGCTTTTGAAGACCAAGTTTGGGGGACCAATTTGGTGCATTTACTTTTTCAATTTGGGTGGAAAAATTATCAAAAAGAGGAGGTTGAAGGCTACAATTTTATTGTGCACACCAAGTGTTCGGTTTAATTCCTCAACCACACTTCTTCTATTTCTATGGCACCAAAGCGAGCAAGTCACCAAGGTGCTTCAAGTTCACGCAATCCTCGCCGAGCGAGGAATGATCCAACCACCGGTTCTTCACGATCTCACCGAGAAGGTATTCAAGAGAGATGACATCCAAGGGCTTTGAACTTTGAAACTACGTTTGACATAGCCGAACTCTATGGTATATTTCCCGAGACATGATGGGGAATTTTTGACATCCGTCATCATCGGTCGGCATCAATTTTTGTTCCACTCTCTTCTACTATCTACCCGAGACTTGTCAAGGTATTTTATCCGAACTTAATGCCGAAACCTAATGAGCGGGAGGTGCTTATTTCTTCAGTAGATGGAACAGTAGTTTGAGTGGATATGTCATCCATTGCTATTGCCATGGGTTATCTTCATGAGTGCCCAGATGATTTATCTCATATCTATACTCCTCTACCCGACGATTTGTTAGTGGGTAATTTGGTTGCACATTTGTGTGCTAATCAATTTTTCGGGCCGAAAAGGAATGCAGCTTCCAAGTCTTCAATGCCAAATCATTTATGATTCCTTGACGCTGTTCTACTCAAGAATGTATGTCCCATTGGACATAAGACCAAGAGACGTCAAGAGTTCCTTCGATCCTTATATGCCATATATTTTGGGCATTGGCTGTCGTTCCCACAGATTGTCTGGGGCCAGATGGAAAAGTTCTATTCTAAGGTTATGGCCAAGGCACCAGATAGTGCAAGTGACTGGGAGTTTCCATTCTCGACTATCATTCATCAGTTGCTTGTTGCACAGGGGTATGCAGTCCATGAGGATGAGCTTGCCTTTCCTCGTGATCTTCATTATGGCACGCATGATTGGAATTTGAGCCGATCTCATATGCACCAGAGAGTCATAGCGGCGCTTGGTGAAGTGTCTCGGTTGGCCCAGGGAGGAGAACATATAGATATACCACCACCGGTGGAAGATCCAGAGGAGATGGAAGCAGAGGAAGAGGAGGTGCATGCACAGGCTGGTGGCCATGATTATTAGTATTTAGAGGGGCAGATTGCTAGGTTGACAGCCCAGTTTGGCACCCTACAGACAGAGGTATCCACACAGTTTGGTGCAATGAGGACTGAGATGGCGGATCACTTTCGTGACACTCGCCAAGACCAACTAGAGATGAGGAGGATGATGCGTGCACTGATGCGCCAGACAAACTTGGATCCAGATGCTCAGTCACCACCACATCCTTGACAGGAAGGTAACGATCTTTTGTATTTTATTTGATTGTTAGTTTTTATTTTTCTTTTTAGTTTTATTTTTCTTTCTGTAGTTAGATTTTTATTAAGAAAAAAAAAACAAAAAAATTTGAAAAATGAAAAAAAAAAATTTTTTTTTTTTTTTTAGGATTTTTTCTTTCATATTTATTTTCACTAATACTCTTTCACTTGATCTTTGGGGTATAGTGGTTTGTTTTGACATGTTTTAACATCTAAGTTTGGGGGTGTGCTTGCATTACTTTCATACTAGTGGTGTACTCTATTTTCTTTCCACTACTCTAGATTTCTGGTAACATCGTTCTTACTCTTCTCTATGCTTTGATTGGGAGTACATTGAGGACAATGTATAGTTTAAGTTTGGGGGTGAGGCGATGCCCTATTTTTGTGCTTTATTGCATTATGGGGGAAAATTTGTGTGAAATTCTTCTTGTGTTAGGATTTTATTTTATTTTATTTTATTTTCTTAGTTTGTTTATTTTATTTTATTTTGTTTTATTTTTAGATAGAATGTTTTGACATTATTTAAGGGATTAGTACTTTATGTAGGTGCGTAACTTGCAATTTTTGAGTATGTTTTAAATTTTTGGAAATTGTGGTTTAAATTAAGTGGTTTTAATCATGGTTTGCAATAACATGTTTTGAGGTGATTAATTTGAGTTTCCTCACATGCACAGACACACTAGCATAATCTTGTGAGGTGTATACTTATGCTCTGAGTTATTGTGTTACATATGCTTGATATTAATTAGTATCTCTTGAGAATGAGTACCGATGATGTGTTTTACTTGACTTCAATGAAAAAAAAAAAGAAAAAAAGAATATGTTGAAAGCAAATCAATTTGATCCTTTTTATGAGTAACCGGGCCTCTATGCCTCAGGAAGCACGGAGTGTTCGCGTCAAAAGTGAAAGGGTGAGAAAAGATGAGTATTGGTTGTCTTGATTTGTAGCCTGACTGATTCGAGTAATTAGGTCTTCGGGGTATCTTAAAGCCTAGTGTCCTAAAGCCATCTGGTTTGGGAGTCACTGACTGAAAGCTTGATACATGGATCTTTTAGAAAGCTTAATATATCAAGACATTGCACAACCAATAAAGCAATTGAAAAAAAAAAGGAATGAAAAAAAAAATAGAAAAGTCATGTATTCATGTTTGGAAGAATGATTTCAATAAGGGGAGCTAGTAAGTTAAAAGAGTATGTGCCTTAATATATTCTGAGCTGGGTTATGTTACATGAGATAACTGCTAGTTCACTTTACACGAGGGAGCTAGAGTTGATTATTTTGAGATATGTTGATGTGAATTATGCATGGGGACCATTGATTTGAATTATGGAATTTGAAAGTTTGAAATTATTCTTGAATGCAAGTTTGTAACTATGTATTGTAATCTTCTTCTTGAATTAATGTTGAAACAGAATTTTGAATGTTTGTGGGTAACATTTCTGGAAACCCTCAAGAGACTATACTCGTCCACTAGGGGGAACCTAGGGGTTTAAAGGCTTATTGCATATGTTAAATGCAATCGTTTCTCCCACGAAAGTGGAGTTGGGTAGTTTAGTTAGTATTTGTTATCTTCCTTTGTTTTAGTTTTGTTTTATTCTATTGCTAAGGGACTAGCAATATGTAAGTTTGAGGGTGTGATCGGCGTTGAATGTTACGTATTCTAGCCTCTTAACTTATGTATTTTATTCTCTTAATGATAGATTATTTTGTTATTTTACTTTGTTTTAGTGTTTTATGTATTTTTAGGGCCTTAATAATTATTTCAGTTAAAACCATGCTTTTGGGCTTTTAAAGAAGACATCCAAGATGGGTAGATGAAGCCTACATCAAGGAGATTCATTCAACCATTTATTTCAACCCAAATCAGCCCAAGGAAGAGGTCCAAGAGAATTACAACTGCTTAAGAAGGTTTCGGGCCTGAAGCCCAAATCTGCGCATAATACAGTCTTAATCTCGTTTTGGAAAATGGACCAGAAGTCTTATTTTCGAGCCTCAAATCAACATAATTTTTACGTGGGGTTGAACGAAATTTGATTCTGCACACTTTTGTATTTCACGAAAATTCCGTAAATCGGACTTCTAGTGGGTCAAAAGTTGGGCCGAAGTCAGCAGGAAAAACCCACCTGATTAGTGCTGCGGAAAACCCTAATTTATTCCTAATTGGATTAGGACTTTGGTGTATTCTCTTGGGGAATAAATTGAAGAATAAGAGGCTGAGTTGGAGAAAGATTACAGAGATTTGGAGAGTCTGAGAGGGCTGAAAAGAGAACAGAAACATATTTGCAGAGCTATTGGAGAACGAAGTCATACGCATAATTCATGAAGATGATGCCTTCTTCCTCAACAGTTGAAGCTTCTTCTTCTACCATGAGCGGCTAGTTCATCCACTAGGGTTTTGATGTAGCCCTAACAAAGCATCAATGGTTTGATTGTTTTAATTATTGGTGACCTTTATATACATGCATAGATTGTGTAATTTAGAGGATTCTTATTATAGAATTGAGCAATAAAAGTCTTGTAAATTCAGTTTCAATGATTTCTTATCTTGTCTTAAATATTTAATTATTATTATTGAACTCAATCTCTCTTATTTTATGTGATTATGAGAGCGATTATTACACAATTATAATCATTGAATATATTATTAAGAGCTTTAATGGATTATGGCTAGAGAAGATGAACCATACTGCACCTTAGATTAGAGTAGTTAGGCAGATGGCCCATACCAATTGAAGATAGTCCATGGCTTAGCCTTAATCATATGTTATCTTCTTGACGGATGAAGGTGAGCTTGTAGCCACCGACACCACTTATGCATGATGTAATTCCCCTATAGTTGATTCAATTGACCATTGATTGTGGAGTTAGTGGTGAAGTCAAACACCCTAGATTTCTCTCTTATTATCTTCAATATCTATTCTACTATGATTTATTTTATTTTACTTTTTAATTAGTTTAGTTTAAAAATCAGATTTCTTTTCTTTAGAAATTTAATTAGAATTAATTCAGTATTCCAACTCATCAGACTATAATCCCTGAGGTACGATACCCCTTTCGATAGCCCTATTCTGCAAGAAATTCGTTCTATTGCGAAGTGTGGAAAATTTTAATTGATATACTTTTTGAGTCACACTCACACACGAATCAAATTTCACCCAGTTTCTTCGCTTAATCGAATATAGGTCTTCAATTAATCAAAGTTGGGCTTGCGATTAATCATAATCCTTCGGCAGAAAATCTTATTAAGTCCTATTTTTCCATTAGCACATTCAAAACTCACTCACCATTATGCATCTATTCCACATACATCCTCATATATTTTATACATCCAAAGACACACACGGAAGCATTTGAAATCATAAAGATATCTCAATTACATAATAACATCGATTCAAGTCCAAAAAATACATACATTGTCTAGTTTCTCAAAAGTAGAACCAATATACCAAAAGTACTTTTCCAACATCAATATTACAATTCTCAAAAGCATCAACATGACACATACATATATAGATACTCAAAACTCCAAAAAAGATGCTATTGACACTACAAGAAAAATCACTTTTAACAACGGGCGAAATGCTTTCCACGATGGGCTTCGTCCATTGTAGTATCGCTTGTCGTAGTTGATAATTAACTTTCTACGACGGTTTCAATTCCTATCGTAGAAAGACAACTTTTCACGACGTGCTACGCCCGTCATAGAAAGTTCACTTTCTCCGATGGGCCTAGCAACCGCCTTGGAAAGTCCTCTTTCCAAGAGGGGCCTTGACTGTCGTGGAAAGTCCAATTTCCACAACGGGCCTTGAGACCATCGTAGAATGTGGACTTTCTACGACGGGCTTGGCCCCTCGTAAAAAGTAAATTTGTTTAAAAAAAATTAGATGCTTTCCATTGTCCCAAAACCTATTCAACAACCAAAAAAGAGTTAAAAGCATAGAAAATGATAAATTTGAATCTAAAGCTCACAAATCACAAAAAATAAATCCCAATCCATTTTTATTTTCATTAAAGAGTTTGAAAGTACAAAGTTCCATCACTATTATTATCATAGCTATACAAGTGAAAAGTTTCAATCCTAACACAATCAAGACATTTCCCACCAAGCTCAAACTGCAAAAGCTTCACCCTAAAACATTTAAATCGAGACTCCGAGCAGCCAAACATAACTGAAAACAAAGTAAAAAAATTTAGCCAAAACACTTGCTAAAGAACTCAAAAAAGAAAATTTATGTTAATAAAGATAAATCAAGAAAATTTATACTAGTAAAGATAAAATAGCACAACCAGATCTATCAACTAATATGTAATGAAAGTGCTGTGTAAATAGTCATCAGTGTCTATTTTAGTACTGAAAGTGCTATGTAAATACTCATCCAACTACAATGGGTCATCTAATCATGAGGTGAGACTGTAACTTTTGCATTCTTCATCCACCTACGCATTTTGATATTTATTCCAAGATATATCTTTACCAATATTTTCACACAGGATTTTGTAATTAGCATATTCTAATAAAAGCTCAAACCATGCTGATTTTGGAAAAAATAATCGTGGACTGCAAAATAGATCCATATGCTTTCTACCCACAAAAAATCAAAATCAAACACCCATGTGTTAATGCAAATACAATTTTATATGCAAAGAACTGCTTGTACAAGCAATGGAAGTAGAAAATAGCCAGTAATATTGCAGAGGACCACAGATTAAAACAATAATAATTAAATGATGCTTTACAACTTAAAAGAAGCAACTCTAGAAAGCTTAGATTTCCAATGTGGGGGCATATGGATCCTAACAATTTCTTTGACCCTAGGTCTAATACTATGACCCTTCTGTGTCGAAGGCCACAACTAACACGATGCCACTGGCACAAGTGAATGGAATCATTCCATGAACTCATAACTTGGAATGGATCATTGGTTATTTTAGCCTTGAATGCCACCAATGCAAGTCGATCTGTCTCATTCCCTCTCAGCCTCGAGGTGGCTGAGTGGGCAGTACTAATGATTTTATGCTTCAAACTCAAACAGCATGCTACTGTTATAAAGATGAAAACATTGAGAAGTGACCTTGATATACTTGAGCCCATGCCAGCTAAAATTTTCATTTGAGTTCAGCAAAATTTATCCTAGCCTGAAAAAAATATGGATAGATATTGATATTGTACTCCACTAGTTCAAAGAAAATTTACTCCTGAAAATATAATCTAAAAATTAAGCAGGTGATCAAGATCATATATTTGAGAAGAAAAAATAAAATTAAACTAGTGGGGAGCTAGCCAAAGATAATCCTAACCACTATAAATTCTATTTTTTTTTTTGTCTTTTATCCTAAATGGGTCCCACAACCAATTCAGTTTTCTTGAAGTACCTGAAGTAGCATTGATGCCTTTGCACACAGCACCGCTCCAAAAGTTGGAAGCATTGACAATGTGTTGTATTGCGACCCAAGAAATTTGCTTGGAGATGAATTGATGGCAGTGGTCACATCCTCCCCACCATCACTACCCATAATCGACCAACCATCATCCACAAATCCATTAACAATATCATTGAAACTCCTGATGACAAATTTAAATTTTTTTCAGTCAATAGTTAAAAAGTATCAAACCAAAATCAACAAATATAGAACATTCTACATTTCACTATCTTGGAAACCTAGCCGAGTATGCACCCAAATAGTGAACTGATCCACCCACTGGCTGGGCGTATACTATACAACATTATCCTCCTTAATGATAAAATGATGCTATTTTTCTAAATATAATTATTATCTTTTGGTGGGAAAAAAATATCCTAGTTAGATCAAGAATATTTTTATCATAAGGAAATCAGACTTGTAATCCATGTTTAAAAAAAAACGGTGGGGGTGAATATTTAAAAACATATTATTATGATTTATAACAAAGGCCCGTGGGGTTTTGTATTGGAACACCCTGCTCCCATTTGAATTTATTAGTCCACATTAACTCAATCATCAAGAAGATGATAAACTCAGCTGATTGCCAGGTTTCACAAAACTGAGTGATAGATTCTCTCACCTGCACAATCTCTGACCAAATGTCCTTAACACGGTCGGTTGACAGCCCCCGCTATACTGAATTTCTCCACTGGTTTCCTATGCAATTTGCCGAATATGTTGCAAGGCCTGCATATAACATTTACAATGACAAAAATGAGAAGGCAAAAGTTGATCGAATTATATATAAAGTAACCCCAGGCATGAAATACTTACAGCTATAGTCATTTTCTGAGCTAGAATCTTGGATGATTCATAGAGTGGCCTGAGAACTTCAGGAATGCTCCAAGCCTAAGTTACATGACATGTAAACTCAGAAAAAATAGGCCAAATGAAGAAAAAAAATTTAAGAATGTAATACCAGGAAGAACTGGTTAGATTTTTAATCCTTACATCCAAGTTGATGTGATCAACGATGTGAACAATGGAGCCACCACCCTCACAAGGTCGTATAAGAAAACCACTAGGTAGCATTTTAGCTCTTACAAAATATGAAGGAGGTGGCCCAGCAGGGCCGCCAGTGGAAAAAGTCAAAGACCTCTCACATATCTGTAGGTTTAATATAAAAAACAAACACAACTATCACATGACAGGAACTCCTTAAAGCTTGCTCATCTACTATTGTCACAAGTCTATAGCAAGTCATTCATGCACATCACAAACTTCTGATTCAACAAAATATTTGTAATCATGCTTAAAAATTTACCACAAGACTGCTATCTTCTAAACTTGTAGTATATCTCAGTGTCCAAAAATCATGCGCCGATGCCAATGTTGTTGGTGCATAAGTCTGAGGGGAGAAGAGTAAAAGAATCAGAATTTTTGCATGCCCGAGTAAATTAGAAGGAAAAAGTCAAATCTCTTAAATAACTGATAAGTGTTCAATTCTATGCATTTGAACCCTCTTTATTGCTTATGTTAGTTCCATTTTTGCGTTTACCGAGATATGTTTACGGTATTTTTGTGTTTTTGATGTATTGCAGGTCTTGGAGTAAATGGAGCAAAGTTTGAGGCTTTTTGCAGTTCAAGAGAAAAATCAGAAATTGCAGCCAAAGGTATCTCGATCAATCGAGATGTTGATCTCGATTAATCGAAATTTCGATTGATCGAGATCTCATTTCGATTAATCAAAATCTCGATCAATCGAGATCCAATCTCGATTGATCGAGATTCTGCAGAAGCCACTTGCCCACTTGCTCACCTGCTTTCCCGCTTGCAACAAAATCCCCCTTTTTGCACGATTTAGGGGGATTGTCTGACTTGAACAAGACCCTTGGGGACCTTCTTGATACAAGGGATATATATAGTCATATATATATATATATATGGTGGGCCCCCAAGGTTGAAAAGGAAGCCAAAAAGCACAAAAAGGGCCATATCTCTCATATCTCATAGATCTCTCAACACACATCAGACCATCAAGAGGAGAGACATTCGGGAGAGAGGAGAGGGAGCTGAACCAGACCAAGAAGCTTCATCTTCTCCATCAATGGAAGAGTGCAAGGCAACCATGAGAAACTAACTTCCATACTAGGGTGTTGGTTTCAACCCCTAGCCATGTAAACTTGTTCCTTCTTGTAGCACTTGGGATTTGTAATTAAATGTTGATTATTTAGCCACACAAATACATTTCTTTTATATATTCATTTGGTATAGAGTTTATTCTTGTCTTAGAGTAGATTTTGTCATTTGAATGCACAACATTTGCATATTCCACAAGAAGTGCAAATGATGGCTAGATAATGGTGTTTAAATGAATGTGTGATGTTTGCTTGTATAGACCATGCCAAGACAAGGTAGTTTGGATGCATGTAGGGTTCACTTAGTGAGTAGGGTAATTAGGTAGTTAGTTAGGTTGAAGAGCTATGCTTGTTGAAGATGGATTATGATAGGTTAGCACACACATTGATCTTTTGATATGTCATTGAGGTCACAAGCCTAATGACATTGTTAGGCATTTAATTAATGAATCCCATGCTTGCTACACTTATGAACATGTGAACGGCTAGTGGTGGAAACCAACCCTAGTTCTCTCTCCCATCCTTTACTCTTTAATTTTATTGTCATTACATTCATGCAATAGGTTGTAAACAAAAATTCAAAAACCTGTTTTTAGGATTAAAGTGTAATTAATCTTTCTTTAAGACAATTGCTACTAGTCCTCGTGGGATCGATACCCTCTATATAGAACCTTATCTGCAAAGATTCGTGCTCTTGCGAGTGGTTAAATTATATTTTGATAAAAAGGGCAAAAATTAAGCTTACAATATAATCCGAGTTTAGCCACATCAATAACTTTTGGTTTACAAGTATGCAAACTTGCATGTATATGAGTTCTATTGTCCCTCTGTTTCTGTAGGGATTACACTCAATAAATCAACGCAACGGCAGTCGCGAAACCAAGATGGACGATCTTTGAGGATTTTAGCGATCTGAAACGAAATTCATCATATACTTTGAACTAAGACAATATAAGAATGTAAAACCATGACATTTTTGCTATGCTATTTCTTCCATCCAAATGATTGTAAAGGAAAAAAGATATCACTAAATATTTAATGTTCACGAGAACTACCTTCATGGGTTCTGGACTCACAAGACCACAGGCTCACGCTGCTATCCCATTACAATTGCGGGAAACAGCAACGATTCCAATAGAATCCGAACCTGGCTACCCCAAAAAACAATGACAGTTCATAATAAATATGAAATTGAAGTTGGGGAAAAAAAAGAATAAACAAATGAATAGAAGGTTTAAATTGTCATACCTTCATCCCAATCATCTGGACCTAGTCGACAGTAGTTCCAGTAATCAAACATGACAAGGATACTCACCAAAAAGTAACAAGTCAACTGTCATTATCTCTCATTTAATATCAGATCTACCCAAAACTGTAGATTCTTGAAACCCATTTCAAGGCACTAACATTTTTCATTCAAAAAATATATAAAGAAACCCAAATGATGAAACATAGAGAAAATCAGCAGAATAACACAATGATGTTCATCAAAAGTAAAAAAACTGATTTGCTGTTATTATCTTTCTTTTAAAGTTAACACTGCCCATGAACTGAGTAAGACAATAAACACCGTTTTCAAAAGTATATCATTGATTTAATGAAGAAATCGGAATAAGGGATAAAAAAACCAATTTTTTAGGCCAGAGTTTCAGTCTATCGTAAATAACCACAGGTAAAAAGCACAAGGAAAAAGAAAAAATAATAAAACACAATAACATAAGCATAATACAAAATATGATACTAGAGAAAGAAGAAAGGGAAAGATCTTAATCAGAAATGCAGGACCTTTCATCCTAATCACTAAATAACAACACAAACATGACAAATGAAACCAAGACAAACCATAATCATTGATTCACTATCCCAAATCCTTCATTAATTCTTATTATTTAGAAAAAAAAGATTTCAGACAAGTAAAAATAGTAAATTAAAACAAAACAGAATAGAACCAAACACCAATAAGACTTAAGCTTGTATATAAACGATGAGAGCAATTTTATCCGTATTAGAAATTAGAACTAACTCTCTTTTCAATAAAAAATGGAAAGCAAGAGAGGAAACCATTTTGGGAAAAGACGTTCAAAATTAATTTTCAAGAATAAATTCAAACATAACCACATTTCCACTCTTTCAGTGATTCACCATTCATAAACAATAAACAAATTAGACTGGAACAAGAATAACTTAACCAAGCCATCTCTTAAGCCTCATTTTCTTCCAACCCAACTCGAAACCTTAAGATGAAAGAATGAAGCACACAAAAACAAAAAACAAAAAACAAAAAACAAGAAATAGAAAAACTGCAGGGACTCAGTTACAAATCTTCCCATTCCAAATCCCAAAAACATATAGAAAAGGAAAATAAGAGAAAACAATTACATATAGATCAGACCATCATTTCTCATTTCTTCAAACCCCCACAAGTTGAACTAAATAAAAAAATAGAACTGCTTGAGACCCATATAAGAATAATACATCACAAAGAAATTAGCTTTGCTGGAAATAAAAAAACAAAATTTAAACCCCACTTGCAAATTTTAACACCCACAATTCCAAAATATTTGAATGTGGAAAGGTCAAGAGAAAGTGAGAGAAAATTTGTGGTCTTCGAGTGGTGTTAGCTAGGGTGATATATACCTGCGATTCTGAAGCCAGACTTTGATCTGTTTAGGCTCAATGTTAGAGAGAATAGGACATTCCCTGATAAGCTGTTGCCTTCTCATAGAACTAGGCTTGGGACACTCTGAATAGACCCTCTATAAGGCCTCCACTTGCTCAAGTGTATACCTCACGTACTTACTCGAGTCCATCTGCTTGTTCGACTCTCTGTGCATCGAAAGTGCCATTGACAAATTCAGAGAACAATAACACCAAAAATAAAGCTGAAAGCAAAGAAAACCCAGAGAGTGTACGAGTATTTTAGAGCACTGTAAGTTCACAGTTTCGACACTGAATTGGTGATTAATTTGCATGAACAGGCAGGCTCTCTCATCCAAGAGAGCCTCCTCTCTCACTCATCAGACGCTCTCTTGCTTCCACAAAAAAAGATGAGATTGTTTAAACCCAGTTAGAGAAGAGCTTGAACAGGGTCCCGTGATCTTTATCTCATAATCCACAGTATGGGCAAGAGGCAAAATGACCTGGCTACTAGGGAAGCCACCGGGTTTGGCACAAGGAACTGCATAAGGACTAGCTTTAAGAGATGTAGCACAATAAGCATCAATCCCATAGTCGGTCCATTCAGAATGATGTTCCCTCAGAAAATGAACAAGCAAAATAGGGGAGACATTCTGCATAACAGCATGAGCTTTTAGTAACTACCATTATGGAAAGGAGGCTATGCTAATCACAACTATGGCTAGCAATAATACTCTAAGCAAAATTAACTGTCAAGCTTGTTCAATTAAAATTATAATATTTATGATACTTGTGGACTGGATTGAAGTTTCAGGAACTTCAAGTATTGACCAAAATTTATTAGTGAAAAAGAAAACATCAAGTTGTGATCACGTAGGCTTCATATATATACTGATTTTTCTTCAACTTTTTTCCATATTTTGATGTAGACATACATACATATATGTCAAATGAATGGAATAACATCAGAAATGGACAGTTGTGCATTAGAAATAAAGTGATTATTGATAAGAATTGATACAGAGTTGATGCAACCCTTGACTTGGAATACTGGGCACCAACTTGACAAGATAACCCTACCATGTACCAGAAAATTGAGCCAAGCCACGGAGAAGGTATTGGGTGAGTCGGACTACTTTCATTAACATTGAAAAAAAATCAACAGACTAAAGAAAAATTTTCATTAGAAACAAAAAAGAGAGAGCCAGAATTAAAAATAAAAAACAAGAAAAAAAAGAAAAGAAATAATGAAATAAAACAGAATCAACATCATAAATTACACGAAAATAGAGCAGGAACATTAAATCATAGAAAATTCTTCCATTAATAGTTGAATTTGCAAAACAATATCATACAACTGGGCATGAAATTCAACACAACTAGACATGAAGTTCAATGATTTTGTGTACAAAAAGAAAAAATAATGGAAATTTAGGTTTTGACCTTGTGGCGATTGTGAGCATTCTTGTAGTCTGGGCAGGGGTGCTAGAGAGGCGTTCTTGAAAGCCACCGAGAGAGATGGCATTGTGAGAGTGAGATGGACTATGCCTCAAATCCCTTCAATTCTCATGCCAAACTGAAATGGCAAGTAGTTTGAGAGAGAGAAGAAAAGCATGTGAGAGAGAAGAGGAGTACACGCGAGCGAACTAGGGCTTGTCAAGTGTTGATGTATATCTATAGGGCTTGTCAAATAGAGAAATAAAAAAAAAGCATAAGAAAATGTTCTCACCTGATCACTTAATCGGCTTTCGAAACCTAATCGATTGATCATCTAAAGTAGAGAAGAAATTAAGGAAACAATTGCAAAAAATGGGGGTAAGAAAATGTGATTAGAGAGGGAGAGAGTAAAGTGATAGAGGGATTGTGTCACGCCCCAAAACCCGGACCACCGGGACTCCCCCGGACTGACCCCGAATCTCTAGTGTGAACCCATTCACTAAACCCCGTGAACCCTTAACCACACTCACACCATAGTATCGAGGTTTGATACTATGCTATAACGCCCCGATTTCTAACTCTTGGAAATTCGGAGGTTAAACTATTTATTTAGCCCAATAGACCCTCATTACCCTCATCCACTGCGGAAGCTTAACTCAATTCTTGCATATGAATGCACCTAAATCCACTTTAACCAATCTCCATGGGCCCTACATCAAATCATACACCTTAGTGAAAATTTACTTGTCCCCACTTTCAAGAATCACTCACTTTCAAGCCTCAAAACTTATTGTGTTTAGAATCAGAAGCTAAAGCCTACGCCATTGGATAGAGAATCCAAAAATACTCAATTTAAAAAAAAACACACTCAATTCTGATCTAGAATGAAGAAATTACGTCAAAATGAAGTTTTAAAAAATGCTGTGAATAGTAATTTCGATTGTGCAAAACTGGCATCTCGATTGTGCGAAAAAATCTCGATTGTGCGAAGATTTTACCCTCTCGGGACCTTGAACCTGCAATATCTTGCACAATCAAAATGGGGGTTTCAATTGTGCGAAATTCCCCCTGTCTGGACCCTAAAAATCATCATAAATCATCACCCCTTTGCACAATTGAAATGTGGGCTTCGATTGTGCGAAATGGGCATTTCGCATGATCGAAATGCTCTCCCCAGGTCCTCCAACAACCCTATACATGGTTTATTTGGAGCCCAATCCACTTTCTATCATCCTAGAACCTCTCATACATGGTCCATAACATAAATGAAAGATACCAACATCAATTTCATACTCAAAATCATATTCATGATTTAATCATACATCAAAATGAATCATTATCTTCCATAACCACAATCCATTCACAATGAAAACATCATCAAATGAATTAAATGCCACCATGAGCATTACATAAACTTATCCGTTGACTTTCCACACCCAACAAGTTTATAATCCAGTACATACATCAAAGTTACATTTGTCCAAAATATAACCACAACTCAAAAGGAAGTCACATGCCACAAGCCGGCATGGATAGCCACAAAATGCATAACATCCAAAAGCAAAATCATTACTAGAGTTCCACTTGGACACTCAAGTCTCATCCGTCATTGGCGCCTTATTTGTAAAAAGAGTTTATAATAAAGGGGTGAGCACCACTGCAGCTCAGTAGAGATACCCCAACCCACTTAAGTGCCGACCCGACACGACCTACATAGATGCATGTCACAACATTTCACGTATAATTCAACATACATCATGTTCACTCACAACAATGCATGTATATATATAGGGATGCAATAAACACATATCATGCTTCATAATTCAAATGAAGGTAATAATCATACGCTTGTTTCTCTCTCGGACTCAACTTGATATCCCTACATGATTTTTGGCCCAATCATGAAATCGAGAGACTTCCCATAACATTTCAAATTTCACCACCAAGTATTTACCTACTCCAAGGTGGATAGACCACCGTCACCGAGTATTTACCTACTCCAAGGTGACTTGGCACCTTTTCTTTGAATTCTCACCCAGTATTTACCTACTCCAAGGTGAGCAAACCACAATCACTGAGTATTTACCTACTCCAAGGCGATTGAGCAACCTTTTTAGAATCTCCACCGAGTATTTACCTACTCCAAAGTGAGTAAACCACCATCACCGAGTATTTACCTACTCCAAGGTGATGTAACCACTCCAACGCCCTCACCGAGTATTAACCAACTTTAGGCAATCCAACCACGCTTCCCCGTTTCCTCACAACGGCCCCAATATATGCATTTCGAACATATAAACATCAAGCATTTAATTTTATGCTTCACAATGCACATGCTAATTAATAAAATAGGTAGCATGCATTTCATCTCCACAACACCACACATATATTTACCTATACATGTAGAACATAACATACTATCCACATATGGTCACAAAACTTCACTTAAGCACAAAATAGCCATGCTTCACCAATGCACACATTTTCTATACAAAGATAGCATGCATTTAACTCACTTACAACATGTAGCACATATTTGTCCAATATAACACATTTCCACATATATGCACAAAATCTAGTATATAAGCATACATACTAATACCTCTCACACATTCACCCCTTATACCATGTATACTACCATATACATATCTATTACACAATAGAGTTTAAAGAGAGTAGAAAAACACTACATCCCACCCCTCTTACACTCTAAATCATGCAACACACACTCTTAGCTCTCACCGCTTCACTTGAAACCCTAGAATCGACAAGTAGATGAGAAAGAGAACCCCTACCTCAAAAATGAAGGCCTTCCAAGCACTTCTCAAAATCCCAGCAATGTCAAACTTGCCAAATTACAACTTTGATCAGTTCAAAGGGAAGCCCTAGCCGTCCCCTACGTATCTCCCTCCTTCGACGGATCACGAATCACACCCGAGGGCCTCCAAAACTTAGAGAGAAGGAAGAGGAAGAAAGAAGAGAGAGAAAGGAGTCATGGCCGGCTGCTGGGACATTAGAGATATGAAATATCTCTGCCACATCTGATATTTAAAGTCCCTAGGCCAGAAAAAGACCAAAATACCCCTGGGCCACTTAACGCACCTTACCGGACTCCGTTTTCGATTTCAAAAACTCATACGGTCTCGAAATCACTTTCTTAACTCTCTAAACATTTTATCTAAGCCATTCCCAAAAATAAATATTTTTGAAAATTTTCTGGATTATCGGGCCCACTTAAGTCGTATCCCGATTTGACCAAAAAGTCAAACTTCTCCAAATCTTTCAAAAACTTTCAAAAACCTCAAATCAACCTTCCAAACATGTTTCCCACTCTTGAAACATCCATATCATCATTCAAAATGCATTTATCGTGAAAATGATGAAAATCGGTAAACCGACCAAAATTGGTCACGATCTCTACAAATTGAGAGTATAAAAATAATCGGGAATGAAAAATAAGACCACGAAGGTGTAAAAAAAAATTAACATTTCTATGACGACCAAGGCCTGTTGTGGAAAACATATTTCCATGACGGTCTTGCATAGCCCTTCGTGGTAAGTTTAATTCCACGACGGGCCTTTCTTGCCCGTCATAGAAGGTTCCTTTCTACTAGGAGCAATTATTGCCAATTGTAGAAAATTATTTTCCACAAGGGGCCACACGGCCCTATCGTTAAAAGCCTGACAACTAGCTTGATAGGAATTGAACCTGACACTGTTGATTGTATTGCATCGACCTGAGATTGACCTACATGATAAGTAACCACGATGTCTCTATTCTATATGACATGCTCAACTCTTGTATGTCAAATCAATCCAATGCAATCAACAAATGCAGTTAACACATTCATCATGCTTAACAGTAAACACAAAAGCATCTTTAGATTCACATATTTTTTGGTAATAATCCAATACATATATATGATTGATCAACTCTGACGGTCAGGTAGTGTTGGACAACTCTGACGACACCCGTATGATTGGATAACTCTAAAAATCATACACTTTTGGTAATATATTGGTCTTGCCATTGTGATTGGAAAACTCCAATGGTCACACAAATTTGGACTACTCTGATTTCTAGGCATTAGCCTCGGCATGATTGGACAACTTTGACGGTCATACCTTAGTGGATAATTTTATAACTTTCATAACATGGTTGGACAACTCCGAACCCCATGTATGGCTCACTTGGACAAAACTCCGATATATACATATACATACACATTAGGCACATATAACACATAACATATTTCTCATACTCTCCTATACACATTCATGCTTTATATCAATCCTAGCATGCATCATATTCTCACATATCACATATATACACATATGTATCCACATTCATACATATGCCTCATACATGTATACAAAGCCACATATATCAATCATATACTTACATATCAATTATATAAACTTACAATCATCATATATCACAAATATGCATTTAATCACAATGGAAGAGGGAGGGAGGGGAACATTAGACATAACAACACCACCCTCCCAAACATGCTAAACTCAAGCCAACCCTCTCAAACTCACCAACAACCTATAAATCAATGGCTAAGAGAGAAGAAACATCCTTACCTCAAGTTTGAAGCTTTTCTAGCCAAAATCCTAGAATCCTCCAAGTTTTAACTTATTCAAAATCTAATTTTGTTTAGTTCAAACAGAAGCCCTTAACCCGTAGAACATTGTGTCCTTCTTTGATAACTTCCAAATCCTAGCCTAAAGTCTCAGAAATGAAGACAGAAGAATATGAGATGAAGAGGAGGGAGAAAGAGGTAGTAGCCGACTGTTTTGGGTTGTGAGAATACCAATAAATATCCCAACTCTTGAGATTTATATAATCTTGAGCAAAAAATGACCAAAATACCCCTATGTCACTGAACGTACCCTCCCGACCTCCGTTTTTGATTTCAAAAGAGACTACGGCTCCGAAATCAATTTCTTAACTCTTTTTACATTTCATTGGGTCTAAAACCAAAAATAAATATTTCCCAGGAAATATATAATTTTTTGAGCCCACCCGACCCGTGTCCTGGGCTCCGTCGACCAAAAAATCTCAAAATGAGCCAATTGGCTCAAAAACATTCCCGGACCTCTAAATAAGTCCCCAAACATGCATTTCATGTTTATAATGCATGTAACATCATTTATTTAGCAATAAATGGAAATAAAAGAAAACCAATTAAAAGTGGACCCGGTCTCTACAACCTTCCCACTTTCAAGGAATTTCGTTCTCTAAATTAGAAACATACTTCAGGTGGTAAATAACTCAGGATACTTTGAGTGAACCTCTTATTCCCACTCCCATATGGCCTCTTGGACTATGTGACATCTCCAAAGCACGTTGACCAATGAAATAGTCTTGCCCCGAAGCACTTGCTCCCTATAGTCCAAAATCTGAATTGGCCTCTCTTCATAAGATACATCCTCTTCCGCCTCAAGATTTTTCCAATCTAACACATGTGAATGATTCAACTCATACTTTCTCAACATCAAAATCTAGATGCACACTTAACATTCGCAGTGGCAATGCCAAGAGATATACAACCTCACCCACATGATCCAATATCTCAAAAGGACCAATAAACCATGGCAATAGCTTGCCACTATGCCCAAACCTCATCAAACCCTTCTGTGGTGAGACTTTAAGAAAAACATGGTCTGCCACCTCAAATGTCAAAGGTCGTTGCCTCCTATCGACATAACTCTTTTGACAACTCTGAGCAGTAAGCAGCCATTACCTTATCACTTTAATATTTTCTGTATTCTCTCAGACTATATCAAGCCCCAATGCCACTGTCTCACTGACCTCTGTCCAACAAACAGGTGACTTATAAGGTCTACCATATAATATTTCAAATGAAGCCATCTTAATACTAGCTTAAAAGCTATTATTGTATGTAAAGTCCACTAATGGAAGGTGATCCTCCCAACTACAATGAAAATCAAGCACACATGCCCAAAGCATATCCTCTAGAACTTATATAGTATGCTCCAACTAACCATCCATTTGAGGATGAAAAGCCATACTTAAATGAAAGTCTATATCAAGTGCTATCTGAAAACTCTGCCAAAAATGTGACGTAAATCGTGAGTTTCTATTTGATACAATAGAATCTAGCACTCTGTGAAACTTTAATCTGATCAATATATAACTGAGTGAGAGTATCCACATCATCAGTTACCTGAATAGGGAGAAAATGAGCTACCTTGGTCAATCTATCCACAATGAACCAAATTACATCATGACTATTCCTCGATCATGGTAATCTCGTCACAAAATCTACAGTGACATGTTCTCACTTCCACATAGCTACCAGTAATGGTTGCAACTAACCTGCTAGCCTCTGATGTTTGACCTTCACTAGTTGACAAGTGAGGCACCTTGCTACAAACTGTGCAACATCCTTCTTTATACCCTTCCACCAATACTGTTGATAGGCGTTGAATGTTACGCATTCTAGCCTCTTAACTTATGTATTTTATTCTCTTAGTGATAGATTATTTTGTGATTTTACTTTGTTTTAGTGTTTTCTGTATTTTCAGGGCCTTAATGATTATTTCAGTTAAAATCAGGATTTTGGGCTTTTAAAGAAGACATCCAAGATGGTGAGATGAAGCCTACATCAAGGAGATTCACTCAACCATTTATTTCAAGTCAAATCAGCCCAAGAAAGAGGTCCAAGAGAATTACAGCTGCTTAAGAAGGTTTCGGGCCTGAAGCCCAAATCTGTGCATAATGCAGTCTTAATCCCGTTTTGGAAAATGGACCAGAAATCTTATTTCCGAGCCTCAAATCGACATTATTTTTGCTTAAGGTTGAACGAAATTTGATTCTGCACACTTTTGTATTTCACGAAAATTCCGTAAATCGGACTTATAGTGGGTCAAAAGTTGGGCCCAAGTCAGCAGGAAAAACCCACCTGATTAGTGCTGCGGGAAACCCTAATTAATTCCTAATTGGATTAGGACTTTGGTATATTCTCTTGGAGAATAAAGTGAAGACTTGGAGGCTGAATTGGGAGAGCTTACACAGAGATTGGAGAGTCTGAGAGGGCTGAAGAGAACAGAAACATATTGCAGAGCCATTGGAGAACGAAGTCATACGCGTAATTCAGAAAGATGATGTCTTCTTCCTCAACAGTTGAAGCTTCTTCTTCTACCATGAGCGGCTAGTTCATCCACTAGGGTTTTGATGTAGCCCTAACAAAGCATCAATGGTTTGATTGTTTTAATTATTGGGGACTTTTATATACATGCATAGATTGTGTAATTGTGAGGATTCTTATTAAGGAATTGAGCAATAAAAGTCTTATAAATTCAATCTCAATGATTTCTTATCTTGTCTTAAATATTTAGTTGTTGTTATTGAACTCAATCTCTCTTGTTTTCTGTGATCATGAGAAAGATTATTACACAATGGT
Source organism: Cornus controversa (assembly GCA_026545225.1). NCBI lineage: Eukaryota > Viridiplantae > Streptophyta > Magnoliopsida > Cornales > Cornaceae > Cornus > Cornus controversa. The sequence goes on along the minus strand of CM048849.1, from coordinate 6,228,040 downwards.
AATCACTGAATATATTGTTATGAGCTTTGATGGATTATGCCTAGAGAAGATGAACCATACTGCACCCTAGATTAGAGTAGTTAGGCAGATGGCCCATGCCAATCGAAGATAGTCCATGGCTTAGCCTTAATCATATGTTATCTTCTTGATGGATGAAGGTGAGCTTGTAGCCACCGACACCACTTATGCATGATGTAATTCCCCTATAGTTGATTCAATTGACCATTGATTGTGGAGTTAGTGGTGAAGTCAAACACCCTAGGTTTCTCTCCTATTATCTTCACTATCTTGTTTGCTTTGATTTACTTTATTTTATCTTTTTAATTAGTTTAAAAATTAGAATTCTTTTCTTATAAATTTAATTAGAATTAGTTCCGTATTCCAACTCATCAGACCATAATCCCTGAGGTACGATACCCCTTTCGATAGCCCTATTCTGCAAGGAATTCGTTCTATTGCGAAGTGTGGAAAATTTTAATTGGTATACTTTTTGAGTCACACTCACACACGAATCAACTATCTTTGTAAATTGTAATACATTTTTGTACCAACGGGATGCACTGCTAGTCTAGAGCAATGAAACTCTCTCTAAGGACCTCATCTCTACGAACCAATGGTACAACCATTTCCCCTTTGAACCTCAAACCTTCATCAGAATGAATTGTCTAACTTTTCACCACTGCACCACCCAAAATTCAAGTGTGAATATCCTCTATCTCACTATTGTGTCTCTAGTCCTCAATCACTCTACCCATTAGAGTTAGTTGAGCAATAAAAGTGAACAAAGTTACAAGTTCACCACCCTCTCTGAAATACAATCCCATTTTTGAGATGTCTTCCATCATTTTTCACTCACAGATGGCAATGCTTGCCAAGGTACCATGTGATTTCCTACTCAAAGCATCGGCTACCATATTAGCCTTTCCTAGGTGATACTGAAGATCAAAGTTGTAGTCCTCTATGTACTCCACCCACCTTCGTTGCTTTATATTCAAGTCCTTTTGTGTGTAAAGGTACTTCAAGCTCTTATGACCGAAGAAAATCTCAAATTTTTCCCCATATAAGTAATTTTTCCACATTTTTAATGTAAAGATTACCACTACTAACTCCAAGCCATGAGTTGGGTAATTTTGCTCATGTGTCTTCAACTACTGGGAACCATATGCAACAATTCACTCGGTTTGCATCAATATATAGTCCAATACATCCTGTGAAGCATCACAGTAGATCACATGATCTAAAGCATGTTAAAAAATTATCAATACTGGGGCACTAGTAGTCGACTCTTCAATTCCATAAATGAATGCTCAAGAGCACCATTCCATACAAACTTAACTCCTTTATAACTAATTTTAGTCATAGCCATCGCTAACTTTGAAAAGTCCTTCACAAAGCGCAGATAGTAGCCCACTAGCCCCAAGAAACTATGTATCTCAAATACGTTCTTTGGCCTTTCCCAATTCTTCATCACTTCAATCTTAGAAGGATCCACAGAAACTCCTCCTTCCGACACCACATGACCAAGGAATCTCACTTCTGTTAGCCAAAATTTATATTTTTTATACTTGGCATACAAATGGTGCTCCCTCAAAATTTGTAACACTATCCTCAAGTGACTCTTATGTTCCTCTATAGAGGATGAGTATACAAGAATATCATCCACAAACACCACCACAAATATATCTAAATAAACACTGAAGACTCAGTTCATTAAGTCCATGAATGTAGCCAGTGTGTTCGTCAAACCAAATGGCATCCCTAGAAACTTATAGTGTCTATATCTAGTCCAAAAAGCAGTATTCAAAATGTCCTCAACCCTTACCCTCAACTGGTAATACCCCGACCACAGGGCGACCTTGAAAAATACCTTGAACCCTTGAGTTGATCAAATAAGTCTTCTATCTTGTCAAAGGATAGTTGTTCTTGATCGTTACTTGGTTTAACTTTTGATAGTCAATACACAACTACAAGGACCTGTTCTTCTTCTTAGAAAATAGTATCGAAGTTCCACAAGGTGATGTATTAGGTTATACAAATCCCTTGTCTAACAATTCTTGTAATTGATCTTTCAACTCCTTCAACTCTATTGGTGCCATATGGTCAGTGCCATAGAGATAGGCACGGTACCAGGAGCAAGATCAATAATGAACACTACTTCTCATATCGGAGTTAACTTTGTCAAGTCCTCCTGAAACACATCCAAGAAATTACAAACTACAGATGGAATCCTCCACGAGTCATAACTTCATCCTCTTCAACTGACAAGAAAGTTAAAACACATTCAATCCAGTTTCAAACACTGGAACTATGTAGTGATGCTATACAAAAATCATCACTCTCTCCCACAAAATAAAAGCAGTCACCCTCAAGTGTATACACTGTCACTCTCCTACGGAGACAATTGATCATGCCTCTAATCATAGACAACTAATCCATACATAGAATGACATCAAAACTAGTCATATCTAGTAACATAAAGTTGAACATTAGTCGACACCCAGCAACCTCGATCTCACAAGATCAACAAACTCTATCTAGGGTACCCTACCCCCAATAGGCATATTAATGGACAATGGTGACTCCAATGATGACATATCGAGCTCTAAGGCATATGCAAATGCAGCAGATATGAATGAATAAGATGCACCCAAATCTATCAACACCCTAGCAATGAGCTAGAAACCAAGAAAATACCTCTAACCACTGACGGCCCTGGTATGTCCTCTACTTGAGTCAATGTGAAAGCATGATCCTAAATCTACTGACCCCGTTGGCTAGTACCATGAAATCTGGACTAGTGGCTATGCAGAGTAGGTATGGCCCGTCTCACTACTTGAGAGCCCTGAACTGACCAAGTTAACTGAGGTGGCGGTAACGCCCTCAAACCCAACTAACCTGTAGCAGACTGAACAGTCCTCTGCTAAGATCCAGTCCCACTACCTACGTTCTATCTCTATTGGTAATTTGCTTTAACATGCTCTGACTGGTAACAATAGAAGCATGTCCACTACCCTCCCTGTGCTACCAGTATAGATATAACCTGCCTCTATAGCAACTCATACCCGTAGTGAATCAACTGTTGACAATGATAACATATCATTGTAGATCATTAGGATCCTATAGGCAAAGGCACTGAGGGTACGAAGCGAGACTATTGCCCTTGAGAAATTGAAGTACTACCCCTCTACCTCTTCCTTGCCTGATTACCAATAAGTGTTCCAACACTCCTAGTCTGACTCTTAGAACCTCATATCATTTAAGCCTCTCTATTATCTTCTTCAACTACCAAGGCTCTATCAACAACCTTGGCATAAACTTTCTAGCCTAAGATAGACACTCTTTCTTTTGGACATTTTGAGTCCTCTCATAAAGTGATTCGATTTCATTTCATCATCATCCATAATTTTTGGCATAAAATGACCAAATGATGTGAACTTGGTCTTGTACCCCATTATGCTCATATCCCTTTGCACAAGATCTATAAACTCTCGTTTGAGTCTATCTTTCATCATTAGGGGAAAATACCTCCCAAAGAAAATATCCTTGAAAGCTTCCCACTCTATCACTTCCATATCTCGTGTGTTCTTCACCGAACTCGACCATCCGCTTTACCTTGCAAGTGAAGTATAGTTATGCCAACCCTAAGGTCGTCATCAATTCATAAGGCAACCAAAAGTTTCAATGTTTGGTCTACCCACTCCTCAACTACTAGCGGATCAGACCCGCCTGCATAAGTAGGTGGTTTGTACTTAATGCACTCCTTCATCGCCATCATCATACAATTTCAACCACCTCGTGGTTGAGCTTGAACTTCCTCCTCACGAGTTTCCATCGTTATTTGCCTTATGGTCTCTACCATGTATCTCATAAACTAGGCTCCATCCACGATATCTTGTGGAACGTGAGCACCTCCACCTCTTGCTCTCCTTGGTGGCATCTTACTATACACATAACAAGGAAAATTTAACACCAAGAATATATAGTCGTACAACTCTCACCATGATCACACAACATGATGCTAATTCATTCCATAATTAGAATGTTAGAAAGGCATAAATAAGTAATCATATTTCACATAAATAATTTGTAAAGACTGGAACCAAATTTGACCAATTTTTAAACATTCTCATCATTTTCACCGTAAATGTATTTTAAATGATGTTATAGATGTTTCGAGAGTGGAAAACATGTTTGAAAAATTATTTAAAGGTTTTTAGAAAGTTTGGAGAAGTTTGACTTTTTAGTTTAACGGGCCTTGGGATATGAAAAATAAAATAAAGAAGAAAAAAAAATAATAATAAAAATAAAATAAAATAAAAATAAAAATACAAAAGATAGTTACCTCCGAAAAATCAAAGAGAAGGTGGTGTCGGAACATCTAGGTCATAGCCGGAATGGAGCATCAAAATCAACCAACTAATCCACAATCAATGTGTAATGTCCTCCCCCAAACTTGTAGCACAAAACCCCTCAAAGAAATCACCTCACTTCCACAATTAATTCACACCTCTTGTGAAGAAGGAAATATGAAAAAGTTGAAACTTTAATGATAATGGAGAAGAAAAAGTTGGAATTAATGATGATGGTGATGAATGATGATGATCAAGTAGGTGTATGGAAATAAAAATGGAAGATTTCAGAGTGTATATTAATGTAGGAGAGGCACCAAGTGATGTAATTTCGGGTGGGAGCAAGTAGGTATTGAAAAGGGAGCAAAAATAGCAAAAATCCAAGCAGTTAGGCATGTGGGGGCATGGGCGATTGATCCCCCTAGGGCTGGGCGATCGATCGCCCAGCTGGTTGTGAGGGGAACTTCAAAAATTCAAGGGGCGATCGATCCCCCTTCAAAGGGGCGATCGATCCCCCCTGCTGGAGCTCTTCGGGCCTCTATCGCCCAATGTCGACCGAGAATGGTATTTTTGAAGTCTTTATCGCCCAAGGTCGATCGAGACCTCTATTTTTCACTTGTTTTGAGTCCAAATACCCCGACATACTTCCCGAAATCCCTCAGAAGCAACTAAGACATCAAAGACTCAAGAAAAACACATTAAAACACAACTAATAATGGAAGAAAAATAAAGAAAAACATAAACTAAAAAAATAATAAAATAATAAAATAAATAAATAAATAAAAATGAAAATAAAACTAAAAGAAAACTAAAGAAATTAAAGGATAGAAATACATAAAACCCCTAAAATTTAACGTCCGTAGGTGACGGTCATCAACTTCAATTGAAAGTTCACCCAATGCCACATCTCTTGAGGAGATTTAATTTCGTCCCACCTATATGATCCTCACCTCCTTGTGTCGAACTCAAAGTGACCGAAATGGTCTCATTGGCTTTGAAAAACATATCTCTCTGCCTTGACGGAAGATGTTTCAATTTTTGCCATAGAGGAGACTCTAATGATGGCATCGGAGGAGTGCTAGAAAGAATAGGCAATGGCTCAATCGGAATCCTTCAAGGTGGAGTATTTTTCATGGCCACTACATCAAGTAAATCATTCACCCCCTCAATAGACTTCTCAACATCATGTAATAGAGCAACCGGATTAACTTCTTCAACATAATCATCAAAGCCATCCATGAAGAAACAATCACTCTCATCTAGAGGATGTTGAATGGTATTAAAAGTATTTAATTTCACCTTAGGCTCATGAGAAATTTCAACATTTGGACTCTTTGTCACCTCTTCTTCATCACACTTCTTCTCCCCCACCTTGTTGTCACTTATTTCTCCACTTCTAAGAGTGGTGATGGCTTGAAATTGTTCATGGTGTGGGTTGCTTAAAGAAGAAATATTGTTAAGGACATGAACCCCTCTTGGGTTGGCAACTGGTTGGCTTGGTAGTTTCCCCTCTTCTCTTCTACTCACGGCATTGACAAGTTGTCCAAACTGAGATTCCAGTTTGGCAATCAATTGAGAGTGAGAGTGAACCAGTTGAGTAGTGGATTGAATTGTTGCTGCTGTAGCTTGCACTGTCTCTACAATAGAGTCAAGCTTCTCAAGTTTTGCTAGGACAATTGTCATCTTGTCCTCAATAGCATAAATTCTTTGTGGCATAGGAACTTGTTTTTGATATGATTGTGAAGGCACATAGTTCTGAGGTTGAAAAGTGGGCTGAATTGCTACCCCTTGCTCTTGTGGAAGATCAAAAAATTGCCCAAGTGAAGGACAATTATTCACATGGTGCATAGGACTCGAGCAAAAAGCACATGGCTCAAAAATAGGAGGATATGAAGATTGATTAGGCACTTGACCAACCGCCATGAGTTGCACCACTCTCTTTGACACAACATCCATAATGGTAGACATAGCATCTGCAGAACCAATCTCAAAAATATCATCTGTCCTCTTTGTATTAGATGGTCTGCTCGAACAAGATGAAGATATATGTTGCAAAGAATTGTCACTGAGATTCTCGAACAAAGTCCATGCTTCATCTTCATTTTTTAACATAAAAGTGCCCCCACTTGATGCATCCACCATCTGTCTGTTACTTTCTGTCAGTCCCTCATAGAAACACTGCACTAACTGCCATATTGGAACTTGGTGATGAGGACACTTCCTAAGAAGGTCCTTGAATCTTTCCCATGCCTCAAAAAATTGTTCCCCCTCAAATTGAGAGAAACCAGTGATAGCTCATCTGAATTGATTGGTCCTCCCTATCGAAAAATATTTCTTCAAGAACTCATGTTGTATTTGAGTCTATGTAGTGATAGAGCTCGCCGGCAGAGATCTGAACCAATACTTGGCCTTTTCCTTCAAAGAGAATGGAAAGAGTCGCATCCGAAAAGCATCTTCTGAGAAGTTATGAATTTTCGTTAATGAGCAAACTTCTATAAATTCATCCAAGTGCTTGTACGGATCCTCATGAGTCAGCCCAAAATAGGATGGCAACATCTGAATAATGATAGGCTTGATCTCATAGTTCTGTGCAATGACATTAGGTAATTGAAAATCAACTGGTGAATTGTATGTCTCTGTGACATAGTAGTCTCTGAGCAATCTCGCCCTCTCCACAATAGCATTAGGCACAATATTGTTGTTCTCATTATTCCCACACAAACCATCCATGATGTCAATATTCTCTTCCTCTTGCTCAATGGTATGGTGATTGAAGTACCGGAAAAAAAATAAACAAAATAAAATAAATTAGATTAGTAGCAAAAATAAAAATTCTAAACTAAAAAAAACAAAAAAAATAAAATTAAAACAAAACAAATTAGTACTACAAAAGAAAAATAAATAAATAAATAAATAAATAAAAAGAAAAAAAATAATAAAAAAAATAAAAATAACATAAAATAAAAATAAAAATTTTCGAAACTAAAAATCCAATTAGAACTAATTCTAAAATCCAAACAATCAAATAGACAGTCCCCGGTAACGGCGCCAAAAATTGATTCGTGTGTGAGTGTGACTCAAAAAGTATATTAATTAAAAATGACCACACTTCGCAATAGAACGAATTCCTTGCAGAATAGGGCTATCGAAGGGGGTGTCGAACCTCAGGGACTGTGGTCTGACTGAGTTGAATTGTTAGGACTAATTCTAATTAAATTTAAAAGAAATAAATTCTAATTTTTAATTCTAAATTAACTAATGAAGCAATTGAACAAAAGCAAGAAAAACTAAGGAGTGTAGAGAATATAAGATAAGTCTAGGGTAATTGATTTCACCACTAACTTCACAATCAATAGCTAATTGAACTAACTATGGGGCATCATAACATGCATAAGTGGTGTCGGTGGCTACAAGCTCACCTTCATCCGTCAAGAAGATAACATATGATTAAGGCTAAGTCATGGACTATCTTCGATTGGCATGGGCCATCTGCCTAACTACTCTAATCTAGGGTGCAGTATGGTTCATCTTCTCTAGGCATAATCCATCAAAGCTTTTAATGATATATTCAGTGAAAACCATTGTGTAATAATCACTCTCATGATCACAGAAAACAAGAGGGACGAGTTCAATAACAACAATCAAGTATCTAAGACAAGATAAGAAATCATTGAAACTGAATTTATAAGACTTTTATTGCTCAATTCTATAAGAAGAATCCTCTAAATTACACAATCTATGAATGAATACAAAAATCCCCAATAATTAGAACAATCAAACCAGTGATGTTTAGTTAGGGCTACATCAAAACCTTGGTGGCTGAACTAGCCGCTCATGATACGCCTTGTTCTCCAATGATTCTCTACTCCAAAAGCTCTTCAAAGCTGCTGCCAAGCCTCCCAATACAGCCCCAATTTGTCACTTTAAATAGCCAAGAGAATACATCAAAGTCCTAATCCAATTAGGAATAAATTAGGGTTTCCCGCAACACTAATCAGGTGGGTTTTTCCTGCTGACTTCGGCCCAACTTTTGACCCACTAGAAGTCCGATTTACGGAATTTTCGTGAAATACAAAAGTGTGCAGAATCAAATTTCGTTCAACCTCACTTGAGAATTATGTCGATTTGAGGCTCGAAAATAATACTTCTGGTCCGTTTTCCAAAATGGGATTAAGACTATATTTTGCACAGAATTGGGCTTCAGGCCCGAAACCTTCTTAAGCAGCCGTAATTCTCTTGGACCTCTTCCTTGGGCTGATTTGAGTTAAAATATGGAGTTCAATGGATCCCTTTGATGTAGGCTTCATCTAACCATCTTGCATGTCATCTTTAAAAGCTCAAAATCATGGTTTTAACTGAAATAATCATTAAGGTCCTGAAAATACAGAAAATACTAAAACGAAGTAAAATAACAAAATAATCTATCACTATGAGAATAAAATACATAAGTTAAAAGGCTAGAATGCGTAACATTCAACGCCGATCAGTCCCCGACATTGAATTCCAAAGAAAACCGTAGCAAAAATCTTACAATGTGGGTTTTTCTGGCCAACACTTCATCGAGACGCATATTCATTCTGCCGCTTTTGTGAGCGATGCCAGCGCCTCGACACAATGTCCCGCAAAGATATGATGCCTCTTAACCCCATTCTTATTGTTGAGATATTTGACGTTTGGGGCATCGATTTCATGGGACCCTTTCCACCATCCGTTGGTCATGAGTACATATTTGTGGCGGTGGACTACATATCTAAATGGATAGAGGTTATGGCTACCAAATCCAATGACCACGCAGTAGTGGGCAAGTTTATACAAGCTAATATCTTTAGTCGATTTGGCACGTCACGAGCCCTCATCAGTGATGGAGGTAAACATTTCTGTAATCGGTTCCTCCGAACCCTTCTCACCAAATACTCTGTCACACATAAAGTAGCCATCCCCTACCATCCTAAAACTAGTGGACAAGTGGAAGTATCCAATCGGGAAATAAAGAATATACTTGAAAAAATAGTTCGGCCTGACCAAAAAGTTTGGTCATTACGCTTAAATGATGCACTATGGGCCTACCGAACTGCATGTAAAACTCCCATTGGAATGTCACCTTACCGGTTGGTATATGGAAAAGCTTGCCATCATTCGATTGAATTAGAGCACAAAGCTATGTGGGCCATTAAAGCGTTCAAATTTGACATGAAATTAACTGGCTCAAATCGAAGGCTTCAAGTGAATGAATTGGAAGAATTGCGACATGATGCGCATGAGAACACTAAAATCTATAAGGAAAGATCTAAGGCCTTTCATGATTGCAATATTCAAGTCAAAACATTTTCTCCGGGACAAGAGGTATGGTTGTACAACTCATGGTTCCGTTTATTCCCTGGAAAACTCTGCTCCCATTGGGATGGTCCATTTCTGGTACATTCTGTTGCTCCTCATGGAGCGGTGGAATCAAAAGACCCTAAGGATAGCCCATTTTTCAAATTCATTGAACAACGGTTAAAACCATGTGTGGATGACCAAACAAGGATGGAGTATGTGGATGTCATCAGTTTGACGGATCCCATATATGTTGACTTGTAAGCCAATTCTAACGTCAAGCCATAGACATACAATGTGGCACGACCGTGGTTGATATCATGCACCCATGAACTCTCTATAATCCAAAGCAAATTTGTATTTAAGTGCTAAAAATTAGAGTCAAGTAGGCATCAAATAAAGTGGCTTAAAAAATTCTACAATCACCATTTCGATTATGCGAAACTTACATTTTGCATAATCGAAATCTTGATTATGCAAAATTCACATTTTGCACAATTGAGATTTGGAGGAAAAATTGAGAGATTCTGAAGAGTGCAAAGTCCCGAGAGGTGAGTTACTTCAATACTACTTTGATAAAACTTTGAATAATCAAAATTTTGATTGTGCGAAATATCCATTTCACATAATTGAAATCTCGATTGTGCGAAATTCACATTTTGCACAGTCGAAAAAGGCACGAGCACAGCATATGCACTTACTTATATATTTTGGACCCACCCCTACACCATCATTTTTTCCAACCCCTTGCGACCCATGCACTCCTCTCCTTCATCCGAACACCCCCCACCCTCTCACGGTCTCCCCTTCTCCCTCAACCACCCGTATTCATCATCTGACTGAGAGTAGGCCTCCTTGGATGCCCACCTACGAAGGGAGACCACTTTGGGACTCATCCTTTCACGCGGCTTAGAGCTTCCACTTCAGGTAAGTTACACCCATTCTATTTCTTAGATTTTGTCTACCTTTTAGATTGGATTGTATGATGTTAAGTTTGAGTGGAGTTGTTGTTTAGCAACTTTGTGGGTGATTGTGGGCATATGAATGGAGTGGATACCTTGCCATGGGTAGAATAGTTTCAGGTTGAAAGGAGTTCTTATTCTTTGTGGACAGTGATAGGTCATTTTGAGCATATTCTTGGATTACATATTCTGATGTCGTGTCTTAGAATAGGTTTTGTGCAAATTGCAGGCAATAGAGGGGTATGGCTTCTATGAAGAATCCCGGTATCCAAATTCGTGATGTACCGGGTAGAGCTTGGCGCACTCGAGGATTTCGTCCCAAGCATATTTTTGACCCCGCGGAGCTTGAGACCCGCCGTAACACAACATAGGCTGTGGTAGAGCTGCGGCGACGCCGACTTGACAGATTGTTCCAGCCGCCATCCAACATCGCATATAGTAGGCTAGTGCAGGTCTTCTACGAGCATATGACGTACTCGTGCACCATGCTTGGTACTCTGCAGACTGTGGTGGGAGGGACTACGATCACTATCACGGCGAGTCAGATTGCCCAGCTCATAGGCTGCCCACACCAACAGCCTCCAGATATGGTCGACCAGAATGGCCATCCGCTCTTCAGGGAGTCCCTTCCTGTTAGACACCACCGTGTTCTCCACGGTCATGGAAATGTGTAATGGGGAGTTTACCACCCCCAATCAAAATTGCACAAGAAAATCCATGTGCCTGATGGACTTATGGTTCTTGGATACCATACTTATCAAGAACACATGTCCTTTAGGACATGTGGCGAAGCGCTGGGGTGATCTTCTTCGCTGCTTATACGTATCTCATATTGGCACATGGTTTTCTGTCCCATCGCTCATTTGGGGGCAGATGTATAAAGTGTGGGACACTCTAGTCTGGAAGACGAACAAGAGAGCGGCTACTTGGCAACTGTTGTTCCCCTACTTGGTCACGGCCTTTCTTAGGGAGGTCAATATCCCCTTCAGTACTACGGACATCTAGATAGGACGGCCTCCCCAATTCCAACACACTCACTAGGTACGGGTCCGTAGGCATCTGGAGCGCCAGCAGCGCCAAGGGCAGGAGCGTAAGGATATGGACATGGATGATCCCCTTGCATTGGCAGAGGAGGACGAGCCTATAGAGAGTGAACCCTCAGATGAGGAGGCAGAGGAGGATTCAACCGGTCTGAGCAATGAGCAGTTTGATATATTGGCCACCGGATACTCCTGTCTGGCGGTAGATGTAGAGAGGCTGTAGCAGGGTTTTAACGAGCACGTCCGGGTGACTCAAAGCCAGATGGCTGCTATGAGAGGGGATATTACATCTTTGACTCAGGGTCAGAGAGCATTGATTGATGAGTTCCAATCGTTCCGACAGGACCTCCGGACTATGTTGCATTGCCCGGCCTCCGCTTCGACTTCTGCACCACCCACTGAGCCCCCTCCACCACCACCCACCCTGGATTAGTTTAGCATTTTTCTGTTCTATTTTCAATTTTAGTTCTGTATTTATCTTCAACAGGCCATGTAGGCCACGTCTTCAGATCTTTTTATGTATTCCATCATTTCACTTTGTACTAAACATGTTTTGCACATTTATAGAATGCAGTTTGGTTTTAATTATAATTTTTATTCACTGTATTTCTTTTACATTTGGCATCGAGACCGCTATCACCAATGCTCTGACTATGTATATAATACCAATTTAATGATTGGCATATGCATGATACAATTGATGATTTCCGTTTATTAAAGCTTGGTTTCAATTCCCAATACTGTTGAGATTGCTTCAACACAGTATGGCTTTAATAAAGAAAGGTAACCCCTTTGCATACTATACGTTAGTATACCTGGATAATCAATATCTTATCGCATATACCTCTTAACAAATTGGGAGCCACCAGTTCAGAGTTTAGAATGAAGCGTAAAGATGCCAAAAATCATAATCATACAAAGAAATTAATGTGGTTGCATAATTGCTTTATCTTTTTATTTTTATTTACTTTTTGTTCCCCATAATGCTCGTGGTATACAGTTGATGATCCATGCAGGTTTTGGTACTCACGTGGCCCACTGCTCGTAATTGACTACTATTTCTATCAAAAACTGCTTTTCCGGTAATTTCGTTCCTTTCTCTTCTCTTCAAATCATTGAGGACAATGTTTGATTTAAGTTTGGGGGTGTGCGGTATACCACGTGTATATGCTTACAACTGTTCAATTATTTTGTTGCTTATTGACGTTGTAATGCAATTTTGTGCATTTTACCCATGGTGTCTGGCTTTGTAAGGGAAGACTATCCCAATAAATGTTCAAGGCAAATGCAGCAGGTAATTAGGAGCTTTGGGCATTGTAAATACCCACGCTTTTGCAAGTTATGTATTAGGTTAGAATGGTCCACATTTTTGTTCAATTATGAATATTGTACAATTTTTACCCTAAATTTGTCCTCAACAGCACAAACTAGCACACATGCATTTTAAGTTATGGGGTATAAGTCTGATGGAGAATTTTGTAAATTTCTATTTTTATTAGAACGACTTAGAAATGTGTCTTCCGGTTCTTCAATATAAGATAAATAAAAAATAAAAAAAGGAGAAAAATTTGCGCAATAAGCCTTCTCACTCAATAAACTGGGTCTCTATGCCTCATGAAGCATAGAGTATTCCCGTATAAGTGTGTAAGGTTGAGCCATAATAAAGCGGGTGGCTTATTTAAGCTCATCGCCTTGGTAGCTCGGCTATTAGGTCTTAAGGGTGTCTTTTCACCTAATGCCCTAAAACCGTTTGGTTAGGGAGTCATTGACCCAACACCGCTACATGGGCTTTCAAGAAAGCAAAAAGAGTTTAAGTATTGCACAGTCATCAGCGCACAAGCATTCATGTATGCTTCGCGGTAATGAACCACAGTGTCGCACTTTCTATGAGTCTTTCTTCTAAAAATAGATGTGTTCTTGTATTCTCCAAATATGATGATAAGCCACACGTTAGAATAGATGTTCACTTTTTAAATAGGATTTTAGGGTTGGTGTTGATATTTTTGTTCAAACTGACCATTATGTGGGGACTGTCATCTAACTCTAGTTTGTAAAGGTTCATTTTTGTTAAATGTCCACATAGCTCCATAATACTTGTTGCATTTGTCAGGCACGAGATGAATGGGTAATCATCCCTTATCCAGTTAATGACTGATAAATAATCCATTTTTGCATAAGTTAGTTCATTTTATTTTGCATTGCTAATGGACTAGCAATATGTAAGTTTGGGGGTGTGATAAGCGTTAAATATTGTACATTTAAGCCTTTTTAATTGCATATGTTGATTCCGTATTTATGTTTACCTTGGTATTTTTATGCTATTTTTGTGTTTTTGTTGAAGATTAGGTTTTGTCCCAAAAAGGGTGATGTTTTCTATCAAATGCTGAGGAAGTGAAGAAATCAAGAAATTCGTGAAGGCATTTCGCACAATCGAGATGATGATTTCGCACAATCAAAATCTCGATTATGCAAAACTTGAATTTCGCAGGATCGAAATCTCAATTGTGCGAAACTTCAATTTCGCATCGAGATTCTACAGACTGCAAGTTGGCCACTTGTCCACTTGCCCACTTTCCTTGCCACTTGCATCCATGAATGACCTTTGCACGTCATTTTAGAGGATTTTCTAACTTCAAAGAGACATATAAAGGGGACATATATATATTAGGTGGATTATATAGATATATAGGTAAGGTGGGACCTAAGGACACTAGTGGATGGACATATATGCATGTTTTTGAGCAAGAAAGAAGAGACTTTTTGAGGAGAAGAGGGAGAAGTGTTGAACCAGATCTTTGGAGCTTCATACCTCTGGCCATGGAGGATTGCAAGTCTCCTATGATCAACGAACTTTCCATCTAGGGTGTGGTTGAAACCCCTTGCCATGTAACTTGTTCATTTTGTAGCAACTTTGGGATCTATATGTATATGTTGATTACTTAGCCTAGTGTTTTGTGTAATATTTGTTAACCTCTTCAATATATTCATTTGATATTATTTCTTCATCTTGTCTTAGAGTAGAAATATTTCATTTTGAATGCTCAACATTTACAACTTTCACAAAAAAATGTAAATGATGGCTTTGTAATGGTTTTTAATGGAATGTGATATTTCTTGCTTATATAGCCCATGACAAGATAGGTAGTTTGGACATATGTAGGTACATTTAGAAGGTACAATAAGTAGATAGGTTGAAGGACTATGCTTGTTAAAGATGGGTTATGTTTAGTTAGAAATTATGTTTATCTTTTGATATGTCATTATAGGCCACAAGCCTAGTGACATTGTGTTACATATACTTATAGAAGATCCCATTTGCTACATACTTGGACTTGTCAATTGGCTAGAGGTGGAAACCACCCCTAGTTCTCTTTTTCTCAACTTTATAAAAATTTTACTTTTAATATTCTTATATTCTATGAAGTAGTGTTAAATTCAAATCAAAAATTTTGTTTTTAGGATTAAATTGGAAATTCTCTCTCAATAGTGCAATTCATCCACGTACTCCTCGTGGGATCGATACCCTCTATAAAGAACCGTATCTACAAAGATTCGTTCTCTTGCGAGTGGTTTAAATTATATTTTGATAGGCAATAGTAAGCTACAAAAATAAAGACAAATTTGGCCACATCAGAGGGAAAGCTTCAAAGAGGGCTTTGTAAGGCCTTGAAGATCATTTTGAACATGGGATCATCTCTGTCTATGGAGTACTTCCAGCCTACCATGATTAACTAATCCTTCTCGAGGGTTTTGACAAACCCTAGCTTTGTAAATATGTTCTAACTTCAATGAATTGAGAATTTTTATGTATTTTGTGTATATGTCTCTTGCCTTGAGCCTTATATATATATATATATATATAACTTTACAAATTTTTTATACTTATATGTGGTGATTTATCTTCTTGTCTTAGAATGCTTAAATTCCTCACGTGATCTTCAAACACTTGTAAGTTTCACAAGGACTACAAGTGATGGCTTGAGACTAGTTTTCACTATAATATGCATAGCTAGATTTGCATAGTCCATGCTTAGAGATGGTGATTTTGCTTCAATTAGGTAAGTAGGTAGGTAGGGAAATCAGTGACGATGATTTCGCTACACTTAGGTAATTAGGTAAATTAGGGAGATCACGCTTTTCAAAGATGGATTATAGTATATTAAGGTGTGTGTATTCTCTTGGCGACGTCGTTGTAGGTGGGACTTGTCAACGCGTCATTAGTACACATTTGTATGAATTCTCCCAATTTATTATAAGTGTGACACACTACGAGGTTAGCGGGGAAGTCGAACCTTAGTCCTTTATTCTTCTCTCAACCTTTGTATTTAAATTACTTTTATGCTTTCAAAGTAGAGTACGAAAACAACCAACATATCCAGTTGTGATTTAAACAAGAACCAATCCTCAACCCATAGCGAGTTATGCCTACGTAGTCTCTATGGGATCGACACCTTCATCTTAGAGCCCTATCCTTCAAGGATTCGTTCTATTGCGAGTGGTAAATTATAAATTGCAAGTAGTGCAACTGCACACAACACCATGATCATAAATTTAATGATGAATTTTGTTACCAAATTTATGGGTTTTAAAATTCTGCATTCATGAATTTTCTTGAATTTTTTTTAGAAATTTTAAAACTGATTGTTATTTTATATGAAAAATTGATTTTAATGATTATATTATTGTTATATTTTTTTATTTTCACAAATAAAATCCCAAAAATATTTTCCTATTTTTCTAAAATTTTAGGAATTTGTTAAGTATTTTTAAACATTGTTTTTCAAAAAATTGCATTTTTGGTCAAAATTGGTCAACTGGACAAGCTAGCCAGTTGGACCGGTGCAAGGTGAAGGCTGAACTGGTCCAGCTAGGCTCATCCAGCAGGCTTCAAGTAGTGCATGTGTGCATTTATTCATTGTGTGCCTTATTCTCTCCCTTTTTCCCTCACTTTGCCACAACTCTAAACAAATTTTGTGCTACATAATCATCTTCATATTGATTAAGATTTGTGTTTGATTTTGAGTTAAATTGGTGAAAGGGATTGATCTTTGGAGGTTTTGTGTTGATTTTGAGAGATTGCATTAACTAAGTGATATTGAAGCTTGTGTTTTCAAAGCTTGCACACCAAGTGTTTTAGAAAATTCCCGACTGGCTCCTATATTCCTATTTTGCATTCCTCTAATTGTAGCAATGACCAGTGGTTCTAGGAAACAAAGAATTAATATTTCTCTAACACCAGAAGGTAACATATTCTTAATGAATGATCATTTTGATGATGAAGGAATCTTTGAGCATTACAAGAACGTAGTTGGTTGTAGACGAATGAGGTGTGAATGGAGTTTTGATTTGGAGAGCATATGGCAAGGATATCACTTGGAGTTTGTGTATTATTTCAGAGAGAATGGTTGGGGTTCACTAGCTAAACTAGGCAATGATTGCATTCTTGACATGGTTTGTTATTTTTATAGCAATGTGCTTTCATATAATGACAATGAGTTATGGATGATGGTGAAGTGTTTTAGGACATAAATCAATGTGACAACCCAATTAATTGTCGAGGTTATTGGAGTTCCAGAGGCACATAATGGTTTAATATTTCCTTATCTAGGTACTAAAGAGAATTGACCAAGCATGGAAGAAATCATTGGAATGTTGTGTGAACCAAATGTTCCATTGCTTTCAAATAAAGTTCCAAGTGCCTACCTCACTGACAATGTCTCTGCATTGAATTTGATTGTCTCTTATACTCTTAAGCCTCATGATTATAAGGGTGATTTGCTACGGCATTGAGGTGAGATCTTATATCACATTGTGAATAGTGATAAAATTAATGTACCGACAACCATTTTGAGGACTATGATTCAATAGTCAAATCATTTGAGGGCTATCATTGCTTTGCCTTTTCTTTTGATCATAACAAAAATTCTAAAGGCAAAGAATGTCTATATTCCTTAAAATGCTCTAGTGATGAAGCCAAAAGGAAAATTCACAGCTTCGAATGTTAAGTCTTCAATCACTAACAAGATGAAGGAAAATGGCTCAAAAAGAGGCGGCAAGACATCATGTTAAGGAACAGATTAAGGATGAGAGTGATGATAATGCTCCCATTGTTGGACTCTATGTTCCATATTCTAATTATGCTATGACTGCTAGACAGTGCAATTAATCCATGAAGGGGTTGGAGAAGTAATTGAATAGGAAGTTTTCAAAGCTTGAGACATTGATTAGAAGGAACTTCTGGAGCTCATGATGATGATGATGATGAGGAGGAGGATTAGGTCTTGATGATTGAGACTTAGTTTATGTTTTTCTATACTTTGAGTAGTTAGCTCTATTTGTGTCTAGATTTAGTACTTGGACTTTGAATGTTCTATGATTTGATGTACTTAGACTTGTAATGACCTATGCTGTTATATTTTGTCTATGTGCATCCCTCCATAATTGATGTTATATATTTGATTGGAGGTTATATCCCACTTAATCATGTGTTGATTTGTTCTCTCGTGTTCTCATTATTTTTACTTTGTCAATTTGTTCCAAAAAGGGGGAGACTTATATATGTGTGGGGGAGACTTATATAAGTGATTTGTAGAGGGATATAAATGTTTTGACAAAGGGGGAGATTTATTTCTTTGAGACATGTGGGGAGACAGTATATTTTATTGGTTATATGATTAAGGGGGAGTTTGGAGATGATTTTATATCATTATATTTTCATTATTAAGCTTTCACAGGTAGTGTTGTTTGCATGATGTGCAGATTTTATAGGTATGATAGACACTACACATAAAGGATGAAAGCTTGCTCACAATGCTCAAAGTTCTTCAAATATATTTATTTGTATTGGAGACATATTGTAATCTGATTTTTTCAATGGTTAGGTTATGATTGTTAGGGTTGATTTTGTCATGAAATTGTTAAAGGGGGACATTGTGACGTATATTTTTGTAATTGGCAATCTTCGGTGTCAAAACCAAACATGATCAAGTTGTATTATTTGAGTTATATTTCTATCATTGATCATGTAATTGAAGTCAAAGTGAGCATGAAGTTCTACACCAACCATGTAAAGGTTTGTCAAAGTATGAAGCTTGAATCTTTAGGAAAAGCCGTCAATGGTCTAAACAGGAATTCGATCGATTAAAGTTTTGAGATGGTTCCAAATGCATGAGGATATCGTTGATCATATATGAAATTCACGTAGTCCAAGTAAAGTGGTGAGAACACATATATTTCAAACCGGGAGGTTTCGACCTTGAAAATAAGGGCTTTTAAGCAAAATATTGAAACTTTGAAGGTTGGACCGGTCCAAGTTAAGGCTGGACCAGTCTAAGAGGTCTTAGGAACTCCTATTAATTCTGCTACAGTAGTTGAACTGGTCCAAGTGAAGCCCAAACCAGTCCAACTTTTTTGGTATACGAATTTTGACTAGTTTTGTCCTATTTTGACCTGAAATGGACCTAGAATTTTCTAAAATCATAGGGAGTTATTTCCTATTGGATTTTAACCTATTTTTCAAAGAAAATTAGGATTTTTAGTCTCTATAAAAACCTCATATGATTTCTCTCTCATTGTGTTTTCTATAGAGCTTTTAATATACCTCAAATTGAGATTTTCTAGAAAGAGAAAGCATTGAGATAATTTTCTAAGCAAAGGATTTTTCCCTCAAATTCTTTGTTTATGTTTTTGAGAGCACACACATATTTTGCAAAGTGATTTAGGGTGATCTCTATTTGCTTGATCAACTATTTGAAAACTACATTGAAGATTTCTTCGTGATCGAGTTACTGGATTTTTTTCTTCTACAACTGTTCGTTGGTGAGGAAGGAGAAGAAGATCAAGTTATGAAGGGGACAGAATATTTGTTGGGTGTTCATGTTCTTCTAGTTACTTTTCTGAGGGGATTTTGACTCTAGTCGAGAATATGCAACAGTTGGACTAGGTAATCACAATTGTATGCCTGAGGTATTCCGCATCAGAGTTCTTGTCAGAGTGGAGTGGGTGTGAGTCTGGGATAATATCTGTTGTAGTTTGCTTCAACGATAGTTGATTTGCTTCTCCTGGGCTACAAAGCCTCACCCGTGGTTTTTTTCCCGATCTGGGTTTTCCACATATCTTGTGCAACTCTACTTTACTGCACATTTATTTATTTACTTTCTTTGTGGGATTGCTTAAATTTTAATTGGACTTAAAATTGGATAATCTGAATAATTAATCAAAAAGCAAGTAAACCTAATAACCCCCCTTTAGGTTTTAAATCTAACTTTTACAGCCGCTTCTGCATTGTGAAACTAACAGATGCATCATAATATCTATTACGATAGATCATAATCCACAATTCGTTTGTTGCTAGGAGTATGGTTTGGGTGTGCTTGTGTGGTCCCTTGTAGGGCTAATTGAGATGAGTTGATGTATAATTATACATATACAACTATGTGTATATGTTTAAGCTTCCGCTATAATTTAAAGGTTGAGATAGTTCATTAGGGTTTAATGGACAAACTCACCCTCGGGATTCAGGCTCAGATATGGAGTCTCCGGTGACTCAGAAATTAGGTCATGACAATATGGTATCAGAGTATGATATCAGAGTGGGATTACATGTGAGAGATGTAGATGTTTGACTTAATCACCCCCATTTCCCATGCCTTTCCAGGTATTGGAAATCGGGGCATGACATTGAGAGTATCCACCGTCTTGGTCATAATGGTAATTCTAGATTGGAGAACAAAGATCAAGGGAGGGCTTATCAGAATCCTTTTCTTCATTAGTTTTGTTGAAGACTCGAGGGGTAGAAAAACATCTTTTTAGATATATGATTTATGAACACTAATACGTATTTGTATATATTGTGCATCATCATCACATAGTTTTTTATATACAAACTTTATAGTACCATAGTTCTTCATTCATGAAGTCTTTCCACTACGAAAATTTTGTTTCCTATCAGTTGAAGCCTCTCTTAGGTGCAATCGGAATATCAAAATGGTAACACTATCTCAGGGATTCAACTAAGCTAGATTTGACAATATGTATGTCCATAGAGTGGCACCTTCCATGAACCCATGTATTCATCTCCATTCGATATTTCATCTAAAATAAAATATAATCTTAAAAAATTATATTCAAACACATATATCAATATATATATATATATATATGCAGATTGACCAACATATATATCAATATATATATATATATATATGTATCTATATTGACCATAGAAGTTAGAAATCTTACTAGAATGGAATTACTTGAATTCTATAATCTTGTTATCGAAAAACTGATCAGAATTCTAAATTTTCGTTGCCAAACCACAACCAGAACCTCTCCGAAATCTTGAGCTTTACCGCCTAAAACTTTATCAAAATCTCTTCTAAATTTTGGACATCTAACCGGAAACTTCCTTGAAGTTTCACTAAAATTTCTTCGGACTTGGCCACCCCCCTCACTATATTTTTGACTTGAATAGGTTATGTGTTAGTATAGCTCTTATCCCCCTTTTATATGCTCTATATTTATGGGTGATTAATATTTAATCAAAAAACGCAAGAGCCAAGAGTTACAAGTCATTTATGGATGACTAAATGATAGACTCAATGACAGAAACCCAAAAGTCATGAGTTACAATAACTATAAATGATGGATTAATTGTAGAATCCTAATATTTATGATTTTTGAGCAACCTATTAGTCACCATGTAATTGGATGGTTTGGGTTACTTCATCGCATAATTGGCCAAGTAACCCATCATCATTTGAGATCAAATGATTATAATCATATAATTGACTAAGGGAGACGACCAGTCACAGTTGGAAGTCAAAATATAAGTTTCCCCCATATATATGTATGACTTAAGCCCGTGACCTCTTATAACAAAATGGAAACTCCAATCTCTATTTACCAACTTGGTAACTTATTCTTTATGTCATAAAATAGAGAACTAATAAACTTAAAAATGTTTCAAGATATTTATTGTCACACCCCAATTTACAACACCCGGTTAGGAGTGAGGGAAATAGATGTGATAAGTAAACGGGTTGACTGGTCCACATTTATAAACCTGTCAACTTTGCTACTTAACTCTATGTGTAGTCAAAATTCCCAATCAAAACTCATACCATTTAAAAGAAGAGTTTATAATACCCAAATTAATAAAAGAAATCACTTGATTTGGGTCTACGACGAAGAATATATGTATCTCAAATTTTGGACAAAAACATGCACCGCCCTTGTGAACAATCCGATCTATAGGGATGATTAAGGAAACAACCATAAAAAATAATCAAGACTAGCTAATGTCAAGCTTATAATCTTGTAAATGCGAAAACAGACATACATACACAAACAACTCACACTAGTGGACCCCTTAATAGGTTACATGTAAATTGAATCCCAATTATCAAATGCATAACTCTGTAGTTCAATTCGATCGATCAAAATGGATAAATCCAATCTATCAGATTGGAAAATCTGGTCTATCAAAAGTTTTGATCTATCGAATCATCTATTAGAACCTTCTGTATTGTTTCACCAATTCATCGATTTAATTCCCATTATGCAACCATAAAATCTAATTGATCAGATTGGAGGATCCGATTAATCGGATACCTCTTTATGATTTCCATACACAACCATTTGACCTCTAATTCCCAATCCTTGACATGCATAACTCAATAATGCTCAAATCTTATTCATAATCATCTATAGAATTTATAAGTGAGGCCAACATAATAAGTACATTGATCGGCGTTGAATGTTACGCATTCTAGCCTCTTAATTTGCATATTTTATTCTCTTAGTGATAGGTTATAAGTGATTTTACTCTGTTTTTGTATTTTCTGTCTTTTTCAGGGCCTTAATGATTATTTCAGATAAAACCATGATTTTGGTCTTTTAAAGATGATATCCAAGAAGGTTATATGAAGCCTGCATCTAATGGGTCCATTCAACTCCATATTTCAACTCAAATCAGCCCAAGGAAGAGGTTCAAGAGAATTACAACTGCTTAAGAAGATTACAGGCCTAAAGCCCAATTTTGCACTTAATTCAGTTTTAATCCCGTTTTGGAAATTGGACTGAAAAGCTTATTTTTGAGTGTCAATTCGACTTAATTCTCACATAAGTTGAACGAAATTCGATTCTGGACACTTTTGTGTTTCACAAAAATTTCGTGAATCGGACTTCTACTGGGTCAAAACTTGGGCCGAAAGTTAGCAGAAAAATCTACCTATTTAGGGCTGCGGGAAAACCCTAATTATTTCCTAATTGGATTAGGACTTTATCTCCTAATTGGATTAGGACTTTATGTATTCTCTTGGGGTATAAAGAGGTGAATTGGAGGCTGTTTTGGAGGAGAAAAGAAGTGAAGGCCAACGCAGAGAAGACAGAGACAATCCGGGTTTTATTTATTCATTATTTTTTATTATTTTGTTATCTTCTTCTTCTACTATGTGTAAGTGTGTAACTAAACTCCTCAACTAGGGTTGAGGAGGAAACCTCCATTAATGAAGTGAAGTTCTTTTGTTCATTAATTGATTCCCATGTGTGTGATTTAATTGCTTATGATTTTCGCTTCTTGTGATTAATTATTTTATAAATCTTTCACCATCTATATCATGTATATGTGGTAGTTAGAAAGTATTATAAGTAATCTAAGCTTGGGTTTGTATTTCTTAAAAGCAATAATCTTTGATCTTATATTTTTCATTAAATTGGATACATAGGATGCTTAGAATTTTACACTAGTGAAGCGAAGGAAAATCTACCTTTTTACTATATTTTTCATAGTGCTTTATTGTTAAATCTTGAGTAAGCAATAGATTGATTCCTTGATTGCTACTCCAAATTTGGGAATTAATAAATGAATATTAGAAGCTTCATGAATTTAATGGTGGTGGAATCCGAAACCTTAGTTATTTTCTCTATTTGATTTTAATTGTGTTATTTTATTTGCATGTTAGTTTAATCTCTCTCAAATCAACCAAATTTTGTTTAAACTAGATTAGTTTTAAATTAATTTGAATTTGTATTAGTTTTCTTCTCAAAGCATTCCCTTGGGTTCGACCTCGTTTTTGTCGATCTATACTTCAATAGATTCGTAATAATGATTACGATGCATCGTAATCATTATTACGATGTATCGTAATAATGATTACGATGCATCGTAACATACGATGCATTGGAGATGCATCATAACATCATGTGAAATCTGCTATTTTTCTAATCCAAATTTCCTAAACAATAATGACGTTTAACTTAACAAAATTAAACGGCTCCCACATTTCACATTTCTCTCGTAATGTATATGCACCCACATTTCATTAATTTTGTCCTTATATGAGAGAAATTGATAGTAGATAGGGTTTTTGAAAATTCAGGGGGTTTTATGAGAATTTTTGATATTAGAGGGGGGTTTTATGAATTTAACCCTATATTTAATTATAAATATAAGGTGGGCTCATATGCAATTATAAAGAAATGTGGGTGCATATACATGATTATAGGTATATATGGGAAAATACATGGGATACATATATTGTGTAGTATATATATATATAATGAGTGGACCTCATTTAATAGAGAGAAGACAAAGAAATGAGAGGAGGAGAGAAGCTTCGGCTGAGAGAAGAGAAAAAGGGAAAAGAAGAAAAAGAAAGAAAAGAAAAAGAAGAAAAGAAAAGGAAAAGAAGAGAGAGAAGGAGAAATCGGGAGAAAGAGAGGGAGACCGAAGGAGAGAAGGAGGAGCCGCCGATTCCGTTGCCGGCGGTGGCTGTGGTTGCCGGCTGTTCGCGGTGGCTGAAGCGGTTGTTCTCGGAGGTGACGTGAGGTGGAGTTGCCCGGTGTCGCGTGGTGGCTCGGTTCGGCTGGGCTGTTCGCGAATGGGGGTTGCTCACGGTGGGGCTTCACCTGGGCGACGGTGAAGGGGGTGCTCCGGTAGTGGCTTGGGTTGTCCGTTCAACGACTTCGGGTGGTCCAAGGATGGCTCCTTATAGCTGTTTGGACAACCTATTTTAGAGGCTCCGGGGTTATGATTTGATTGGGTTTACTCACGATTTGCGGCTGTAAGGTGATTGTGGCTTGGGTTGGCTGAAATTGGTGGTTTCGTATAGTTATTTCGGCAACCGGCTGTGACTGAGGCATGGTGGAACACGGTGGTCTTCGGCTTGGCTCGGCTGTGACGGTTCGGTTGATGGTCCTTCATAGTTGATGGGTTGTTCCAGGTGGGTTCTATTGTGGCCGGTTGTGGGTCTTTGGGTTCGAACAAGTCTTCCGTGTTGGGTGACCGGTTGGTGGTTGGCTGTGGGTTCGGTCCTTGTGGTCGTTGGTTCCGGTTGAGTTTCAGAATTGGGTTTTGGGTTGTGGCTGGTTATGAGTTCAGTTTGGTGGCTCGGTTAGGGGCTGTTTGGCTCACATTTGATAACGATTTGGTTGGGACTCCATGGTTGTAGTTCTCGATTGGGATTCAGGGTGAGGTTCGGCTATGTATGGTGGTTTGACTTGGCTATGGTGGATGGGATTCGGCCTTCTTGTAGTGGTGATACATAGGTACATATATATGGATGATGGTTTGTGCATTGGGCTTAGGCCTTGAGTTTGTGTTGGATTTCCAATGGAACTAGAAGTGGGCTGAAATTAGTTACAGGCTTGAATTGTACATGGGCTTGCACAAATAACTTGGACCAATCATGGAAATTAGAAGGAAATAGAGCGGGTTCACATGTGACTTGGACACGAGATTGGACCGGGCTTGGTATGGACTGCTTTGCAGACACGGATTCATTGGAGAGGGGGACTTAAGGCAAGTTGATTCTTGCCTCTATCTCTTATGTATATTTTAATTATGTTGATTAATTTTACATATGTTCTTAATTTGATCATATGTGGCGTTTGTATATATATTTGTGCATATATATATATATATAAAGGTGGATATTATTATATACGTGAGATGTGAGGATATATATATGTGGGTATATATATATATATGTGTGGGCTTGGAGGATAAGAGCATTGTTAAATTTAGATGTTGATTTGCATTGTTATATGCATATTTATGGATTGAGCAGTGTAAAGTATACTAAATTATATATGTATATTTAGCTAGATGTTGCCTTGCATGCATATGTGATTTTTATGCATGAGTTGAGTATATGTAAATATATATGTGATTATATATTTGGTGCAGTAATAGAAATGCATGCTAAATTGATTATAGCATTGAAAGGCATTGGAAAAGCATGAAATATGTGAAGTGTTATGTATGTTTTTACTACCTATATGGGTGACATAATATATATATATATATATATATATATATATATATATAATTGTGTGATCGTATGGTTGTAGGAATGCATGTTGGTTGCTCGTGGTAAATGCATGATTGGAGTGAAGACATGATTATATTTATGCTAATATATATGTGTTTATATGCAGGATGTGACATATATATGTTGTGTATGTGCAAATGTGACTATGAATGATCTCGGTGAAAAATGTGTTCATTGGTGAAAACGTGAAAATGTGGTGTTTATAGATTTATGCATGAAAGACATGTCTTTCTTGAAAAAAAAATGCATAAGCATGATGATTTCCATGAGGTGAGTGTGATGACAATGTGACAATCTTGAGGTAAAAGGAAAAATGCATGGTTTTGAAAAAAATGCATTGCATAGTGTTGATTGAGTTCATTGATGTGATTATGTGCACTACGTGAAAAGCGAGATTTTTGGGGCGTGACAACATTGAAAATTAAGATAAGGGGATGACCCCTAGGGTGAAAGACCCAAGACTTGGCCAAGCGGATGGCGCAGCTATCGGAATAGTGAACCGAGAAGCATAAGCAGAGTTTGGGTGCCGAAGAGACCCTTACTATGGATGGTGTGATAAGTTAGTCCCCATTGAATTGATTTCCAAAAATTTGTGGCGTGAGTTATATATACAAAATGTGACTGTCAATTTGATATATATTTATGTATATGCATTGAGGTGAAAAACATCACGCATGATTTGAAAAACGTGATTGTTTATGGGTAAAAAGCATGTATACTTGTCATGTGGACACGTAGCGAGTTCATGTGCATTCATGCATGACTCAATGAATCATGTTGAGTAGGTGATGTGGTATTTCATTTACATTATTTATATAAATGCTTCTATTCATATATGTTTTCTATACATAATGATGTTGGATGTGTATTGCTTTTGAGCATGTTGTAAATGATTTTCATAAGTCATGTGTAGTAGATTTAAATGTTCATAAGTGCTAGAACTGCCATATGCATTGTTGGTTCATGTATGCTAGGAGGAGCATGACTTTAAATATTGTGATATATTTAAGTGCACGTATATTTTTGAGAATATGTGAGGATCGACCTGCTGTTGTGGTGATAGTATGGTTTTACATACCTTGTTGGGCCTTTGAGCTCACCCCCTCCCAGGTTTTGCAAGTGTTGCTAGTTTTGGAGTCAGTTGGGAGATTGATGGTACCAATTGCTGAGGTAGTGATTAGTCTCCTTAGAATCTGACTTATGTCCAAGATGTTGGATAGATGCATTACATTTGGATTAAATGTATGGAGTGATTTATGTTGATTCAGTTCCTTCAGTTGTATCTTATTCATGTGATGTGTGTATATAATACGGACATTCAAGGACTGAGACATGTATTTTTGATTGTATTATGCATGTTGTAGAAATGCTGGGGGGACACGTGCCCAGAAGTGTCCATTTTTATTGTTAGATATAAATGCTGGGGGGACACGTGCCTAGAAGTGTCCATATGAATTTTAAAGCAGGTATAACATGCCAGGATCTGATTTATTAGAGTGGGTCATGCCCAATTTTTGTGAAAATAATAGAAAATTGAGGTTGTATGATTAGGT
Source organism: Cornus controversa (assembly GCA_026545225.1). Classification (NCBI taxonomy): domain Eukaryota; kingdom Viridiplantae; phylum Streptophyta; class Magnoliopsida; order Cornales; family Cornaceae; genus Cornus; species Cornus controversa. The sequence continues at coordinate 6,200,487 of CM048849.1, read as the reverse complement.
GATGATTAGGTCGTGAGGGTGATCTCACGGAGTTCACACCTCGGTTTCTAGGCATCGAGAATCGGGACGTGACAAATACAATATCCAAAAAATAACTCCAAAATGCCACAAGGAACTCCATTTAGATGTTCATGTCTCATCCATCATCGGTGCCTTATCTATATAAGGTTTGGGGGGAAGGGGTGAGCAAAATAACGAGCTCAGTAGGAATGCCCCAACCCACCTAGGCATCAACTCAACACCGACTTATATGATATGCAACCATGATGTCATTACACTACATGACATATATCAAGCTCTCAAGTCAACCAATGCAACTGCAATTCAACAAGTGTGGATTTCGTCCATACAACATGCTTAACACTTAAAATACATAAGTATCATGAAATTTACATCTTCTTCGGTTATAATATGATACATAGACATGATTGGTCAACTCCGATGATTATGTGCTGTTGGATAACTCCGACGACACCCATATGATTTGGAAAAATTTGAAGAATCATTCAACCCCAGCAATACATTGGTCTTGCCATTTTGAGTGGGAAACTCTAACGGTCACAAGACTTTTGGACAACTCTAAATTCTAGGCATTAGCCTTGGTATGAATGGACAACTCTAAAGATCATACCTTTGTGGATATTTTTAACACTTTCGTAACATGGTTGGGCAACACCAAACCCCATGTATGACTCACTTAGACAATCCTTCGATAATTACTTATACATGCATATCAAGCGCATATAACACATAACATATACTTTTCATGCTCTTCATTGTACATTCTTGCTACAATTGATTTCTAGCATATATTTTATCTACACATTCTTTATATAGTCACATATATGCTCCAATACATGCATATTATTCACATATACAAACAATTCACAATGTTTCACAACATGCTCACATTATCATGCAGTCAATATGAATAATTACACATTCATCATATGCTACAATATGAACAACATCCACATGTATAAATCATAGAGAAGTGAAGAGCATAATACCCTAGCAGTCTCCCATATATGCCACTAAACTCACTAAAAACCTTAGAGTCGACGAATAAGAGGGAAGAAACACCCCTACCTCTAATTTAAATACTTTATAGCAAATCCTCAAGAATTTCTCTAAGTTCTACATTACCGAATCCACGTTTGTTTGGTTCAAACCGAAGTCCTTGTCACGTACAACAAGTTGTTCTTTACCGACAAGTTACAAATCTAAACCTATGACCTCCGAAATGAAGAGAGGAGGAAGAGAGATGAAGAGGGAGTGAGAGAGTGAGTTAGCCAGTTGCTTGGTCAATAGAGAAATTAAGAAAATCATTACAATATAGATATTTAAAATATCTAGGGTGACAAATGACCAAATTTTAATGTGTAATGTTTAGAACCCATCTACCACATTTGCAAGCTCTCTTCGATGATTAGAGCAATTAGGTGTTTTAGTTCTGATTGTTACTTCTCATTATTGATGAATGGGAGAATCAAACGCTAATCCTAGTTGTAATACTTCATCAACCCTCTTCAATGCATCAGAAGTGGTTTATAATAGAAGGGAGATAAAAGAATATCGGATGCGACCCCTTTTGCCATGATTTCTTTTTTTTATTCTCCCCGCCGCTGCGTAGGTAGGACGGCAAAGGCATCGGAATCGCAGGGTAGACAACGCAACAGAAGTGGTTTATAAGGGAAGGCAAACAAGATAATGGCGGGTGCGATCATACCAGCACTAATGAACGGGATCCCATTAGAACTTCGCAGTTAAGCGTGTTTGGCTGAGAGTAGTACTAGGATGGGTGACCCCCTGGGAAGTCCTCATGTTGCACCCCTTTTGCCGTGATTTATATTTTTTTTTGTGCGCCTTCATAGAAATTCTGATAACTTTTTAACCGTAACTCAAAAGTGAGCGTAGTCAGTGCGGCTGGAACCGTATCATCCATGCCAAGCAAACCACATTTCAGGCTACTTTTAACACCTGCAAAGGTCTCAAAATCAACTTCAAAGTCAGTGGTTCTATTTTTTCTACCCCAAAGTCTTAATCGGAGAAAGTTTTTTTTTGTTCCTTTTCAATCTAATCCTTTTTAGTTCTGATTGTCACTTTTTGATGAAGCAAATATTCACCCCGAACTGGTCAAACACCAACCTGTAAAAAAGGACGAGAGAAGGGTAATCAAAAAGGCACCGGTGCGATGCTAGCCGACTACACTCGGACGCTCAAGTCAGATATCAGAAAGTCTTTTAAAGCTGTATTAGAACTCAAAGGGTATTATTTTCATACCTTGGTATATGGACCTATATTTATAGCGACCAAGTGAGGACGTGTTCTAGTAGAACCCTGTCTCTTTAACTCCCCTCTTTCCCACTTGGAGATAACTAGTCTTAGTCAAAGCATTCTTCTTTTTCATGTCACCTTAGCACTATCCTCCCATGTTATACGTATCATATTAGGAGTCAAATACCCCATCAGATGCCCCTTGTTCATGAGGGTCGCTTATCGGACATCAGGAACACTTTAGGTGGAACACTTTTTTTTTTTGGTGGGCCCGAACTTAAACATGTGAGTGGGTCGTGACCCTAGTGACTGGCATTTAGCCATGCATTGCTGCACGCCTAGCGCACTGCCTTGGTCACGTGCATTTGGCGTTTGGGGCCAGGCCCTAGCCACATGCCTGGCACATGGCCAACTGCACGTGTGGCACCCGATGCCGCTGTATGCCTGGCATACTGCCTTGGACCTCGTGACCTTGGCCGCACACGTGGGCCTAGTACTAGGCCTTGGGCCGATCGTCTGGCACATGGCACTTGGCAATGGGCCGCATGTGTCTGGCACTTGGCATTAGGCCTTTGGGTAGGCGGCCTTGGGGCACGTGGCCTTGGCCACGCGCGTGGGCCACATACCTATTACAGCCGACCCTGTCCGTGCCTAGGCCCTAGGTGCGTGTTCATCTGACGCTCATTACACTTGGCTTATGACCATTAGTTTTTAGGCACGGCATGCCCATGTGTGTTCTTAGGATTAATCCATCTTTCATTTTTTGTCAAAGGCCCTCCATGGAGGTGTGTCCCCATAGGGTTGTGCCCGCGTAGGGTTATAATGTTCTTGGGATCAATCCATCTCGTATTTTTCATCAAGGGCCCTCCATAGAGGCGTGTCCCCATAGGTTTATGCCCGTGTAGGGTTATAATGTTCTCAGGATTAATCCATCCCACCTTCTTTATGAAAGGCCCTCCGTGGAGGTGTGTCCCCATAGGATTATGCCTGTGTAGGGTTATAATGTTCTCGAGATTAATTCATCCTGCCTTTTTCATAAAAGGCCCTCCATGGAGGTGTGTCCCCGTAGGGTTATGCCCGCATGGGGTTATAATGTTCTCGGGATTAATCCATCCCTCCTTTTTATCAAAGGCCCTCCATGTAGGTGTGTCCCTGTAGGGTTATGCATTTGAATATGACAACACATTTTGAAATGAACAATACTTTTATTGACATTCTATGATAGAACTTATTCAAGAAAAAAGAAATGGACTTGTACCTAGAGTCCTGTTTTATGGCTTGGCAATGAAGCCAGCCTCTAAAATAACACTTGCGAAAAGTAGATGCAAGCTAGAAATAAAAAATGAAGGGATAGAAAAAATAATAATAAATAAATAATAATAAAAACTTCATTGATAGAACTTCCTCAAATGCTCGGCGTTCCAAGGATGGGCCAACTGCTTTCCTTCCAAGGTTTCCAACTAGTACGTGCCCTGTCTTTGAGTTCTGACCACCCTATATGGGCCCTCCCAATTAGGAGCTAGCTTCCCAATACCGGGAGGTTTGGTGGCCTGAGTGACTTCACGTAGGACTATGTCACCGAGTTAAAAACTCCTCTACTTTACCCTGGTATTGTAGTATCGGGACATGGCCTGGTGATACGCAACCATCCATACCTGCACCTGTTCTCTTTTCTTATCAATGAAGTTGACACTGGCTCTTAGCTTCTCCTCATTCTGAATGGGGTCATACTACCGGTCCCATTTCAACGGGAAGAACCGCTTCGTTCCCGAAAGCTAAGAAGTAGGGCGTCACCACTGTGGGGACTTTGGTAGTAGTCCTGTAAGCCCATAAGACACTTGGTAGCAGCTCTGGCCATACTCCCTTGGAGTCTTCCAGGCATTTTTTTTATCATTTTGAATATCGTCTTATTAGCCACTTCGGTCTGCCCGTTAACTTACGGGTGACCCGGTGAGGAATAATGGTTGCTTATGCCATGTTCAGCACAAAAGTTCTTAAAACACTGGCTTTCAAATTGCTTTCCATTGTCAGTGATAATGATCTTCGGGACCCCGAACCTACATATGATTGACTTCCATACGAAATTGATGACATTCTTTTCCCAAACTATGGCTAAGGGCTCAGCTTCCACCCATTTGGTGGAATAATCAATTGCTATAATTGTGAATTTTGTCCGCCCCTTTTCCATAGGCAAGGGACCAACCAAATCCATTCCCATTGGGCGATGGGCCTTGGGGTCATTATTGGGGTCAATTTTTCCCAGGGTTGTCTCGGGATGTTGGCTAGTGCATCTTGTTGCATAGTAAGCCAACAGTATGCCTGCCTGACGGCCTTATGTGCCAAGGACCTGCCCCCTGCATGGTTTCCGCACTCCCCTTTGTAGATCTCCTTCATGATGTGTTAGGCTTCTTCCATTGATGCGCATCACAGGTATGGGAAAGAGACCCCCCTTTCGTAGAGGATTCCATCGATCAAGGTATACCTGGACGCCCTGATCCTTGTGTTGTGTGCCTCTAACCTGTCGAATGGTAGTTTGCCATCCCTAAAAGTAAAGAGTTTATAAAGTTGAGAGAGAGAACTAGGGGTGGTTTCCACCTTTAGCCATTTGACGTGTCCAAGTATGTAGCAAATGGGATTTTCTATAAGTGTATGTAACACAATGTCATTAGGCTTGTGGCCTACAATGACATATCAAAAGATAAATATGATTTCTAACTAATTAAACATAGCCCATCTTTAACAAGCATAGTCCTTCAACCTATCTACTTATCCTACCTTCTAAATGTACCTACGTGTATCCGAACTGTCCTATCTTGGCATGGACTATATAAGCAAGAAACATGACATTCGATTAAAAACCATTACAAAGCCATCATTTACACTTTTTGTGAAAGTTGTAAATGTTGAACATTCAAAATGAAATATTTTTACTCTAAGACAAGATGAAGAAATGATATCAAATGAATATATTGAAGAGGTTCACAAATATTATACAAAACACTAGGCTAAGTAATCAACATATAAATATAAATCCCAAAGTTGCTACAAAATGAACAAGTTACATGGCTAGGGGTTTCACCCACACCCTAGATGGAAAGTTAGTTGAACATAGGAGACTTGCAATCCTCCATGGACAGAGATATGAAGCTCCAAAGGTCTGGTTCAGCCCTTCTTCTCTCATTTTTTTCTAAGTTCTCTCTTCCCCCCCCCCCTATAATACCCCGAAAAATTTGGACGTCTATTATTTTAAAGAATTTAAATTTCTTTATATTATTATTATTATTATTTTTCAATTTATGTGGAATGCCTTTATATGCATTTTATCATTTCATGTGAATTGTTAGGTCTTTATACAATTATTATTTTATGTGAATTGGTTGTCTTTATAAATTCTTTCATTTAATGTGAATTGCTCTACTTTTATTTTTATCAATTTATATGAATTGTTTAATGATTGTGTATTATTTGATTTAAATATTTTAAATGCTTTGGATTGGGCTAGGGAGGAATCTGGGCTGGAATGGTTGGGCCAAGGATATGCTTAAGTTGTTGGGCCATGGTTATAGTTATATTATTATGGTTATTATTATTATTATTATTATTATTTTTATTTTTATTTTTATTATTTAGTTTTTAGAAAAAAATATTAATAATAATAGAATAAAATGATTAGGACAAAAGATAATAAGAAACTAGGGTTTCTGCCGTTTGCATTACGCACAAAAATCCAGAGAGTAAACGAAAGAGAGAAGGAGTTCGGGTAAACGAGTGTTTGAATCGTCAAAGAGGCAAGTTTGATTCTTCTCTTCCCCTTTGAATCCGTATGCATAGTCTAGGTTTGAGGATTGTGTTTATTTTGGAAATTTGTATATAATTGTTTTTTTTTTTCTGTTGATAAATTTTGTGAGAATTAATTATGCTAATTGTATAGACATGTTGCTAGAAATTTGTATGCATTTAATTATGAAATTAAATGATTTTGCATGCTAAGAATAATTCTGTGAATTAAACATTAGGATTTTGGAGTTTTGGTACTGTTTTAGAGTATTTTTGCATATGTATATACATGTATATATGATTGTATAGGCGGGTGTATATATATACGAACATGAAATTTGGGTCTACTGTGTTTATCATTTTTGAGGGATTTTGTTCCGATCAATAGGTAGATCTTACTTCCTAGAACAATCCTTGAAAATTGGTTGTAAACCGTTGGGTAGATTGATGGGAATCTGACTTTGAAATTTTAGATTTTCGAAACTTGAAATTGGACGTTTTTGATTTAGGCCACGAGAGGGCGTGAATTTGGTACCAATGCGTAGCTTAGATCGAGACGAGTTCAATGGTATATTCATACGCGCGATTCGGTGTCCGAAAGTGACCGGAAAATGGTCGGAAAGTTCGGCCACCATTGTTGAGCTTTAAAGCTTCAGCCGTGGGAAGAAGAAAGAAGAAAGAAAGAAAGAAAGAAAAAAAAAAAAAAAAGAGGTGTGGGGGCAGCACCGCCGGCGCGTGGGAGCGCGCACCGTCGGCGCCGGCACCGGCCAGTGACAGAAAAACTATTTTTGGGCCCCACTCGCGGGGGCCCACCTCCGGGTCCAATATGGGCCCATTCCGGATAGTTTTGATATTTCCTTTGTATTTTTGAAATTTTTGGAAAATTTTCAAAATTGGAAAAAATCATTTTTTAAAAATACTTTTATAATTCAAAAAATTCCAAAAAATTTTATGTCAACTTCCTGGGAGCTTAAGGAGCTTGGGGTTTAAATTTCATATTCAAATGATTTACCATTCTCATTAAATTAATTTTTAAAGTGTCTAAAAACTATTTTTTTTAGCTTCTTTAATTTTAAAAAATACTTAGAAATTTTCAAAAATTCCAAAATTTTTACTGTAATTCTCTGGAGGATAAATACACTTGGGTTTAAATTTTCAACTCAAAATAATCTTTCCTTGTTCAATTTATTTTTAAAGTGTCTAAAAGTTGGATTTTCACCTTCTTTTATTTTTTTGAAAATATTTTAAAATTCTAGAAAATTCTAGAAAAATTTAGGTAACTTTATAGGATTAAAATGCACCTGGATTTTAAATTTCATGTGAAAATGAGTCTCCCTTGTGATTGTGTTGGTTGTGAAAGTATGCCTCAAATTATGTTTATTTTCTTTTTGCTAGAAAAAAATATTTTTAAAATTCTCAAAAATTTTAGGAAATTCCAGCATGATTTAATAGGGTTCTCAGCAATAGAATATGCCCAGAAACCTAGATAAAAGTTAGGTTTAGACTCCCTCATATATTTGAGTGCATTGAAGGTTGAATTGGGAAATTTCTTCTTTAATGGATGTTTGAGTTATTTGATTTACTTGAATGTAATTTTTTTTAAGGATATAAATGCCCATCAAATACTTGATTATAGTCTACTTGTGAACGATTTGTCTTATGATGATAATTTCATGTTGGATGATTTGAAATAACGGTTTGTGCAAATTTAAATCATAATGCACCTTGTTATTTTATATTGCATATTGGAATGTATCTATGCATTTTATTTTGTCATGTAAGGATTGCTCGGTGTGTCAGGATCGCCCATACCTAATAAGGTATCTATGTATTTTATTTGGCATGTAAGGATTGCCCGGCGTGTCAGGATCGCCCATACCTAATAAGGTATCTATGCATTTTATTTGGCATGTCAGGATTGCCCGGCGTGTCAGGATCGCCCATACCTATTAAGGTATCTATACATTTTATTCGGCGTGTCAGGATCGCCCATACCTAATAAGGTATCTATACATTTTATTTGACGTGTCAGGATCGCCCATATCTAATAAGATATCTATACATGTATGCACATGTTTTCTTTATTTTGAACTTAAAGAATGTGTTCATTGTTGGATGATAAGGGTTTGTTGGAAGAATGTATAAGATGATTTTACTTCTGAAAACATGAACTAAATAGGAAATGACTAGTATGTATATATTTATACCTATTAAGGTATCAAAAGATTAGATGATGGCATGTTAGGATTGCTTAAACTTGATATTATTTCATGTTATGTTTATTTCTGCTGAACTTAAGAAATGTGATCACTGTTGCATAATAAGGATTTGGGTGGAATATTATAATTAATGACTGTTGTTTTAAAAACATGAAACTAGAATAAGAATAGCTTGTATGTTAAATCTATTGTTTTCTTTTGTGTCCCTTATACTGAGGGTATGTATATTGGTTCTCTGATTGGGATGTAGTAGATAGATATTGCTCGTGGGTTTAACCCACTTTGTTGATATTTCAGGTTTCAGATAGGTTCCACTGCAAGGATAGAGTTTTAGGGTTAGTTGTGGCAGACATCTCTTCTCATCGGTCACAGGGTAGAAACCTATCCTCTTATTCAAGGGTCAGACTATGAACTCTTTTGGAGGTTTTGGTTGTTGGTTTTAAATTAGAGTCTTAAACTTGTGTTTATTCTGGTTAAGGGGGTCCTTGCGTTACGGGACTTCCAAATTGTATTACCAGGCATATAACTATTTATTTATCGGTTATTTCAATTCAGTGAAATTTTCTGTTCAGCTTTTAGAATTTATTTTAGTCTGTCTTTTGTATTCTATTCTTGTTGCTACCAGTTGTATGTATCTCCCAGGTTTTGTGTATGAGACTGGCCACCTCATGCGCGAAATTTTCTGGGGGTATTTCACCCCCCCCCCCTAAAATGCATATATGTCTCCCACCAAGTGTCTTTGGATCCCACCTTGCCTATATATCTATATAATCCACCTAATATATATATATATTCCTTTCATATGTCTCTTTGAAGTCATAAAATCCTCCAAAAGGACGTGCAAAGGTCAATCATGACTGCAAGTGGCAAGACAAGTGGACAAATGGGCAAGTGGACAAGTGGCAAACTTGCAGTCTATAGAATCTCGATTGTGCGAAATTAAAGTTTTGCAACATTTAACGCTTATCACACCCCCAAACTTACATATTGCTAGTCCCTTAGCAATGCAACATTAAAAATAAAATGAACTAACTTATGCAAAAATGGATCATTTATTAATCATTAACTGGATAAGGGATGATTACCCATTCATCTCGTGCCTGACAAATGTAACAAGTATTATGGAGCTATGTGGACATTTAACAAAAATGAACCTTTGTAAACTAGAGTTAGATGACAGTTCCCACATAATGGTCAGTTTGAACAAAAATATCAACGCCAACCCTAAAAGCCTCTTTGAAAAGTGAACAACCATTCTAACGTGTGGCTTATCGTCAAATTTGGAGAATACAAAGAACACATCTATTTTTAGAAGAAAAACTCATTGAAAGTGTGACACTGTGGTTCATTACCGCGAAGCATGCATGAATGCTTGTGTGAGGATGATTGTGCAATGTTGATAAGTGTTCAATACTATGTATTTGAACCCTCTTTATTGCATATGTTAGTCCCATTTTTACGTTTACCGCGATACGTTTACGGTATTTATGTGTTTTTGATGTATTGCAGGTTTTGTAGTAAAAGGAGCGAGGTTGAGGCCATTTGCAGCTGAAGAGAAAAATTCAGAGTTAAAACTAAGGCATCTCAATCAATCGAGATGTTGATCTCGATCAATCGAGATCTTGATTGATCGAGACTTGATTTCGATTGATCGAAATCTCGATCGAAATCTCAATCAATCGAGATTCTGCAGAGCCACTTGCCCACTTGCTCACCTGCTCTCCCACTTGCAACAAAATCCCCCTTTTTGCACGACTTAGAGGGATTGTCTGACTTGAACAAGACATTTGGAGACTTTCTTGACATAATTGATATATATATTTATGGTGGGCCCCAAGGTTGAAAAAGAGGCATAAAGCACACAAAGAAGCCATTTCTCTCATATCTCTCAATAGACATCAGTGAAAGGAGGAGAGACATTCAGGAGAGGAGAAAGAAGAGCTGAACCAGACCAAGAAGCTTCATCTTCTCCATCAATGGAAGAGTGCAAGGTTGCCATGACCAACTAACTTCTCTACTAGGTGTGGTTGAAATCCCTAGCCATGTAAACTTGTTCCTTTTTGTAGCATTTTGGGATTTGTACTTAAATGTTGATTATTTAGTCTAGTGACCATGTACACTAATACATTTCTTATATATTTTCATTTGATAATAGTTTTATTCTTGTCTTAGAGTAGAATCCATCTTGTGAATGCACAACATTTGTTTCTTCCACAAGAAGGGCAAATGATGGCTAGGTAATGGTGTTTAAATGAATGTGTTGTGTATGATTGTATAAACCATGCCAAGATAAGGTAGTTTGGATGCATATAGGTTCACTTAGAGAGTAGGTTAATTAGTTAGGTTGAAGAGCTATGCTTGTTGAAGATGGATTATGATAGGTTGCACACACATTAATCTTTTGATATGTCATTGAGGTCACAAGCCTAATGGCATTGTTAGACATTTAATTTATGAATCCCAATCTTGCTACACTTATGAATATGTGAATGGCTAGTGGTGGAAACCACCCCTAGTTCTCTCTCCCCACTTTTAACTCTTTAAATTTATTGTTTTTACATTCATGCAATAGTTTTATAAACAAAACTCAAAACCTTGTTTTTAGGATTAAAGTAGAATTAATCTTTCTTTAAGACAATTACGACTAGTCCTCGTGGGATCGATACCCTCTATATAGAACCGTATCTACAAAGATTCGTGCTCTTGCGAGTGGTTAAATTATATTTTGATAAAAGGGGCAAAAATAAGCTTACAATATAATTCAAGTTTAGCCACATCAAATGCCTAAACTCTTTTTGCTTTCTTGCAAGCCCATGTAGCGGTGTTGGGTCAATGACTCCCAAACCAAACGATTTTAGGTCATTAGGTGAAAAGACACCCTTAAGACTTAATAACCAAGCTTCCAAGGCGATGAACTTAAACAAGCTACCCGCTTCATTATGGCTCAACCTTACACACTTATACACGAATACTCTATGCTTCATGAGGCACAAAGACCTGGTTTATTGAGTGAGAAGGCTTACTGCACAATAATAATTTTTTTTTCCCAAACAACCAGAAGACTCATTCTCTAAGTTGTTCAAATAAAAACAAAAATTTACAAGATTCTCCATCAGACTTATACCCCACAACTTAAAATGCATGTCTGTTAGTTTGTGCTGTTAAAGATAAATTTAGGGTAAGAACTGTACCACATTCACAATTGAACAAAAATGTTGACCATTCTAACCTTATGCATAAATTTCAAAAGCGCGGGTATTTACAATGTCAAAAGCTCCTAACTACCTATTGCATTTGCCTCAAACATTTACTGGGATGGTCTTCCCTTAAGAAGCAAGACATCATAGCAAAGATGCATAAAAATGCATTACAACGTCAATAAAAAAAAATTGAACAGTTGCAAGCATATGCACGTGGTATACCGCACCCCCAAACTTAAATCAAACATTGTCCTCAATGATTTGAAGAGAAGATAAATGAACGAAATTACCGAAAAAACTGTTCTTGATAGAAATTGCAGTCAATTACGAGCAGGCGACCACGTGAGTAGTAAAACCTGCATGGATCATCAACTATATACCATTAGCATTATGGGGGACAAAAAGTAAATAAAAGCAAAAAGATAAAGCAATTATGCAAACACATTGTTTTCTTTGTATGATTATAATTTTGGGTATCATTACGCTTCATTCTAAAATCTGAACTGGTGGCTCCCATTCGATAAGATGTATATGCAATAAGATATTGATTATCCAGGCACACTAACGTATAGTATGCAAAGGGGCTGCCTTTCTTTATTAAAGCCATACTGTGTTGAAGCAATCTCAACAGTATTGGGAATTGAAACCAGGTTTTAATAAATGAAAATCATTAACTGTATCATGCATATGCCAACTATTAAATTGGTACTACTTACATAGTCAGAGCATTGGTGATAGTGATATCGATGCAGAATGTAAAAGAAATACAGAGAATATAAATTATAATTAAAACAAAACTACATTCCATAAATGTGCAAAACATTTTAAGTACAATGTGAACTGATGGAATACATAAAAAGATCCAAAGACATGGCCTACATGGCCTACTAAAAATAAATAAAGAACTAAAACTAAAAATAAAATAGGAAAATGGTAAACTAATCCAGGGTGGGTGGTGGTGGTGGTGGCTCTGTGGGTACTGTAGAAGTTGAAGCGGCGGCCGGGCCATACAACGTAGTCTGGAGGTCCTGCCGGAAAGACCATAACTCATCAATCAATGTCCTCTGACCTTGGGTTAGAGATGTAATATCCCCTCTCATGGCAGCCAGCTGACTCTGAGTCACCTGGACGTGCTCGTCAAAACCTGTTGCAGTCGCTCTACATCTTACGCCAGATAGGAGTATCTGGTGGCCAATATATTAAACTGCTCATGGCTCAGACCATTCGAATCCTCCTCCACCTCCTCATTTGAGGGCCCACTCTCTGCAGGCTCATCCTCTTCTACCAATGCCAGGGGATCATCCATGTCCATATACTCACGCTCATGCCCCTGGCGCTGCTGGCGTTCCAGATGCCTACAGACGCGTACCCAGTGAGTGTGCTGGAATTAGGGATGTGGTCTTATCTGGATGTCAGTAGTACTGAAAGGGATGTTAGCCTCTCTAAGAAAGGCTGTGACCAAGAAGGGAAACGACAGCTGCCAAGTAGCCGCTCTCTTGTTCATTTTTTGGACTAGAGCATCCCACACTTTATACATCTGGCCACAAATGAGCGATGGGACAAAAAACCACGTGCAGGTATGACCTGCATATAAGCAGTGAAGAAGGTCACCTCGGCACTCTGCCACATGTCTTAAAGGACATGCGTTCTTAATAAGGACGGTGTCCAAGAACCATAAGTCCCTCGGGCGCATGGATTTACTTGTGCAATTCTGACTAGGGGTGGTAAACTCTCCATTGCACATATCCATGACCATGGAGATCACGATAGTGTCAGGCGGTAGGGACTCCCTGAAAAGTGGGTGGCCATCCTGGTCGACCATATCCGGAGGCTGCAGGTGTGGGCAGCCTATAAGATGGGCAATCTGACTCGTCGTGATGGTGATCGTAGTCCCTCCCACCACAGTCTGCAGAGTACCGAGCATGGTGCACGAGTACGTCATATGCTCATAGAAGACCTGCACCAGCCTACTGTATACAATGTCAGAGGGTGGTTGGAGCAGTCTATCAAGTCAACGTCATCGTAGCTCTGCCATAGCCCATGCTGTGTCACAATGTGCCTCAAACTCTGTGGAGTCAAAAATATTCTCGGGGTGAAATCCCCGAGTACGCCAAGCTCGTCCCGGCACATCTCGAATCTGGATACCAGGACTTTTCACATGAGCCATATCCAGGGACTGCCTACAATTATTCCAAAATGAAGTAAATTAAAAAGAATACTCCAAATCATGGCATCAAGACCTGTATTCCAAAACATGCTCACGACAGCTTAACAAATATCACTAAAAATCATGAAAGCCATTCAAACCGTGGACTTCATTCATGCGTAAGGCAAAATCTAAATCTACTATGACCCACATAGATATACAACATGTACCCAACATCACAATGCACCCCAACTGAATAGTTCAACTGTTCGCACCCCACCCCATGGACTCGTGTGCACAACACGTACCCAACATCACTACATGGGTTGCAAATGACATTAATCCATCCAAACACACATTTCTCTACCATAAATATGTCCATGCAATTAACCGAACTCAAGAAAAGTGAAAGAGAGACTACAAGGTGTATGGAACTAAACTTACTCGAAGTAGTGGTGTCGAACCATACGAGAAGATGAATCCCGATGGAGGAGCCTTTACGGATGATTGAGATCGATGATAGAAGTCGTGAGGGGTTTTGGGACGCCCGGTCGAGAGGGATGGAGGTGTGGGTCACACGAATAAAAGTGAAATGAAGGTGAACGGTCATGTTTGAAATTTATAACTTTACGCATGTGTAGTCCGCGTGCCAGTCTCGATTGTACAAAATGTCAATTTTGCACATCTGAAATTTTGATTGTGTGAAGTGTTATCGAAGTAGTATTGAAGTCCTAATCGGAGAAAGTTTTCTCGTTTCTTGTTCCTTTTCGATCGAATCATTTTTCGTTCTGATTGTTTTACGTTATCATTTCTGACGAATGGGAGAATCAGACGCTAATCCTACTTGTCGTACTTCATCAACCCTCTTCGACGCAGCAGAAGGGGTTTTATAAGGGAAGGCAAACAAGAGAATGGCGGGTGCGATCATACCAGCACTAATGCACCGGATCCCATCAGAACTCCGCAGTTAAGCGTGCTTGGGCGAGAGTAGTACTAGGATGGGTGACCCCCTGGGAAGTCCTCGTGTTGCACCTCTTTTGCCGCCGGTTTTCTATTTTCCCCGCGCGCCTCCACGGGAATTGCGATAACTTTTTAACCGTAACTCGAAATTCGGCGCGGCTGGAACCGTTTCATCCGTGCCAAGCTAACCTCGTTCCAGGCTACTTTCGACACCTGCAAAGGTCTCAAAATCAACTTCAAAGTCAGCGGTTCTATTTTATCCGCCCTAAAGTCCTAATCGGAGAAAGTTTTCTCGTTTCTTGTTCCTTTTCGATCGAATAATTTTTCGTTCTGATTGTTTTACGTTCTCATTTCTGACGAATGGGAGAATCAGACCCTAATCCTGCTTGTCGTACTTCATCAACCCTCTTCGACGCAGCAGAAGGGGTTTTATAAGGGAAGGCAAACAAGAGAATGGCGGGTGCGATCATACCAGCACTAATGCACCGGATCCAATCAGAACTCCGCAGTTAAGCGTGCTTGGGCGAGAGTAGTACTAGGATTGGTGACCCCCTGGGAAGTCCTCGTGTTGCACCCCTTTTGCCCCCGGTTTTCTATTTTTCCCGCGCGCCTCCACGGGAATTGCGATAAGTTTTTAACCGTAACTCGAAAGTGAGCGCGGTCGGCGCGGCTGGAACTGTTTCGTCCGTGCCAAGCTAACTTCATTCCGGGCTGCTTTCAACACCTGCAAAGGTCTCAAAATCAACTTCAAAGTCAGCAGTTCTATTTTATCCGCCCTAAAGTCCTAATCGGAGAAAATTTTCTCGTTTCTTGTTCCTTTTCGATCGAATCATTTTTCGTTCTGATTGTTTTACGTTCTCATTTCTGACGAATGCGAGAATCAGACACTAATCCTGTTTGTCGTACTTCATCAACCCTTTTCGACGCAGCAGAAGGGGTTTTATAAGGGAAGGCAAACAAGAGAATGGCGGGTGCGATCATACCAGCACTAATGCACCGGATCCCATCAGAACTCCGCAGTTAAGCGTGCTTGGGCGAGAGTAGTACTAGGATGGGTGACCCCCTAGGAAGTCCTCGTCTTGCACCCCTTTTGCCGCCGGTTTTCTATTTTTCCCACGCGTGTCCACGGGAATTGCGATAACTTTTTAACCGTAACTCGAAAGTCGGCGCGGCTGGAACCGTTTCGTCCGTGCCAAGCTAACCTCGTTCCGGGCTACTTTCGACACCTGCAAAGGTCTCAAAATCAACTTCAAAGTCAGCGGTTCTATTTTATCCGCCCTAAAGTCCTAATCGGAGAAAGTTTTCTCGTTTCTTGTTCCTTTTCGATCGAATCATTTTTCGTTCTAATTGTTTTACGTTCTCATTTCGGACGAATGGGAGAATCAGACGCTAATCCTGCTTGTCGTACTTCATCAACCCTCTTCGACGCAGCAGAAGGGGTTTGATAAGGGAAGGCAAACAAGAGAATGGCGGGTGCGATCATACCAGCACTAATGCACCGGATCCCATCAGAACTCCGCAGTTAAGCGTGCTTGGGCGAGAGTCGTACTAGGATGGGTGACCCCCTGGGAAGTCCTCGTGTTGCACCCCTTTTGCCGCCGGTTTTCTATTTTTCCCGCGCGCCTCCACGGGAATTGCGATAAGTTTTTAACCATAACTTGAAAGTGAGCGCGGTCGGCGCGGCTGGAACCGTTTCGTCCGTGCCAAGCTAACCTCATTCCGGGCTGCTTTCGACACCTGCAAAGGTCTCAAAATCAACTTCAAAGTCAGCGGTTCTATTTTATCCGCCCTAAAGTCCTAATCGGAGAAAGTTTTCTCGTTTCTTGTTCCTTTTCGATCGAATCATTTTTCGTTCTGATTGTTTTACGTTCTCATTTCTGACGAATGGGAGAATCAGACGCTAATCCTGCTTGTCGTACTTCATCAACCCTCTTCGACGCAGCAGAAGGGGTTTTATAAGGGAAGGCAAACAAGAGAATGGCAGGTGCGATCATACCAGCACTAATGCACCGGATCCCATCAGAACTCCGCAGTTAAGCGTGCTTGGGCGAGAGTAGTACTAGGATGGGTGACCCCCTGGGAAGTCCTCGTGTTGCACCCCTTTTGCCGCAGGTTTTCTATTTTTCCCGCGCGCCTCCACGGGAATTGCGATAGGTTTATAACCGTAACTCGAAAGTGAGCGCGGTCGGCGCGGCTGGAACCGTTTCGTCCGTGCCAAGCTAGTCTCGTTCCGGGCTGCTATCGACACCTGCAGAGGTCTCAAAATCAACTTCAAAGTCAGCGGTTCTATTTTATCCGCCCTAAAGTCCTAATCGGAGAAAGTTTTCTCGTTTCTTGTTCCTTTTCGATCGAATCATTTTTCGTTCTGATTGTTTTACGTTCTCATTTCTGACGCATGGGAGAATCAGACGCTAATCCTGCTTGTCGTACTTCATCAACCCTCTTCGACGCAGCAGAAGGGGTTTTATAAGGGAAGGCAAACAAGAGAATGGCGGGTGCGATCATACCAGCACTAATGCACCGGATCCCATCAGAACTCTGCAGTTAAGCGTGCTTGGGCGAGAGTAGTACTAGGATGGGTTACCCCCTGGGAAGTCCTCGTGTTGCACCCCTTTTGCCGCCGGTTCTCTATTTTTCCCGCGCGCCTCCACGGGAATTGCGATAACTTTTTAACCGTAACTCGAAAGTCGGCGCGGCTGGAACCGTTTCGTCCGTGCCAAGCTAACCTCGTTCCGGGCTACTTTCGACACCTGCAAAGGTCTGAAAATCAACTTCAAAGTCAGCGGTTCTATTTTATCCGCCCTAAAGTCCTAATCGGAGAAAGTTTTCTCGTTTCTTGTTCCTTTTCGATCGAATCATTTTTCGTTCTGATTGTTTTACGTTCTCATTTCTGACGAATGGGAGAATCAGACGCTAATCCTGCTTGTCGTACTTCATCAACCCTCTTCGACGCAGCAGAAGGGGTTTTATAAGGGAAGGCAAACAAGAGAATGGCGGGTGCGATCATACCAGCACTAATGCACCGGATCCCATCAGAACTCCGCAGTTAAGCGTGCTTGGGCGAGAGTAGTACTAGGATGGGTGACCCCCTGGGAAGTCCTCGTGTTGCACCCCTTTTGCCGCCGGTTTTCTATTTTTCCCGCGCGCCTCCACGGGAATTGCGATAAGTTTTTAACCGTAACTCGAAAGTGAGCGCGCTCGGCGCGGCTGGAACCGTTTCGTCCGTGCCAAGCTAACCTCGTTTCGGGCTGCTTTCGACACCTGCAAAGGTCTCAAAATCAACTTCAAAGTCAGCCGTTCTATTTTATCCGCCCTTAAGTCCTAATCGGAGAAAGTTTTCTCGTTTCTTGTTCCTTTTCGATCGAATCATTTTTCGTTCTGATTGTTTTACGTTCTCATTTCTGACGAATGGGAGAATCAGACGCTAATCCTGCTTGTCGTACTTCATCAACCCTCTTCGACGCAGCAGAAGGGGTTTTATAAGGGAAGGCAAACAAGAGAATGGCGGGTGCGATCATACCAGCACTAATGCACCGGATCCCATCAGAACTCCGCAGTTAAGCGTGCTTGGCCGAGAGTAGTACTAGGATGGGTGACCCCCTGGGAAGTCCTCGTGTTGCACCCCTTTTGCCGCCGGTTTTCTATTTTTCCCGCGCGCCTCCACGGGAATTGCGATAACTTTTTAACCGTAACTCGAAAGTCGGCGCGGCTGGAACCGTTTCGTCCGTGCCAAGCTAACCTCGTTCCGGGCAACTTTCGACACCTGCAAAGGTCTCAAAATCAACTTCAAAGTCAGCGGTTCTATTTTATCCGCCCTAAAGTCCTAATCGGAGAAAGTTTTCTCGTTTCTTGTTCCTTTTCGATCGAATCATTTTTCGTTCTGATTGTTTTACGTTCTCATTTCTGATGAATGGGAGAATCAGACGCTAATCCTGCTTGTCGTACTTCATCAACCCTCTTCGACGCAGCAGAAGGGGTTTTATAAGGGAAGGCAAACAAGAGAATGGTGGGTGCGATCATACCAGCACTAATGCACCGGATCCCATCAGAACTCCGCAGTTAAGCGTGCTCGGGCGAGAGTAGTACTAGGATGGGTGACCCCCTGGGAAGTCCTCGTGTTGCACCCCTTTTGCCGCGGTTTTCTATTTTTCCCGCGCGCCTCCACGGGAATTGCGATAAGTTTTAACCGTAACTCGAAAGTGAGCGCGGTCGGCGCGGCTGGAACCGTTTCGTCCGTGCCAAGCTAACCTCGTTCCGGGCTGCTTTCGACACCTGCAAAGGTCTCAAAATCAACTTCAAATTCAGCGGTTCTATTTTATCCGCCCTAAAGTCCTAATCGGAGAAAGTTTTCTCATTTCTTGTTCCTTTTCGATCGAATCATTTTTCGTTCTGATTGTTTTACGTTCTCATTTCTGACGAATGGGAGAATCAGACGCTAATCCTGCTTGACGTACTTCATCAACCCTCTTCGACGCAGCAGAAGGGGTTTGATAAGGGAAGGCAAACAAGAGAATGGTGGGTGCGATCATACCAGCACTAATGCACCGGATCCCATCAGAACTCCGCCGTTAAGCGTGCTTGGGCGAGAGTAGTACTAGGATGGGTGACCCCCTGGGAAGTCCTCGTGTTGCACCCCTTTTGCCGCCGGTTTTCTATTTTTCCCGCGCGCCTCCACGGGAATTGCGATAAGTTTTTAACCGTAACTTGAAAGTGAGCGCGGTCGGCGCGGCTGGAACCGTTTCGTCCGTGCCAAGCTAACCTCGTTCCGGGCTGCTTTCGACACCTGCAAAGGTCTCAAAATCAACTTCAAAGTCAGCGGTTCTATTTTATCCGCCCTAAAGTCCTAATCGGAGAATGTTTTCTCGTTTCTTGTTCCTTTTCGATCGAATCATTTTTCGTTCTGATTGTTTTACGTTCTCATTTCTGACGAATGGGAGAATCAGACGCTAATCCTGCTTGTCGTACTTCATCAACCCTCTTCGACGCAGCAGAAGGGGTTTTATAACGGAAGGCAAACAAGAGAATGGCAGGTGCGATCATACCAGCACTAATGCACCGGATCCCATCAGAACTCCGCAGTTAAGCGTGCTTGGGCGAGAGGAGTACTAGGATGGGTGACCCCCTGGGAAGTCCTCGTGTTGCACCCCTTTTGCCGCAGGTTTTCTATTTTTCCCGCGCGCCTCCACGGGAATTGCGATAGGTTTATAACCGTAACTCGAAAGTGAGCGCGGTCGGCGCGGCTGGAACCGTTTCGTCCGTGCCAAGCTAGTCTCGTTCCGGGCTGCTATCGACACCTGCAAAGGTCTCAAAATCAACTTCAAAGTCAGCGGTTCTATTTTATCCGCCCTAAAGTCCTAATCGGAGAAAGTTTTCTCGTTTCTTGTTCCTTTTCGATCGAATCATTTTTCGTTCTGATTGTTTTACGTTCTCATTTCTGACGCATGGGAGAATCAGACGCTAATCCTGCTTGTCGTACTTCATCAACCCTCTTCGACGCAGCAGAAGGGGTTTTATAAGGGAAGGCAAACAAGAGAATGGCGGGTGCAATCATACCAGCACTAATGCACCGGATCCCATCAGAACTCCGCAGTTAAGCGTGCTTGGGCGAGAGTAGTACTAGGATGGGTTACCCCCTGGGAAGTCCTCGTGTTGCACCCCTTTTGCCGCCGGTTTTCTATTTTTCCCGCGCGCCTCCACGGGAATTGCGATAACTTTTTAACCGTAACTCGAAAGTCGGCGCGGCTGGAACCGTTTCGTCCGTGCCAAGCTAACCTCGTTCCGGGCTACTTTCGACACCTGCAAAGGTCTCAAAATCAACTTCAAAGTCAGCGGTTCTATTTTATCCGCCCTAAAGTCCTAATCGGAGAAAGTTTTCTCGTTTCTTGTTCCTTTTCGATCGAATCATTTTTCGTTCTAATTGTTTTACGTTCTCATTTCGGACGAATGGGAGAATCAGACGCTAATCCTGCTTGTCGTACTTCATCAACCCTCTTCGACGCAGCAGAAGGGGTTTGATAAGGGAAGGCAAACAAGAGAATGGCGGGTGCGATCATACCAGCACTAATGCACCGGATCCCATCAGAACTCCGCAGTTAAGCGTGCTTGGGCGAGAGTCGTACTAGGATGGGTGACCCCCTGGGAAGTCCTCGTGTTGCACCCCTTTTGCCGCCGGTTTTCTATTTTTCCCGCGCGCCTCCACGGGAATTGCGATAAGTTTTTAACCGTAACTTGAAAGTGAGCGCGGTCGGCGCGGCTGGAACCGTTTCGTCCGTGCCAAGCTAACCTCGTTCCGGGCTACTTTCGACACCTGCAAAGGTCTCAAAATCAACTTCAAAGTCAGCGGTTCTATTTTATCCGCCCTAAAGTCCTAATCGGAGAAAGTTTTCTCGTTTCTTGTTCCTTTTCGATCGAATCATTTTTCGTACTGATTGTTTTACGGTCTCATTTCTGACGAATGGGAGAATCAGATGCTAATCCTGCTTGTCGTACTTCATCAACCCTCTTCGACGCAGCAGAAGGGGCTTTATAAGGGAAGGGAGACAAGAGAATGACGGGTGCGATCATACCAGCACTAATGCACCGGATCCCATCAGAACTCCGCAGTTAAGCGTGCTTGGGCGAGAGTAGTACTAGGATGGGTGACCCCCTGGGAAGTCCTCGTGTTGCACCCCTTTTGCCGCGGTTTTCTATTTTTCCCGCGCGCCTCCACGGAAATCGCGATAACTTTTTCACCGTAACTCGAAAGTGAGCGCGGTCAGCGCGGTTGGAACCGTATCGTCCGTGCCAAGCTAAACTCGTTCCGGACTGCTTTTGACACCTGCAACGGTTTCAAAATCGCTTTCAATGTCCGTGGCTCTATTTTATCAACGCTAATGTCTTAATCGGAAAATATATATATATATATATTTTTTTTCTTGTTCCTTTTTGATCGGGTCCTTTTCAGTTCTGATTGTTACTTCTCATTGCTGGCGAATGGGAGAATCACATGCTAATCCTCTCTGTAATACTTCATCAACCCTCCTCGACGCATCAGAAGAAGGGGCTTTATAAGGGAAGGGAGACAAGAGAATGACGGGTGCGATCATACCAGCACTAATGCACC
Organism: Cornus controversa; assembly: GCA_026545225.1. Taxonomy (NCBI): domain Eukaryota; kingdom Viridiplantae; phylum Streptophyta; class Magnoliopsida; order Cornales; family Cornaceae; genus Cornus; species Cornus controversa. Next base: position 6,178,806 of record CM048849.1, on the reverse strand, counting down.
GGATCCCATCAGAACTCCGCAGTTAAGCGTGCTTGGGCGAGATTAGTACTAGGATGGGTGACCCCCTGGGAAGTCCTCGTGTTGCACCCCTTTTGCCGCGGTTTTCTATTTTCCCCGCGCGCCTCCACGGAAATCGCGATAACTTTTTCACCGTAACTCGAAAGTGAGCGCGGTCAGCGCGGTTGGAACCGTATCGTCCGTGCCAAGCTAACCTTGTTTCGGGCTGCTTTTGACACCTGCAACGGTCTCAAAATCGGTTTCAAAGTCCGTGGCTCTATTTTATCCGCGCTAAAGTCTTAATCGGAAAATATATATATATATATATATATATATTTTCTTGTTCCTTTCTGATCGGGTCCTTTTCAGTTCTGATTGTTACTTCTCATTGCTGGCGAATGGGAGAATCACATGCTAATCCTCTCTGTAATACTTCATCAACCCTCCTCGACGCATCAGAAGAAGGGGCTTTATAAGGGAAGGGAGACAAGAGAATGACGGGTGCGATCATACCAGCACTAATGCACCGGATCCCATCAGAACTCCGCAGTTAAGCGTGCTTGGGCGAGAGTAGTACTAGGATGGGTGACCCCCTGGGAAGTCCTCGTGTTGCACCCCTTTTGCCGCGGTTTTCTATTTTCCCCGCGCGCCTCCACGGAAATCGCGATAACTTTTTCACCGTAACTCGAAAGTGAGCGCGGTCAGCGCGGTTGGAACCGTATCGTCCGTGCCAAGCTAACCTCGTTCCGGACTGCTTTTGACACCTGCAACGGTTTCAAAATCGCTTTCAATGTCCGTGGCTCTATTTTATCAACGCTAATGTCTTAATCGGAAAATATATATATATATATTTTTTTTCTTGTTCCTTTTTGATCGGGTCCTTTTCAGTTCTGATTGTTACTTCTCATTGCTGGCGAATGGGAGAATCACATGCTAATCCTCTCTGTAATACTTCATCAACCCTCCTCGACGCATCAGAAGAAGGGGCTTTATAAGGGAAATGAGACAAGAGAATGACGGGTGCGATCATACCAGCACTAATGCACCGGATCCCATCAGAACTCCGCAGTTAAGCGTGCTTGGGCAAGAGTAGTACTAGGATGGGTGACCCCCTGGGAAGTCCTCGTGTTGCACCCCTTTTGCCGCGGTTTTCTATTTTTCCCGCGCGCCTCCACGGGAATTGCGATAAGTTTTTAACCGTAACTCGAAAGTGAGCGCGGTCGGCGCGGCTGGAACCGTTTCGTCCGTGCCAAGCTAACCTCGTTTCGGGCTGCTTTCGACACCTGCAAAGGTCTCAAAATCAACTTCAAAGTCAGCGGTTCTATTTTATCCGCCCTAAAGTCCTAATCGGAGAAAGTTTTCTCGTTTCTTGTTCCTTTTCGATCGAATCATTTTTCGTTCTGATTGTTTTACGGTCTCATTTCTGACGAATGGGAGAATCAGACGCTAATCCTGCTTGTCGTACTTCATCAACCCTCTTCGACGCAGCAGAAGGGGTTTTATAAGGGAAGGCAAACAAGAGAATGGCGGGTGCGATCATACCAGCACTAATGCACCGGATCCCATCAGAACACCGCAGTTAAGCGTGCTTGGGCGAGAGTAGTACTAGGATGGGTGACCCCCTGGGAAGTCCTCGTGTTGCACCCCTTTTGCCGCCGGTTTTCTATTTTTCCCGCGCGCCTCCACGGGAATTGCGATAACTTTTTAACCGTAACTCGAAAGTCGGCGCGTCTGTAACCGTTTCGTCCGTGCCAAGCTAACCTCGTTCCGGGCTACTTTCGACACCTGCAAAGGTCTGAAAATCAACTTCAAAGTCAGCGGTTCTATTTTATCCGCCCTAAAGTCCTAATCGGAGAAAGTTTTCTCGTTTCTTGTTCCTTTTCGATCGAATCATTTTTCGTACTGATTGTTTTACGGTCTCATTTCTGACGAATGGGAGAATCAGATGCTAATCCTGCTTGTCGTACTTCATCAACCCTCTTCGACGCAGCAGAAGGGGCTTTATAAGGGAAGGGAGACAAGAGAATGACGGGTGCGATCATACCAGCACTAATGCACCGGATCCCATCAGAACTCCGCAGTTAAGCGTGCTTGGGCGAGAGTAGTACTAGGATGGGTGACCCCCTGGGAAGTCCTCGTGTTGCACCCCTTTTGCCGCGGTTTTCTATTTTTCCCGCGCGCCTCCACGGAAATCGCGATAACTTTTTCACCGTAACTCGAAAGTGAGCGCGGTCAGCGCGGTTGGAACCGTATCGTCCGTGCCAAGCTAAACTCGTTCCGGACTGCTTTTGACACCTGCAACGGTTTCAAAATCGCTTTCAATGTCCGTGGCTCTATTTTATCAACGCTAATGTCTTAATCGGAAAATATATATATATATATATTTTTTTTCTTGTTCCTTTTTGATCGGGTCCTTTTCAGTTCTGATTGTTACTTCTCATTGCTGGCGAATGGGAGAATCACATGCTAATCCTCTCTGTAATACTTCATCAACCCTCCTCGACGCATCAGAAGAAGGGGCTTTATAAGGGAAGGGAGACAAGAGAATGACGGGTGCGATCATACCAGCACTAATGCACCGGATCCCATCAGAACTCCGCAGTTAAGCGTGCTTGGGCGAGATTAGTACTAGGATGGGTGACCCCCTGGGAAGTCCTCGTGTTGCACCCCTTTTGCCGCGGTTTTCTATTTTCCCCGCGCGCCTCCACGGAAATCGCGATAACTTTTTCACCGTAACTCGAAAGTGAGCGCGGTCAGCGCGGTTGGAACCGTATCGTCCGTGCCAAGCTAACCTTGTTTCGGGCTGCTTTTGACACCTGCAACGGTCTCAAAATCGGTTTCAAAGTCCGTGGCTCTATTTTATCCGCGCTAAAGTCTTAATCGGAAAATATATATATATATATATATATATATTTTCTTGTTCCTTTCTGATCGGGTCCTTTTCAGTTCTGATTGTTACTTCTCATTGCTGGCGAATGGGAGAATCACATGCTAATCCTCTCTGTAATACTTCATCAACCCTCCTCGACGCATCAGAAGAAGGGGCTTTATAAGGGAAGGGAGACAAGAGAATGACGGGTGCGATCATACCAGCACTAATGCACCGGATCCCATCAGAACTCCGCAGTTAAGCGTGCTTGGGCGAGAGTAGTACTAGGATGGGTGACCCCCTGGGAAGTCCTCGTGTTGCACCCCTTTTGCCGCGGTTTTCTATTTTCCCCGCGCGCCTCCACGGAAATCGCGATAACTTTTTCACCGTAACTCGAAAGTGAGCGCGGTCAGCGCGGTTGGAACCGTATCGTCCGTGCCAAGCTAACCTCGTTCCGGACTGCTTTTGACACCTGCAACGGTTTCAAAATCGCTTTCAATGTCCGTGGCTCTATTTTATCAACGCTAATGTCTTAATCGGAAAATATATATATATATATTTTTTTTCTTGTTCCTTTTTGATCGGGTCCTTTTCAGTTCTGATTGTTACTTCTCATTGCTGGCGAATGGGAGAATCACATGCTAATCCTCTCTGTAATACTTCATCAACCCTCCTCGACGCATCAGAAGAAGGGGCTTTATAAGGGAAATGAGACAAGAGAATGACGGGTGCGATCATACCAGCACTAATGCACCGGATCCCATCAGAACTCCGCAGTTAAGCGTGCTTGGGCAAGAGTAGTACTAGGATGGGTGACCCCCTGGGAAGTCCTCGTGTTGCACCCCTTTTGCCGCGGTTTTCTATTTTTCCCGCGCGCCTCCACGGGAATTGCGATAAGTTTTTAACCGTAACTCGAAAGTGAGCGCGGTCGGCGCGGCTGGAACCGTTTCGTCCGTGCCAAGCTAACCTCGTTTCGGGCTGCTTTCGACACCTGCAAAGGTCTCAAAATCAACTTCAAAGTCAGCGGTTCTATTTTATCCGCCCTAAAGTCCTAATCGGAGAAAGTTTTCTCGTTTCTTGTTCCTTTTCGATCGAATCATTTTTCGTTCTGATTGTTTTACGGTCTCATTTCTGACGAATGGGAGAATCAGACGCTAATCCTGCTTGTCGTACTTCATCAACCCTCTTCGACGCAGCAGAAGGGGTTTTATAAGGGAAGGCAAACAAGAGAATGGCGGGTGCGATCATACCAGCACTAATGCACCGGATCCCATCAGAACACCGCAGTTAAGCGTGCTTGGGCGAGAGTAGTACTAGGATGGGTGACCCCCTGGGAAGTCCTCGTGTTGCACCCCTTTTGCCGCCGGTTTTCTATTTTTCCCGCGCGCCTCCACGGGAATTGCGATAACTTTTTAACCGTAACTCGAAAGTCGGCGCGTCTGTAACCGTTTCGTCCGTGCCAAGCTAACCTCGTTCCGGGCTACTTTCGACACCTGCAAAGGTCTGAAAATCAACTTCAAAGTCAGCGGTTCTATTTTATCCGCCCTAAAGTCCTAATCGGAGAAAGTTTTCTCGTTTCTTGTTCCTTTTCGATCGAATCATTTTTCGTACTGATTGTTTTACGGTCTCATTTCTGACGAATGGGAGAATCAGATGCTAATCCTGCTTGTCGTACTTCATCAACCCTCTTCGACGCAGCAGAAGGGGCTTTATAAGGGAAGGGAGACAAGAGAATGACGGGTGCGATCATACCAGCACTAATGCACCGGATCCCATCAGAACTCCGCAGTTAAGCGTGCTTGGGCGAGAGTAGTACTAGGATGGGTGACCCCCTGGGAAGTCCTCGTGTTGCACCCCTTTTGCCGCGGTTTTCTATTTTTCCCGCGCGCCTCCACGGAAATCGCGATAACTTTTTCACCGTAACTCGAAAGTGAGCGCGGTCAGCGCGGTTGGAACCGTATCGTCCGTGCCAAGCTAAACTCGTTCCGGACTGCTTTTGACACCTGCAACGGTTTCAAAATCGCTTTCAATGTCCGTGGCTCTATTTTATCAACGCTAATGTCTTAATCGGAAAATATATATATATATATATTTTTTTTCTTGTTCCTTTTTGATCGGGTCCTTTTCAGTTCTGATTGTTACTTCTCATTGCTGGCGAATGGGAGAATCACATGCTAATCCTCTCTGTAATACTTCATCAACCCTCCTCGACGCATCAGAAGAAGGGGCTTTATAAGGGAAGGGAGACAAGAGAATGACGGGTGCGATCATACCAGCACTAATGCACCGGATCCCATCAGAACTCCGCAGTTAAGCGTGCTTGGGCGAGATTAGTACTAGGATGGGTGACCCCCTGGGAAGTCCTCGTGTTGCACCCCTTTTGCCGCGGTTTTCTATTTTCCCCGCGCGCCTCCACGGAAATCGCGATAACTTTTTCACCGTAACTCGAAAGTGAGCGCGGTCAGCGCGGTTGGAACCGTATCGTCCGTGCCAAGCTAACCTTGTTTCGGGCTGCTTTTGACACCTGCAACGGTCTCAAAATCGGTTTCAAAGTCCGTGGCTCTATTTTATCCGCGCTAAAGTCTTAATCGGAAAATATATATATATATATATATATATATTTTCTTGTTCCTTTCTGATCGGGTCCTTTTCAGTTCTGATTGTTACTTCTCATTGCTGGCGAATGGGAGAATCACATGCTAATCCTCTCTGTAATACTTCATCAACCCTCCTCGACGCATCAGAAGAAGGGGCTTTATAAGGGAAGGGAGACAAGAGAATGACGGGTGCGATCATACCAGCACTAATGCACCGGATCCCATCAGAACTCCGCAGTTAAGCGTGCTTGGGCGAGAGTAGTACTAGGATGGGTGACCCCCTGGGAAGTCCTCGTGTTGCACCCCTTTTGCCGCGGTTTTCTATTTTCCCCGCGCGCCTCCACGGAAATCGCGATAACTTTTTCACCGTAACTCGAAAGTGAGCGCGGTCAGCGCGGTTGGAACCGTATCGTCCGTGCCAAGCTAACCTCGTTCCGGACTGCTTTTGACACCTGCAACGGTTTCAAAATCGCTTTCAATGTCCGTGGCTCTATTTTATCAACGCTAATGTCTTAATCGGAAAATATATATATATATATTTTTTTTCTTGTTCCTTTTTGATCGGGTCCTTTTCAGTTCTGATTGTTACTTCTCATTGCTGGCGAATGGGAGAATCACATGCTAATCCTCTCTGTAATACTTCATCAACCCTCCTCGACGCATCAGAAGAAGGGGCTTTATAAGGGAAATGAGACAAGAGAATGACGGGTGCGATCATACCAGCACTAATGCACCGGATCCCATCAGAACTCCGCAGTTAAGCGTGCTTGGGCGAGAGTAGTACTAGGATGGGTGACCCCCTGGGAAGTCCTCGTGTTGCACCCCTTTTGCCGCGGTTTTCTATTTTTCCCGCGCGCCTCCACGGGAATTGCGATAAGTTTTTAACCGTAACTCGAAAGTGAGCGCGGTCGGCGCGGCTGGAACCGTTTCGTCCGTGCCAAGCTAACCTCGTTTCGGGCTGCTTTCGACACCTGCAAAGGTCTCAAAATCAACTTCAAAGTCAGCGGTTCTATTTTATCCGCCCTAAAGTCCTAATCGGAGAAAGTTTTCTCGTTTCTTGTTCCTTTTCGATCGAATCATTTTTCGTTCTGATTGTTTTACGGTCTCATTTCTGACGAATGGGAGAATCAGACGCTAATCCTGCTTGTCGTACTTCATCAACCCTCTTCGACGCAGCAGAAGGGGTTTTATAAGGGAAGGCAAACAAGAGAATGGCGGGTGCGATCATACCAGCACTAATGCACCGGATCCCATCAGAACACCGCAGTTAAGCGTGCTTGGGCGAGAGTAGTACTAGGATGGGTGACCCCCTGGGAAGTCCTCGTGTTGCACCCCTTTTGCCGCCGGTTTTCTATTTTTCCCGCGCGCCTCCACGGGAATTGCGATAACTTTTTAACCGTAACTCGAAAGTCGGCGCGTCTGTAACCGTTTCGTCCGTGCCAAGCTAACCTCGTTCCGGGCTACTTTCGACACCTGCAAAGGTCTGAAAATCAACTTCAAAGTCAGCGGTTCTATTTTATCCGCCCTAAAGTCCTAATCGGAGAAAGTTTTCTCGTTTCTTGTTCCTTTTCGATCGAATCATTTTTCGTACTGATTGTTTTACGGTCTCATTTCTGACGAATGGGAGAATCAGATGCTAATCCTGCTTGTCGTACTTCATCAACCCTCTTCGACGCAGCAGAAGGGGCTTTATAAGGGAAGGGAGACAAGAGAATGACGGGTGCGATCATACCAGCACTAATGCACCGGATCCCATCAGAACTCCGCAGTTAAGCGTGCTTGGGCGAGAGTAGTACTAGGATGGGTGACCCCCTGGGAAGTCCTCGTGTTGCACCCCTTTTGCCGCGGTTTTCTATTTTTCCCGCGCGCCTCCACGGAAATCGCGATAACTTTTTCACCGTAACTCGAAAGTGAGCGCGGTCAGCGCGGTTGGAACCGTATCGTCCGTGCCAAGCTAAACTCGTTCCGGACTGCTTTTGACACCTGCAACGGTTTCAAAATCGCTTTCAATGTCCGTGGCTCTATTTTATCAACGCTAATGTCTTAATCGGAAAATATATATATATATATATTTTTTTTCTTGTTCCTTTTTGATCGGGTCCTTTTCAGTTCTGATTGTTACTTCTCATTGCTGGCGAATGGGAGAATCACATGCTAATCCTCTCTGTAATACTTCATCAACCCTCCTCGACGCATCAGAAGAAGGGGCTTTATAAGGGAAGGGAGACAAGAGAATGACGGGTGCGATCATACCAGCACTAATGCACCGGATCCCATCAGAACTCCGCAGTTAAGCGTGCTTGGGCGAGATTAGTACTAGGATGGGTGACCCCCTGGGAAGTCCTCGTGTTGCACCCCTTTTGCCGCGGTTTTCTATTTTCCCCGCGCGCCTCCACGGAAATCGCGATAACTTTTTCACCGTAACTCGAAAGTGAGCGCGGTCAGCGCGGTTGGAACCGTATCGTCCGTGCCAAGCTAACCTTGTTTCGGGCTGCTTTTGACACCTGCAACGGTCTCAAAATCGGTTTCAAAGTCCGTGGCTCTATTTTATCCGCGCTAAAGTCTTAATCGGAAAATATATATATATATATATATATATATTTTCTTGTTCCTTTCTGATCGGGTCCTTTTCAGTTCTGATTGTTACTTCTCATTGCTGGCGAATGGGAGAATCACATGCTAATCCTCTCTGTAATACTTCATCAACCCTCCTCGACGCATCAGAAGAAGGGGCTTTATAAGGGAAGGGAGACAAGAGAATGACGGGTGCGATCATACCAGCACTAATGCACCGGATCCCATCAGAACTCCGCAGTTAAGCGTGCTTGGGCGAGAGTAGTACTAGGATGGGTGACCCCCTGGGAAGTCCTCGTGTTGCACCCCTTTTGCCGCGGTTTTCTATTTTCCCCGCGCGCCTCCACGGAAATCGCGATAACTTTTTCACCGTAACTCGAAAGTGAGCGCGGTCAGCGCGGTTGGAACCGTATCGTCCGTGCCAAGCTAACCTCGTTCCGGACTGCTTTTGACACCTGCAACGGTTTCAAAATCGCTTTCAATGTCCGTGGCTCTATTTTATCAACGCTAATGTCTTAATCGGAAAATATATATATATATATTTTTTTTCTTGTTCCTTTTTGATCGGGTCCTTTTCAGTTCTGATTGTTACTTCTCATTGCTGGCGAATGGGAGAATCACATGCTAATCCTCTCTGTAATACTTCATCAACCCTCCTCGACGCATCAGAAGAAGGGGCTTTATAAGGGAAATGAGACAAGAGAATGACGGGTGCGATCATACCAGCACTAATGCACCGGATCCCATCAGAACTCCGCAGTTAAGCGTGCTTGGGCGAGAGTAGTACTAGGATGGGTGACCCCCTGGGAAGTCCTCGTGTTGCACCCCTTTTGCCGCGGTTTTCTATTTTTCCCGCGCGCCTCCACGGGAATTGCGATAAGTTTTTAACCGTAACTCGAAAGTGAGCGCGGTCGGCGCGGCTGGAACCGTTTCGTCCGTGCCAAGCTAACCTCGTTTCGGGCTGCTTTCGACACCTGCAAAGGTCTCAAAATCAACTTCAAAGTCAGCGGTTCTATTTTATCCGCCCTAAAGTCCTAATCGGAGAAAGTTTTCTCGTTTCTTGTTCCTTTTCGATCGAATCATTTTTCGTTCTGATTGTTTTACGGTCTCATTTCTGACGAATGGGAGAATCAGACGCTAATCCTGCTTGTCGTACTTCATCAACCCTCTTCGACGCAGCAGAAGGGGTTTTATAAGGGAAGGCAAACAAGAGAATGGCGGGTGCGATCATACCAGCACTAATGCACCGGATCCCATCAGAACACCGCAGTTAAGCGTGCTTGGGCGAGAGTAGTACTAGGATGGGTGACCCCCTGGGAAGTCCTCGTGTTGCACCCCTTTTGCCGCCGGTTTTCTATTTTTCCCGCGCGCCTCCACGGGAATTGCGATAACTTTTTAACCGTAACTCGAAAGTCGGCGCGTCTGTAACCGTTTCGTCCGTGCCAAGCTAACCTCGTTCCGGGCTACTTTCGACACCTGCAAAGGTCTGAAAATCAACTTCAAAGTCAGCGGTTCTATTTTATCCGCCCTAAAGTCCTAATCGGAGAAAGTTTTCTCGTTTCTTGTTCCTTTTCGATCGAATCATTTTTCGTACTGATTGTTTTACGGTCTCATTTCTGACGAATGGGAGAATCAGATGCTAATCCTGCTTGTCGTACTTCATCAACCCTCTTCGACGCAGCAGAAGGGGCTTTATAAGGGAAGGGAGACAAGAGAATGACGGGTGCGATCATACCAGCACTAATGCACCGGATCCCATCAGAACTCCGCAGTTAAGCGTGCTTGGGCGAGAGTAGTACTAGGATGGGTGACCCCCTGGGAAGTCCTCGTGTTGCACCCCTTTTGCCGCGGTTTTCTATTTTTCCCGCGCGCCTCCACGGAAATCGCGATAACTTTTTCACCGTAACTCGAAAGTGAGCGCGGTCAGCGCGGTTGGAACCGTATCGTCCGTGCCAAGCTAAACTCGTTCCGGACTGCTTTTGACACCTGCAACGGTTTCAAAATCGCTTTCAATGTCCGTGGCTCTATTTTATCAACGCTAATGTCTTAATCGGAAAATATATATATATATATATTTTTTTTCTTGTTCCTTTTTGATCGGGTCCTTTTCAGTTCTGATTGTTACTTCTCATTGCTGGCGAATGGGAGAATCACATGCTAATCCTCTCTGTAATACTTCATCAACCCTCCTCGACGCATCAGAAGAAGGGGCTTTATAAGGGAAGGGAGACAAGAGAATGACGGGTGCGATCATACCAGCACTAATGCACCGGATCCCATCAGAACTCCGCAGTTAAGCGTGCTTGGGCGAGATTAGTACTAGGATGGGTGACCCCCTGGGAAGTCCTCGTGTTGCACCCCTTTTGCCGCGGTTTTCTATTTTCCCCGCGCGCCTCCACGGAAATCGCGATAACTTTTTCACCGTAACTCGAAAGTGAGCGCGGTCAGCGCGGTTGGAACCGTATCGTCCGTGCCAAGCTAACCTTGTTTCGGGCTGCTTTTGACACCTGCAACGGTCTCAAAATCGGTTTCAAAGTCCGTGGCTCTATTTTATCCGCGCTAAAGTCTTAATCGGAAAATATATATATATATATATATATATATTTTCTTGTTCCTTTCTGATCGGGTCCTTTTCAGTTCTGATTGTTACTTCTCATTGCTGGCGAATGGGAGAATCACATGCTAATCCTCTCTGTAATACTTCATCAACCCTCCTCGACGCATCAGAAGAAGGGGCTTTATAAGGGAAGGGAGACAAGAGAATGACGGGTGCGATCATACCAGCACTAATGCACCGGATCCCATCAGAACTCCGCAGTTAAGCGTGCTTGGGCGAGAGTAGTACTAGGATGGGTGACCCCCTGGGAAGTCCTCGTGTTGCACCCCTTTTGCCGCGGTTTTCTATTTTCCCCGCGCGCCTCCACGGAAATCGCGATAACTTTTTCACCGTAACTCGAAAGTGAGCGCGGTCAGCGCGGTTGGAACCGTATCGTCCGTGCCAAGCTAACCTCGTTCCGGACTGCTTTTGACACCTGCAACGGTTTCAAAATCGCTTTCAATGTCCGTGGCTCTATTTTATCAACGCTAATGTCTTAATCGGAAAATATATATATATATATTTTTTTTCTTGTTCCTTTTTGATCGGGTCCTTTTCAGTTCTGATTGTTACTTCTCATTGCTGGCGAATGGGAGAATCACATGCTAATCCTCTCTGTAATACTTCATCAACCCTCCTCGACGCATCAGAAGAAGGGGCTTTATAAGGGAAATGAGACAAGAGAATGACGGGTGCGATCATACCAGCACTAATGCACCGGATCCCATCAGAACTCCGCAGTTAAGCGTGCTTGGGCGAGAGTAGTACTAGGATGGGTGACCCCCTGGGAAGTCCTCGTGTTGCACCCCTTTTGCCGCGGTTTTCTATTTTTCCCGCGCGCCTCCACGGGAATTGCGATAAGTTTTTAACCGTAACTCGAAAGTGAGCGCGGTCGGCGCGGCTGGAACCGTTTCGTCCGTGCCAAGCTAACCTCGTTTCGGGCTGCTTTCGACACCTGCAAAGGTCTCAAAATCAACTTCAAAGTCAGCGGTTCTATTTTATCCGCCCTAAAGTCCTAATCGGAGAAAGTTTTCTCGTTTCTTGTTCCTTTTCGATCGAATCATTTTTCGTTCTGATTGTTTTACGGTCTCATTTCTGACGAATGGGAGAATCAGACGCTAATCCTGCTTGTCGTACTTCATCAACCCTCTTCGACGCAGCAGAAGGGGTTTTATAAGGGAAGGCAAACAAGAGAATGGCGGGTGCGATCATACCAGCACTAATGCACCGGATCCCATCAGAACACCGCAGTTAAGCGTGCTTGGGCGAGAGTAGTACTAGGATGGGTGACCCCCTGGGAAGTCCTCGTGTTGCACCCCTTTTGCCGCCGGTTTTCTATTTTTCCCGCGCGCCTCCACGGGAATTGCGATAACTTTTTAACCGTAACTCGAAAGTCGGCGCGTCTGTAACCGTTTCGTCCGTGCCAAGCTAACCTCGTTCCGGGCTACTTTCGACACCTGCAAAGGTCTGAAAATCAACTTCAAAGTCAGCGGTTCTATTTTATCCGCCCTAAAGTCCTAATCGGAGAAAGTTTTCTCGTTTCTTGTTCCTTTTCGATCGAATCATTTTTCGTACTGATTGTTTTACGGTCTCATTTCTGACGAATGGGAGAATCAGATGCTAATCCTGCTTGTCGTACTTCATCAACCCTCTTCGACGCAGCAGAAGGGGCTTTATAAGGGAAGGGAGACAAGAGAATGACGGGTGCGATCATACCAGCACTAATGCACCGGATCCCATCAGAACTCCGCAGTTAAGCGTGCTTGGGCGAGAGTAGTACTAGGATGGGTGACCCCCTGGGAAGTCCTCGTGTTGCACCCCTTTTGCCGCGGTTTTCTATTTTTCCCGCGCGCCTCCACGGAAATCGCGATAACTTTTTCACCGTAACTCGAAAGTGAGCGCGGTCAGCGCGGTTGGAACCGTATCGTCCGTGCCAAGCTAAACTCGTTCCGGACTGCTTTTGACACCTGCAACGGTTTCAAAATCGCTTTCAATGTCCGTGGCTCTATTTTATCAACGCTAATGTCTTAATCGGAAAATATATATATATATATATTTTTTTCTTGTTCCTTTTTGATCGGGTCCTTTTCAGTTCTGATTGTTACTTCTCATTGCTGGCGAATGGGAGAATCACATGCTAATCCTCTCTGTAATACTTCATCAACCCTCCTCGACGCATCAGAAGAAGGGGCTTTATAAGGGAAGGGAGACAAGAGAATGACGGGTGCGATCATACCAGCACTAATGCACCGGATCCCATCAGAACTCCGCAGTTAAGCGTGCTTGGGCGAGATTAGTACTAGGATGGGTGACCCCCTGGGAAGTCCTCGTGTTGCACCCCTTTTGCCGCGGTTTTCTATTTTCCCCGCGCGCCTCCACGAAATCGCGATAACTTTTTCACCGTAACTCGAAAGTGAGCGCGGTCAGCGCGGTTGGAACCGTATCGTCCGTGCCAAGCTAACCTTGTTTCGGGCTGCTTTTGACACCTGCAACGGTCTCAAAATCGGTTTCAAAGTCCGTGGCTCTATTTTATCCGCGCTAAAGTCTTAATCGGAAAATATATATATATATATATATATATATTTTCTTGTTCCTTTCTGATCGGGTCCTTTTCAGTTCTGATTGTTACTTCTCATTGCTGGCGAATGGGAGAATCACATGCTAATCCTCTCTGTAATACTTCATCAACCCTCCTCGACGCATCAGAAGAAGGGGCTTTATAAGGGAAATGAGACAAGAGAATGACGGGTGCGATCATACCAGCACTAATGCACCGGATCCCATCAGAACTCCGCAGTTAAGCGTGCTTGGGCGAGAGTAGTACTAGGATGGGTGACCCCCTGGGAAGTCCTCGTGTTGCACCCCTTTTGCCGCGGTTTTCTATTTTTCCCCGCGCGCCCTCCACGGGAATTGCGATAAGTTTTTAACCGTAACTCGAAAGTGAGCGCGGTCGGCGCGGCTGGAACCGTTTCGTCCGTGCCAAGCTAACCTCGTTTCGGGCTGCTTTCGACACCTGCAAAGGTCTCAAAATCAACTTCAAAGTCAGCGGTTCTATTTTATCCGCCCTAAAGTCCTAATCGGAGAAAGTTTTCTCGTTTCTTGTTCCTTTTCGATCGAATCATTTTTCGTTCTGATTGTTTTACGGTCTCATTTCTGACGAATGGGAGAATCAGACGCTAATCCTGCTTGTCGTACTTCATCAACCCTCTTCGGACGCAGCAGAAGGGGTTTTATAAGGGAAGGCAAACAAGAGAATGGCGGGTGCGATCATACCAGCACTAATGCACCGGATCCCATCAGAACACCGCAGTTAAGCGTGCTTGGGCGAGAGTAGTACTAGGATGGGTGACCCCCTGGGAAGTCCTCGTGTTGCACCCCTTTTGCCGCCGTTTTTCTATTTTTCCCGCGCGCCTCCACGGGAATTGCGATAACTTTTTAACCGTAACTCGAAAGTCGGCGCGTCTGTAACCGTTTCGTCCGTGCCAAGCTAACCTCGTTCCGGGCTACTTTCGACACCTGCAAAGGTCTGAAAATCAACTTCAAAGTCAGCGGTTCTATTTTTATCCGCCCTAAAGTCCTAATCGGAGAAAGTTTTCTCGTTTCTTGTTCCTTTTCGATCGAATCATTTTTCGTACTGATTGTTTTACGGTCTCATTTCTGACGAATGGGAGAATCAGATGCTAATCCTGCTTGTCGTACTTCATCAACCCTCTTCGACGCAGCAGAAGGGGCTTTATAAGGGAAGGGAGACAAGAGAATGACGGGTGCGATCATACCAGCACTAATGCACCGGATCCCATCAGAACTCCGCAGTTAAGCGTGCTTGGGCGAGAGTAGTACTAGGATGGGTGACCCCCTGGGAAGTCCTCGTGTTGCACCCCTTTTGCCGCGGTTTTCTATTTTTCCCGCGCGCCTCCACGGAAATCGCGATAACTTTTTCACCGTAACTCGAAAGTGAGCGCGGTCAGCGCGGTTGGAACCGTATCGTCCGTGCCAAGCTAAACTCGTTCCGGACTGCTTTTGACACCTGCAACGGTTTCAAAATCGCTTTCAATGTCCGTGGCTCTATTTTATCAACGCTAATGTCTTAATCGGAAAATATATATATATATATATTTTTTTTCTTGTTCCTT